>JAIOJX010000027.1:17359470-19759470 GCA_022376925.1 Tragulus kanchil | reverse complement strand
CGCTCATGAGCGATCCTGGGAAAACAGATCCGGGTCCTGGGTGCCACCCTCCTGCCAGCCCATCAGGTCTGCGCTGGCCCGGCAGCCCGGGGCTTAGGAACAATCTGGTTCTTAGGAAGGGAGGGAAGAAAAACAATTTCAAATTCCAGGCACCGAGGGCCTGTTACAGACGGCCATTGTCGGGCAGGAAAGGTAAACCGTGCAGAGGAACTCAGTGGCGCCTCTGGGAAGGGCGGAGGATATGGAGCTTAGGGGCTGCTGCCGGGGGCGAGTGGCCGCGGGGATAGGACGGGGAACAGCTTCCTCGTGGGAGCTCGGGCAGCTCACCCTGAAGGACTCTGTTTCATTTAACAGTATGAGGAGAGGGGCCTCCCTGGTGGTCCAGTGGTTAAGCTTCTGCTACAGGGGGCGCAGGTTTGATCCCTGGCCAGGGAACTAAGAATCCACATCCTGAACAGTGTTTCCAAAATTTTCTTTTTAAGTTAAAATCATGAGAAGAGTGAGACCTGCCCTGCCTCCCTGGGGTTGTACATAGGAATGAGGGTAGCTTTAGGAAAAGGCAACGTGACTCGTTGGACAAGGCCCTGATGCTGGGAAAGACTGAGGGCAAGAGGAGAAGTGGGCAGCGGGGGAATGAGCCGGTTGGATGTCATCACCGACTCCACGGACGTGAGTTTGAGCAAACTCTGGGAGATGGTGAGGGACAGGGCAGCCTGGCGTGCTGCCGTCCACGGAGGCACAAGGAGTCAGCCATGACTTCGTGACTGAACAAAAACAACACGCTGTTTAAGAACTGCAAAAGTGGGCTGCTTCCCTCTTTAACTATATTGTTGGCTAGACCTTCCAGAATGCCGAGTCAAGCCTTGACTTTACTTCGTTCCTGAGGTCAACCAGCACCTCTTGGTTTGGTCCGCTCCAAGGATTTCAGGTCCGTGTGGAGGCAGAGAGAGAGGTGTGCTAATTCTCGGATTCAGTCGTCCAATTCATTCAGATCACTAACTCCAAATTTCTAGAGGCTCTGTTGTGAAGACTCACTAAATCAGAAGAAAAGATCCCAGGTCACGACTGTGCCAGGAATCCAAGCCAGAACATTCTTTCCTTGCTGCTTCATAAGGGCCAGGTCTTCGGAAGGTGAAAGACTGCTGTTTGCAGGGTGGACCTTTGTCACCTGCATGAAGCTTGGGAAACTTCACAGCTCCACTTTAAGCTGGCCTGCAAAGTCCAAGCAAACACTGGAGGTCAGTGACTAAAGCATCATGTCTCACGCCCTTTCCATGAGAGTCAAATTCCACTGCCAGCTGTCTTTCCGGGACATCTGGAACCTGAATGTGAATCTTTTGACATTCATGTTTGGAGGGATGGTTCATGATGACCCACCACCACCTTTTGGCCAAAAGAAGAGGAAGGAATTAAAATGGCAGGATATGTTGTGTTGCCTTTAATTTCATTAGATGGCTTCACAGTCCTAGCGGCCACTAAAAGATGGATCATGACGACTGATTTCTCTTCCATTTTAGTTTCTCTGTTTGAATTTATGTCAAGATCTAAATCTTAGTCATGGTGAAAGTCATAGTTGACTTAAGGTGAGAGTAAGGCAATGTCTTTGGGCTTCAGGGGGTGGTGATAATGAAGCTGATTCCCTGGCCAGGGAACTAAGAATCCACATCCTGAACAGTGTTTCCAAAATTTTCTTTTAAGTTAAAATCATGAGAAGAGTGAGACCTGCCCTGCCTCCCTGGGGTTGTACATAGGAATGAGGGTAGCTTTAGGAAAAGGCAACGTGACTCGTTGGACAAGGCCCTGATGCTGGGAAAGACTGAGGGCAAGAGGAGAAGTGGGCAGCGGGGGAATGAGCCGGTTGGATGTCATCACCGACTCCACGGACGTGAGTTTGAGCAAACTCTGGGAGATGGTGAGGGACAGGGCAGCCTGGCGTGCTGCCGTCCACGGAGGCACAAGGAGTCAGCCATGACTTCGTGACTGAACAAAAACAACACGCTGTTTAAGAACTGCAAAAGTGGGCTGCTTCCCTCTTTAACTATATTGTTGGCTAGACCTTCCAGAATGCCGAGTCAAGCCTTGACTTTACTTCGTTCCTGAGGTCAACCAGCACCTCTTGGTTTGGTCCGCTCCAAGGATTTCAGGTCCGTGTGGAGGCAGAGAGAGAGGTGTGCTAATTCTCGGATTCAGTCGTCCAATTCATTCAGATCACTAACTCCAAATTTCTAGAGGCTCTGTTGTGAAGACTCACTAAATCAGAAGAAAAGATCCCAGGTCACGACTGTGCCAGGAATCCAAGCCAGAACATTCTTTCCTTGCTGCTTCATAAGGGCCAGGTCTTCGGAAGGTGAAAGACTGCTGTTTGCAGGGTGGACCTTTGTCACCTGCATGAAGCTTGGGAAACTTCACAGCTCCACTTTAAGCTGGCCTGCAAAGTCCAAGCAAACACTGGAGGTCAGTGACTAAAGCATCATGTCTCACGCCCTTTCCATGAGAGTCAAATTCCACTGCCAGCTGTCTTTCCGGGACATCTGGAACCTGAATGTGAATCTTTTGACATTCATGTTTGGAGGGATGGTTCATGATGACCCACCACCACCTTTTGGCCAAAAGAAGAGGAAGGAATTAAAATGGCAGGATATGTTGTGTTGCCTTTAATTTCATTAGATGGCTTCACAGTCCTAGCGGCCACTAAAAGATGGATCATGACGACTGATTTCTCTTCCATTTTAGTTTCTCTGTTTGAATTTATGTCAAGATCTAAATCTTAGTCATGGTGAAAGTCATAGTTGACTTAAGGTGAGAGTAAGGCAATGTCTTTGGGCTTCAGTGGTGGCGCTGGTGATAATGAAGCTGCCTCCAGTGCAGGAGGTATAAAAGATCCCTGGATTGGGGAGATCCCCTGGAGGAGGAAATGGTCAGCCTACCCCAATATTCTTGCCTGGAGAATCCCGTGGACAGAGGAGCCTGGCGGGCTACAGTCTGTGGGGTGGAGAAGAGTCGGACATGACTGAGTAACTTAGCACACACATAACACAGGTCTGCTTGGATCACATGAATCCCGTCTTCGATTTTTTCCCTGGGAAATGATCTTTTAAGAAGGACTGGTGTGTGTCTCTAAGTTCACACTCAGGATCCACTCCTTTCACAAAACCCCTTGAAGTAGGGGTCAGTTGCCTCACGGCATGTGAGATCTTCTCGGACCAGGTATTGAACCTGCGTCCCCTGCATCGACAGGCAGATTCTTGGCCACTGGACCCCCAGGGATGTCTTCAGCATGGTCTTTAAAGTGACCGATTCCCTGATGGATTCACTTAGCAAACGTTTATCCAGCACCTCGGAGCTCATGTGTGCTGATTCTGTTCTAGGTGCTGGAAATACAGCTATACTTCATCAGTTCTCATTGAGCATACATCCTAATGGGGGAGATAGATCATATAGAAACAGACAAACATACGATATGATGCCAGGAAGAAAAATCCAGATCTAGAGGGATCTAGACTTGGGTGGGATGTTGGATGGTAGAGGGTGTCATTTAGAGAGGCTGTCACCTAGAGAGGGTGACCAGGAACGATCTCTCTCAGGAACAGGCGATTGAGTAGGAGTTTGCTCCACTTTAAGCTGGCCTGCAAAGTCCAAGCAAACACTGGAGGTCAGTGACTAAAGCATCATGTCTCACGCCCTTTCCATGAGAGTCAAATTCCACTGCCAGCTGTCTTTCCGGGACATCTGGAACCTGAATGTGAATCTTTTGACATTCATGTTTGGAGGGATGGTTCATGATGACCCACCACCACCTTTTGGCCAAAAGAAGAGGAAGGAATTAAAATGGCAGGATATGTTGTGTTGCCTTTAATTTCATTAGATGGCTTCACAGTCCTAGCGGCCACTAAAAGATGGATCATGACGACTGATTTCTCTTCCATTTTAGTTTCTCTGTTTGAATTTATGTCAAGATCTAAATCTTAGTCATGGTGAAAGTCATAGTTGACTTAAGGTGAGAGTAAGGCAATGTCTTTGGGCTTCAGTGGTGGCGCTGGTGATAATGAAGCTGCCTCCAGTGCAGGAGGTATAAAAGATCCCTGGATTGGGGAGATCCCCTGGAGGAGGAAATGGTCAGCCTACCCCAATATTCTTGCCTGGAGAATCCCGTGGACAGAGGAGCCTGGCGGGCTACAGTCTGTGGGGTGGAGAAGAGTCGGACATGACTGAGTAACTTAGCACACATAACACAGGTCTGCTTTGATCACATGAATCCCGTCTTCGATTTTTTCCCTGGGAAATGATCTTTTAAGAAGGACTGGTGTGTGTCTCTAAGTTCACACTCAGGATCCACTCCTTTCACAAAACCCCTTGAAGTAGGGGTCAGTTGCCTCACGGCATGTGAGATCTTCTCGGACCAGGTATTGAACCTGCGTCCCCTGCATCGACAGGCAGATTCTTGGCCACTGGACCCCCAGGGATGTCTTCAGCATGGTCTTTAAAGTGACCGATTCCCTGATGGATTCACTTAGCAAACGTTTATCCAGCACCTCGGAGCTCATGTGTGCTGATTCTGTTCTAGGTGCTGGAAATACAGCTATACTTCATCAGTTCTCATTGAGCATACATCCTAATGGGGGAGATAGATCATATAGAAACAGACAAACATACGATATGATGCCAGGAAGAAAAATCCAGATCTAGAGGGATCTAGACTTGGGTGGGATGTTGGATGGTAGAGGGTGTCATTTAGAGAGGCTGTCACCTAGAGAGGGTGACCAGGAACGATCTCTCTCAGGAACAGGCGATTGAGTAGGAGTTTGAATGTCATGAAGGAGTCAAAATGCAAGCCACACTTAGTAGAAGTGCTGAAGTTATTTTGTCTAAGAAATTCTTCTTACTCCACGTGTGAGTGTCCGTTAAAACCCTAAGATCCATAGGGGCAACAATGGAGCCAGGAAAATGTCACTCACCACAGCAAGGCTGTGGCCTGGGGCTTCCCTGGTGGCTCAGGCAGTAAAGAAACAGCCTGCACGGCAAGAGACCTGGGTTCCATCCCTGGGTGGAGAAGATCCCCTGGAAAAGGAAACAGCAACCCACTCCAGTGTTCTTGCCTGGAGAATTCCACGGACAGAGGAGCCTGGTGGGGTCACAAAGAGACGAACAGGACTGATCGACTAACGCACACACACGTGCACACACAGCAAGCGAGTTGACCTGTTTTTGTCTCCTTGCTATAGCAACAGGGAGTATGTGGGGCTGATGGTCCCTAACGCCGCTGACTGGGGAGCTGAGGTCTCTGAGTGATGCCCTGTTTGTTCTTCTGAACTGAATTAGAACTGGGCAGGCTCCGTTTTGTGGTTTTGTTCTGCCGCCTCTCGTGGACCAGAACATCAGCCAGTTCTCATTTGTGTTGATTCCCTTGGGGCGAGACGCTGGGGCAGAAGCTGCCCGTCTTGTGTGAAATAAAACCGTTCTGGTGGGTCAGTGCAGGCTCTGCTTCCATGTGTCTTTCCCAGAGGCTGTGTTTTCAGATCTCTGGTTTGAACATCCCAGGAGACGGTGGTGCTCTCTCAGGGCTGTGTGAGCCCCGCTTGAAGCTGGGGGCCGACACAGCGGCAAAGACGGCCTCGTGTGCTCTGTTGGGCGGATGATTACGCTGGGCGAGGCCGGGCCTCTTCCTCCATGAAGACCTGAAGCAGGACGACTGCATTTGCTAGCAGACAGAGGCTGGCGTGGGCGGTGTCTTTCCACCTCTTCTGGCCTGGGACTGAGAGGACGGTGACATCAAAAAATGTGATCTGTTTCTCCGTTTGTGTCTCTGTCTCTGCCAGTAGCATCACCTGCATCGTGTTTTTTCTGGGCTTCCCAGGCGGTTCAGTTGGGAAAGAATCGGACTGCAATGTAGGACACCTGGGTTCCATCCGTGGGTCGGGAAGATCCCCTGGAGAAGGTTCCTCGCCCCAGGATTCTCACCTGGAGAACCCCATGGACAGAGGAGCCTAGTGGGCTGCAGTCCATAGGGCCACGAAAGAGGCAGACCCAACAGCAACAGCACGCAGGTACACAGGGGAGAGAGGCGGGGAAGAACCGCGAGGGTGGGAACCATCCACAGACACTGCCGATGCTCTGTATAAAACAGGTAACTCGGGAGAGCCTAGTGTGCAGCCCGGGGAACTCTGTTACATGCCTGAAGTGACCTGAATGGAAGGGAATCCAAAAGGGAGGGGGACATGTGCAGGGAAGGCTGATTCACTCTGTTGTACAGCAGAAACTAACACAGCGTTGGAAAGCAACTATACGCCAATAACAATTAATTTAAAAATGTGATCTGGGTAGGAAGTTTGACTGTGGATAAAGGTAGAGGTTCCTGGCACATCGTCGGTCAGAGGCAGTATTTTAACTCTGTTCAGAACCAGATTTTAAGTTTGGGCAAAAACATGCTTCATAACTCAGAATTTCTCTTCCTGCTTTACCCTGATGCGTCGCTGGCTGAAAACTCTCAGCACCTCAGCTCCGTCTACCCCTCCCTTTATCTCCCACCCTCCGGGACAACTGCACACTGTGAGGACACTGCGAGAAGAGGACTGTGCCCGGAGTAGACACTGAAGAGAACTGTGAGAAGGTCGATGAAAGAAGGCGGGGAAAGAGGCGAGGGCAGAATGGAAGGAAGAAAGAAGAAATCCCTCGTCCTCCAGTTCTGGTTTGAACATCCCAGGAGACGGTGGTGCTCTCTCAGGGCTGTGTGAGCCCGCTTGAAGTTGGGGCCGACACAGCGGCAAAGACGGCCTCGTGTGCTCTGTTGGGCGGATGATTACGCTGGGCGAGGCCGGGCCTCTTCCTCCATGAAGACCTGAAGCAGGACGACTGCATTTGCTAGCAGACAGAGGCTGGCGTGGGCGGTGTCTTTCCACCTCTTCTGGCCTGGGACTGAGAGGACGGTGACATCAAAAAATGTGATCTGTTTCTCCGTTTGTGTCTCTGTCTCTGCCAGTAGCATCACCTGCATCGTGTTTTTTCTGGGCTTCCCAGGCGGTTCAGTTGGGAAAGAATCGGACTGCAATGTAGGACACCTGGGTTCCATCCGTGGGTCGGGAAGATCCCCTGGAGAAGGTTCCTCGCCCCAGGATTCTCACCTGGAGAACCCCATGGACAGAGGAGCCTAGTGGGCTGCAGTCCATAGGGCCACGAAAGAGGCAGACCCAACAGCAACAGCACGCAGGTACACAGGGGAGAGAGGCGGGGAAGAACCGCGAGGGTGGGAACCATCCACAGACACTGCCGATGCTCTGTATAAAACAGGTAACTCGGGAGAGCCTAGTGTGCAGCCCGGGGAACTCTGTTACATGCCTGAAGTGACCTGAATGGAAGGGAATCCAAAAGGGAGGGGGACATGTGCAGGGAAGGCTGATTCACTCTGTTGTACAGCAGAAACTAACACAGCGGTGGAAAGCAACTATCGCCAATAACAATTAATTTAAAAATGTGATCTGGGTAGGAAGTTTGACTGTGGATAAAGGTAGAGGTTCCTGGCACATCGTCGGTCAGAGGCAGTATTTTAACTCTGTTCAGAACCAGATTTTAAGTTTGGGCAAAAACATGCTTCATAACTCAGAATTTCTCTTCCTGCTTTACCCTGATGCGTCGCTGGCTGAAAACTCTCAGCACCTCAGCTCCGTCTACCCCTCCCTTTATCTCCCACCCTCCGGGACAACTGCACACTGTGAGGACACTGCGAGAAGAGGACTGTGCCCGGAGTAGACACTGAAGAGAACTGTGAGAAGGTCGATGAAAGAAGGCGGGGAAAGAGGCGAGGGCAGAATGGAAGGAAGAAAGAAGAAATCCCTCGTCCTCCAGTTCTGGTCTTGAGGTCCTGCTCTACAGGACATGCATGGAGCAGGTGTCAGAAGACTCCAGTTCCTGTCTCCGCCCTCCACACGAAGCGCTGTGTGACCTCAGACACATGTCTGAACCTCTCTGAGCTTTGGGTTTTCCTCATCTGAAAGGAATAGTGAGAGGATTCATTGCAGTGAAACGACTATAGTCAAACGCTGCTGATAACCTGCTTAGCAAATTGCCGAACATAATAAGCATGCAGCTTGAAAGCTATTTCATTATGACTCAATTGAGACACAGGGACCCCCGTTTCAGGGGATGGCGTTACTTAGCCTGTGGCAAAGTTGCAGCTGTGAATCCCAGGTCCATAAAATCTTTGTATTTCCATAGCTAAGAGGTTTGAACAACCCAAGAAATTCATAGACGTTCAGAGGCAGCAAAGCCGCCAGAAGCTGTGACGGTTAATTCTGCATGTCGTCCTGGAGAAGCTACAGCACCTGGCTCTTTAATCCGGCGCTCGTCTAAACGTTGCCGAGAAGGTATTGTGCGGTCGTGTTGAACATTCACGACCCCTTGGCTCTAAGTAGAGATGACCTCAGTGATGTGGGTGGACCTCATTCAGGTCGTCAAAGGGCTTGGGAGTGAACACTGTGTGCCTGAGAAGACATTCTGCTTCTAGACGGCAAAATTGGTCCACACCTGAGTTTCTAGTTTGCCGGCCTGCCCGATGGATTTGGGGCTTTCTGCTGCCAATAATGACGTGAGCTAATCCCCGAAACTAATTTCTGTGTCTGTATATGTGAAGCGCCCAGTCGCTCAGTTGTGTCTGACTCTCTGTGACCCCCCGGATGCAGCCTGCCAGGCTTCTGTGTCCACGGGAGTCTCCAGGCAAGAAGACTGGAGTGGGTGCCATGCGCTCCTCCGGGGCATCTTCCCAGCCCAGGGATTGAACCCAGGTCTCCTGCATTGCAGGGGGATTCTTTGACACTGAGCCACCAGGGAAGCACCCCCATATATAAATATGCATACATAATTATAAAATAATATTAACTTTAAAATTGCGTATTTATATACAATGCTGTTTAGTCACTCAGTCCTATCTGACTCTCTTGCCACTCCATGGACTGTAGCATATATTATACACGTGAAACTATAATGATATTTATACATGATTTATATATTATATATAATGATCTATAATAAAGATATATGATATGCGTGCTCGGCCGCTCTGTTGTGTCTGACCGTCTGCAACCCTGTGGACTATAGCCCACCAGGCTCCTCTGTCCATGGGAGTTTCCAGGCAAGAAGACTGGAGTGGGTTGGCAATTCCTATTCTAATACATGATACATACATACATATAAAAATACATACCTACATATGTGTGTGTGTGTGTATATATATATAGTGTCCTATTTATTCCGTTTCTGTGGAACACTGCCAGACATAAAAGCCTGTGCCTTCAGCACACAGGTAGATGGCTTTTGGTAGGACTTTTTTCGGCTCGTCTATTCCAGGAATCCAGACTTGAGTTCCTAATGAAAACAACCAGAAGGGAGGAAGGCAGGAGCTTCTGGCTGGGTGGGAGCCGGCGCGGGGAAGGATGTCCTGGTCTTAACCTGAAGAGGGAATTTCGGGGAGGGATGGACACAGCCCCAGCCCCGCGCTCCGTCCCCGGAAGCACGAGCCTTCTGTGGAAGGCTCCACAGAAGTCAGCCATCCAGGTGGGTGTGCAGCTCCCGGCTCCAGCGCTGTGGAACCGGGCCTCTCCCCCGGGCTTGGTGGTGGCGGTTTGTTTAAAATTAGCCCTTGTTTGGCCTGCGGGGAAGAGTGAATTGCAGAGTCTGGAATTTACCCTAAGCCTTTGCATTTCAGGTTCTGAGGCCGGGTCGCTGGTCTGTTTTAAAAGTGGAGAGGCCGTGGGCCAGGATTGCCCCGTGAGGGAACCTCTGTCCTCATGGTCAGCCCCGGCTAGAAGCCTAGATTAGGTCAGAGGGGGTCACCTGGGTGTGGTGTGATCTCCTCGGTCTCAAATAGGGCTCCCTGCCGCCCACGCTGAGCTGCCTCGAAGCTTCCGGGGGAACTGTCTCTTTCCAGAATGAAAATCTAGCACAAACTGTCAGCAGCGGCCCCACTGCGGAAGGGCCGTGTCAAGGCCGCCACTGGCCGTGAACACACACCCTCGCTTGCTTTCATCTTTAGGGGTTACTCTCCCCTCCTCAAGTGGTCGCCTTGGAACAAGACGCAGGAGGGATAAAGACTGGAGGCAGGAGAGTCGAGAGACTAATGGCATGCATGCTCAGTCGAGGCGAACCCTTTAGTGACCCCCTGGGCGGCAGCCCGCCAGGCTCCTCTCTCCATGGGACTTCCCAGGCCAGGTGACTAGAGGGGGTGGTCCTGTCCTGCTCCAGGGGGTCTTCCTGACCCAGGGATGGCACCTTCCTCTCCTGAGTCTCCCCGATGGGCAGGTGGGTTCTTCACCGCAGAGCTGTCCGGTCTTAAGTGATGAAATGTTTCCACACACCTGTCACATAGATAGCTGATTTCTGTTGCAACTGCAGATGACTATGTCATCTGTTCCTCAGTTAAGAAAGTTTATACAGTGTGCGCTCAAGTAGCTTTGAGCAGTGAGAGGAATATTGTAACCAGGCTCTGTGGGTCACAGCACCGGCTCCTGCTGTGTCTTCCCGCCAGGCCCCCGATGGGGCTGAGGTTTAGGGAAATGCCATGTCAGGGAGGGTGGACGAAGAGGATGCCCATGGAGACCCCTGGACTGATGTTAATCAATCATGAGATTCTCAAATTTCCTATGCTGGTGACTGGCTCAGGCGTCCTCGGTGGCTCAGATGGTCGAGCATCTGTCTGCAATGCGGGAAACCTGGGCTTAGTCCCTGGGTCCCCAGGCCCAGCCCTCGGAGGGTCTGTGGCCTCTTTATGAGCCCGAGTAGGAAAGAGGTCAAGTCTGCTGAGTCTGCTCGATTTGAAACTAGGAGCTGGTCACAAGAAAAATGGTTTTCATTTCAATTAACCCGGCCATCTGGACGGCTCAGACCCTATGAGCCTAGTGGAAGGCACCGCATTTGGAAGAGATTAGTTTCCTTTTGTAGTTTAGCAAGGGGGTCACAGGGGTCGCTCGCAGGACCTTGCCAATGCCAGACCGGCCACGGATGGAGATCCTAACTGACCGTGACAGGGCTGTGCGTCCGGCTTCCAGGCTGGCACAGGAACCCACTTCCTGAAAATCACCCCCGACTTTAACCTCTCCCCCGACAATCCAGCTGCCAGAGCACAGTGTCCATACCGTCCACCAAGGCAGCTAGAGACAGCGTCCACCGGTTAGCACGAGCATTTGTGGTCCAGCTGGTGTTGGGAGGGTCAAGGGCAAGGACATGCACGAACAGTAGCGTCAGCCAGGGACCCGGAGGGCTCAGGGACCCCTGGTGCCTTGGGGTGGCATTTCTCTCCTTTTAAAATTTTTATTTGTGTATGTAAAGGTCTCTTTCGGGCTGTCTTTGTTGCTATACACGCTTTTCTCTCATGGTGGTGAGTGGAGGCTGCTCTCCAGGGCACGTGGGCTTCAGCAGTCCTGGTGCACCGGCTTAGTGGACCTTGCCTGCATTGAGGGTTGAGTCCAAGTCCCCTACATTGGCGTGCATGCTGTCGCCGGGTCTGATTCTGCGACCCCGTGACCACAGTCCGCCAGGCTCCTCTGTCCATGGGATTTCCCAAGCACGAAGACCGGAGTGGGTGGGCCATGCCTTCCTCCAGGGGATCTTCCCGATCCAGGGATCGAACCCGCATCTCTTATGTCTCCTGCATTGGCAGGTGGGTTCTTTGACCACTAGACCACCAAGGAAGCCTTGGGGTTGGCATTTCTGTTGAGCGGGAGCATCAGAGTTAGGGAACGTCACAAGCACCCCCCCACCCTCGCCCCCCGCCCCCGCCGCGATTGACCAGGGATAGAAAACAAGAAGCTTCTGACGGAGGCAAGTCTACCGGGGAGGAGAGAGGAGAGCCAAACGCCTCCCAGTTTCTGCGATTCACGTCCTGGTGGACCGCCGGCATGCTCATAGCCTGCAGTAACAACGCCCCCTCTTTCCTGGGGAAGTTAGGGACCTGACGAGCCTTTTTCTATCTTTCTTCAAAACCGAAACAGTCTAAACAGGTTCAGAAGTATCACTGTTTTTAAAGTAGATTTTTATCAGAAGGATGATTTAAAATATAGGAATAATAAACAAGAAGGTCCTTTTGAATAGCACAGGGAACTATAGCCTCTGTGACAAACCATAAGGGAAAAGAATATGAAAAAGAATATATATATCTGATTCACTTTGCTGCATAGAAGAAATGAACACAACATTGTAGATCAACTACACTTCAATAAAACTGATGTATATACACTACTGATACTGTGTTTAAAATAGATAATAATGAGCACATACTGTGTAGCACATGGAGCTCTACCTAATGCGTTGTGGTAACCTGAATGGGAAATCCAAAGGGAAGGGGCATATGTATACCTATGGCTGGTTTATTTTGCTGTACAGTAGAAACTAATGCAACATTGTAAAGCAATACAAATTTAAAAAAATATATGGATAACACAATTTGGTCCAGCCTCCACAAATAATTCTTAGAAAATTAAAATATGACCATAGACTAGCTCATGTGACCAACAGGCTTTTGTCCTAATTTCTCTGGCTTTCTGTTTCTGTCCCATCTGGTTTGGGACTTTTTCACTCCGTGGAAACGAGTTGGCCTAAACTTCCTGCTCTGAATAAATTTGCACGTGACTGGCAGGTTTTTTTTTTTTTTCAAATATATGTATTCTTAGGCATCTATCCTCTGAGGACAGGAGGAAGTAACTTGTTTTTTGTTTATTTTGATGTAGCATCTGTAATTATTGTATTTTTGTTTTGGCTTTTCACTTCCACTGCAGTCTGGATGCCTCTCCAAATAAACTTGTCCCTTTCTTCTGAGCATTTTCTGTCTTGAGTCTAAAGGGATTTGGTAACTGCTGCCATAAAGTACCCCCACCCCCACCCCCCTGTCCTGACTGTGTTCCATGGAACACAGATCCTCTGTAAACTGGTATTTCACGTTCCACCTCATAACACCTCCCAGGACTCGCGTTCTCAGGGAAGCACTTTGGGAAATGTTGAAGTGATGCAACATTCTGGGAAACACAGAGGCAGCACTGCCTTGGAATAGTGGAGAAGATTTCCAAGAGGAGGTGACCTTTTATCTTGATCCGGAAGGATTCATAAGAACTCAGCCAGGAACTCAACGAGAGAAAGAGACGAATGGCACCCTCCTCTAGACTGTGCTAAGATATGGATGGCATGTCTGGGACGTTTTGGACGGTCTGTCGCGGTGAGCAAGAGGTGAAGCCAAGAGGAGGAGCTGCTGGGACCAGAGCGTGGACTGCCTTCAGTACTGGGCTGATTTCCTCTGTGTGTCCCTCTGGATCACTTCTCACCCTTATCCTCCTTGTTCTTGGAAGGATGTCAGTGGGTTCCTTTGCCCTCTGGCTTCTGGTTGGATTCACCCCATGGAGATCCTTGGCAGGAGACTGGGAAAGGGCAGAGAAGGAAGTCTGAGCTTTTGCTCTGTTGACTCCCTCCAGGAGACGGGAGGGGTCCCCATCTTTGGATGGGTGCTTTTCCCAGTGGAGAGTTATTGGCCCTCTAACTCTGGTCAGCTCCACTTGTCCTTTAGAGATCAGGCAGCAGCTGCTTCTCATCCTTTGGGGTCTAGAAATGGAAGACCCTAGCTTTCTGCGCTCGCTGTGGTTCTTCTCTACCCACACCTTTGTGGATAGGTGCTGTGAAGACGAAGCCTTCTACAATTGCCCTTTTGCAGATGTGCCGTCTACTTCCTGCCAGTGCAGCAGACACAGGCTCCCCCACTGGTGGGGAAGATCCCCTGGGGAAGGAACACTCCAGTGTGCTTACCTGAGAAACACTAAGGCCAGAGAAGCCTGGGGGCGCCATTCCAGGGGGTCACAAAGAGTTAGACACGACCACAATAAAGACAACTTCCTGTTGTGCATACATGTGATGCTAATGAGTTAGAATATAGCGCAGACCAAAGAGAACAAGGAAATGTTTTAGTGAGGGTATGGTATTACCTGGTCTTCATTAGCAAGACATCATTAATCGTCTCAGAGTCAGATCCGACTGGCCTTGTTGAAAAAATAACAATATCTATCACGTATCACCACCTTGTTTTCTAAATATTTGGACAACTGCGTTTCAGTACAATGTACTGTTATAACAGTATTTATTTCAGGTTATTCATTTAAACATTCTTAGTTCTTAGAAAAAGTCTTCAATAAATTTCCGAAAAGATTCATGGTACACAAGCTGTGAAGAACCTCTGTTCATTCATAGATACTCATTCAAGAAAATATAGCAATGGATAGATCTTAGGAACATCTCTTTCTAGAAAAAAAATCCCTAGTTATTAAAAAGCCTAGTAGCTTCTATATGTGGAGGTTCTGGACTGAATCTCTTTAGTTCAATGTGTTGACTATATTGAAACGATCTTAAATATTTGATCTAATTCTATGTTTTCTCTGATTCTTTGTGTGGTTCCTAAAAGTATTTCCTACTTATTGTTTGCTTCTCAAGTGTTAAGAGCAAAACTTGTCTCCTGTGACCTAATTTTAATTTTCATTAGGTGAATTTATAAGAGGCTTCCCCAGTGGCATGGTGGTAAAGAACCCACCTGCCAAAGCAGGGGATATAGGAGACAAGGATTGGATCCCTGGGTCAGGAAGATCCCCTGGAGGAGGAAATGGCAACCCGTTCCAGGATTCTTGCCTGGAAAATTCCACGGATGGAGGAGCCTGGTGGACTGCCGCCCATGGGGTTGCCAAGAGTCGAACATGACTGAGCAACTGAGCAGGAACAAATGTGTGCACAGCGACCCACAACTTGGTGTCTCATAGCTCACTTCTGAAACGTCTGATGAGAAGCTGCCAGTTTCTTCACAGTTGTTTATTTTGGTCCCGATACACTGTCCATGCTCTTGTTGAATATCTCGCCAAATTTCCTCTAATTTATTGCAAAACTAGTTGGCAGAACCGTGAGGAACTACGGCTGGGGCCAGTTTGAGGCAACTGATGGTACCGCCTCTTTCCCCCACCCCCACTTTCCATAATCCCTCAAGTTTCTTCCAGATCTCTCCTCTCTTGACAGGAGCAGAACACCTGGGCATGACGGTAAATGTGAACGAAACACCGCCTTCCTGTCCACAGCCCACTGCTCCCTCCCTTCCGCTTCGTTCTTTCCTCAAAACCCGCACCCCACCAATTTCTGCCCCTCTCAGGACAGAGGAGGGTCATCTGGCAACTGCACCATCCAGAATGTGTCTCATTCTGAAAACGGATGATTGTGATCTTGCCAATGAAGGAAGAGGAGGTTTCACCCTCTTTCCATCCAGGTGAGGCTTTCACAAAGCAGGGAAACTGGATGACTTCCCCCGGGTGGTCCGTGTCGGTGGGAGGAGCTGTCTTCTTGCAGAGCCTATTGCAATCAAAACTAGGAGGTGATTTCAGAGCCTGTGGATATTCAAAGCAGTTTTGTAAGAGGACGATGCCTTTCTAACATTGGCCTTAAGTCTCTTTTACATGGACTCTCTGCGATTCACACTGCATTTCTAGAACACGGCCAGGAGCTGATACTATTTGCTCTTATTTATGGGCTTTCTTAGTAGCTCGGTCGGTAAAGAATCCACCTGCAACACAGGAGATGTTGGTTTGATCCCTGCTGGGTGGGGAAGGTCCCCTGGAGAAGGGCACGGCCACCCACCCCAGTATGCCTGCCTGGAGAAGCCCCTGGACAGAGGAGCCTGGGGGGCCGTGGTCCGTAGGGTTGCCAAGAGTCAGACATGACTGGAGTGACTTGGCACGCACACACCTTGGCATCTTGTGGGCTTCCTGGGTGGTGCAGCGGTAAAGAATCTGCCTGCCGACACAGGAGACCCAGGAGATGCAGGTTCCATCCCTGGGTCGGGAAGCTCCCCTGGAGGAGGACATGCCAACTCACTCCACTGTTCTCGCCTGGAGGATCCCGTGGACAGAGGAGCCTGACGGGCTACAGTCCGTGGGATCGCAGAGAGTTGGACGTGACTGAGCAACTAAGCACACACATATACACCTCAGCATCGTAAATGATGTATAGGAGTTTAAGGGCCGGGAAACAATAGCTTACTACCTCATGCAGGTATGTGGGCCACTTTCAGGTCACCAAAGGGAGCACCAGTCACCTGGAGGGACGTTTGGTATCCTGATGTAGCTGTTACAGAGTAAATGGAACTGCACCAACACCGCCTTCCTAGCCATGCTCCCTCCCTTCCGTTCTTTCCTCAAAACCCGCACCCACCAATTTCTGCCCCTCTCAGGACAGAGGAGGGTCATCTGGCAACTGCACCATCCAGAATGTGTCTCATTCTGAAAACGGATGATTGTGATCTTGCCAATGAAGGAAGAGGAGGTTTCACCCTCTTTCCATCCAGGTGAGGCTTTCACAAAGCAGGGAAACTGGATGACTTCCCCCGGGTGGTCCGTGTCGGTGGGAGGAGCTGTCTTCTTGCAGAGCCTATTGCAATCAAAACTAGGAGGTGATTTCAGAGCCTGTGGATATTCAAAGCAGTTTTGTAAGAGGACGATGCCTTTCTAACATTGGCCTTAAGTCTCTTTTACATGGACTCTCTGCGATTCACACTGCATTTCTAGAACACGGCCAGGAGCTGATACTATTTGCTCTTATTTATGGGCTTTCTTAGTAGCTCGGTCGGTAAAGAATCCACCTGCAACACAGGAGATGTTGGTTTGATCCCTGCTGGGTGGGGAAGGTCCCCTGGAGAAGGGCACGGCCACCCACCCCAGTATGCCTGCCTGGAGAAGCCCCTGGACAGAGGAGCCTGGGGGGCCGTGGTCCGTAGGGTTGCCAAGAGTCAGACATGACTGGAGTGACTTGGCACGCACACACCTTGGCATCTTGTGGGCTTCCTGGGTGGTGCAGCGGTAAAGAATCTGCCTGCCGACACAGGAGACCCAGGAGATGCAGGTTCCATCCCTGGGTCGGGAAGCTCCCCTGGAGGAGGACATGCCAACTCACTCCACTGTTCTCGCCTGGAGGATCCCGTGGACAGAGGAGCCTGACGGGCTACAGTCCGTGGGATCGCAGAGAGTTGGACGTGACTGAGCAACTAAGCACACACATATACACCTCAGCATCGTAAATGATGTATAGGAGTTTAAGGGCCGGGAAACAATAGCTTACTACCTCATGCAGGTATGTGGGCCACTTTCAGGTCACCAAAGGGAGCACCAGTCACCTGGAGGGACGTTTGGTATCAGGAAGTGGCTGATTGTATATGAAGTCTTCAGGTCAGGCAGGCATCTGAGTCAGTAGGACTTCAGATTTCCCAGGTCCTCTCTCTTGTTGGCACAGTTCTGGTGCTTGGGGCAGAGAGAGCTGGGTTGGTGTGGGAAGGAGACCGCAGCACCCAGAGCCGTGGGCGGCGGCTCCCGTGCCCCTTGTCCAGCCACACAGGTCCAGAGGCTGGACAGCAGCTGGGCTAACCTGCAGCAGGCCATTAGGTGAGGAGACCTCTGGTTTCCAGTAGTCACGTCCAGATGTGAGAGTGGACCATAAGGAAGGCTGAGCACCAAGGAACTGATGCTCTTGAACTGTGGTGCTGGAGAAGACTCTTGAGAGTCCCTTGGCATGCAAGGAGATCAAACTTGTTCATCCTAAAGGAAATCAACCCTGAATTTTCATAGGAAGGGCAGATGCTGAAAGCTGAAGCTCCAATACTTGGGCCACCTGATGCAGAGAGCCCACTCATTAGAAAAGTCCCTGGAACTTTCTGTCCATGGGATTCTCCAGGCAATGCTGGGAAAGATTGAGGGCCGGAAGAGAAGGAGGCATCAGAGGATGGGTGGAAGGGATCACCAACTCAACGGACACGAGTTTGAGCCAACTCTGGGAGGTCGTGAAGGACAAGGAAGCCCGGCGTGCTTGCAGTCCATGGGGTCACGAAGAGTCGGACGTGTCTGAGTGCCTGAACGTAACATAACATGACGTTGACAGAATATCTGAGGGCCACAGCAGTGTCATTTCCACACGGATCCACCTGCACGTCAGTCTAGAGAAACGCTCACACCCACTCCTGGCTCAGTTTCTGGCACTGTATGGGATAGAGAGACTTCATAGCATCCATCGAGGGATGCGTGTGCTCGTCAGATGAGAGTGGAGAGGCTGTCTGTCCTCCTCACCACGTAGGGTCTGAGGATACACAGATGAACCGGGTAAAGAAGAATCTGCCTCCAGGGGAGCTCGGATATTAACAGGCACGGGCAGTAGAGCACCTGAGTGACTTTTTCCCTGGCAGAGTGGGAACAGCATTGAGGGAGAGGTAGCTCAGGTAGGACCCGTCGGAGAGAGGTATCACTGAGGGCTGATTCAAGGATGGGGCTCCGTGGGCATCAGGGGCGGGGGGAGAGGAAGCCACGTGACCAGAAGCCCAGAGGGAGAGAGCTGCCCGGTGCACACGAGCAAGCGGGAAGGAGAGCAGAGATGCTTAGGGTCTTCATCAGAGCAGGAGCCTCATCCTGCTCTGCTCAAACATCGATGTAGCATGCAGCCTGACCGGCTTGGGGTTCCTCTTCTGCTGTCCTCTGGTGAGAGCCACAACCACCATCCCAGGCAGCAACCAAAGAAGAGAAAATGCAGGTGTGAACACCATGGGGATAGTCAGTTCTTGGTTACTTGAGAGAAGACAGCTCCCGATTTACTTATGAAGGGCAGGATCCAGGGCCCTTGGCTTCTGTCTTTTTTCAAGAAGCCACCCATGGTTCCTCGTGCGTTTCCAGGGTAGAGAGGGTCTGTGGGCGCCTTCGGGCTCATCCTCACATGGTAGAGAGCAGGAGGGACCCATCCAGAGATAGCAGAGGCGGAGTGTGAGGTCCCTCTCCCTGCGCTGGCGGCTGGAGTCCGCGTTCCCAGGACGGCAGCCACGACAGCAGCCTTTGCTCGCCGGCGTTCCCGCCCGCCCCCCAGAACCTTCGGCTTCCCTCTGACCAGCCTTGACACCTGGTGTCCAAACACTGATAAAACGGATCGCCAAGTGTGGGAAAGTCCCAGAGCATTGATTGCTTCCGCCTTGTCCCCCTCCCCGTGGCCTGGTGTTCGCGTTCTCCCAGAGCGGGCCTTGCTTGTTTGGTTGGAGAGGTCAGAGCCTTTTGGGGCCCGTAAAGGACAGCGGGGACAGTGCCGGGGTCGGTGGGGAGAGGATCATCTGGACTGTGTCATAGCATCCATCGAGGATGCGTGTGCTCAGATGAGAGTGGAGGCTGTCTGTCCTCCTCACCACGTAGGGTCTGAGGATACACAGATGAACCGGGTAAAGAAGAATCTGCCTCCAGGGGAGCTCGGATATTAACAGGCACGGGCAGTAGAGCACCTGAGTGACTTTTTCCCTGGCAGAGTGGGAACAGCATTGAGGGAGAGGTAGCTCAGGTAGGACCCGTCGGAGAGAGGTATCACTGAGGGCTGATTCAAGGATGGGGCTCCGTGGGCATCAGGGGCGGGGGGAGAGGAAGCCACGTGACCAGAAGCCCAGAGGGAGAGAGCTGCCCGGTGCACACGAGCAAGCGGGAAGGAGAGCAGAGATGCTTAGGGTCTTCATCAGAGCAGGAGCCTCATCCTGCTCTGCTCAAACATCGATGTAGCATGCAGCCTGACCGGCTTGGGGTTCCTCTTCTGCTGTCCTCTGGTGAGAGCCACAACCACCATCCCAGGCAGCAACCAAAGAAGAGAAAATGCAGGTGTGAACACCATGGGGATAGTCAGTTCTTGGTTACTTGAGAGAAGACAGCTCCCGATTTACTTATGAAGGGCAGGATCCAGGGCCCTTGGCTTCTGTCTTTTTTCAAGAAGCCACCCATGGTTCCTCGTGCGTTTCCAGGGTAGAGAGGGTCTGTGGGCGCCTTCGGGCTCATCCTCACATGGTAGAGAGCAGGAGGGACCCATCCAGAGATAGCAGAGGCGGAGTGTGAGGTCCCTCTCCCTGCGCTGGCGGCTGGAGTCCGCCGTTCCCAGGACGGCAGCCACGACAGCAGCCTTTGCTCGCCGGCGTTCCCGCCCGCCCCCCAGAACCTTCGGCTTCCCTCTGACCAGCCTTGACACCTGGTGTCCAAACACTGATAAAACGGATCGCCAAGTGTGGGAAAGTCCCAGAGCATTGATTGCTTCCGCCTTGTCCCCCTCCCCGTGGCCTGGTGTTCGCGTTCTCCCAGAGCGGGCCTTGCTTGTTTGGTTGGAGAGGTCAGAGCCCTGATGAAGAATGAGAGGAATTCGGCCGGACTGGGCCCGTCCTGATAAAGGACAGCGGGGGACAGTGCCGGGGTCGGTGGGGAGAGGATCATCTGGAGAGCGGGGGATGTGATTGGCTTGCAGACCGTCCACCCGTCACCTCCCCTTGTGCCCCTTGTCCGTCTGGGCTTTTAGGCTGAGGGAAGGTTTGCAATTCTGAATATTTGGCATGTCAGAAAATGATCTACTTTTTTTCTTCTTTTTTTTTTGAGTGTCTTGTTGCACCTCAGGGAGCTAGACCCAATGAAGCAAGATTGACTGTAATGAGTTTCAGGCTCCTGTTTGCTTGGACACGTTCTGTGTTTCCCTGTTGTTGCTGTGAGCCCCATCAGTCCACTGAAGCTGTGAGGAGCCCACTGTGCCGGATTCTAGTCCTGTTCTGCCTTTAAGTAGCTTGTGACTGTCTCCAACTCGCTAGAAGATGATATGATACATTAACTTTGCTTTCACAAAAAATTTAAACAAAAGAAGACACCAAAAAGAGTACCAAGGATGGGGGCAAATGTAGACAGACTACAAACCGCAGTGCTGGAAATTGCATAATTTCCTAGTCTCTCCTCAGAGCGTCCCTGGATTTGGTGTGTCTATAACACATGCACTTTTTAAGATTCTTTTCCCTTTTAGGTTATTACCTACTACTGAGTCCAGTTCCCCGTCCTCTACAGTAGGTCTTTGTTGGCTATCTATTATCTACAGAGCAGTGCCTGCGTTAATCCCAACCTCCTAAGTTATCCCTCTCCTTTGCTTTCTTTTCTTCTCCCTCTTATCTGAGCAGTGTCTTTGGCTAATTCTGGGAGAATCTGGCTAACCTGACATCTGTGGGAGGATACAATTGAACTGGTTATCTCATGTTCAAACGTCAGCAGCTCACTTGCTCTCGCTAGCCACTCTGTTAGCCTTTGGAAATGGAGTTCTTGAAGAAAAAGACACATTCGCCCACTTGTCCAACTGTGGAGCCCTAAGTGCGATGATACCAGAAGGAAGAAAACATTTTTGGGCGTGGAGTTCTTTTACCTCTTTTTAAATTGCTGTGTACATGCAGTCACCTCCTCTTAAGAGCCGGGCGCCCCTGGTGGTTCTGTCGTAAAGAATCTGTCTGCAACGCAGGAGACCTGAGCTCGATCAGGAAGATCCCCTGGAGGAGGAAATGGCAACCCACTCCAGTATTTTTTTTTTTTTTTGCCTGGGAAATCCCATGAACAGAGGAGCCTGGAGGCTACAGTCCATAGGATCACAGTTAAGATCTGGTACATCTCAGCTTTTTATGGCTGGAATACTACTCAGTCATAAAAAAGGATGAATTTGAATCAGCTCTAGTGAGATGCGTGAACTTGGAGCCTGATACACAGAGTGAAGAAAGTCAGAAAGAGAAAAAACAAATGTCGTACACGAACACATATATCTGGGCTCTAGAAAGATGGCACAGATGAACCCATTTGTAGGAAAGGAAAAGAGACGCAGACAGAGAAAACACACTTGTGGACAGTCAGTGAGGGAGGGCGTGGGGCGAATGGAGCAAGTATCATCGACATCCGTGCAGCATCGTGCCTGAGAGGGACAGCTGCTGGGAAGCTGCTGGGCTCAGGGAGCCCAGTCTAGTGCTCTGTGATGACCTAGAGGGTGGGGGGGAGGAAGGAAAGGGTGGTTCAGGAGGCAGGGGATCCGTGTGCAATTACGGCTGATTAGAGTTGTCAGAGGGCAGGCACCAACACAACACTGTAAAAATTAGAAACCAAACCAAAACAAAGAAATCAACTCACCCCCAAAAGATGTTAATAAGATGGCCTCAGGAAAGTGCTGGTAGGACTGACCCTGCGTTAATCCCAACCTCCTAAGTTATCCCTCTCCTTTGCTTTCTTTTCTTCTCCCTCTTATCTGAGCAGTGTCTTTGGCTAATTCTGGGAGAATCTGGCTAACCTGACATCTGTGGGAGGATACAATTGAACTGGTTATCTCATGTTCAAACGTCAGCAGCTCACTTGCTCTCGCTAGCCACTCTGTTAGCCTTTGGAAATGGAGTTCTTGAAGAAAAAGACACATTCGCCCACTTGTCCAACTGTGGAGCCCTAAGTGCGATGATACCAGAAGGAAGAAAACATTTTTGGGCGTGGAGTTCTTTTACCTCTTTTTAAATTGCTGTGTACATGCAGTCACCTCCTCTTAAGAGCCGGGCGCCCCTGGTGGTTCTGTCGTAAAGAATCTGTCTGCAACGCAGGAGACCTGAGCTCGATCAGGAAGATCCCCTGGAGAAGGAAGTGGCAACCCACTCCAGTATTTTTGCCTGGGAAATCCCATGAACAGAGGAGCCTGGCAGGCTACAGTCCATAGGATCACAGTTAAGATCTGGTACATCTCAGCTTTTTATGGCTGGAATACTACTCAGTCATAAAAAAGGATGAATTTGAATCAGCTCTAGTGAGATGCGTGAACTTGGAGCCTGATACACAGAGTGAAGAAAGTCAGAAAGAGAAAAAACAAATGTCGTACACGAACACATATATCTGGGCTCTAGAAAGATGGCACAGATGAACCCATTTGTAGGAAAGGAAAAGAGACGCAGACAGAGAAAACACACTTGTGGACAGTCAGTGAGGGAGGGCGTGGGGCGAATGGAGCAAGTATCATCGACATCCGTGCAGCATCGTGCCTGAGAGGGACAGCTGCTGGGAAGCTGCTGGGCTCAGGGAGCCCAGTCTAGTGCTCTGTGATGACCTAGAGGGTGGGGGGGAGGAAGGAAAGGGTGGTTCAGGAGGCAGGGGATCCGTGTGCAATTACGGCTGATTAGAGTTGTCAGAGGGCAGGCACCAACACAACACTGTAAAAATTAGAAACCAAACCAAAACAAAGAAATCAACTCACCCCCAAAAGATGTTAATAAGATGGCCTCAGGAAAGTACTGTTAGGACTGACCCTGGTTAGTCCAGCATATGGTCAGTGATAGCTCTACCAGGTTGACCTTTGGTAAATACGGGAATAACACAAACAGGGTCCTAATTATTTTCTAAGACAGTCCCAAAGTATTCTCACAATCAGCAAAGAATGTGAGCGAGTCTTGCTCTTTTCTGTCTGAAAATACGTTGAAGATACACTTGCTGGTGCTGGGGTCACAGTCCTTGTTTGCTGGGAGAACATGGAAAGTCGTTTCCTGAGACTGATAGCAACAGAGCAGTTACTGATATATCCGAGGTGTCTTTCACTTCTGTGTAATTCGTTAGACAAATGCAGCCACTTGAATTCCTTCGATGACGGAATTCTAACAGAGGCGTCGTATGTGTGCAGAGATTTGCGTGAAACGCACAGAGTATGGGCATCTCTGGTGGCTCGGTGATAAAGAATCCACCTGCCAGCGCAGGAGACACAGGTTGGATCCCTGGTCCAGGAAGATCCCACAGGCTTCAGAGTCCCTAAGCCTGTGTGCTGTGACTTTTGAGCCTGTGCTCTCAGTCTGGGAGCTGAAACAACTGCGCCCACTTACCCCGTCTCGTTCGCTGAAACCCGCAGGCCTGGAGCCGTGCTCCACAGGAGAAGCCGCTGCGGGGAGAAGCGATGCTCTGCAAGGAGGGAGGAGCCCCTGCTCCTAGAGAAAAGCCTGCACAGCAACGGCCAACCAGCACGGCCCCAAATAAAGCAAATAAATATGATTCTAAGAGAGAAAAGCATATGATAAATAAACTATCTCCATGAAATAGTTTGACTATCTGATAGTTAAAGTACTTATGGAAACACTGGAAAGAATGAAGAAGATAAATGTCACTCATGACCTCCCTGCCCATTTGCAACACTGTTAACTTTCAGATATGCGTGTGGATACATGAATAGGTAACTGTATCACATACGTATGTATATACAAGGAAGATGGAAGTGCTTTGGTGGTTTTACGGTGCATACAGTCTCGTTTACTTCTTTCGACGTTATGCTCTGAGCATTGTTTCCTGACAGTTCAGGATGTTTTATAAACTGTTTTAAAGGTTTGGTGGTGGAGCGTTTTGTGGGCACAGCACAATGGCACTCTCAGCAGTCACACAAGAAGGCTGTTCTCAATTTTTCACTATTATAAACAAGCTACAATGAGTATCCTTGTCGCAATCCTGTAGATTTTGTGAGGATGAAATAAGATGATCCATGTAAGGTTTCTAATAGTTATAAACACTCAAAATGTTATCCTTCCCAGCTCTCTCGTCTCACCTACTCTTCTCTGTCTTTAATGCATTTCCCCCTTGAAGAGTGACAGATTTTATTTTCTTTGGCTCCAGAATCACTACGGACAGTGACTGCAGCCATGAAATTCAAAGATGCTTGCTCCTTGGAAGAAAAGCCATGACAAACCTAGACAGCGTATTAAAAAGCAGAGACATCACTTGGCCAACAAAGCTTTGTTTAGTCAAAGCTCTGGTTTTTCCACTACTCATGTGTGGTTGTGAGAGTTGGATCATAAAGAAGTCTCAGCGCTGAAGTACTGATGCTTTCTAACTGTGCTGGAAAAGACTTCCGAGAGTTTGTTGGACAGAAAGGAGATCAAACCAGTCAATTCTGAAGGAAATCAACCCTGAATATTCATTAGAAGGACTTAGGCTGAAGCTGAAGCTCCGTTACTGAGGTCACCTGATGCAAAGGGTTAGCTCATTGGGAAAGACCCTGATGCTGGGAGAAAGACTGAAGGCCAAAGGAGGAGGGGATGACAGAGGATGAGATGGCTAGAGAGCATCACCGACTCAGTGGACATGGACTTGGGCAGATTCTGGGAGACCTTGGAGGGTCGGGAAACTCAGCATTCTGCAGTTCGTGGGTTTGCAGAGTTGGACATGACTTAGCAATGGAACAACAGCAGTTAAAGCAAAGACATTTTGTTTGACATATATGATGTGGCTCCATATTCATGTTGTTTGGTTGTTCCGTCGTGTCTGATTCTTTTGTGACCTGCCTGAACTGCGGCCTGCCAGGCTCTCCTATCCATGGGATTTCCCAGGCGGGAATATGGGAGTGGGTGGCCATGTCATTCTCCAGGGGATCTTCCCCGTCCAGGGATTGAACCGGTGTCTGCTGCCGTGGCAGGCAGATTCTTTACCACTGAGTCACCAGGGCAGCCCAGTATTCCTGGATCCACATGTACATCTGAAAGCCAACAATATTCTAAATGGCTGTGGGATCATGAGTGCTATTTATTTGCTTCTTCACACTTTCCAATGTTTCCCCCAATTTTTACAATGAGCATAATTACTTCACTGGTCAGGCAGTCAGCATATTTCATGGAAATGGCATATTGACCATAGGTTTTTCATACACATCTCTGAACACGGCTTACTCCTCTGTTAAGGTCCTGCCATCAAAGGAACTGAGCAGCTCCCTCAGAGGCTTTGTGCTCTGCTGCCCCACCCTCAAGAGCCCATCTTGGGTCTGTGAGGTATTCCAGATCTGGGGCTAATTTTCCTTCCTCTGGGCAGCTTGGGCCACCTCACTTCCCAAAGCCCTGGCCCCGGGGCTGATTCCCTCCATCTCTTTTGAGACCCCCATTCCCAGCCTCCTTCCCGTGTTAGCCGTGCTGCTGAGTCCTTGGTCTGCTCAGAAGCAAACCACTGCACCAAGCAACAGCCTCTGGTGTCCTTCTGGCTATTTTGTGGCTCTGAGGAGAAGAAGCAGCCACTGGCAGAAAACCTGTGAAATAGTCCTGGCTCCTATGGGAATCACAGAGTTAAGCGTTCTCACCTCTTTAAGCCACCTTTCACATTTGATTGATTTTTTTTCGATTGGTTGTTTGCCTGACCTGATCAGAGAGTTCGGGTAGTTTCTGTTGACATTTTATTTTACTTTGGGTAAAGTTTAAACATGACTTATCACAACTCTGACACATCTGGAAGGCCATGTTTTGTCCTCCTGTTTTTTAGCTCTTTCAGTGATGAGATCATAGGGTAAGAAGACATTTTGTGTCTTTATATATATATGAAGGATGGTTCTTGCTTTGCGTATCCTTGCAGAAAGGTCTTAGACATTCTGGGTTATGCTCACTGCTAGACAATCTTTCTCTTTTTTATTTGCTCTACAGTTAAAACTTCCCTATTTATTTAATTTCCCACAAGTCAAAAGGCATTCCTTCTCTGGGTGAAGCACTCCTGTGGGACGGCAAAGTCCTAGGACCGAGACTTTTAATTTTATATTCTGTGTTGGCGTACAGCTGATTACCGATGTTGTGATAGTTTCAGGTGGACGGCAAAGGGACGCAGCCATGCAGATCCATGTGTCCATCTCCCCCAAACTCTCCTCCCATCCAGGCTGCCCCATAACACTGAGCAGAGTTCCCTGTGCTATACAGTAGGTCCTGGTGGGGTATCCATGCTAAACGGACCCATGTGTACATGTCCAAGACGTTTATTCACCTCTTTCCAGTAAAGACGCTGAAGGTCTGGAACTGAAGTTGCAAACGCCACGTGCGGGCCAAGTTGCTTCAGTCATGTCCGCGTTTTTGTAGGCCCCTGGACAGCAGCCCACCACGCTCCTCTTCCTCTGTCCATGGGATTCTCCAGGTAAGAATACGCAAGGGGGTTGCCAGGCCCTCCTCTAGGGGCTCTTCCTGACCCACGGATTGACTCCTAGTCTCTGGTGTCACCCGCACTGGCAGGCGAGTTCTTTACCGCTGTGTCCCCTGGGAAGCCTCCATCTCAATATGTAAGAAGACATCTAACATAAGGGTTCCACTAACAAAGTACTGAGAGTCTAGAAGGCAGAGAAGGATGGTCACCCTTTCATTTGTATTCTAGTGGTAACACGTGACATGCTTCGGCTGAATGCTGTCTGTGCAGGTGCCCTTCTAAGTGTCTGACACAGTGCTGTGATGAGCTCGTCTGCTCCTCACAGGAACACTGAGGTGGGCCGTCACTGCCCTTCCCATTTTGCACAGGAGGCACCTGAGGCACAGTTGGTCAAGATCAGACGACTAAGAGTAAGAGAGAGCCAGCGTTCAAACACAAGAATGCCGCCTCCTCCTGGGTCTGCGTCCGTCACCCGTGCGCCATGGCTGTGGTTGCTCCATTGCTGAGTCAGGTCGACTTGACCCCTGGACGGCAGCGCGCCAGGCTCCTCTGTCCTCCACGGTCTCCTGGAGCTTGTTCAAACTCATGCCTCTGGAGTCGGTGATGCCATCCAACCATCTTCTTATTAAAACAATTCTGGGTTATGCTCACTGCTAGACAATCTTTCTCTTTTTTATTTGCTCTACAGTTAAAACTTCCCTATTTATTTAATTTCCCACAAGTCAAAAGGCATTCCTTCTCTGGGTGAAGCACTCCTGTGGGACGGCAAAGTCCTAGGACCGAGACTTTTAATTTTATATTCTGTGTTGGCGTACAGCTGATTACCGATGTTGTGATAGTTTCAGGTGGACGGCAAAGGGACGCAGCCATGCAGATCCATGTGTCCATCTCCCCCAAACTCTCCTCCCATCCAGGCTGCCCCATAACACTGAGCAGAGTTCCCTGTGCTATACAGTAGGTCCTGGTGGGGTATCCATGCTAAACGGACCCATGTGTACATGTCCAAGACGTTTATTCACCTCTTTCCAGTAAAGACGCTGAAGGTCTGGAACTGAAGTTGCAAACGCCACGTGCGGGCCAAGTTGCTTCAGTCATGTCCGCGTTTTTGTAGGCCCCTGGACAGCAGCCCACCACGCTCCTCTTCCTCTGTCCATGGGATTCTCCAGGTAAGAATACGCAAGGGGGTTGCCAGGCCCTCCTCTAGGGGCTCTTCCTGACCCACGGATTGACTCCTAGTCTCTGGTGTCACCCGCACTGGCAGGCGAGTTCTTTACCGCTGTGTCCCCTGGGAAGCCTCCATCTCAATATGTAAGAAGACATCTAACATAAGGGTTCCACTAACAAAGTACTGAGAGTCTAGAAGGCAGAGAAGGATGGTCACCCTTTCATTTGTATTCTAGTGGTAACACGTGACATGCTTCGGCTGAATGCTGTCTGTGCAGGTGCCCTTCTAAGTGTCTGACACAGTGCTGTGATGAGCTCGTCTGCTCCTCACAGGAACACTGAGGTGGGCCGTCACTGCCCTTCCCATTTTGCACAGGAGGCACCTGAGGCACAGTTGGTCAAGATCAGACGACTAAGAGTAAGAGAGAGCCAGCGTTCAAACACAAGAATGCCGCCTCCTCCTGGGTCTGCGTCCGTCACCCGTGCGCCATGGCTGTGGTTGCTCCATTGCTGAGTCAGGTCGACTGTGACCCCCTGGACGGCAGCGCGCCAGGCTCCTCTGTCCTCCACGGTCTCCTGGAGCTTGTTCAAACTCATGCCTCTGGAGTCGGTGATGCCATCCAACCATCTTGTCCTCTTCTCCCCTTTCTCCTTTTGCCTTCAGTCTTTCTCGCAACATCAGGGTCTTCTCCAGTGAGTCGGCTCTTCCCAGCAGGTGGCCAGAGTATTGGAGCTTCGACTTTAGCATTGGTCCTTATGAATATTCAGGATTGGTTTCCTTTAAGACAGACTAGTTTGATCTCTTTGCTGTCCAAGGGACTCGCAAGTCTTCTCCAGCACCCCAATTTGAAACCATCAATTCTTTGGCCCTTAGCCTTCTTTGTGGTCCAACGCTCATATCCATCCATGATGACTGGAAAAGCCGTGGTTTTGACTACATGGACCTGTGCTGTAATATCGTGCCAGTAACTAACATGAAAGACAGAAAGAGAGAAATGCGATGATAGAGAAGGTCCAGGCTCTTGTGCCTGGCAAGGCTGGCCCGTTTGGATCCCTTTGAGAATGAATCATCGCTGGCGTGGGTTTCTCGTGGGCACATTTCCGGGTATGGGGGAGGGAGGCGGGCACGGCTGCCTAGCTGGGCTCTTTCTGCTGCTGCCTGTAATCTACAGCAGGAGGGCTCACGCCCAACTGACCCTTGGTGTTAAAGTGCTCATGCTCCGTGCATTTGCTTTTAGCACGTGACAATAAAGAAATCAGTGGATTATAATTATAAGACCTTGAAGCTGAGCGTTGCCGAGACGATAGTGAAAATTCATTTATGGTACGGCAAACCACAGATTAGTAATTTATCTCTCCCCAAATAGCAGGGTGGTTTACTATGTTGCTTGTTTAGCACCTCTTACAGAGAGCCCAGATCACGTGCCAGGTTGCCCCAGTGATTAATAGCCTGCTTTTATAATGCAGGATAAGTCAGTCTCTTTGACTTCTTGTGTTGGCTTAATAGGGTTAGATCAGCACTGAAGCTTGGGAAACACCTGTTGGTCAACAACCTCTGGGTGCTGACGGAGGGCCCTCAGAGGGTTGAACTCAGAGTGAACATTCAGCAGTTTGCCTGCAGGTGTGTTGGGAGATCCCAAGGGTTGAATGGGAGTTGGCTTTCAAGAGGGCAAAGTTCTTGGGAACTTCCCTGGGGGTCCAGTGGTTGAGACTCCACACTTGCGACGCAGGGCGGGAACCTGGTCAAGGAGCTAGATCCCACATGTCAAGCAATGTGCCCCTGATAGGGACAGAGTAGAACAGGCGGGTGGTTGTAGAGTCCTAGTGGGGGACGGTAGGTAGAAGAGTGAAACCTGGGTAAGGTCAGGAGGCCAGTGAGTTGATGATAACTCAGGAGAGCTGCTCCTCGTTCAGTAAAGCAGGCTCAACTGGGTATGGACGAGGAGCTGGCGAGGAAGGAATTAATGATGTATGTCTTGCACCTGTGTCTACTTGAGGCAGGCTGGCGGAGGGGAGGGGTCTTCTATCATCCTATATGTATGCTGCCCACTGGGCAGAGTGTGCTGTAATATCGTGCCAGTAACTAACATGAAAGACAGAAAGAGAGAAATGCGATGATAGAGAAGGTCCAGGCTCTTGTGCCTGGCAAGGCTGGCCCGTTTGGATCCCTTTGAGAATGAATCATCGCTGGCGTGGGTTTCTCGTGGGCACATTTCCGGGTATGGGGGAGGGAGGCGGGCACGGCTGCCTAGCTGGGCTCTTTCTGCTGCTGCCTGTAATCTACAGCAGGAGGGCTCACGCCCAACTGACCCTTGGTGTTAAAGTGCTCATGCTCCGTGCATTTGCTTTTAGCACGTGACAATAAAGAAATCAGTGGATTATAATTATAAGACCTTGAAGCTGAGCGTTGCCGAGACGATAGTGAAAATTCATTTATGGTACGGCAAACCACAGATTAGTAATTTATCTCTCCCCAAATAGCAGGGTGGTTTACTATGTTGCTTGTTTAGCACCTCTTACAGAGAGCCCAGATCACGTGCCAGGTTGCCCCAGTGATTAATAGCCTGCTTTTATAATGCAGGATAAGTCAGTCTCTTTGACTTCTTGTGTTGGCTTAATAGGGTTAGATCAGCACTGAAGCTTGGGAAACACCTGTTGGTCAACAACCTCTGGGTGCTGACGGAGGGCCCTCAGAGGGTTGAACTCAGAGTGAACATTCAGCAGTTTGCCTGCAGGTGTGTTGGGAGATCCCAAGGGTTGAATGGGAGTTGGCTTTCAAGAGGGCAAAGTTCTTGGGAACTTCCCTGGGGGTCCAGTGGTTGAGACTCCACACTTGCGACGCAGGGCGGGAACCTGGTCAAGGAGCTAGATCCCACATGTCAAGCAATGTGCCCCTGATAGGGACAGAGTAGAACAGGCGGGTGGTTGTAGAGTCCTAGTGGGGGACGGTAGGTAGAAGAGTGAAACCTGGGTAAGGTCAGGAGGCCAGTGAGTTGATGATAACTCAGGAGAGCTGCTCCTCGTTCAGTAAAGCAGGCTCAACTGGGTATGGACGAGGAGCTGGCGAGGAAGGAATTAATGATGTATGTCTTGCACCTGTGTCTACTTGAGGCAGGCTGGCGGAGGGGAGGGGTCTTCTATCATCCTATATATATTGCTGCCCACTCAATCGAGGAAGAGCAGAGCAGAGCTTTTCTGTCTGCCCACTTGTGGCGCTTACAAGTGCCCTATCCTAATAAATCCTTTTCCTATCTATCACTCTGCTTCTTGCTGAATTCCTTCTGTGTTGAGGCACGAAGAACCTGAGGCTCAGTGGGTCCAGACGTTGGGTAAGTGCTGGATTAAGTCCCAGCTGCATAGGTTCCAAGTCCCAGACAGGGTTTCGGCTGAGATTGAGTCCTGACTACGTGGGTTCAAGTCCCAAACAGGGTTTTGGCTGGGTTCAAGTCCCAGCTGCATGGGTTTGAGTCCCAAACAGTGTTTGGCTAGAATTCAAGCTCTAGCCACGTGGGTTCAAGTCCCAAGCAGGGTTCGATCAGGTCTGGGCCCTGGCTTTAAGTCTCAAATCGAGGTAAAACCCTTTCACCCCCACCCCCCAAAAAGAGGGCAAGAGTTCCAAAATGCAGCTGAACTTACAGAGAGCTTTGACACATTAGTAGATCAGTGACAAATAAACAAAACAAAACAAAAACACAATTTAAAAAAAAATGGGCTTTTCTTTTTGGGGGGGGGCACTTCTTTTGGTCTTTCATTTATTTGTTTTCATCCATCTTTGTTCTTTGGCCCATGTGGGCCCCCCATCGCAGTGACCTCTCTCACTGCAGAGCACCAGCTCTGGGCGCATGCACTTCGGAGCTCCAGCTCAGTAATTGGACACATCGGTCCTGCCACTCCACAGCACATGAGATCTTCCCAGGCTGGGGATCGAACCAGCGCCCCCTGCACTGCAAGGTGGTGTCCTTACCCACTGGACCACCAGGCAAGCCCAGGGCTTTTCTTTTTAGGCTGGTAGTCCCTGTCATTTCCCCATGCGTCAATGGCTTTCAATTTTCAGAGACGGGTGGTAGGAGCAATGGATAGAAGGGGGTGGTGACAGAACCCCAGAGTGGCCTTCCAGAAGAAAGCAGCTTGCTTCTTTACGACTGACGTGGACTGGGGGGTAGGGGTCGTTTTGGCACAGTGTGTAGTCAGTGACTCCCTGCCTTCTGAGCGCTGAGCTGTTGCAAGGGCCTGCCTTCCTTGCTTGAGCTGAGGTCATGGCCAGGCACAGCATGGAAGACTGCCTCTGCCCCTGTGCCCTGGTTCAGCTCTTACTGAGAAGGTGCCTCTGGCTATCTCCCAGGCGCTGGGCTTCCCTGGTGGCTCAGTGGAAAAGAATCCACCTGCTAATGCAGGAGACACGGGTTCCATCCCTGGTCCAGGAAGATCCCCTGGAGAAGGAAATGGCAACCCACTCCAGTATTCTTGCCTGGAGAGCCCCATGGAGCCTGGTAGGCTACAGTCCATGGGGTCCCAAAAGGTCCGAAATGACTTAGCAATGGAACAATTTGCCAACGGGGACACAACATCCGGGCATTGACTTACCAGAAAAACAAAAACCCTCAAAAGTTTTAGTTTTCATTTCAGAAGACAGAATGTTTTTACCTCTAAGCAGAAGGCGGACCACTAAGAGATAAGGAAGCACTTTATAACAGGGGCCAAGACCGGGTGCACTCAGTGCTGGCTGCATTGGGTCAGTCAGGCTATTAGGATGCAGTGACTAACAACCGTAGATATTTTTAATCTTTTAATGTAACATAAAACACTGATTCACTTCATTGTACAGCAGAAACCAACACTGTACAACAATTGTACTCTTAATAATAATAATAAAGGACAAGTTGAGATTTAGGGGAAAAAAACAGTGATAGAGAAATCCCATGAAACTGTATCTATCATATTATTATAAAATTAACATCCTTCTAACCAGCACTCAAGTTAGGAAATGGAGCTTAGACAGACACCCCAGAAATCCCTTCCTGTCCTCTTTGTCCCCAGTCTGACCATCTTCCTCACTTTCATAGCAATACTTTAATGGATTAAGATAAAAGAATGTTTTTTTTCTTATTCATTTGTTGTTGTTCAGTCGATAAGCCGTGCCTAGCCCTTTGGCCCTCCAGGCCCCTCCATTCTCTACTGTCTCCCAGAGTTTGCTCAAATTCACGTTCACTGAGTCGGTGATGCTATCTAATTGTCTCATCCTCTGCCGCCTCCTTCTCCGTTTGTCTTCAGTCTCTCCAGCATCAGGGTCTTTTCTGGTGAGTCGACTCTTCACATCAGGTGGCCAAAGTATCGGAGCTTCAGCTTGAGTATCAGTCCTTCCAATGAATGTTCAGGGTTGACTTCCTTTAGGATGGACTGGTGTGATCTCCATGCTGTCCAAGGGCCCCTCGAGAGCCTTCTCCAGTACCACAGTTCAAAAGCATCAATTCTGTGGTGCTCAGCCTTCTTCATGGTCCAACTCTCACATCCATATGTGACTACTGGAAAAACCACAGCTTTGACTAGACAGACCTTCTGTTGGCAGAGTGATGTGTATCTATCACTAGAAGCTGCTCCCTTGTCTTTGTACATTCCTTCTGGGACCCAGGCTGACAGAACTTTCTGGAACATTACCAGTGAGGGTGGCAGATGATGCAGGGCATTCTGGGGAGATATACATTGGCTCAGTCTGGTACTGAGTCCCATTGTCTTTTTCCATAACTCATTGACCTGTACTGGTCAGGAGGCCTGCATCCAACCTGGGCCCAGAAATGTAATCCCACCTTGAGTCCAGAAGCGGGTGCAGAAGAGGAAGAAGAAATATTGAGCAAACACCGTGCCAGGGCACTGGACTCTGGGTCATTTTCTAGCCCTGCCTGTGGCTAGCCGTGTGCTCTGGGAGAGCAGCCTCTGAAGCTGTCGCTCCTTAATTAAAGGAGGGGCACTCATACGATTCTTGCGGGGATGAAATGAAGTCATGCTCTGAAGGCTTAGGACAGTGCCTGGCAAGCGTGACCTTCACTCAGGAGCTTATTACGAAACCTGTTTAAATATCCCATGGACAGAGGAGCCCGGCGGGCTGCTGTCCACAGGGTTGCAAAAGAGTCAGGATGTAGTGACTAAACAACAACAGTTCAGTTAAAATGTTCAAGACTGAGAAGGATCCCCGCCCCCCAACACACCACGGTCAGAGACGGGGCAGGGGAGAGGATCGGGTGACCTCAGTGACGTGAGTTTCCCTAGCCCACGTGTGAACACACAGGCACAGAGCTGTGGCCGTCTCTGGAAGCACCTTGGAGGAGGTCTGCTCCCTCATGACCTGTTCGTGGTGGTGGGATGGAGGGAGAGGGCAGATAGGAGAGCGAGACGCCCCCACGGCCAGGTTCCTCTGGGTTTCTCTTTTGTTATTATTGCTTCAGGATGTTGATCTTTCCCCCTTTTTGGGATGACAAGAAAGTGATGCATGTTCGGGGAGGGGGCCCGTCCCCGCCTTCTCTGATGGGGAAACTGTCAAAAAGCCCATCCCTGTAAACGCTAACCTGGCCTGGGAGACCGAGCCTACATATGGAAAATCAAAGTGAGGTGTCTGGCAGGGAGTCGCCAAGATGGTTTCAATCAGAGGCAGAGGCAGCCCGTGGGTACTGGGGTGGGGGCCCGCAGGGCCGTCTGCACCCTCGTGCCAAGACGGCGGGGCGCCTGGTCCGGTGCGTCTCCACTTGCTGGGGAAGGCAGGCCCGTCTGCCCGCGAAGCGAGATTGTGGCAGGTCTCTGGTTTAGATTCGGCTCATCGGAGGGTCCTCCAAGCTAATTGGAGGGAGGCGAGCCGGGCTGTATTTTCTTTCCTGCTTAATAACAAGGGGAATTGCTTACAGCTCTGGACTTTATTTGTGGGGGACTTTGACATTGTTTTGTTGGACAGGGGCTCTGGCCAGGGAGCTAATCTCTCACACCTGTTTGGCCTTGTTAAGGATCCAAGGGGCCCTGGCCCGCTGGCTGCTGAGACAGATACAAGGGCAGGAAAGCGGAGGCTGAGCAAGACGATGGGGATTTCCCTCCTCGGTCCTAATTCTAACAAGCTAGCGCCGAGGAGGACACAGATGCCAGGGACCGAGGTAATCCGTGGGATATTTGCCTCTGGATTAGGTCCACCCAGCAGGATCCATTCCCGAAATACTTACTAAGCATCTACAGTCTGCAAGGCCCTGTCTGGGGCTAGTGGCCAGCTGGGCAGACAGAGGGCCTGCTCTTTGGGAATTTTCTTGCTGGTCATCCCAAAAGCCTGGTGGTCGACACTTAGTGGGGTCACAGAGCATTGTACACAAATGAGCACGAGCCTGAACGCACATCATTAAAATCACCCCCTTTCCTTACATGGCATTACGCTATTGGGCAGAAATGGGCTGGTAAATACTTGAGCACCAGCTTTCTGAAGGAAATGCATTCCCATTAGACATCTTGTTGATACAAAGGAGGTTTAGCATACACTGTGCAAATAATTATAAAATATGCAACACCCTTCACTGTGAATTCCTTATAACTAATTGACTCTTAAAAAGCACTTCACTGACTTTTCTACTGCAGTGGGTAGAGGAGTGTAATTCCAACAGGAGCTCTGGTTGATGTCTTCCTTGTTGTTAAGGAACAAGATGAAAGAAGGAGGGCGTACATGGGGACCTCACTGCTTAGTCAATGAAGTGATTTCTTCATGGGGTCAGAAGAACGTTTTTGAGAAGAACATATCCCTGGTACATATTTGTAGGCTACTTTCAAGGGATTAACTGAAAACGTGATGTACTTCTTAGGCATTATGAATATTTCCTTCATTACTCTTAAGTCTAGGCAATTCTAACAGTTGTTTTAGATTGCCACAGTGTTCAAGTTCCGACCATGGCGGATGCAGCTAAAAACCGTGATATCCCTGAGCACAGAACTCGGGGGAGAGGTGGTGTCTGCAGCCGTCAGACAGCAAAGCCTCCATATGGACCTGTTGGTGCTGTTTAGTTACCAAGTTGTGTCTGACTCTCTGCAACCCCATGCACTGTAGCCTGCCAGGCTCCTCTGTCCATGAGATTCTCCAGGCAAGAAGACTGGAGTGGGTAGCCATTCCCTTCTCTGGGGAATCTTCCCGAGCCAGGGATCGAACCCATGTCTCTTGCATTGGCAGGTGGGTTCTTTACCCCTGAGCCACCAGGGAAGTTCCAACAGGGACCCAAAAGATATAAACAACCTCAAGTGTCTAGGCAAAGGTGAAATGGCAAATCCTTACCCCCTTAAAAAGCATCTACAGTCTGCAAGGCCCTGTCTGGGGCTAGTGGCCAGCTGGGCAGACAGAGGGCCTGCTCTTTGGGAATTTTCTTGCTGGTCATCCCAAAAGCCTGGTGGTCGACACTTAGTGGGGTCACAGAGCATTGTACACAAATGAGCACGAGCCTGAACGCACATCATTAAAATCACCCCCTTTCCTTACATGGCATTACGCTATTGGGCAGAAATGGGCTGGTAAATACTTGAGCACCAGCTTTCTGAAGGAAATGCATTCCCATTAGACATCTTGTTGATACAAAGGAGGTTTAGCATACACTGTGCAAATAATTATAAAATATGCAACACCCTTCACTGTGAATTCCTTATAACTAATTGACTCTTAAAAAGCACTTCACTGACTTTTCTACTGCAGTGGGTAGAGGAGTGTAATTCCAACAGGAGCTCTGGTTGATGTCTTCCTTGTTGTTAAGGAACAAGATGAAAGAAGGAGGCGTACATGGGGACCTCACTGCTTAGTCAATGAAGTGATTTCTTCATGGGGTCAGAAGAACGTTTTTGAGAAGAACATATCCCTGGTACATATTTGTAGGCTACTTTCAAGGGATTAACTGAAAACGTGATGTACTTCTTAGGCATTATGAATATTTCCTTCATTACTCTTAAGTCTAGGCAATTCTAACAGTTGTTTTAGATTGCCACAGTGTTCAAGTTCCGACCATGGCGGATGCAGCTAAAAACCGTGATATCCCTGAGCACAGAACTCGGGGGAGAGGTGGTGTCTGCAGCCGTCAGACAGCAAAGCCTCCATATGGACCTGTTGGTGCTGTTTAGTTACCAAGTTGTGTCTGACTCTCTGCAACCCCATGCACTGTAGCCTGCCAGGCTCCTCTGTCCATGAGATTCTCCAGGCAAGAAGACTGGAGTGGGTAGCCATTCCCTTCTCTGGGGAATCTTCCCGAGCCAGGGATCGAACCCATGTCTCTTGCATTGGCAGGTGGGTTCTTTACCCCTGAGCCACCAGGGAAGTTCCAACAGGGACCCAAAAGATATAAACAACCTCAAGTGTCTAGGCAAAGGTGAAACATGGCAAAATAGTAAGGAAGTGATATGCTTATTCATCTTTGTTTTTTATATAACTTATTTGATTGTGGGTTTGTTAGAATTTAACTTTTAATGGCTGCTGTGTTTAACAACTGGCCTACCAAACTCACGTAGATCTAACAGTTGGCCCCTGTGCGTGGATACAGGCTGGCTCCTGAACGTGAGACCACGGGTTTGGTCTGGTCTTTCTCTTCCTGGTGAATATGGAATTTTCCAACATTCAAAAAGGGTTACTGAGTTCTTAAGTGTACTGAGGATTCAATGCTATGGTTCCTGTTCTCATGGGGTTTACAGTCTTCTTGAAAAAGCAGATACACAGAGCAGTAATTCAGAGTCATTTTCCAAGTGTGCATTTTAATAATTTTTACATTTAATTTTTATTTTATCCTGAGGTGAGTTGATTTACAGTATTGCGTTAGTTTCGGGTGTATAGCAGAGTGGGTCAGTTGTCCATGTACATGTATCTATTCTTTTCCCATTATATGTTATTACAGAGTATTGAGTAAGTCCCCTGAGTTATGCGGTAGGCCCTTGCTCATTATCTGTTTATTTGTTTTCTATGTCTGTGAGTCTGTTTCCTTTTTTTTTCCCCGCAGAGTTTTGTTGTTTACTGCCAAACAGGAATGGGTGAGATGTATGGAAAGAGTAACCTGGAAACTTACATTACCCTGCGTAAAATAGATAACCAATGGGAATCTGCTGTAAGACAAAGGCAACTCAAAAGAGGGGTCTGTTTCTGGTTTGTAAATAAATTCATTTGCATCATCTTTTTAGATTCCATGTATAAGTGGTATCATATGATGTTTGTCTGTCTCTGACTTACTTCACTTAGTATGATCATCTCTAGGTCTATCCATGTCACAGTAAATGACATTATTTCATTCTTTTTTATGGCCAAGTAATGCTTTTGAGTTATGAGATAGAAAGATCCTATTCCACATGCATATTTATCCCACTGTTTTGCAGTTATGTTCTAGGATTGGCTTTTTCTCTTCACTCTCTAGGCTTCTGGCTAAAACTTTATTCTCTTAAAGAAGATCTTTGGGTTAAGGCCCTGGAGCTAACAGCCCTGAGGCACTGTCTTCAAGTTGGCCTTTGAAGTCTGACTCTCCCGGGCAAGGTGCCCCCCCATGTAGAGGAGGGTCCTCTAAGCACCTTACGGTTTGTTCAGATGGCACTAACGCCCTTCTTTTACCCTCAGAACCTAATCCTGAGACTTCCACCCTCGTCCACGGGCAAGTGCAAAATCTCCGTCCCAAGCATAAATAAACATGGGGATAAAAATGACAAAGCGCCACTTGCCCTTTGGTGAGAATAAAACAGGGTTCCTATTGAGAGGGCTTCGGCATTTGGTGGATTCCCTTCAGTCAGGGACTTTCCAAGCGAGGGGACACCTCTGCGGATGGGAGGAGGTGTGGGCTCTGGGAGCCCTGGGTCACTTGGCTCAGGGGGAGGAGGCACGGAGGTGTGTACACACACACACTCACCTGCACACGCACACACGCCACGAGGGAAAGACTCATCACGCAGCAGAGACAGTTCATCCAGAAGAGCAGGCAGCGAACCCTCTGTCATCATTGGTAATAACTGCCGAAATGCTTGGAAAACTTCAATCAGGCCAGGGCTTTATTCTCTGCCCCTGTTATCTTTTGAACTCCTGGAGGGAGGCGGCGGCGGGTTACCCTGCAGCCCCGCTTTCTCTAAAGAGCCTTTGTCTCTGCTCAGGTATTGAGCTGGTGGCGCAACCATCCCAGGTATATTCGGTTCGTTTTTCTCCCGCCCCCCGCCCGCCAGCACCGTCCCGGGCTGAATGTGAGCCTGTGTTCTCTGGGTCCACCAGCCCCGGTCCTGCACGGGGGACTGGAAGAGAATGGGCCACAGGAATGCACCCAGAACAGAGCCAAATTGTTCAACCTGCGTGAAGAAGAAAGAAAAAATGGACAGGGCGGGGGGTGGAGCTGGAAGAAGAAGAAAAGCTTTTCTTGTCGGTTCAGTTTCTGTGGAGATATTGGAGGATAACACAGCTATTTTGGGGAGGGGGGGGGACACCAGGGGAGCAAAAAAAAAAAAAAAAAAAAAAACCGTCCCCAAGGGAGCCGAGGTTTATCGGCACAGTGGCCCTTACAGAAAGGTGACATTTGAGAGAACAATTGCTAGGTTGTTTGGCCACACTTGCTGTATGAATGAAGCTTAAGAAACGCTGTCTTTGGATCGCCGCGAATAGTCATCTTCATCATCCCTGCTAGCTCTCTCTCTCTTTCCCGGTTCCCTTATGAAATAAGGGCACACAGGTAATAAACAAAGCACTATAAAAGATCCGATCGAGGTATTCTGCGGGCTCATTCCATGCCGGGAGCGGGCCTCCTGCACACCACCGCTGGGGCGTTCAGCTCGGATCCGAGGAGGGGAGGCAGGCTTAGGCGGGACCCCTGGCTCCCTCGCTGCGACCTCGGCGGAGGTGACTGGGGCCTTGGCCAGCCAGACCGAGGGACGGGGGAGAACATGGCCGAGTTAGATCCCCTTGGATTTGGCTCACTTTGATTCTGGATGTTGAGCTGACTCTCTTGGTCAATCCTATTGCCAGATCAAGGTGAGTAGCTGCCGGGGGTGAGGAGCTGTTTGCCAGCTGCGTGGGGCTCCCTCCCCTCCACCTGGACAGAGGGCGAGTCTCGTTTGTCCTCGTTTGGCCACAGTCTAGGTGCCGGCGGTGACAGCGCTCTCGCGGTCGAGTCCCGTCTGGCTGCCGGCTGCACGAGAGGAGGGCCAGACCTGCAAAGGAATCGCGTTGATGTGCATGGACACGCGGAGGGGGCTCATCCGATCTGGGGGGATAATCGGCCACGGGCGTGCGGACGTAAAGGCGTCGCCTCGTGAAAGCGAGCGTTCTTGCCTTGAATTTTGGTGGGGCCCCTGCCTCCCACCATCATCTCGTCTGTGATCCTCCTTTGGTTTGAATTTGCAGACGTGAACGAGGGACCCCTCGGCCCTGTCTGGTTTCCACGATATGGAGCTTAGGCCCCTGTGAGCAGCAGGGCACCAGCTGTGGGTCTGGTTTCTGCCCGTGCGCCGGTACCCAGGGAGCACCCTTTCTAGAAAGTTCATCCACACACAGGTGCTGGTGAGCCGAGCCCCTACAGGCCCGACCTCTGGGTTGGCAAGTAACTCTGTGTTTCCTTGGAGCTGAGCTGTTCTTTGCTCTTTGGTCTCCTTCCTCTGGATGATCAGCATCATCAAGATCATCTGGTCTCATGCAGAGGTGATGAGGTCAGTTCTGCAGAGAGAGGTATAAGGCTTGGATGGGTTTGTGCCTGGGTCCATGTGAGGACGATGCACCCCTGAATGTGACAGACATGCTTCAGCTACTTGCTTTATGACGCCTCAAAAATGTCCGCCCTGCTTAGGTACGGCGCAAGAGCGTCAGGTGCTTAGCTCTAGGCACCCTCGGGAGAGAATTATTTTAGCAGCTGTGTCTTTGCATCTGTCTTGTCAGGAGCGAATAATACTGAGGAGCGGCTCCGTGGGCACATTCTATATGACTAGGCTCTTTCATATTTCGGCCTTTTGTCTCAGGATTTTAGGTACTTTCCAAAAGACCCATTTATTATTATTAACTATTTTTATCCTCCATTTTGTGAAACTGACTCAGCCAGGATTTCAGTCTCATACCAATTATTTACAAAAGGAGGCTTTCAGGAGTTTAACTAAAACCTAAGGTTTCCCATATGGGAAAGACTGTGTGTGTGTGTGTGTGTGTGTGTCTATTAGAACACACAGTATGAAAGTTATATACGAAAAGTCGTATATTTCTTGTTCTGTTTGAATGTGTGCATATATATGTACATAATATGCAGCATAAAATCCTGCTGGAGAATACTGAGACACTGTGACTTGGCTGTTTACATTTAGGCTCTCGATCTGTCAACAGAAGCTTGTCTGATAGCCTGCTGTGTTAGAAATGAGGCTGAACGCTGCAAACATACGGATTCGTAGGAACAGGGTCATAGTTAATATTGTTTAAATGTAGTTCACAGACATGTGCAAAGTTTAACATCCATAGATCTTCTCAGTTGTTAACCATAGATGCTTGAAATCTTTCTCAATTTTCCATCACATAGAAAATGTCCTTTTTTTTTTTTTTTTGCTCAGCTTTGAGAGTTTCTTTCCCGGGTCTGTGTTTTCCAAAGAGCAGTGATTTCTCTGGAAATAACAGGATCTTTAACGTGCTCAAAGAGAAAACTGCCTAATGTGGTAGGGAATCAGTAACTATTTGAAGAATAAAGGAATGACTGAATCGTTCCCTGAACTCTAGGTAATGGGCCGCCTCTATATTGATTTACACACATATGTACTCTCTTGGGTAGAATATTCACAGAGTTATTAGACTAGCAGTCTGGACTCAATTGGTAAATTCTTTCAATGTCTCATTTAATTTATCAGTAACTTAAATTCAGTTAATCAGTCCATTAGTATTATGCAATGCAGGGGACCTCCTGCAATGCAGGAGACTCAGGTTCGATCCCTGGGTCGGGAAGATTGCTTGGAACAGGAACTGGCAACCCACTCCAGTATTTTTGCTTGGAAAATCCCACGGACAGAGGAGCCGGGTAGGCTACCAGCCATGGGGTCACAAGCGTTGGACACGCCTGAGAGACTGAACCACCGCCATAGATGTATCACCAATCTCTCCATCTTCCAACCTTACCTCTTTCTATGTCGCCCATTGCCGTCTGTTAGTCAATATGTATCGAGCAGGCTAACATTAAAGACTTCATTTTCTCTGTGGTTATAGGTCTGAAGTATGTCTGCAGTGATAAGTAGAAGTTATGGAACAATTCAATTTCCTCCCTCTTGATAGGAGGTTAGATGGGCCTGCGGAGGGCAAGCACAGGGGTCAGCAACAGCTCTTCACAGAAGGCGCAAAGGCTCGTGTGCTCTCCCGGTAGTCCAGTGGTTAGGACTTCACGCTTCCACTGCCGGAGACATGGGTTCAATGCCCAGTAAGATCTCGCATGCTGTAGGGAGTGGCCAAAAAAAGAAGAAAGAAAGATAGAAGGTGCAAAGGGAAAAAGCACCGCATTGAGCGTTAACCACGTCATCTACGGCAGGATTCTAGTTAGCATTTTGCCCAAATTGGGCAAATCAGTTGCCCGTGATGTATGACCCCCAGACATATCTGCCTCTTCCAGACTTATGGGGTATGGGGACCCAGGGCTCAGACACATACATCCATTATTCACTGTTTATTTCCTCTGCTTATCAACCATGCGGGTGAGGCATTAAGCACTGGCCCTGTTGCTTTGTAGAACAGTGTGGAAAAATGCAGGAGAACACAGACTTGTGTTTGGGGCTTTAAGAGCCTCTGAGGTGACCTGGTGCTGGGGAGAATGGAGAGAAGATTGGCTCATAACCATCGCTCTTGGCTAATAATTGCACTAAGTTTTATGTGTGTGTGCATGTTCCCCCTTTCCTCAGTCCCCACGTCAGAGAACAATAGGGAAATTGTGCTTTTGCACTATTCTGTGAGATAGGTCATGGGACAGAGTGCAGAAGGTCCTCAGTGGATGACCCGCCGGGCATTTGCCCCAAGCCATCTCAAAGGAGCCTGAGACCAGGACGATATGGCTTTGGTCGAACTATAGGGAAAGAGTTCCACAGCTGAGCTCTTTGAGCGACAGCTGTTTCCAGGGTGAGCAGATCCCATGCCCTTTGGGGAGACCTCAGAAGCAAGTGCAAGGCTTGCTGGAAGAGAGGAGAGGAGACGCGCGCGTGTGTGTGTGTGTGTGTGTGTGAGGGGATGACAAACATGCTTTTCCTTAATGTCCAGATGTCAGCTCTACGAGTGAAAATAATCTACAAGGTTCATCTCCAATGAGGATCCATCATCTGATACAGAAAGTGTGGCTTAAATGTTTCATCAGGATGAGGGTACTCCTAATAATTTAGAAAGTGCTAAGTAAGTGCTCCTGGAAGTTCAGAACAGCCAGCCCAAGGGTTATGAGACCCAACAGTAGGGACCCCTCCAAGGACGTCTCTCACAGTGAGGGCTAATGTCCTACCCTCTCCCCGAAACAGGGCACACGGCCACGTCAAACATCCTGCAGTCACTGCTTGCTTCTCATGAATTTCCACAGACTGGTTTCACACGTTGGGCATTGTGGAAGCAGCTGGGATAAGCGTGGAGTATTTTAAAAATTAATGTCTTTTGGAGGATAGTTGCTTTACAATGTTGTGTTCGTTTCTACCTAACAGTGAGACGAACCAGCCGTTCGCTGTTATTTAGTTGCTAAATCCTGTCCGACTCTTCGCAGCCCCGTGGACGGCAGCGCACCGGAGTTCCCTGCCCTTCACAAGCATACGCACAAATGTGGCAAGGGCTTCCCTGGTGGCTCAGATGGTAAAGAATCTGCCTGCATTGGAGGAGCCCCACGTTCGATCCCTGAGTTGCAAAGAGCCCCTGGAGAGAGGAATGGCAACCCACTCCAGTATTCTTGGAGAATGCTGTGGACAGAGGCGCCTGGAGGGCTCCTTTGGGGCTTCCTTCCCCTTCAGGGCACCACGGAGCACTGACGTTATGCAGGATCTTCTCTCTGGTTGCACCAGTTTTATGTATAGCATAATAGTGCGTGTGTGTCAAACCCAAGCACGGAGCGTTCTAATTCTCCTTGGCCTCTCGGCCGTGGGTCTCCCTGGTTCCCACTTTGGCGCCGTTTCTCTCTCCCTCCGCTCCGGCCGTTTGGAGCTGCTGGCTTTAGAAACAAGGAGGCTGCTGTGGCTGGTGGGCGGAGGGCGTTGTCGCTGTAACCTGGCAGGGGGCTCACACTGGAGCAGAGGGCGGTGAAACGCGAGACGTGGGGATGTTCTGCCGCGGGCAGCAGGCCTCGGTGCCCTAGCCGGCCCTGCAGGGGCTGCCCGTGGGGAGCTGCTGATTTGAATTAGACTGAGCCAGGCAGGGACACATTTTCTCTCCTCTCAGCCCCCAGGAGTTCTCCGGACTGCATTTTCCAGCTCCCCTCGAGCATTTCCAAGTCCCCCAAAATAAATAAATAAAAATACGTGTGGAAAACTACAGTCACAGCGACAGTGCCTTCCCGGTTTCTGACAGCTCTGGCTTTGCCATCGGCCAGCCTGGAGCCCCCGAGGAGCTGGCTTCATTTGGCACCAAGAATCATTAACGGCGTCCCGGCCTCTCTTGGTTGGGTGTGCTCCGGGCTCCTGGCCCCGGCCGGCCCAGTGACGGGTTAATTTTCCTGTTGTGGGAAGCAGCTGGGATAAGCGTGGAGTATTTTAAAAATTAATGTCTTTTGGAGGATAGTTGCTTTACAATGTTGTGTTCGTTTCTACCTAACAGTGAGACGAACCAGCCGTTCGCTGTTATTTAGTTGCTAAATCCTGTCCGACTCTTCGCAGCCCCGTGGACGGCAGCGCACCGGAGTTCCTGCCCTTCACAAGCATACGCACAAATGTGGCAAGGGCTTCCCTGGTGGCTCAGATGGTAAAGAATCTGCCTGCATTGGAGGAGCCCCACGTTCGATCCCTGAGTTGCAAAGAGCCCCTGGAGAGAGGAATGGCAACCCACTCCAGTATTCTTGGAGAATGCTGTGGACAGAGGCGCCTGGAGGGCTCCTTTGGGGCTTCCTTCCCCTTCAGGGCACCACGGAGCACTGACGTTATGCAGGATCTTCTCTCTGGTTGCACCAGTTTTATGTATAGCATAATAGTGCGTGTGTGTCAAACCCAAGCACGGAGCGTTCTAATTCTCCTTGGCCTCTCGGCCGTGGGTCTCCCTGGTTCCCACTTTGGCGCCGTTTCTCTCTCCCTCCGCTCCGGCCGTTTGGAGCTGCTGGCTTTAGAAACAAGGAGGCTGCTGTGGCTGGTGGGCGGAGGGCGTTGTCGCTGTAACCTGGCAGGGGGCTCACACTGGAGCAGAGGGCGGTGAAACGCGAGACGTGGGGATGTTCTGCCGCGGGCAGCAGGCCTCGGTGCCCTAGCCGGCCCTGCAGGGGCTGCCCGTGGGGAGCTGCTGATTTGAATTAGACTGAGCCAGGCAGGGACACATTTTCTCTCCTCTCAGCCCCCAGGAGTTCTCCGGACTGCATTTTCCAGCTCCCCTCGAGCATTTCCAAGTCCCCCAAAATAAATAAATAAAAATACGTGTGGAAAACTACAGTCACAGCGACAGTGCCTTCCCGGTTTCTGACAGCTCTGGCTTTGCCATCGGCCAGCCTGGAGCCCCCGAGGAGCTGGCTTCATTTGGCACCAAGAATCATTAACGGCGTCCCGGCCTCTCTTGGTTGGGTGTGCTCCGGGCTCCTGGCCCCGGCCGGCCCAGTGACGGGTTAATCCTGTGTCCTTGCTCTCTGGCTTGCGGCTTGGCCTGAAGGGTCCGGTTTCTCTTCCTGGAGTCAAGCTGGAATTCACTTCATTGTCATCTCCCTGTTGATTTTTGCCGAGTTGTGGCTGAGCCAGAAGGGTGATGGTCAGGGCAGGAAGGGGGGACTCCAGACTAAGCTCTCACAGGGTCCAGTGGGCCCTGTGGAAGTCCAGAAGTTTAGGACATTTTTCTTGCTTAAGGGTCAGAGAAAGGCTTGGGCAGAACTGGACCTAGGCTATTGGGGGCAGATGGAGAGAGACCCTCACGACATCATCAGGTAGTCTCTGTGGCATCCAGTCCCCTTTCTGGGCAACTTCTCTGTTTCCCATCACCCCGTTTGTAGTGGGTACCTTTATCTTGTCCCTGGGGTGCTCAGAATCTTCTCTGGTGAAGCCATGCATTCAGACCATTATCGAACGCTTTCTTTCCCTTTGCCCACTGCCAATACCATTATCTTTGAAGCCTTGTACTTTGGGACCATCAGCTTATTAATATGAGAAATTCACCCAAAGTAATTACTTCTTTGGGAGCTGATTTGACGGGTTACTAAAAAAAAAAAAAATGCATCTCAAAACTAATGTGTCTTTTAGAAGCAACGGATTTAAAAATTCTTATTTTTGTAAAATGTAAATTTTGTCATTTTTAAATAGTAGATTTATGATTCATAATTTAAATATTAAAATATGTATGCATACGTAACAAACTAAATGCGAAAGACATTTCAAAAAGAATAGATGTGTGTATATGTATACATGAATTGCTTTGTTGTACACCTGAAATTATCACATCATTGTTCTCAACTCTGCTCCTATACAGAATAACAAATTTTTTTCTAAAAAAAGGTACATACAGTGAAATCTTCCTTTCCAGTAATTCAGATCTTTCTTTGGAGGCAACTGAAATTATTGGTTTATGTCCTGTTTTCCCACGAATGTTTTATGGGCATGTAAGCCGTTGTCCTGGGGCTTCCGAGGTGGCTCAGTGGGTAAAGCATCTGCCTACAGTGCAGGAGATGTGGGTTGGATTCCTGTGTCGGATCCTGGGTTGGAAAGATCCCCTGGAGGAGGGCATGGCAACCCACTCCAAGTATTCTTGCCTGGAGAATCCCATGACAGAGAAGCCTGGTGGGCTACAGTCCAGGTGTCAGAAAGAGTTGAACACATGCAAGCCATTATAGTGGGTTAGTCAAAAAGTTTGTTTGGGTTTTTCCTTTACACTGAATGGAAAAAAAAAACCCAAATGAACTTTTTGGCCAACCTAATGTACTCTCTACTCCCTTTTCATGTTTATGTATTTTATTTTAGAAAATTTAAAGATTTGCAAAGCAATTAAAGAGTCCCTATATATGGCACAATGCAGTTTTCTCTTTTGGTAACATCTTATCTTCCTGGGGCACATCTGTCATAGCTAAGGAAGCAACATGGGTACAAGGTTAGTATCCCAGATCCACAGTTGACTGGGTATTACTAGTTTCGTCTCATCATCCCTTCTCTGGTCCCAGATCTCATCTAGGATAACCCCTCGGCTTTAATTGTCGTGTCTTCTCAGCTTCCTCTAGCCTGTGATAGTTTCTCAGACTTACCTTTGTTGGACGACTTTGAAGAGGGCTGGTCAAGTATTTTGCAGAATGTCCCCTGATTTGAGCTGGATGAGTGTTTTTGTCATGGTTTGTCAGGGTTATGGGTTTGGGGATGACCAAAGAGATGGAGTTCCTTATTCTCATTATATCACAGGTGTATAGTGTCCACAGGACTGACCACTGAAGATGTAAACATGTCACCTGGCTGAGGTCGTGCTTGTGAGGTCTTGACTTGGAGAGTGACTCCTCCCTTCTGCATTATGACTCTTTGGAAGAATGCAACTTGTACTCAATGGGTCTCTCCTTAAAAAGCCCCTCAAATTGTTAACACTGTGGCACCATAGTTTATGGGCTTTCTGTACCTTGTCTCTTGCATCTGAAGTGAGTTAATACTATTGACAGAATTACTCAGTGACCCTCTGCTCCTCCTCTGCTCCCACCATCCGGCACAGGAGAAAGCCAGGTGGGAGGCAACAAGTGCTGGGGAGGGCGTGGGCCATCCCTGGCTTCTTGGTGCCTGTGTTCTTTCTGCAGAATGACATGAAGGGGAAAAATGTTTTCTTTGTGGCAAAGTGCTAATTTCCCAGAGGTGGTGAGAAAGAGTTGTACAGGTCACTAGTGAGATCTGACATTATCTGGAAATGATGCAACTCACCAAAGACTAACTAGGGCCCCCCAAAACCTTCATGGGGCCCCTGGATGAGGACAGTGGTCTCTCTGGTCCTGGGATGCCATGAATTTATTGGTATTTGTTGCAATCAGGTTGGCTGCCAACTGCGGAAACTCTCCCACTTGACTTTGTTTAGGCTTCTTTGGTGAAGATCTAAGTTGAGGCAGAAATACTCACATCTTGTGTTGGTTCTCTCTTGTCTAAGTTTCCAAAACTTACCCTTCATAAGATCAGACCATAGAGAAAACCACAGTCCTGCGTTTTGGAACAGCTTTTTTTTTTTTTTTTTTTTGGTCTAGTGAGACATCCCTCGCTGCACTTCTGCCTTAATCTCCTTACACATTCCACCAGCATGGTTTTTATTCCAATTTGTTCTCATTCATGAAATCTACTTAAGTACTTAGATTTTAGAATTGGGAGGAAGCTTGGAACCACAAGGAAAAGGCATTCAGAACGATGAAGTCTCTCTTCAGGTCCCAAAGCTGGTGGAAAAAGCCCCGTGGTCCACTCAGGGAGGTCTCTAACAGCCATGAGCTAGTTTCTTTCTGTCACATCCCCTTATTTAAAAAAACATACAAATATTAATGGGGTTCCCAGGTGACCCAGTGGTATAGAATTCATCTGTCAGTGGAGGAGATGCAAGAGATGTGGGCTCAATCCCTCAGTCAGGAAAATCCCCTGGAGGAAGAAATAGCAACTCAAACCCACCCCAGTATTCTTGACTGAAAAATTCCATGGACAGAGGAGCCTGGCGGGCTACAGGCCATGGGATCACAAAGAACTGGACACCACTGAGCGACTGAGCACACACAAGCACACAATAACAACAACAGTGACAACAAGAGCTAACATTTATTGAGTACTTTCTATGATCGTAGGATAGAGTTAACGCTCTATCTGAACTGCTTCCTTGCAACAACTCTCCAAGGCAGCAGCTATCCTTTTGCCCATGTAGCAGATGAGAACATCAAGGCAACAGTGGTTAAGTTACTTGCCTGAGGTCACGTGGCTCAGGATAGTTGGTAGCAGCACAGTCTGTTGCCAACGGTGCACATGTATCTAGTGACGATGCCTTCCAGTGCGGTGCTCAGTGGCAGAGCAGCGCAAGGAATGGGCAGCATTCGGTTCTGAAGGAAGAATCTGGCAGAAACTGTCTCTACCCTCAAGGGTTTTCGTTCCGCTTGAGGGGGCAAGACTTGGAGGGCCGTGGGGCTGCTGACAAAACACAGGACACCCAGTTTCATGTGTGCTCCAGAAAAACACTCGTCATTTTAGTATAATTATGTCCCAAATATTGCGTGAGACACATTAAAGGATAAACAGAAACTGATCCTTTGTTTATCTGAAACTCACATTTAGTTGGATGTTAAGTTTCTGATAAAAATGATTTTTTAAGAATATAACTATATTAAAAAATACATAACTATAGGCAAACATTTCAGGGGACGTTATCCTAAAAAATGTATTTGTTATTGATCTGAAATTTAAATTTAACCGGACCAACCTGCGCTTTTTATTTGCTAAATTCAGCACCTTTAGACATGGAGCGCTTAGAAAATATTGTGCTGGTGCAGGGTAGACTTTACTCTCTTCTTTGTCCTCACCCCAGATTACTTTCTCCCCATCTTCCTACTCTTGGTCCCCCTGGTAGACCCCCTCCCACTGCACAAACTCCACCCAGAGTACACAGCCTTACGACCCGGCAGGCAGGTTCTAGCGCTATGGCCCAGGGCAGCCAATAGCCAGTATGGAGACATTTTCCTTCCGGCCTGGGGTGCCCAGCCCTGCGGAGTGTCCTGCAACTTCTCAAGTCTCCAGTCTCCACCAGGAACACCCCCGGCTCTGCCGGAGCGCTCTGTCCAGCCCTCTACCCCACCCCGGGGTCCCCACCCTGCCCAGAGGCGCGCACAGCTTCCTGTCAACCAGGTCCCTGCGTGTTCATTAATATTCACCAACGCTGTGGGTCGGGGGCAAAGGGAAGCTGGCAGCAAAGGCTCCTTCTTTGTCCTCTCTCTGAGATAGGCTTTCACGGGGATCGGGGCGCGCGGGCAGGGTGGGGTGGGTGGGTGGGCGCTCTGGGCACTCTGGTTAACAGTCACTGCCTGTGTAGTCTCCAGGATGGGGGCGTTCCACCGGCTATTTTAAGGCCAGGCTGGTGAAGGCTGGGTTCCCCTTCGTTTACCTAGGCTCTCAGTGTTTTCCCTGGCACCCTGCGAGGTGGTCACAGAATGTGGGAAACCAGGCAAGGGGAAAAATGAACACTCGGTGATGACGCCCCCGGTCGCTGCTGCGAGGTTCCATGGAAAAGACAGGGGTTGGGGGAGCGGGGGTGGGGCACTCTATCGGTGTCTGTGGGTGTCCCCGAGAGCGTTCCGCTGTCTTGGCATGTACTCAACTCTAGAGATGGTGGAAAAAGAAAACTGGCTGCCGAAGCTGCCCGAGGACCGCCTGGCAGCCCAGACTCCACCCTCTCCGCGGAGAGCCTTCGGCCGCACTGAATGCCCCTTTATCGGTGAGCGATACTGAACGTTTCAAAAACTCCTGTGTAGGTCCTTGTGTCCCAGATGCCTGTGGCATGCAGGCGCTCCTTCCTTTCAAGGGTGTGGGCTTCCAAACCCACCCAGAAACCCGAGAAAAACTTCACTTGGCGTCTCGGGATGCTGACACCAACCACCCTCTGTTTCTAGCCCCCTGGCCACAAACTACCTCGTGGACAGCTCTCAGAAGGAAAGGAAGAAAAAAAAAAAAGAAGGAAAGGAAGCAGCTTCAGGACAGGGCATGATGCCATGGGCAAGGCACAGCTATTTAAAAGTGCCCCAGGAAGCATCCCTCCCATCGCTCAGACACACATGGCGGCGCTACAGTTGCTCGCCTTCCCTGAGCTGCAGATGGGCTTTTCACGCCAGCTCCTTCCGCGCGTCTGCCGGTCTGGTCCTCGTGGTCCGCGCTGCCTCCGTCAAGCCAAGAGTGGACGCCGCGTCTGCGCGTGGGTCTGAAGCTGGGGTGCGGTTGGGTCAAGCGTCTGTAGATGCTTTTTACGCACCAGACACCTGACCCGTCACACTGCCTACAGCATGCCATCTGGCTGGGGCAGTGACGCCACGTGGTAGGTATGGCTGGAGCCCATTTACAGGTGCCAGGCTGGCTTCCCAGATGCCTCAGAGGGTAAAGCATCCCCTGGCAATGCAGGAGACTCAGGTTCCATCCTGGGATCGGGAAGATCCCCTGGCAAAGAGCATGGCAACCCATTGTAGGATTCTCGCCTGGAGAATCTCACGGACAGAGAAGGCTGTGGGCTACAGTCCACGGGGCCACTTGTGTCTTTAGCTGGTCAGCAGATAGGCTGTTAGATGTGGCTCTGGTTGACTCACGTGGGACTTCAAGACGTCACGAGGGACTTGCCTACGTACGCGTGTGCTCAGTCACTTCTGTCGTGTCTGGCTCTTTGCGACCCCGTGAACTACAGCCCGCCAGGCGACAGCCCACCTTCAGAATAACCTTATGAGACACATATTATTATTGTCTCCATTTGACAGATCAGAACGTTTAAGCTTAACCTAACTAACAAATTCTAACAAATTGTTTTGACCTTTGAACTCTTAGATTTTTCATTTTTTTTAGGGCCAATAGAATTTTATCTATCTTTTATTGCAACCAAGCACATTGTCTTATATTAAGATTTAAACACCACTTACTGAGTTCTGATGCCATTGAAGGTACATTTACGTATTCAGTATTAGTAAGTATTAATAAGTGTTAAAATATTGCTAGAACCAAAGTGAAAGATCATTTTGGTGGTAAACAGTTACAGACTTGAAAATTTTTTTGCCTTGTTTATGTACTACAATGAACGCTAAAAACTGGAGACATTATCCTACAGAAAGTCCGTACCAGCTGACATTCCTTTGAATTATGGTTGTGTCTCACAGAGAATGAGACACAGATTTCTTGAGATTGAAATGGTTCTAGAATGCCTGCAGAAAATTCAGGTTTGTTCAATAGCTGAGAATGGGTTCTTTCAGATCACCCCCGTTCTGGAAGGAGACTGGCCCACAGCTGGAGACTGGGGCAGGGGAAGAAAAGAATGTCTGCAAAGGTAGTGAAAAGTTGACTTATGTGCTGGAACAACCAACTGTAAGATAGAGATTGAAAATTGACAGTGATTTAAAAATGTTTTCTATGCATCATATCTAGATGTCCCCTTACATCCTCTGGAGAAGAAGTTTGAGGCTTCTCTGCCTATGGGATTTTTTTTTTTTTTCCAGGCAAGAATACTGGAGTGGGTGGCCATTTTCCTCCTCCAGGGGATCTTCCCAACCCAGGAGTCGAACCTGCCTCTCCTGTGTCTCTTGCATTGCAGGCGGATTCTTCACCTGCTTTCCCAATCCCTATCCTCACTCCAAACCAAAATCACATGGAGTACATCTGCATCTGGCCCTGAGAAGTTCTGGCCAAACAGCAAGAGGCAGGGAAGACCCAGCTTCCTCTTCAGGAGCCGGGTTTTGATTCTTGATTGTATCACGGGCACACAGACCTCTCCAGTACCGGGACGCTGTGAGGACGGAGGGGAGTGGAAGCTCTCCTGAGGTGCCTGGGGAGGAGGTAATGGTTTTCACTGAATTCCTTTCTCTATTTTATTTAGATTAGGTTCTGCTCAGCAGGGTGATTTCTTAATTAGAGCTGCCCAGCCAGGCAGACCTCCAGCTCAGACCCCTGTGCTGTCGTCTAAAGTTTCACGAGGGACCTTACTTCCTGAGTTCTAATATTTGAATAGTATGCAGTGGATTTCAATGGGAGGAAAAGACATGTAATTTAATCATCTTTATTAGATTTTGCCCATGGATCGGGAGAGGGGAAGGAAAGAGGAGGGACTGTGTCCTCTGTTAACTTTTTCTCTTCTTTACCTTTCTTCCAGCAGTTGAAGGGAGAGCAGATTCCACAGTCATTTCTTTTTCCTTCATTTTTCGAACACTGAAGCTGAGAACCTTAGGCCCCTGAAGAATTGTGTTCCTTGCAGGACTTCTCAAAACTCGGTGGAGCTGTAAACAAATCACTCAGTTTCCTTGTAAACGAAATACGAGGCTCAGAGATTTTTGTTCTTTCCATGAGAATCAAGACAAACTAGATCCTGCAGAAAATTCAGGTTTGTTCAATAGCTGAGAATGGGTTCTTTCAGATCACCCCCGTTCTGGAAGGAGACTGGCCCACAGCTGGAGACTGGGGCAGGGGAAGAAAAGAATGTCTGCAAAGGTAGTGAAAAGTTGACTTATGTGCTGGAACAACCAACTGTAAGATAGAGATTGAAAATTGACAGTGATTTAAAAATGTTTTCTATGCATCATATCTAGATGTCCCCTTACATCCTCTGGAGAAGAAGTTTGAGGCTTCTCTGCCTATGGGATTTTTTTTTTTTTTCCAGGCAAGAATACTGGAGTGGGTGGCCATTTTCCTCCTCCAGGGGATCTTCCCAACCCAGGAGTCGAACCTGCCTCTCCTGTGTCTCTTGCATTGCAGGCGGATTCTTCACCTGCTTTCCCAATCCCTATCCTCACTCCAAACCAAAATCACATGGAGTACATCTGCATCTGGCCCTGAGAAGTTCTGGCCAAACAGCAAGAGGCAGGGAAGACCCAGCTTCCTCTTCAGGAGCCGGGTTTTGATTCTTGATTGTATCACGGGCACACAGACCTCTCCAGTACCGGGACGCTGTGAGGACGGAGGGGAGTGGAAGCTCTCCTGAGGTGCCTGGGGAGGAGGTAATGGTTTTCACTGAATTCCTTTCTCTATTTTATTTAGATTAGGTTCTGCTCAGCAGGGTGATTTCTTAATTAGAGCTGCCCAGCCAGGCAGACCTCCAGCTCAGACCCCTGTGCTGTCGTCTAAAGTTTCACGAGGGACCTTACTTCCTGAGTTCTAATATTTGAATAGTATGCAGTGGATTTCAATGGGAGGAAAAGACATGTAATTTAATCATCTTTATTAGATTTTGCCCATGGATCGGGAGAGGGGAAGGAAAGAGGAGGGACTGTGTCCTCTGTTAACTTTTTCTCTTCTTTACCTTTCTTCCAGCAGTTGAAGGGAGAGCAGATTCCACAGTCATTTCTTTTTCCTTCATTTTTCGAACACTGAAGCTGAGAACCTTAGGCCCCTGAAGAATTGTGTTCCTTGCAGGACTTCTCAAAACTCGGTGGAGCGATTTCTGTAAACAAATCACTCAGTTCCTCCTTTGGTAACCTTGATGCTGAGAGGGAATACGAGGCTCTCAGAGATTTTTGTTCTTTCCATCACTGTAGAAGTTGCAGACTGTGCTCAGGGAGATCTCACAAAATTACTCAGCCATAAAAAGAATGAAATCATTCCATTTGCAGCGACATGATGGACCTAGAGATGGTCATACTGAATGAAGTGAGTCAGACGGAGAAAGACAAATGCCATATGATACCACTGAATGTGCTGCCTGAAAAAGCGGTACAAACGACTTTCTACAAAACAGAAATAGAGTCACAGAGGTAGAAAGCCAGCTTATGGCTACCAAGAAGGAAAGGGGGAGGGAGGGATACGTTAGGAGATGGGCTGACAGTTACTCTTTACTGTATATAAAAGACCGTTAGTAGGAATCTGCTGTACAGCACAAAGGACATGACTCAGTGCTCTGTGGTGACCTAAATGGGAAGGAAATCCAAAACCAGGGATGTGTGTATACCTGAAGCTGATTCACTTTGCTATACCTGCATTGCGGGCAAATTCTTTAATGTCTAGGCCACCAGGGAAGCCCCAGAAACCAACACAATGTTATAAATCAACTCTATACAATGATAAAAATTGATTTTAAAAACGGACCTCACCAGGTAGAGAAAAATTAAAGAGGGAAATGGGCCGCAGGGCCTTCTCTTACCTGCCCTAAACTGGCATCGTTTGGGCCACCAGCCAGGAAGACACACCGGCCGATGGGAAGAGAGAAAGGAGACCAAGCAGATTTAAGGAAGAGAGGCTTGTCAGGCTGCTGTCCTCAAGGCGGGACACGGAACGGAGCAAGGGAAAGAGGGCAGCTCTTTCTGGAGGAAATGAACCTACTGGAATTTAATCATATTTATTAGATTTTGCCCATGGATCGGGAGAGGGGAAGGAAAGAGGAGGGACTGTGTCCTCTGTTAACTTTTTCTCTTCTTTACCTTTCTTCCAGCAGTTGAAGGGAGAGCAGATTCCACAGTCATTTCTTTTTCCTTCATTTTTCGAACACTGAAGCTGAGAACCTTAGGCCCCTGAAGAATTGTGTTCCTTGCAGGACTTCTCAAAACTCGGTGGAGCGATTTCTGTAAACAAATCACTCAGTTCCTCCTTTGGTAACCTTGATGCTGAGAGGGAATACGAGGCTCTCAGAGTTTTTTGTTCTTTCCATCACTGTAGAAGTTGCAGACTGTGCTCAGGGAGATCTCACAAAATTACTCAGCCATAAAAAGAATGAAATCATTCCATTTGCAGCGACATGATGGACCTAGAGATGGTCATACTGAATGAAGTGAGTCAGACGGAGAAAGACAAATGCCATATGATACCACTGAATGTGCTGCCTGAAAAAGCGGTACAAACGACTTTCTACAAAACAGAAATAGAGTCACAGAGGTAGAAAGCCAGCTTATGGCTACCAAGAAGGAAAGGGGGAGGGAGGGATACGTTAGGAGATGGGCTGACAGTTACTCTTTACTGTATATAAAAGACCGTTAGTAGGAATCTGCTGTACAGCACAAAGGACATGACTCAGTGCTCTGTGGTGACCTAAATGGGAAGGAAATCCAAAACCAGGGGATGTGTGTATACCTGAAGCTGATTCACTTTGCTATACCTGCATTGCGGGCAAATTCTTTAATGTCTAGGCCACCAGGGAAGCCCCAGAAACCAACACAATGTTATAAATCAACTCTATACAATGATAAAAATTGATTTTAAAAACGGACCTCACCAGGTAGAGAAAAATTAAAGAGGGAAATGGGCCGCAGGGCCTTCTCTTACCTGCCCTAAACTGGCATCGTTTGGGCCACCAGCCAGGGAAGACACACCGGCCGATGGGAAGAGAGAAAGGAGACCCGAAGCAGATTTAAGGAAGAGAGGCTTGTCAGGCTGCTGTCCTCAAGGCGGGACACGGAAACGGAGCAAGGGGAAAGAGGCAGCATCAGCTCTTTCTGGAGGAAATGAACCTACTGGCATTTTCCAAGACAGATGGGATTTAGCACTGCACGTCCAGAAGAAACAGAGAAAACCTTGTGCCCACTCCTCTCCCCTCTGTCCGGCCAGATGCAGAGAAGCACACGCCTTTCTTGTCTCGGGGTTCCCACTCGGATGGGCACCCTTGATGGGAATTTGAGTTCTTTCATTCATGCCCTATTTTCCCCGACCCACCTGCACGCGCATGCGTGTACACCCACACCCCCTGCAGCCCCTAGCTCTCCTGCATGCCCCCGTCCTGCTGATCTTTCTTCACTCCAAAATTATCGGCAAAGAATTTATTCACTTGGGAGAATTCCAGGCACTGCATTTATGTTCAGTTCCAATGAAACGGGATCTAGACTTTTCAAACCGAGTTGTTTTGTAGATAAAACACCAAGGCAGGACCGCATTATCTGGAGACATTGCCCCTTCTCCTGCCTTTTGTTTCTGAGCAATTCTAAGCTTGTTTGGAAAGTCTCGTAACAGCGGCAGAACTTTTTTTTTTTTCCTACCACATCTATTTCAGGAGGGTTTTTAGTCAAGGATAATGAATTTATCTCTAAACAGATGGAAGAGTTTTACCAAAGTTAGAAAAGACACTTTTGCTAATATCCCCTATAGGCTGATCTTAATCCTTTCATTGTTCTGAATGCTTGGTCTATGAGAGTCTTATTTCTGTGCCAAATGTCTTTATTAAATCATTATATTAACACGGGGAAAAAAAATTCTATGACAGTGTGTTTCCCTGTGTGATCAAACATTATCCACAGCTCTGTTGATGGCTTATTTGTTCTGAAATCTGAAAACGTAAAATTCTAGTAGAGCCCAATGTTTGGCCAAGTTTTTCAAAATTCACTGTAATATGGCTGGAGGGGTTACTAGGTCTTAGCCAGGAAAAGGTCCAAATTTAATCAAGGCAATAGTCCCCAGCACAAAGAAAACTGAAAAATGGACCTTCCATTCACCCACAGAAATGGATTCTTGGCAACACTGTACTTTGATTTGACCTGTAGAGACACAATGAGTCTGTCATATGCACTTTAATTAAAAAAGAAAAAACCAAGTGGCAGATTCAGACAAATGCCCTAGTGAATCCAGGGTTAGGGGGTGGGGAAAGAGTTTACACAGTCAAGAGATAAAAAGAAGAAAGAAAAAGAGTTAAGAGAAGCAAAGTTAGGTGAGTTTGGATATAGAAAGTAAACTAAAAATAACAGTAAGATTTTTGAATGCAAAATTAATGTCTGCTCATTGTAGAGGGGTGGGAATCACTCATAACTCTAGCACGGGAAAAGTGTATTTGTTGTGGATTTCTAGACTTGGCTTCTGCCTTCAGGTGGAAGTGAGCTTGGAAGAGACAGAGTTAGGGTGTTGTCTAGAACATGGGTCCCCAGCCTCCAGGATCTAGTTCCTGATGATCTGAGGTGGAGCAGATATAATAATACTAGAAAAAAAGTGCACAATAAATGGAATGCGCCTGAATCTTTCCCAAACCATCCTCCCCCACCCCACGCTGGTCCATGGGAAAAACTGTCCTCCAAGAAACTGGTCCCTGGCGCCCAGAAGGTTGAGGACTTCTGGTCGAGAATTGTGGGGCCTTATGGGCACTAAAAGAACCTAAAAAGAGAGACCAGACTCAGAAGGTGGGCCTGTCAGGTGGAGCTGGAGGGCTGGGTGGACCAAGTAAAGCAAGTCAGTGAGAGCGTCCGGATGAAGCGGTAGATACAGCGGGACCGTGCGTGACTGGAGATGCTGGGTAGCAACTTGACGCAGCAGCAGAGGTGGGGGTGGGGGATGGGGTGGCCAATGTCCAGTGGAAAAGGGGTGGGCAGATAGAGCCCTTGGCCTAGAGATGCATTTCAGATCTTTTAGTCTTTCCAAGATGGCTAACCCAAGTTACCTTTCTTGCTTTTTTCACTTGCCTTAGTATCTCATATTGTCATGAACTATCTGCCAAGTTTCAAAATTCACTGTAATATGGCTGGAGGTTACTAGGTCTTAGCCAGGAAAAGGTCCAAATTTAATCAAGGCAATAGTCCCCAGCACAAAGAAAACTGAAAAATGGACCTTCCATTCACCCACAGAAATGGATTCTTGGCAACACTGTACTTTGATTTGACCTGTAGAGACACAATGAGTCTGTCATATGCACTTTAATTAAAAAAGAAAAAACCAAGTGGCAGATTCAGACAAATGCCCTAGTGAATCCAGGGTTAGGGGGTGGGGAAAGAGTTTACACAGTCAAGAGATAAAAAGAAGAAAGAAAAAGAGTTAAGAGAAGCAAAGTTAGGTGAGTTTGGATATAGAAAGTAAACTAAAAATAACAGTAAGATTTTTGAATGCAAAATTAATGTCTGCTCATTGTAGAGGGGTGGGAATCACTCATAACTCTAGCACGGGAAAAGTGTATTTGTTGTGGATTTCTAGACTTGGCTTCTGCCTTCAGGTGGAAGTGAGCTTGGAAGAGACAGAGTTAGGGTGTTGTCTAGAACATGGGTCCCCAGCCTCCAGGATCTAGTTCCTGATGATCTGAGGTGGAGCAGATATAATAATACTAGAAAAAAAGTGCACAATAAATGGAATGCGCCTGAATCTTTCCCAAACCATCCTCCCCCACCCCACGCTGGTCCATGGGAAAAACTGTCCTCCAAGAAACTGGTCCCTGGCGCCCAGAAGGTTGAGGACTTCTGGTCGAGAATTGTGGGGCCTTATGGGCACTAAAAGAACCTAAAAAGAGAGACCAGACTCAGAAGGTGGGCCTGTCAGGTGGAGCTGGAGGGCTGGGTGGACCAAGTAAAGCAAGTCAGTGAGAGCGTCCGGATGAAGCGGTAGATACAGCGGGACCGTGCGTGACTGGAGATGCTGGGTAGCAACTTGACGCAGCAGCAGAGGTGGGGGTGGGGGATGGGGTGGCCAATGTCCAGTGGAAAAGGGGTGGGCAGATAGAGCCCTTGGCCTAGAGATGCATTTCAGATCTTTTAGTCTTTCCAAGATGGCTAACCCAAGTTACCTTTCTTGCTTTTTTCACTTGCCTTAGTATCTCATATTGTCATGAACTATCTGCCATGTTAAAAATCACTGTTTGGGAGGGCTTTCCAGGTGGCTCCGTGGTAGAGAATCTGCCTGCCAATGCAGGAGACACAGGTTCGATCCCTAGTTCGGGGAAGATCCCACAGGCCTTGGAGCAACGAAGCCCGTGTGCCACAGCTGCTGAGCCTCTGCTCTAGAGCTTGGGAGCTGCAACTACTGAGCCCTCATGCTGCAGCTAACGAAGCCCTGGCACTCTAGAGCCTGTGCTCAGGAGTAGGAGAAGCCACTGCACTGAGAAGCCTGTGTACCACAACCAGAGAGCAGCCGCCACTCTCTGAAATGAGGGAAAGGTTCTAAGGAGCAACAAGGACCAAGTGCAGCCAAAAGTCAATGAATAAATAAAATGATAAATAAATGCTTGGGAAGTAAGAGTGGTTTTCCTCTTTTCATTTTCATGGCAATTGTGATGTGCTCACGGCCTGGCGTTTCACGAGGTCTGGCTGAAGGACCCGGCTGATTGGTGACACAATCGTGCCTGCCTCTGGCCGTGGCCTGCCCCATGCAGGACAAGCCCTTGCAGTCGTTTTTCTCCGACAGAGGTCATGGTGATGCTGGACCATCTAAATGTTCTTGCCCCAGGCCCCTCATGACACATGTCGGTGAGACCACAGGCCAAGATTAGAGGTATGATCAGTGACTCTGAAATTAACTGGCAATGAAGAGACTGATTCTATGAAAATCATAAGCACTGGAAGGAAGCACTCTGGTCAAAGTGCTCCTTCACTGCAGGTGTGTACCTGCCTCCCCACCAGAACACTTCTTCCAAAAAGTGCAAGGAAAGCAATCACCCTTCTCTACCTACCAGGCTTTTGCTCTGGGGGTGCGTTCCATCAGCCACAGGCTGCAGGCAACAGTGGGTGTGTGGGCTGAGGCTCCAGGACGTCACTAGCCTTTGCTTTTAGTCTGCAAAGAGGACATGAGCTGGGTCACCCAGTGCAGGCAAAACCAGAAAGTTAAAAGAAACGAACATCCACAACTGGCCACTGCTAGACAAGCTGGTATTACAAAGAGGGCAGGCACTTCCTGGATGTTCCAGTGGCGAGGACTCCACACTCCCGATGCAGGGGCCCGCGTTCCATCCTGACAGGGAGCTAGGTCCCACGTGTGGCGACCCAAGAACCCACATGCCTCAGCTAAGTCCCAGCACAGCTAAATAAATGAATAGAAAAACTGGCAGAAGCCCCTTTTTGACTGTTTCCCAGGGAAAAGACTACATTAAAACCAAACAATTACTGAGCCCTCATGCTGCAGCTAACGAAGCCCTGGCACTCTAGAGCCTGTGCTCAGGAGTAGGAGAAGCCACTGCACTGAGAAGCCTGTGTACCACAACCAGAGAGCAGCCGCCACTCTCTGAAATGAGGGAAAGGTTCTAAGGAGCAACAAGGACCAAGTGCAGCCAAAAGTCAATGAATAAATAAAATGATAAATAAATGCTTGGGAAGTAAGAGTGGTTTTCCTCTTTTCATTTTCATGGCAATTGTGATGTGCTCACGGCCTGGCGTTTCACGAGGTCTGGCTGAAGGACCCGGCTGATTGGTGACACAATCGTGCCTGCCTCTGGCCGTGGCCTGCCCCATGCAGGACAAGCCCTTGCAGTCGTTTTTCTCCGACAGAGGTCATGGTGATGCTGGACCATCTAAATGTTCTTGCCCCAGGCCCCTCATGACACATGTCGGTGAGACCACAGGCCAAGATTAGAGGTATGATCAGTGACTCTGAAATTAACTGGCAATGAAGAGACTGATTCTATGAAAATCATAAGCACTGGAAGGAAGCACTCTGGTCAAAGTGCTCCTTCACTGCAGGTGTGTACCTGCCTCCCCACCAGAACACTTCTTCCAAAAAAAAGTGCAAGGAAAGCAATCACCCTTCTCTACCTACCAGGCTTTTGCTCTGGGGGTGCGTTCCATCAGCCACAGGCTGCAGGCAACAGTGGGTGTGTGGGCTGAGGCTCCAGGACGTCACTAGCCTTTGCTTTTAGTCTGCAAAGAGGACATGAGCTGGGTCACCCAGTGCAGGCAAAACCAGAAAGTTAAAAGAAACGAACATCCACAACTGGCCACTGCTAGACAAGCTGGTATTACAAAGAGGGCAGGCACTTCCTGGATGTTCCAGTGGCGAGGACTCCACACTCCCGATGCAGGGGCCCGCGTTCCATCCTGACAGGGAGCTAGGTCCCACGTGTGGCGACCCAAGAACCCACATGCCTCAGCTAAGTCCCAGCACAGCTAAATAAGTGAATAGAAAAACTGCGGCAGAAGCCCCAGGTTTGGGGTTTAGACTGTTTGACCCAGAGGGCAAGACAGACTACATTAAAAACCAAACAATTCTATATTAGATTTAAAGTATACATAAAGAGGCCCTTTCCCTCTAGCACACCTGGATATTATATATCGTCAGAAAGAAGAATAAGTGACCAGCCAGCTTTAAAACCACATGTGTGCCTCTAGGTGCACATGGGACTCCAGGAATGCAACTGAGTCTGTGTGTTTGGGGTTAAGGGTGATGTGCACAGTGAAGGGTGGAAACCCCACAGTTACAGGGCCCCATGCTTTGCTTCCTGAGCTGTGAAGCCACCGGAGGCTGGAGGGGTGGAGGCTGGGGGCAGGACGAGGAGGAAGAGAGCAAGGGGGCAAAGCCCAGGAGGGCTCGGGCCAAGCGACCCAGTCCTCGGCTGGGGGCAGGTAGAAGTCTCCAGGGTCATTATCGGGCAACCTAGGAAGGCAAGGAAGGAGAGAGGTTTCCGGAAGTCTCCCGTTCTCCCTCCTGCCTGCTTCCCTCCTTCTCCTAGTGGTTGACTGCAAGGAGCAGCGGAAGGAAGGATGTATCAAACCCAAAGAAGAAAGGACCCCTGCCATTCACCCCCACTGACCCTAACCCTGAATGCCGCGCTCTCATGGCAGGGGCGCTGCGCAGAGCCAGAGCCGCAGGGCAGCAGGCAAACACGATGCCGACGGGGCTGTTTTCTTTAGCACTGAGAGCTCAGAGTAGGTGCAGCTTCCATATCAAAGGAAAAGGAATCAGGTCTGTGCAACTCACGTTAGGGCCTGGGCTGGGGGTGGGGGTGTGGTCCAAGTCCCAAGATTTGTGCCAAATGCCAGCTGTGGCTGTTCTGAGGAAACGTGCAAATCCAAATGCAACGTGGTTCCATCAAGGACAGTCGATTTGGGGCAGGACTGAGCAATAGGAAGGAGGGTACCCTTCTCTCCAGGGTTATCCTCTAGATCTTGAAAGCTAACTTTTGTCTGATTCTACCAGATTTACACCTTCATAGATTCCCTCTACCAGAGAGGTGGGACTTCCTTTTTGTAAAAATCATTTCAGGATTTTTAATAGAGTCAGATGACAGTCAACTTGAATTATTTTATATAAACGTATGCATATTAACATAGCCATAATACATATATATGATTAGACATATTCATGTGGGCTTCCCAGGTGGCGCCAGTGGTAAAGAACCCGCCTGCCAGTGCAGGAGACATAAGAGACATGGGTTCAGTTCCTGGGTCTGGAAGATACCCTGGAGCAGGACATGGCAACCCACTCCAGCATTCCTGCCTGGGAAATTCCACTGAGAGAGGAGCCGGGTGGGCTACAGTCCACGGGGTCACAAAGTCAGACACGACAGAAGTGACGTGGCACAACACATTCATGCATATTTTCTCTCCAGTTTTCTTTAGGAAATAAGCTTAGGTTGGCCTCTCTCAAAAATAATTTGAAAGGTGGATCTTAATTAGCACTGAAATGAGTCTCACTCCCCAAGGGCAGAATGTAAGGCCTGGGAGGAAATTCCAGGAGCTGGCTCAGAGGTTTTTGGTGAATAAAGTCTGGGCCTTCTAATCTGTATAGAATAATGGGCTTCAGGCAACAACTGTCTCTAGCCCCTTTAACTAAAGTAAACCTTAAAAGGCAGGAAAGCCTCTTGCTTCTGAATTTTCGGATGGAACCAGAGAAACCCAGACAGGGGGAAGCAATTTGCTCTCGGTTGCTCAGGATGGAAAGGAATGCCTATGGGTTAGAAACACCCTACGCAGGCAGGCCTGTGCTCCAGGCTTGGCTGGCCAGGGACTGTGAGAGAAGGTGCTGGACTGGCCATTTCTGACATCCTGCCCTCTGTTGATGCTATTTTCTCCAGCCCAGAGATCTCATGGAGAGGAAATCAAGCTTTTAGACCATCTAGCACCTCCCTATTTTTCTGGTTTTTTTTTTTTTTTTTTCTTTTTCTGGCTCTGCAAGGCTCCTGCGAACATGTTACTATTGTTGCTTTCCCTCTTCCTTACATTTTCTACAATAGGGTTAGGAACTTTTCAGAACTGCTGGCCACCAGAAACGGGGTACAGGAAAGACAAAGGGGCCTTGAGCTTGCTTTTTGACAGGGGTGGGGGCCACCTCATTGCTCTGCAGCTTTGCTGCCTGCCTTTCAAGTCAGGCCTCCACGAGGGCCGTCCTGCTTGGTGTCCGTTGAGCCTGTAGAAAGAGGCTGCGTTCAGATCAGAAGCGAGGGAAAGCTTTATTCTGCTATCAAAGCACAGAGAGAGAGCCGAAGCTTTGGCTTTGCATTACAAGCGTTCCGGACGGGCTGCGCGGGGTCTGTTTACGGGGTTCTCAACCCTGCAGAGGGCGGCGGAGTTCTCGCGAGACGTGGCGGGGTTCTCGTGGCGGGGCTGGAGTTCTCGCGCGGCCAGTTGCTGCGTCTCTGCACACGCCCGGCGCCATCTTGAATCGGACTCTCGCTCAGCTTCTTTTTGGTAGAAAGCGTTGGATGCAAGGCCTCTGCACGCCGCGCCCTCCGAGCCAGTGAAACTAGACTACGAGCAAAAGGAAGTAAAAAGGTGAGACTTTGTTTCATGGCCCAGATACTGTTTTTATTTCCTGGGAGTTGTTAAGGGACGTTGCTTGCCCATGATCAGGCTTTGCTTTTCCCCTTGGCTCCTCTTTTGTGCGGAGGAGGGGTCTGGGGAGGGGATACTCTTGAGAGGGAGGGGATCCACGTTTTGGTGCCAAGTTAACTGTCTTTTAACGTTTCATCGCCCGTTCGAGTCGTCTGGGAAAGGCCCACCCTTTGGCCACTCACTCACTTACTATTCAACAAAGGCGTCTGCAGCGCATGCTCAGAGCGGAGTAAAGCTAGACCCTGTCTTGAAATGTACATTTCTGTAAATGTCACCTCCCTATCCCTCAAGGGCCCACCCAGCTCTGGAGAGAGCCCCTCTTAGAGAAAAGAGGAGCAAGGCCTGAAGCGACCTTCGGCCGCTCTCCCTGCACCTGCGCTGCTTCTGGACTAGAGAGCAGTGCAGGTGTCCCTGGGGCCGGAAACTCCTCGAGGCGACAGAGGGGGTGAATGCTGGAATGAACAGTTGAAACAGCTTATGGAGAGAGAGCTCACTGCAGTTTACGGAAAGCGTTCCCGTAGTTTAGCTGAATGAGCGGTAACCTGGGGATTTCGAGCTCCAAACCACGGCCCCCACCCTGTTGGCCTCTGAGGTCCGTAGTGAGGGCAGAAATGCTCAAGGCCAGGCTTCCTGATGCCTCGGCAGCACCGCCGTGCTCGTGGGCCGCTGGGCTTATGGCATGGTTCCCGTAAAAACTTCGTAGCCACTCGCAACGGTAATATCTGGGCCCCGCATCCCCAGACGGTCCTGCCACGTAAACAGAGCCTGGAAATCTTGCTCAGCTGCGCAGTCTTCCAGCCGCTCCCCAGTGGCACTAATCGTAAACAAACACACACCCACCTGCCAGTGCAGGAGTCTTAAGAGATGGGGGTTCATTCCCTGGGTCGGGACGGTTCCCCTAGAGGAGGAGGCAGCACCCCACTCCAGTGTGCTTGCCTGGAGAATGCAGAGCGAGAGGAGCCTGGCGCGCTGCGCGGTCCGCGGGGCTGCAAAGACTCGGGCACGACTGAGGCGACTGCAGCGTCGGCCGCTCGCCTGGTGTGGGCAGGCGTTCACAAAACAGAACCCACGGCAAGGAAATTCTAAAAACCAGAAGAGGACGGTTTTAGAGATCAGTCTGGTTTCAGGTTTGGGTTTTTTTTTTTTTTTTCTTTTTTTGATGTTTCTGTGGGTGTTTTCTTGGAGCCACAATAAGCTTTAAACAGACGAAAACACCCAGACTAGACTGGTTTTCAGATTCTGACCCTTGTGCAATTTATCAGGAGAGGTCACGGGATCCACAATTGTAGGACCCAGGGCTGAGCTCATCTTTGAGGGACAAGTTGCGGCACATTCTGTTTTCGAGGGCTGTTTCAAATCTAAATATCTTTGTCAGTGATTTATGGTCTTCTGTGATTGTTTATTTAGTTTCCTACGTCTTGGGAAAAAAAAAAAAAAAGAAACCTTTCAGGGTCAGCCTGCAGTGAGCAGAGGCTGGACATCTCTCCAGGGTCAGCCTAGACTCTGGTCTCTGCCTGGACCCCAGAGTAAGGACTGGGAATGGGACTGGTCCCTGGGCAGCAGGTCACCATCCGGAAATGCTCCTCCCTCCCTTACAAGGAAGGTTGTTTGGGGGAGGCAGGGCAGAGAGGAATCAGCAAACCTGATTCCTGAATTTCCTTCTTCCAACAACCCGAACGCTTTGAGCCCCGGGCACTTTTTCCATTAATTTTTTAAACTGATGTGTACGTCGAGGGAAATTTAATACATAGGTTTCTGATTCATTTACACTTAACTCATCAAAATATTGTTCTGTGAGAGGCCCTCAGTGTCCAAGAAATCGTAAGAGCCTTTTTATAAGCTTTTAACTGTCTTTTAAACATTAAGAAACAGAAGCTGCTGTCTCCCCAAAGTAAACAGGGTTGCATCCGTGGTGGGGAGGGGAAGGGTGGATGGACGGACGGAGGGAGGGAAGGAGGGGACGGACCGTGGGCGCTGAGAGCGGATTCCAGTCCGGAGGGGACTCCTGCGCAGCATCTCGTCTGCTATCAGGAAACAATCAGTGGGTTTACCTTTCTGAATTCTTAAGGCAAAGACAAGCTGTTTCAGGTCCCTTGCTGTTGGCAGAGAAATCTCCCAAGTGTTCTCCAGAGAAGCAGGATATAGACTCCAAACTTTTACTTCCAGGCAAGACCCCCCTTTTCCCCCTCCGTTCAAAGAAAGTGCTCATAATGTGTCCTTTCATTTATAATTTTATGAAGGTCTCAATTGAACATGTAAAGAAAGTGGAAAAATTCTAAGTTGCCATGGATGTTTGGCGCTTTTCCCACTCGACTCACATCGACTTTCTCCCCCCAAGCAAAATGGTTTCTGAGACTCCAGTGAAAGAGTTGGGAGGAAGACAGGGAGCAGAGCAGTCTGGAGGCAGACTCTTCACGAAATCCACTGGTGCTAGGATTGTGGGAGGGTGAGCTACTTAGGCTTTCGTCCTGTTTCACTGGGCTTCCCTTCTTGCTAATAAAAGGAGACTGCCACGCATTTCACAATGCCCGGGACTTCTGTAACAAGCACTCACATGGGAAAAAAAAAAGAAACCTTTCAGGGTCAGCCTGCAGTGAGCAGAGGCTGGACATCTCTCCAGGGTCAGCCTAGACTCTGGTCTCTGCCTGGACCCCAGAGTAAGGACTGGGAATGGGACTGGTCCCTGGGCAGCAGGTCACCATCCGGAAATGCTCCTCCCTCCCTTACAAGGAAGGTTGTTTGGGGGAGGCAGGGCAGAGAGGAATCAGCAAACCTGATTCCTGAATTTCCTTCTTCCAACAACCCGAACGCTTTGAGCCCCGGGCACTTTTTCCATTAATTTTTTAAACTGATGTGTACGTCGAGGGAAATTTAATACATAGGTTTCTGATTCATTTACACTTAACTCATCAAAATATTGTTCTGTGAGAGGCCCTCAGTGTCCAAGAAATCGTAAGAGCCTTTTTATAAGCTTTTAACTGTCTTTTAAACATTAAGAAACAGAAGCTGCTGTCTCCCCAAAGTAAACAGGGTTGCATCCGTGGGGAGGGGAAGGGTGGATGGACGGACGGAGGGAGGGAAGGAGGGGACGGACCGTGGGCGCTGAGAGCGGATTCCAGTCCGGAGGGGACTCCTGCGCAGCATCTCGTCTGCTATCAGGAAACAATCAGTGGGTTTACCTTTCTGAATTCTTAAGGCAAAGACAAGCTGTTTCAGGTCCCTTGCTGTTGGCAGAGAAATCTCCCAAGTGTTCTCCAGAGAAGCAGGATATAGACTCCAAACTTTTACTTCCAGGCAAGACCCCCCTTTTCCCCCTCCGTTCAAAGAAAGTGCTCATAATGTGTCCTTTCATTTATAATTTTATGAAGGTCTCAATTGAACATGTAAAGAAAGTGGAAAAATTCTAAGTTGCCATGGATGTTTGGCGCTTTTCCCACTCGACTCACATCGACTTTCTCCCCCCAAGCAAAATGGTTTCTGAGACTCCAGTGAAAGAGTTGGGAGGAAGACAGGGAGCAGAGCAGTCTGGAGGCAGACTCTTCACGAAATCCACTGGTGCTAGGATTGTGGGAGGGTGAGCTACTTAGGCTTTCGTCCTGTTTCACTGGGCTTCCCTTCTTGCTAATAAAAGGAGACTGCCACGCATTTCACAATGCCCGGGACTTCTGTAACAAGCACTCACAAATTCTGTCTCGTTTTACCAATTAATCGGCAGAGCAGTAGATGTCCCAGACTCTAGCATTTTTGATCAGGCTTGTTTGTTGTATGTTTCTGCGTTTCTAAAAAGAGGAAACTCAACAATAAATGATATCACCAGGGATAAAAAAAATGGTTCTGTTTTTGGATTTTTAAAAATCCATAGTATTGAGCAAATACAGAAATAGTCAGAAGAGAAGCCAAGGGAAAATGTTAGACAACAGTCCTCAGATTTATTTATTAAGTGAAGACTGTTTCCTTGGTCTACGTTTCAAGTTATTTGTATTAGAAATACGGTTTTCTCCTGCCTTGATTTCAGTAGATTCAGGCCTCCTTAAAGACCTTCCCTTGTACCTCAGCTGGTAAAGAATTCACCTGCAGGCAAGAGACCCAGGTTCGATTCCTGGGTTGGGAAGATCTTCTGGAGGACGGATAGGCCACCTCCTTCAGGATTCTTGGGCTTCCCTGGTGGCTCAAACGGTGCAGAATCTGCCTGCATTGTGAACCTGGGTTGGGAAGATACCCTGGAGAAGGGAAAGACTACCCACTCCAGTATACTTGTCTGGAGAATTCCATGGCTTGTTCTTGGATCACAATAAGTCGGACATAACTGTGTGACTTCACTTTTTGAGACCTTCTAAAGACTGCTGTTTTACTCAGATTGAAATCCATTTTCTACTCTTACATGATTTCAGAGGAGAGACCAGGATTCTTTTATACACTGTGGACACTGATGATGGTACGTCAGGTCTGGGGCCTTCCCCGGTGGTCCAGTGATTAAGGTCCCCCCCCCCCCCCCCCCCCCCCCATGCAGGGGGAGCAGGTTTGATCCCTGGTTGGGGAGCTAAGAAGCAACATGATTCAAGGCCAAAAAACCAAAACATAGAACAGAAACAATATTTTAACGAATAAAATAAAGGTTAGAAATGGTCCGTGTTAAAAAAAACAATCTAAAATAGAGCAGGTCAAAAAATGAGAAGTTGGAGGCTACGCTGGGTAAGCCCCTTGTCACTGGAGTTCGGAAGGATGTTTTGTGAGTTCTCTGCCTTTCCTGTGAGTCCCAAAAATGAGCAAGGTTTTTGGAGAGCTACGCTGGAAAGTAAGACCCTTGGGTCACTTTGAGAGCAGTAGATGTCCCAGACTCTAGCATTTTTGATCAGGCTTGTTTGTTGTATGTTTCTGCGTTTCTAAAAAGAGGAAACTCAACAATAAATGATATCACCAGGGATAAAAAAAATGGTTCTGTTTTTGGATTTTTAAAAATCCATAGTATTGAGCAAATACAGAAATAGTCAGAAGAGAAGCCAAGGGAAAATGTTAGACAACAGTCCTCAGATTTATTTATTAAGTGAAGACTGTTTCCTTGGTCTACGTTTCAAGTTATTTGTATTAGAAATACGGTTTTCTCCTGCCTTGATTTCAGTAGATTCAGGCCTCCTTAAAGACCTTCCCTTGTACCTCAGCTGGTAAAGAATTCACCTGCAGGCAAGAGACCCAGGTTCGATTCCTGGGTTGGGAAGATCTTCTGGAGGACGGATAGGCCACCTCCTTCAGGATTCTTGGGCTTCCCTGGTGGCTCAAACGGTGCAGAATCTGCCTGCATTGTGAACCTGGGTTGGGAAGATACCCTGGAGAAGGGAAAGACTACCCACTCCAGTATACTTGTCTGGAGAATTCCATGGCTTGTTCTTGGATCACAATAAGTCGGACATAACTGTGTGACTTCACTTTTTGAGACCTTCTAAAGACTGCTGTTTTACTCAGATTGAAATCCATTTTCTACTCTTACATGATTTCAGAGGAGAGACCAGGATTCTTTTATACACTGTGGACACTGATGATGGTACGTCAGGTCTGGGGCCTTCCCCGGTGGTCCAGTGATTAAGGTCTCCCCCTCTCCCCCCCCCCCCCCATGCAGGGGGAGCAGGTTTGATCCCTGGTTGGGGAGCTAAGAAGCAACATGATTCAAGGCCAAAAAACCAAAACATAGAACAGAAACAATATTTTAACGAATAAAATAAAGGTTAGAAATGGTCCGTGTTAAAAAAAACAATCTAAAATAGAGCAGGTCAAAAAATGAGAAGTTGGAGGCTACGCTGGGTAAGACCCTTGTCACTGGAGTTCCGGAAGGATGTTTTGTGAGTTCTCTGCCTTTCCTGTGAGTCCAGAGCCAGTATAGATGCTGAGTGCTCACCCTTTGCAAGGGCTTTTCTGGTAGAGTTTCTTGAGACACGTGTTTTTGTAACCCGGTCAGATGTTGCTGTACTACCATCTTAATGCATAAGGAATGCCTGCCTCTTCTGTGTTACCTGATGTAGATGGAGAGGTTTCTGAGGAGCTGTATTTAGAAGTTCTTCCAGGAGTCCCCAAAGAAAGATGAAAAACATCCTTCTGAAAAACACAGTAGACTTCAGGTTACTTTAAGATACTCATCTTTGGCTCATTATTGAAATGACTCATTCTTTTTAAAAAATTCTGCTTAATTAATTAATTGATTTTTGGCTATCCTGGACCTTCACTGCTGCGGCAGGCTCTTCTCTAGTTGCAGGGAGTGGAGGCTACTCTCTCGTTGAGGCGAGCAGGCTTCTTGTTGCGGTGAGGGCTCTAGGGCACACGAGCTTCAGTAGTTGAGCCACATGGGCTCAATAGCTGTGGCTTCGCGGCTCTAGAGCCCAGGCTCCATCGTTGTGGCTCACGGGCTTAGCTGCTCTGCAGCATGTGGGATCTTCCCAGATCAGGGATCGAACCCGTGTCTCCTGCATTGGCAGGAGAACTTTAAAACTTTTTTTTATTTACTTTTTGAGTAAAATTTTGGGTAGCATTATCATGTTCCTAACTATGAAAATTAAACGTGAGAGTGTTAGCCACTCAGTCGTGTCTGACTCTTGGTGACCCCGTGGACTACAGTCCCCCAGGCTCCTCTGCCCTTGGAGCTCTCCAGGCAGGAACACTGGAGTGGGTTTCCGTTACCTCGTCCAAGGCATCTTTCTGACCCAGGGATCCAACCCAGGCCTCCTGCGCTGGGGGTGGGCTCTTCACTGAGCCACCAGGGAACCCCCGTTTCACTGTTAAATTCTTTGTATTCTTTTCATCTTTCTGATAAAAGACTAACATGACATATCTTTATAACTACGTTTGCCTTTGTTGAGAACTCTTTTTGAATGTTTAATTTTATAACATTTCCAAAAGCATAGGTGTAGGGTGTGTCTCTTACTGTTGCAAAATATCACTATTATCGTCTCCAGTATTGCTTCTGTGCTACCCGAATTATCCGTTGGCAGAGGAAATTCTTGTCCGGGGAGGGTAAGAAAGGCTACACTTATTTTCAGCAAGTTTTTAAATGTTTTTACTTCTTGAATCAAAGTTTCTGTTAAAACAGCGGATGTGAAGTGGGCATTTATTGAACAGTTTCTTTCTGTTGGGTCTGGGATCACTTGTTTGACTGTGACAGTTGCCACGCTTCATAACTGAGAAAATTGTGTCTTGAAGTCACTTGTTGTAGATTTATTGTGGGGGTCGGGGGCTGCACCATATACGGTGTGCTGGGTCTTAGCCTACCACCAGGGGCGAGACCAGTGTTCCCTGCGGTGCCGTGCAGGGTGTTAGCCAGTAGGCCGCCTGGAAACTCCCCTGATGCTCATACCCACTCGATAAACCAACACAATGGCTTCAGTGCCAGGTTACTCTCAAAGATCTCCAGACCGTCTCCTTGTGGTGATGTTGTGTTAATGATGCAGCATCGCCACAGGGACCTCTGAATGGAGAATGTGTGACAGAGCTGGTCACGTTTTCTTTGACGTAATATATATATTTTTAAGTTCCTAAAATAATACTTACTGTTGCTCACAGAGTTGCATGTGACTATTTCTAGTTTTTATTCATTGATCCACTCATTTAATGAATACTTACTAGTGGCTGGATCAGGCTAAAAATAGACAGATTATACACCCACATATCTGGCTTTGGGTGTACAATCTAGTAGAGGAATTATAGAATGAAACAATTAGAAAACCACATCGGAAGGTCTGATGCAGGTACTTTGCAAAACAGCTAGCTTTATCTGATGACTTTCAACTTAGCCGTGACTTCTACTTAGGAAAATAGCATCCTGTTTTACGAATAGTACTGTAGCACCTCCGTAACTTGTACAAACACCCCCACATTCACATCTGTTCTGCTCTGTACACTTCACCTCTAGGAGGTCTTTGGATTTACCATAAAATACCAGATTAGTCCGATGCAAACTGTGATTCCCAATTCTGGATATATGCAGAAGATGCCAAAGCCATGCTTCAGTTTTGGTTCCTCATGACTCTCAGTCACAGGAAAGGAGAGTCAGTTTTCAGTTTATAACAATTGTAAAGGGTTTGTTTGAACATTAAATAAATACGATTCATTCCAGTTAGATCTACAATCCTAAACCTCTTACAGCACTGGTAGAAGTCCATTCTCCACACTGCCTTTTTTTTTATGGACCATTAAACCCACAGAAAACACTAATTAAATGATCATTAGCTTGAGGACGAATAATTATACTTAGATTTACATGTTGCCTTTTATGTTCAAACAGCTGCTGGGGCATCAGCTAATTAATCTACAAATGAAGAATCCTTCTAGCGTTACTCTGTGATTATAGACAGTCTCAGGGGACAAGAGGGTTGCACACAGGGAGTTAAACAGTTCCACAAGCCTCTGCGGCATTTGCTTTTTTCATTGCTCAGGTAGAATGGAGACCTGAATTCAGTTGCCAACTCATTACTCTCATTTACAAATAAACTCTTTTTTAAACAGACCAAAGTTACATAACTGATGAGGACCTGGAAATAAAAACAAACGAAAGAGAAGAGTATTGCCTTTAGCCCGAACCTTTGGGGTTGCTTTTTAAAATTTTGTTCCCTGTGAACAGTAAACTTGAGTCTGATTCATGAGATGTGTAGACTGTACGTTCGCTCTTTTCTTTCCTAGCACATTCTTCTGCAGGCGAGGCTGAGTGTGTCTGTGTCTGTCTGGTTAGGTGGTAGAAAATTAAACCTTCTTTCAGGACTTGATTTTCTGAGTGGTTAAGGATTTGATCCTAAATATAAATTGAGGATTATCTTGCTCATTTCTTGGATGTTAGAAATCTCTTTGGTGTAATGATCGATACAATAAAGTGAACTATGTCTTTATAAACTCATGGCCCAGTTGTAACAAAATGAGAGTCATTAGCAGAAACGAAAGCTAGTCCTCAGTGTTCTCATCTGTATATTAGGTTGGAGATGATGTGATATTAAAAGTGTTCAACTTCTGTGACCAGATGGCTGTGAACGTTCACCAAGATACAGTGTCTTCACCTTCAGGGAATAGATGTAATAGTAAGTGAATTCAGTCAAGTTTTGGGATTTGGTTGGTTTCAAATGAATTTCTGTTGAATGTTAACTCTTCTCCAATCCAGTAACTAGCTCATATATGAAAATTAAACATTTTGGGAAAAGCTTTCTGCATTGATCTTGGAACGTGTAGCTCAGCACTCATTTGTATTAATGTCTCTTCCCAGTCCCCTTCTCCGACCCTTCACCTACTTGCTGTAAATCAAAGTGATGATCTGCTTTTAAATTTCAGCTTTATAAGTGGGTGTCTTAGGGAATAGCAGCTTAATTTTCTAACTGAAAATGCAGTTTCCAACCTGTCGAGACAAGCATAGCGTACTGTGCCACACAGGCATTCTGATATGGAATCTGGAAAGTTGAGGTTGTTAGAAAAGTGATTATAGACAGTCTCAGGGGACAAGAGGGTTGCACACAGGGAGTTAAACAGTTCCACAAGCCTCTGCGGCATTTGCTTTTTTCATTGCTCAGGTAGAATGGAGACCTGAATTCAGTTGCCAACTCATTACTCTCATTTACAAATAAACTCTTTTTTAAACAGACCAAAGTTACATAACTGATGAGGACCTGGAAATAAAACAAACGAAAGAGAAGAGTATTGCCTTTAGCCCGAACCTTTGGGGTTGCTTTTTAAAATTTTGTTCCCTGTGAACAGTAAACTTGAGTCTGATTCATGAGATGTGTAGACTGTACGTTCGCTCTTTTCTTTCCTAGCACATTCTTCTGCAGGCGAGGCTGAGTGTGTCTGTGTCTGTCTGGTTAGGTGGTAGAAAATTAAACCTTCTTTCAGGACTTGATTTTCTGAGTGGTTAAGGATTTGATCCTAAATATAAATTGAGGATTATCTTGCTCATTTCTTGGATGTTAGAAATCTCTTTGGTGTAATGATCGATACAATAAAGTGAACTATGTCTTTATAAACTCATGGCCCAGTTGTAACAAAATGAGAGTCATTAGCAGAAACGAAAGCTAGTCCTCAGTGTTCTCATCTGTATATTAGGTTGGAGATGATGTGATATTAAAAGTGTTCAACTTCTGTGACCAGATGGCTGTGAACGTTCACCAAGATACAGTGTCTTCACCTTCAGGGAATAGATGTAATAGTAAGTGAATTCAGTCAAGTTTTGGGATTTGGTTGGTTTCAAATGAATTTCTGTTGAATGTTAACTCTTCTCCAATCCAGTAACTAGCTCATATATGAAAATTAAACATTTTGGGAAAAGCTTTCTGCATTGATCTTGGAACGTGTAGCTCAGCACTCATTTGTATTAATGTCTCTTCCCAGTCCCCTTCTCCGACCCTTCACCTACTTGCTGTAAATCAAAGTGATGATCTGCTTTTAAATTTCAGCTTTATAAGTGGGTGTCTTAGGGAATAGCAGCTTAATTTTCTAACTGAAAATGCAGTTTCCAACCTGTCGAGACAAGCATAGACGTACTGTGCCACACAGGCATTCTGATATGGAATCTGGAAAGTTGAGGTTGTTAGAAGAACTAGAAAGCCTAGATTGCACTTTGGACAAAGATAAACACAAAACATGGTTTTTTGTTTTTTGTTTTTTTTTTTATAAATGAAATCAGAGATTATATGAGTTGATGGAATCAAGCCTAGACATTCACATAAGCCAGAGTGGAAAATTATAGACTAAAATACGTTTGATATCAAAGAGAGTGACTCTCTCCAAAAACCTTCACTTTTTATTGGAACCATGGATTTTTTTTATAAGCTCAGCAGCTCCTAGGATTTTAAAAAGAAAAATAAAATCCTCAAACCAGCATGGCTTTTATCCAGCACTTTTGTGATTTTTCAAATGACCAGATTTGGAACTTCAGCCACCTCACACCTAGGGATTTTTTTAATGTGGCTTTTAATTTGTGAGGCATATCCATAGAGAAAATGACTCATGAAGAAACAGAATCACCCTAATCTCTCAGTTGGCCCTGTTCCTCCAAACCAAGAAAGTCAGGTTTGCCTTGGGATTTGAGAGTGTCCCCACGCAGCTTTTAAATTTATGCAGTGCTCATCTCACAGCGATGCTCACTGGTTTCTTGTGAAACACACTTAAGCTCTTGCTTAAGTAAATTTAATGGGAAAATCCTCTCCTATGTGGAACCTTTCTTCCTGGGCCCCTTCTAACTTGAAATGGTGAATTTTTTGGCTCATACAACTGTGGGTCCCACTCTGAGCTTGTTTTATAGAGGTGGGAGAGCTGGTGATAAGGTATCCTCGAAATGCACTTGAGAGGTGAATGGGAGCGAAGATAATGTCTTTGGAGGGTTATGCATGGTCTCTGAAACTGTAATTCCCAGAAAGGCAGGGCAGGCCAAGTTTGCCTTTGATTTTTGGGAAAAGCTTTCTGCATTTCGGGTATTAATAGTCTCTTCCCAGTCCCTTCTCCGACCCTTCACCTACTTGCTGTAAATCAAAGTGATAATCTGCTTTTAAATTTCAGCTTTATAAGTGGGTGTCTTAGGGAATAGCAGCTTAATTTTCTAACTGAAAATGCAGTTTCCAACCTGTCGAGACAAGCATAGACGTACTGTGCCACACAGGCATTCTGATATGGAATCTGGAAAGTTGAGGTTGTTAGAAGAACTAGAAAGCCTAGATTGCACTTTGGACAAAGATAAACACAAAACATGGTTTTTTGTTTTTTGTTTTTTTTTTTATAAATGAAATCAGAGATTATATGAGTTGATGGAATCAAGCCTAGACATTCACATAAGCCAGAGTGGAAAATTATAGACTAAAATACGTTTGATATCAAAGAGAGTGACTCTCTCCAAAAACCTTCACTTTTTATTGGAACCATGGATTTTTTTTATAAGCTCAGCAGCTCCTAGGATTTTAAAAAGAAAAATAAAATCCTCAAACCAGCATGGCTTTTATCCAGCACTTTTGTGATTTTTCAAATGACCAGATTTGGAACTTCAGCCACCTCACACCTAGGGATTTTTTTAATGTGGCTTTTAATTTGTGAGGCATATCCATAGAGAAAATGACTCATGAAGAAACAGAATCACCCTAATCTCTCAGTTGGCCCTGTTCCTCCAAACCAAGAAAGTCAGGTTTGCCTTGGGATTTGAGAGTGTCCCCACGCAGCTTTTAAATTTATGCAGTGCTCATCTCACAGCGATGCTCACTGGTTTCTTGTGAAACACACTTAAGCTCTTGCTTAAGTAAATTTAATGGGAAAATCCTCTCCTATGTGGAACCTTTCTTCCTGGGCCCCTTCTAACTTGAAATGGTGAATTTTTTGGCTCATACAACTGTGGGTCCCACTCTGAGCTTGTTTTATAGAGGTGGGAGAGCTGGTGATAAGGTATCCTCGAAATGCACTTGAGAGGTGAATGGGAGCGAAGATAATGTCTTTGGAGGGTTATGCATGGTCTCTGAAACTGTAATTCCCAGAAAGGCAGGGCAGGCCAAGTTTGCCTTTGATGGGGAAACAGATGGATTCTCTTGTACCGTTCTTCTTAGGAAGTCACATCTTGATTCTCTTGGAGTTGGTAATGCTAAAGTTCCAGTTCCTTTTCCTCCCTGGAGAATGACATTGGTTAAGAAACAGAAGTCTTTCTATGAACACTGTGCCCTGAGGCTTCCCTGGCGGTCCAGTGGCTGAGGCTCCGTGCTCCCACTGCAGGGGGCCCGGGTTCAGCCTCTGCGCAGGGAACCCAGACCCCACATGCCGCAACTAAAGATGCTGCATGCCACCGCAAAGGCCAAGGATCCTGTATGCTGCAGTGAAGACCAGTGCAGCCAAAATAAATAAAAGTAAATAAATAAAAGACTCCTTTAAATCTTAAAAAAAAAAAAAAAAAGGGATTGTGCTCTGAATCCCTTGGAAGTCTAACAACAGTGGAGAAAGAATGATATCATCATCAGCAGCAGAGAAACACAGCCTGGGACACGGTCGTGCCGCTGTGAGTCGGGCTGACTCTTTGGGACCCCCGTGGACGGTAGCCTGCCGGGCTCCTCTGTCCCTGGGGTTCTCCAGGCGCAGATGCTGGAGTGGGTGGCCATGCCGACCCAGGGATGGAACTCTGGCAGGCAGGTGCGGTAGCACTAGCACCGCCAGGGAAGCCCCCGGAGACTACGAAACCCTTTCTGATGTGGAGAGCAACAGCCTTGCCTGGTCTGCTGTGCTTTTGCCCCACAGGAAGAGGCTTTTCCTGGCTGCCCTCTGATAATGGTTTAAAAATCCCGGCTAGACTGGCCGGCTGCTCTAGCAGCAGCGTGGGACTCCTCCCGCTTTTGTCTTCCTGGGGATGACAGGGTAGCCGTCAGGTGACCCGGGGCCTAGGCTTCTCCTGTTCGAGTCCTGAAAGCTTAATGGGAAAATCCTCTCCTATGTGGAACCTTTCTTCCTGGGCCCCTTCTAACTTGATATGGTGAATTTTTTGGCTCATACAACTGTGGGTCCCACTCTGAGCTTGTTTTATAGAGGTGGGAGAGCTGGTGATAAGGTATCCTCGAAATGCACTTGAGAGGTGAATGGGAGCGAAGATAATGTCTTTGGAGGGTTATGCATGGTCTCTGAAACTGTAATTCCCAGAAAGGCAGGGCAGGCCAAGTTTGCCTTTGATGGGGAAACAGATGGATTCTCTTGTACCGTTCTTCTTAGGAAGTCACATCTTGATTCTCTTGGAGTTGGTAATGCTAAAGTTCCAGTTCCTTTTCCTCCCTGGAGAATGACATTGGTTAAGAAACAGAAGTCTTTCTATGAACACTGTGCCCTGAGGCTTCCCTGGCGGTCCAGTGGCTGAGGCTCCGTGCTCCCACTGCAGGGGGCCCGGGTTCAGCCTCTGCGCAGGGAACCCAGACCCCACATGCCGCAACTAAAGATGCTGCATGCCACCGCAAAGGCCAAGGATCCTGTATGCTGCAGTGAAGACCAGTGCAGCCAAAATAAATAAAAGTAAATAAATAAAAGACTCCTTTAAATCTTAAAAAAAAAAAAAAAAAGGGATTGTGCTCTGAATCCCTTGGAAGTCTAACAACAGTGGAGAAAGAATGATATCATCATCAGCAGCAGAGAAACACAGCCTGGGACACGGTCGTGCCGCTGTGAGTCGGGGCTGACTCTTTGGGACCCCCGTGGACGGTAGCCTGCCGGGCTCCTCTGTCCCTGGGGTTCTCCAGGCGCAGATGCTGGAGTGGGTGGCCATGCCGACCCAGGGATGGAACTCTGGCAGGCAGGTGCGGTAGCACTAGCACCGCCAGGGAAGCCCCCGGAGACTACGAAACCCTTTCTGATGTGGAGAGCAACAGCCTTGCCTGGTCTGCTGTGCTTTTGCCCCACAGGAAGAGGCTTTTCCTGGCTGCCCTCTGATAATGGTTTAAAAATCCCGGCTAGACTGGCCGGCTGCTCTAGCAGCAGCGTGGGACTCCTCCCGCTTTTGTTCTCTTACCTGCAGAATGGGATGGACAGGGTACTCGCCTTGTGTCAGGTGACTGGCCTCTGCCGGTTTGCCTAGGCTTCTCCCTGTTCGAGTCCTGAAAGCCCAGGGGCTGACTCCCCCTTTCTGCACAAGCCAGCACAGTCGGTCACCCCATTTACAGGAACAAGTCAGAAAATGTGTGCAACGGAGGTGACATGGTATCTGGTACACAAAATATTTATTTTAGCCAATAGATTGAAAGAGACCATGCTTTTATGTGCTTCCCCCCCACCTTCCATTTTGGATTGTGTTTTTATAAAACAAGAGGGAAATGCTCCTTCCCATAACCAGCTGCCAGATTTGGTCCATCTTCCTGGGGACCAAGAGGAAGCTGTGTTCTCTCTTTCTGAGGGACCTCCCAGGTTGGAGTGTGGGGATGGAACAGCTGGATGAAGGAGGGAGTTTGGTCGCTTTGGTTTGCTCTGTGCCACGAGGATGAAGCTTTCATCTCAACTCGCATCTTGTCTCCATGGACATTTTCAGACCAAAGCCTTTGGGGTCCCCACATTTTCAGCTTTATACCTTAGTTTCTCATCGCAGCAGCCAGCACATCCTCAACTGTTTCTATGGCACGAGGGACCGTCTAGCACTTTGACATCGACGAGCTCACTGAACCAGCTCAGCACCAGCTCACGGAGCAGCGACGGTAGCACCTGGACGCCCTGCCCCTTGGCAGCAAAATACAGAGAAGCTATATGGGACTCAGTAACCGCGAGTAGGCGCAGTTGGGGCAAATTCAGGACAAATGATGACACAACAACACAAACCCACAGCCGCCACTGTAGAGAAACCTGGAGCAAAAGCAGGGCACCCCGCCGGCCCCGCACACGGCGCCACTTTAGGCGGTGGGCAAACCTCCTAAGCCGCCCCTCCGTCTCGAATCCTGGACACGGCTCTACCCACATCCTGTGTGAGGAACCAGTTCTCCCTGAATGCAGGAGTGAGCGAGGGAACCTGTTGTTTGTTCTTGCTTCCCTTGGTGCAGCAGGAGCCCCAAGAAAGCCTTGTCTGAAAAAAAAAGCAGCAGCTGTCCTTTCCCGTCGTGTCTCGGGTGGGGGCGCAGAGACCTGGGGCGATGGAAGGGCACCAGCCTGCGGCTCAAGAGCTGCTCAGCGGAGCCGTGATGCACGTCAAGGTGGGCTGTCCTTCCGTCCTCCTTGCCTCGCCCGTCCTGTGGGCCAGTGGTCATGGCTCACCTGCCTTGCAGGGTTGTGGACAGACTCCAAAGAGTTAACAGGTCGGCTTCCAGGACTTCCCTGGGGGCCTGGTGGCTAAGGCTCCATGCTCCCAGTGCAGAAGGTGTGGGTTCGATCCCTGGTTGGTGAACTAAGATCCCACAGGCCGAGGGGCATGGCCACAAATAATGATTAAATATGTTTTTAGAAAGGGTCTGCTTCAAGTCTTAGATAAATGGGCCTTTGTGTTTTTGTATCACATCTGCTTACCCGTGTTGCACTCTGAGAGTGCACACGTTTTGAGAGGGAACAGGGCTCCTCTGCTTAAGTAGGTCCCCTCTGTAATCAAGGACACGGGGCCTTTTTTCCTTGGAGTCGTCCCCTTGGGGATGAAGTTTAGAGCAGGGCTCCTCAGGTCAGGGATGCGTCTGTCTGTATCCGTCCCACCAGTAGCGCTGCTGTTGGAAGACGCAGGACACCAAATGAGGTCGCTGGCATCACTCTCTCTCAGGACAAAAGCAGTCCGTGGAGCTTTGAAGATGGGAAACATGATAAAGTATAGGTGAGGATCAAGTTACTATTCTGCAGCCTCTAACTGCAGACTAATTAGGATGCAGGCTTGTTTCTAAGAAGCCCACCCCACAGCTATGTCCTTAGAAAATAAAGAGAGCACAACATGGGAGCTTGGGTTCGCTCTGGGTGCGAGAGCTCAGCAGCGGTGGCGTGCTGCATGCAGGGCCGACGTTCGCGATGCACCGGTCCCAGTTAGCGGACACACACCACGACCGCTGGGGTGAGCGCGGGCTTTATGCACACAGTGACGTCAGTGCTGGAGTGCAGAGCATTAGGGCCCTCACCAGGTGCAGCTGGCTTGTGTTCAGGTGTGGACAGGATGGTCACCAACGACAGGGCCAGATGTGGTCTCCTACCTAAACTTGGCGCCTCTGCTGCTCCGCCCCTGGCAGCTGCCCACGCTCCAGAGCCGGCCGCTTGCTTGTTGGGCAAGCAGCGCTTCCACTCGTCAGGGGCCCAGGGCACCTTGGAAGCTTCCGATGGGTCAGCACCAGGCAGCTAACGGAAGCCGTGTGTGTGCAGGCTGGAAAAGCAGAAGCCTGGCATCGGAAGGATCAGACATGTCTCACTCTAAATGGGTCCAGAGCAGAGACCTTTTTGAGCCCTTTGCTTGGTAGATCTTTGACCACCCTGGTGATTAGCAACTGATAATGTTATGCCAATTAACCCCGCTCTCCAACGGGAATGGCCCTTTCTCCAGGGGCCAGGGGAGCAGCTGAGGTGTATTGAGTACCTATTTTGTTGTTCATATGCTAGCTCGTGTCCGACTCGTGGTGACCCCACAGACAACAACACGCAAGGTTTCCCTGTCCTTCACCATCTCCCAGACTCAGGTTCCTTTGGGCGATGATGCCATCCAACCATCTCATCCACTGTCACCCTCTTTTTCTTCTGTCCTCAGTCCTTCCCAGCACCAGGGTCTTTCCTAGCGAGTCAGCTCTTCCCGTCAGGTGGCCAAAGGATCGCAGCTTCAGTTTCAGCATCAGTCCTTCCAAAGAATTCATGATTGGTGTCCTCAGGGTTGACTGGTTGGATCTCCTTGCAGTCCAAGTCATCTCTGTGATCACCATTACAGTAACAGTTGCACAGGAGTACGTATTAGGTCCCCTGAAATTTATTACTATAATGATATTCACAGAGACTACATCCACTGCTATGAAGTTAGTGCCTATACCCGCTGAGAGCTCTCTCTTTGCTGACCTGTTTAATCCTTCCCCTAGGTGGGGAGGTGTTAGCATCATCCTTCTTGGAAGGGCAGCAGTTTCTCAGGAGAATCCATCAGTGTTTCTGCTGGTGGAGAGGAACTGAGGAGGCAGGGGGCGAGTCACTGCCATCGGTGTACTCTGCCTCACTGGACAGCAGACTGGAACGATAGAGATTAGAATGCTGCATCTCCCTGCTGATCCCTGCCCACGGAGCGGACACAAGTTCAATCCCTGGTCTGGGAAGATTCCACATGGCTTGAGGCAGCCGTGTCTGTGCACCGCAAGTACTGAAGGCCTCGCGCCCTGGAGCCTGAGCCCCGCCACAACCTCCCGAGGAGCCACTCCACGAGCAGCCCAGGCACTGCGACTCGCAAGCAGCCCCAGCTTGCTGCACCTCGAGAAAACCGTCTCATGGCCAGAAAGACCCAGCACAGCCAAAAGTAAACACATACATAAAACCTTTTAAAGAAATTGTGATCCTTTTTTCTTTTATTTTTTTCTCATTTCTTTTTATCTTTTTTTTTCTTTTATTTGAAAAAAGTTAAATTTTTATTTTCAGATTTCTTCTTTTTCTTACAGACCCTTATGTCGAGGGCTGACTTTCAACACGATTCTAATTTTGTGGCTGAGAAGGCTGAGCTTTAGAGAGCAGGAGTGAATTTTCCAAGGATGTGGGGCTGGTAAATGATGCTGCAGGAATCCTAGCGCAGTATTTTAAATAGTCTGGTTAGTCTTTCTCTCTGGAGGAGCTGGACCCATGGCTTCTTCCCCTGATGGTCTCCCAAACCGCTTTCTTGGGCAGTTTTGTAAGCAGCCTTGATGACTGAATTGTTTTCATTTCTTTTTTTTAATTTCATACAAATTTTATTTATTTTTATTGTTTTTTTTTTTACAGAGTTTTGTTGTTTACTGCCACTCATAGACCCAAATCAACAAAGTGGCCTTGTGTATGGCTGCAAGCAAGGCCTGAAGCTTTGCAGAGAGGTGACCCTGGCTCTGGGCTTCCCTTTTTCTCCTCTTTCCCAGCCCTTCCTGTTGACCATCCCTTTTCACGGTAGCCGATTGAGACGTGCAATGGAGAGAGAGAGGAAGGTGACCACCTTGGGGACCAGGGGGCTCTAAGACACCCAGTTAAAAAGGCGAGTGCACCTTAGGAGTCATCTATGGGTTTCTTTTTCCCTCACTAGCCTGTGGGACATCCTCCTTCCTTCAGATAAATGATTTTAAGAAGCAAACTCTTTTCCCAAGGAGCAGCTCCCACCCTCTCCCTAAGTCCACTCAGCACAATCCCCTGAAGTGCAGTCTGTTTCCAGGGCCCCTCTCTCCCGTGGCTCCCCGTCTCTAGCTCTTACCAGCTTCACCCTTTTTGGAGAGGAAAGGCTGTGTCTGAAGGATCAATTCTGATGCTGCTGACTCTTAATTAAAGTCCCGAGGAGCCACTCCACGAGCAGCCCAGGCACTGCGACTCGCAAGCAGCCCCAGCTTGCTGCACCTCGAGAAAACCGTCTCATGGCCAGAAAGACCCAGCACAGCCAAAAGTAAACACATACATAAAACCTTTTAAAGAAATTGTGATCCTTTTTTCTTTTATTTTTTTCTCATTTCTTTTTATCTTTTTTTTTCTTTTATTTGAAAAAAGTTAAATTTTTATTTTCAGATTTCTTCTTTTTCTTACAGACCCTTATGTCGAGGGCTGACTTTCAACACGATTCTAATTTTGTGGCTGAGAAGGCTGAGCTTTAGAGAGCAGGAGTGAATTTTCCAAGGATGTGGGGCTGGTAAATGATGCTGCAGGAATCCTAGCGCAGTATTTTAAATAGTCTGGTTAGTCTTTCTCTCTGGAGGAGCTGGACCCATGGCTTCTTCCCCTGATGGTCTCCAAGCCGCTTTCTTGGGCAGTTTTGTAAGCAGCCTTGATGACTGAATTGTTTTCATTTCTTTTTTTTAATTTCATACAAATTTTATTTATTTTTATTGTTTTTTTTTTTACAGAGTTTTGTTGTTTACTGCCACTCATAGACCCAAATCAACAAAGTGGCCTTGTGTATGGCTGCAAGCAAGGCCTGAAGCTTTGCAGAGAGGTGACCCTGGCTCTGGGCTTCCCTTTTTCTCCTCTTTCCCAGCCCTTCCTGTTGACCATCCCTTTTCACGGTAGCCGATTGAGACGTGCAATGGAGAGAGAGAGGAAGGTGACCACCTTGGGGACCAGGGGGCTCTAAGACACCCAGTTAAAAAGGCGAGTGCACCTTAGGAGTCATCTATGGGTTTCTTTTTCCCTCACTAGCCTGTGGGACATCCTCCTTCCTTCAGATAAATGATTTTAAGAAGCAAACTCTTTTCCCAAGGAGCAGCTCCCACCCTCTCCCTAAGTCCACTCAGCACAATCCCCTGAAGTGCAGTCTGTTTCCAGGGCCCCTCTCTCCCGTGGCTCCCCGTCTCTAGCTCTTACCAGCTTCACCCTTTTTGGAGAGGAAAGGCTGTGTCTGAAGGATCAATTCTGATGCTGCTGACTCTTAATTAAAGTCACCTGAATTGATTGCTTCTTTATTGCAGTCATCCGAAGGCCTGGTTTAGCACGGATACACAGCTCCCAAAGGGAATAACTCTGACATTTCTTCAAAAATTGGTTGCAAACTGAGCTGCTTTCAAAAGTAAAGTCTCATTTAAAAAATACTTCCTTCTTTTGCTTTTGTGGTTCATTAGCATCTTCTAAAAAATTTTTTTTTCTTTCTCTTTCTACTGGGAACTAGAAGTATTTCACCCTGGCTTGCCAAATGATTTCTATCTCAGTATAAAAAGGACTTGCTATTTCCTGAAAACCTACCACCACTACCCTCCCTCTCCTCTTTTTTTGTCTTAAATACGTTTTGTTCTGGGAATCAAAGTCAAGTAACTTGATAACGAGTTAATGAAAACAAATTAATTCTGCCTGCATTTAAGAGAGAGACAGCATGGCCTCACCAAGTTATCTTATTTGCTTCTCTGGACTTGACACTTTCTGGGTGTAACACTGTTAGAAAGTCTAGGTTTTGGGGGGAAATCAACAAGGGAGTAAGGTGATTATGTACGTGTAAAATATTCAGGTCATTTTAGAGGGGTGGGTGGGAGAAATGTCACCCCAACACATCTGGCTAATTGCGTCTAAATTATCATTTGACCCTGCTGTTATGCGGACAATTTGCATTCAATCCTGGGATACAGAGTAGGAATTCTAAAGAGTGCTTGCGTGACAGCTGCACAAACAGTGTTTTAATCACCCTCGGTCTCTCCCCCTTCCCCTTGCTGAGCCCCTGTGCTCCCGAGGACCGAACACCCTCACTCCATGACCTTCTTTCTGGACTTGACGGAGCACTCCCGGGTGGAGTCCGTATGTGTTTCTCAAACCTCGCAGCTTGCTGTGCTCTTGTGGAACCACTGGAAAATGCTGCTCCTCAAGGGACCTGAAAGTAAGTTGTTTCGGGTCTAAGAGGTGACACTGTGTGTGTGTCTTTGAGACGACGAGAGGGGTGGTAGTGCCCTGGAGGCAAGTATTGGCTGGTGGGTGACAGGGTGAGGGCTGGAGGTCTAAGCCCGCCAGTGCCAGTGCTTGAGGGCTCGCTTAGTCTTGCTTTCCAAAGGTCAAATCAGAACGTAGAGAGGGCCAGGGGGCAGTAGTCCCGTGTGGCTTCCTCTGGTTCTTGCTGAGGTACCAAGTTGTGTCCAGCTCTTTGCGACCCCTTGGACGGTAGCCCACCAGCGCCTAGGGATTTCCTAGGCAAGAACGGAGTCGGTTGCCATTACCTTGTCTGGGCAAAAATAAGTATCAAGACTCCTTTCTTCTTCCTCCTTTCCCTCCATTAGCAGCTCTTTCCTTTTCTAAAGACTTGAGTTCTGATTTTCATATCACAGAGCTCACTTGCTTTACTTGTACGGTTCAGTGATGTGGGACATATTTGCAGACTCGCGTAACTATCACCCATGGCAGAGAGGTTTATTTGTTTTGTTTCTTCTGAGCAGCACACAGGAGCTTAGTTCCCTGACCGGGGGCTGAACCCTTGCCCTCTGCTTTAGAAACGCAGAGCCTTCCGTCGGACCGCCAGCAGCTCTTTCTAACTGATGGTGAGTGATGCTCAGAACTGCACAGTGTAGGGGGAAGTTGGAGATCTATCTGAATCTACTCCTCTTTATCCATGAACCTTCTCTCTCTTCCCTATAAAAGTCTCCAAAAAGGCTATACTTTACTGTTCTTCTTCATCTGTTTAAGGCTCAGCTCAGCTGGAGATTTAAGGCTCTCGTAGACCGAGATGCAATTCTTGAGCTAAAGCTTCAATATTTACAGAAATGCCCAAATTGGACATTTCACATCCATTTCATTTGAAGGATGTTTTCCAGATCATTTTGCTTCTTTACGGATCTCATTCCAGAACGTGTAGGGAGGGGCATTCTACTTTGTGGGCTCAGCCAAGACGTTGTGTAAGCCTTTACACCCACCTCTTGTGAAGCTTCCCTCCGTGCGCTGCGTAGCGTTTAGCCGGGAGGGTCGTAAGCAGCTTCAGCCGACACGACCTGGATCTTCCTCCAGTTCTGGGTGTTTTGATGAAGTGACTTGGGATGGGGATGGGTCTGTGGCTGGGCTCTGAAGCCCAGCAGACAGCAATAGTTACTTGCCTCAGGATTCTGGGGTTTGAGGTGTTTGGCTCTTGGTCGAGAATGACAGAAAGGGAGAAACCCGGTAGACCAAAGGGAGGGTGCGAGAAAGGCCAGTGGAATTCAGCTGGGTGGGGAGGGGGTGAGAGCTGACCTCCAGATCCTGCCTCTTCAAACAGCTGGGCATGTGCATCTCCGGTCTCCAGATTCCATTCTCAACATGCATGCTGAGTCATTCCGTTTTCTTCCTAGGGCTTTTCAATTTGCCTTCCGGGGTATCAGCTTGATATTATCTGCTAAGGCAAACTCAGGCTTGTTAGTACCATGGTTATTCCCTGTTGAGAAAGTGGCCATGAAATCTTGGGAAAAGTGCAATAGGGAATTACCTAAGCACTGATTTAGGTTATTTAAACCAAGTCCTCCGCTTCCCAACTATATGGATACCTTTGGTAATTCTTTTTTTTTTTTGGTCTGAGTTAACCATGAGTCAGATGAGCAGCATTGCATTTTGATGATGCTACTTGAACTGCAAATGATCCAGGCAGATGCCTATATTCATCCTCTTTCCATGTATGGACAGAGCATACTTTCTTGTGCTCTATTAATTTTAAATGTATTCTTTTTAAATTTTAGCCAGTTTTCCTTGTGAGTAGGGAGGCAGGGACATGATACAGGAAACTTAGGATAAGACATTAGAGACCTTGAACTCAAGTTTCTGATCAGCTATATGTTCTTAGGACAGTAAGTCCCTTACATGCAATTGTGTTTCATTCTGAGAACCTGTTCTTGAGCCCAATTTATTCAGTCCAGCCTAGGTACCCAGCTAACACGATTGGCCACATAGTACTGTACTAGAATAGGTTTATAATACTTTTCACATAAATAATATATGAAGAAACAAACACAGAAAGCAAACATGTTTATAGTACGGTACAACAGCCAGCATACACTGGGGCTGGCCTCAGGGGAACAGGCAAGAAGTGGAGGAGGGAGAGGAGGTGGGAGATGGTGGAGCGGATGGATCACCAGCAGTGGAAGACAGAGGGCACGGTGTGGTTTCGCTTGTGCTTGGCACTGATAGCAGAGGACCTGGTTCCTTGCTGACTTCAGTTCTATCTACCTTTTTGCTTCCGGACATCCTGGGCTTGAAATACAGATACCTGCTACTGGACTCTACACAGTATGTAAAGTACACAAAAGCACAAGCACTTGTTTAGGGTGCATGCGTGTGACAGCGTTCGCCAGCCATGAGAACTCACTCACACGGTTGGACATGCAGATCCCTGTTGGCCTCATTGCAAATTGAGGGTTCGTGTGCAGAGGACTCCACTGTAAAGCCAATGAACTTCTTTGAGAGTCAGGGATGTTCAGTGGGAAATGGGTGAAGGTGTGATGACCAAATACGTAGAAACATCTGTGCTGGGGTCCACTGATTTCTGTTTCCTCTGTGTCATGCTTGCTTAGTTCTCTTTTTGACAACATTATGGAGGAGTTAACCACCCTCTAGCCAGGATACTAAGGTGAGTCGCAACAGTTTTCTTTTTTTCTTAAAGTATAGTTGGTTTACAATATGGTGTTAGCCTCCATAGAGTTTCTTAAAGGCGGTTAAAGTACAGGTCAACTTAGAGATGAGATTGAGGAATGCTCTGCCAGCTTTTGGTTGTTTTGTGACTAAGTTGTCTCTGGCTCTTTGTGACCCGTGGGTTGCCATTTCCTTCTCCAGCCTTAGCTATGTTACTTTTTAAATTTTAGCCAGTAAGGGGATACCTTAGGATAAGACATTAGAGACCTTGAACTCAAGTTTCTGATCAGCTATATGTTCTTAGGACAGTAAGTCCCTTACATGCAATTGTGTTTCATTCTGAGAACCTGTTCTTGAGCCCAATTTATTCAGTCCAGCCTAGGTACCCAGCTAACACGATTGGCCACATAGTACTGTACTAGAATAGGTTTATAATACTTTTCACATAAATAATATATGAAGAAACAAACACAGAAAGCAAACATGTTTATAGTACGGTACAACAGCCAGCATACACTGGGGCTGGCCTCAGGGGAACAGGCAAGAAGTGGAGGAGGGAGAGGAGGTGGGAGATGGTGGAGCGGATGGATCACCAGCAGTGGAAGACAGAGGGCACGGTGTGGTTTCGCTTGTGCTTGGCACTGATAGCAGAGGACCTGGTTCCTTGCTGACTTCAGTTCTATCTACCTTTTTGCTTCCGGACATCCTGGGCTTGAAATACAGATACCTGCTACTGGACTCTACACAGTATGTAAAGTACACAAAAGCACAAGCACTTGTTTAGGGTGCATGCGTGTGACAGCGTCGCCAGCCATGAGAACTCACTCACACGGTTGGACATGCAGATCCCTGTTGGCCTCATTGCAAATTGAGGGTTCGTGTGCAGAGGACTCCACTGTAAAGCCAATGAACTTCTTTGAGAGTCAGGGATGTTCAGTGGGAAATGGGTGAAGGTGTGATGACCAAATACGTAGAAACATCTGTGCTGGGGTCCACTGATTTCTGTTTCCTCTGTGTCATGCTTGCTTAGTTCTCTTTTTGACAACATTATGGAGGAGTTAACCACCCTCTAGCCAGGATACTAAGGTGAGTCGCAACAGTTTTCTTTTTTTCTTAAAGTATAGTTGGTTTACAATATGGTGTTAGCCTCCATAGAGTTTCTTAAAGGCGGTTAAAGTACAGGTCAACTTAGAGATGAGATTGAGGAATGCTCTGCCAGCTTTTGGTTGTTTTGTGACTAAGTTGTCTCTGGCTCTTTGTGACCCCGTGGGTTGCCATTTCCTTCTCCAGCCTTAGCTATGTTACTTTATCGCCCCTCAGCACTTGGTCCCTTCCCCGGCTTTCTGGAACTCACTCGAGACTTCGTCATTTGGATAAATAGAGTTTTTCTCAAGAATCTTTGGCGGTTGCCTGAATTAGTTTTCTGTTTCTGCCATAATGGGTTTTCCTCGTGGCTTGGACAGTAAAGAATCTGCCTACAATGCAAGAAACCAGAGTTTGATCCCTGAGTCGGGAAGATCCCCTGGAGGAGGGCATGGCACCCCACTCCAGGATTCTTGCCTGGGGAATCCCACGGACAGGACAGCTGGGTGGGCTATAGTCCATAAACTCACAGAGTTGGACACAACTGAGCGATGATCACTTTCAACACACATTCTGCCATAAAAAATGACCATAACTTAAGTAGTTTAAGACAACACAAAACATTATTTCACAGTTTTTGTAGGTCAGAAGTCCAGCATGGGTCTCAAGGCTAAAATCAAGGCGTCGGCAGGGCTCTGTTCCTAACCTGAGGTCGTTAGATATGACTTTAGACTAGACAGTGACAACAACGCATAGTTTTGTAGATATACAATGTTTAAATATAATATGTTGTTTCAAAATATCTTCAAAAGATAAGAATTCATTGCCTTCTTTGGTGACATAACACATATGACCTGTGTGTATTTCTATTTGTTCATATATATAGGTATGGGTTGATACAGACATAGATAGATAAGTTTAAATACAGAGATTGATAGACACATGCTATGTTTTCATTAACAAGCCATAAACCCAAGATTTTGCATCGTGAAGAAAGAATGCAGATTTCTGTTTCCCTGTGTCATGCTTGCTTAGTTCTCTTTTTGACAACATTATGGAGGAGTTAACCACCCTCTAGCCAGGATACTAAGGTGAGTCGCAACAGTTTTCTTTTTTTCTTAAAGTATAGTTGGTTTACAATATGGTGTTAGCCTCCATAGAGTTTCTTAAAGGCGGTTAAAGTACAGGTCAACTTAGAGATGAGATTGAGGAATGCTCTGCCAGCTTTTGGTTGTTTTGTGACTAAGTTGTCTCTGGCTCTTTGTGACCCCGTGGGTTGCCATTTCCTTCTCCAGCCTTAGCTATGTTACTTTATCGCCCCTCAGCACTTGGTCCCTTCCCCGGCTTTCTGGAACTCACTCGAGACTTCGTCATTTGGATAAATAGAGTTTTTCTCAAGAATCTTTGGCGGTTGCCTGAATTAGTTTTCTGTTTCTGCCATAATGGGTTTTCCTCGTGGCTTGGACAGTAAAGAATCTGCCTACAATGCAAGAAACCAGAGTTTGATCCCTGAGTCGGGAAGATCCCCTGGAGGAGGGCATGGCACCCCACTCCAGGATTCTTGCCTGGGGAATCCCACGGACAGGACAGCTGGGTGGGCTATAGTCCATAAACTCACAGAGTTGGACACAACTGAGCGATGATCACTTTCAACACACATTCTGCCATAAAAAATGACCATAACTTAAGTAGTTTAAGACAACACAAAACATTATTTCACAGTTTTTGTAGGTCAGAAGTCCAGCATGGGTCTCAAGGCTAAAATCAAGGCGTCGGCAGGGCTCTGTTCCTAACCTGAGGTCGTTAGATATGACTTTAGACTAGACAGTGACAACAACGCATAGTTTTGTAGATATACAATGTTTAAATATAATATGTTGTTTCAAAATATCTTCAAAAGATAAGAATTCATTGCCTTCTTTGGTGACATAACACATATGACCTGTGTGTATTTCTATTTGTTCATATATATAGGTATGGGTTGATACAGACATAGATAGATAAGTTTAAATACAGAGATTGATAGACACATGCTATGTTTTCATTAACAAGCCATAAACCCAAGATTTTGCATCGTGAAACGAAAGCAAATGCAGTATTGCATAAGAGAAAAGGACTATTACAGGTTGTGTATTCACCTAGATTCCAGTACTTCATGACTCTTTAATTCTTCTAGGGGTCGATGTAGGTCTCATCCACATAGTCAAACAGCATCGTTCCCCAGTTGCAAGTCCTTTCCAGGGCAGTGGGAAATGTATTCCTTTTACGTGTTCATTTTTGTGGTCATCCAGGCTTCCTATCCACGGTCTTTCCTTGAATTCCCACTGGGCTCCATTTGGCCTGGGTTTGCAGGAGTGACTGGGAGACAGCCTTGCTTTTGATAAAGGCGTATCATTTCATCACGTCCCACCCGTTTACAGAGCCTGGCCTACCCACGGGACCTGGGGTTTCCAAATCATGGTCAAGTCCGGGTCAACTGGACTATTGTCTGGTGTTCAGTCCTTGACTGGAAGTACCAAGACCAAGGAAGAAAAGAACTCACATCCTGTCAATAAGCGCTGCAAATATTTAGTGTGGCAAGCTCCGTGTTTTCTTTCTTAGGAAAAGCTGATTAATATTCAGTGGTTGAAGGTTAATACCCCATTCATTTTATTCACTTTGCATCCTGCACACAGCAGTGACTGTTCCAATTTCAACTCCTAATTCATACAAATCTGGTTCCAATCAGGAGATTAGTAACTTACTGCCTAAGCAGAAACGAATCACACAATTGTGAAGCTTATCTTTCTACCCAAGACACATATATGCACTTGAAACAGACTCATTCATGGACAGATGGAAATGCATACAGGCCAGCCAAGTCCACTTGATGTGGACATATCTAGGAAGTCTTATTCGCTTTGGCAAGCATGTGATAGGCACAGATCAGACAAACACCAAAAAAGCATCATCGAAATATTTTCACGTGTGCAAAGTTCTTTACCCTAAATTGATAATTGTGTCTATGTGACGTTTTCTATATCACAGATATGCCCCTATTGAGTCATATTTTAAAGATATTAGCGCGTATCATCATTTAAAAGCTCCCTCTGCTGTGTCCTTTCGTAGCATATGGTATGATTTGGTAAGCTACCCATGGCAGCTCAGTCTGCTCTCTGCAGATGCATTTTTGTGTCTGAGAGGTTTTTGTGAAGTTGGACACAGCATGTGTTTAAAGAGGTGGAATTGCAGCAGGATGAACTTGAGAGTGAAGATCATGAAGATTTTCCTCATGGGGGAGCAGCGCTTCAAAACCGGTCACCAAAGAGGGAGGGGATTTGCATTTCCTGAAAATCTTTTGAAATTGTATCTCATTTGTCTGGAAAGGATTAAGGACAGACCTGCAGGGGTCTGTTTTTAGGCTCCTTGCAGCTCCCCAAGTGAGTCTGACTTGGGGAGCTCTGTCTGTGGTCACTCTGTTGGGAAGATAAGTTTCGGTGGGTGTCTGGGCTCCGGACAGGAAGGAGCAGAAGGGAAGGACATCGTGTCTTCGTTTCTTAGGTGATGGCACACAGTGGTTGAGCTGAAAAATTACGTATCAGAGTGCTCGACCATCTGATGGTGGGCATAAAAGAAGCTGGTTTTTTTTTTTAATAGTATTTGTTTCTGCTCAATATAACATAATAGTTGTGCTGCTGAAAGTTGATAACAATGGGAGTAAGAAAAACACCTTAGTATTGAATAACTTGATTTTGGTTGTGGGTTTTTTTTTTTTTTTCTTTCACCAAAAAAAAAGCAATCAGAGCCTTGAAGAAACAAGAATCAGTGAGATAATAGTCCAGTTTATCTGAAGACCTAGAATCCTTCTCTCCCCTAGAGAGTTCTATGAATTTATCTTTCTTTCCTCTTTGACACCCATATTAGGGGAAAGGGCAAAGTACGGCATTTTGGGCTAAAAATCAACTTGCTATCACAGGCAGAGGGCTTCCCTGGTGGTTCAGTGGTAGAGAATCTGCCTGCCAATGCAGGAGACCTGTGTTTGATCCCTGGGTAGGGAAGATCCCCTGGAGAAGAGAATGGCAACCGCCTCCAGTATGCTTACTTGGGAACTTTGATGGAATGAGGAGCCTGATGAGCTACAGTTCATGGGGTTGCAAAGAGCTGGACATGACTTGGTGACTAAATAACAACCACCGCAAGCAAATAAGAAGCCTGTTTTGGAATTGCGTCTCTTCCACTTATTGGCCCAGTGGTCTTGGTCTCTCTTCCTTTAGGCTGAAGATGAAAGAACAGAACAGGCAAAAATGACAATGGATACCTTATAGGCCTTCAGTGGTGGCAAGCAGTCATGTGTTTGTTGTGACAAGTATGTGAAAATATCTGAAGATCTATACAGGGTAAACAGATTGTGCATCGTTATTGTTTCTTGGGACAGGTTCAGTTCTGATGGCCTGGGTGTGTTTCTCTGCCTGTGTCTGTCTGCTTAGCAACCAGACTGCAGCTGCAGTCAGCTACCAGCTGTATTCTCTGAATTACAGCAAGTGCACCACCTGAACGTCTCAGCCAACTCTTGTTCGTCTTCTGGTTTGCTGTTGAAGGCCTGTGTCAGCCACAGTCTGAAGAGCTGGAGGAGTTTCTGTCCGCAAGAGCTGTGCTTCTAGTTAAGTAGGATAGCTTCCCTGTCAAGACACTTGAGAATGGGAGGCATAGGTCTCAGATGAGGATCTCTGAAAACGACATTTCATGGATAGATGCTGATTCACTCTCTTCTGGAGAAGAACTGGGAATCTTATAACAGGGACTTTTCTAACCACTTTCACACCTGAATGGTTTCTTGGAAAGCATGGTGAAATACACTGGACGTGAAATTTGCCCTCTGGGGACTTCCATGTGGTCCGGTGGCTAGGACTGAGCTTGTAGCGCAGCCGGCCTGGGCTCAGTCGCTGGTGGAGAACTAGACTTACTTGCCCCAGCTAAGAGTTCACATGTCCTAACGGAAGATCCCACGTGCTGCAACTTAAAAAAAAAAGACCTTGAATTCTGCAGTGAGGATTGAAGATCTTGCATGCTGTGGCTAAGACCTGGTGTAGCTAAATAAATAGACAACTATATCTATATATATGTATGCATATATATATATATCTTTAAACTTACCATCTTAACCATTTGAAAGCATCTGGTTTGGTGGCGTTGAACACACTTGCAGTGTGCAAGTATCACCCCACCCAGCTCCAGGACTCTCTTCATCTCAGAACAGTGGCTCCCTCCCCAGTGAACAGTAAGCATTCATCCCCCCAGCTCCAAGCCCCTGGTGACCACCCGTCTCCCTGCTGTCTCTGTGCCAGTGACCCTACTGAGATATGTCGTATGGAATCTCGCATGTTCTTCCTTTGGTGACTGGCTTACTGCACTTAACATCATGACTTTCTTGGGGGCTCAGTGGTGAAGAAGCTACCTGCCAACACAGGCTATGCAGTTTTGATCTCCGGGTCAGGAATGCTCCCTGGAGGAGGACATGGCTGCCCACTCTAGTATTTTTGCCTGGGAAATTCCAAGGACAGAGGAGCCTGGGAGGCTATGGTCCATAGGGTCACAAAGCATCAGACACGACTTAGTGACTAAACAACAGCCACAGTCACATCCTCAAGGCTCATCTGTGTGGTATGTGTCCTTTTTTGCATGAGGCAGGAGTGGTCATGGTGATCCTCTGAGACATTTGGGGGTAGGGTACCAAGGACCCCGCCTGTTTGGAATCCCCGTGACGTCGCTGGGTACTGACAGGAATCCAGGGCACCATAGGAAGGTTCGCCTCAGTCCTACCTGGTGATGATGAACCACCGTCGGTGGCTCCCGAAGGCCTGGGGGCTCTGGGCAGAATTCTCGGGGAGAAGGACTGAGGGCAGACAAGCCCTCTCCCTCCCCGAATCCGCGGTGCGGAGGCAGCCCCTTGTGGACTTGGGGGCGGGTGAGCCGCAGCTTCTCCCTACAGAGGGGCAGTTCCCTTTTGCGCTTTCTTTTAATTTCACAGATGCCATCAGGAGGGACTCTAGCTGGTGGAAATACTATGTTCTCTTCCTGTCTCTGGTGGACTGTACAAACTTGCAAAAGCATAAAAAAAAGAGAAAGCTCCAGCTCCGGTCCCGCTCCACACAGGGTGTCTGGCCAAAATGCAAAGTGTTGCCACAGCACACAGGCAGACAGTGTTTTTCAAGTGCAGGAACAGAATGAGGTGCCTTTCAGCAGCTTTTCCGGCACTTCTTTAAAAATGATTTAAATTGGAGGCAATGGCATCGAATGGTGAACATCTGACACTCGGACGAGACTTAATGAATCATGCCGTTGAACAGCATCACCCTCCGCAGCCACTTCACTTGGCACCCGTGGTGGTGGTTTTTTTTCCCACAAAAACATTTGTTCTGCAGACCGTTTGCTTACTGGAGTCGGCTGGGCAGCTCCTGGTTCGTCGGGAGAGGGGCGCATGTTCTTCCTTTGGTGACTGGCTTACTGCACTTAACATCATGACTTTCTTGGGGGCTCAGTGGTGAAGAAGCTACCTGCCAACACAGGCTATGCAGTTTTGATCTCCGGGTCAGGAATGCTCCCTGGAGGAGGACATGGCTGCCCACTCTAGTATTTTTGCCTGGGAAATTCCAAGGACAGAGGAGCCTGGGAGGCTATGGTCCATAGGGTCACAAAGCATCAGACACGACTTAGTGACTAAACAACAGCCACAGTCACATCCTCAAGGCTCATCTGTGTGGTATGTGTCCTTTTTTGCATGAGGCAGGAGTGGTCATGGTGATCCTCTGAGACATTTGGGGGTAGGGTACCAAGGACCCCGCCTGTTTGGAATCCCCGTGACGTCGCTGGGTACTGACAGGAATCCAGGGCACCATAGGAAGGTTCGCCTCAGTCCTACCTGGTGATGATGAACCACCGTCGGTGGCTCCCGAAGGCCTGGGGGCTCTGGGCAGAATTCTCGGGGAGAAGGACTGAGGGCAGACAAGCCCTCTCCCTCCCCGAATCCGCGGTGCGGAGGCAGCCCCTTGTGGACTTGGGGGCGGGTGAGCCGCAGCTTCTCCCTACAGAGGGGCAGTTCCCTTTTGCGCTTTCTTTTAATTTCACAGATGCCATCAGGAGGGACTCTAGCTGGTGGAAATACTATGTTCTCTTCCTGTCTCTGGTGGACTGTACAAACTTGCAAAAGCATAAAAAAAAGAGAGAGAGAAAGCTCCAGCTCCGGTACCGCTCCACACAGGGTGTCTGGCCAAAATGCAAAGTGTTGCCACAGCACACAGGCAGACAGTGTTTTTCAAGTGCAGGAACAGAATGAGGTGCCTTTCAGCAGCTTTTCCGGCACTTCTTTAAAAATGATTTAAATTGGAGGCAATGGCATCGAATGGTGAACATCTGACACTCGGACGAGACTTAATGAATCATGCCGTTGAACAGCATCACCCTCCGCAGCCACTTCACTTGGCACCCGTGGTGGTGGTTTTTTTTCCCACAAAAACATTTGTTCTGCAGACCGTTTGCTTACTGGAGTCGGCTGGGCAGCTCCTGGTTCGTGGCAGGGAGAACGGGAGCAGGGGAGGCTACCGAGCCCAGTGCCTCCTGCGTCGTCTCTGGATCTGAATTTCGGAGCCAAAAGAGAACTGTGTTCCTTAGGAACCAGACTCAGAACCACGGTTGGTCTCTCCCCAGTTCAAAAATCTCTTGCAAAAAATACGAGGCCCATAATCCATTGCCACTTGACTGATTTGAATCAAAATAGCAAAATAGTGGGTGATTTTTGTGGGTAGGAAAATTACAGGCCAAGACACCCATTCCGCATCTTCCAGTTAGAGCGAATCTAGGAAGACTTCTTCCAGGAGAGTCCGGCAGTTGTTAAGGACACAGGCCCCATGGAGAGCAGCTGCCCTGCCTCCTCAAGGACGACGCATCAGCATCTCACCCCCCTTTCAGATGGGTGCCCGTCTGCCGCAGCGCCCAGGCAGGGAGAATGGAGGGACAGTTCCCTCTGTGGCTGGAACGTATGTAAACAATTTCATCTTCCAATCCAATCTTTACTGAAATGTTTAATACAAGCCTGCTGCTAACATGATGTACACGAATTTACTGGCAGGCAAAGCTGAGATTTACATCCTTCTGAAAATCAAATCTTTGCATCAGAGGTTAGGAAAATCCTTTAAAGATGGCAAGGTTTCCCTTCTAAATGGCAGGTGCATCTCTAATGTGCACACGCCCAGTTGGGAATCAGCCTCCCCCAGATGCCAGATTCCAGCGTGCCATCATTTTTTTGCAGGCTGCTCCATGAGTCAGTGGTTAGATTCTAAACCAGTGGCCTGTACAGTGAAGACTGTGGGCCAGACTGGGTCCACTGCCTCTGTTTTTTTTAACAACTTGTGTATGTGTGGGCGGGGGAGAGTGGATAACTGACATGCAAAAACCAGCACATTTTTCAGCTCGCTTTACTGATCTTCACCTCATAGTGCTGCACTGATACTTCGTTTTTCACAAACTGAAGCTCTGTAGCAGACCTCTCTGACGGTCTAGTCGTAAGACTGTGCTTCCAAGGCAGCGGGCTCGGGTTCGGTCCCTGGTGGTGTGGCCAGAAAAATAAAATAAAAACGATCTTATGAAAAATGGACTTTTTATATTTCTTAAAAAAGAAGATCTGTAGCTACCTCAAGTCAAGCAAGTCTCTTGCTGCCATTTTTCCAACAGCATTTGCTCACTTCCTTTCTCTGGGTCCTTTTTTTGGTAATTTTCACAATATTGTGAAAACTCCACCAGCAAAAAAAAAAAAAAAAAAAAAAAGCCAACTCCCTGAAGGCTCAGATGCTGGTTAGCATGTTTGATCAATAAAGTATTTCTTAATGAAGGCATACGTATCATTTTTTTTTTTTTCATACGTATCATTTTTATAGATACAATGTTATTGCACACTTAATACAAGGCTACAGCATATGGTAAAGAGTCCAGCTACTAACGCAGGAGATGCAGGATCCATCTCTGGGTCAGGAAGATCCCCTGGAGAAGGAAATGGCCACCCACTCCAGTCTTCTTGCCTGGAAAAATCCCATGGACAGAGGGCCCTGGTGGGCTATAGTCTGTGGGGTTGCAAAAGAGTTGGTTATGACTTAGCGGCTAAATGATAATTAAAACAACAAGAAGCATAATCTCAACATCATGTTGATATGCGCTGGGAAACAAAAAAATGCCCGTGACTCCCATTGTTTTTGTATTTGCTTTATTGCAGTGTCCTGGAGCTGAGCCCGTGGTCTCTTCAGGGTCTGCCTGTGGACAGTACGACAGGGTTGGACACACGCACACACCATCGCCACGATCAAGGTGAGAGATACATTCCTTCCTTCCAGACATTTCCTTGTGTCCCCCCTCTGTTCGGGGTTCTTGCTGTTTTCGGTGGTTGTATCATGATGATAAGAACACCAGATGTGTGTGCTGCCCCTTTTAATAGATATTTAAGCAAAGTGGTTCAACTGATACAGAATTTCTGGCACCCAGGATAAATATATTTTAGAGATCTTTTGTACAACAGAGGGTCTGTAGTTAACAGTATTGTAATTTCCACAGCCATTTTTTTGTTTGTTTTTGGTATGGCCAACAAGATAAGAATTATTGTATGGAGTTGAAAAGAGATGTGATAGTTTATGGCACGTGAAAATTAAATTGAACTAAAGACCTATAGGCAGCGGGCTCGGGTTCGGTCCCTGGTGGTGTGGCCAGAAAAATAAAATAAAAACGATCTTATGAAAAATGGACTTTTTATATTTCTTAAAAAAGAAGATCTGTAGCTACCTCAAGTCAAGCAAGTCTCTTGCTGCCATTTTTCCAACAGCATTTGCTCACTTCCTTTCTCTGGGTCCTTTTTTTGGTAATTTTCACAATATTGTGAAAACTCCACCAGCAAAAAAAAAAAAAAAAAAAAAAGCCAACTCCCTGAAGGCTCAGATGCTGGTTAGCATGTTTGATCAATAAAGTATTTCTTAATGAAGGCATACGTATCATTTTTTTTTTTTTTTTACGTATCATTTTTATAGATACAATGTTATTGCACACTTAATACAAGGCTACAGCATATGGTAAAGAGTCCAGCTACTAACGCAGGAGATGCAGGATCCATCTCTGGGTCAGGAAGATCCCCTGGAGAAGGAAATGGCCACCCACTCCAGTCTTCTTGCCTGGAAAAATCCCATGGACAGAGGGCCCTGGTGGGCTATAGTCTGTGGGGTTGCAAAAGAGTTGGTTATGACTTAGCGGCTAAATGATAATTAAAACAACAAGAAGCATAATCTCAACATCATGTTGATATGCGCTGGGAAACAAAAAAATGCCCGTGACTCCCATTGTTTTTGTATTTGCTTTATTGCAGTGTCCTGGAGCTGAGCCCGTGGTCTCTTCAGGGTCTGCCTGTGGACAGTACGACAGGGTTGGACACACGCACACACCATCGCCACGATCAAGGTGAGAGATACATTCCTTCCTTCCAGACATTTCCTTGTGTCCCCCCTCTGTTCGGGGTTCTTGCTGTTTTCGGTGGTTGTATCATGATGATAAGAACACCAGATGTGTGTGCTGCCCCTTTTAATAGATATTTAAGCAAAGTGGTTCAACTGATACAGAATTTCTGGCACCCAGGATAAATATATTTTAGAGATCTTTTGTACAACAGAGGGTCTGTAGTTAACAGTATTGTAATTTCCACAGCCATTTTTTTGTTTGTTTTTGGTATGGCCAACAAGATAAGAATTATTGTATGGAGTTGAAAAGAGATGTGATAGTTTATGGCACGTGAAAATTAAATTGAATTAAAATCACAGATGCTGTGAATAAAGTTTTATTGGAACACAGGCACAGACAGTGTTAATTTATGCGCTGTCTGTGGCTGCCTTTGTGATCCAGTAGGAGAACTGAGTAAGACAGTGACTGAAATAGTCACTCCTGGGCTTTTTAGAGAACATACTGGCTTACGCTGCCCTAGAAAGTTCATGGCAAGGATACTGCTGATTATAATGATGATGGTAATGGTGGGTAGTCATTGCTGATGGCTTTTTTTTTTTACCTCAGCTATATGTATATCGGTTTCCCTTAACAGCGTGGGGTATGTAGTATGTTAATTTTTACTTAAAATTATATTTGCTAAGTATTTATGAGAATGTAACGTATGCGGGCTCTGTCTTTGTCTAGTCCTTTAGACCTGGGATTTTATATATGTCAGTGATTATCTGGAAGGATTTCATCTTTCAAGTTTTATTATATCCCCAGATGTTTGATGCTTTATCACTTAGGTAAACATTTCAAAACACTGGTTGCTCCTCAGTATTATCAGGGAAACGTGAAAGACGCCCTGGGTTAGCCAGCCAGGGGCTGGAGCCCAGAGCTTCTGCTGCTTGGCTTCATGTTTGAGTCCTGCTGGCGATGCTAAGAGCCAACCTGACTTGGGGACAGCTGGCCAAGATAATTATTTTTATACTGTTAAAGGGATATTATTGTAGATACTGCCTGACTTGGGACTCTGATAATGAAACTGACTTTCCTGTTCCTTTTCGTATTTTATCTTCTGGCCCCACAAACTCCCCCATACCCACTGTTGTCCTGGTAACAGGCCTCTGTTCCTTAGGGATGCCCAGCCTCACTTACCTGACTGACTGGACGGCACAAGTCCCGATAACATGTGCTGACTTTCTTCGGCTCCTCAGGAAAGAAGTTCCCTATGGATTTCCATTCCATACAAGCATTGAATTTGTCTATGAAAATATTTAGAGCAGTCTGGTTCTGGCCCAGCTTGGAGAAGTCCTTTTGTTTCTGGCCTTAATTGGAACTGAAAATTTCCACCTGGCCTAAATGTAACCTCCCAGAAAGAAGAGGAGAAATTATCAGCAGAGTTAATGTCTGTCCTTTTATGCTGGTGTTCTAATTTTTTTTTCCCTTCAAGCTTTTAGGATTAATTTCCCTGGTTTATAGGCTCAATGGAAATGTCCCAAGGTCCCTTTGGCTCCTCTGGGCGAAATAATTAGCTGCACATGCTATCCAACAGCTTCTATACCTGGGCCCCTCATTAGTTTCAAATCTCACTTTAATTTCCAGGAGAAATAGCTCAGGGTTTCCTGAGACTTAGCAATTGAATCTGACCAACTGCAGGGGGTTTCATACTCAGACTGCCTTTTTCCTGGTCCTGTGTCCACCTCTCACCCGACACCCCCAGTCTGATCTCTGTAAGATTCAGTTTTGTTGCCTCTGTGTTTGCAAATGGCACAGACCAGAAATTGTTTCCTGAAAACTGAAGGTTTTGTTTGCTCTCTTCCTAATTGCTCCCGGAGTGAGAGTTGAAACATCTAAGCTGACTTTGAGGATTATAACGCTGGAAGAGCATCTCAGAAAGCTATTGTATATACATCTGTAACATCTGAAACTAATACTGCATTTTAACTCAGCTATTGTTGTTGTTCAGTCGCTTTCAACTCTTTGCGAGCTGGTGGGCTGCAACACTCCAGTCTCCCACTATCTCCCAGAATTTGCTCAAATTTATGTCCATTGAATTGGTGATGCTATCTAACCATCTCATCGTCTGTAACCCTCTTCTCCTTTTGCCTTCAATCTTTCCCAGCATCAGGGTCTTTCCCAATGAGTTGCTTCTCCACATCATGTGACCGAAGTATTGGAGCCTCAGCGTCAGCAGCAGCCCTTCTAATGAGTATTTAGGGTTGATTGCTTTAGGATTGGCTGGTTTGATCTCCTTGGAGTCCAAGGGACTCTCAAGAGTCTTTTCCAGCACCACAATTTGAAAATCAACTATACTTACTCCAATAAAATTTTAAAAAAAAGTGTAGTGTACAGATTATACAGTAAAAATATTTTCTGTACCAATAATAAAAATGAAAAGATTTAGCTTATTTATAAGAATACATATTATTCTATGCCATATATACTAAAGCATTACTTAAGCATGTAATCTGTTAAAACTGTGATACTTTACATTAGTTTCTTCATTTAAAGTGTCCACAATTCATGCACCCCAAATTTTTATCAGACATTCTTGATTAGTGTGTATCTATTTCTTTGTCGTTTCCCTTGGTGGGTCAGTGGTAAAGTCCGTCTGCAGTGCAGGAGGTGTGGGTTCGATCCCTGGGTGGAGAAGATCCCCTGGAGGATGAAATGCTAACCAACTCTGGTATTCTTGTCTAAGAATCCCGTGGACAGAGGACCCTGGTAGCTACAGGCCATGGGGTCACAAAGGAGTTGGGCACAGCTGAGGGAGCACCACCGCCACCAGCTCTCAGGAACAGGTTTTCTTAAGTCAGTCTGCAGTTGACTGGTGCAGCCCTCAGTTCAAGCGTATGACCTGTTAGGTCAGAAAAAAATCGATGCTGACTTGTGCCATTAATTCATTTGATGGTAACTGTGTATAAATGCCAGGTTTGTCCCCATGGCAGGGTCTCTCTCATACTATTTCTCCATAGCTGAAGCCCATAGCTAGTTCCTCTGGTTTCGACTTTCATATGTATGGTAGAGGTTTGGCCAAGCTGGAGGGACATGACCAGTAAGATCTCATCAGGACGTTTCTAAGTCCTATTTGCAGCACCAAGTCAAGTCAAGTCACTTTTTTTTTTTTTTTTTTTTATGTGGACCATTAATTTGTTACAATATTGCTTTGGTTTTCCAGCCCCAAGGCACATGGGATCTTAGTTCCCTGACCAGGGATTGAGCCCTTACCAGGCTGCACAGGAAGGCAAAGTCCTAACCACTGGACTGCCAGGAAAGTCCCTTGAGTTCTTGGTTTGCTTTATATTACTCATGGGGTTCACTCTCCTGAACTGATTTTCTTACCTGGGCCAGTGTCTTTAGTCTATATCCATTGTTTCATTTGCACTCTGATTCAACACTTAACTGCTTCAAAAAGTGTTCCCTGAGGACTTTTCTAGTGGTCCAGTGGTTAACTCTGTGTGCCTAATGCAGTGGGCATGAGTTAAATCCCTCGTCAGGGAAAAAAGATCCCATGTGCCATGGCTAAAAAAATTGGAAAAAAAAAAAAAAACTGTTTAAAAAGAGCTTTCCCTGACAAATTGCCTTTTATAACTATTATGCATAGTTCTGTTCATGCTGAAGTATTATATGTAGTATGACCTGTGGTATAGCACTTCTGCTTTCTTTATGCTTATAAATACTTGACACACAGCCATTTTCTCTTTCCTTCTAGACAGTAAGAATTTAAAGGCAGGGTTTATGTTCCAATGTTATATTAATCAAATGGATAATAGGACTAGAACCACACTGATCACATAATAAACCACTTTATAATGCTCGTCAAAGTGAATTTACTTGATTTTATATTTAAAATGACTACAGAATAGGTCCATGTAGTCAAAGCTATGGTTTTTGCAGTAGTCTTGCATGGAGAGTTGGACCATCAAGAAGACTGAGCTCTGAAGAACTGATGCTTTCAAATCGTGGAGCCGGAGAAGACTCTTGAGGGCCCTCTGGACAGCAAGGAGATCCAGCCAGCCAACCCTCTAGGAAATCAGTCCTGAACATTCACTGGAAGGGCTGATGCTAAAGCTGAAGCTCCAATACTTTTGCCACCTGATGTGAAGAGCGGATTCATTGGATTTTTCTCTGATGCTGGGAAATATTGAGGGCAGGAGGTGAAGGTGGCAACAGAGGATGAGTGGTTAGATAGCATCATTGACTCAATGGACATGAGTTTGAGGAAACTTCCAGAGATAGTGAAGGACAGCTGAGGCTGGTGAGCTGCAGCCCATGGGGTCACAAAGAGTTGGATACAACTTAGAGACTGGAAAACAATAGAATAAGCTTTCGGTCTGTCCTTCTCTTACTTGGTTCACAACTATTATGTTTTTCTTTTCCCCATAATGCCTCCTTTATTTATATTCATTTTCATCCGTCTTTTTTATTCTTTGGCCTGTGTGGGCCTCCCATTGCAGTAGCCTCTCACTGCAGAGCACCTGGATTCATGTTTTTCTTCCCATAATGAAACTTTTCTTTTAGTTTGGTCCAGTGGTTAACTCTGTGTGCCTAATGCAGTGGGCATGAGTTAAATCCCTCGTCAGGGAAAAAGATCCCATGTGCCATGGCTAAAAAATTGGAAAAAAAAAAACTGTTTAAAAGAGCTTTCCTGACAAATTGCCTTTTATAACTATTATGCATAGTTCTGTTCATGCTGAAGTATTATATGTAGTATGACCTGTGGTATAGCACTTCTGCTTTCTTTATGCTTATAAATACTTGACACACAGCCATTTTCTCTTTCCTTCTAGACAGTAAGAATTTAAAGGCAGGGTTTATGTTCCAATGTTATATTAATCAAATGGATAATAGGACTAGAACCACACTGATCACATAATAAACCACTTTATAATGCTCGTCAAAGTGAATTTACTTGATTTTATATTTAAAATGACTACAGAATAGGTCCATGTAGTCAAAGCTATGGTTTTTGCAGTAGTCTTGCATGGAGAGTTGGACCATCAAGAAGACTGAGCTCTGAAGAACTGATGCTTTCAAATCGTGGAGCCGGAGAAGACTCTTGAGGGCCCTCTGGACAGCAAGGAGATCCAGCCAGCCAACCCTCTAGGAAATCAGTCCTGAACATTCACTGGAAGGGCTGATGCTAAAGCTGAAGCTCCAATACTTTTGCCACCTGATGTGAAGAGCGGATTCATTGGATTTTTCTCTGATGCTGGGAAATATTGAGGGCAGGAGGTGAAGGTGGCAACAGAGGATGAGTGGTTAGATAGCATCATTGACTCAATGGACATGAGTTTGAGGAAACTTCCAGAGATAGTGAAGGACAGCTGAGGCTGGTGAGCTGCAGCCCATGGGGTCACAAAGAGTTGGATACAACTTAGAGACTGGAAAACAATAGAATAAGCTTTCGGTCTGTCCTTCTCTTACTTGGTTCACAACTATTATGTTTTTCTTTTCCCCATAATGCCTCCTTTATTTATATTCATTTTCATCCGTCTTTTTTATTCTTTGGCCTGTGTGGGCCTCCCATTGCAGTGGCCTCTCTCACTGCAGAGCACCGGTTCTGGGCACATGCACTCCATGGCGCTGGCTCGTAATTGGACACACTGGTCTAGCCGCTCCATGGCATGTGAGATCTTCCTGGACCAGGGATCGAACCGGTACCCCTTGCACTGCAAGGTGGTCTCGTTACCCACTGGACCACCAGGGAAGCCCCGCAACTAATTTTATTGCTTACTTTATATTTGTTGAGGATGGGGGATCTTGATTTTAGAAATACCATTATTATATATTAAGGCCAGCAAAGCAGTTTAAGCAGTTATTTCTCAAATATTAGGCTTATTTTTGAACTGGAGTTTGGCTTCTTGGGGATGAAAGTGACACCTGGATGCTCCAGTAGTTTGAACCAGCTCCTTGCCCACTGATTTGGAAAAAAAAAAAAAAAAAGTTAAAAAATGGTTTTAGTATTAAAGCATGTTCTTTCCTAACAGCCTGTGGGTTATGATGCAAATTGGGGCATGTTAACTTGCTGGAAAATCCCCAAATAAACAAAATATTTCCAAGGTGATATCACACCTGGATTTCAATTCACATGGCAACCCGTGTCCTTTCCCTGCACCTGTTATTCCCTGGTGCCTCTCCTCTTCATCTCAATATCCTGCTGTCCTGAATCAACGATTGCCCTGGAAATGGACAAAAGTGAAACTGGAATCAGGGTCCCTTTCGTTTCAGGAGAGCAGAAGATCACGAACAAGTATCTTAATAAAAAGACTTTATGAAGTCTTATAATAAAATGCGCTGTGATGGAGGAAGGCAGGCTTGATGAACTCTTCTGCCCAGGATGGGCTTTAAGGGTTCGGGTTCCTCTGACGGCTTCATCATCCTGAGCTGCTTCTCTTTGTTGCATCTGACAATGCCTGTGACAAGGTTAGAGGGGGCTTGTGAGTTGCAGCCCATGGGGTCACAAAGAGTTGGATACAACTTAGAGACTGGAAAACAATAGAATAAGCTTTCGGTCTGTCCTTCTCTTACTTGGTTCACAACTATTATGTTTTTCTTTTCCCCATAATGCCTCCTTTATTTATATTCATTTTCATCCGTCTTTTTTATTCTTTGGCCTGTGTGGGCCTCCCATTGCAGTGGCCTCTCTCACTGCAGAGCACCGGTTCTGGGCACATGCACTCCATGGCGCTGGCTCGTAATTGGACACACTGGTCTAGCCGCTCCATGGCATGTGAGATCTTCCTGGACCAGGGATCGAACCGGTACCCCTTGCACTGCAAGGTGGTCTCGTTACCCACTGGACCACCAGGGAAGCCCCGCAACTAATTTTATTGCTTACTTTATATTTGTTGAGGATGGGGGATCTTGATTTTAGAAATACCATTATTATATATTAAGGCCAGCAAAGCAGTTTAAGCAGTTATTTCTCAAATATTAGGCTTATTTTTGAACTGGAGTTTGGCTTCTTGGGGATGAAAGTGACACCTGGATGCTCCAGTAGTTTGAACCAGCTCCTTGCCCACTGATTTGGAAAAAAAAAAAAAAAAAGTTAAAAAATGGTTTTAGTATTAAAGCATGTTCTTTCCTAACAGCCTGTGGGTTATGATGCAAATTGGGGCATGTTAACTTGCTGGAAAATCCCCAAATAAACAAAATATTTCCAAGGTGATATCACACCTGGATTTCAATTCACATGGCAACCCGTGTCCTTTCCCTGCACCTGTTATTCCCTGGTGCCTCTCCTCTTCATCTCAATATCCTGCTGTCCTGAATCAACGATTGCCCTGGAAATGGACAAAAGTGAAACTGGAATCAGGGTCCCTTTCGTTTCAGGAGAGCAGAAGATCACGAACAAGTATCTTAATAAAAAGACTTTATGAAGTCTTATAATAAAATGCGCTGTGATGGAGGAAGGCAGGCTTGATGAACTCTTCTGCCCAGGATGGGCTTTAAGGGTTCGGGTTCCTCTGACGGCTTCATCATCCTGAGCTGCTTCTCTTTGTTGCATCTGACAATGCCTGTGACAAGGTCAGAGGTCACAGCAGACACATGGGCAGGCTGCAGAAAGGGGGCACCTTTGCCGAATGGTGACAAGTACATCTTTTCTTGAAACCCTTCCCTTTCCAGACTTCTTTTCCATCCCATTGATATGAATGGGGTCACGTGACCTTTCTCAAACCAGTCACTCTCAAGGAGAAAAAAAATTACTATGATTGAGTAGGAATGATCAGTCTTCATCGCCTTTGAGTCACGTATTGGAGAGGTGAATAGTTGAATGACTAAGGGCTGTGGACGGGTGTGTGGGTAAGAGAATGAGGACAGTACTTGTCCTACAGATCCCTGTACCACATAGGGGCCTGCAGAATGCTTTCTTTGAGATAAAGGGTGGACAATTCTGCTGAGAGAGGACAAAGTCTCATTGGTGTCTTAAAGTCAGTCAGTTGACCCTTCCTGAAATACTCAAGATTATGTGTTCTGATGAGTAGACTCCAAGTTCCATGTTATTTGATTGCCTTTGTCTGTCTCTTAGAAGACATATGACATTGGTTGTCTAGGTTGTGTTATAGGCGGTGACGTGGAATTCTTGCTACCTGGTCATTGCTGGAGCCTATCATGGGGAATCAGCGTTCTTTCATCTTTTTTCTAGATACCTGCACTAACACAAGTGTCTTCCCTGGTGGCTCATTGATAAAGAATCTGCTTGCTAATGCAGGAGACAAGGGTTCAATCCCTGGGTCAGGAAGACCCCTTGGAGGAGAAAATCGTAACCCACCCAAGGGAAACATGGCGAACCCGTGCCCTTTTGCACCTGTTATTCCCTGGTGCCTCTCCTCTTCATCTCAATATCCTGCTGTCCTGAATCAACGATTGCCCTGGAAATGGACAAAAGTGAAACTGGAATCAGGGTCCCTTTCGTTTCAGGAGAGCAGAAGATCACGAACAAGTATCTTAATAAAAAGACTTTATGAAGTCTTATAATAAAATGCGCTGTGATGGAGGAAGGCAGGCTTGATGAACTCTTCTGCCCAGGATGGGCTTTAAGGGTTCGGGTTCCTCTGACGGCTTCATCATCCTGAGCTGCTTCTCTTTGTTGCATCTGACAATGCCTGTGACAAGGTCAGAGGTCACAGCAGACACATGGGCAGGCTGCAGAAAGGGGGCACCTTTGCCGAATGGTGACAAGTACATCTTTTCTTGAAACCCTTCCCTTTCCAGACTTCTTTTCCATCCCATTGATATGAATGGGGTCACGTGACCTTTCTCAAACCAGTCACTCTCAAGGAGAAAAAAAATTACTATGATTGAGTAGGAATGATCAGTCTTCATCGCCTTTGAGTCACGTATTGGAGAGGTGAATAGTTGAATGACTAAGGGCTGTGGACGGGTGTGTGGGTAAGAGAATGAGGACAGTACTTGTCCTACAGATCCCTGTACCACATAGGGGCCTGCAGAATGCTTTCTTTGAGATAAAGGGTGGACAATTCTGCTGAGAGAGGACAAAGTCTCATTGGTGTCTTAAAGTCAGTCAGTTGACCCTTCCTGAAATACTCAAGATTATGTGTTCTGATGAGTAGACTCCAAGTTCCATGTTATTTGATTGCCTTTGTCTGTCTCTTAGAAGACATATGACATTGGTTGTCTAGGTTGTGTTATAGGCGGTGACGTGGAATTCTTGCTACCTGGTCATTGCTGGAGCCTATCATGGGGAATCAGCGTTCTTTCATCTTTTTTCTAGATACCTGCACTAACACAAGTGTCTTCCCTGGTGGCTCATTGATAAAGAATCTGCTTGCTAATGCAGGAGACAAGGGTTCAATCCCTGGGTCAGGAAGACCCCTTGGAGGAGAAAATCGTAACCCACCCCAGGATTCTTTCCTGGGAAATTTCATGGACTGAGGAATCTGATGGATCCCAAAGAGTCAGACATGACTTAGTGTCACCAACACTGACACAAAGAGCAGTAGCAGTACTGTTTAAGACTTGCTTTAAGACTCGAGTTTGATTTAATGCCAAATACGTCACAAAGTAAAGGCAAAAACCTAGAATTAGGGGAAACAAAGATAATCAGAAATTAAGACCTCATATGGAGTTGTTTTTATTGGCTGGCATAAGACATGGATTATTTTCCTCTTCATGGAACAAAACGTGATACCACATTTCTTTACAATTAAATTAAGGCTCAAGAACAACAAAGACATGATGGCTCCTGTGATGTATTGGAGAGATACTGTCTGTGCTCCACTTGAACAGAGAATGGAATGCTTTACTTTGTTGCTTTATGAAATGCCAGGTTTTCAGGGCAAATCCTATTAAGGGGTTTTCGTTCCTGCTTGACATTTTATTTTCTTCTTTGCCAGCTGCCACTGCATAGAGTGCCTCAAGATCATTCTGTCTGGGATTGGACTTGATTTAGAAATTGAAACTGCCAAACTGGGGAAATATGTTCATTGATTCATTCTCATCAACTTATCTATCCAGGATCGAACAGATCTATAAGAGGCTTATTATTCTTGTGATTCAGTCCCTAAGTTGATTTCTTGGTTTGATGTTCTTGCTGTCCAAGGGACTCTCAAGAGTCTTCTCAAGCACCCCAATTTGGAAGCATCAAGTCTTCAGCGCGGCACCTTCTTAATGGTCCAACTCTCACATCTGTACATGTGAAAACTATAAACTAGAAAAACTATAGCTTTGACTTTATGGACCTTTGTCAGCAAAGTGATGTCTCTTGATTTTTAAAATGTGGAAACAGTGACAGATATTATTTTCTTGGACTCCACGCACTGTGGGTGGTGACTGCAGCTATTTGTTTGCTCCTTGAAAGGAAAGCTATAACAAACCTAGACAGCGTGTTAAAAAGAAGCATTTTATACTTGTCTGCTTGCTTGTCATTTCCCTCCACTTGTCTGTAAGCATCTGGTGAAACTGGTTCCTAGGTGTATCTCCCATGCCTGATGTGTTTACTGCGTCATCAGTAAATATTTACTCAGTGCTTGAACTCTTGGTGAGCTTTTAGTCTAGGAAAGAAGACGGAAACTTAAAAAGGAATATGTTGGGTGGGTGTTGGTGGCAGGGAGATGCTGCCACAGATGTATTTTGGAATTTTGAATTTCAATCTTCTGTTGTATTTCTGCATTAAAAAAATATTCTAGAATTCTCAATTTGTTCTTTTTCTTTTGACTGACACTCTGTATGGCCTTTTGCTATGTTTTGCTGTGTCTTCCCTCGTTCTCTGGTGGTTAAGACTCTGCACTTGCACTGCAGGGAGCACTGGTTGGATCCCTGGTCTCATAGCTAAGCTCCTGTGTGCCATGTAGCCTGGACAAGGAAAAAAAAAAAGATTATATTTTCTTTCAAGTTCTTGAACAAATATTTTATACCTCTTTGAAAGTCATTGTCTGCTATTTCCAACATCTGGGTCATCTTGAGATCTATTTTTATTGCCTACTTCTATTTTCTTTTTCCTAATTTTGGGTCACATTTTTTTTTTTTTTTCTATTTTGCAGGTTTATTATTTTCGTAATTGTCTGGTGAATATTAGAGATAGTAAACTGTAAGGAGCCTGGATTGTATTGTCTGCCTTTAAAGCATTGAAGTTCTATCCTGGTAGGCAAACAATACATGAGAGGTTCTTCTAGGTCCTATTGGAACTTGGATTTAGGCTTTGATAGGACAATCTAGGGGCTTCCCAGAGGGCGCTAGTGATAAAGAATCCACTTGCCAATGCAGGAGATGCAAGAGATTGGGGTTCGATCCCTGGGTCAGGAAAATCCCCTGTAGAAGAGGATGGCAACAGACTCTAGTATTCTTGCCTGGAAAATCCCATGGGAAGAGGAACTTGGTAAGCCACAGTCTATGGGGTCACAAGAGTTGGACACGACTGAGCAACTGGGCAGTCTCAAGTGGTCCTTGCTCTGCTGCCAGCATTTGCAGAGGTTCCCTAAAAAGCCAGATGCTGTGTACTGGAGACGGGCCCTTGGGGCTTGGGTGTGGCCCCCTTTATCACATTCTGTAGTGATTACTGGAGCACTCGGTACATTCTCAGCCTCTAGCAGATGCTCTTCTGGGAGTTATCATCTTTTCAACTTTCAATAATGGCTCCTTGTCAGAAGCCAATATGTCAACAAGACATTCCAGAGGATTAGAGTTGATTAAAACTCACCACAAAAAATGTACTCCCATAGATTGATGGACAGTTCTGGGCCTATAAATTCAACAAGGAGAAGATGTTTAAAGTGCTGGGCTTGGTCGGTTACAGAGAGTTAACCGGCATTGGTTTGATGGTAACTGGCATTGCAGAGTAAGATGTGACTTAGCAACTAGCACACTAGGTCCTGTGTGAGGAACCTGATGCTGGGGAAGGTTGAAGCAAAAGAAGAGGGAGGCAGAGGATCTCTGCACTTGCACTGCAGGGAGCACTGGTTGGATCCCTGGTCTCATAGCTAAGCTCCTGTGTGCCATGTAGCCTGGACAAGGAAAAAAAAAAAGATTATATTTTCTTTCAAGTTCTTGAACAAATATTTTATACCTCTTTGAAAGTCATTGTCTGCTATTTCCAACATCTGGGTCATCTTGAGATCTATTTTTATTGCCTACTTCTATTTTCTTTTTCCTAATTTTGGGTCACATTTTTTTTTTTTTTTCTATTTTGCAGGTTTATTATTTTCGTAATTGTCTGGTGAATATTAGAGATAGTAAACTGTAAGGAGCCTGGATTGTATTGTCTGCCTTTAAAGCATTGAAGTTCTATCCTGGTAGGCAAACAATACATGAGAGGTTCTTCTAGGTCCTATTGGAACTTGGATTTAGGCTTTGATAGGACAATCTAGGGGCTTCCCAGAGGGCGCTAGTGATAAAGAATCCACTTGCCAATGCAGGAGATGCAAGAGATTGGGGTTCGATCCCTGGGTCAGGAAAATCCCCTGTAGAAGAGGATGGCAACAGACTCTAGTATTCTTGCCTGGAAAATCCCATGGGAAGAGGAACTTGGTAAGCCACAGTCTATGGGGTCACAAGAGTTGGACACGACTGAGCAACTGGGCAGTCTCAAGTGGTCCTTGCTCTGCTGCCAGCATTTGCAGAGGTTCCCTAAAAAGCCAGATGCTGTGTACTGGAGACGGGCCCTTGGGGCTTGGGTGTGGCCCCCTTTATCACATTCTGTAGTGATTACTGGAGCACTCGGTACATTCTCAGCCTCTAGCAGATGCTCTTCTGGGAGTTATCATCTTTTCAACTTTCAATAATGGCTCCTTGTCAGAAGCCAATATGTCAACAAGACATTCCAGAGGATTAGAGTTGATTAAAACTCACCACAAAAAATGTACTCCCATAGATTGATGGACAGTTCTGGGCCTATAAATTCAACAAGGAGAAGATGTTTAAAGTGCTGGGCTTGGTCGGTTACAGAGAGTTAACCGGCATTGGTTTGATGGTAACTGGCATTGCAGAGAGTAAGATGTGACTTAGCAACTAGCACACTAGGTCCTGTGTGAGGAACCTGATGCTGGGGAAGGTTGAAGCAAAAGAAGAGGGAGGCAGAGGATGAGATGGTTAGATAGCATCGCCGACTCAATGCACATGAGTTTGAGCAAATTCCAGGACATAGTCAAGAACTGGCACGCTTCAGCCCATGGGGTCACAAGGAGTCGGATACAACCTTGTGATTGAACAACAACAACAACAACAGCAAAGAGTGTGAAAGTGAAGAAGACACAACTTCCATAGCACAAGACCCCATAGCACAAGAGAAGACAGCATATGTGTGAAAACAGTATCATAGTAGTTCAAAAAAATCCAATAATGGAGGGCCCTCAGCCTCTGGGATCCAATGCCTGATGACCAGAGGAGGAACTGATATAATAGTAACAGAGATAAACTGCACAAGGCATGCAATGCAGTGGAACCATCTTGAATACCTCCACATCCTGGGCCATGGAAAAATTGTCTTCCTACCTGTCCCTGGTACCAAAAATGTTGGGGAACACTGCAGTTGGAGATGAGCTTGGATGGGGGTTTGCCTACATGTCTCCAGACAGGTTGGAAAATGCCTGAGCTAGGTCTTTGATACTTAGGGTCAACTTGTCACACAACAGGTCCATGCATGGGTTAGGGACACTTGAGGCAAAGCCAAGCACCTGAGGACTGCTGCCAGGTGGTGGAGGCAGAGTGTGTGTTTTATGCTTGAAGTGAATATGCAGGAGATGGCAGAGGAAGAGATCAGCCTGGCCAATAGAATCCAGTTCGTGAAATATCTTCCAGAACATAATAGAGAATTTACACCTTATACCTAGACAGTGGAAAGCCACTGGAGGGTTGAGAAGGGTAGTGGTATGGTCAGAAATAGGTTGTACAGAGATCTCAGGGTAAATTGGCTTCTCAGGTGGCTCACTAGTAAATAATCCACCTGCAAAGGCAGGAGTCTCAAGTTTGATCCCTGTGTCAGGAAGATCCCATGGAGAAGGAAATGGCAACTCACTGCAGAAATCTTGCCTGAGAGATCCCATGGACAGAGGAGCCTGGGGGCTGCAGTCCATGGGGTCACAAGAGTCAGACAGGACTGAGCAACTAAGCCACCACTCTGGAGTACTGGTCTTCCTTTCGCATCAATATAGAAATTTTCCTCGTGTAGAAATTATCAAAATCTCCCCAAATCAGATAACTTGGATTTTGAAATTATAAAAAAAATTGCAGATTATTTTTAAAAAATGGTTCTATTCAGAGTTACTATTTCATGTCTCTCTGCCAGGGTAGCGGTGATTTCCTCTAAGCTCAACAGCAAAGCCAATCTCTGAGTCCACTCACTGGGAAGGACCTGGAAGGCAGAGGTCCTCCCTTCACGCTCTGATTGATTTCCTTCTGCAGCTTGTCCTGTGCCTCTCATCCATGAAGGTGATGTAGCACACCAAATCAAGTCAAGGCCTTCCTTGTCTTCCAGCTATCCTAGAACTCTGTGATGGTGACATTTTTGGTCTCCGTGTACTTTTGTGAAGGTGGGATGTCAAGTAAAAGTACATAGAAACAGTAGCATGTCAGTAACAAACACCCTTATTGGAAGAGGATGTTGATTTTTTTTGGTGGGGGGTGCGGGTGAGGAAGGGAGGCGGGCAGGTGGGCCACTTCTATTGGTCTTTCATTTATCTATTTTTCATCCATCTTTGTTCTTTTTTGGCCCTTGTGGGCCTCCCGTTGCAGCGGCCTCTGTTGTCGCAGAGCACCAGCTCTGGGCACATGTGCTCCAGAGCTCCGGCTCAGTAATTGGACACATTGGCCCAGCCGCTCTGTGGCACGTGGGATCTTCCCAGGCAAGGGATCGAACCAGCGCCCCTTGCACTGCAAGGCGGTGTCCTTACCCACTGGACCACTAGGGAAGCCCGAGGATGTTGGTTTAAAGCAACTGCTTCAAACTGGGTTGTGGCCTAGATGATGGAATCCTCAGTTCTCTGCCTTGTTATTGTGAGTGGATTAATGGAAGTGTTGTCCCAGTGTGATGGCAGATTCAGGCTCATGACTGAAGAGCATCTCCTGGTACCTTTGTTGATACCCACAGTGTCTTTCTGCAAGAAACTGACTGAGAGAGTGGTCTGTAGGAGACCCTACACTTCCCACCGGGAGCTCGGTTATGATTGGTCCTGGCCCACAGGCAAATTCTGGTGGCACCTCTGGGTCCCTAAGTTTGAGAACAGGATTCCTGTATGGACTCTTACTGTCTGTGGCTATGACACACCCTTTGGCAGAGGTCCTCAGCTGTTGTCAGTCCAGTTTCAGTGTGGAAATAAGTGATGGATCATCCCCAAAACACTGGTGTGGAGGAAGGAGACTCTGATGAGACAATTCATGCACCTTTAAAAACCAAGAGTGGGGGCTTCCCTGATACCCGAGTGGTTAAGAGTCTACCTGCCAATGAAGGAGACACAGATTCCATCCCTGAGCCAGAAAGACCCCACATGCCTTGGAGTGACTAAGCCCATATACCTCCCTGGAAAAAATATATAAGCAAAATTTTGCTTTGAGCACAACAGGTGATGAGTGTGTGTTATTTGTGATGTGAGGATTTGAACACGGTTAAGACTCATCCAGGACTCACCCAAGTCTCGTCCAAGGCTGCTCTTCCCTTTGAAAAACTGCCGTAGCTGACAGATTCAATGCAGTTGAAAGTGTGTCTACACAGAAATGCCTTCTCTTAGCCCACGGTGTTATAGGTAATGGAGGCTCCACCTGTAAAACCAACTGGCAGAAAGTTCAGGAAGGAAATATGATTGGATTCCTTACTGACTCCTGGACAATACAGGTGTCCAGTGGAGAAGCCATATGGGATCAATGGAAGCTGCTACCTGGGGCCTTTAAAGGACTTCTATGAAGAATATAAGTCCATGTCAGTAGATTAACCCAAGATAAACAGTATCAGCAAGGAAGACACCAGGTGGGAAGTCAGTGAGGAGGGTCAAATGGTTAACTGCCACCTTGTGACCTGCAGATGCAGGAGGTCCTAATATCTACAGCCAGGGCTACAGGGTTCTGGAGCAAGAATGCTGTTCCTGTTTTTGAGTCACTAAGTCCTGTCTGACTCTTTGCAGCCTCACAGACTGCAGCATGCCAGGCTCCTCTGTTCTCCACTGTTTCCTGAGTTTGCTCAGATTCACCTCCATTGAGTCGGATGATGGAATCCTCAGTTCTCTGTCTTGTTATTGTGAGTGGATTAATGGAAGTGTTGTCCCAGTGTGATGGCAGATTCAGGCTCATGACTGAAGAGCATCTCCTGGTACCTTTGTTGATACCCACAGTGTCTTTCTGCAAGAAACTGACTGAGAGAGTGGTCTGTAGGAGACCCTACACTTCCCACCGGGAGCTCGGTTATGATTGGTCCTGGCCCACAGGCAAATTCTGGTGGCACCTCTGGGTCCCTAAGTTTGAGAACAGGATTCCTGTATGGACTCTTACTGTCTGTGGCTATGACACACCCTTTGGCAGAGGTCCTCAGCTGTTGTCAGTCCAGTTTCAGTGTGGAAATAAGTGATGGATCATCCCCAAAACACTGGTGTGGAGGAAGGAGACTCTGATGAGACAATTCATGCACCTTTAAAAACCAAGAGTGGGGGCTTCCCTGATACCCGAGTGGTTAAGAGTCTACCTGCCAATGAAGGAGACACAGATTCCATCCCTGAGCCAGAAAGACCCCACATGCCTTGGAGTGACTAAGCCCATATACCTCCCTGGAAAAAATATATAAGCAAAATTTTGCTTTGAGCACAACAGGTGATGAGTGTGTGTTATTTGTGATGTGAGGATTTGAACACGGTTAAGACTCATCCAGGACTCACCCAAGTCTCGTCCAAGGCTGCTCTTCCCTTTGAAAAACTGCCGTAGCTGACAGATTCAATGCAGTTGAAAGTGTGTCTACACAGAAATGCCTTCTCTTAGCCCACGGTGTTATAGGTAATGGAGGCTCCACCTGTAAAACCAACTGGCAGAAAGTTCAGGAAGGAAATATGATTGGATTCCTTACTGACTCCTGGACAATACAGGTGTCCAGTGGAGAAGCCATATGGGATCAATGGAAGCTGCTACCTGGGGCCTTTAAAGGACTTCTATGAAGAATATAAGTCCATGTCAGTAGATTAACCCAAGATAAACAGTATCAGCAAGGAAGACACCAGGTGGGAAGTCAGTGAGGAGGGTCAAATGGTTAACTGCCACCTTGTGACCTGCAGATGCAGGAGGTCCTAATATCTACAGCCAGGGCTACAGGGTTCTGGAGCAAGAATGCTGTTCCTGTTTTTGAGTCACTAAGTCCTGTCTGACTCTTTGCAGCCTCACAGACTGCAGCATGCCAGGCTCCTCTGTTCTCCACTGTTTCCTGGAGTTTGCTCAGATTCACCTCCATTGAGTCGGTGATGCTATCTAACCATCTCATCCTCTGCCACCCCCTTCTTTTGCCTTCAGTCTTACCCAGAGTCATGGTCTTTTCCAATTAGTTGGCTCTTCCATTTATGTGGCCTGAGAACTGGAGCCTCAGCATAAGTCTTTCCAGTGAGTATTCAGCATTGATTTCCTTTAATATTGATGGTTTGATCTCCTTGCTGTCCAAGGGACTCTCAAGAGTCTTCCCCAGCACTACAGTTTGAAAGCACCAAGTCTTCAGTGCTCAGCCTTCTTGATGGTTCAAGTCTCACATGTATACATGACTACAGGAAAACCCATATCTTTGACTATACGGACCTTTGTTGGCAGAGTGATGTGTCTGCTTTTTAATATGTTGTCTAGGTGACACATGGAGGGTGCTAAATATATCCTGATCATTCCTGGCACCACATGGTCCTGTTGATGGGAGCTTGGGTCCTTCGAGGTTTGGCCCAGGAGGCACCCCATGGGTGGAGTGATACTCACTGCCGCACCTCTGGAATGCTGAGACACCCCAAGGAGAATGTGTGTGGAGCAGGTGCCACACCCAGGGTTGTCTTCCCTCCCTGCTGTGAGAAAATCAGAGCCTCTAGAAAGCAGTCCTGCTTTCCCAGAGGTCTGCCACTGCTCTCCTGGGATATAATCAAGTGAAAGAGTCGTGACATGTGGGAATATTGTCCTGGGGAGTTCACACCTTTATTCTCCTTAGGTATTTGGCTTTACAAAGTGCCAGAGCTCAAATAGCATTGGCCTATGGAGCTTGGGCAATAAAGTGCTGGTTGTTTGGATGAGGATCTCATGAATTGCTCTGAAAGTGAGGTACGTCTCCAAGGTTCTCTGCCCACCTCTTTCCCTCCCTCCCTGGCTCCCTCCCTCCCCCCATCTTTCTCTTTTCGCAGGTAAAGTTAGTTGTTTTGATAGACAAACACTCATTTTACTTTCTGTCCCCGGAGAATCAAAGACTAAGAAGTACCATTTGTGAGGAACTTGTTATGTGCTAGACACACTGGCTTTACACACAGGAAACATATCTTAATTTCCTTGTTTAGGCAGATGCTGCAGTCTTCTCTGTTTGGTCTCCAAGGAATTAGATAGGCACTCAAAGAGGTTCAGGCTTCCCCAGATGGCTTAGTGGGTGAAGAGTCTACCTGTAATGCAGGAGACATAGGAGGCACAGGTTAGATCTCTGGGTCAGGAAGATACCTGGAGGAGGGCATGGCAACCTACTCCAGGAATTTTTTAAAAAATTTTGACCTCTTTTATTGGATTTTTATTTATTTATTTTCATCCATCTTTATTCTTTGGCCTGTGTGGGCCTCCCATCGCAGTGGCCTCTCCCGCAGCAGAGCACCAGCTCCAGGCACATGCTCTCCAGAGCGCTGGCTGGTAATTGGACACAATGGTCCAGCCGTTCCACGGCATGTGGGATCCTCCCCGGCCAGGGATCGAACCCGTGACCCCCGCACTGCAAGGCGGACTCCCCATCCACTGGGACACCAGGAAAGCCCCACTCCAGTATTCTTGCCCTGGAAGCCCCGTGGACAAAGGAACTTGGCAAGGTACATTCTGTGGGGTCGCAAAGAGTAGGAAATAACTGTGTGACTAAGCATGACAGGAGGTTCAGAGAGATGCTCATGATCACTCTGTCAGTAGCAGAATATATCTGTCAAAAAATCAAGATCGTATTGGTCATCAGTAACCCTCAAAGCTCACCCAGAGGCTTAAATTTCATGGCTTAAAGCAAGAACTGTTTATTCCTAATATGTACTGAAGCCCCTTATAATTACTCAGAGACCTAGACGGGAGGGGCTGTCACCAACTTGAGACATCACGTGGGACGTGACTCCTGATTGGCATGGCACCCGACAGGAAGTTGGAGGGTCTCAACAGCTATTCTTCTGGAAGTGATATGCATCTCTTCTGCTCACGGTCCACTGGGCAGCACTAGTCATGTGACACTGCCGACTGACCAGCTGGCAAACTGGTCCTCCTCCCCAGGCCTGATGGAGGGCTGAACCAGGACAGCTGAATAATCGAGCTTACCACATAAGGGGCCAGCTGAGCTCCTCACCACAGTGTGATCCTGCCCTTCAGAAGAAGGATTTAGTGCTGGGTAAGAGGGTCGGTGGAGAAAACCCATCACTAAAGGAAATTAACCCTGAATAGTTCATGGGAAGGATGGACGCTGAAGTTACGGTCCAGTATGTTGGCCACCTGGTGGGAAGAATCGACTCATTGGAAAAGACCTTGATGCTGGGAAAGATGGAGGCGGGTGGAGAAGGGGACGACAGAGGATGAGACGCTTGGGTGGCCTCACCGACTCAGTGGACGTGAAATTGAGCAGACTCTGGGAGATAATGAAGGACAGGGGAACCTGGTGGTCTGAGTTCACAGGGTCGCATAGAGTCAGACACGGTTTAATGATGGAGCAACAACAACGGAAGACCCCACAGTGGTCGTGCGGTGCTTCATCGTTCTCTTCCCGTCTGTCTGACCCTTCCCGTGTCTGTCACTGGATCTTGAAGAAATAAGTCAAGACCTCCTCTTAGGGGTCCACTGACCCCTCCCCAGCACCTGTGCTGTTCAGGCCAGACCTCCTCCCTAGGTCCACTGGACTGTCATCTCCCCAGGATCGTATGGTCATCAGGTAACCCTTTCCAAAGGGGCTGTGTGACTAAGCATGACAGGAGGTTCAGAGAGATGCTCATGATCACTCTGTCAGTAGCAGAATATATCTGTCAAAAAATCAAGATCGTATTGGTCATCAGTAACCCTCAAAGCTCACCCAGAGGCTTAAATTTCATGGCTTAAAGCAAGAACTGTTTATTCCTAATATGTACTGAAGCCCCTTATAATTACTCAGAGACCTAGACGGGAGGGGCTGTCACCAACTTGAGACATCACGTGGGACGTGACTCCTGATTGGCATGGCACCCGACAGGAAGTTGGAGGGTCTCAACAGCTATTCTTCTGGAAGTGATATGCATCTCTTCTGCTCACGGTCCACTGGGCAGCACTAGTCATGTGACACTGCCGACTGACCAGCTGGCAAACTGGTCCTCCTCCCCAGGCCTGATGGAGGGCTGAACCAGGACAGCTGAATAATCGAGCTTACCACATAAGGGGCCAGCTGAGCTCCTCACCACAGTGTGATCCTGCCCTTCAGAAGAAGGATTTAGTGCTGGGTAAGAGGGTCGGTGGAGAAAACCCATCACTAAAGGAAATTAACCCTGAATAGTTCATGGGAAGGATGGACGCTGAAGTTACGGTCCAGTATGTTGGCCACCTGGTGGGAAGAATCGACTCATTGGAAAAGACCTTGATGCTGGGAAAGATGGAGGCGGGTGGAGAAGGGGACGACAGAGGATGAGACGCTTGGGTGGCCTCACCGACTCAGTGGACGTGAAATTGAGCAGACTCTGGGAGATAATGAAGGACAGGGGAACCTGGTGGTCTGAGTTCACAGGGTCGCATAGAGTCAGACACGGTTTAATGATGGAGCAACAACAACGGAAGACCCCACAGTGGTCGTGCGGTGCTTCATCGTTCTCTTCCCGTCTGTCTGACCCTTCCCGTGTCTGTCACTGGATCTTGAAGAAATAAGTCAAGACCTCCTCTTAGGGGTCCACTGACCCCTCCCCAGCACCTGTGCTGTTCAGGCCAGTCCTCAGTGCCCTGTGGCCTGTGTCTCACCTTGAGGTCCATGTGACTGTCACCCACACAGATGGGAATCACTGAGTCACAGGCTGAGTCTCTGCTTGCATTGTTTGTGCTTGGAAACAAGATTTGTGGGGCAGAGAGTATCTGCCTCCCACAGTTCTGGCAGACTCCTGTGGCTGTGAGCCTTCCTGTTGCAAAGCTTTGTGGAACGTACCTTGGACATCTCAGAAGTGCTGAACAAATGCCACCATTTCCATCTAAGATGTGGAAGTCTCAGCTATGAACATCTTGGCGGGAATCGCCATCTTGCTTCAGGCTGTGATGGGGTTTGGGAAATGCATTCATCAACCTTCCCATTTATAATTCATGGATTTATGGATTCATTTAATTTTTCAACTTATCCTCCAGATAAAATACAATTTCAGTCGTCTGGGGTGAATAGTAGGAGAGGCTAAGAAGAGCCCAAATGTAGAAGCTGTTTGCAGCTTCCTTTTGGATGAAAGTCCTCTCCTAGAACAAGGAGAGAGAGACAGAGAAGTCATCATACCCATGGGAGAAAAAAAAATCCCCATGGGAGAAAAAAAAAGCCACACAAAGAAAGCAGAACTTTGTCCTGAAAACTAAAGAAAGGCATGCCTCTGAAAATTACCTTCTATAGAAAGTGGAATTAAAAACAAACAAATGAAACCAGCATTTTATTCCTCCATCTTTTCATTTTAACCTGCTCTCTCCTGTTTTTTTTTTTCTTTTTGTTTCAGAGTGTCCAATAATTTTTTACACCCTTTGAGTGAAACGGTCAATGAACTGAGGGTATAAAGGGTATTAAAGAGAAATAGAATTACTGCAAAGAAGCAGAACTTGTAATGTTAAAAAATATCTATCCTAGAGATCGTGAGAAGTTGACTTGATGCTGTTGGAAATAAGATCAATGATGTGGAACGAAATTAAGAATCTCCCAGGATGAAGAGAAACAGAGAGACTAAGAAAAGCCCCAAAGGAAAGTGGCTGATAGGAGAAAACAAAGGCCCATTAAAGAATGACAGACGCTTCCTGTAGAAGAAAATTCACAAATGATTACTGAGGCAAAAATCATGCATGAAGATGCTAGTAAACTGCTAATAGATCATCAATCCTTAGTTAAAACTATTTTCAAAATTCTCAGTTCATATAAGACATTAAGAATCTTTTGATATAGGATCAATGCCAAAGAGAATTTCACAAACGAGATACAAAATAAGGTTTGTATAGATATTCATGGTCAGAATATCACATAGTATAAAGATACACATTCTTCTAATATAGTATTATGATTTAAGTGATTTTAATAAAAAAAAAAAAACCCTAATAACATGGGCAAAAACACCTCTGAAAAAGTGAGTCTAACATTCATCTGGAAGCAGAAATGGTGCAAGTAGCCAAGACATTTTTTAAGGGCTATTATAATAGATTGTAATCAAAACAGCATGGTGGTTGTAGAAGAAATGATAGAGAATGCAGAGAAGATGTCCCAGCTTTATTTCACAATTCTTTCTCCTATAATTTTGAATGCCAAATTTAATCATAAACTCTCTCTTCTATATATACCAAAGTCTATTTTGAGGATAAGCGGTTAACTGTTTGAAATAAAGTTGGCATCGTTTCTCAGGGCACACGCCACAATCCAAAGACCAAAAGGATGAAATTGTCACATGCACAAAATGAAGCCAAAATAAAATAGAGAGGGAGAGATCTCTGATCTTGAGCTTGGTTTCGTTTGTCTGAGTTTAATGAGATGGGGAAAATTGTATTCACCACAATTCCACTTACGAGTGGAGCGCGGTTGTTGGAGAATGTTCAGGAGGCAGAAAGGGACGCTGAAAGGGGGCTGAGTAGTAAACACTGCTCCATGGGAGACAAAAGAATTTCCTTGGTTCCCCAGTGAGCAAGGGAGAAGGGAGACCCAAAGAGAAGCTAAGGAAAGTAAAACTAAGGAAGACATCACAATGTGTGTGGGGAGAAGAGGAAGAGGAACGTCTCAAAGGCGCAAGATGTTGAACCGCTGCTAACTTCCAGACTGGAGCTTGGTAGGTTTTCAGCCGTCTGTCTGTGGGGCAGGAGGTGCTCATCAAGTATCTGGTTTATAAGCATAAAAGCAGTGGAGGAAATCTCACTGAGGAACAATGGAGGATTTCCTAACATAGGATTAGACTTTGTTTTACATCAGGAATCTGCAGACTACTGCTTGGGATGCACATCCAGCCACACCCAGAAGCTTATGGCTTAACTTTCTCTGTCTTCCAGCTACCATGGCAGCACGAAGTGGTTGCCATAGAGAGCATAGGACCGCAAAGTCTAAAATACTTACTATCTGGCACTTTATAGAAAAACCTTGCTAGTCTGAAAGCTGTTGTTTAGTCACTGAGCTGTGTCCAGTTCTTGCAACTTCATCGCCCACCACCCACCAGGCTTCTCTGTCCATGAATTCTCCAGGCAGGAATACTGGAGTGGGCCGCCGTTTCCTTCTCTGGGGGATCTCCCCAATGATCGCCCACCACCCACCAGGCTTCTCTGTCCATGAATTCTCCAGGCAGGAATACTGGAGTGGGCCGCCGTTTCCTTCTCTGGGGGATCTCCCCAATGCATGGATCGAACTCATGGGTCGAACCCATGCCTCTTACGTCTCCTGCACTGGCAGCATGTTCTTTATCACTAGTGCTACCCAGGAAGGTAGGACCTTACAAAGGAGTATTATCAGTCATGAAATTAATGAGTTTAAAGTATATTGGTACAGAAAAAGTTCATAGTGAGAAGAACAAGCGTTTTTATTCCAATGAGGAATGGAAAATACATAAATTTATGTGCATGCACATAAAGGGGCTAGAAATAAACATATAAAATATTAAGAATAGTCTCTGGCAGGGGTAAAGCTTTATTGTTTTTAAAAATTATTCTTGGTATTATTTTTCATCACCAGCCAACAAACTGAGCATTTTCTAATGTAAGCTAGAATCGGCAGGGAATGACCAGGCAATTGCATATGTTGAGGCAAGAAAAAAATGCAAACATATGTTGACTTTTTAGAAAATATGTATTTACTGATTTGGCTGCACCGGGGGTTAGCTGTGGCCTGTGGGATCTTCCGTCTTACTTGCGTCTTGTGGGATCTAGTTCCCTCACTGGAGATTGAACCCGGGCCCCCTGCCCTGGGAACATGGTGGAGTCAGCCAGTGGAGCGCCAGGGAAGTCCCTTGATTCTCTTAATTGGGAAAGAGCTGATGAGAAATACAGGGCTGAAGGAAATCGGCCTCTGTCTCATTCCAAGGCACTCTCCTCTGAGAGAGGTCTGGTCGAGGAGCAGGAACGGTGGGAGGTGGGCTCTACTGACCCTGTTCCCTCATGGCACAGACTTCCCGCCTCTGTTTCTGAAACCAGGGGTCCTCAGCACACTGCCCTCTGTTGTCCCCAGCAGACTCCTGCCATCGCTCTGGTGTCCTCGCAGGTAGACCTCCCTGTCTCCTGTGTCCCCCGACCCCAGTCCTTCACCCGAGCGCACCTTGAGCCCTCTGGCTCCCCAGCCCCCCAGCTTTCCCAGAGGCACGCATCCTCCAATCTCACTCATCCTGGGCTGACTCACCCAAGTAATAACTTGGAATGAGTTTTCTGTCTACTGCACAGCCACGGCACTCTTCCTGTGGATTACCGCGATGATAGATTATCTCACTTTATCTACACTTAGGAGTGCATGGGCTGTGCTGGAGTTCAGCAGCTCCGTTCACATCCCTGCAGTCTGCACAGTGCTTGACATTATAATTCATCTCCTAGCCCTCATCTATGAGGATTTCGCGATCTCTGGCCCTTGCTAATTTGGACTCCTTCCGGCCTTTCAGAGACATCACGCCTGAGCACGTTGAGTCCTCCTACTTGGAATGCTCCTTCCTCTCCGTCTAATCTTCACATGGCACCTTCTTCAAGGGGCTTTCTCTGTTCTCCCAGACTAGCCAAGGTGCCGCCACAGCATGGAAACACTGACCAGCTTAAGATGGAGGTGCCTTCTTGGACAGACGCTGATTTATCAGACCCTGAGTTATTTCACAGAGACAGTGCTGCACGTGTTCAAGACAGAAACCTTCTGTCTCCAGGATGACCCAGACACCAAGAATCTTCAGTTTAAAGAACTTGAAGTGTAAAAATGTTGCCACTGTAGCTTTGATGGAGGGAGAAGGCCTTCAGCAAAGAAAGGCTGGCTTCCAGAAGGCTGAGGGTCGCTCGGTTAGGGATACAATGCTAGTCGTCCAAGTCTGCCCCAACCTCTGAAATCTCACCGTGCACTCTGAATGGGGAGACGGATCTGTGAGCCTTGCTGCCCGTCTCCTTGCTGGCCGGCCTTGCCGTGTGCTCTTTTGTCCAAGCTGGTGCCGTGGTGCTCACTGGGCAGCGAGCCGCTGCTCCACCCCAGCACCTCCCCAATCACCGAATTTTCTCTTCTTTGCAGCCTCATTACGCTATTCTTGTGTCCATGTTTACTCTCTGTCTTCCTCCATGAGCTTATAAACCCCTTGAGCGAGAGGCTCTGTCTGCCCTTTGTCCTGTCCTCCGGGAGCCAGCCCCAGTAGCACTTAATAAATGTTCACCAACTGACTAGTCATCATTATTTCTAATGACTTCAGTTGGCCCGAAGAGGTGCTTTCACATAAACGGGGGGACAGTTAGCACTAAAAAACGGAACAGATTTAATGATATAGCAAAACTATTTTTCCAGGTACTGTGCCATTCACAGCCTGGGATAAAAGGGTATCACCATCATGTTGAGAATGGGAGAAGGGCAAACCAAGTCTTGACAGCTTGATCAGATGTCACTGGATCCTTGTCATTCCACGGAGCAGAGGCCAAGGCCCAGAGAAGGCCCACAGGGCTGTGAGCAGAGTCAGGCGACGAACTGAGCAGACAGCAGATCTTCTTCGAGGAACCCACACCAGGTCCAGAACCTTCGGGAAGCCCTTCCCACCTGTTTACTTTTTCCTGCCTCTGCTGGACCTGGGAGAGCTCAGGGCACAGGAGAAAAGAAGACCGTGGAGGCTCTGTTCTTGTTCCTGGGACGTGGGTCCCAGCAGGAGTCATCTCTGCCCCCAGGGAGAAGGTTTATTGGACAAGTAGACACAATAGAATGGAATGCCTAACCCCGTCCTGGCCGCAGATTTGACTTTCTGCCCCTTAGAAACTGGTTTCATCTAAGCCACGGCTCCAGTTATCAGATGGGAATGGCATGCTGTCATGGCAGTCTGCAAGGAAAAAATCTTCAGTTTAAAGAACTTGAAGTGTAAAAATGTTGCCACTGTAGCTTTGATGGAGGGAGAAGGCCTTCAGCAAAGAAAGGCTGGCTTCCAGAAGGCTGAGGGTCGCTCGGTTAGGGATACAATGCTAGTCGTCCAAGTCTGCCCCAACCTCTGAAATCTCACCGTGCACTCTGAATGGGGAGACGGATCTGTGAGCCTTGCTGCCCGTCTCCTTGCTGGCCGGCCTTGCCGTGTGCTCTTTTGTCCAAGCTGGTGCCGTGGTGCTCACTGGGCAGCGAGCCGCTGCTCCACCCCAGCACCTCCCCAATCACCGAATTTTCTCTTCTTTGCAGCCTCATTACGCTATTCTTGTGTCCATGTTTACTCTCTGTCTTCCTCCATGAGCTTATAAACCCCTTGAGCGAGAGGCTCTGTCTGCCCTTTGTCCTGTCCTCCGGGAGCCAGCCCCGAAGTAGCACTTAATAAATGTTCACCAACTGACTAGTCATCATTATTTCTAATGACTTCAGTTGGCCCGAAGAGGTGCTTTCACATAAACGGGGGGACAGTTAGCACTAAAAAACGGAACAGATTTAATGATATAGCAAAACTATTTTTCCAGGTACTGTGCCATTCACAGCCTGGGATAAAAGGGTATCACCATCATGTTGAGAATGGGAGAAGGGCAAACCAAGTCTTGACAGCTTGATCAGATGTCACTGGATCCTTGTCATTCCACGGAGCAGAGGCCAAGGCCCAGAGAAGGCCCACAGGGCTGTGAGCAGAGTCAGGCGACGAACTGAGCAGACAGCAGATCTTCTTCGAGGAACCCACACCAGGTCCAGAACCTTCGGGAAGCCCTTCCCACCTGTTTACTTTTTCCTGCCTCTGCTGGACCTGGGAGAGCTCAGGGCACAGGAGAAAAGAAGACCGTGGAGGCTCTGTTCTTGTTCCTGGGACGTGGGTCCCAGCAGGAGTCATCTCTGCCCCCAGGGAGAAGGTTTATTGGACAAGTAGACACAATAGAATGGAATGCCTAACCCCGTCCTGGCCGCAGATTTGACTTTCTGCCCCTTAGAAACTGGTTTCATCTAAGCCACGGCTCCAGTTATCAGATGGGAATGGCATGCTGTCATGGCAGCCTTGGGCCACCACAAGCCTAGAGGTGAACGTCTTTGGGACACATTTCCTGGATGAGAGCATCAGGCATTCTTCTGACATGAACGTGTGGAGGGAAGGAGTCTGTTCTGGGGACCCAGTGAGCTCATCTCTTCACGGAGGACGCTGGGCATGGCGATGTGGGAACGTGAACACCGGCAGCACTTCCGTCCAGAGAGACACTCGGTGACGCGCCTCCCAACGGGCATCCACGTGACATGGAGGGAATAGTCTGGAGAAACTGCCAGGGGCTGCGTTATTCATAAACAGAAAGTGGGAACCAGTGTATGTCTCTGATGCCTAGGACAGAATAATAACGAGTAGCCTTGAGAAGATCAGAACGCAACACCGACTGTAGGACCTCTGTCTGTCATTGTAGACTTTATTCGCTTTTTATTGTATATTTTAAAAACATGATAATTTCTGCCATTTTAAGAACTATTTAATTACAGTAGTATTTGAAAGCGGAAGCCTAGTTCCAGTAGGGGAGTCAGGACCAGTGTGCTTAGTGTCTGTTAACTTGATATAGGCAGGAAGGGGTAGAGTGAGGCAGTTAACATTTATTGATGGTCTGTAATGTGCTGCTCACTTTTTTTTCATTTTTCTTCTTATTGGATGTAGTTGCCTTGCAGTGCCGTGTTCAGTTCTGCCATACAGCAAAGTGAGTCAGCTGTAAGTAGACACAGATGCCCTCTTTTTCGATTTCCTTCTCCTTCAGGTCACCACACATCCTGAGCAGAGTCCTCTGTGCTAAGCAGTAGGTTCTCATTCGTCCTCTACCTTAGACGTTGTAGGGTATGTGTGTCAGTCCCAGTGAAGCGTCAGCCTTTGGCTTGTTCAGCCTTCCTGTTACCACACTGTGAGGTTGCTAACATCGTCGCTCCTTTTTCAACCTTGATTTTGGACTTACTGGCCTTCTGAACTGTGGGAAGTGTTGATTAGGTCACCTAGTAATTTGTTACAGAAGCCTGAGCTAAGACACTATCCAAGGTTCGTGGTAAGTTGCTTCAGTCGTGTCTGAGTTTTTGCGACCCTATGGACTGCCTCCCACCAGGCTCCTCTGTCCATGGGATTTTCCAGGCAAGAATCCTGGAGTAGGCTGCCATGCCCCCTCCAGGGGATCTTCCTGACCCAGGGATTGAACCATGTCTCATTCATGGGCAGGCGGATACTTCACCACTGAGTCACCAAGAAGTCCCAGTTAATGAGTAAGAGACAATGGAAAGAAAAGAAAGGAGGTATAAGAATAAGGAGTGTGGAGATTTCCTTGTGGTCCAGGGCGCCGAGCTCCCAATACTGGGGTTCTGGGTTCAGTCCCTGGGCAGGGAGCAGGATCCTGCATGCTGCAGCTGGGAGTTCACATGTCACAACTGAAGATCCCACGTGCCACAACGAAAGCTTTCTCACGCCACAGTGAAGGTCAAAGATCCTGTGTGTTACATCTGAAACCTGGCACGATGAAATAAATAAAAACATATTTTTAAAAAAGAATAAAGAATATGTGACAGGTGGTGGGATCCTTCCTTGCTGCCCAGATCAGAAGCCTCTCCAGTGGGGCCCGACCTGTCAGAGAAGAGGGACAGTCTTGGGAGCTTGTGCCTCCTCAGGACCGTGAGCACCAGAGGGCCACCCCCACGTCTAGTCCCTCCAGGACAGAGGAAGCCACCTCTGTCCAGCCCCCCTACCTCCAGGGCAGCTTTGTTGAAAGAGCCCTGGTCTTTGGGGCATCTACGTGAAGCCAGCTCCCTCACCGCGGTCTTCCTGCTGTGCCCTGGCATCCCGCTGGTCCTGAGCATGGTGTCCACGCGGAGTGTGTGCATGGCTGCAGGAATCAGTGCAGCCAGACCACACAGAGGAAAACCCAGAGAACCCGGGAGCGTGTTTCAGCTGCTCGGCAGGAGGACGACTGCTGGTGGAGATGGGAGGTTTCCCTTCTCCGAGCCACCCGGCAGTGTTTCACGGGGCCGGCCCTAACTCTGTGCCCCCCTGGCCCGCGCCACCAGGATGCAGTCGGGCGGATCTGAGCAGCCTCCAAAGGAAAGTGCTGAGCACGCAGAGAGCAGGTTCCACCGCCCCGTCGAGAGGCCCTGAGGCGGTCAGAACCCCTCTGCTGCTCTGGCCACCTTTTGAGAACTGAGAATCTGAAAGTAAGCACTCAGGGCCCTTGAGACTGCTCTCCGTGGCTCCTTCGCCTCTCCTCCTCCAGCCTCTTCCTGGAGCTGGGCAGTGACTGCTGCTGGCCCTGGGAGGAGGAATGTCCACTGAGTCACCAAGAAGTCCCAGTTAATGAGTAAGAGACAATGGAAAGAAAAGAAAGGAGGTATAAGAATAAGGAGTGTGGAGATTTCCTTGTGGTCCAGGGCGAGCTCCCAATACTGGGGTTCTGGGTTCAGTCCCTGGGCAGGAGCAGGATCCTGCATGCTGCAGCTGGGAGTTCACATGTCACAACTGAAGATCCCACGTGCCACAACGAAAGCTTTCTCACGCCACAGTGAAGGTCAAAGATCCTGTGTGTTACATCTGAAACCTGGCACGATGAAATAAATAAAAACATATTTTTAAAAAAGAATAAAGAATATGTGACAGGTGGTGGGATCCTTCCTTGCTGCCCAGATCAGAAGCCTCTCCAGTGGGGCCCGACCTGTCAGAGAAGAGGGACAGTCTTGGGAGCTTGTGCCTCCTCAGGACCGTGAGCACCAGAGGGCCACCCCCACGTCTAGTCCCTCCAGGACAGAGGAAGCCACCTCTGTCCAGCCCCCCTACCTCCAGGGCAGCTTTGTTGAAAGAGCCCTGGTCTTTGGGGCATCTACGTGAAGCCAGCTCCCTCACCGCGGTCTTCCTGCTGTGCCCTGGCATCCCGCTGGTCCTGAGCATGGTGTCCACGCGGAGTGTGTGCATGGCTGCAGGAATCAGTGCAGCCAGACCACACAGAGGAAAACCCAGAGAACCCGGGAGCGTGTTTCAGCTGCTCGGCAGGAGGACGACTGCTGGTGGAGATGGGAGGTTTCCCTTCTCCGAGCCACCCGGCAGTGTTTCACGGGGCCGGCCCTAACTCTGTGCCCCCCTGGCCCGCGCCACCAGGATGCAGTCGGGCGGATCTGAGCAGCCTCCAAAGGAAAGTGCTGAGCACGCAGAGAGCAGGTTCCACCGCCCCGTCGAGAGGCCCTGAGGCGGTCAGAACCCCTCTGCTGCTCTGGCCACCTTTTGAGAACTGAGAATCTGAAAGTAAGCACTCAGGGCCCTTGAGACTGCTCTCCGTGGCTCCTTCGCCCTCTCCCTCCTCCAGCCTCTTCCTGGAGCTGGGCAGTGACTGCTGCTGGCCCTGGGAGGAGGAATGTCCTCTGAGTCAGGGCTCAGGGAATAGCTTTGCTTCACTCCCAGTCCCCGAGGGCTTGGAGAGCCACAGGAAACTGTAGTGCTGGGGCCAGCGCAGCGGAGTAGATTGAGGTGAATTAGCCCCCACCCCCCATAAAAGCAGCCCACTAGTCCAGATTGGACTTGTTTGAAAACCACCCACACCCCCAACCAACCCTCTCTGTTTGGAAGTGCTGTGGTCCAGTCTGCCTTTGTGTCAGGAGAGGAAGCAGAGGCTGGTGCCCTGAATCTAGATGGACAGGGTGTCCTGGCGCCCAGGGGCTCAGAACGACAGGTCTGTAGAAAGATGTGGGCCTCAGAGCGCCAGCCTTGACGCGAAGCCACTGCTGAAAGGAGGGCACAGAGCTGGGCCAAGACTGGACACAGGGGAGCTGGGAGCCGGGAGGGAGACTCCTGGCCCTCCTGCCCCAGCAGACACCCACACGCGAGCCCAGAAAGCGGAGCGAGGGAGCTTCCCTTCCACGCATTGCCGAGCGTCTCTGAGGAGGAAAAGGGCTCTTGCCGCTGTGCCAGGAAGGCAGCATCTGAAGCTGCTGCTGGCACGGGGCGGGGAGTGGGCTGGGGCCGTCTGCTCCCCACCCTCTGGCTGACTGGGAACCCAGCGCCTCTCTGACATCATGGAGGAAAGTCAGGCCTGGCTCTCCAGCACCGGGGCCACCCTGCCCCTCTGCTGAGCGCCGCCAGCTGGACCCTCCCAAAACGGGATCTCTTTTGTCAGCTGCCTTTTATAGAACTATAAAAACCAAAAGTTCAAATACGAAGCCTTAGACCAGTCATCGAAACGGGCAGGCTCTGCCTCCGGCACTCCTGTCTTTTCTCCAACCACGAGGCTCCCCATCTGGGGGTGGGGGGAGGCACAGCTCTGCCGTTGCATCCCTCTTAGCCTCATAAAGATCTTACAACCCACAAAGGCACGTTGACTGCCAAGGAAGGGGTTCTAGACTCGGGAAAGGATGTCTTCTCAGGTGGCACTAATAGTAAAGAATCTGCCTGCCAACGCTGGAGACACAAGAGATGTGGGTTTGGTCCCTGGGTCGGGAAGATCCCCTGGAGGAGGAAATGGCAACCCACTCCGGTATTCTTGCACGGGAAATTCCATGAACAGAGGAGCCTGGCGGGCTACAGTCCATCAGGTCGGAAGAGTTGAATGTGACTGAGTAAGCACGTAAGGGAAGAGGGAGGTTAGGCTGCGTGGGGGGAAGGGAGGTACTTCTGTCATGCAGAGAAATGGAACACAGAATTGAAAACTGAAAGAGAAAACAGGGCGGCAGTCAGTGGGCATGAGACTTCCGCCAAATAGCTGTGACCTTTGCTAGTTTGTATGGCCTGTCTTTGGGCATCTGAATCCTTTGGCCAAAGAATAGGCAAAGAGGATGGTGGGACACCAGAGGACCTATGCTTAACTGAGTTTAGAAAGGAGGGACTATGAAGGCTGAGCACCAAAGAACTGATATGTTCAAATTGTGGTCCTGCAGAAGACTCTGGAGAGTCCCTTGAACAATAAAGAGGTCAAACCAGTCAATCCTAAAGGAAATCAACCCTGCGTATTAACTGGAAGGACTGATTCTGAAGCTCAAGCTGCAATACTCTGATGCAGAGAGCCGACTCATTGGAAAAGTGATCCAGTGGGTAAGGACACCCCCTTGCAGTACAAGGGGCACCAGTTCGATCCCTGGCCTGGGAAGATCCCACATGCTATGGAGTGACTGGACTGATGTGTCCAATTACCGAGCTGGAGCTCTGGAGCACATGCGCCCAGAGCTGCGCTCTGTGATGAGAGAGGCCATTGCTATGGGAGGCCCGCACAGGCCAGACAACAAAGATAAACGAATGAAAGATCAATAGAAGTAGCCAAAAAAAAAAAAAAAAAATTAAAAAGAAGAAGAAGAAAAGATTCTGATGCTGGGAAAGATTGAGGGCAGGAGGAGAAGAGAGCAACAGAGGATGAGATGGTTGGATGCCATCGCTGACTCAAGGGGCATGAATTGGAGCAAACTCCAGGAGACAGTGAATGACAGTGAAGGCAGTCTGGCATGCTGCAGTCCTTGGGGTCACAAAGACACAACTTTTAGTGACTAAACAACAACAAAGAACTCAAAAAACGGGCTGAATTCTTGACTCCTTAGGAGAAGACCTGGGCCACAGCTGGCCCTAAATTAGTAATGACTGGAGAAAGAAGAAAATGGATAAAATCAGTTCTCCTTAACTTCTCAACAAAAAATTAGACTAAGACCAGTCGTTAAAGATCACTATGATTCTTGGGGCAGTGGAACTGTTTCTGCAGTTTAGGAGGCCCCAGTCATACCATCTAAACACATGAGAAGAGAAGTCCAGCCCCAGTGGAGCTCACCTGGACGCGCCCTGAGCGGAGTCGGCGCAGCCGCGTCTGTGAGACCGTGTGGTGCCCTGCCTTACCCGCCCAGCACGTGCCCTGGCCGCAGCTTAGAGGATTCACGGAAAGTGGAAGAAATGGTGTCAGTAAACCCTTCTTCAGTCTGCCTTGGAAAGGAACCGAGATCATTCTGTCGTTTTTGAAATTGCGTCTAAGTACTGCATTTCAGACTTGTTGATTGTGAGGGTGACTCCATTTCTTAGGGATTCTTGCCTACAGTAGTAGATAGGATGCTCATCTGAATTAAATTTGCCCATTCCTATCCATTTTAGTTCACTGATTCCTAAAATGTCGATATCCACTCTTGATATCTCCTGCTCCCGTCTTTGCTCACATGAGATCTCTTGTCTTGACTTGATAAAGAGATTTCCCCCTCCCTAATGGATATCTTCTCTTGGCCTTGAGCATGTATGTTGAGTATTAGCATTCCTGCACATCTCTGAGATTATATCAAGCTGTTATATAACTGGATTTATAAGATGGGAAAGGACCTTAAAGAGAAGATGTAGGTCAGAGTCTTTGGTGTGAATGAGATTGAAGGTGTTTAAATGGCTTCTGTCCACCTCCACCCTGATCATCGGTCAGATAGTATCATTGCTATGTTGTTCACCTTGTTTTTGCTGTTGCTATTCTTTATTTAGCACCTGCATGCATGAACCTTTTCTCTGCACACTAGGGACTCATTGGTGAACCAAAGGGGACCCAGTGTTTTTTGTTTTATGAAGCCTATAGACTATTTGGGAAGCTTAGCATTAAATGAAGGGATGCATGTGAAGATCAGTTTTTTCAGAAAATGATGAAGAAAACAGTGAAGGAGCCGATGGTACTTCAGGTGTGACGGGTGGGAGGGCTTCTCTGCACAGCTGGCCTCTGAGGTGGGCTGTTAGGGATGACACAGGCAGTTCCCAGGTGGGACTTCTCTGGCGGTCCAGGGGCTGAGACTTCATCGTCCAATGCAGGGGGTACAGGTTCAGTCCCTAGTTGGGGAGCTAAGATCCCACATGCCTCGAGGCCAAAAATCCAAAACGTCAAGCAGGAACAATATTGTAAGAAATTCAATAAGGACTTTAAAATAGGTTCGTTTTCCAGGCAATCAGATGACAAGTGCAAAGGCCCTGAGGCTGGAACAGTGTTGGCACTTTTGGGAGACAGAGATGGCCCACTGGAGCTGACACACGGTAGGAAGAGTGGACGGGCAGACTGCCCGCTCCGTCTCTCCACACTCCGTTCTCTCTCCAGCGTCTCAGTCACGTCAGCCTGTAAACACGCGGGACTGTCTCCCATTCCAGACAGCCTCCGCCTCCCTCAGCGGTGCCGTTGAGCTATTGTCTCGTCTTCTTCCTGTCCTGTGAGAAAACTTCTTGAAACTGTTACTTATTCTCTGCCTGCACTTCTTTGTTGTTCAGCCCCGGAGTTGTGTCCGACTCTTTGTGACCCCAGGGACAGAAACCCTTCTATGTCAATGGATATCTTCTCTTGGCCTTGAGCATGTATGGTTCATTCCTGCACATCTCTGAGATTATATCAAGCTGTTATATAACTGGATTTATAAGATGGGAAAGGACCTTAAAGAGAAGATGTAGGTCAGAGTCTTTGGTGTGAATGAGATTGAAGGTGTTTAAATGGCTTCTGTCCACCTCCACCCTGATCATCGGTCAGATAGTATCATTGCTATGTTGTTCACCTTGTTTTTGCTGTTGCTATTCTTTATTTAGCACCTGCATGCATGAACCTTTTCTCTGCACACTAGGGACTCATTGGTGAACCAAAGGGGACCCAGTGTTTTTTGTTTTATGAAGCCTATAGACTATTTGGGAAGCTTAGCATTAAATGAAGGGATGCATGTGAAGATCAGTTTTTTCAGAAAATGATGAAGAAAACAGTGAAGGAGCCGATGGTACTTCAGGTGTGACGGGTGGGAGGGCTTCTCTGCACAGCTGGCCTCTGAGGTGGGCTGTTAGGGATGACACAGGCAGTTCCCAGGTGGGACTTCTCTGGCGGTCCAGGGGCTGAGACTTCATCGTCCAATGCAGGGGGTACAGGTTCAGTCCCTAGTTGGGGAGCTAAGATCCCACATGCCTCGAGGCCAAAAATCCAAAACGTCAAGCAGGAACAATATTGTAAGAAATTCAATAAGGACTTTAAAATAGGTTCGTTTTCCAGGCAATCAGATGACAAGTGCAAAGGCCCTGAGGCTGGAACAGTGTTGGCACTTTTGGGAGACAGAGATGGCCCACTGGAGCTGACACACGGTAGGAAGAGTGGACGGGCAGACTGCCCGCTCCGTCTCTCCACACTCCGTTCTCTCTCCAGCGTCTCAGTCACGTCAGCCTGTAAACACGCGGGACTGTCTCCCATTCCAGACAGCCTCCGCCTCCCTCAGCGGTGCCGTTGAGCTATTGTCTCGTCTTCTTCCTGTCCTGTGAGAAAACTTCTTGAAACTGTTACTTATTCTCTGCCTGCACTTCTTTGTTGTTCAGCCCCGGAGTTGTGTCCGACTCTTTGTGACCCCAGGGACAGCAACACTCCATGCTTCCTGTCCTTTGCTGTCTCCTGGCACTGGCTCAAGCTCATGTCCGTTGAGTGGATGATGCCGTCCAACCGTCTCATCCTCTGTCGCCGCCTTCTCCCCTCAGTCCTTGCCAGCATCAGGGCCTTTTCCAGGGAGTCGGCCCTAGCTTCAGGTGCCCAGAGCACCACGGCTTCAGCTTGAGCATCCGTCCTTCCAGTAACTATTCAGGGTTGACCTCCTTTAGGATGGACTGGTTTGATGTCCTTGTGGTTCCAGGGACTCTTCAGAGTCTTCTCCAGCACCACGGTTCTTCAGGGCTCAGCCTCATCTCTGGTCCAGCTCTCCCATCCACACACGGCTGCTGGAAAAACCATAGCTTTGACTAGATGGGCCTTTGTTGGCAAAATGATGTCTCTGCTGCTGTCTAAGTTTGTCATAGCCTCCCTTGAAAGGAGCAAGTGTTGTTTAATTTCATGGCTTCAGTCACCATCCACAGTGATTTTCATTCCTCCCCCGCCAGCCTTTTGTCTACATTTTTCTGCTCTCATCTGAGCCTTTGGCTGCATTTAAAGTCGAATCCTCAGTATTCATCAGAAGATTGTACCAACATTTGGAGTAGCAGTCTTTCTTCACTTGGCTTTTTGTATATTGCATTCTCCTGCTCTTCCTGTTTCCTCAATTGATTTTTTTTTTCAATCTCCCTTCTTTTGCCCCTCATTTTTTTCCTATCCCCAAAATATTTACTTGCTCTAGGGCTTAGCTTTTGCCTCGTTTCTGTGTCTACACAGAATGTATATTGGGGACTCACAAATCTTTATTTTCATACCCTGCCACTCCTTGGAATTCCAGACTTACATATCCAACTGCTTATTACACAGCTCCACCCCAACATCAGTTAGGTATGTTTAACATAAAATGTCCAAAATAGAAATCTGGTCTTCTCTTCCCCCGCTTCCCCCCAAATAGGCTCCTCCTGCAGGCTTTCCCATATCAAGAGTGTCGACACTCCCCCCGCTGTTCAGGTCCTAGGTACAGGAGTCATCCTCGAACCCTTTCTTTTCCTCCTGCTGCACCGGTAAATCCATAAGCACATCGCTCTGTGGTGCATTTTTTAAATTTTAAAAAACATTTTTTATTTTTTGGCCTCATCTTGTGGCACGTGAAATCTTAGTTCCCTGACCAGGGACTGAACCAGCATTGGCGGGTGGATTCCTAATCACTGAACTACCAGGGAGGTTCTCATAATTTAATTATCTGTGTCCTGGGCAGACATACCCACTTCCCCCAATCTTGGTACCTCATGGTCCTACCTGCCCTTAAGGAAATGGTGAGGGCCCGGTGAACCACATCTTTGCATATAGACTGGGAGACACAGAAACTTACTCCTAATTCTAAGCTTTATATATGGTGTTGGGAAAACCTCCCATTAGGAAAGAGTGAACGAGTGAAATCAAGAGAGTAAAGAATCGGTGCTTTCAGACTGTGGTGCTGGGGAAGACACTGGGAAGACTCTTGAGAGTCCCTTGGACTGCAAGGAGATCATATTTGTTGGAAGGACTGATGATGAAGTTGAAGCCCCAATACTTGGGCTGTCTGCAAAGAGCCAGCTCATTCGAAAGACCCCAATGCTTGGAAAGACTGAAGGCAGGAGGAGAAGCGGGCAGCAGAGGGTGAGATGGTTGGAGGGCATCACTGACTCAATGGATATGAGTTTGAGGAAGCTCTGGGAGATAGTGGAGAATAGGCACATGACAGTTCATGGGGTCGCAAAGAGTTGGAGACGGCTTAGCGAATGAACAAGAACAACAAAGAGAGCGGAAAAAATAGCCATTTGAGAAATTCTGTAGATGTCAGTAAATATGTGATTATCTAGAATTTTCCCAGGGATATTGGGACTCACAAATCTTTATTTTCATACCCTGCCACTCCTTGGAATTCCAGACTTACATATCCAACTGCTTATTACACAGCTCCACCCCAACATCAGTTAGGTATGTTTAACATAAAATGTCCAAAATAGAAATCTGGTCTTCTCTTCCCCCGCTTCCCCCCAAATAGGCTCCTCCTGCAGGCTTTCCCATATCAAGAGTGTCGACACTCCCCCCGCTGTTCAGGTCCTAGGTACAGGAGTCATCCTCGAACCCTTTCTTTTCCTCCTGCTGCACCGGTAAATCCATAAGCACATCGCTCTGTGGTGCATTTTTTAAATTTTAAAAAACATTTTTTATTTTTTGGCCTCATCTTGTGGCACGTGAAATCTTAGTTCCCTGACCAGGGACTGAACCAGCATTGGCGGGTGGATTCCTAATCACTGAACTACCAGGGAGGTTCTCATAATTTAATTATCTGTGTCCTGGGCAGACATACCCACTTCCCCCAATCTTGGTACCTCATGGTCCTACCTGCCCTTAAGGAAATGGTGAGGGCCCGGTGAACCACATCTTTGCATATAGACTGGGAGACACAGAAACTTACTCCTAATTCTAAGCTTTATATATGGTGTTGGGAAAACCTCCCATTAGGAAAGAGTGAACGAGTGAAATCAAGAGAGTAAAGAATCGGTGCTTTCAGACTGTGGTGCTGGGGAAGACACTGGGAAGACTCTTGAGAGTCCCTTGGACTGCAAGGAGATCATATTTGTTGGAAGGACTGATGATGAAGTTGAAGCCCCAATACTTGGGCTGTCTGCAAAGAGCCAGCTCATTCGAAAGACCCCAATGCTTGGAAAGACTGAAGGCAGGAGGAGAAGCGGGCAGCAGAGGGTGAGATGGTTGGAGGGCATCACTGACTCAATGGATATGAGTTTGAGGAAGCTCTGGGAGATAGTGGAGAATAGGCACATGACAGTTCATGGGGTCGCAAAGAGTTGGAGACGGCTTAGCGAATGAACAAGAACAACAAAGAGAGCGGAAAAAATAGCCATTTGAGAAATTCTGTAGATGTCAGTAAATATGTGATTATCTAGAATTTTCCCAGGGATAGCAGCTGAGCATCAAGAAAAGCAATAGGACACTTCATACCTAATGAGAACCCAGGAGGGCAGCCTGGTGCCTCCAACAGCTTTCTGCACCCCCTTCCCTGCACCCGGCCGGGCTGCCATGGTCTCGCCGGGAACAGCCTGTGCTGGGCCTGGCTGCAGAGTTCTTTGAGCAGTAATAAAGTGGACACTCACAATGCCGGGCTGAGTGACAAGAACAACATGAACTGGCACTCTACCCACCCACTGAGAAAGCCCCGTGTGTCACACTCTCTGTGTCATGCTTTTAAAAATATCTCCACTGACGGTCCAAGTCTCAGGTTGGGTTTGAGGGGTGTTTAGTGCCTGGCTGTGCCAGGTGGAAAATGTTTCCATCAGAATCCCCAGGACCCGGTGATGGACGTCTGCTGGCTTCCGTGTGGTGTGTGTGCATGAATGTGTGTTTCAGAACGATGGGGGTGGGTGGCTGTGCCTTCGCTCAGTTTTTTTTTTTTTTTCGTTCTTTTTTAATTACATGTTCCTGACAAAGAGGTGTGGTCCCTGGCACTTCAGCCCAGGCTCTCCTCCACCTCTAACCACAGGAGGCAACGGACACAGAGGGCTGCTCAGCGCTCAGCGTGATCCTCGGCAGCCACGGAAACATAAACCCGGGGGCCGGCAAAGAGCCGAAGTGTCTTGAGAAAATGTGGGGCTTAGAAGTAGAGTGGGGCTGGGGAGGGAGACTGTCGCCCAAAAGGTTCGTCCCTGGTTCCCGGACTCTGGTTCCTTGCTTAGGAAGGGCACAGCCAAGCCTCGTCTCCTGGAATTTCATCTCCCAATAGGGGTTTCGAACAGCAGGGTGAGCCTTTTCACCTCCTTGTGGTTGATTCGTGTTTACTTTGGAATCTCCTGCGCTTACCAGCAGGGCAGCTCTGGCAAACTGTCTAACCTTTAAGCCTAAGTTTCCTGACTTGTAAAAGGAGTAGTCACAGTGCCTGGAGGAGAAGGGCAGCAGAGGGTGAGATGGTTGGGGGATCAGAGGGGGGCTCTGGGAGATAGTGGAGAATAGGCACATGACAGTTCATGGGGTCGCAAAGAGTTGGAGACGGCTTAGCGAATGAACAAGAACAACAAAGAGAGCGGAAAAAATAGCCATTTGAGAAATTCTGTAGATGTCAGTAAATATGTGATTATCTAGAATTTTCCCAGGGATAGCAGCTGAGCATCAAGAAAAGCAATAGGACACTTCATACCTAATGAGAACCCAGGAGGGCAGCCTGGTGCCTCCAACAGCTTTCTGCACCCCCTTCCCTGCACCCGGCCGGGCTGCCATGGTCTCGCCGGGAACAGCCTGTGCTGGGCCTGGCTGCAGAGTTCTTTGAGCAGTAATAAAGTGGACACTCACAATGCCGGGCTGAGTGACAAGAACAACATGAACTGGCACTCTACCCACCCACTGAGAAAGCCCCGTGTGTCACACTCTCTGTGTCATGCTTTTAAAAATATCTCCACTGACGGTCCAAGTCTCAGGTTGGGTTTGAGGGGTGTTTAGTGCCTGGCTGTGCCAGGTGGAAAATGTTTCCATCAGAATCCCCAGGACCCGGTGATGGACGTCTGCTGGCTTCCGTGTGGTGTGTGTGCATGAATGTGTGTTTCAGAACGATGGGGGTGGGTGGCTGTGCCTTCGCTCAGTTTTTTTTTTTTTTTCGTTCTTTTTTAATTACATGTTCCTGACAAAGAGGTGTGGTCCCTGGCACTTCAGCCCAGGCTCTCCTCCACCTCTAACCACAGGAGGCAACGGACACAGAGGGCTGCTCAGCGCTCAGCGTGATCCTCGGCAGCCACGGAAACATAAACCCGGGGGCCGGCAAAGAGCCGAAGTGTCTTGAGAAAATGTGGGGCTTAGAAGTAGAGTGCGGGGCTGGGGAGGGAGACTGTCGCTTCCAAAAGGTTCGTCCCCTGGTTCCCGGACTCTGGTTCCTTGCTTAGGAAGGGCACAGCCAAGCCTGCGTCTCCTGGAATTTCATCTCCGAATAGGGGTTTCGAACAGCAGGGTGAGCCTTTTCACCTCCTTGTGGTTGATTCGTGTTTACTTTGGAATCTCCTGCGCTTACCAGCAGGGCAGCTCTGGCAAACTGTCTAACCTTTAAGCCTAAGTTTCCTGACTTGTAAAAAGGAGTAGTCACAGTGCCTGCGTCTTAAGGTCGTCGAGAGGAGTAAACCGTGCGTCGGCAGGGAAGCACTCGCACAGAGCCTGGCACGCTGCAGGCGTTCAAGAAACACGTCTTGTGTGTGCAGCTTCAGAGCTTTAGAGAGGACGGACACATGGACATCAAGTCCTTCCCTGGACTATTACAGAGGAAAAATGGACATGAGACCCCCATGGGCTCGGGTCCCCACCTGCACTCTGACCTTGGACACTGGCTCCTTTGGTTCCCCGGACCTCCTGACACGCCATCCTACGCGTCCAGCATCCCCGCCTTCCTGTCTGCTGTCTCTCCTGCCTGGAATAGTCTACGCTCGAGTAGCCTCAGGACTTAGCCCACCACGGTGTGGATGCTGGCCTAAATCTCATCTCCTGGGACAACGTTTGTTCTTCCAGCCCTCCGAGGTGGTGCCCCCACCCCGCCCGAGTCACTCTCTACCTGTCTTTCCTGTGTTACTTGCCACGGGTTTATCACCACCTCCTTGTTATGTATTAACTTAATCGATTTATTATCTGGTTCCCCTGTGAGACGTGTGAGAGCCATGAAAGTGGAAATTGTGTCTTTTGTTGTTGCTGTTCATCGCAGCGTTTCTGACGTCTTAGAACAGTGCCCAAAGTACACAAGTGAGACTGTTAGTCCCTCAGTCATGTCTGACTCTTTGAGACCCCCTGGGGCTGTAGCCCACCAGGCCCCTTGAGACCCTGGTTACAGGAGGCAACGGACACAGAGGGCTGCTCAGCGCTCAGCGTGATCCTCGGCAGCCACGGAAACATAAACCGGGGCCGGCAAAGAGCCGAAGTGTCTTGAGAAAATGTGGGGCTTAGAAGTAGAGTGCGGGGCTGGGGAGGGAGACTGTCGCTTCCAAAAGGTTCGTCCCCTGGTTCCCGGACTCTGGTTCCTTGCTTAGGAAGGGCACAGCCAAGCCTGCGTCTCCTGGAATTTCATCTCCGAATAGGGGTTTCGAACAGCAGGGTGAGCCTTTTCACCTCCTTGTGGTTGATTCGTGTTTACTTTGGAATCTCCTGCGCTTACCAGCAGGGCAGCTCTGGCAAACTGTCTAACCTTTAAGCCTAAGTTTCCTGACTTGTAAAAAGGAGTAGTCACAGTGCCTGCGTCTTAAGGTCGTCGAGAGGAGTAAACCGTGCGTCGGCAGGGAAGCACTCGCACAGAGCCTGGCACGCTGCAGGCGTTCAAGAAACACGTCTTGTGTGTGCAGCTTCAGAGCTTTAGAGAGGACGGACACATGGACATCAAGTCCTTCCCTGGACTATTACAGAGGAAAAATGGACATGAGACCCCCATGGGCTCGGGTCCCCACCTGCACTCTGACCTTGGACACTGGCTCCTTTGGTTCCCCGGACCTCCTGACACGCCATCCTACGCGTCCAGCATCCCCGCCTTCCTGTCTGCTGTCTCTCCTGCCTGGAATAGTCTACGCTCGAGTAGCCTCAGGACTTAGCCCACCACGGTGTGGATGCTGGCCTAAATCTCATCTCCTGGGACAACGTTTGTTCTTCCAGCCCTCCGAGGTGGTGCCCCCACCCCGCCCGAGTCACTCTCTACCTGTCTTTCCTGTGTTACTTGCCACGGGTTTATCACCACCTCCTTGTTATGTATTAACTTAATCGATTTATTATCTGGTTCCCCTGTGAGACGTGTGAGAGCCATGAAAGTGGAAATTGTGTCTTTTGTTGTTGCTGTTCATCGCAGCGTTTCTGACGTCTTAGAACAGTGCCCAAAGTACACAAGTGAGACTGTTAGTCCCTCAGTCATGTCTGACTCTTTGAGACCCCCTGGGGCTGTAGCCCACCAGGCCCCTCTGTCTATTGGATTCTCCAGGGAAGAGTACTGGAGTGGGTAGCCGTTCCCTTCTCCAGGGGCTTAAGTATCAATTAAATGAATGAACAAAAGAAGCATGTGTATACATAGTGCCCATTTTACGAAGGAAGACTTGTAGTCAATAAATTGCTGAATCAAAACTCACATCTGGGGCTTCCCTGGTGGTCCAGTGGGTAAGGACACCGCCTTGCAGTGCAAGGGGCGCCGGTTCGATCCCTGGCCTGGGAGGATCCCACGTGCCGCGGAGCGGCTGGACCGATGTGTCCAATTACCAAGCCGGAGCTCTGGGGCGCATGCGCCCAGAGCCAGTGCTCTGCGATGACAGAGGCCGCTGCGATGGGAGGCCCACATGGGCTGAAGAACAAAGATGGATGAAACTGAATAAATCAAAAACCAATGGAAGTGGCCCACCTGCCCGCCCTCCTCCCTCCCCAACCCGCCCCCCCCAAAATATCTTTCTAATAAAAAAAAGAAAAAGAAAAACTCACATCTGGGGACTTGCCTCATGGTCCAGAGGCTGAGACTTCACCCTCCCGTTGCTGGGGAGGCAGGCTGGATCCCTTGTTGGGAGGTGAGATCTCACACGCCTCAGGAACAGAAAACCAGAACACAAGCAACAGAAGCCATATTGTAACACATTCAACAAAAGACTTTAAAAATGGTCCACATCAAAAAAAGAAAAACTTAAAAAAAGCCCCCAACAACTCACACTAGAATCTCCGTTTGTGTCTCCAGTTTATCCCAAGAATGAGGAATAACGAAAGCATTTCGGAAATATTCTAGGCTTGACCTTGCCTTTATAACTTTTGACTGAGTTAACTTTCAACTTAAATCTATGAAGTTCACATTTGAATCATTGTAATCTTTCTTATCTGGAGTATTCTTAGCCCACGTGATATTAATTTGGAGATATTCCACATATGTGTATAGGGAAAACATTAGGGACTTTCTTTTTCAGCGTATTTATGTATATGACGATGCTGGGTTTGAGTTGTGGCATGTGGGCCCTTTGAGCTTCATTTTAGCACGCGAACGCTTAGTGGTGGTGTGGGATCTGGTTCCCTGACCAGGGATCAAGCCCCAGGTCCCCTGCCTTGGGAACCCATACTCTTAGCCACTGGGCCACCAGGAGAGTCCCTAGGATTTCTTTTTTTTTTTTTTTAAATGATTCCTCTCATGATTTATATACATCACCACAATCTCATGACTCTTACAAAGCTCCTGGGAATAAAGTTTTCCCCCGTTCCTTCAGTCTTCGTTCATTTTGTCTGAGATGAAAAGTCTCCTCTCTAGGACTAGGTGTTGGTACAGTGTGCTCCATACCGAGGGAAGATGTCTCTCCTGTCTATGCAGGGCAGCATCTCCCAAGTCGCATGCTGGAATATTCCTCCTGGCCTTTTAGGACATCTGTGTAATGCAGAAAATCCACGCCAGTTGTGGAAACTGAGTGGACCTGTGGCAGTTGTCAAGCAAGATCCTGAAGGAACAGATGAGTGAAGAAAACATCCAGCTAAAGTTCTGAAGACACAGAAGCATATTATCTGTCTGGGCTGTTGCCTTTCCTCAGTTTGAGGAAGCTGAGTTAGCTAAGGGTGACTGTTAGTACCAGCACACACTGAAAGATGAAACTCCATGGCCATCAGTGGAAAAACCCAACAGGAAGTTGGCCAAATGCTCCACAGTCTATGGGCCAATACCCACGTTTACTGTGGACAGCAGAGCTCAGCTACGGTCCTTGCCAATGCCTTATCTAGCTTTGAAGGCATGTGATATGATCCGTTCTTACACATCCCACCCGAGAGTCAGGTACACAAGAATGTATTTTTTTTTTTCCAGTTCAGAAGAGAAGCTTGCCGTGCCACTCAGGGCCCCAGTGTCCTCTGGACTTGTGGGACTTCGTGAAGTCAAGACGTGGTTTTGCTGCCTGTTGTATTCCATTTTGGACACAGTAAGGCATATTTTCTTTATGTCTGGAACAGAAGCCTGATGGTTTTATATCTGGGCAATGGAACTGAAGAGCCGTCAGTAGCTTAGCTCTTGAAAAATTGACCTGTGGGCATGTTCCTTTGCCCCTTAACTCAAATGTGGAAGGAGATGAGTCTAGCCCATATCTCTTCCTGTTGCTGACAAGGTTCAGAATGTGTTTTTTTCCTAATATCTATTTTTACTTACTTGGCTATGCTAGGTGATTGTTACGGCATGCACAATCTCTACTCGCAGCCTGATCTTAGTTCCCTGACAGGGATTGAACCTGTGCCCCTGCATCAGGATCATGGAGTCTTAGCCACTGGGCTACCAGGGAGGTCCTGCCAGAGTGTGCTGAGTTCAAGAAGCCGTCTTGTCTCCAAAATCCAAGAATGTCTGCAGGGACCTCCGCTGAAGGCACGTTTCTTCCGTAGGTTCTCTCCGCCTTCACCTGTCTCCCAGATTTCCCAACCAGTTTGCACCCAGGCCTCTTGCCCAAGACAGTCGCCAAGGAGACTGCCCTCCGAGGTGGATGGGCACCACTGGTGACGTCAGAGCCACTGGCAGTAGCCTCAGTGGTGCTTCTGATGATATGCCAAGAGTCCAGGAGCTGGGCGGGAGGTGGGTGGTTCAAATAAGCCATTCTTGCCCACTCCCCTCTCTGATGGGACAGCCCTCCACTAATTAAAGGTCATCTGTTGAGACCATACCAGCCATCCTGCCAGATCTCAGCCCTGACTCCAGCCTATGACCCCTCGTATGATATGAGCATGGATTATTTATGGGTGGGCTGAGGTGGTTTCCTTGTGTGAGCCTCCTTCCTGGCGCACAGCTTAAGAAGTCTTTACGTACAACTTTATGACGGTACCATTAATTTTGGGTCCTGCCAAGTTCCAGACCTATATGTTCTGTCGTGAGCTGCTGGGCCTGGTTCAACAATAACAGTTTGTAAAAATACTCCGGTGTCTCATTTCTCCATGTTTTCCATGGGCTCTATGTGAGAATAGATATGAATATTCTCTTCATGGGGATCCAGTGGCCTTTGGTTCTTGCCAACTGTCTTTGACCTACTCTCTCTCCGTCACTTTAAAAGGGGTGCCAAGTGAGTGCCTTTTTAAGACTTGGAAGACAATTGCACGCCATCATTTTCGGTGGTGTTCTCTTTGCTCTGCTAAGATGCAGGTTGAAATGCCTTCTATCCAAAGCAAGTGCTGGGCCAACTGTTTAGCCCATGGGGGAAAGGAAGTCAGATGGATATAGTATGGAAAACCGTAAAAGCTAAATTCTGGTCCTGGTTCTGTCGCCTGCATGTCGTGGGGAGTTGGGCAGCTGCCTGGTCTTCTAGGCCTCAGACTGTTCTTTTCTCCATTTGCACTCTGTCTCACAGATCATGAGTGCTGGTAATTAACTCTGAAATGAACATATATATGTTTAATATAAGGGCCTTCCAGGTGACGCTAGTGGTAAGGAACCCGCCTGCCAGTGGAGGAGGTGTAAGGGACACGGGTTCAGTCTCTGCGTGGGGAAGATCCCCTGGAAGAGGGCATGGAACTCACTCCAGTATTCTTGCCTCGAGAATCCCATGGATAGAGGAGCCTGGGGGTGAGGGCACAGTCCATGAGGTCACAAAGAGTTGGATGTGCAAGAATACTGGAGTGGTTTGCCAAGCCCACTAAATCGATTGACTGATAGCCAACCTTCATGCTGAATGTACATTCTGAGAAGTGCAAAGTTTTTAAAAAGTTTTTTATTTTATTTTTTATTGAGGTATATTTGTTTTACAATGTTGCATTAGCTTCAGGTGTACAGCAAAGTTATTGTTATACATTTTTACAGAGTTTTCCTGTTTACAGGTATACATAATCACCAGTCATAGGTATATCCCTGACCCCTCTCCCCTGAGCCCTCTCTCCCTTTTCCCCCTCCCCACCCCCAGGTTGATGCTTGGTCCCCATGTATGTTCCCTTAGTCTTGCAGCTTAATCACAGTGGTAATCTCTATTACATATGACAGTGTAGGTTTCCTTGTTGCTCTTACCATACCTCTCGTCCCACCGCCCCTCCCCCCAACGACCATAGGTCTGTTCTCTAAGTCTGTGAGAAATACAAAATTTTAAAATGCTGAGCATCATTAACACTATTGGGCTGGCCAGAAAGGTGATCTGGTGTTTTCTATGATCTGCTATTATTAGCTTCTGTGTTAAAGGAATATCGCAAAGAGACAGTGAGATGCATGAGCAATCCTGATTTGATACCTGTAAGCGGACGGTGTCTGTACACTGCATGAGTTCACATGCTTCATCTTTAAATTTTTTCTCCTGCCTTCTCCCTCCTCCAATCAGTAGCTAAGGGACAAAACCTCCATTTCTATGATACCTCACCCTTACCACTCTGTATCTGACTATTATTAGATTCTTTAGTGCCTGTCAACTCATTGTAAAGCAATCATAATCCAATTTTTAAAAAAATCATGAGAAGAAAGAGATTTGGACTGACTTTTCTGTGTATCATGAGCCCTAGGGTCTCCTGCTAGCCTCTGTCTCCCAGTTCTCAGCCATCCCCCTTCTTATCCATGATCCTGTCCTTGGCCGCGTGTCCAGCACGGGCTCCTTGAGGCAGGTGTCGTGCTGGAGCCCCGTGGCTCTCGGGATCTTTCCCGCAGCGCCCCTCACGGCTGGGCTTGCCCTGACGTCACTCTCCCCATTGCTGCAGGAGCACCTGGGTAGCAGAGACTCTGGGATCTCCAGCACAGCTTTGTTGGTAAAAGGTAGCCAATAAATATTTATACAATTAGATTGAATTATAAGGTTTACTAATCCAGGGTTTAAGCCTCAAGATTATTTTTTGGCTAGAGCAGCTCATCCTGGAATTTCTCTTCAAAAATCCCTTAGTGGACATCTGGGGTAGCATTCACTGATGTTTTATGATTTTAGCATCCAGTCTTCCTTCTTCTTTGGTAAAAATAAGACAGACGTGCAGCCGGATTTTGTTCCTATGTCCTCCCTACCTCCTCTAGAGGACATTTGGGGTTGGTCTAAGTCAATGGGGGAGGCTTCCCTGGTGGCTTAGTGGTAAAGAATCTGCCTGCCAATTCAGGAGACCCAGGTTTGATCCCTGGTCCGAGAAGATACCCTGGAGAAGGAAATGGCAGCCCACACCAGTCTTCTTGCCTGGAGGATTCCCTGGACAGAGGAGCTTGGTGGGCTACAGTCCATGGGGTCGCAAAGAGTCAGACATGACCATAGTGACCTAGCACACACGTAAAGATTAATGATATGTTTAGAAAATCCTGTAAGTTCTAGTGGGCTAACCTGGAAGATATTTCAACGCCTTCCTTAGTAGTGGCCATTTAAACTTTAAAAATACTTTTTTAGGTTATTTTTGTATGCATTATTATACAAGTTCATAGAATGTAAAATTAACATTTTAAAGCAGCATTTTTTACATTAAAATATGTAGTTATCACTTTCCCTGGTCTCAGAGGCGTAAGCTGGGCCATGCATCACAGCATCCATTACAACAGGTAAGGTTGGTGTTGCTCTGGTTACCGTTTTCAGAGGAGGAGAATGAGACTCAATAGATGAATTGCCGTTCTAGCCCTCCCGCTAGCCTATGTCTCCCAGTTCTCAGCCATCCCCCTTCTTATCCATGATCCTGTCCTTGGCCGCGTGTCCAGCACGGGCTCCTTGAGGCAGGTGTCGTGCTGGAGCCCCGTGGCTCTCGGGATCTTTCCCGCAGCGCCCCTCACGGCTGGGCTTGCCCTGACGTCACTCTCCCCATTGCTGCAGGAGCACCTGGGTAGCAGAGACTCTGGGATCTCCAGCACAGCTTTGTTGGTAAAGGTAGCCAATAAATATTTATACAATTAGATTGAATTATAAGGTTTACTAATCCAGGGTTTAAGCCTCAAGATTATTTTTTGGCTAGAGCAGCTCATCCTGGAATTTCTCTTCAAAAATCCCTTAGTGGACATCTGGGGTAGCATTCACTGATGTTTTATGATTTTAGCATCCAGTCTTCCTTCTTCTTTGGTAAAAATAAGACAGACGTGCAGCCGGATTTTGTTCCTATGTCCTCCCTACCTCCTCTAGAGGACATTTGGGGTTGGTCTAAGTCAATGGGGGAGGCTTCCCTGGTGGCTTAGTGGTAAAGAATCTGCCTGCCAATTCAGGAGACCCAGGTTTGATCCCTGGTCCGAGAAGATACCCTGGAGAAGGAAATGGCAGCCCACACCAGTCTTCTTGCCTGGAGGATTCCCTGGACAGAGGAGCTTGGTGGGCTACAGTCCATGGGGTCGCAAAGAGTCAGACATGACCATAGTGACCTAGCACACACGTAAAGATTAATGATATGTTTAGAAAATCCTGTAAGTTCTAGTGGGCTAACCTGGAAGATATTTCAACGCCTTCCTTAGTAGTGGCCATTTACACTTTAAAAATACTTTTTGAGGTTATTTTTGTATGCATTATTATACAAGTTCATAGAATGTAAAATTAACATTTTAAAGCAGCATTTTTTACATTAAAATATGTAGTTATCACTTTCCCTGGTCTCAGAGGCGTAAGCTGGGCCATGCATCACAGCATCCATTACAACAGGTAAGGTTGGTGTTGCTCTGGTTACCGTTTTCAGAGGAGGAGAATGAGACTCAATAGATGAATTGCCCATCTAGCCCCACAGCTATGAATGGCAGGGTTCGGACTGAAACACAAGCCTTCTGATTCTGAGCCAGGTTGCCTTTAAGCTACATTATTGCCCCTCAAAATGTGCAGCAGTACCATTTCATATCAAAAAATATTTAAAGCCAGTGGAACTTCAGTTGGTTTGATTGCACAACTCTCACCTGGGAATCCCCTTCTTTTTCCTTCAAAATACAAAATTCCGTTCTCAACTTGCCCAAGTCAAGGAACTCTTCTGAGCCTCCTGTCCTACCAGCCAGGCAGTTGTCTGTGACCACAGACACAGGCCTGCATGTAGACTCTGAAAGCTGCCTGTAGGATGGAGACAGAAGATTACTGGAGCTATTAAATTAATCTAGTAATGCAGCGTGTGAGTGTCATGCTGTTTCAGGCTAGCATTTGTGCCACGCGACTTCCAGGAATGACACAGCGTCCAGAGCTCCGTGCCGTTACGGAATTGATGAAATAAAAGAGCATTTAGCCATCTGCGCTGTTTTCAGACTTCTGTCCGGGAAAAAAATTATTAACAAAGAGAATATGTGTGAAGGTGAGAGGAGGACATGCACAACGGGATCAAAATGTTGTATTGGGACAAAAAAGAGCGAAAGCCAGAGGGGAGGACCATTTCCAGGCCACGCTCCCCTTGTTTCCAGTATGCTGCCCTGAGAACTAAGGAACCAGGCACGTCTCTGCATCCAAGGGCCTGCAAGCCAGTTATTAGTGCTTGAATTCCAGCCCTGTTTGGAATTCAGAAGACAGTCACGTTGTAGCTGCCGTCAGCATTGAAGCTTCATGGAAGAAAGTGCCTGCTGAGTCCCTTCAGTCGTGCTCACCCCATGGACTGTCGCCCGCCAGGCTTCTCGGTCTGCAGAGCTCTCCAGGCAAGAACACTGGAGTGGGCGCCATGCCCTCCCCCAGGACATTTTCCTAATGTAGGGATCGAACCTGTGTATTTTAAACATCTCTTGCATTGGCAGATGGGTTCTTTACCACTAGCACCACCTGGGAGGCCCCTGGGGGTGGTACTCAAGGATCTTTCCTCCACCGCCTGGAGTCAGGGTCTTAATCACCTAAGAAACTAAATAGATTCCTTGTCTATAAATGATAGAATGCAAGAACAATTTCATTGGGAGGTCATGTGATGAGATTGATTGAAATGCTATGTATAAACCTCCATGGGCTGAGCACTTGTGAGTGAATGACTTCCTATGCTGTTAGCTCCCCATTTATGTATTACTTATGTCTGTGTATGACGTAGATAGAACAAAAGAGACTGAATCATGGAATCGTAGTGCAGACCTTTCTGTGTGACGCTGGGCACGTTCTGGGTCTTGCTGTCCACTAGGAGGGCCCCTGGTCACATGTGCCTGCTGAACGCCGCGGCCAGCGCAGCTGCGGAATTGGATTTTAGTTTAATTAAACCATGAGTTTACAGAGCCGCGTGTGGTTAGGCGCTGGCATCAGGGACTGCAGGGCTCTGTCAAGATGGAAGATCTTTTAGATGTTATCTGATCCAAACTGATCCTTACAGGGGATCATATACATATTTCAGAGAGATATGAAATGACATGCTCAGGGTTTCCCAACCACTGAGGGCTCTGAGCCAACATTCTGAGAAGGCTCCAGGATCCCAGTTAGAGGTATCCTGTTGCCACACAGCGTGGCAAAATGAAGGCTGGGCGGGCTGAGAGACGAAGGACCAGGTCTTCCTGCCTCTGAAGGGTCCGTCACTCGGTCGTGTCTGACTCTGTGACACACTAGGCTCCCCTGTCCGTCACTATCTCTCAGAGTTTGTTCAAACTTGCTTCTGTTGAGTCAGTAATACCATCCAGCCATCTCATCGTCTCTTGCGCCCTCCTCCTCCTGCCTTCAGTCTTTCCCAGCATCAGGGTCCTTTCCAGTGAGTGGACTCTTTGCATCAGGTCCCATTTGGGGCTGGGGCAAGTACTCGGTGCATCTCTTCCGCCGATGCATTCAGGTACACGGGGAATAGCCCGTCAGCAATGCTGAGGAGGGTCTGGGCAGCACATCGGAGCGTCCTCCTTCCATGACTAGGAGAATTTACCATATTTCATTTTTTAATACAAATATAAAGAGCTTTGCTCAGTCTGTAATTTGCACGCTGACACAGCAGCTTCCAACACTGTTTGAAAAAAAAGAAGCTTTTTGAGCAAATAGTAAAAAGAAAAACCAGTTGACACCACCAGGGTCAGACATGGGAACCTTTTGCCCACCAAGCACAAGGAGGGGACGTGTGAGGAGGAGCTGGGCCTCGGAGGCTGGGGGATCTAGCCTAGCAAGCCACTCCAGAGAAATCTTGCTACAGCAGCCCCAGGAATCTTACTGAGACCTCATAAAATAACGAGAACCAGGGAAACGGCCCTCTGCGCTAAGTGTCTCTTTCGCTGTTTTACAGACTGGGGTAAGGTTTTATGAGCTATTTGGTTTTCCCTTTGGACGCCTCTTTAGAAGTTCCTGGTTCTTCAGTCAGTTATTTTAACTTTGGGCCGGAGAGTGAGAAAACTCCAAAATAGGATAATGACCTTTGAGGCTTTCTGACAACCGTCTCCAGATGTTGACCCCAGCAGGCGTTTAGCTGGCTCAGGGGTGAGTCTACCCACAGGAGTACCTGCATCGGGGCCCCCTGGGTAGAAAGCTCAAGTCTGGTGGCCCTGGGAGTGTGACACCGAGGGGGTCCCTCACAGTCTTCAGTGGGCCCTGGCGAGGAGCAAGCTGCCAGATCGTATTTCTGTGTTTCCTGGATGCTGAGCCAGCCTCCGAGTGGGAAATGAAGCTTTAAGTTTTAACAACTGAAAATACCCTCTCCTTTCAAGATGATTTGACCCTCAAAATGGAAAGGAAATGGAAGCCAACTTCCATCCCCTATCTAGCTACATAGAAAAAAAAAGTTGCCTCTTCCTGGGTAGTCCTTTGGTTAACTCTAGGATATCAGTGATTCAAGGAGCCATCTCATCGTCTCTGCGCCTCCTCCTGCCTTCAGTCTTTCCCAGCATCAGGGTCCTTTCCAGTGATTGGTCTCTTTGCATCAGGTCCCATTTGGGGCTGGGGCAAGTACTCGGTGCATCTCTTCCCCGATGCATTCAGGTACACGGGAATAGCCCGTCAGCAATGCTGAGGAGGGTCTGGGCAGCACATCGGAGCGTCCTCCTTCCATGACTAGGAGAATTTACCATATTTCATTTTTTAATACAAATATAAAGAGCTTTGCTCAGTCTGTAATTTGCACGCTGACACAGCAGCTTCCAACACTGTTTGAAAAAAAAGAAGCTTTTTGAGCAAATAGTAAAAAGAAAAACCAGTTGACACCACCAGGGTCAGACATGGGAACCTTTTGCCCACCAAGCACAAGGAGGGGACGTGTGAGGAGGAGCTGGGCCTCGGAGGCTGGGGGATCTAGCCTAGCAAGCCACTCCAGAGAAATCTTGCTACAGCAGCCCCAGGAATCTTACTGAGACCTCATAAAATAACGAGAACCAGGGAAACGGCCCTCTGCGCTAAGTGTCTCTTTCGCTGTTTTACAGACTGGGGTAAGGTTTTATGAGCTTTTTGGGTTTTTCCCCTTTGGACGCCTCTTTAGAAGTTCCTGGGTCTTCAGTCAGTTATTTTAACTTTGGGCCGGAGAGTGAGAAAACTCCAAAATAGGATAATGACCTTTGAGGCTTTCTGACAACCGTCTCCAGATGTTGACCCCAGCAGGCGTTTAGCTGGCTCAGGGGTGAGTCTACCCACAGGAGTACCTGCATCGGGGCCCCCTGGGTAGAAAGCTCAAGTCTGGTGGCCCTGGGAGTGTGACACCGAGGGGGTCCCTCACAGTCTTCAGTGGGCCCTGGCGAGGAGCAAGCTGCCAGATCGTATTTCTGTGTTTCCTGGATGCTGAGCCAGCCTCCGAGTGGGAAATGAAGCTTTAAGTTTTAACAACTGAAAATACCCTCTCCTTTCAAGATGATTTGACCCTCAAAATGGAAAGGAAATGGAAGCCAACTTCCATCCCCTATCTAGCTACATAGAAAAAAAAAGTTGCCTCTTCCTGGGTAGTCCTTTGGTTAACTCTAGGATATCAGTGATTCAAGGAACATTGGTCATTAGTCTAAAAAGTCAAGGACTCATCCTGATCTTCAATACACTTCTCCAGTTGTTTAAGGGATTTCAGAGCACGTGAAGAGACTTCCCTGGTGCTCCATTGCTGAAGAGTCAGCCTGCCAATGCACAGGACATGGTTTTAATCCCTGGTCCCGGATGATCCCACTGAATGCAGGGCAACTAAGCCCGTGCACCACAGTGTCTGAGCCCAAGTGCCTGGAGACTGTGTTGCACAAGAGAAGCCACTGCCATGATGAGCCCACCCATCGAAGCCAGAGAGTGGCCCCCGCCCGAGGCAGCTAGCGAAAGTGTGCACGCAACATCAAAGATCCGGTTCAGCCAAATAAGTAGATAAAACCTGGTGGCTCTTTAAAAAAGTGCACCAGTCTCCTGTCTCTCAGGCAGTGGTTTGTTTTCCAAGGGAAAGCATCCAACTAGAGGATGCATCAACACTTCAAGATGCACACGGATCCTAGAGCCATTTGAGACCCTCTCACTACGTCAGCTTCATACTTAGGTAGAATTTACAGCCTCACGTGGTATGTAAAGATATCTGTTCACCCCTTGTTTATTGAGATATCACATGATCTTCTAAGTTGAAGAGACATGAGCTGTATAAAAACTGACCTCAAAGCCTCTTCTTACTCAGAGATGCTCTGAGTTGATTCCTGTGTCCAGGAGGACAGTATTTTGGTGACCTTGGGCAAATAGAGCTTGGCAGTATCAAGAATGGTAGAGGGGCTTCCCTGGTGGTCCAGTGGGTAAGGACACCGCCTTGCAGTGCAAGGGGCGCCGGTTTGATCCCTGGCCTGGGAAGATCCCACATGCCGCAGAGCGGCTGGACTGATGTGTCCAATTACCGAGCCGGAGCTCTGGAGTGCATGCACCCAGAGCCGGCGCTCTGCGACAACAGACGCCACCGTGATGGGAGGCCCACACGGGCCAAAGAACAAAGATGGATGAAAATAGACAAATGAAAGATCAATAGAAGTGGCCCGCCTGCTCCCCTCCCTCCCCAACCCACCCTCACCAAAATAAATAAATAAATAAATCTTTAAAAAAAAAAGAATGGTAGAAAATTTTCAATATCGTCCAAAGGGCTCCTGCATAACCTGATGAAAGGGCTTATGGGGGTAGACTCTGTTTCCATCACTAAACTTCACTAAGCCTTCCTTTTAAACATGACTTCTTAAGTTGGGACAATGCTTTTTTCATGATCAACATCATAAGACTTTCCTGTGTGTGATGATACTAGGTGGCATGTTAATATGAGATCTTGTTACAGTCATTTAGTTCAATACTGGATTTTGAGTTGCAAAACGTCAATTTAGATGCCACATAGAAATTTCTTTTTCTCTTTCTGACTTGTTTCATTCTATATAACAGGCTCTAGGTTCCTCCACCTCACTAGAATGAACTCAGATTCATTCCTTTTTATGACTGAGTAATATTCCATTGTATATATGTATCAACGTTTCTTTATTCATTCTTCTTTGTGACCCTGTGGTATGTAGTCTGCCAGGCTCCTCTGTCCATGGAATTCTCCAGGCAGGAACACTGGAGTGTGTAGCTACTCACTTCTCCAGGGAATCTTTCCCAACCAAGAGATCAAACCTGGGTCTCTCACATGGGCAGGCAAATTCTTTACCATCTGAGCCACCAGGGAAGACCATTTCTATCTCCTGTATGGTACACACACACACGCGCGTGTAGAGTAGATAGTCAGTGTGAAGCCGCTGTTAGGCACATGGAGCTCAGCCTGGTTCTCTGTAGTAGCCTAGAGAATTGGTATGGGGTGGGGAGTGGGAGGAGGTTCTAGAGGGAGGGACATATGTATCCTTGTGGCTGATTCACACTGTTGTGTGGCAGAAACCAACACGTTATTGTAAAGTGGTTATCCTCCAGTTGGAAAAAAGCATCAATTTGTATGAGAGAGAGGGAGAGAAAATGAATGAATGAGGGAGAAGGGGAGGAGAGAGAGAGATGACTTTTAAAAAATGTCCGCAAAGTCTTTAACGAGGCTCGATGTGATTTTATTACACTCTTTGATGGCTTTATACTCATAAGGCATGATATCCAGTATATGCTGGATTCTGTATGTTGCTTGCTAGACTCTCTGCAGGACCCCATGTTGCTTGCTCAGGACTGTAATCCACAAGGAGGTGATATCTACATAACTTTCCCTGTATAAAATCACTCAGAAACTGGTTTTGGAAGAACATCAATAAATGCTTTTGAGCTTTGTTTAAAGTGGAATTAGTTGTGTATGTGATTTCAGTTTAAACCTTGGATGGGGAAAGTGCCCTTCTGAATAGCCCAGCTTTGTTAAATTAAAAACACTAAGACATCACTTGGAACAGGATAACAAATTTAATATTAAATAAATAATTTAACATTATTTAATTTTTTTTGAGAGGTAAAGCAACTGAAGGCTGTAAAATTAATTAACTGTTTAGTAACAAAACAGACAAGGGCTCTGCCTGCCTTGCTCACTGCTGTGGCCCTCCTCCCTGGAGCACTGGTTCTCAGCCAGCAGGTATTTTGTCCTCTATAAATGCCCCAGGGAACATTTAACAAGGTCTGGAGACATTTTTGGTTGTTACAAATAGGCTCAGGGAATAAAAGTGTTACTGGCTTCTAGAAGCCAGAATAATGCAAAGCATGCTTCCCTGCTCAGGACGTCTCCTGCAGCAAAGGCTGATCTGGCCCAAAGGTCAAGGGTTCAGAGGTTAAGAAGTCCTGCCCTATAGGGGAAAAAATTCACTGTACTCCCAGAATCGAAAGAGGTAGTACTAGCTGAGATACACTAATCCAGCAGGAACGATGTAACTACCCAGGGGTTGGAGGGGGAGCAGTGTTGGTTTCTTCTGGGCCATGGAAAAGAAAAACAGAATGGAAGGAAGGAGGGAAAGAAGGAAGAGAGAGACAGAAAGAAGACTCACCTTTGTTTTACATATATTGAGCTGGCCAAAAAGTTTGTTCAAGAAAGAAGGAAGGAAGGAAAGAAGAAAAGAAAAAAAAAAGATTTTAAATATATTGGATAGGCCAAAAAATTTCACTTGAGAAAGGAATGGAAGCAGGAAGAAAGAAAACTTATTCTTCTCTTAAATATATTGGGTTGAAGAATGAGTTCCTTTGGGTTTTCAGCAAGATCTTATGGAAAAAGCTGAACTTTTGGACGACCCAATGATAAAGCACAGATATGTATAAAATACACAAAAGGACATACAGCATATGTACCTGTGACCCTGCAATTTCACAGAGAGGAGGGGCAATTAGGCAAAGTCAAGAAAAGGTTTTCTATGAAGAGGATGATAACGGAAGAGAAAAGCTAGGAAACACTGACGTAGCACGGCACCGCATTCTCTTCCCCAGCCTCTGCAGGGCACCTGGGAACAAACGCCCTGCCCCTTCCACCCCTGTTCCCAGCCGTGTGCCGCTGCCGCGATGCTGCTCGCGGCGTGCTTCTCTGCCCACCACCTGGCATTCTGAGAAGCAGAGAGAGGGCAGCAGGTCCCTTGGTGATGGCCTATCCATTTGCTTTCTGTGAATTAAAGACAAAATGGTACAGGCTTTGGGGAGTGGGTGAGAAAGAGCACAGGGGAGCAGGGTGGTGGCCATGTCCCCATCTGGGACGGTTAGGGTGGGCTGGGAGGGGCTGCTCCATTCTTCAGCAGCTCAAGTGCTGTTTCCTGAGAAGAAGCTGGGTGGCCAGTGGGCACGCTGACCTCATGAAGTGAATCAGGGGCATGTTCCTGTTTGCTTCACTTCTCTGTACCCGTCTGTGAGCCCTTCTGTGATTGTTGTTCAGTCACTGAGTCACTTTCCAGCCCCGTGGACAGCAAGCTTCCCTGCCCTCCACTGTCTCCCAGAGCTTGCTCGAACTCAGGTCCATTGAGTTGGTGATGCCATCCAACCGCCTCGTCCTGTGTCGTCCCCTTCTCCTTTGCCTTCCGCCTTTCCCAGCATCAGGCTCTTTTCCAGCGAGTCAGCTCTTCGCATCACGTGGCCTAAAGGTTGGCGCTTTAGCTTCAGCATCAGTCCTTCCAGTGAATACACAGGGTTGATTTCCTTTAGGATTGGCTAGTTTGGTCTCCTCGAAGTCCACGGGACTCTCGAGAGCTCTTCAGCACCGTGACTCAGAAGCGTCCACTCTTGGGAGCTCTGTGTTCTTCACCGTCCAGCTCACACCCACGCGTGGCTCCTGGCTGTACCCGGCTGCGCTGGTCAAGTGGCGGCCCTGCTTTGTCACATGCTGTCTAGGCGTGTCATAGCTAAGGAGCAAGTGTCTGTTAGTTTTGTGGCTGCAGCCACCATCCGCCACGATTTTGGAGTCCATGAAAAGAAAATCTGTCACTGTGTCCATTTTTTCCCTTTCTATTTGCCGTGAAGTAATGGGGCCAGATGAGCTCTTGTAATTTATGAAAAAAAGCTATAGTTTATGAAGAACTGTCTGGACTCCACCAGCATGTTATCTAACTGTCCGAGTTACCCTTTTCTGGGTCTTCATGCATCTTTTCATGCCAGTAGTGAGATCCTACTGCAAAGTGATACTCGGATATTTTAATTTTCAGTTGAGATCTAATAAATATGATTCCTTTGGGTTTTGTGAATGACCCAAACCCATCTTTTGTTTGAAATGATTGACATCACTTTGTGGCTTCTAGAAACACGTTTGGGGCTTCAAATAAGCAAAGCTGAATTTCGACAGATGAGTGAACAGCTTGAGGGACGTCTCAAATCCAAATACATATTCCAACGCTCGTAGGGTGCGAGGGATTTATCCATGGGCATGGCTGGAAGTGGACTTCCCTGGTAGCTCAGTGGCAACTGCAGAAGATGCGAGTTGCATCCCTGGATTGGGAAAATCCCCTGGAGTAGCAAACGGCCCACCGCTCCAGAATTCCTGCCTGGGAAGGGAAGTCCATGGAGAGGGGAGCCTGTGGGCGACAGTCCCTAGGATTGCCGAAGAGTTGGCCCCGACTTGGCGACTAAAGAGCAACAACTAATTACTGCAAGTACGTGTCACCCAGAGAAGTTTCTGGAGAAGCATGTGGAGAAGGTTCATCCAGGAATCCAAGGATGGGGAGTGGGGGCTGAGGGGTGTTCTGGTGTTCTGTTTCCCATGGTCCCTCTCCCAACATGGAACCCATGTTGACTTTATCCATAACACTGCCTGTTAAGCCACAAAACCCTGAGAAACAGGGCAGTAAAAAATAATGAAATGCAATATTCAGGATACATGGAAAAGCAATGATTTACTTTAATCCTCGGGACCAGCAATAATACACCTGCCTTGGAACGGGGGATGGCATAATGTTGGCATAACATTGGGGTTTAATCATTTTTGACCACATTTTATAGACCCTTTCCTGCAATTAATGCTAAATAAAGTCAACATCTTCTCCACCTGCTGCTGCGTTCATGGCTTTCGTGGAGTGCGTCCACTCCCCTTCATTAACCAGGCTGTCACGTTCTTGTTGAACTCATTCTTCTTTCGTTTTTTCCCCTCAGTAAATCTATAGGACTATCACATGCACTGTTTGTGGTGTGTAGGATTTTCTATTTTTTCCTTAAAAAGAGTTGAAATAATTGAAGTCAGTACCATCCATCTCATAGCTGTGATCATAAGGCCATTTCTGCAGAGCGGGAGCCTGAGTACAGTCTCCCTTAATGCTCTGGAATAAGTTTTCTCTCGTCTTTATTTTTAATTAAAAAGTATTTGAAATAGATAATCAACAAGGGCCTACTGTGGAACACAGGGGACTCTGCTCAATACTCTGTAACAGCCTAAATGGGAAAAGAATTTGGAAAAGAACAGATACCAGTATATTTATCATTGACTCACTCTGCTATACACCTGAAACTAATGCAATATTGTTAATCACGGATACTTCAATATCGAATAAGATTTTTACATTAATTAATATGAAATAGCTATTCATACATATGCACACACACACATTTCCAGTCTTTTATTCTCTTTGTATCTTTGATAGGTATAGTTTTGAAGCATCTAGAGTTTTCCTAGAAATTCTCTATGTTCATGTACATTTTAGACCTTTTTCCCATGCTAATGTCTTATTTCAAGGATTATTGGGCAACCAGATAGGGGCTCTGGTCCAAGATCTTGCCATGAAAGAAACACCAGGCTGGTTATAAAATGTAAGTTCGCAATTCTGGAGAGAGACGATCACCTGTATTGTAGTCTTTGTCTCTTCTCAGCCATGTTGAGAAGGAAAGCCGTGCAAGACTAACGTGGATTTCTGTTTTCGCAAGGTCAAGGTTAACCCACAGAGACACCACCTTATCCCGAGTTGAGAGAGAGAGTGAGGGGGTAGTGGTGGTGGTGCTGGTGGTGGGGTGTGTGTGCTGGGGAGAGGGAGTCAAAAGCTGCCATTAGCAATTTCTAGTTGATTCAAATCAGTCGCAACATTTTCCACAGTCTCGCCTAGATTCTTGCACTGTATCAAACGGCATCGAGGCAATTAATCCACACGGGGGGCTGTTTATTTAATTGTAGTAACGCTATAGAAAGCTGATCTGTCTAATCCCCTGTTTTTGAGTTTTTAAATCCCAAATGGCGACCGGTAAGCGAGGCTGCTAGTTTTATAGCTCGGGGAATTAGTTCAGCTGAAAACTATTCTGCCGCTTTCCAGCTAGGAGGCTGCGGGGCTGAGGAGCGGAGGGTACAGGGAGGGCAGGGCTGGCTCCCCAGCACTAATCGGGTCTTGGCCTCTAGCAATTCTCTGTGGCAGAAGAAAGGGAAGAGCTAATTAGGCCTCTCGGTTGTGGCATCAGTGGCTGCATTTAGAAGGCTCTCCTCCAAGACTGACCAGATTTCCCAGAGAATAGGCTCAATCCTTTGCTGATCTGATTTTGAAGCAAATGAATGTCCTGAGAATATCCACTAGCAGGGTTTTGTTTGCCCGGGACTCTCAGAGACCAGGAAGCTCTAGTGGCTTCAGATGGGTGGCCTTTCTCGTATCTGTCTGTCACCAAGCTGTTCATGAGAGTGGAGTGGGTTTCTGCGTTTTTGCAATGGGGTCTCCCGGTAGGAATAATGCAGGAGCAGCAACCCAAGGCTGCTTTCATGACTGCTTCTGCCTGTCCATGTCCTGGCCTCCAGCTCCTGCCATGCCACTGTCATCTGAAGCTGTGCTTTTAGGAGTGGATGAGTGTGAAGAAAGAGGAGAGAACACAGAGGCCACGTGGTCACCATCTTCCTGGAAGGACTGTGAGGTCTTTCTAGGCACCTGACAATATGGGCCAAGGACATGCTTAGCTCTAACTGGTTGCTCTGTCTCTGAACTGTCGGTACTGGGAGACCGACGCTTTTGGGTTCAGTGGAAATTGAGCTGAATTTTCATGTGACCATAGCTCAAGAGCTCAGTTTTGCCAAGAGGTCCTGAAAAATGCCCTCGCCTAGCCACAGTTCCTATTCCCTGAGATGTTTCCCCAATTCTTTGGGGTGTGCCTCTTCCAGGAAGTCTTCTTGTTTCCTTAGAGGTGCTGCAAAGAAGTATCTTGGTATTCTTTAGACTTGATCCAGTGTTCTTTTAGGACTGAGATTTTCTCCTGATGTGGATGATAATGCATCCCACAAGCAAGCCAGACAGAGTATGAATCCTGTAACCGAATGGAAAACAGCTTCCAGTTGATTCATTCAGCCATTTCTTTTACTGAACAGTTCTAGTGAGTTAGGTGTCATTTGGGGTTGAAGATAAAATCTGAGTTAGAACTTAACTGGGGTTTACTTCAAGTCCACGCTTCTTGCCAGGGGTACATTGATTTGACAGTGTTCCTTTACTTGGGTTTAGGTTCAATAGTAGCATTTCTAGCATGTTGCTTGGGATCACGGTAAGTCCCCTCTGGACAACTTGAAGGTTCCGTGTAGGAGACTTACTGTACTTAAGTAAACTCATTAGGAAGGGGCTTCCCTGGTGGCTCAGATGGTAAAGAATCTGCCTGCAGTGCAGGAGACCTGGGTTTGATCCCTGGGTCGGGAAGATCCCCTGGAGAAGGGCATGACAACCCACTCCAGTATTCTTGCCTGGAGAATCCCATGGACAGAGGAGCCTGTTGGGCTACAGTCCAGAGGGTCTCAAAGAGTTGGGCATGACCTAGTGAGCATGCACACTGAAAATGGAGCACCCTAGAAACTTGACTCTCTGATTTCAACTTGGATTTTCTTTTCTGTTTTTCAAAATAGCCTGTGGGAGTAAACAGAAGCTTCAGTCATCATCCAAGGACCCTCCAGCCCTTTGAATATGGAATGAAGAGGGGCCCGCTGGGGGTGGGGGAGTCTGGTGTTCCTATCTGATGACCAGCTCCTGGGGTCTCCTCTTGACCCTGGTTCAAACTGCCTGAATTTTCCACGGGGAAGCTGACAGGGAAGTACCTCTTTTGGAAAGGGGTTTTCAAACTGGACTTTGCTCAAACTTGGCAAATAATTAACTTTTCATCCTCTCATAAAATCGAGACTGTGGCTGGTTCAAAGCCCAGGACCCCAGGCCTTAATTGAATTAACTTGGTTTTCCATCCTGGTGAAGGATCCTTCTACACTCTGGCATGCGGTGAGGGCTGCCCTTCCTGGAGAGAACATAGGCGTCCATTGAGCGGAGCGGCGAGCCCGCTGCGGCACGCAGATGGGACCTTTAGACTTGATCCAGTGTTCTTTTAGGACTGAGATTTTCTCCTGATGTGGATGATAATGCATAAGCCAGACAGAGTATGAATCCTGTAACCGAATGGAAAACAGCTTCCAGTTGATTCATTCAGCCATTTCTTTTACTGAACAGTTCTAGTGAGTTAGGTGTCATTTGGGGTTGAAGATAAAATCTGAGTTAGAACTTAACTGGGGTTTACTTCAAGTCCACGCTTCTTGCCAGGGGTACATTGATTTGACAGTGTTCCTTTACTTGGGTTTAGGTTCAATAGTAGCATTTCTAGCATGTTGCTTGGGATCACGGTAAGTCCCCTCTGGACAACTTGAAGGTTCCGTGTAGGAGACTTACTGTACTTAAGTAAACTCATTAGGAAGGGGTTTCCCCTGGTGGCTCAGCTGGTAGAGGATCTGCCTGCAGTGCGGGAGACCTGGGTTTGATCCCTGGCTCAGGAAGATCCCCTGGAGAAGGGACAGGCTGCCCACTCCAGCGTTCTTGCCTGGAGAATCCCATGGACAGAGGAGCCTGTTGGGCTACAGTCCAGAGGGTCTCAAAGAGTTGGGCATGACCTAGTGAGCATGCACACTGAAAATGGAGCACCCTAGAAACTTGACTCTCTGATTTCAACTTGGATTTTCTTTTCTGTTTTTCAAAATAGCCTGTGGGAGTAAACAGAAGCTTCAGTCATCATCCAAGGACCCTCCAGCCCTTTGAATATGGAATGAAGAGGGGCCCGCTGGGGGTGGGGGAGTCTGGTGTTCCTATCTGATGACCAGCTCCTGGGGTCTCCTCTTGACCCTGGTTCAAACTGCCTGAATTTTCCACGGGGAAGCTGACAGGGAAGTACCTCTTTTGGAAAGGGGTTTTCAAACTGGACTTTGCTCAAACTTGGCAAATAATTAACTTTTCATCCTCTCATAAAATCGAGACTGTGGCTGGTTCAAAGCCCAGGACCCCAGGCCTTAATTGAATTAACTTGGTTTTCCATCCTGGTGAAGGATCCTTCTACACTCTGGCATGCGGTGAGGGCTGCCCTTCCTGGAGAGAACATAGGCGTCCATTGAGCGGAGGCCGGCGAGCCCGGGCTGCGGCACGCAGATGGGACCTGAGTGGAAAATGGGACGCTCTCCGAAGGGGACAAAGCATGCTCTGTTCCCTCCACGTTCAAGCTCCGTCTGGATGCATCACCACTCCAGTCTGTGCCCGCCGAAGTGGAGGGCGGCCAGCCCCCCAGCCTGCCCGCCGAGGCGCGCCCCTGGCTCTCTCCCCGGGGTCTTCTCCCCTGGTCCTCTCTTACGTGGGATGGAAGCTATTGCCTCCCTTCTCTGCACGACAGCCTGCCCGCTGCCTCCGTTTATTTAATTTTTTACTTAGTTATTTCTTGCTGCAGTGGGAGTTCTCTAGTTATGGCTCCTCTCTAGTTGTGGTTTGCAGGCTTCTCATTGCAGTGGTTTTTCTTGTTGTGGAGCATGGCCCTTCGGTGTGCAACCTTCAGTAGTTGTGGCCACGGGCCTAGTTGTTCTGCAGCATGTGAAATCTTCCTGGACCGCGGATGGAACCCACGTCCCCTGCACTGGCAGGCAGATTCTTAACCATTGGACCACCAGGGAAGTCCCTGCCCATTACCTGTTTGCAGACCTCATTGACTCTGGTCCTTCTTAGCTCTTGTGCCTTGATTTTTGGCTTCGTTCATATCCCCTCTGCATATGCATTTATGCACCTCACTTACTGAAATCAACGCATTTTGCCAACTTCAGATAAAATGTTACTATGCAAACAGGAGGTCTGAATGATTCTTGATGGAAGTCATTCTCCAAAACGGAATGAGTCAAAATAAGACAGTCTTCTGAGCTTCCCTGGTGGGTGGTCCAGTGGGTAAAGAGTCCGCCTTGCAGTGCAAGGGACGCCAGTTCGATTCCTGGCCCGGGAAGATCCCACATGCCGCGGAGTGGCTGGACCAGTATGTCCAGTTGCGAGCCAGCGCTCTGGAGTGCATGTGCCTAGAGCTGGTGCTCTGCAATGAGAGGCCACTGCAGTGGGAGGCCCACACAGGCCAAAGAATAAAGATGGATGAAAATAAATAAATGAAGGACAAATGGAAGAGACCAAAAATAAAAAAAAAAATAATAAAAAGACAGTCTTCTACTATTTGTACGTCCAACAGTTCTTCCTACAGAGGAGCTAAAACAAAAACACTACATAAAGCAAAGGGATTCCAGTTAAACTGTAAGTCTCTGGAGGGTAGAGAGATGCCTCGTCTCTGTTAAGAGTTCTGCTGGCCTTTGCACACCACTGTGTGTGACTCGAACACTCAGGTGACTGATCACACATTGTCAGCCAGCTGAGAATGGGACATCTCCCATGCCTGAGATGTGGCACAACTGAGATGTGAAAACATGGCTGTAGATAAATTTAAATTCTGGAAGGCTGAATTCTAAAGCAGTTGAAAATTCTTTTCTTTCAAAATCTTTCTGGTCTTGTATGGAGAGGCTTTTGTATTTGAGGTAATCTCTTAAAGACCACTAAAATCTACCCAACCACAGAACATTCATGCATGCTGAACCTTGGAATCAGTGATCCGCCAAAGGAAATGTAGAATTAAATTATCGTATTGATGCTGACACTTGGGCTTCATCTCCATGACGGAGCAGGGAAATGTCTCTCTGTGTGGGATTAGAAACATAATCTGTGAATCAAGGTCATCTGAGGAAAGCCTCGGGGTTTATTTCTTTCAGGTTGCACTTCGAAAAGTTGTATTTGCACCAGGTTACTTGGCCTCTCTCTGAGAACTCTGTTCCTAAAGATATGCTCAGATGTACGCAGGCTTTGGGGGCGATTCTTCAGTCTGCATACACAGGGCTGGGAGGTATGCTTGTGGATTTATAAGATAGTAATGAGGTTCATGCGCTTCCTTGGTGGCTCAGATGGTAAGGAACCTGCCTGTCAGTGCAGGAGACCCAGGTTCCATCCCTGAGCTGGGAAGATCCCCTGGAGGAGGAAATGGCCACCCCCTCCAATATTCCTGCCTGGAGAATCCCATGGACAGAGGAGCCCGGCGGGCTACAGTCCACGGGGTCACAAAGAATCAGACTGACTTAGCGACTAAACAAAAATGAAGCACTCCTTGTGGCATCCTTCCTGTAGCAGGATGGGATGGGAAACATCCAGGAACTCAACCAGGCTTCTGCGTTATCAGGTCCCTTTTCCTCACCGTGTCCTGGAACTTTATTTTTGACTCATGTGCCCTTTTGCTTCTGTGTGAAGTCCCTCTGTGTTACTCCAAGCCAAACATCTTTGATTCTCAGCTCTGGTTCTGAAAAGCTGCATTTTGCTAGACTGCATTTCCCCCGCCCTCTACTTTATTCAACAGTGGTTTTAAGGAAAAATACAGAAAACAGTTAATAGTAAGAGCATGGTGAAGGTGGCAGCTGTCATAGAGAAAAGTGGCCCCCCTTTCTAAGAGAGGGTGCCGCTGCATGAGCCCCAGACAGCTGGGTGTGGGCAGCTGACAGGCCAAGGTAGAAACTGTCTGTGGTTTTTAATTAAGGAAAAAATGGAGTTCAGAATAGCTAGTTCTCCGGGATTCCATTCTCTCTGCTTCTGCTTCAGACAGACAGGGAAGTGGTGAAAACAGGTCTCCTTGTTACTGACCATATCTTGAAGAGGAAAGCCGATTCTCTTCTGCTTACCGTAAGTCCCGCCATCTTCTGTGTAAGAGGCCGCGGGACGGTGGCGTCTGTAATGGCCTCACAGCTGCGAGGGGGGAGCTGGGAGAAGGCGAGGCGGAGGCGGAGGAGGATCGGTTGCCCATGAGGCCGGCCGTCGTGCCTGTCCCCCACTGAGTCCTTTTCACCTCCGGAGCGCTCTCCCACGCTTGAACGATCCAGTCCAGATAGCACCCTGACCCAGCAGGTTCTAGCCTGCACTCAGTTTCACAAAGGAAAAGGTATCTTGTCCACACTAGAGTCTGCATTCACACTGGGAGTCCAGCTGACTCGAAAAGTTACGTCCGTAGCCCGGGCGAAGGGGAGGGAGCCCTCTGCAGCATGTCTTCTCGCCCTTCACGACAAGTCCTTCTCTTTTCTTTTCTTAATCTCGTCCATCAGAACCTGATTCTTTTATTCAGGAATAAATATGTTTAGCGTGGGGGCTTCCTTAGTGGTTAAGACTCTGCACTTCCCATGCCGGGGCTGCAGGTTTGATCCCTGGTCAGGGAAGTAAGACCTCACATGGGATACATCTAAAACGTAAGTAACTAAATAAATAAATTTCACAAGATCCAGGCTAAATAAATTGTGTCTGTGTGTGTGTGTGTGTGTTTAGAGCTAAATGAGGAGGTGTCAGGAGGCGTGGTGGTTCTGACAGGTCTTCCTACAAACAAGGGTAGAAAGGCAGCTGCCTGCCCCAAGCCTGGCCCAACGTGGAGACGAGCTTGGTGATGTGTTTCCCTTCCTGCTTCATGGTATGTGGAAACCACCTTAGAACGCTCATCCTCTGCACCCCAGATGCAGCCAGTGAAAACCTGCCTCCCTTCCTGGTGAGCTTCTGTCCTGTCAAGCTGAGGTGAGCATCATTAAAGCTGAGGGAAAGCGCTTGTTTTTTCAATAAGAAAAATAGGCTGCTCGGTACAAACATCCCGCGTCTTTGGGTGCCTCCTGTTGAGTGTGCCTGTTTTTTTTCAGAATAGCTAGTTCTCCGGGATTCCATTCTCTGCTCCCAGACAGACAGGGAAGTGGTGAAAACAGGTCTCCTTGTTACTGACCATATCTTGAAGAGGAAAGCCGATTCTCTTCTGCTTACCGTAAGTCCCGCCATCTTCTGTGTAAGAGGCCGCGGGACGGTGGCGTCTGTAATGGCCTCACAGCTGCGAGGGGGGAGCTGGGAGAAGGCGAGGCGGAGGCGGAGGAGGATCGGTTGCCCATGAGGCCGGCCGTCGTGCCTGTCCCCCACTGAGTCCTTTTCACCTCCGGAGCGCTCTCCCACGCTTGAACGATCCAGTCCAGATAGCACCCTGACCCAGCAGGTTCTAGCCTGCACTCAGTTTCACAAAGGAAAAGGTATCTTGTCCACACTAGAGTCTGCATTCACACTGGGAGTCCAGCTGACTCGAAAAGTTACGTCCGTAGCCCGGGCGAAGGGGAGGGAGCCCTCTGCAGCATGTCTTCTCGCCCTTCACGACAAGTCCTTCTCTTTTCTTTTCTTAATCTCGTCCATCAGAACCTGATTCTTTTATTCAGGAATAAATATGTTTAGCGTGGGGGCTTCCTTAGTGGTTAAGACTCTGCACTTCCCATGCCGGGGCTGCAGGTTTGATCCCTGGTCAGGGAAGTAAGACCTCACATGGGATACATCTAAAACGTAAGTAACTAAATAAATAAATTTCACAAGATCCAGGCTAAATAAATTGTGTCTGTGTGTGTGTGTGTGTGTTTAGAGCTAAATGAGGAGGTGTCAGGAGCGCGTGGTGGTTCTGACAGGTCTTCCTACAAACAAGGGTAGAAAGGCAGCTGCCTGCCCCAAGCCTGGCCCAACGTGGAGACGAGCTTGGTGATGTGTTTCCCTTCCTGCTTCATGGTATGTGGAAACCACCTTAGAACGCTCATCCTCTGCACCCCAGATGCAGCCAGTGAAAACCTGCCTCCCTTCCTGGTGAGCTTCTGTCCTGTCAAGCTGAGGTGAGCATCATTAAAGCTGAGGGAAAGCGCTTGTTTTTTCAATAAGAAAAATAGGCTGCTCGGAACAAACATCCCGCGTCTGGTAACCTCCTGTTGGTGTGCTGCTGCCTTCAGTGGCTGGGCATGCAGTTGGTGCTCAAATCATCTCAGCTTATGTGAAGATTCATGAAGCGGTATTAATCATAGCTGGGCTTCCCTGGTGACTGAGGGGTAGAGAATCCACCTGGCAGTCCAAGAGGCCGGTTTGATCCCTGGGTCAAGAAGATCCCCTGGAGGAGGAAATGGCAACCCACTCCAGTATTCCTGCCTGGGAAGTCCCCTGGACAGAGGAGCCTGGCGGGCTGCAGTCCATGGGGCCGCAAAAGTGTGGGACACAACTTAGCGACTAAGCAAAAACAACAAAATATTAACTGCTTCAAAGGGTCTTAGGAGGACTACATAAGGGTTTTTTTTTGGTTTTTTTTTGACACTTCTAGTGATCTTTCATTTATTTATCTTTGTTCTTTGGCCTGTGTGGGCCTCCCATCGCAGTGGCCTCTCTCGCTGCAGAGCACCAGCTCTGGGCACATGCGCTCTAGAGCCCCGGCTTGGTAGTTGGACACATTGGTCCAGCCGCTGCACCGTGCATGGGATCTTCCCAGGCCAGGGATTGAACTGGCGCCCCTTGTACTGCAAGGCAGTGTCCTTACCCCCTGGACCACCAGGGAAGCCCTACATAAAGGTTTTTAACTGGAAGCATCTTTATGAATATTGCTGGCATATCCTAGGCACTCAAGGAGCGCTGTGTGCTATTTCCACTCTAAGGGTGATTCATGAGCAGCACTCTCCACAGTTAGGGGTACTGTGCGGGGCTGCAGGATGACAGGCGGGTTCCTCCCTCTGCCCACAAGTTGGAATGATCAGCTGCCATGATAGCTGGGTGATCTCCGAGCGAGAGGCAACTCGGAGCGACCTGTGTGGCCACCGTGCTGACCTCCAGGCTTGTATACGACACGCGAAGCCTAGTGTGCAGTCCGTGGGGGTCTAAGAGAGTCAGACGTATGACCGAACAACAGCAACCACAATCATAGATTACTGCTAAAAGTATTACTCATCTATGCAAATTCTAGAGTAATTTATCGTCCACATTAATTATAAATTAATGTATTGAGTTATTGAGATTATAGATTAAATTATAAATTAATCACAGATTAATTTGTTTACAGTATGGTCGTCCTGCTTCAAAGCATTTACGTTGCTTAGTTAAGCAAGACTTGGTCCTGTATCATTCATCTCGAACTAGGAACACTTTAGAGGCAGGGAACTGTGGGTAAGCTTCTATGGAGTGACTGACACATCATTGTGAATTAACTCATAAATGAAGGAGGAATCCAAGTAATTAAAGAGTAATTTAGAATAAAAGAGTTGATCTGAGCTGTGTCACAGTGGAGCCCCTGACCTTGGGTTCTGGTAGATGGCGCTCCTTCTGTTCCTGGTGCGTGGTCCCTTTGGTGGAATCCTTCCTTTCACCCCTTCTCTGCGGCAGAGGGTCTTAGGAGGACTACATAAGGGTTTTTTGGTTTTTGACACTTCTAGTGATCTTTCATTTATTTATCTTTTTTCTTTGGGCTGTGTCGGCCTCCCATCGCAGTGGCCTCTCGCTGCAGAGCACCAGCTCTGGGCACATGCGCCTAGAGCCCCGGCTTGGTAGTTGGACACATTGGTCCAGCCGCTGCACTGCACGTGGGATCTTTCCAGGCCAGGGATCAAACCGGCGTCCCTTGTACTGCAAGGCAGTGTCCTTACCCCCTGGACCACCAGGGAAGCCCTACATAAAGGTTTTTAACTGGAAGCATCTTTATGAATATTGCTGGCATATCCTAGGCACTCAAGGAGCGCTGTGTGCTATTTCCACTCTAAGGGTGATTCATGAGCAGCACTCTCCACAGTTAGGGGTACTGTGCGGGGCTGCAGGATGACAGGCGGGTTCCTCCCTCTGCCCACAAGTTGGAATGATCAGCTGCCATGATAGCTGGGTGATCTCCGAGCGAGAGGCAACTCGGAGCGACCTGTGTGGCCACCGTGCTGACCTCCAGGCTTGTATACGACACGCGAAGCCTAGTGTGCAGTCCGTGGGGGTCTAAGAGAGTCAGACGTATGACCGAACAACAGCAACCACAATCATAGATTACTGCTAAAAGTATTACTCATCTATGCAAATTCTAGAGTAATTTATCGTCCACATTAATTATAAATTAATGTATTGAGTTATTGAGATTATAGATTAAATTATAAATTAATCACAGATTAATTTGTTTACAGTATGGTCGTCCTGCTTCAAAGCATTTACGTTGCTTAGTTAAGCAAGACTTGGTCCTGTATCATTCATCTCGAACTAGGAACACTTTAGAGGCAGGGAACTGTGGGTAAGCTTCTATGGAGTGACTGACACATCATTGTGAATTAACTCATAAATGAAGGAGGAATCCAAGTAATTAAAGAGTAATTTAGAATAAAAGAGTTGATCTGAGCTGTGTCACAGTGGAGCCCCTGACCTTGGGTTCTGGTAGATGGCGCTCCTTCTGTTCCTGGTGCGTGGTCCCCTTTGGTGGAATCCCTTCCTTTCACCCCTTCTCTGCGGCAGACTTTATGTATTTCCCATTCGATGGTCAGGCCTCAGGCCTCCAGGGGGCCATGTGCCGGTTCCTCCCCTACAATTAAGTTGGGCGTCCTTCCCATAGCATCAGTACTTCCCTTATGGTTTATCAGACAACCCCTGCCCTCACACCCAACACATACACTGTTTTTCCTAAAGACAACCAAACGTGCTGGCTTTGAAGCCGGGCTGCCTGGGTGCGTGTGGCTCCACTTTGTGCTACCAAGTGACTTGGGAGGAAAGTTCTCAGACTCCTCGTATATAGGAATTTAACAGAGGTAATAAACGTCCCTTCTTCATAGGATCGTGATGAGGGTCAAACAGATACAATGCTTAAAACATTTACAACAAAAGGGCACATCACCCTCCAGGAGTGCTTGCTATCATCATGACTTATTACTCACAGATAAGCTGTTCTTGTGTGAACTATTTCTGGGCTGGGTCCCAGGGCATGGTCTATGGTCGATCCATGGCTTTGTCCCCGGTGCCTAGAGCAGGGCTAGGCTCATAGTAAGTACGCGTCACTGTGCGACACCGTGGGTACTCACTCCTGTCCGACTCTGCAGCCCCGTGGACTGTCGCCTGCCCGGCTTCTCTGGCCATGGGATTTCCCAGGCAGGAGACTGGAGTGAGTCAGCAGTTCCTCCTCCTCTGTGGAACCTTCCTGACCAGGGAGAGAACCCGAGACCCTGTCTCCTGCTTGGCAGGTAGGGTCTTTACCCCTAGCGCCACCTGGGAAGTCCAGGGACTCAGTCAATACTTGCTGAGCTAATGACTTGGTAAATTAGGTCCACCTTGGCTCAGCTCCTCTTTACGGCGATGTTTTATTTATTGATCAGGTGATTTTTTGATTTGACTCTTCTGGTAAAATGCTGTTTTGTATTCTTGGTAACGTGTTAGTTCTTTCCACTGAAGGTGGGCTGGAGGTTCCTCCTTTCTTCCTTTTCTTTGTGTCTGTCTGTCTTTGTGCCTTATTCTTTCTTCCCTTCATTGTGTCTTTCTTTCTTTACCCCATTCTTTCTCTCTTTCTCTCTCTCTCTCTCTGTGTTTTCCTGGAATGAAACAACTTAAAGCGGACTAATGGACTCTTTACGATGTAGTGAGATCCCTATTGATAGGAGCACATTTCAGTACCTGATAGGCAGTGAGGTTTTATGATGTTTCCAAGTCTGAAATTTGTGATTCTATATCCTGTGTTCTCAGAGAACTCAATAAGGGCAGCTACATGACACAGTCGTCTTAACTGCTTTTCTGCCTATAGCTTTTGTTAGGCTACATGCACTTTGTATGTGTTTAAGATGACTCTTATAATGGCAAATATAACCTTACGATTCTCCTTACTTTCATGGGTGGGACATCCTGTGGTGTCAGGTCCTGTGAAAGGCATTTAACCTCCCCCTCCTACCCAGCAATTGTTTGGTGCCATTCTACATATTTTACCGCTCATTCCACGTGGTCGGTTTTTAATAACACAAATATATTGTATAAAGTGACACTGCAATTTAAGCAAGCCTCATAATATTTTACAAACCTTGGATTTGGAAAGGAGAAAGTACATTTGTTTTCCCTCGGCTACCCACAGATATAAAAATAAAGACTGGGAAGAATTCTGGGCAAGACATCAGGAAGACTGAGTCCTCACATAGGTTCTTTTGCTGTTAAGATGGAGAGAAAGATTTCGTGTGTGTGTGCGTGCGTGCGTGCGTGCGTGCCTGTGAACATTCAGCATGCAAAGTAGACTCTGCCAGTTAGGGGGTTTTCAGAGGCTCCTGGAAAGGGGTTCCTCTTCCATCCTGTCGTTTGTACCTGCCCCCGGGCGCGCTGAGGGCTGCCCAGAGTCCGCCGCCGCTCACAGAGCCGCGGGGCTGGGAGGCACCCTCTGACCCGGTCTGGCCATGCAGGTGAGTCCAGAGCCAGGATGAAAACAGGATGTGGGCTCCCGAGAGTTGCCCTAAAGACTGGAAACACTTGCCCGGGCACGGAGGCTTCTGGGTGAGGTTCTGCCGCCATCATCCAGTGTCCCTTCCCCATGACACAGAGAGAACTCTCAGCCCCAGGGGCAGAAGTTCACGGAAGGTTGCTCCAGGACTTCCGGTTCAAGGGGCCTTTTTCTGCTCTCTGGCTGTGGATTCTCTTTTCTCCAAAGAATCCTGTGTCCCAGAGACCTAGAGAAAAAAAAGTTATTTCAAAACAAGACAAAAACTAAATAACGTAAAGAAGCTAGCGACCACAATTCCTGGCTCACCCAGGTGGTGTGATTTTGAGTCTGTAATGGAAATTTTCCTGATTTTCTAATGGAGGTTTTCTGATTTAAATTTACTTGTTTTGGTGATGCTGGGTCTTTGTTGCTGGCACGGGCTTTCTCTCTGATCGCGGTGGGTGGAGGCTACTCTCGATGCAGTGCTCAGGCTTCTGTTTGTGGCGACTTCCCTTTGGGCCCAGCGTGGGCCCTGGGGCCTGCGGCCTCAGCAGCTGTGGCTCCTGGGCTCCGTGGTCGCAGCTCCCAGGCCCCAGAGCACAGGCTCAGTAGTCGTGGCGCACGGGCTTAGTCATCTCAAGGCACTTGGGAACTTCCTGGATCGGGAATCAAACCTGTGTCCCCTGCAGTGGCAGGACGATTCTTAACCACCGGACTGTCAGTGAAGTCCCAGACTGGACGCTTGCTGACCCTGATCAGTGGAAATAATGTGCGTTTTCTTTTTTTCTCCCCCTCCCCACCTTCGGGGCAGAACACATGCTTTCTAGTGCTTCTTTGTCATTGCTTTCTTCACTTTCTCCTCTGCATTGTCCTGTGATTTTTCTTCCCCTGTATAGAACAAATGGTAGAGGATGGCCAGCATTTTCTGCAGTGCTCCACAATCCAGACACTTAGCCAAATCAATTTTGCCTGTCGTTTGTACCTGCCCCCGGGCGCGCTGAGGGCTGCCCAGAGTCCGCCGCCGCTCACAGAGCCGCGGGGCTGGGAGGCACCCTCTGACCCGGTCTGGCCATGCAGGTGAGTCCAGAGCCAGGATGAAAACAGGATGTGGGCTCCCGAGAGTTGCCCTAAAGACTGGAAACACTTGCCCGGGCACGGAGGCTTCTGGGTGAGGTTCTGCCGCCATCATCCAGTGTCCCTTCCCCATGACACAGAGAGAACTCTCAGCCCCAGGGGCAGAAGTTCACGGAAGGTTGCTCCAGGACTTCCGGTTCAAGGGGCCTTTTTCTGCTCTCTGGCTGTGGATTCTCTTTTCTCCAAAGAATCCTGTGTCCCAGAGACCTAGAGAAAAAAAAGTTATTTCAAAACAAGACAAAAACTAAATAACGTAAAGAAGCTAGCGACCACAATTCCTGGCTCACCCAGGTGGTGTGATTTTGAGTCTGTAATGGAAATTTTCCTGATTTTCTAATGGAGGTTTTCTGATTTAAATTTACTTGTTTTGGTGATGCTGGGTCTTTGTTGCTGGCACGGGCTTTCTCTCTGATCGCGGTGGGTGGAGGCTACTCTCGATGCAGTGCTCAGGCTTCTGTTTGTGGCGACTTCCCTTTGGGCCCAGCGTGGGCCCTGGGGCCTGCGGCCTCAGCAGCTGTGGCTCCTGGGCTCCGTGGTCGCAGCTCCCAGGCCCCAGAGCACAGGCTCAGTAGTCGTGGCGCACGGGCTTAGTCATCTCAAGGCACTTGGGAACTTCCTGGATCGGGAATCAAACCTGTGTCCCCTGCAGTGGCAGGACGATTCTTAACCACCGGACTGTCAGTGAAGTCCCAGACTGGACGCTTGCTGACCCTGATCAGTGGAAATAATGTGCGTTTTCTTTTTTTCTCCCCCTCCCCACCTTCGGGGCAGAACACATGCTTTCTAGTGCTTCTTTGTCATTGCTTTCTTCACTTTCTCCCTCTGCATTGTCCTGTGATTTTTCTTCCCCCTGTATAGAACAAATGGTAGAGGATGGCCAGCATTTTTCTGCAGTGCTCCACAATCCAGACACTTAGCCAAATCAATTTTGTTTGCTTTTGATCAGGATGAAGGAAGTTCAGTTTTCCTAAGCAGAACATTAATAGGGCAAATCTATACAGAGTCCTTTCAATTCCTTGTGAAATAGCCAGAAACAGGCAAGAGGCAGTGAGAGCTTTCTTTTTTTTTTTTAAAGTGACTGCAACGACCATGCTAAACTAATTATATCATTTCCTAAATTATTTGGAATGTGTATTTGTAGAACTATACATGTATACATATCTAGCTGTACTTTCAGGGAAAATGAAGTCAATAGTTACTCAATTTTTTTAAGTCAAATAATTCCGAATGCAGCAGATCTTTTCCAAATGAATAAGAACCCGAGAAGGGTGGATTTGCGTGCTCTGAGGGTCTGATTTTATAGCTCACTTACTTCGCTCTCTGCTTCCATTTCAGGGCTGGGATCATACCTGATAAGGTACTTGGGCAATTGGTTCTGGTTTCAACTTAAGTCATAGATTCCTCCTTTGTTTATTCAGTTTTTTTTTTTTTTAGGTTAAATATTGTATTACAGTCTTTGCTAATACCAGCTTCTAAGATGAGATTTGTATTGTCCAGGTTTGGTGTCTTTCTTTTCCTGTGGTTTTCAGAAGGACAGGAGAGGCTCCTCCTGAAATAGGGGCTGTTCTGTTCTGTTCTGCTCGTAAGCGCAAAATGCCATGAACGGTTCAATCACAGGGCCTTCAAGTGCGTCAGAGGCAGGGCCTTTGTTTCTGCTTGGGCTAGCCTGTCAGAAAGCTTTTCCGGTTTCAAGACACTGAGCTGTCTGATGTATACAACTGCTCTAGAATGAATATCCTTAAGGATTTTACAGATAAGGGCTCGTTTTTCTGGGTAGGAATGAAAACAGTGCTGCTTGTGTTGAATTCAACCTCATACAAAAAATTTTAATTAAAAAAACCTAATTTGTATTGGGTTCTGATTGTCTCTCTACTTGAAACCATGGGTGAATTAAGAAACAGCTCATTACAGGGCTTCCCCGGTGACTCGGTGGTTAAGAATCCACCTACCAGTGCAAGAGACAGGGGTTTGATCCCGGGTCTGGGAAGATCCACATGCCAGAGCAACTGAGCCCATGGGCCACAACTTTGGAACCTGTGCTCTGGAGCCCACAAGCCACAACTCCTGAAATCCACACGTCGAGAGCCCATTCTCTGCAACAGGAAAGACTGCTGCCAAGCTAGAGAGCTCACCTCAACTGGGAGAAGTTTTTTTTAAAGTGACTGCAACGACCATGCTAAACTAATTATATCATTTCCTAAATTATTTGGAATGTGTATTTGTAGAACTATACATGTATACATATCTAGCTGTACTTTCAGGGAAAATGAAGTCAATAGTTACTCAATTTTTTTAAGTCAAATAATTCCGAATGCAGCAGATCTTTTCCAAATGAATAAGAACCCGAGAAGGGTGGATTTGCGTGCTCTGAGGGTCTGATTTTATAGCTCACTTACTTCGCTCTCTGCTTCCATTTCAGGGCTGGGATCATACCTGATAAGGTACTTGGGCAATTGGTTCTGGTTTCAACTTAAGTCATAGATTCCTCCTTTGTTTATTCAGTTTTTTTTTTTTTTAGGTTAAATATTGTATTACAGTCTTTGCTAATACCAGCTTCTAAGATGAGATTTGTATTGTCCAGGTTTGGTGTCTTTCTTTTCCTGTGGTTTTCAGAAGGACAGGAGGCTCCTCCTGAAATAGGGGCTGTTCTGTTCTGTTCTGCTCGTAAGCGCAAAATGCCATGAACGGTTCATTCACAGGGCCTTCAAGTGCGTCAGAGGCAGGGCCTTTGTTTCTGCTTGGGCTAGCCTGTCAGAAAGCTTTTCCGGTTTCAAGACACTGAGCTGTCTGATGTATACAACTGCTCTAGAATGAATATCCTTAAGGATTTTACAGATAAGGGCTCGTTTTTCTGGGTAGGAATGAAAACAGTGCTGCTTGTGTTGAATTCAACCTCATACAAAAAATTTTAATTAAAAAAACCTAATTTGTATTGGGTTCTGATTGTCTCTCTACTTGAAACCATGGGTGAATTAAGAAACAGCTCATTACAGGGCTTCCCCGGTGACTCGGTGGTTAAGAATCCACCTACCAGTGCAAGAGACAGGGGTTTGATCCCGGGTCTGGGAAGATCCACATGCCGCAGAGCAACTGAGCCCATGGGCCACAACTTTGGAACCTGTGCTCTGGAGCCCACAAGCCACAACTCCTGAAATCCACACGTCGAGAGCCCATTCTCTGCAACAGGAAAAGACTGCGACGAGCCTCCCACGCACCACAGCTAGAGAGTACCCTGCTCACCTCAACTGGGAGAAGCCCTCACAGCAACAAAGACCCAGCACAACCCCAAATAAATCAGTATTGGAAAATAATTTAATCCAAATTCTTGGTGGGAAATAGCCCGCTCTTAAAGGGGGCTGGGCAGACATCAGTAGACCCTAAGAGCCTGTGTTCTCATGTTTTCTTCTCTCTCTCTCTCCCCGTCATTCTCTATCTCCATCTGTCTCTCTTTCCTCTCTTTTCCTTCCTCTCCTTACAAAATGTGGAAGAAGGATAAAAGAGTTATTTGACTGAAACAGATTGGAAGCTGAGTAGAGTTGAACAAACAGGAATCTCCCACAGTGAAATGTAAATTTGTCTAAGCCGTGATGCCAAGTTTGTTTTTTTTTTTTCTACTTTCCTTCTCAATGGTAGCAATAACAGAACAGCATATTGATCCAGCAATCAGGAGGGCATCTTGCCCAACTCCTGGTCTTAATGAAACACAGCCTTAAGAACAACAAGAGCGGCTTCTCATAGACTGGCAGAGGTCCAGGGTCTCCATCAGAGCAAGTTCACTTAACTCTTCCCACCCTCTGTCTCCCCAATCTTATTCCTGACTATCTTCCTGGTTTTTTTTTTTTTTTTTTCAGTTTTTTAGTCGATAAGTCGTGTCCAACTCATTTGAGACCCCATGGACTCTAGCGCACCAGACTGTCTGTCCATGGGATTTCTCAGGCAAGAACACTGGAGTGGATTACCATTTCATTCTCCAGGGCATCTTCTCAGCCCAGGAATGAAATTCATGTCTCTTCTATCTCCTGAATTTCAGGCAGATTGTTTTACTGCTGAGCCACCAGAGATTCGGCCACTTTTATTTCTATTTCTTCCATGAATTAATGTCAAAATCTTGATCAAACTGTGTATCTTCGTCAAAATTTAAATACACCTTTTAGAAAATTACGTACATTCATATAATTATTACTTTAACACTTTTTTTTTTTTCTAGAGTGTCTTTCATGACATGTATAGATGATACTAAGATTAAAGATACAATTCAGCCTTCAAGGAGTTCCTATCTGGAGAGAGAAAATAACAAATAAACATGGAATTACAATATAGTGCAGTGGGCAGGGCAGGAGAAGCTTCAGTAGATGTCTGTGACTGTACGTTGTTAGATGCCTAAACCCATCTTGGGCCTCAAATCCAGCTTCTAAGATAAAGTGGGGTCTAAGCAAAAATTTGAGGGACACATAGTAGTGACCCTGAAAAAAGTGTGTGAGAAAGGGAAGGATATTTATTTCCAGGAGACGCACAGAAACAGATGTGAAAGCAACCCCAGGATATGGAAATGGACGTAGTTCTACAGTGGCTGAAATAGAGGAATGGTAACCTCAAGAAGCCTTCCATGCTCAGATGGAAAATTTTGAAGTATGAAGGGCAGGGTATAAAAGAGCAGGAAGAATGAACAATCAAGAACCTCCAGCTCTGGCTGCTGGGGACGGCAGGGTGCGTCTGTTCTCCTCTTCCATCTCTTGCTCGTCTCCCTCCCCGCATGCCTCCATCAGTGCTTTCTGGGTGAAATTTTCTTGATATTTCTCCATGAGGTGATCACTTTTAACTTGAGAGGACATCAGATCCAACATGTAACAACCAGTGCGTGCTAAGTCGCTTCAGTCGTGTCCAACTCTGTTCCACCCCAGGGACTGCAGCCCGCCAGGCTCTTCTCTCCATGGGATTCTCCAGGCAAGAATACTGGAGTGGGTTGCTGTGCCCTCCTCCAGAGGATCTTCCTGACCCAGGGATCACAGGGATCAAACCTGCGTCTCTTACATCTGCCTGCACTGGCAGGCAGGTTCTTCAGCACTGGCGCCACCTGGGAAGCCAGTGAGTACTCCCAGGGCAAGTCTAGTTTGATAAGGTTACCAGGGGTGACCCAGAGTAGGTGCTTCTCTTGTTGACAGCAGTGGTTAGGGTGTCAAGAGTCACACGGGTTTGAGGCTGCTGGTAATTTAATTCAGGAACACAGGAAGTTGAGATTCAAAGGAAGTGCCAACAGTTTTATTTTTCCTTTTTTTAAAATTTAAGCTTATTTATTTTTAATGGGAGGACAATTGATTTTTTTTTAAAGGAAGTGCTAAGATTAAAGATACAATTCAGCCTTCAAGGAGTTCCTATCTGGAGAGAGAAAATAACAAATAAACATGGAATTACAATATAGTGCAGTGGGCAGGGCAGGAGAAGCTTCAGTAGATGTCTGTGACTGTACGTTGTTAGATGCCTAAACCCATCTTGGGCCTCAAATCCAGCTTCTAAGATAAAGTGGGGTCTAAGCAAAAATTTGAGGGACACATAGTAGTGACCCTGAAAAAAGTGTGTGAGAAAGGGAAGGATATTTATTTCCAGGAGACGCACAGAAACAGATGTGAAAGCAACCCCAGGATATGGAAATGGACGTAGTTCTACAGTGGCTGAAATAGAGGAATGGTAACCTCAAGAAGCCTTCCATGCTCAGATGGAAAATTTTGAAGTATGAAGGGCAGGGTATAAAAGAGCAGGAAGAATGAACAATCAAGAACCTCCAGCTCTGGCTGCTGGGGACGGCAGGGTGCGTCTGTTCTCCTCTTCCATCTCTTGCTCGTCTCCCTCCCCGCATGCCTCCATCAGTGCTTTCTGGGTGAAATTTTCTTGATATTTCTCCATGAGGTGATCACTTTTAACTTGAGAGGACATCAGATCCAACATGTAACAACCAGTGCGTGCTAAGTCGCTTCAGTCGTGTCCAACTCTGTTCCACCCCAGGGACTGCAGCCCGCCAGGCTCTTCTCTCCATGGGATTCTCCAGGCAAGAATACTGGAGTGGGTTGCTGTGCCCTCCTCCAGAGGATCTTCCTGACCCAGGGATCACAGGGATCAAACCTGCGTCTCTTACATCTGCCTGCACTGGCAGGCAGGTTCTTCAGCACTGGCGCCACCTGGGAAGCCAGTGAGTACTCCCAGGGCAAGTCTAGTTTGATAAGGTTACCAGGGGTGACCCAGAGTAGGTGCTTCTCTTGTTGACAGCAGTGGTTAGGGTGTCAAGAGTCACACGGGTTTGAGGCTGCTGGTAATTTAATTCAGGAACACAGGAAGTTGAGATTCAAAGGAAGTGCCAACAGTTTTATTTTTCCTTTTTTTAAAATTTAAGCTTATTTATTTTTTAATGGGAGGACAATTGCTTTACAGTGTTGTGTTGGTTTCTGCTTTGTGTCAGCATGAGTCAGCCCGAGGTGGCCAGTGGTTTTCAGTGTTTCTAAAGTGCTAGATCCCTCTGCTGTGGTTCCTGAGCTCCCAAACGCAAAGGTCTGGTGGTCTGACGTGTGGTTCCGTGAGGGCAGATGATGGAACAAAATTAATACACTCATTGTAAATTAAACTGAAAGCCTTTGATAGGAAGTTCAAAGACACCCGTTGAAAGTGTCATTCTGGCTATTTCTATTGGCCTAGTGAGAATTTTACTCCGTGAATTTCAGATTGACGATGATTTAGTTTTATTTCAAATCAGTTCTGGAAAAAAAAGTGTCCTGGGATATAGTCTGAGAAAGCTTCGATGGAGATGTGTGTTGTATTGTCTTTTGTATCATTTTTTTCTTTCTTTCTAACTGGGGTAATCTCATGGCTTAATACTTCATTTTCCCCCCTGAATCTGGCTTATTACTGCTGATGATTTGGCTTTCCAAATTGTTAATTCAACCTTACCCCTCTTTCTTCCAGTCATCAGTCAAAATGGATTAAATTTTGCCAGTGAAAAGTTCCAGTTCCAGTTCTGTGGATCCAGTCTTTTCAACTTGTCATCACCTAAAATAGTACTTTGAAAGTGGGTAATAAAGCTACATTACATCTCTATCACATGCAGATACGATCACATGATGCCTAATATTTTTATAGCCCTCTACATGAAATGACTTTAGGGAACATTGAAAAAGTATTCTTTTCATCCCAAATATAGAAGCTGTGAGTCACTAGAAATGAACTGAGTCATCTTTAATGAAAGGAATTACGCCCAACTTTTAGGGCTTCCCTGGCAGTTCAGACAGTAAAGAGTCCACCTGCAGTATAGGAGACACAGGTTTGATCCCCGGGTCAGGAAGGTCCCCTGGAGAAGGGAATGGCTACTCTATCCAGTATTCTCCCCTGGAGAATCCCGTGGACAGAGGAGCCTGGCGGGCGACAGTCCATGGGTTTGCAGAGAGTTGGACACGACTGAGTGACTAACACTTTCACTTTTCTGGCTTTGTCCTTTGGAAATTTAAGCTTATTTATTTTTTAATGGGAGGACAATTGCTTTACAGTGTTGTGTTGGTTTCTGCTTTGTGTCAGCATGAGTCAGCCCGAGGTGGCCAGTGGTTTTCAGTGTTTCTAAAGTGCTAGATCCCTCTGCTGTGGTTCCTGAGCTCCCAAACGCAAAGGTCTGGTGGTCTGACGTGTGGTTCCGTGAGGGCAGATGATGGAACAAAATTAATACACTCATTGTAAATTAAACTGAAAGCCTTTGATAGGAAGTTCAAAGACACCCGTTGAAAGTGTCATTCTGGCTATTTCTATTGGCCTAGTGAGAATTTTACTCCGTGAATTTCAGATTGACGATGATTTAGTTTTATTTCAAATCAGTTCTGGAAAAAAAAGTGTCCTGGGATATAGTCTGAGAAAGCTTCGATGGAGATGTGTGTTGTATTGTCTTTTGTATCATTTTTTTCTTTCTTTCTAACTGGGGTAATCTCATGGCTTAATACTTCATTTTCCCCCCTGAATCTGGCTTATTACTGCTGATGATTTGGCTTTCCAAATTGTTAATTCAACCTTACCCCTCTTTCTTCCAGTCATCAGTCAAAATGGATTAAATTTTGCCAGTGAAAAGTTCCAGTTCCAGTTCTGTGGATCCAGTCTTTTCAACTTGTCATCACCTAAAATAGTACTTTGAAAGTGGGTAATAAAGCTACATTACATCTCTATCACATGCAGATACGATCACATGATGCCTAATATTTTTATAGCCCTCTACATGAAATGACTTTAGGGAACATTGAAAAAGTATTCTTTTCATCCCAAATATAGAAGCTGTGAGTCACTAGAAATGAACTGAGTCATCTTTAATGAAAGGAATTACGCCCAACTTTTAGGGCTTCCCTGGCAGTTCAGACAGTAAAGAGTCCACCTGCAGTATAGGAGACACAGGTTTGATCCCCGGGTCAGGAAGGTCCCCTGGAGAAGGGAATGGCTACTCTATCCAGTATTCTCCCCTGGAGAATCCCGTGGACAGAGGAGCCTGGCGGGCGACAGTCCATGGGTTTGCAGAGAGTTGGACACGACTGAGTGACTAACACTTTCACTTTTCTGGCTTTGTCCTTTGGATATGAATCTGAGAAATCTGTACTCTGATCCCCGCCCTCCCCTCCCCACCCAACAAGCCAAAGTTTCACAGAATAAGCCTTCTTATCCTGTATTAATTGCTCCTACTTTTTGACCCTGGCCTACCTTCTGGAGCAGAGAGTGGGTGAGGAGGAGGGGGAGGATTAACTTGACAAGGTCTTAAGTTTAAGGCATAACTCCAATGGGAGATTTTTCTTGCAAATTCTTGCTCTTTTGGAAAGCCATTTTCAGTGTTGACTAAGAGTTCCATGGGAGCAGGGGGATATTGTAGAAGGAAAAACACACACAAGTTCTGTTTGAGAATACTATTGATAGTGGAGAAAGAGAACTAGGACGTGGATAGTAAGAACTTACTTATTTCCAGAAGCAAAAGTTATGGAGTCAGCATGTGGAGGTGGTAGGGGTGGTGGTTTAGCTGCTAAGTTGTGTCTGGCTGTTACCAACCCCAGGGACTGTAGCCCGCCAGTCTCCTCTTTCCATTGCATTTCCTAGGCGAGAATATTGGAGTGGGTTACCATTTGCTTCTCCAAGGGCTCTTGAGACCTCTGGATCAAACCTGAGTCTCCTGCTTGGCAGGCAGATCCTTAAATTACTGAGAACCCGGAAAAGCCTGTTGAATACATAGACTTCATTTTGTTTGAGCCACTGTATAGCTGAACAGTTAGGATACCAACGTTGGCATCAGAGGGACTGGATTCACATTCCAGTTGTCCTTGAGAACAGTTGTGTGACCTTCAGCAAATTGCTTCATGTCTCTGAGCTTCACTGTCCTCACCTGCCAAATAGGATTAAACTTCTACCCAATAGGGCTTTGCCAAAGTTAAAGCTTTGTATAAATATTTATTGGACAATAATGAACATTCAGTAAACAGTAGCAACCCATGGTTGAATGGGCTTCTAGGTTCGTCTCTGGCAGGAAATTCATCCTAATTCAAGTACCAACCTGCCAACTGGAGAAGCTAAGTGTTGTATTACACATTCTGGTCTGAAATTCATCCTAATTTCAAGCTGGCGGGCGGGACAGTCCATGGGTTTGCAGAGAGTTGGACACGACTGAGTGACTAACACTTTCACTTTTCTGGCTTTGTCCTTTGGATATGAATCTGAGAAATCTGTACTCTGATCCCCCCCCTCCCCCCCCCCCCCAACAAGCCCAAGTTTCACAGCAAAAACCCTCTTATCCTGTATTAATTGCTCCTACTTTTTGACCCTGGCCTACCTTCTGGAGCAGAGAGTGGGTGAGGAGGAGGGGGAGGATTAACTTGACAAGGTCTTAAGTTTAAGGCATAACTCCAATGGGAGATTTTTCTTGCAAATTCTTGCTCTTTTGGAAAGCCATTTTCAGTGTTGACTAAGAGTTCCATGGGAGCAGGGGGATATTGTAGAAGGAAAAACACACACAAGTTCTGTTTGAGAATACTATTGATAGTGGAGAAAGAGAACTAGGACGTGGATAGTAAGAACTTACTTATTTCCAGAAGCAAAAGTTATGGAGTCAGCATGTGGAGGTGGTAGGGGTGGTGGTTTAGCTGCTAAGTTGTGTCTGGCTGTTACCAACCCCAGGGACTGTAGCCCGCCAGTCTCCTCTTTCCATTGCATTTCCTAGGCGAGAATATTGGAGTGGGTTACCATTTGCTTCTCCAAGGGCTCTTCGAGACCTCTGGATCAAACCTGAGTCTCCTGCTTGGCAGGCAGATCCTTAAATTACTGAGAACCCGGAAAAGCCTGTTGAATACATAGACTTCATTTTGTTTGAGCCACTGTATAGCTGAACAGTTAGGATACCAACGTTGGCATCAGAGGGACTGGATTCACATTCCAGTTGTCCTTGAGAACAGTTGTGTGACCTTCAGCAAATTGCTTCATGTCTCTGAGCTTCACTGTCCTCACCTGCCAAATAGGATTAAACTTCTACCCAATAGGGCTTTGCCAAAGTTAAAGCTTTGTATAAATATTTATTGGACAATAATGAACATTCAGTAAACAGTAGCAACCCATGGTTGAATGGGCTTCTAGGTTCGTCTCTGGCAGGAAATTCATCCTAATTCAAGTACCAACCTGCCAACTGGAGAAGCTAAGTGTTGTATTACACATTCTGGTCTGAAGTTATGCATCTGAAAGTTCTTACTGACATTTATTTCTTCAGTTAGCTTCAGTTTGGCCATTTCATGTGAGATAATGAAACTTGTAAGAGTCAACAATTTGGGATATGTTAGCAATCTGTCTATCCATTGATCCAGTAAATATTAGTAGCTTCTCCTGTTCCCAGCTATGTACTATGCCCCGTGGGGAAATAAAGATTAGAAAAGACAGATTGGCCACAAAGAAGTCAAGATGTAAGGATGAGTGAGTGATGAATACCAATGGAAGGGTTGTCAGGCAAACTCAGTTAAATTGAAATTTCAGATAAATGGAGTGATTTTTTCTATGCGTTTGTCCCCAATGTCGCATCTGGTTATGGAAGATCTGCTGCATGCTGACTGAACCTTTGCTTGTGACAGATGCTTTTCCTGTCCAGAAAATCTGCCTGAGATGGCTCCCCTCACCCTTCCATGACTGTGAACTAGTGGCACTTATCTGCCTTAAAAAAAAGAGTGAATTGAAAGTCTCGCAAGTTTCCTGTGGGGATCCATCCGTGGTGGGTCTGCGTGGAGAGGAGTGGGGGGCTTGTGTAACTCCTTTTCGACACGTCTCTCATGTGCTTACATATATATACACATATACACACAGGTAGATATGTTTATATATGTGTGTGATAGATATATTTATACACAGGTATATATTTATATGCATGCTTGTATGTACATGCATTCAAACACATGTGTATACATATATACACACGTATAAAAGTTTGTATGCATGTCTTATATTTACGTATATAGCACACATATGTGTATATGCGGGCATACAGATAGGCATGTGTGTATGCCACATGCATCATATACATGCATGTGTCATTATATGTGTGTGTGAGGTGTGTGCGTGTGCAAAAAGCAGTGTTAATCCCTTGAAGAAACAACGCCTGTTTGTCCGCTCTTCAGAGGTGCGTGGCGATTAACCGCAACACCCCTTGCTGCCTTGAAAGTCCTGTGCCTGAGTGTGTGCTCTTTTGGGACTTAACTGAATCCTCCCAGACGGGGTGGTTTCCTGTCTAGGCTGCTCGCAAAACAAGGGAGCTGCTGGAGCTGAAAATAGCCCTTGGCCTGATGGCTTGGACATTGACCGAACCTGGAAAAGTTCTGGATTTGGGGGAAGAGAGCACACGACCATCCACAACAAGCTGGTGGGATGACTCTTGACGACACCCTCCTCGGCGATGGGAGTGAGAATCTCTGATCAGCATTTTCCCTTATTTTCCAAGAGTCTGTGATTTAATTTCCGGTTTTATCTTGTGGTTCTTCCTCCCACACCCAACTCTGTCATCACCCACTGCTGGCCACGTTCATACCATGACACTGCTATAAAATACACCGGAATTGACCATTTCAGGAAATGCACCACCTGACGCTCAGCATGGGCGTTGGGTGAAGTGCAGATTACCAAGTCTGCCACCGTGCTGCTCTGTGTTGGTCAAAGTTGGGTTTTCTGAGTGAGAAATAAAATGTCGTATGTCTTCAAATGAAGCGGGAAGACTGTCACTTAATCCATAACCCAAAGAGAGTACGTTTTTGATAACATATAGCCAATCCCTCCAATTTATTCTGCTGCTTCTCTAAGTAGTTTGAAAAGTGAAAGGTCTCCACATGGGGTCTTTACCTGTTGTAAAAATTCTTATGACATTGCCACATCCCAATGCCCTCCCCCAAATACTGCATCTTAAGAAATAACAAGATTCAGCAAGGCTTTGCTTCGATAGGGCCAGAACTGCCGTATGCATGTGTTGTGGGTCCTAATTAATTGCCACTTGTAAAGTAATTTGCAGTCTGGACAACAGATTCCATTAGTGTATACTTTTTCCCCTTCAACAGAATTTTCCACTGAGTAATGACTAACCTTTTCATTTCAGTAGAAATACTGGGAACTGGTGAAATGAGAAGCCAAAACTCAGTAGCCTGAAATGTTGCTGCTATGGTCTTGAGCTGTTTTCATTTCCTTTTTAGAAACATCAGGCTGCATAATTTTGTGTGTATGTCTGCTGAAAAACTCTGGTTTGTCTTTTTTATTTTCGCCACTTCTGGGTCATTAACCAACACCTTGTGCCTTAAAGTCGTGCGGGGCTCTTTTGGGACTTAACTGAATCCTCCCAGACGGGGTGGTTTCCTGTCTAGGCTGCTCGCAAAACAAGGGAGCTGCTGGAGCTGAAAATAGCCCTTGGCCTGATGGCTTGGACATTGACCGAACCTGGAAAAGTTCTGGATTTGGGGGAAGAGAGCACACGACCATCCACAACAAGCTGGTGGGATGACTCTTGACGACACCCTCCTCGGCGATGGGAGTGAGAATCTCTGATCAGCATTTTCCCTTATTTTCCAAGAGTCTGTGATTTAATTTCCGGTTTTATCTTGTGGTTCTTCCTCCCACACCCAACTCTGTCATCACCCACTGCTGGCCACGTTCATACCATGACACTGCTATAAAATACACCGGAATTGACCATTTCAGGAAATGCACCACCTGACGCTCAGCATGGGCGTTGGGTGAAGTGCAGATTACCAAGTCTGCCACCGTGCTGCTCTGTGTTGGTCAAAGTTGGGTTTTCTGAGTGAGAAATAAAATGTCGTATGTCTTCAAATGAAGCGGGAAGACTGTCACTTAATCCATAACCCAAAGAGAGTACGTTTTTGATAACATATAGCCAATCCCTCCAATTTATTCTGCTGCTTCTCTAAGTAGTTTGAAAAGTGAAAGGTCTCCACATGGGGTCTTTACCTGTTGTAAAAATTCTTATGACATTGCCACATCCCAATGCCCTCCCCCAAATACTGCATCTTAAGAAATAACAAGATTCAGCAAGGCTTTGCTTCGATAGGGCCAGAACTGCCGTATGCATGTGTTGTGGGTCCTAATTAATTGCCACTTGTAAAGTAATTTGCAGTCTGGACAACAGATTCCATTAGTGTATACTTTTTCCCCTTCAACAGAATTTTCCACTGAGTAATGACTAACCTTTTCATTTCAGTAGAAATACTGGGAACTGGTGAAATGAGAAGCCAAAACTCAGTAGCCTGAAATGTTGCTGCTATGGTCTTGAGCTGTTTTCATTTCCTTTTTAGAAACATCAGGCTGCATAATTTTGTGTGTATGTCTGCTGAAAAACTCTGGTTTGTCTTTTTTATTTTCGCCACTTCTGGGTCATGTTTTCTTAGTTGCGACTGAAGTTTTTTCCAACGAGTCTGCACTGGAGGTGATCATATAGTTACAAGACGGGGAGAAGAACAAAAGCTTGTCTTCTTTTTAATTTTATGTCTGTTTATTTATTTGGCTGTGCTGGGCCTTATTTGTGACACACAGGACCTTTGATCTTCATTGTAGCATGTGGGATCTTTCGTTGTGGCACATGGGATCTAGTTCCCTGACCAGGGGTTGAACTTGGGTCCCCTGCCTTGCTAGGGTGAAGTCTTACCCCTGGATTATTACTGTTATTGCTATAACCTTGAGTATATTTGTCTGCTGGAGTTTACCAGGCTGTAGGGTTTGATAGCATGTGTGCTAAGTCACTTCAGTCATGCGCGACTCTCGGCAGTTCCGTGGACTATATCCCGCCAGGCCGCTCTGTCCATGAGATGCTCCAGGCGAGAATAGTGGAGTGGGCTGCCCTGCCCTCCTGCAGGGGATGTCTCTCGTGTCTCCTGCATGGGTAGGTGGGTTCTCTACCACTGGCGCCACCCAGATCCCATCAGCTGTAACATACTGAGAATCTCTGGGTTTTTATGTTTTTGACACGTTTGGTGGGGCAGTCGTTAATAACCCGATTTGCTTTGCGTACCTAGAGTGTAAGGAGACTTGCCAAGTGGGAAAAAGAAAATGCCACTTTGGTGTGCAATTCTGTAAATAATCAGATCTCACTGTGATCTGAACAGTTTTGGGTCTTCTCCTGACAGACAGGTTCTTGGGGGTGATGGGGTATTCTGCCTGCAGCTCAGCGTATTCGGAGTGGAAGTTGGCAGGTTCTTCTAGGGGCTGTCAGACATGAGCAGCTACATGAGCAGCTCCTGGCATTTGGCCAGGGCAGATGCAGGAGATTTTTTTTCCCATTGGAACACATTTGTAAAATTTAGAACAAGTTTGCTTAAACAACGCAAAACACGTTATCTAGGAATTTGTGAAAAAGTGGTCATTTTCCGTCTTCATTTCCGTTGGGTGAACTTGATGTATGCTTTCAGTAGCATCTTCATGGTTATGGTATGTTTTGCACACTGCCCTTAAAGCTGGAGGGTGACATAGTGCGACCCAAGGAGCTATGCTTGCTCCGCTGACCTGCTTTCATCCTCAGGGTGTCTTGTGGGAGCTGCTGCTGTTCACGCGGCCCCGGGCGAGTGGAGCGAGTGTGTGCCCAGGAGCTGGAGACCCTGGGAGGATCAGGGAGCCCTGCCCGTAGTCTCGGCTCCTCATGGCAGAGGTGCGCCGGACTGCGGGTCAGGGTGCTGTCTTTCTGCTTCTGCGTCCCTCCCAAGCACCCCCGACACAGGCAGTGGCCCTTGCAGGAACGGAGAGGAGGGTCTGACATGGAAGGCAGTTTCATGGGGAAGTTTGAATTTCCCCCAAGTTCACAGTTCAGTCTTCTCAGTTCTTCTGTGCTTTCTTCTCAAAGGTGAATCTACGGAAGCCCGCAGACGATCCGTGGATATGCCCGATTCACACAGCAGATACCAGCTTGAAACAGTGCTGTTGCTTCAGCTTCCTCACCGAGCTCGGTCCTGTGTTTCCCCCTGAAAACACCACCTCCTATCCTTAAAAGGTCCTGTGTGCCTCAGCGAAGACCCTGCTCAGTCAAATACATAAACAGTAAAACAAACAAAGACAGAGCAAGGTCTGTCTTCTGCGAGTTAAAAGAAGAAAAGTCCCTATTGCCAAACACTTGCAGAGTGGGCATTCTAAGCGAAAGAAACAGGATACGGACAGTTTATACAATTTTGTAGGATGTTGGGAGTGACAGAAGACAACCCATATTAACTGAGTTTATTCATCAAAGGGGGACCCAAAAAAGGGAAGAGGGAGATGGTATGGAAGAGGTAGATTGGACCTTGGACTCTAGGCTAAGGAATGGGGAACGTGGATAAGTGACATGCAATGAATGGCCTCAAGTTTATTTTCAATTAATCACTTAATTTTTAACAAATATTTTTTAAATGTCTACTTTCTGCCAAGTGCCTTCTTAAATAAGCTTGGGATATTTGAATATGCAGAACAAACATTTCACCTTGTGAAATAGAGGAACTAGATCATCAACATAATAAATGAGGTATTTATGATATCAGTTTAATATATCAATCAAAATTATATCAAGCATATTGGATTTTATAGTTTGTTGGAAGAGATAAATTCTATAGGAAAATATGTAGCAGAGGTCATGGAGTTTCAGGAATGCTGGGGGTGGAGGGGCGAGTTGTAACTAGAGGAGTCCCAGCATGCCTCGCACGAGGCCGGCCTTTGAACACATTTCTTTTAAAACTTGTTACTTTGTATCGGTGTAGGGCTTCCCAGGTGGCTCAGGGGTAAAGAATCTACCTGCAAAGCAGGAAACGTGGGTTTGATCCCAGGCTGGGGAAATCCCACGACAGAGGCGCCTGGCAGGTGACAGTCCACAGGGTCACAAAATTGGACACAACTGAGCAATTAAACCACCACCACAGCCATGGCTGATGGACACACAGTGTTGTGGTGCTTTCAGGAGGACAGCAAAGGGGCTGTCATCCGTGGACGTGGGTCCATCTCCCCCAAACTCCTCCGCCATCGAGGCGGCCACAGCGTACTGAGCGGAGTTCCCCGTGCTGTGCAGCAGGTCCTTGTCGGTGATCCGTGTGAAACACAGCCGTGTGCTCCTGTCCATCCCGGACTCCCTAATGGTCGTTTTCCCGTCTTTCCACGGAACAACCATAAGGGCATCTGAACACGTTTAAGGAGGCAAGGCAGCTGGGAATGACACTCTGGGGTCGAGGACCATTCCCCAAGGCGTATCTGCTGCCAGTGGAGCAGCGTGTGAGCGGGGACCTTTCCAGCGGCCGTCCCAAATGGTATCATCAGAAAGACGACAGCAGTTATGGCGGAAATACTGAGTTTATTTTTAAAAAAATTCAAAGGGGACCCAAAAAAGGGAAGAGGGAGATGGTATGGAAGAGGTAGATTGGACCTTGGACTCTAGGCTAAGGAATGGGGAACGTGGATAAGTGACATGCAATGAATGGCCTCAAGTTTATTTTCAATTAATCACTTAATTTTTAACAAATATTTTTTAAATGTCTACTTTCTGCCAAGTGCCTTCTTAAATAAGCTTGGGATATTTGAATATGCAGAACAAACATTTCACCTTGTGAAATAGAGGAACTAGATCATCAACATAATAAATGAGGTATTTATGATATCAGTTTAATATATCAATCAAAATTATATCAAGCATATTGGATTTTATAGTTTGTTGGAAGAGATAAATTCTATAGGAAAATATGTAGCAGAGGTCATGGAGTTTCAGGAATGCTGGGGGTGGAGGGGCGAGTTGTAACTAGAGGAGTCCCAGCATGCCTCGCACGAGGCCGGCCTTTGAACACATTTCTTTTAAAACTTGTTACTTTGTATCGGTGTAGGGCTTCCCAGGTGGCTCAGGGGTAAAGAATCTACCTGCAAAGCAGGAAACGTGGGTTTGATCCCAGGCTGGGGAAATCCCACGACAGAGGCGCCTGGCAGGTGACAGTCCACAGGGTCACAAAATTGGACACAACTGAGCAATTAAACCACCACCACAGCCATGGCTGATGGACACACAGTGTTGTGGTGCTTTCAGGAGGACAGCAAAGGGGCTGTCATCCGTGGACGTGGGTCCATCTCCCCCAAACTCCTCCGCCATCGAGGCGGCCACAGCGTACTGAGCGGAGTTCCCCGTGCTGTGCAGCAGGTCCTTGTCGGTGATCCGTGTGAAACACAGCCGTGTGCTCCTGTCCATCCCGGACTCCCTAATGGTCGTTTTCCCCGTCTTTCCACGGAACAACCATAAGGGCATCTGAACACGTTTCGAAGGAGGCAAGGCAGCTGGGAATGACACTCTGGGGTCGAGGACCATTCCAGGCAGGGGGAGCACTTGATTCAAAGGTGGGGCGTATCTGCTGCCAGTGGAGCAGCGTGTGAGAGCGGGGGACCTTTCCAGCGGCCGTCGACCACAGTAACAGGATGGTATCATCAGAAAGACGACAGCAGTTATGGCGGAAATACCTACAGGGCATCATTCTTCACTTCTAAACGCTTTAAGGGGGTGATCTTAATCTGGGGCCCTTGAGCCAGCCCCGTGAAGGAGGGAGGAGCACAGAGGCTATTCCTAGTTTATAGATGGTGACACGGAGTCTCAGGACTTGACGTGACTTGCCCACGGTCAGAAGGCAAGGCCTGGAAGCCTCTCCACCTGGGCAGAGCAACAGGTCTACAGCCGGGAGACAATGGCGTCCTCAGACCGAGAGTGGGAAGACTCCCGTAAAAATAGTCCTGGGGCGTCAGGGCTTCAGGAAATGCCACACCGCCCGCTGCATGAGGGTCACGAGATGGGTGACTCTCCCCTTAGAAACGTCCCGATCCAGAGCGGGGGTCCGACGGAGGTCCATTCTTCTTTGCACAGGGCAGCGTGGTGTCCCAGGTAGGGGGGAGGGGTGAGTGTGCCTCTGACCTTCAAACCTTGTGTTTTCTTGGACTTGGAACCAAAAGACTGTTTAGATTCGCAAGCTGGCAAACTCTGTCCTTCTCTGAGTGAGGAACTTGCTCTTACCTTATCATCCTGCCACTGTCCCTGAGGAGAAAAGAGGGAGCCTGGGAGAATGTAACGACAAAGGAAAACCATTCGAAGACACCAAGTGACAGCACGTTCCCCAGGGGTAATGACTTGCTTTTGTTGTTTAGTCGCTCAGGCTTGTGTGACCCCGTGGATTGTAGTCCCCCAGGCTCCTCTGTTCATGGGATTTTTGAGCCAAGAATAGTGGAATGGGCTGCCATTTCCACCTCCAGGGGAATCTTCCTGACCCAGGGACTGGACCCACCTCTCGTGTTTCCTGTACTGGCATGTGAATTCTTTACCAGTTGGAAAGCCCCGTTGATCTTTTACCATAATTTCTTTTTGCTTATAAGGGCTCTTTGGAGAGACTTCTCTGGTGGTCCAAGAGTTAGGACTCTGTGCTTCCCATGCAGAGGGTTCAAGTTTAATCCTTGGTCGAGGAACCTTAACCCCACATGCTGTGCTGTATGGAGGCCACCCCTCTCCCAGAAAAGGCTCTTGGGTTAAGTGAAACAATTCTATTTTACTGTTTTTGCTAACTCCTTTAAGCAAAGTTAGCTAGTGATGAAGACAAGAAAATAAATGCATGGTATGCTCACTAGCTGGCTTCCCCGTTGGCTCAGTAGTAAAAAAAATCCACGTGCCAGTGCACGAGTCACAGGAGAGGCGGATTTGATCCCCAGATCAGGAAGATCTGGAGGAAGGCATGGCACCCCACTCCAGGATTCTTGCCTGGAGACTCCCATGCACAGAGGAGCCTGGTGGGCGACAGTCCACGGGGTCACAGAGAGTCAGACACGACTGAGCGACAGACCACACATGCATCCTCACTAGCAACTTGGTGAGAATGATCTTCTGCTGTCTCTCCTTTGCTGTTTTCTCCATGCCTCGCCTGCCTACTGGAACTCAGAGCATTGCCAAGTGTCTACAGGGCAGTTGCGTTGTGTGGGATGTGTAAAAGGAGAAAGGAAGCAAATTCCTCCAACTTTTTCTTTTTTTCTTCACAGAGACAGGCCCAAATCCCCTAGTTCCGCTTTAATCATCTGCCTCAAGACAAGTATGTGGATTCCCCAAATAACTGTGTCAAATCAGATTAAAATTTTAATTCTGCCGTGGAAGACTGAGCTGGAATGCCCCAGTGAGCTCAGGCACCCTTCTCACTCTACCCTGAGGACAGCTCCCATGACCCTCATTCTAGGATCCACAGCGGGATTAGGGAAAAGGTGGAAAATGGTAAAGGTGTCTGCCACGTGGAACGCTGCCAGGGGCGCGATCCTGAAGGTGGTGACAGGTGCTCAGGGTCCTTCTGAGGACTGGTGTGCTTGCACTGGGCTGTCATTCATCTCAAAGAGCCACCTTGGCTGGTCTGTTAATTGAGCTGCATCCCAAAGAATGGGCTTCTCGGCCACCTTTCTTCTGTAGGGTCCTCTTAATAGACCCGACCAGGATGGCCTTTGGATGGTGCGAGGCCACGCTCCTGCTTTGTATTAAAGGAACATGGTCCTTGTTGCGTTTCACCAGCAGCCTGTTGACTTGGTTGACCATTTGCTCTCTCCACCCACCTACTCTCTCCCACTCTGTCTCCAGATTCCAGCGTTCCCTGTTCAGCCACCCACCCTGCTCCTCTGCCCGCTCTCAGGGTGTCTGGGAGGGTGCCACGAGAGAGTGGAGCAAATAAGTGATGAAGACAAGAAAATAAATGCATGGTATGCTCACTAGCTGGCTTCCCCGTTGGCTCAGTAGTAAAAAAAATCCACGTGCCAGTGCACGAGTCACAGGAGAGGCGGATTTGATCCCCAGATCAGGAAGATCTGGAGGAAGGCATGGCACCCCACTCCAGGATTCTTGCCTGGAGACTCCCATGCACAGAGGAGCCTGGTGGGCGACAGTCCACGGGGTCACAGAGAGTCAGACACGACTGAGCGACAGACCACACATGCATCCTCACTAGCAACTTGGTGAGAATGATCTTCTGCTGTCTCTCCTTTGCTGTTTTCTCCATGCCTCGCCTGCCTACTGGAACTCAGAGCATTGCCAAGTGTCTACAGGGCAGTTGCGTTGTGTGGGATGTGTAAAAGGAGAAAGGAAGCAAATTCCTCCAACTTTTTCTTTTTTTCTTCACAGAGACAGGCCCAAATCCCCTAGTTCCGCTTTAATCATCTGCCTCAAGACAAGTATGTGGATTCCCCAAATAACTGTGTCAAATCAGATTAAAATTTTAATTCTGCCGTGGAAGACTGAGCTGGAATGCCCCAGTGAGCTCAGGCACCCTTCTCACTCTACCCTGAGGACAGCTCCCATGACCCTCATTCTAGGATCCACAGCGGGATTAGGGAAAAGGTGGAAAATGGTAAAGGTGTCTGCCACGTGGAACGCTGCCAGGGGCGCGATCCTGAAGGTGGTGACAGGTGCTCAGGGTCCTTCTGAGGACTGGTGTGCTTGCACTGGGCTGTCATTCATCTCAAAGAGCCACCTTGGCTGGTCTGTTAATTGAGCTGCATCCCAAAGAATGGGCTTCTCGGCCACCTTTCTTCTGTAGGGTCCTCTTAATAGACCCGACCAGGATGGCCTTTGGATGGTGCGAGGCCACGCTCCTGCTTTGTATTAAAGGAACATGGTCCTTGTTGCGTTTCACCAGCAGCCTGTTGACTTGGTTGACCATTTGCTCTCTCCACCCACCTACTCTCTCCCACTCTGTCTCCAGATTCCAGCGTTCCCTGTTCAGCCACCCACCCTGCTCCTCTGCCCGCTCTCAGGGTGTCTGGGAGGGTGCCCCACGGAGAGAGAGTGGGATGCAAATAAGGGGTGACATCAGGGTAGACAAAGGGCCACAGATGGAACAGGAAGAGGCGTGGGGGCACAAGAAGCCACTGTGTCCTCAGCGCAGGCCCTCAGGCTTTCTGAAAGCGTCGGTAGTCTGCAGAGTGGCCCGCAGAGGGGTGGAGGCGGGGCCTCTGAGGGAGTTCTCAGGGCGCGGGCTCGGGCTGCCGGACGACCTGAGGAAGAATAAGGTCTGAATTTCAGCTTAGTAACAATAACAATGAATGTTTTCAGTAAAAGTGTGTCCCATGTGATTTTGCGGGATAAATTATTTTTTTTTTTCCTAGTATATGTTCTATATAACATGTAGAACAGACATTTTAAGCAATTTAAAATTTAAATGTAACTGGGTAACTTGTATTTTGTCTCGTAATCTTGATCTACACCCTGTGCTAAAAGAAAAATTCCTTGTTTGTGGTCTATTACCAATGAACATGAAGATAAACATATTAATTTATACATGATAATTTATATAGAAATACATTATATATAATATATAAATATGTATTTGTATTTATAAAACATAAAATATATATTTATAAGATATATTTTATATTTATGCTTATAAAGTATAGGTGAACTTAAATATACTATATACAAATGATAACATACTATGTAGTATATGTAGTTTATATATATAAGTATAAATGTTATAAATAATATGTAGTATATATAATTATAAAGACTATAGAATATAATATATTAATATAAATCTATTAATGAAAATAATGTAAAATATAAACAATATGTGCACATAAGTAATACATAGATATATTAATAACTATATTAATGATAGATACACAATTTGTATACTATATAGTGATATATATTATAATCATATATTACACAATATAATGTTGTATATATATTTATATTTCTAAAATATACATAACATTAATTTTTCTGTGTTATATAAGTAGCTGACTGCATATACATAGAGATGATTTCACAACTCACTCCAGAGTCCTACTCGTTCTTTGCAGTGCTTCCTCTTGACCGTCTGCAGGAATGCTGAGGTCCTGCGGCTCCTTTTCCTGCTTCTACTTCATTTCGCGGTGAGTTCGCTCTCCTGAGGCCCCTCCCCACCGTCGGCACTGCTAACGTGTAATCAGGGCTCGGCCAGCTCGGGGACCCGGTCTCACCTCCCTCGGGAGCTCAGCCAGTGCCCTCAGAGGTCGCTGTCTCCAGCAGTGGCCATTCGGCGGACGCCGTTGACGACCTGGGTGGGGAGCGTGGCAGACCGCAGGTGCATGCCGTGCACGCCCGGCCTGCTGCGTGGCTTCAGTCGCGTCCTCCTCTGCGACGCCACGGACCGTAGCCTCCCAGCTTCCTCTGTCCGCGGGGTTTCTCCAGGCAAGACCACTGGAGTGGGTTGCTGTGCCCTCTTCCAGGAGATCTTCCTGACCTGGAGATCGAATCAGAGTCTGTGGCTTCTGGAGTGTCCGGCGGCTTCTTTACCACTAGTGCCACCGGGGGAGGCGTCAGTGTGTTCACATTCAGAGACCTCTCTTCCTGTGAAGTGTCCGGGCTGGCCCTCTTGTTCTAAGCCTTTCATCTTCCCCCAGACCTCCTTGCCTTTTCTTTGTGTCCCCATGCAAGCACATGTTTGCTTTTATCTCAGCTCTTACCAGACTTGACCAGAAGTCTGACGTGGTCTGCAGGGTTTTGCTGTAGAGTGCTGAAGGCGGGAACCCCGCGTAAGTCATCTGTGCCCCCGAGGAGTGGGCATGCGCTTGGCTGGTCTGTGATGGGCTCCGCGGGTCTGCTGAGTGCTGTGTGTCCTGATGTGTAGTTGAGCGCCGCAGCTCTGGGACTGGGGATGGAGTCTGGGAACCCAGTGCGGTCTCCCCACTTCACGTCCCAGCCTCCATGTGTGCTGGTGTGTGGACTCACAGGGAACCTTCCTTACCCCAGACCGAGAGAGGAATGAGAAGCTCTCTGGTTGTAATAATTCGTCCTCTCGCGGATAGAGGCGTATGAGAGGATGGCTAGGATATGCAAGTGTTGGCTCCCTCTCCTCCCGGCGCGAACCCGTAGGTGAGTGTAAATCCAGCCCTGTGAGCTTTGGCTCTCCGTGAAAACGCCTCAGCTGCTTCCTCCCACGTTGCATCAAAGGCTGCTGCTCAGGTCCTTCCCTGAGGCCCCCCGGTCAAATGAAAATGCTCTTCACCCCGTTTTGGCTAAGTTGCATTTGTTTTCTTCTGAGGCTCTTAAGTAGTCGAAAGCATTACGCATAAACCTGTTAATGTGTTTAAACAGTTCTCATTTAGATTCGTGGAAGCGGTTCACAAACCCTTGTGCCTCTCACTCAGTTTCCTTTCTCCTTCCCTCCACGCACTTGTTGCCGGATTTTGGCGTTCACGCCCGGCCTGCTGCGTGGCTTCAGTCGCGTCCTCCTCTGACGCCACGGACCGTAGCCTCCCAGCTTCCTCTGTCCGCGGGGTTTCTCCAGGCAAGACCACTGGAGTGGGTTGCTGTGCCCTCTTCCAGGAGATCTTCCTGACCTGGAGATCGAATCAGAGTCTGTGGCTTCTGGAGTGTCCGGCGGCTTCTTTACCACTAGTGCCACCGGGGGAGGCGTCAGTGTGTTCACATTCAGAGACCTCTCTTCCTGTGAAGTGTCCGGGCTGGCCCTCTTGTTCTAAGCCTTTCATCTTCCCCCAGACCTCCTTGCCTTTTCTTTGTGTCCCCATGCAAGCACATGTTTGCTTTTATCTCAGCTCTTACCAGACTTGACCAGAAGTCTGACGTGGTCTGCAGGGTTTTGCTGTAGAGTGCTGAAGGCGGGAACCCCGCGTAAGTCATCTGTGCCCCCGAGGAGTGGGCATGCGCTTGGCTGGTCTGTGATGGGCTCCGCGGGTCTGCTGAGTGCTGTGTGTCCTGATGTGTAGTTGAGCGCCGCAGCTCTGGGACTGGGGATGGAGTCTGGGAACCCAGTGCGGTCTCCCCACTTCACGTCCCAGCCTCCATGTGTGCTGGTGTGTGGACTCACAGGGAACCTTCCTTACCCCAGACCGAGAGAGGAATGAGAAGCTCTCTGGTTGTAATAATTCGTCCTCTCGCGGATAGAGGCGTATGAGAGGATGGCTAGGATATGCAAGTGTTGGCTCCCTCTCCTCCCGGCGCGAACCCGTAGGTGAGTGTAAATCCAGCCCTGTGAGCTTTGGCTCTCCGTGAAAACGCCTCAGCTGCTTCCTCCCACGTTGCATCAAAGGCTGCTGCTCAGGTCCTTCCCTGAGGCCCCCCGGTCAAATGAAAATGCTCTTCACCCCGTTTTGGCTAAGTTGCATTTGTTTTCTTCTGAGGCTCTTAAGTAGTCGAAAGCATTACGCATAAACCTGTTAATGTGTTTAAACAGTTCTCATTTAGATTCGTGGAAGCGGTTCACAAACCCTTGTGCCGTCTCTCACTCAGTTTCCTTTCTCCTTCCCTCCGCACAGAGACAGCTTCCGTTGCCTTTTGGTGCTAATTTGGGCCAAGGCCCAGGTTCAGGTTCAGTTCTTGTTTGGGTTTTGGATTTCTTGGGGAAATGATGTGGTCTGGAGCCAGCCACAAAGCAAAACCTGAATTCTGCTCAGTTCTTTTGGGGTCGTATCAGAGGGGGACTGCACATGAATCGGTGCATCAGCTCTGCTGAAAGGCAGGGACCCAGCAGACAGGAAGAAACAGTCCGCTTCCTTGATCAGCTGGCGTGGTGCCGTGCTCCCCACCAATCAGGTCAGAAAATGGACCCTCCTCAGGGTCACCCCCAAGGCAAGAATACTAGACTGGGTTGCTGTTTCCTCCTCAAGGAGATCTTCCTGACCCAGGGATCAAACCCATGTCTCCTGCGTGAGCAGGTGGACGCTTTTCCACTGAGCCAGCTGGGAAGGCGTCCCAGCCCTCCTTCCCACGTCATCCCGACATATCCAGAAATGACTACTGCTTTCGTGAAGTGAGAATTATTCTAAATATCAAGGGAAGGAGAAAATATTTCTAAGATGTCACCCCACACCAATGGTGGAGGAAGATAGGATTTAATTTTCATGCTACTCTTTCACAGATAATTTGGGAGGTAAGGGGAGAGATTTAGATTGTTCCATTAAGTAGTTTTGTGTGTGTGCATATGATGCTGTTAAACGAAACCATGTAAAACTGTTAACATTTACTGTTGACCTATAAACTCAGCAATTTCATGCGGTAGAATTTATGAAGCAAGCAGATATTAGGTTGACTGTTTTTTCCCCCCTCCAGTTTAACAGCTCCCAGCATCAATTTGATTTCTTCATTTTTAATAAATAAGTACCCACTCCACCTCCCCGGTGCTCTGGGCCGTGGCTCACTAGGGAAGTCCTGCTCAGCTGTGTTCCTGAAACCACTTTTTAAAAATCCCTAAGTTGACATGATGCATTTTTCTCTATGTAGGTATTTTTCATCTTTAAATTATATGTAACTTTCATCAAGCAGTTATTAACTTATTTCCAAGTACAGGCTGGGCTGCCAGAAATAAAATATGACTAATGTAGGTGACCATAGGAAGACATGCTAGCGTACTATTTTTCTGTCTCATAGAGAATACACACACTCACACACACACACACACACGTGCGAACATAGCAGGAGGGAAAGGGAGAAGGAGGAGGAGCGGGGAGAGAGGAATTTTGTTCTGTGACACATCTTTAAGTTCCATCCACAGCCTCACGTTCATATTGGGTTGGCCCAAAAGTTCATCTGGGATTTTCCGTCCCATCTTATGGAAAATCTCAAACGAACTTTTTGGCCAACCCAGTGTTTAATTTTTCTCTCATTTATTATAACCTTTAAAAAATTCTTGCTCGTAATGGAAAGTTACTCTGGTCTGGAACCAATAACTTAAACAAATGACCAAGAAATGGTAAAAGATGGTTTCTACATAGACTTGTGTACATCTAGACGGGTTCGTTCATGTTTCTTGGTTGAATGACATTTCACTCTTGTGTTTATACCTAAGTGTGAGCAAAACAAACGACAGTCTGAAAGTGTCTCTCTGGTCCCTCAGGTTCTGGGTCCCCCGAGAGCTCTCTCCTGTGGGCTCCCCTGCCACCCTCCAGAGTCCAGAGCAGAGAACCCCAGAAGTTAGAGACATGTGGACGGATGGTTGCTGACTGAGCATCTCTGAGTGGCAGGAAGTATGACCAAACAATTTATTAACCATGTGTTTCCCATCCCAGGGGTTAGCTGGGTTACTTGCCAGCCCCTGATTAGCGAGTATGGAACGTCTGTGTTACCTCGGGCCAGGAGCTGAAGCTCAGGGGGCCCCCAGCAGCCGCACGGCGGGGAGGGGAGCTGACCGCGGCGGCTCGATCCTCTGAAGGGCCCCCGCGGAGTTCCAAATCTGGAAGCCGCCTGCTCGCCTCACCAACACAGAGCCAGATCTGAGGCAAAAGATGCCCCCAGACAGCTGCAACCAAGGCTGCACCCTTCAAACCAAACAATTGTCTTTAATTAATCTTCTTCAGAGAAAGATGAGCATTTTGTTTCTTTAGGAAAAGAATGTTTCTCCTGTTGGGCCTTTTAGATCTTTATTGAAAAGGAGTTCCATAAATTCTTCAAAACCTCCTTCAATATTTTATTATTATTCTTGTCTTTTAAAAATGTTTACTGGAGTACAGTTGATTTACACCGCTGTATGAGTTTCAGACGTTGAGCAGAGTGACTCAGTTACGCAGATACATACGTGTCACTGGATGCTCAGGAACCCAGTCGTGTCCGACTTTTTGAGACCTCATGGTCTGTAGCCCACCAGGCTCCTCTGTCCATGGGGTTTCCCCGGCAGGAAGACTGGAGCGGGTGGCTGTGCCCTCCTCCAGGGGAGCTTCCCCACCCGGGGATCAGAGCTGCGTCTCCTGGGGCTCCTGCATCGCAGGCAGATTCTTCATCCACTGAACCACATGGGCACAGTAATGAGTAGATCTCCCCATGTGCGCTAAGCATCTTTTAGTATGTTAAATAACAATGATTAAAAAAATAAACGCACTTTTAAGGTATTTATTGAGTTCTGTTCCGGGGAAAGTGCCAAGGGAGGCATCCAAAAAAGTGCTTCCCTTCTAGGTGGTGATGTTACTTGATTTACTTTTTAAAAATATTTATTTTTATTTATATATTTGGTGGTACCCAGTATTGGTGCGACTCACAGGATCTCTAGTTTTGGCACATGGAATCTCGTTCCCTGACCAAGGATGGAACCCAAGCCCACTGCTTTGGGAGCACAGAGTCTTAGCCACCGGCCCAAAACAAGGAAGTTTCTTTTCAGTGAGGCCAATTTATTAACCATGTGTTTCCCATCCCAGGGGTTAGCTGGGTTACTTGCCAGCCCCTGATTAGCGAGTATGGAACGTCTGTGTTACCTCGGGCCAGGAGCTGAAGCTCAGGGGGCCCCCAGCAGCCGCACGGCGGGGAGGGGAGCTGACCGCGGCGGCTCGATCCTCTGAAGGGCCCCCGCGGAGTTCCAAATCTGGAAGCCGCCTGCTCGCCTCACCAACACAGAGCCAGATCTGAGGCAAAAGATGCCCCCAGACAGCTGCAACCAAGGCTGCACCCTTCAAACCAAACAATTGTCTTTAATTAATCTTCTTCAGAGAAAGATGAGCATTTTGTTTCTTTAGGAAAAGAATGTTTCTCCTGTTGGGCCTTTTAGATCTTTATTGAAAAGGAGTTCCATAAATTCTTCAAAACCTCCTTCAATATTTTATTATTATTCTTGTCTTTTAAAAATGTTTACTGGAGTACAGTTGATTTACACCGCTGTATGAGTTTCAGACGTTGAGCAGAGTGACTCAGTTACGCAGATACATACGTGTCACTGGATGCTCAGGAACCCAGTCGTGTCCGACTTTTTGAGACCTCATGGTCTGTAGCCCACCAGGCTCCTCTGTCCATGGGGTTTCCCCGGCAGGAAGACTGGAGCGGGTGGCTGTGCCCTCCTCCAGGGGAGCTTCCCCACCCGGGGATCAGAGCTGCGTCTCCTGGGGCTCCTGCATCGCAGGCAGATTCTTCATCCACTGAACCACATGGGCACAGTAATGAGTAGATCTCCCCATGTGCGCTAAGCATCTTTTAGTATGTTAAATAACAATGATTAAAAAAATAAACGCACTTTTAAGGTATTTATTGAGTTCTGTTCCGGGGAAAGTGCCAAGGGAGGCATCCAAAAAAGTGCTTCCCTTCTAGGTGGTGATGTTACTTGATTTACTTTTTAAAAATATTTATTTTTATTTATATATTTGGTGGTACCCAGTATTGGTGCGACTCACAGGATCTCTAGTTTTGGCACATGGAATCTCGTTCCCTGACCAAGGATGGAACCCAAGCCCACTGCTTTGGGAGCACAGAGTCTTAGCCACCGGCCCACCAAGGAAGATTTTCTTTTGTTGTTGTTTGATTGGTTTAAATCTCTAAATCTGGATCTCATTGTCAACAATGAGTGTGTTCCATACATGTGGGTGAATTGAATGAGTCCATTTAGAGTAATAATTAGTGATCTCTTCAATATCCTTTATGTGTCCATGGATTCATGTTTCTTTAGTTAATGGTCTGGATGTGTATATGCTCGTCCTGTCCGCCTTTTTGTGACCCCATGACCTGTAGCCCGCCAGGTTCCTCTGTCCATGGCATTTCTCCAGGCAAGAATGCTGTAGCAAGTTGCCATTTCTTGCTCCAGGGGATCTTCCTGATCCAGGGTTCGAACTCCCGTCTTTTGTGCTTCCTGCATGGGCAGATGGATTCTTTACCATTGCGCCGCCTGGGAAGCCCCTGTGATCTGCATACTGAATAGTTAAAGATTTCCCTTGAGTAGGGTTTACTGATACTTTGGATTAAATAATTCTAGGTTATGGGGGACTGGGCATTGCATTCTAGAATGTTTAGCAGCATCCCCCGACTCTACTGTCTAGATGCGAGTAGCAACCTCCTGGCCCAGATAGGACAACTGAAAACGTCTCAGACCACAGTGAAATGTTCCCGCAGGGCAGCACCAGCCCTCGGGGGGAGCCACAGCTAGAGAATAAAGCGTACGAGTTAAAAAGAGAGGAAGAGTAGGTGGGGAAGTATTTGTGTATGGTCTCAATTAGAAAAATGACTCTCAATGAGCAAAATAGCTCTTCAGTGAATTTAAATAAGCAGATACACATATTTCCTCAAGAGCCAAGTTTCGTGATAATGAACGTGATCTTTGCTATGATTAGACAGCATCACCTTTCAATTTCAAAGATTTTGAAGCACTGTTCTAACAAATTGCAGCAATCAGTCTGGAATGTTTGATCGACCAATAAAAATAAAAAAGCCTCTACACATGTCATCAATTTTATCCCTCAGGTCGTCACAGCCTGCCTCTAAGAAAGAAGAACTTTTCCAGTTCCTCACCCTGCGGCGTTCTGCGCGACTTGGAAGGCGGGCTCACGGTGGAAGGAGCGCTGGCGGCAAGAACGCGGTGCTCCTTCGTTCCCTCCCACAGCTTCCAGCACTGGACCTTTCCCAGCGAGAACTTCCTGGTCCCTAGCTCTTAGGAAAGTAAAACTCCGTCCTAGGATTTTTTGGGAATTCCCTTGATGAACCAGAACACCCATCAGCATGTTCTTTTATGACTACAGATGACCTGGCAGAAGGCGTCTGTACAGCTATTCAAAGCCTAGTAAGTGCCTGTATTTTAAATAGTCTTCCAGTCTTGGAGAACGATCACCAAATTCTCCCCTAAACCAATACCGCAGTACTAGAAGACACGTGCTAATGGAGATTTCCCCGTGTTTACTAGAGTCAGTCAGCAGTGACGGTCGCTCGGGAGCACCCAGCCTGATGGAGCTAATGGCAGAAGACCAGTTAATAAAACCAGCACATTCCAATTGTTTGATATAAGAGCTTGTTGGGAGTGTGACTTTTTTTAAGGCCATTTAATTACATACCCTGATGTCTTCACTCAGCCATTCTCTAAAATATATTTTCCCAATTTCGGCATATACCCCTTCTCCACTCTCAATTAGCTCTTGCGTTGGGCCTTGGCTTCCAAGCCCCATAAGTAATAGTAACTTAATTCTCCAAGCCATAAATCAGGTAGGCTTACGCTCCATAGCTCATGTTCCATTTGTTTTTAATCAAGGGCAGCCTGGTACTCAGAGGTCGGAAGCTTTAATTCAGAGGGCTCCCACAACTTTTGGAGGGAGAAATCTTTTGGTTTTCTAGAATTCCCTTTGTGAATGTTTAAGTATGCTTTTGGCAAACTATGGAATCTGTACAGCATCTCATACAGAATCTTTCTGTAATTTACTGACCTATGCACTACCGCAGCTCTAAGATTAAAAGGAACATTCAGCAACATTCTTACACTTACATATTCTGATATTTAACGTTATCCTTTCAAAAGAAATGCATTTGCAGGGGAAAGGGGCTTGAGAAAGGAGGTTAGGAGGTACTGCGTTCCTAGAAATCAGTTTAATGAAATAGCTTTAATAAAGAGTAGTAATGTGGGGATGGTTTAGATTCAACATTGTCTTGAGAAAGAAGGACAGATCCACCTCTTTTAAAAGGTATAAAGATTTAGAGTTCCTAGCACACTATTTTATAACTGAAAAGTACCATAAAATTACTTTCTGGAATCTTATTGCATCTATGAGCAAAGAGGACAGTGATGCCCAGAGAAGCCTGAACTCCAGATAATAGTCGCAAGCGTATTAGTGCAGAGTTAGAATTAGAACTCAGCTTTGTGTGTTCTTTTGCACTGAATCTAAAACCAAGTCTAATAACTGCGAATGCTTCATCACTTAGATAGCTTATCCACCGATGTAAAAAATCCAAATAATTAGGAGTTTCCTAATTACTTATCATCTTTACTGTTTCATTCAGTATATGGCATTAAAATGTTAAAACATCAAGAACAAAGAGAAGCGGACTTCCTGGGTGGCCCAGGGGTTACGACTCTGTGCTCCCAAGGCAGGGCCTCGGATTCCTTTTGTGGTCTGGGAACTAAGATCTCACATGCCACGCGGGACATGGCCAAAAAAAGAATCAACAGAGTACCTTGAAATCTATCAGAGTAGAAAAAATACACGTTAATTACAGTAGATGAAGAGTCACGGTGGTATCAGAGCTCCCATCCACGTTGGCCGTAAGACTAGGGCGAGGCTGGAGACGCTGGAAGAAATTTTAATTTTAAAATGCCGAGGAAGACATGTCTTTTAGTTTATAATCCTATACCCCGTGCCATTATTCAAGCATGAGTTTGAAAAGATTATTTTCTACATGTGAGTAAGAAGACAGTTAAACTTCTGTAAACATTCTGGAAGAATTACAAGGAGATGTATGCCAGATGTAAGATAGATGGAGCCAGGGGAAATAATGAGAGAGGAACCTAAGATGAGCAACAGTATGTGCAAAACTGAAGGCTAAGTTTAATAAGCATTTATTGTGAAAAAACAAATATCCAGAACTAAGTATCAAAGATACATCACTGAGACTTTGAGTCAGGGGTGAAATGGGAGGTTGGAAGCGTAAAGGAAACAGTCATTCAGCCCGTCTAGTGTGGGTGAAGGGACACGGAAGGAGCTATTTGTTAAAATCAGCAGGTAGGGAAGCTTAGTAGCATTTGTTAACCCGTAAGAGGTTCATTTCCAGTGACCTGGCAGTTCTTCTTTGGTGTTATCCTTAAGAAAGGTAGGCACATGTGTATAAGGAAGCTTATCAGTTCAAGGATTTCCATAGAAGCCATTCCTCCTAATGATGAAGAAAAAAAAAAAGATTCTACCTAAACATCTACCTGAAAGGTCTTCCCTGGTGACTCAGAGGTAAAGAATCCGTCTGATGTGCAGGGGATGCCGGTCCGATCCCTGGACTGGGAAGCTCCCCTGGAGAAGGAGATGAAGAATACTGGAGTAGTCTTGCCTTGGAAATCCATGGACAGAGGAGCCTGGTAGGCTACAGTCCACGAGGTCGCGAAGGGTCAGACACGACTGAAGCGATTAGACAATAACAAAAAGCCTCGTTCAGCTTTTAGGGAAGACAGTTGAAAAATCTGGGATATGTCTGATCTGTGGAATTCAAGGGAGTAATTAGAAAAGCCAAAAGAAAGCAAAACGTGGACAAATAAATACAGGAAAACCTGACTCAATAAAATCTTTATGACATAGTTTCCAGTTCAAAAAAAAGAGCACATTGCGTGTATATTCTTCCAGTGGTGGGTTTTATGTGTGTTTAGATGGGGTGGGTCATGCTCCTACGCACGTGTGTGCATGCACAGACTGCGTGTGGATCAGCCGCTGTCTTCCACCATCCTTGTAGCATGTGCTCTCCACTGGTAACGCTGAATGAGCCACTTGTGCATTTATTGATTCAGTTTTATCACATTTATTAAATATTGGTGGAACACCTTTCACACGTCGTGTTTTATACTATGACCTAAAAATGTGGTCTGAACTCTCCTGGCCTGTTTAATTTATTAAATATTGGGAGTTTTCGAACACCTTTCACGCGTCGTGTTTTATACTTGCCATGGGTGAAGAAACAAATATCCAGAACTAAGTATCAAAGATACATCACTGAGACTTTGAGTCAGGGGTGAAATGGGAGGTTGGAAGCGTAAAGGAAACAGTCATTCAGCCCGTCTAGTGTGGGTGAAGGGACACGGAAGGAGCTATTTGTTAAAATCAGCAGGTAGGGAAGCTTAGTAGCATTTGTTAACCCGTAAGAGGTTCATTTCCAGTGACCTGGCAGTTCTTCTTTGGTGTTATCCTTAAGAAAGGTAGGCACATGTGTATAAGGAAGCTTATCAGTTCAAGGATTTCCATAGAAGCCATTCCTCCTAATGATGAAGAAAAAAAGATTCTACCTAAACATCTACCTGAAAGGTCTTCCCTGGTGACTCAGAGGTAAAGAATCCGTCTGATGTGCAGGGGATGCCGGTCCGATCCCTGGACTGGGAAGCTCCCCTGGAGAAGGAGATGAAGAATACTGGAGTAGTCTTGCCTTGGAAATCCATGGACAGAGGAGCCTGGTAGGCTACAGTCCACGAGGTCGCGAAGGGTCAGACACGACTGAAGCGATTAGACAATAACAAAAAGCCTCGTTCAGCTTTTAGGGAAGACAGTTGAAAAATCTGGGATATGTCTGATCTGTGGAATTCAAGGGAGTAATTAGAAAAGCCAAAAGAAAGCAAAACGTGGACAAATAAATACAGGAAAACCTGACTCAATAAAATCTTTATGACATAGTTTCCAGTTCAAAAAAAAGAGCACATTGCGTGTATATTCTTCCAGTGGTGGGTTTTATGTGTGTTTAGATGGGGTGGGTCATGCTCCTACGCACGTGTGTGCATGCACAGACTGCGTGTGGATCAGCCGCTGTCTTCCACCATCCTTGTAGCATGTGCTCTCCACTGGTAACGCTGAATGAGCCACTTGTGCATTTATTGATTCAGTTTTATCACATTTATTAAATATTGGTGGAACACCTTTCACACGTCGTGTTTTATACTATGACCTAAAAATGTGGTCTGAACTCTCCTGGCCTGTATTTTAGATTTTATATCACAAAGCCAGCCTGCTGACTTAAGAGGCAGATACTTTGCAACAGAATGCATATCACGTAACAAGTAAGCGTCGAGGACCCTGGAGGAGGGCACGACCCCCACTCCAGTGGCCTCGCCTGGAGAGTCCTGTGGACGGAGGACCTGGCAGGCTGTAGTCCGTGGGGTCGCAACGAGTCAGACAGGACTGAAGCGACTTAGCACGCACACACGCAAGTGTAAAGGAAGGTCAAACCAGAGTAGAGAGAGAAGTGCCTCCTCTGAAGGGCTCTGGAAAACCTGACAGAGCAGATGACCGAACGAATTGGCCTTTGACGGATTAGCCAGTATGGAAAGAAATGGAAGAATATTCCAGAGAACTGTGGAACATGCAGTGGAATATTGCCATGGACACACACAGTGTGGGTGGGGAGATGTGAATATTTTGCATGCCATGCGATAGAGAAGAGAGTGCCGTGAAAGACAAGCAACCTCAGGGGACGTTTGCTTTCAGAAAGACGGCCGGACAACAGTAAGAACGACTGTATAGTTCAGGGAACTCTGCTCAGTATTACGAAGGTGTCAGAAAAAGTGTTGCTCAGTCATGTCTGACTTTGTGGCCCGTGGACTGCAGCCCGCCAGGCTCCTCTGTGCGTGCGATTCTCCAGGCAAGAAGACTGGAGTGGGTGGCTGTGCCCTTCTCCCCGGATCTTCCCAGCTCAGGGATGGACCCCCAGGTCTCCTGCATTGCAGGCGAGTTTTTTACCATCTGAGCCACCGGGGAAGCCTGCTCAATATTATGTAGCAACCTAAATCCCAAAGGATTTGAAAAAGAATAGATCCATGTATACCTGTACTGAGTTACTTTGCTGTACACCTGAATCTAACACAACGTTGTCAATGACCTCTACGCCAATATAACACTTTAAAATAAATTTAAAATATCACTGGATTCTTTAGAAGACAAAGATATTAGAGGACAGCAGAACCCCAGCAAGGGTTTTACAGGAACCCATGTGGGAGACAATTGAAGGGCAGTGGAACTGGAGGAGAGAAAGTGGACGTGATCAACGCTTCAGAATTTTCAGGATGAACTTGAAATGGGTTGCTGTCTAATTTGGGAGCGGTTTTCAAGTTATTTCTCATTCTTTAAAAATGTCTACTCAGTCCTTTTCTCTTTCGTTTCCCTTTTTCCCGGTAAGCCATGGTGTCCGGTCAATTAGAGAAATGATGGACGGTGGATGACCCAGACGCTTCTTTGTGACCTTCCAGGCTCCAGCAACCTTCGTCTGGGGAGAGCAGCGGTAGATACTGGCAGGAGGGGAGGGGGCCGCTCCCCTGGGTGAGCGCCCGCTCCGGGGGGACTCGGTCGCAGTTGTCCCGGGGAGCCCAGTGGTCTCTAAGCCCGGCTCTGACAGCCTCCAGGGAATACACGCCCACAGGCAGATGCCTTCCACCGTGGGAGGGGACTCCTGTAATTGCTTACGTTTGGCATCCAGGGGCTCGCCACAAGGTTGGCAGAGGCCAGTCACACACAGAGAAGGACGTGTCTGTGGGCATGGCGCTCTCCAGCGTCGTGGTCTCGTGGGTGGTGGCGACTCAGGGCGGGGGGACCGCGGGAGAGCTCCGGAGCCACCAGGAAGGCCTGAGGTTGGGTTTGTGTTAACACCCTTGGCTTTGGCTCCTTTGCTAAACCTCAGAAGGGTGGATTGAAGGCTGGAAATGTGACAAGGAAGGACCTGCTGGGAAGCAGCCTGGGCCAGTGGACCTTGATCTTTTATGTCCTGAGCCTCCTCTGAGCAGCCCCTGCATCTGGTCTGCATGGCACCAGAAGGAGGAGAAGCATGAAAGTGAAGCTCTGCTTTATCAGTGCACAGAGTCCACCACATCTCTTACAGTGCCTTCATAAACTTAAAAAGATCGTGTATAAAATAAAGATCAGTTCTTGGTGGCCTGTGCAGTTTTTAACATATTTATTTAGTTTTGGTTGCATCGGGTCTTAGTTGAGGCATGCAGGATCACCGTTGCACCAGGGATTGAACCTTCATCCCCTGAATTGGAAGGTGGATTATTAACCACTGGACCACCAGGGAAGTCCCACTTAAAAAAAAAGTCCTAACAAACTTACTCCCCTCTGGCTGCAGAGGGGGACAGCTTCCATCCACTGGGCGCTTCCTTGGTGGCTCAGACAGTAAGGAATCTGCCTGCAGTGAAGGAGACCTGGGTTTGATCCCTGGGTCAGGAAGATCCCCCGGAGGAGGGCAGGGCAGCTCACTCCAGTGTTCCAGTTCTGGAGAATCCCATGGACAGAGGAGCCTGGCGGGCGACAGCCCCCAGGGTCGCAAAGAATCGGACTTGATGGAGCAACCAGTATTTTCACACTTTCCCATCCATGCCTGCGAGTCTGCGTGAAGTCTCTACACAGACACGTTCAGTATGCCTGTGTGTGTGTGTGTGTGTGTGTGTGTGTGTGTGTGTGTGTGTGTGTCAGTGTTTTATCCCTGGGCTCCAGGGCTCAGCTGAAGATCAGGAGGCTGGCAGGAGAGGCTTCTTTCTCTTTCAGAGCTCACGCGGCCTTCACTTCCTTAAATCTTAGATCACGGGCGTTAGCAGCACACTACTTTACTGCACTTTTTCTGTTCTTTCTTCTCCGCACAACTTCTGCTTTTGTCCTCCTGTCTCTTTTTCTTTGCGTCGTGGTCTCGTGGGTGGTGGCGACTCAGGGCGGGGGGACCGCGGGAGAGCTCCGGAGCCACCAGGAAGGCCTGAGGTTGGGTTTGTGTTAACACCCTTGGCTTTGGCTCCTTTGCTAAACCTCAGAAGGGTGGATTGAAGGCTGGAAATGTGACAAGGAAGGACCTGCTGGGAAGCAGCCTGGGCCAGTGGACCTTGATCTTTTATGTCCTGAGCCTCCTCTGAGCAGCCCCTGCATCTGGTCTGCATGGCACCAGAAGGAGGAGAAGCATGAAAGTGAAGCTCTGCTTTATCAGTGCACAGAGTCCACCACATCTCTTACAGTGCCTTCATAAACTTAAAAAGATCGTGTATAAAATAAAGATCAGTTCTTGGTGGCCTGTGCAGTTTTTAACATATTTATTTAGTTTTGGTTGCATCGGGTCTTAGTTGAGGCATGCAGGATCACCGTTGCACCAGGGATTGAACCTTCATCCCCTGAATTGGAAGGTGGATTATTAACCACTGGACCACCAGGGAAGTCCCACTTAAAAAAAAAGTCCTAACAAACTTACTCCCCTCTGGCTGCAGAGGGGGACAGCTTCCATCCACTGGGCGCTTCCTTGGTGGCTCAGACAGTAAGGAATCTGCCTGCAGTGAAGGAGACCTGGGTTTGATCCCTGGGTCAGGAAGATCCCCTGGAGGAGGGAATGGCAGCCCACCCCAGTATTGTTGTCTGGAGAATCCCATGGACAGAGGAGCCTGGCGGGCGACAGCCCCCAGGGTCGCAAAGAATCGGACTTGATGGAGCAACCAGTATTTTCACACTTTCCCATCCATGCCTGCGAGTCTGCGTGAAGTCTCTACACAGACACGTTCAGTATGCCTGTGTGTGTGTGTGTGTGTGTGTGTGTGTGTGTGTGTGTGTGTCAGTGTTTTATCCCTGGGCTCCAGGGCTCAGCTGAAGATCAGGAGGCTGGCAGGAGAGGCTTCTTTCTCTTTCAGAGCTCACGCGGCCTTCACTTCCTTAAATCTTAGATCACGGGCGTTAGCAGCACACTACTTTACTCCACTTTTTTCTGTTCTTTCTTCTCCGCACAACTTCTGCTTTTTGTCCTCCTGTCTCTTACTTTCTTTGATTTTCCTCTTTCTCCTCTTTCATGGTTTTTTGCCATGTCTCAAGGAAGAATAAGGATTTTGATTAACTGACTACTTCATTGGTCTGTGTGTTTGCCACTATGTGGATTTAAAAGAGAATATGTGAGGGGTTGTGTGTGTGTGTGAGAGAGAGAGAGAGAGAGAGACAGAGCGAGGCGAGACATAAAAGTGTCCTGAGGATGATGTTAGATGACAAACAAAACCTGCTATTAGAGATAAAACATATATAGCACAGGAAACTCTACTCAGTATTCTGTAATAACCTATATGGGAGAAGAATCTGAAAAAGAATGCATATATGTACATGCCTAACTAAAATCACTTTGCTGTACACCTGAAACTAACATAACACTGTAAATCAAATGTATGACAATATAAAGTAAAAATTAAAGAAGTATAAACATAAATTTAATCATCTTGAAAGTATTTTGAAGGTTCTAAAAGCATGCTTTGTTAAATCCGACTTGGAATACTACATTTGACATTATGAGTGAATGTAGTTCAAGAATACTGAAATGAATATATATAGATAATTAGATAAATACAAGAATGTTTAAATATAATTATAAGCAAAATTGAATAAATTTTTTAAAAGAAATGAAACAAAATACCAGTGGCCCTAACTAGATAATTCTGCTTTCTGAAGATGCACATATAATCTACATGGGGAGATGACATTTCCTGTCTTGTTTACCTGTGGAGAGTGGTGGGGGAAGCATGATCTGTCTAAGAATTTGTGGTTGATGTTCAGTCACTCAGTCGTGTCCAGCTCTTTGCAACACATGGACTGCAGCCAGGCTCCCCTGTCCTTCACTCTCTCCTAGAGTTTTCTCAGACTCACGTCCACTGAGTCAGTGACGCTGTCCCGCTGTCTCCTCCTCTGTTGCTCCCCCTGCCCTCCATCGTTGCCAGCATCAGGGTCTTTTCCAGTGAGTCGGCTCTTCAAAGCATTGGAGCTTCAGCTTCAGCATCAGTCCCTCCAATGAATATTCAGGGTTGACTTCCTTTAGGACTGACTCGTTTGATCTCCTTGTTGTCCAAGGGACTCTCGACTCTTCTCCAGCACCACAGTGCAAAAGCACGAATCCTTCGGCACTCAGCCTTCTTTATGGTCCAACTGTCACATCTGTACATGGGCAGATAAAACCAGTTTTGTTTGCTAGACCATCCTATGTGAGTTTCGGGACAGGCTAAGGTGAACTAGAGCCTCTGAAGCAGAGAGTAAAGGGTTGTATTATTTTGCATAAGAAACAAGTAGACAGGAGGAGGGTGAAATTGAGGCTTCTGAAAGAGAAGGAAGTGAAAAATAAGGCCACGGCCACAGCGCAAAGCAAAGAGATAGCCAGTGAGAGATTTCCTGATGTGGCGTCAGCCAATGGCATGCATGTTCCTGCAGGGTCATGCTCCATTGGTCACTGTGATATCTACCAATGAAACAATCTTGTTTCATTGTTTAACTTCCAACCTCTGTAACTTCCAGCTTCTTTTTGCATTGATTCTGCAGACTGGCTTAGCATGCTCCTACTTGGGGAAGGTGAGGTAAGGGGGATGCGTTTTGAAGGTTCTAAAAGCATGCTTTGTTAAATCCGACTTGGAATACTACATTTGACATTATGAGTGAATGTAGTTCAAGAATACTGAAATGAATATATATAGATAATTAGATAAATACAAGAATGTTTAAATATAATTATAAGCAAAATTGAATAAATTTTTTAAAAGAAATGAAACAAAATACCAGTGGCCCTAACTAGATAATTCTGCTTTCTGAAGATGCACATATAATCTACATGGGGAGATGACATTTCCTGTCTTGTTTACCTGTGGAGAGTGGTGGGGGAAGCATGATCTGTCTAAGAATTTGTGGTTGATGTTCAGTCACTCAGTCGTGTCCAGCTCTTTGCAACACATGGACTGCAGCCAGGCTCCCCTGTCCTTCACTCTCTCCTAGAGTTTTCTCAGACTCACGTCCACTGAGTCAGTGACGCTGTCCCGCTGTCTCCTCCTCTGTTGCTCCCCCTGCCCTCCATCGTTGCCAGCATCAGGGTCTTTTCCAGTGAGTCGGCTCTTCAAAGCATTGGAGCTTCAGCTTCAGCATCAGTCCCTCCAATGAATATTCAGGGTTGACTTCCTTTAGGACTGACTCGTTTGATCTCCTTGTTGTCCAAGGGACTCTCGACTCTTCTCCAGCACCACAGTGCAAAAGCACGAATCCTTCGGCACTCAGCCTTCTTTATGGTCCAACTGTCACATCTGTACATGGGCAGATAAAACCAGTTTTGTTTGCTAGACCATCCTATGTGAGTTTCGGGACAGGCTAAGGTGAACTAGAGCCTCTGAAGCAGAGAGTAAAGGGTTGTATTATTTTGCATAAGAAACAAGTAGACAGGAGGAGGGTGAAATTGAGGCTTCTGAAAGAGAAGGAAGTGAAAAATAAGGCCACGGCCACAGCGCAAAGCAAAGAGATAGCCAGTGAGAGATTTCCTGATGTGGCGTCAGCCAATGGCATGCATGTTCCTGCAGGGTCATGCTCCATTGGTCACTGTGATATCTACCAATGAAACAATCTTGTTTCATTGTTTAACTTCCAACCTCTGTAACTTCCAGCTTCTTTTTGCATTGATTCTGCAGACTGGCTTAGCATGCTCCTACTTGGGGAAGGTGAGGTAAGGGGGATGCGTTTTCAAGGTTTACACTGGGCAGGGGAAATAGAAGCCTCATGCGAGATGTAAATAAACTAGGTTCAGCAAGAGCAGCAACTTGGAGAGAGCATACATTCCTTTAGAAAATCCACTGATCTTAGGAGAGAGGTCCATGTTTCTCATAAGACACAGAATGGAGGCAGTTTGTACAGATACTCACTAAAATGCATTCTCACAAAACTGAAGGACACTGGAGATCTTGGAGTGCAAAGTTTAAGTCACACACACAGACAGCTCTCACTAGCTAGCCTACCTTATCAGGAGAGTTTTAACTGTTGTCAAATAAATTAATTCCCACTGCTACTCACCCGGAAATGCTACTCTACGTGAGGTCACGGATTTGATAGGCAGGCAGCTCAACAGAACATTAGAGGCCACTAGCAGGCTGCACCCAGCGACCGCAGGCTCAGGCTTGTATTTAACTGCTTTCTCCGTCCCTGGCATCTTCGGAGAGTGTGCCTTTTTCTGTTTGGCTTCCATGGAAGTTGTCACTCACTGCTATGGACTCCTTGTCTTTAGGTGAGCACCTGGGTGCCCCCAAGATAAATTTCATCAGAATGTCCTTCAATTGCTCTCCAAACATGGTCAAATTACTATTATAATTTTGGGGGCTCGGCAAACAAGAACCAAGAGGCTATGTTGTTTGTTCAGATTTCTTTATGTAACGTTCTCTTACTATAGGGAAAACGGTGAATGAAAATTTGGTACAGATAAGCCATTCTCAGGGCCTTCCCAGGTGGCACCAGTGCAGGAGACCCAAGAGAGGTGGACTTGATCCCTGGACTGGAAAGATCACCCAGCAAAGAAAATGGCAACTCATTCCAATATTCTTGCCTGGAAAGCCCCATGGGCAGAGGAGCCTAGTGGGCTACAGTGCATGGGTCACAAAGAGCTGGACGGGACGGAGTAGGCACAAAGCCACTCTCAGATCCTTCTGTCCACTCTCCCATCGCTCACTGGGCATATCCCGGGACCTCACTGCAAGGTGAGGTTTTGTGTCCCCTGCCTGGGCCTGATGTGAGGAGTAACTGTTGATCTGTCTTCACCCTCTCCCACACAGTTCGCTCCCCTCTTCTTAGAAAGAACTCATATTTCTACCACCTTAGAAATGGAAAAGTGAAAACAACAAAATTCTCCTGTTCATCATGACCCAGTAGGAGATAGGGGTGAACTGAGCTCTCTGCAGGGTCCCGAATGGATGAAAAGGACCCCAAACATATGGAAAATATGGGGAATGGGGTCTAAGTCATAAAAATAAAAATAAAATAAATAAAATAAATTGGGAATGCCAGTTTCTGGTAATGATTTGTTTTCACAGTAACTGAGAACTCCCTTAAACCTGCGATTAATCACACATTTATGGTGAGGGAGCTGGCAGAATTAGGGGCTTGTGTTATTAGTGCAGCTGCTTTCCATTGATGAGGGCCAAATGCTTGTCATTTTGTAAAGCTCCGTGCAATAATAGCAGGGCCACTTAGAGGCACTAGCAGGCTGCACCCAGCGCCAGGCTCAGGCTTGTATTTAACTGCTTTCTCCGTCCCTGGCATCTTCGGAGAGTGTGCCTTTTTCTGTTTGGCTTCCATGGAAGTTGTCACTCACTGCTATGGACTCCTTGTCTTTAGGTGAGCACCTGGGTGCCCCCAAGATAAATTTCATCAGAATGTCCTTCAATTGCTCTCCAAACATGGTCAAATTACTATTATAATTTTGGGGGCTCGGCAAACAAGAACCAAGAGGCTATGTTGTTTGTTCAGATTTCTTTATGTAACGTTCTCTTACTATAGGGAAAACGGTGAATGAAAATTTGGTACAGATAAGCCATTCTCAGGGCCTTCCCAGGTGGCACCAGTGCAGGAGACCCAAGAGAGGTGGACTTGATCCCTGGACTGGAAAGATCACCCAGCAAAGAAAATGGCAACTCATTCCAATATTCTTGCCTGGAAAGCCCCATGGGCAGAGGAGCCTAGTGGGCTACAGTGCATGGGTCACAAAGAGCTGGACGGGACGGAGTAGGCACAAAGCCACTCTCAGATCCTTCTGTCCACTCTCCCATCGCTCACTGGGCATATCCCGGGACCTCACTGCAAGGTGAGGTTTTGTGTCCCCTGCCTGGGCCTGATGTGAGGAGTAACTGTTGATCTGTCTTCACCCTCTCCCACACAGTTCGCTCCCCTCTTCTTAGAAAGAACTCATATTTCTACCACCTTAGAAATGGAAAAGTGAAAACAACAAAATTCTCCTGTTCATCATGACCCAGTAGGAGATAGGGGTGAACTGAGCTCTCTGCAGGGTCCCGAATGGATGAAAAGGACCCCAAACATATGGAAAATATGGGGAATGGGGTCTAAGTCATAAAAATAAAAATAAAATAAATAAAATAAATTGGGAATGCCAGTTTCTGGTAATGATTTGTTTTCACAGTAACTGAGAACTCCCTTAAACCTGCGATTAATCACACATTTATGGTGAGGGGGAGCTGGCAGAATTAGGGGCTTGTGTTATTAGTGCAGCTGCTTTCCATTGATGAGATCTGAGTTCAAATCTCAACCCCGTGTTACAAATGAAAATGTCATTTTGAAAGTTAATTAGCTCCGTGCAATAAATACTGGCTACTTGATTGATGTACCTAAAAAATCACTACCCGGAAAAAAAAAATTATATATATGGCCCGTTAGGAGAGTCAAGCCAGTCAAAAAGTCAGACATTATTTAAACAATTTGCTTTTCTTAATAGTCCAACCACCTGCAAGTAAATAGAATTTATTAAAAGAAGGTGGGGTTTCTAGGAGTCAGCGTATGTGAAAGAAAGTCTCCAGGTATTAGGGACTGTAGAATTTTAGAACTAGGGGAAAAAATATTTAAAAGCCATCTAATCTAATCCTTGTTTTTGTTTTTGTTTTTTTAATAGAAGAAGGGATAGAAACTCGGGAGGCTAAGGGGCGGGCTTAAGCCACATGGTTAACCAGTAGGGGCAGAGCTGGATTCCAGGTATCTTGTTCACTACACATGTTCTCTGAATTAGTCCCAAGGACTCTTAGCTCCATTCCCCTTTCACTCAGCTTCTCCCCATGGTTTGCTCATGGGTTTCATTTTTACTGTGTTCTCTGCTTTAGAAGATTCTATCTTCCCCTATGAAGACAAACTCAAAACCCACTAAAAACTTTTATTGGAGTACAGTTGGTTGGGCCTGGTGGCTCAGAATCCACCTGCCAGTGCAGGAGACACAAGAGACCTGGGCTGGATCCCTGGGTGGGGAAGATGCCCTGGAGGAGGACATGGCAACCCACTCCAGAGTTCTTGCCTGGGAAATCCCATGGACAGAGGGGCCTGGTGGGCTCTAGTCCATGGGGTTGCAAAGAGTTGGACACGACTGAGCTACTAACACACACAGACACAGTTGCTTTCCAGTGTTGTGTCATTTTCTGCTGCACAGCACAGTGAATCAGCCATACTTATACGTAAATCTCTTTTGTTTCTATCTCCTTCCCGTTTAGGTCACCACAGAGCACTGAGCAGGGCCCTGTGCTATCCTGTGTGTGTATCACATACTTTCTTAAACATGAAAAGGCTTTTATCAATGTCGTCATCCCTGCTCTTGCAGGTAGAGAAGAGCCGGCAGTCCACACAACCGTGATTCCTTTACACGAGACATCCCCAAATTAAATCCAGGGTGAATTGGACCCAAAACAGAGAAGCATGAGGTATCACCTTCAGTAAGAGACCAGAGAGCAGTTCCGCCTAAACCAGTATTCTGTGAAGGGTTGTCTGAGCCAGTGAGATGCAAATAAGTCATGAAATCCTAGTTACTTTGTGGACATCTTTATAATCTAAGCTGCTCCCAAATCTTGAGATAATGTCACTTGTGGGCATGTCATTTGGTGGCAGCATGACTTTACTAAGCCTCTTAAAGGCAGTTCTGGCGAGAGCACAGGGAGAGACTCGGGAGCTCTGCCGTCGCGGAGAGCGCGTGGGTCATCACGAACTAGATGCTGGTAGAGATACGGACGGTAAAGGCCGTTCTGGGGACTTTCCTGGTGGTCCCGAGGCTGGGACTCTGCTCCCAGTGTGGGGGATCCAGCTTCCATCCCTGGTCAGGGAACTAAATCCTGCATGCTCCAGAGAAGATCGAAGATCCCTCATGCTGTAACTAAGACCCAGTGCAGCTAAATAAACATTTAGAAAAATAAAGGCCATTCTGGTGAGATCTGAAATTGAAATGAGGTACATGTTATTGGAAACTAGAAGAGAGGTATGGTGGCAGGAATTTGTGTTAATCAGTTCTTTCAATGATCATTTTTAAGGTTCTTCTTAACAAGTGATTTCAGATCCAGTGAATACTGACTGAGAACTCCAGGTTCTATGCTAGAAATTCTCATCATAATGTCTAATTTGAGTTAGGCTTAAATTAAGTTTCACAGTTGGGCTGTGACACTTAATGGGAAGTGTTGCTTTCACTGGGAAGAAGTTTTCTCTTATACGTAACCCCCTCCATTTGCATTTTCGTAAGCACAGTGAATCAGCCATACTTATACGTAAATCTCTTTTGTTTCTATCTCCTTCCCGTTTAGGTCACCACAGAGCACTGAGCAGGGCCCTGTGCTATCCTGTGTGTGTATCACATACTTTCTTAAACATGAAAAGGCTTTTATCAATGTCGTCATCCCTGCTCTTGCAGGTAGAGAAGAGCCGGCAGTCCACACAACCGTGATTCCTTTACACGAGACATCCCCAAATTAAATCCAGGGTGAATTGGACCCAAAACAGAGAAGCATGAGGTATCACCTTCAGTAAGAGACCAGAGAGCAGTTCCGCCTAAACCAGTATTCTGTGAAGGGTTGTCTGAGCCAGTGAGATGCAAATAAGTCATGAAATCCTAGTTACTTTGTGGACATCTTTATAATCTAAGCTGCTCCCAAATCTTGAGATAATGTCACTTGTGGGCATGTCATTTGGTGGCAGCATGACTTTACTAAGCCTCTTAAAGGCAGTTCTGGCGAGAGCACAGGGAGAGACTCGGGAGCTCTGCCGTCGCGGAGAGCGCGTGGGTCATCACGAACTAGATGCTGGTAGAGATACGGACGGTAAAGGCCGTTCTGGGGACTTTCCTGGTGGTCCCGAGGCTGGGACTCTGCTCCCAGTGTGGGGGATCCAGCTTCCATCCCTGGTCAGGGAACTACATCCTGCATGCTCCAGAGAAGATCGAAGATCCCTCATGCTGTAACTAAGACCCAGTGCAGCTAAATAAACATTTAGAAAAATAAAGGCCATTCTGGTGAGATCTGAAATTGAAATGAGGTACATGTTATTGGAAACTAGAAGAGAGGTATGGTGGCAGGAATTTGTGTTAATCAGTTCTTTCAATGATCATTTTTAAGGTTCTTCTTAACAAGTGATTTCAGATCCAGTGAATACTGACTGAGAACTCCAGGTTCTATGCTAGAAATTCTCATCATAATGTCTAATTTGAGTTAGGCTTAAATTAAGTTTCACAGTTGGGCTGTGACACTTAATGGGAAGTGTTGCTTTCACTGGGAAGAAGTTTTCTCTTCTAGAAACAAACATCACCTCCCCCAATTTCTGTTTGCTGGAAACTAGAGATGCTAGTAAGGTGCATTTTTGTATCTTGAGGGGTTTCTATCAATAGTAGCAACTTTGAAAAATACACCAAGTTGCTGCCAGTGCCGTTAGGACAGCTGGGCAACCCCAGACAATTCTCCCTTGAAAGAAGTAAGCTTCTGTTTAAAAGAAACTGGGCGGATGGTTCTGGTGGAAATTCAGAGTAAACTCAAGTACTTGGAACTTCCTACACTGCCAGTGCTTTCTCATCTCAGACAGATCGTGTTGAGCGCTTGTCTCCCTGATTCAAATTCCTGATCAAGACACATTTCATGAGCAATTTCTCTCTGCCCAGCTACCTCCTAGAGCACCAAGCACCTTAGCCCCACAAGTTTGGAATTGATTCTGCCCAACCTTAAGTACCTCTCGAAGCTGTCCAGTCCTCTCCTTTCTGGTGCCTGTGTGTTCCTTCAGACCTGTATCGTTTTTGTTTTGGTTTTTCATGGATTATTGTAATTGCCTCTGTTCTTCCTTAACTGCCCAAAGTACCATCCCTTTTTCTGTACTCCTTTCAATTTATTTTCTACATTACCTGAGTAAATGCATGCCTGAGCATGTCTTTCCATGCTTAAAATCCTTCAGTTACACTCAATTGTGTTGATAATACAATCCAAAGTTTTGAGCAACAGCCACTTTAAATCCTTTCTGAAATAAGATGGGGGCTGGGGGTGGGGTATATGTAGAAATACTTCCCAGGGCGGGGCTTCTGACGGTGAAGGAGCCCTAAGAGACATGCTGTAACTAAGACCCAGTGCAGCTAAATAAACATTTAGAAAAATAAAGGCCATTCTGGTGAGATCTGAAATTGAAATGAGGTACATGTTATTGGAAACTAGAAGAGAGGTATGGTGGCAGGAATTTGTGTTAATCAGTTCTTTCAATGATCATTTTTAAGGTTCTTCTTAACAAGTGATTTCAGATCCAGTGAATACTGACTGAGAACTCCAGGTTCTATGCTAGAAATTCTCATCATAATGTCTAATTTGAGTTAGGCTTAAATTAAGTTTCACAGTTGGGCTGTGACACTTAATGGGAAGTGTTGCTTTCACTGGGAAGAAGTTTTCTCTTCTAGAAACAAACATCACCTCCCCCAATTTCTGTTTGCTGGAAACTAGAGATGCTAGTAAGGTGCATTTTTGTATCTTGAGGGGTTTCTATCAATAGTAGCAACTTTGAAAAATACACCAAGTTGCTGCCAGTGCCGTTAGGACAGCTGGGCAACCCCAGACAATTCTCCCTTGAAAGAAGTAAGCTTCTGTTTAAAAGAAACTGGGCGGATGGTTCTGGTGGAAATTCAGAGTAAACTCAAGTACTTGGAACTTCCTACACTGCCAGTGCTTTCTCATCTCAGACAGATCGTGTTGAGCGCTTGTCTCCCTGATTCAAATTCCTGATCAAGACACATTTCATGAGCAATTTCTCTCTGCCCAGCTACCTCCTAGAGCACCAAGCACCTTAGCCCCACAAGTTTGGAATTGATTCTGCCCAACCTTAAGTACCTCTCGAAGCTGTCCAGTCCTCTCCTTTCTGGTGCCTGTGTGTTCCTTCAGACCTGTATCGTTTTTGTTTTGGTTTTTCATGGATTATTGTAATTGCCTCTGTTCTTCCTTAACTGCCCAAAGTACCATCCCTTTTTCTGTACTCCTTTCAATTTATTTTCTACATTACCTGAGTAAATGCATGCCTGAGCATGTCTTTCCATGCTTAAAATCCTTCAGTTACACTCAATTGTGTTGATAATACAATCCAAAGTTTTGAGCAACAGCCACTTTAAATCCTTTCTGAAATAAGATGGGGGCTGGGGGTGGGGTATATGTAGAAATACTTCCCAGGCGGCTCAGTGGTAAAGAAGCTTCTGACGGTGAAGGAGCCCTAAGAGACCTGTGTTGGATCCTGGGTAGGGAAGATGCCCTGGAGGAGGGCGTGGCAGCCCACTCCATATTCTTGCCCGGAGAATCCCATGGACAGAGAAACCTGGCGGGCTACAGTCTACAGGGCCGCAAGGAGTTGGACACAACTGAAGCGACTTGGCTTGCACAGGTACAAACGTGGATGCATGTTTACACGAATTCCTCGGCGTGGCATGTAAGGGGACCCATGCTACCCAGCTCTGCCCCTCTGGCCGTCACCCCTGCACCCCTCCCCCACCGCACACTCCCAGCGCTCTGTTCGGCTGCCCACGCCTGGACTGCATTTTCCTGTTGCTCCCTCTGCACGCAATCCTCTCTCCTCCGGATCGGCCCAGTCCTTCATCCTCCAAGCCTTCGCTCAGGTGTAACCTGCCCTGGGCAGCCTCCCCTGGAATGGGCACGGGACCGGCTTCCAGATTCAGCTAGCATTCTTAGCGTTTCTCAGTGACTTCTTCCACGGTATTCTTGCCAGACTGGGAATTCATTAAGAGTAAAACCGAGCGTCTGTAGATATCCCAGTTCTGGTGTAGAACTATGCTATCTGTTGGTTTTGAAATGACACGTCACTTTTTCCACTTGCGGCTCTTCTGCATAGATCTGGCATCGTGTATCACAGACTCCTAGATGAAGCCAGGGAGGCCCAGCAGGTCCGACACGACTTCCAGGACGGGGACACGCTCCCTGCCGACTGGGCTGGTGGTCCGCCAGTATCTGTCTGGTGCCATGGGCTGAAGCCTTGTGTTTTCCTGTTCTTCAGAGGACGGTGACTTTTCACCGACTCTACTCCATCATTTCTTGAAAGTATCAGTAGTTTAGGGAAGGCTCATCTGGGCTTCGGTCCCCTACAACAGGGGTCCCCACCTCTGGGATCTATGTCCTGGTGGACTGAGGTGGCGTTGATGTCATAATAATAGAAATAAAGGGCATAATACATGTAATATGCCTGAATCATTCTGAAACCGTCCTTCCCCACCCAGTTTGTGGAAACATTGTCTTCCTCTGAACTGGTCCCTGGTGGCAAGACATTTGGGCACCGCTGCTTGAGAAGTTCTGGCAGTGGACCGTTCCCTACGTTAGGATCATTTACATCACGTGAAATAGGTGAACGAGGCCCTGTGCGTGCTTTCATGGGGGATAAGAGGCTTCAATTGGGTCTGACCCTTTGCAGCCCAATGGGCTATAGCCCTCAAGGCTCCTCTGTCCACGGGATTCTTCAGGCAAGACGACTGGAGTGGGCTGCCATGCCCTCCTCTAGGGGTCTTCCTGAGCCAGGGATCAAACCCACATCTCTCAAGTCTCCTGCCTTGGCAGGCAAGTTCTTTACCACTAGCACTGCCTGGGAAGCCCAAAGTAGACCTTGAACAATTCCTTGTTCCCTCTTTGGTTTTCTTTATGAGTTTCTCTTCCCAAGATCTTGAGTGCCCTGACCTTCTCCTGTTCCCTTATTCCCACTTGGCTTCCCTCCACTTGGCTGCTGCACTGGTTTATATTCTCACCTTCTCACATAGAAATCTTTAGGATCTCTGTTGCCTTGGAAACATTTACAATAGGAAAATTCACGGTAAGTGGTTGATGACTAATAATGATTTAATTATCTGTCGACATACCCTTTGCGTGGCAGTAGATATTTCTGCTTTGACCCAGAGAGGTAAATTTGCACGGAGGGAATTTCTGACTCAGAAAATCGACTTGCGGGGATTTTTATGGGTGTTGAGACTGAAGTTATTCTTCTCAGCATCCTTCTAAACGTGCCATCTGGGTTTTCATCTATTCTAGTAAGCATTGATTTTGTTATAGAGTAGAAACAACTCAAACTAGAGCATCAGATAGAGCAAGCTCAGGCCTGATTTGAACTTGTGGCTACAAGCAAGGGACCTAATCTGGTGGAAGAAACAGGACATAAAAGTGTTTGGGTAAAAGGCAATTGGGGAAATGTTCCAGGAGGTCCCTCCCAGGATGCAGTTTCTCCATCAGTGATAATAACTTAAAGCGGGAAAAGAAGCCAGGTACCATCAGAGGCCAGTAAAGATCTCCAAGGAGTTTCTGGGTTTCAGAGACCTGTTGATTCGGATGATAAAATGCATCCTCGGGGCAATTTAAAAGTTTTGCTTTTATCAGACATTTTCCTCTCTGTTCCTTCCATTCTCAGAATTCTCCAGTGCAGCTTGCTGTGGTGTATTTCCACGCTGATAGGAGCTCTGGCAGAGCCTCCCTGCTTCTCTTGGCTGCCAAGAGCCGGAAGGCTCAACCCCATCCATTGTCTTTCTTCCCTGCAAAGCTAGAGGGAGAGGCTTCGCAGAATGTTTATGGTGAGGTTGGGACAGTAAGACTCATTCCTGGGCCTTTGTTTGAGCTTGAAATACACCACAAATTAATTGGGCTGATGCAGGTAATTAAGATAGTCCCTTGGGTTGTGTGCCTTCCCTCTGAAAAATGTCTCCAAGTTGCCAGATCTAGGCTTGGTCTATTGCAATGTTAATGATCCATGGCCTTAAGAAAAAAATCTTCCCTTTAAATGGAATTCACAGCTAAAGAAAATGTTTAGACTGATTAGCACTCAGGCTGCAGCCTCACATACTATTCTCAAAAATAGCACATCATTTCGTAAAATAGATGTCTCAAGTAATTCAATACCCAACTTTCTGCGGACTCCTCGCGTTATAGCGACAATGATTTTTGGTCTCCATCCTCAAATGATCTTGCATCAGAAACAGATATATTCTGGGGCATTTTCTCCATCTGCAATCAGAGAAGAGTCAACTTTGAGCAGAAACAAATGGTTTCAGCGAACTGCAGTAACGCAATCAGAGTCTATCAGAAAAGATGCCGGTGAGTACCGTAGAGTCCTCAGAGGCCTCTGGCGTTCTGTGCTGGGGGTTAAGATTCTTTAACACGACCAAGTCTGTACTTTGTCGTTCAATCAGTAGGTCCTGTTAGACTCCTTGCAACCCCATGGATTGCTGCATGCCAGGCTTCCCTGTCCTTCGCTCTCCCCTGGAGTTTGCTCAAACGCATGTCTGTTGAGTTGGTGATGCCATCCAACCACCTCCTCCTCGGTCGCCCCCTTCTCCTCCTGCCCTCCATCTTTCCTAGCATCAGAGACTTTTCCAATAAGTTAGCTCTTTCTCATCAGGTGGCCAAAATATTGGAGCTTCAGCTTCAGCATCCGTCCTTCCATTAATACGCAGGGTTGATCTCCAGACTGGTTTGATCTTCTTGCTGTCCGAGGAACTCTCAGGTGTCTTCCCCAGCACCGCAGTTCGAAAGCATCAACTCTTTGGGGCTCAGACTTCTCGATGGTCTAGCTCTCACATCCCTGCATGACTCCTGGGAAAACCATAGCTCTGACTCTTTAGACTTTTGTCGGCAAAGTGATGTCTCTGTTCCCGGTTGAGCCCTGTGGCATTTCCTTCTAAGGCGAGTTATCTGCAGACCCAACGGGCCTGGGGGCCCGTGCAGATTTCCGGGCCTCTTTCTGTTTAACTCCCTCCTCTCTGCTTTGCTCAGCGGCACAGAGTCCAGCTGCTCCCACCCCAGCTCCTCTCAGCCCTGGTCTCTGTCTTTCAGGTCAAGGAGGCCACTGCGTTCCTGTGTTTCCCCCTCATCAGACCAGGATTCAGAAACTTCTCCAGGCAGAAGGTCCCAGCCAGCCCTAGCCTCACCGTATTTCTTTCTCTTCCTGTAGGGATCACAGTCCTGTGCCATCTGTTTCCCAGTGTCTGAACTGTCTTGTCACACATTCTGTCCAGTGCTCTAGGTGTTTATTTTAGGAAGGCTAGCCTGGTACCACTTAATTCTCCCTTGATGACCTCAGGCAGAAACTTTACCAATTACTTGGAAACAAACAAGAACACCACCGAAAAAAAAAAAAAAAAAAGAAAAGTAAACGATTAACTGATTTTGAAAAATATAATTAAACGCAGCATTGTTGTTGTTTAGTTGCTAAGTCATGTCGACTCTGTGGCCCCAAGGACTACAGCTCACTAGGCTCCTCTGTCCGTGGAATTTCCCAGGCAAGAATACTGGAGTGGGTTGCCATTGCCTTTTCCAGGGGAACTTCTTGATCCAAAGAGTGAACTCATGTCTCCTGCTTGGCAGGCAGGTTCCTTACCACTGAGCCACCTGGAAAATCCAAATGCAGCATTAGGATGCTCTAAAGATATCCTGAAGATATTTGGCCGAAGAATGAAAGTTTTATACTAACTTTTCTCACGTAAGAAGAATTTATTCCTGCTGTACTACAAGAATGACTGGTGGCTAGTTCATCCCTGATATCCCAGTGTGTTTTGGTTTCATGGCTACTTAACAAATACTAAAAAAAAAAAGAAATGAATCAAACAAATGTAAACCCATAACCAAGTTACTATACTGTTTCTCCCTGGGCTCATGCCCTGGTTGAGCATGGTGCATCTTCTCCCTTCAAGTATCTTTCTGTCTTCCACTTTACCTGTAGAGATACCTGTACTGAATTCAAAATCAATAAGGACCAGGTGTTTAATCATGAGAAACAACCCATAGATATATATATATATATATATGTATATATATGATCATAAGACAATAACTGTGTTAAGTGATTTATCTTATTTAATACTCAAAAAACCCCTGAGATGTAAGTGTAATTTTGTGACCTTGAACAACTTATTTAATCCTTTTAAGTCCTAGCTTCCCTATCAGTAAAATGAGATAATAAACAGATAAACAAGGCTGTGAGCCTAGGCCAGCAAAGTTCAGAATGCAGCTTGTTTACAGTTTAGGAAAAATTCTTTTGAACTTCTAGTCGAGCATTGTTTGAATCTGGTTGCTAGACATGTTTCTTCTAAAATCCTACTCATATGGCATTAAAACAGTTTCCGTGAAAGTCTGAGGTTAAAAAGGTAGGCAAAGAGAACACAATGGACTAGCAATGATGGGAGATTGTTAGTGGTTAGATAATGAGACCTGAATGACTAGTTTGTTAAATGATTTGAGTTGGTAGGGATTTGAAAACCACATGCCTATGGGTGAAGATATTAATTAAGAATAAGTGACTTTAGGGACTTCCTTGGTGGTCCAGTGGCTAAGAGTCAGAGCTCACAATGTAGGGGGCCTTGGTTCCATCCCTGGTCAGAGAACTAGATCCTGCATGCTGAAACGAAAAGATCAAAGACTCTACATACTGCAGCTATGACCCGGTGCAGCCAAGGAAATAAGCAAATATATTTTTAAAAATAAGTTCAGGGCTTCCCTGGTGGTCCAGTGGGTAAGGACACCGCCTTGCAGTGCAAGGGGCGCCGGTTTGATCCCTGGCCTGGGAAGACCCCACGTGCCGCGGAGCGGCTGGACCAATGTGTCCAATTACCGAGCCGGAGCTCTGGAGCGCATGTGCCCAGAGCCGGTGCTCTGCGACAACAGAGGCCACCATGATGGGAGGCCCGCAGGAGCCAAAGAACAAAGATGGATGAAAATGGACAAATGAAAGACCAATAGAAGTGGCCCGCCTGCTCCCCTCCCTCCCCACCCCACCCCACCAAAAATAAATAAATAAATAAATCTTTAAAAAAAAAATAAGTTCATTTTTGCTAATGAAGCATAGTAAATTTCAGGTGCTTGGCACCAAGAAGGCATCAGGGAGCGCAGGAGTGTAGGATAAGTTGTGAAAAATCAAAATATGTTCCCAACCTCCTACTACCTTATTTCTGCCACTTCCCTAACTGAAGGCAGCGGGCTCCATTCTGGAGAAGACCAGACAGAACTGTGCACCGAGGGTAGTGGTTATGCTGTACACAGAGAACATGGGGCTCAGGAAGTCTAACTGAAGGCCCCGCGGGCTCCATTCTGTTCTGAGGAAAAGACATTTTCGGTTTTAGTAAATGAGAAAACAGATAAACAAGGCTGTGAGCCTAGGCCAGCAAAGTTCAGAATGCAGCTTGTTTACAGTTTAGGAAAAATTCTTTTGAACTTCTAGTCGAGCATTGTTTGAATCTGGTTGCTAGACATGTTTCTTCTAAAATCCTACTCATATGGCATTAAAACAGTTTCCGTGAAAGTCTGAGGTTAAAAAGGTAGGCAAAGAGAACACAATGGACTAGCAATGATGGGAGATTGTTAGTGGTTAGATAATGAGACCTGAATGACTAGTTTGTTAAATGATTTGAGTTGGTAGGGATTTGAAAACCACATGCCTATGGGTGAAGATATTAATTAAGAATAAGTGACTTTAGGGACTTCCTTGGTGGTCCAGTGGCTAAGAGTCAGAGCTCACAATGTAGGGGGCCTTGGTTCCATCCCTGGTCAGAGAACTAGATCCTGCATGCTGAAACGAAAAGATCAAAGACTCTACATACTGCAGCTATGACCCGGTGCAGCCAAGGAAATAAGCAAATATATTTTTAAAAATAAGTTCAGGGCTTCCCTGGTGGTCCAGTGGGTAAGGACACCGCCTTGCAGTGCAAGGGGCGCCGGTTTGATCCCTGGCCTGGGAAGACCCCACGTGCCGCGGAGCGGCTGGACCAATGTGTCCAATTACCGAGCCGGAGCTCTGGAGCGCATGTGCCCAGAGCCGGTGCTCTGCGACAACAGAGGCCACCATGATGGGAGGCCCGCAGGAGCCAAAGAACAAAGATGGATGAAAATGGACAAATGAAAGACCAATAGAAGTGGCCCGCCTGCTCCCCTCCCTCCCCACCCCACCCCACCAAAAATAAATAAATAAATAAATCTTTAAAAAAAAAATAAGTTCATTTTTGCTAATGAAGCATAGTAAATTTCAGGTGCTTGGCACCAAGAAGGCATCAGGGAGCGCAGGAGTGTAGGATAAGTTGTGAAAAATCAAAATATGTTCCCAACCTCCTACTACCTTATTTCTGCCACTTCCCTAACTGAAGGCAGCGGGCTCCATTCTGGAGAAGACCAGACAGAACTGTGCACCGAGGGTAGTGGTTATGCTGTACACAGAGAACATGGGGCTCAGGAAGTTTCTGGACCTCTGTTGTGGTGACTCGATCTCAGCGGGTCTCATCCCAGCCGTAGATTTAGTCTCAGAAAACTGTTGATGGTCCAGAGCTGTTCTGAGGAAAAGACATTGTCCAGTACCATATGATACCATGTATATCTAGAATCTAAAGTACAACGCAAACAAGCCTATCTATAAAACAGAAACGGACTCACGGACGTAGAGAACACACTTGTCGTTGCCAAGGGGGCTTGGGGTAGGGAGAGATGGAGGGAGAGTTTAGGGTGAGCAGACAGAAGCTCTTATATAGAGGATGTATAAACAGCAAGGTCCTACTTTGTTGCCTGGAGAATTTCATCGACAGAGAAGCCTGGCAGGCTGCAGTCCGTGGTGTTGCAAAGAGTCAGACATGACTGAGCGACTAAGCACACTGTATAGCGTGCGGAGACTATAGTCAGTTTCCTGTGATAAACCATGGTGGAAAAGAAGATGAAGTAGAACTGAGTCACTTTGCTGTACAGCAGAAACTAACATAGCATGGCAAGCCAACCAGAAAAGAAAAAGAAATCATCCAAGAGATAATACCAGAAAAATATTCTCAGACACAGTTTTTGGAAATCGTTTGAGCTTTTAGGGTCATGCTCTCCTGGAGGTTCAGACGGTCAGGAATCCACCTGCAGTGCAGGAGACTGGGGTTCGATCCCTGGGTCAGGGAGTTCCCCTGGAGAAGGAAATGGTAACCCACGCCAGTATTCCTGCCTGGGGAGTTCCACGGACAGAGGGGCCTGGTGGGCTGCAGTCCGTGGGGTCACAGAGAGTGAGATAGGACTGAGTGACTAGCACTTCGGCAAGGCCAGAGCAGCAGTAAATTCACTGTTGACCTCACCCTTCGTGCTCACTGTGATGCCCTGTGAACTATGAGCCTTTCCCTCTGGCGGGTGGGACCCAGCTGAGCTCCAGAGAGTGTTCCCTTGTGGGTGTTTCTTGCCTCAGCCTCAGGCAGTTTTCTCAGATGTTTGTCCTACACATCTTCCATCTCTGGAGCTCTCTGCTCCGTGCATCTCTGTTCCCACCCAGACCTGTTCTGCAAGCTCCAGTCGCTGTGACCTTCCCAGACAACCATTTCCAGCTCCTCAACCCAAGGAGATTTTTAAGCTCCCCCTGGGTTCCCCAGATTTTCACCTAGCAGGGAGCTAGGTAAGTGGCGGGGGCTCACCTTGTTGATTCTCTTCTCTCAGAGTTCACTGTCCCTCAACAGCTGGTATCCATTGTCTTCAAAACCAACATCTCATGTGTTTTTGTCCCAATTAAAAAAATTTTTTTTTCAGATGAAAGGGTAAATAGGGTCCCTTTGGCCTGAGGTGCAATGTACAACTGTGACAATAACGAAAACTTTGTTAAAAAGTCATAATCTCAGCCACTGTTAACAAATTCGAATCTCTTGTACAGCTAAGCTACGATGACAAAGTACACACAGTTTTCAAGAGTAACAACTTGGTTCTCTCCCAATTATTTGAGCTAAAGAACAGTCTCCTCTTTCCTATTTACAAGTTGCTATTTTTGAGGGATTTGTCATTCTACTTTGAGTAGATCAAAAAATGTTGACAATATAGAAGACAGGTATATTTCTCAAGTGCATACCATATCTGGGTTGCTTTTAGGCAAGGTATTTTACATCTCTGATCCATAGTCTCTTGTGCAGAAATTGATATCATGTATTTGTTCTATCATTGTGAGAATTAACTTAAGATATTTATAAGAAAATGATTAACAGGGCTTCGCTGGTGGTCCAGTGGGTAAGAGTCAGCCTTGCAGTGCAGGAGACTGGTCATCTGGTCCGGGTGGTAACCCACGCCAGTATTCCTGCCTGGGAGTTCCACGGACAGAGGGGCCTGGTGGGCTGCAGTCCGTGGGGTCACAGAGAGTGAGATAGGACTGAGTGACTAGCACTTCGGCAAGGCCAGAGCAGCAGTAAATTCACTGTTGACCTCACCCTTCGTGCTCACTGTGATGCCCTGTGAACTATGAGCCTTTCCCTCTGGCGGGTGGGACCCAGCTGAGCTCCAGAGAGTGTTCCCTTGTGGGTGTTTCTTGCCTCAGCCTCAGGCAGTTTTCTCAGATGTTTGTCCTACACATCTTCCATCTCTGGAGCTCTCTGCTCCGTGCATCTCTGTTCCCACCCAGACCTGTTCTGCAAGCTCCAGTCGCTGTGACCTTCCCAGACAACCATTTCCAGCTCCTCAACCCAAGGAGATTTTTAAGCTCCCCCTGGGTTCCCCAGATTTTCACCTAGCAGGGAGCTAGGTAAGTGGCGGGGGCTCACCTTGTTGATTCTCTTCTCTCAGAGTTCACTGTCCCTCAACAGCTGGTATCCATTGTCTTCAAAACCAACATCTCATGTGTTTTTGTCCCAATTAAAAAAATTTTTTTTTCAGATGAAAGGGTAAATAGGGTCCCTTTGGCCTGAGGTGCAATGTACAACTGTGACAATAACGAAAACTTTGTTAAAAAGTCATAATCTCAGCCACTGTTAACAAATTCGAATCTCTTGTACAGCTAAGCTACGATGACAAAGTACACACAGTTTTCAAGAGTAACAACTTGGTTCTCTCCCAATTATTTGAGCTAAAGAACAGTCTCCTCTTTCCTATTTACAAGTTGCTATTTTTGAGGGATTTGTCATTCTACTTTGAGTAGATCAAAAAATGTTGACAATATAGAAGACAGGTATATTTCTCAAGTGCATACCATATCTGGGTTGCTTTTAGGCAAGGTATTTTACATCTCTGATCCATAGTCTCTTGTGCAGAAATTGATATCATGTATTTGTTCTATCATTGTGAGAATTAACTTAAGATATTTATAAGAAAATGATTAACAGGGCTTCGCTGGTGGTCCAGTGGGTAAAGAGTCAGCCTTGCAGTGCAAGGGGTGCCTATTTGATCCCTGGCCCAGGATGATCCCACATGCCAGTTACCAGACAGCTCTCTGGAGTGCATGCACCCAGAGCTGGTGCTCTGCAGTGAGAGGCCGCTGCAATGGGAGGCCCACACAGGCCAAAGAAGAAAGATGGATGAAAATAAATGGATAAAAAAATCAATAAAAGAGCCCAAAAAATTGTTAAAAAGTAAAGAAAACGATTAATAGTGCAGAGCCTGAGAGTAATTCACAATTGCTCTCAGAAAATACTGGTTAACTTACTCTTTTTTTAAGACTTTTTTTTTAATGTGGACGATTTTTACAGTCTTCATTGAATTTGTTATAATGTTGCTTCTGTCTCATGTTTTTTTTTTTTTTGTCCTGCAAGGTATGTTGTCTGTTAGCTCCCTAATCAAAGATCAAACCCACACGCCTGCAACCGCTGGACTGCCCGGGAAGTCCCTAATTAATTCATTCTTAAGTACATCAATCAAGTCAATCTAGTGATAGGTCTATTATTGTCTTTTTCCTGGTCTTGTCAAAACCTACTGGTTGTTGACCTGGGTGACATGTCTTAAAATTTCTTAGTGATTATAGCTGGCTCCTGAAGCATATTAAGCATATTATACCACTCCAGAGCTCCATGTTCTGCTGGGAACGAAGGCACGTACCTTGGCCCGCGGGAGGGCAGGCCTGCAGCGAGTCTCAGATCCAGGCCAGGGGCGAGGAAGTGGGCAGCTGCCCGTGTCTCTCCCGCCGAGGGCCAGCAGCTGGAGACGCACATCCGCGGCAGAAGATGGGCTGTTTTAGCAGCTACTTAGTGAGGGGGGCCGAGCACGGCATTTGGAACGTTTTTAAGTGCGCGCCTCTGTCACGCGAAGCTAAATAACATCCTGATACTCTCTGTCACATCGTTCATGTGCACTTTCCTTGGCCCGGCCTCAGCACACTGCATAAATCTGCAGCTGCAGAAACCGAAATCTCATATAAAATTGAAGGATTTATTTTGAGGTATTGAAAGGTTTATAACTGAAAAAGTTAAAATTTGCCGAATCGGCGTTTGGAGGGCTCTCCTGTGAGCCTCACCCCTCTTGGCTCTCCAGGCCCGGCCTCCACATTCTCGTCTCCGCAGGGAGATGAGGAAGCCAGGGGAAAGCAGTGATGTGGATGGAATTGTCCAGACTTTACCTGCTCTTGGCCTTTGTGGCTTCATATTTCAGCCTAAGTCGCCCTTGAAAGCCGTCATTACGATGCTGGGACCCACATGCAAGAAAAATAAACCAGTAACTTCATTCTGCTCTGGTGCCCAATAGCATTTTGGACTCCAGCAACTTCCATTAGTTTTCACGACACGTTTTTCCAGTGCAGTGTTTTAAGTTTTCAGTGCCAACTTTCCTGCATCTTCACTGCCTTGGTGGGCATCATTTGGAAGCAGACTTAGGTCTTTTCCCATAGAATAAAAAGCGACATTATCCCTCTTGTATTTAACCCAGTGTTCAGCGCCTCCTCAACTGGATTCACTCAATCATCTTGAGGGACTTCCTAGATCCCCAGCTTACAGTCTGGTTCATTTACTGAGCTAGGAAGGAGAATTCTTCAAATCCTAAATGCTTGCAGACAGACTCTCTTGCAAGACTTCTCATCACCCCCTTTTCCTTTTCTCCAGCCCTGTCCCAGAAAGCAAGATGGTGTCCATCTTTAAAGGCTTTTGGCGTTCCGTTTGCTGGCACGGTCAGGTGTCTGTAGCTGCAGGTTCAGGACCTTCGGTGGCGGGGCTGACAGCACCAGCCCGTGGTGTGTGATGGACTCGTGCGTCCCTGTGCTTTGCGGTCTGCAGCAGGGAGGGGACAGGGTGGTCCTGGAAGGAGTCCCCGACCACCCCGAGGGATGATGGTACCGTCTTCCTTGTGTATTTCTGCTGTCTTACAGTGCTTCTTGGGGTCCCATACTCAGAAATAATTCCATGTGTTATATCAGGCTTGACCTCAGAGTGCAGTGGCAGCTGGACTTAACAAGTGGACACGGCTTTTAATCTACAAATAAAAACTCTGCAGAAACCGAAATCTCATATAAAATTGAAGGATTTATTTTGAGGTATTGAAAGGTTTATAACTGAAAAGTTAAAATTTGCCGAATCGGCGTTTGGAGGGCTCTCCTGTGAGCCTCACCCTCTTGGCTCTCCAGGCCCGGCCTCCACATTCTCGTCTCCGCAGGAGATGAGGAAGCCAGGGGAAAGCAGTGATGTGGATGGAATTGTCCAGACTTTACCTGCTCTTGGCCTTTGTGGCTTCATATTTCAGCCTAAGTCGCCCTTGAAAGCCGTCATTACGATGCTGGGACCCACATGCAAGAAAAATAAACCAGTAACTTCATTCTGCTCTGGTGCCCAATAGCATTTTGGACTCCAGCAACTTCCATTAGTTTTCACGACACGTTTTTCCAGTGCAGTGTTTTAAGTTTTCAGTGCCAACTTTCCTGCATCTTCACTGCCTTGGTGGGCATCATTTGGAAGCAGACTTAGGTCTTTTCCCATAGAATAAAAAGCGACATTATCCCTCTTGTATTTAACCCAGTGTTCAGCGCCTCCTCAACTGGATTCACTCAATCATCTTGAGGGACTTCCTAGATCCCCAGCTTACAGTCTGGTTCATTTACTGAGCTAGGAAGGAGAATTCTTCAAATCCTAAATGCTTGCAGACAGACTCTCTTGCAAGACTTCTCATCACCCCCTTTTCCTTTTCTCCAGCCCTGTCCCAGAAAGCAAGATGGTGTCCATCTTTAAAGGCTTTTGGCGTTCCGTTTGCTGGCACGGTCAGGTGTCTGTAGCTGCAGGTTCAGGACCTTCGGTGGCGGGGCTGACAGCACCAGCCCGTGGTGTGTGATGGACTCGTGCGTCCCTGTGCTTTGCGGTCTGCAGCAGGGAGGGGACAGGGTGGTCCTGGAAGGAGTCCCCGACCACCCCGAGGGATGATGGTACCGTCTTCCTTGTGTATTTCTGCTGTCTTACAGTGCTTCTTGGGGTCCCATACTCAGAAATAATTCCATGTGTTATATCAGGCTTGACCTCAGAGTGCAGTGGCAGCTGGACTTAACAAGTGGACACGGCTTTTAATCTACAAATAAAAACTCTGCATCTGGCCCCTGGCTGCCCCCACCCCCGTCTGTCAGGTGGTCTCTTCTGGAAGTGTGTTAGTCACTCAGTTGTGTCTGGCTCTTTGTGACTCCATGGGCTGTCGCCCGCCAGGCTCCTCTGTCCTTGGGATTCTCCGGGTAAGAACACTGCAGTGGGTTGCCATGACCTGCTCCAGGGGATCTTCCCAACCCAGGGATCGAACCTGGGTCTCCTGCATGGCAGGCAGCATCTTTACTGTCGGAGCCACCGGGAGCAGGCTCCCTCTAGCTGAAATGCAGCATGTTGTGCTTCTCTGCAGGCAGGCAGGCCTTTAGCCCTGTCCTCGAAAACAAGCTGGGGATCCCTCCCTCTGTCGTAACCACACCTCAGTCTGAACTCTGCAAGGGCCTGGTGTTCTGTGGAATCGCCTTTATCCTGTGAGCAGAGAAATCTTTTTTACCTCTCTCTGCCCAATGCCAGTTCCAACAGCTGTAACTATTTCATTTTTAATTTGCTCCTTGCAGCCTTGTCTCTGCTTAATCCATTAAGACAACTTTGAATGTTCCCGGCTCATATATTTATAAAGGAGGGGGAAAAATGAAGGGAAAAGACTTTGAATAATGGTATCTAAATTGTAGCCAAATGTACTCAGAACTCTCCTCGGTTAAATTGCAAATAATTTTCTTTCAAACATCACAAACACTCTCTCTAACTTAACTCAACAAATTGGACCGAGGGGTTTCATTGCACTCGGAAACATGATTCATTCTCTTTCTCTCTGGGTCTGTTCCTCTTTCTCTCTCTCCTCCCCCTTGCTTTCCTTCTGTTACTGTTCCTCTGGCTCTGTTTTAGCTGCATTTCATTATCTCTAGGTTTCCTCCCTGGAGCGTCCATGAATAATTTGCCTGTCTGTGGAGAGAGCCCGTGCTGGAGACCAACCCCATCCTTGCGGTGCAGGGAGCTGGGAGAGGAAGGCTGCTTTAAATCAATCAGTTGACACTAATCTAATGTCTAATTAGCTCTGGGTGGGCGTGGGCTTTGATTATAGGAAGTGCCTCAGGCCACGGTGGCTGGCATTTCAAGGGCCACTCCACACCTATCAATCATCCTTTGACAAGGAGATCTAGAAGGGGACAAGAAAACGAGGAAGGGGAGTGTGGTGGAGACACACATCTCTCCGTCATCTGTTGATGTTTCCAATGGTCCAAACCAACACTCTGAAGCTCCACCGTGGGCTCTGAGCAGTGAGCACCCTCACCGCAGTGACAGACTTTCCTAAAATCGTCCAAAACTGCCAGTTGTGTCAAATAATGCCTTGCCGGGTCACAAAATACCGAATCTTGTCTGATACCCGTGACGTGCTTGTGTGTGTTTTTCTCTTCATCTCACGTAAATGCCAAAGCTCTACGTGTCAAAATTCTGCGGAAGCCTCCGAAGAGGAACCATTCATCACAATGGCCTTCTTCCGATGTATCGTTTACCTAGAATGACTGATGGCTGAACCAAAAGTGGCAACATGGGTCATTAATAAGATATTGTTTTTATTGAGAGTGGCGTGCCTGTGATGATGGTCTGATTGTCTTATTTCTTCCTGTACTTTAATTCACTCTCTGGGAGGTGGGGACGGTTTACACAGTTTCCCAGAAGTGGCTCTGGTGTGTTAAAACGCCGCTGCTACCGCGCGTATCTCGGGGGAAGGGTCCAGGCTGGCCTCATTCCTTCCTTCGTCTGCGTCACCTAAAGACCCTCCAGATGACGATTAAATCAGGAGTCGTAAGGCAGTTTGGGTTCCTTCCAGTTTTTAAACGGAGAAAAACAGATTTAACTGACGGGATTAATTTCACTCTCATTCTTATTGATCATGAGACTGAAACAAAGGTGTTTTAAAATGCCTTTTTTATCTCAGCTCTATCTGATTTGCCTTTCTGTGTGCTTCATGTTTCTAATGATCCCAAGCTGCCGAGTTGGCTGGACCCAAGAAAGTGAAGTGATAATAGAAGTGATATTAAAGAGATTCCTGTGCAAAGCCGGGTACGGAGCACCGGCCGGGGCTTTGCCGAGGAGCGGTGGGGTTGAAAGCGTGGCCGGGCCGCTTCCCAGCTCGGCCTGGGCGCGCTTGACACTTATTAAGGGTGGGCGTGGGCTGTGATGATAGGAAGTGCCTCAGGCCACGGTGGCTGGCGTTTCAAGGGCCACTCCACACCTATCAATCATCCTTTGACAAGGAGATCTAGAAGGGACAAGAAAACGAGGAAGGGAGTGGTGGAGACACACATCTCTCCGTCATCTGTTGATGTTTCCAATGGTCCAAACCAACACTCTGAAGCTCCACCGTGGGCTCTGAGCAGTGAGCACCCTCACCGCAGTGACAGACTTTCCTAAAATCGTCCAAAACTGCCAGTTGTGTCAAATAATGCCTTGCCGGGTCACAAAATACCGAATCTTGTCTGATACCCGTGACGTGCTTGTGTGTGTTTTTCTCTTCATCTCACGTAAATGCCAAAGCTCTACGTGTCAAAATTCTGCGGAAGCCTCCGAAGAGGAACCATTCATCACAATGGCCTTCTTCCGATGTATCGTTTACCTAGAATGACTGATGGCTGAACCAAAAGTGGCAACATGGGTCATTAATAAGATATTGTTTTTATTGAGAGTGGCGTGCCTGTGATGATGGTCTGATTGTCTTATTTCTTCCTGTACTTTAATTCACTCTCTGGGAGGTGGGGACGGTTTACACAGTTTCCCAGAAGTGGCTCTGGTGTGTTAAAACGCCGCTGCTACCGCGCGTATCTCGGGGGAAGGGTCCAGGCTGGCCTCATTCCTTCCTTCGTCTGCGTCACCTAAAGACCCTCCAGATGACGATTAAATCAGGAGTCGTAAGGCAGTTTGGGTTCCTTCCAGTTTTTAAACGGAGAAAAACAGATTTAACTGACGGGATTAATTTCACTCTCATTCTTATTGATCATGAGACTGAAACAAAGGTGTTTTAAAATGCCTTTTTTATCTCAGCTCTATCTGATTTGCCTTTCTGTGTGCTTCATGTTTCTAATGATCCCAAGCTGCCGAGTTGGCTGGACCCAAGAAAGTGAAGTGATAATAGAAGTGATATTAAAGAGATTCCTGTGCAAAGCCGGGTACGGAGCACCGGCCGGGGCTTTGCCGAGGAGCGGTGGGGTTGAAAGCGTGGCCGGGCCGCTTCCCAGCTGCGTGACCCTGGGCAGCGCGCTTGGCCTCGGGGAACCTCACCTGCAGGATGGAAATCAAGACAGCGCCTCCTTCCAGGGTGATTATGAAAATCAAATCGTACGATGCCTGTGGCGTGTTTAGCACATGGTAAGCACTCAATAAAACGTTCACTGGTGATGCTGGTGCTGGTGAGTGTTTTCCCGACAACCTCAGCTGAGCCTAGAAATCCACAGAAGGTGCGTCTTTCTTTGGAGGCAGAGACTTGAAAAGGACGTTCTTCTCAAGTTTTCTGTGAGGCTCAAGGAGGATGCCGATAGTGCCGTCTCATACCCAGGACTGTAGGCTCACAGGAGCATTGCGTCATGGACATAACATAAAACCTCTTGTAAGACTTCAGACTGACTTTGTGTTAAGGCATCTCTGTCTTAGGAATTTTCAGGAGGCTAAGCTGTCTTTATCAAGATGTGTGAGGAAAATCTGGTTGGACAACTTTATTAGAAAGTTTACATTGGGGTGCTCATTGGAATACACTGATTCTTGCTAACGTCAATACCCCCTTTCTCTCTCTCTCTCTAACACAATACAGAATAAGGGGACAATGGTGTCTGTGTTGTAAGAGGCACTAGCTCACAGTTTCGCCCTCTAGAATTTAATGCTGCCTAGGTAGACCAGTGGTGAAGATTCTGCTTGGCTAATGCCGGAGACCCATGATCCCTGCAGGGGTCAGGAAGCTGCCCTGGAGGAGCACATGGCCGCCCACTCCGTCTTCTTGCCTCGAGAGCCCCATGGACAGGGGCGCCTGGCGGGCTGCGTTCACGGGATCGCAAAACAGAGAGGAGTGAACACACACAGAACTTAATGCTTTCAAGTTTTGTCAAAAATCCGAAGTAAGAAATACAGATGACTCCATCACACAATGCCTTTTATGTTGTTTCATTTTTATTGATGTGATAGCTTTTAGAATTTTTCTAAATGTTAATATCAAAACACAGTTTAGTAGAAGCTTATTCTTGCAAGCTTTATTTTTCAAAAACAGAGAAAATTTATAAAAAATTCTTTCTTCAAAGCATCTTTTTAAGCGTGGCCGGGTACGGAGCACCGGCCGGGCTTTGCCGAGGACGTGGGGTTGAAAGCGTGGCCGGGCCGCTTCCCAGCTGCGTGACCCTGGGCAGCGCTTGGCCTCGGGAACCTCACCTGCAGGATGGAAATCAAGACAGCGCCTCCTTCCAGGGTGATTATGAAAATCAAATCGCGATGCCTGTGGCGTGTTTAGCACATGGTAAGCACTCAATAAAACGTTCACTGGTGATGCTGGTGCTGGTGAGTGTTTTCCCGACAACCTCAGCTGAGCCTAGAAATCCACAGAAGGTGCGTCTTTCTTTGGAGGCAGAGACTTGAAAAGGACGTTCTTCTCAAGTTTTCTGTGAGGCTCAAGGAGGATGCCGATAGTGCCGTCTCATACCCAGGACTGTAGGCTCACAGGAGCATTGCGTCATGGACATAACATAAAACCTCTTGTAAGACTTCAGACTGACTTTGTGTTAAGGCATCTCTGTCTTAGGAATTTTCAGGAGGCTAAGCTGTCTTTATCAAGATGTGTGAGGAAAATCTGGTTGGACAACTTTATTAGAAAGTTTACATTGGGGTGCTCATTGGAATACACTGATTCTTGCTAACGTCAATACCCCCTTTCTCTCTCTCTCTCTAACACAATACAGAATAAGGGGACAATGGTGTCTGTGTTGTAAGAGGCACTAGCTCACAGTTTCGCCCTCTAGAATTTAATGCTGCCTAGGTAGACCAGTGGTGAAGATTCTGCTTGGCTAATGCCGGAGACCCATGATCCCTGCAGGGGTCAGGAAGCTGCCCTGGAGGAGCACATGGCCGCCCACTCCGTCTTCTTGCCTCGAGAGCCCCATGGACAGGGGCGCCTGGCGGGCTGCGGTTCACGGGATCGCAAAACAGAGAGGAGTGAACACACACAGAACTTAATGCTTTCAAGTTTTGTCAAAAATCCGAAGTAAGAAATACAGATGACTCCATCACACAATGCCTTTTATGTTGTTTCATTTTTATTGATGTGATAGCTTTTAGAATTTTTCTAAATGTTAATATCAAAACACAGTTTAGTAGAAGCTTATTCTTGCAAGCTTTATTTTTCAAAAACAGAGAAAATAAGAACTTCATGAAAGTAATCAATTCTGATTTCTTTCTTCAAAGCATCTTGTTGGTAAGCCTGTTCTCACCAGTTCCTTGAAAGGGAGATTATAAAGTTGTCAGAGGCATAAACTCAGGTTGTGTATTTCCAGGTTCCTTACTAAAAGACAGAATCTGAGGCTTCATTCCACATGGTGAAAAGAGCAGTTAAAGATAGTCTAAACAAGTTGTAATGTGCAGAGGCCTGTTGTTTCATTATATTTAATTACTTGTAGTAACTCAATGCAGGGTGAAATTGCCAGTAAAGGTCCTCTCCTCTCTTTTAAGTAATGAAAGATAAATGTGATGCGCAGTTAGTATCCTGTGTGCACAATTAGTATATGTGAACATTTTAATATATGAAGACTTTTACAGAGAAACAGATCAGAGGGCTTCCCCTGGTGGTCCAGTGGGTGAGGACACCGCCTTGCAGTGCAAGGGGCGCTGGTTCGAGCCCTGGCCTGGGAGATCCCACGTGCCGCGGAGGGGCTGGACTGATGTGTCCAATTACCGAGCCGGAGCTCTGGAGCGCATGCGCCCAGAGCCGGTGCTCTGCAACGACAGACGTCACCATGATGGGAGGCCCACAGGAGCCAAAGAACAAAGACGGATGAAAATAGAGAAATGAAAGACCAATAGAGGTGGCCTGCCCACTCCCCTCCCTCCCCAACCCGACCCCCGCCCAAAGTAAATAAATAAATAAATAAATAAATAAATCTTTAAAAAAAAAAAAAAAGAAACAGAACAGACTTGTGGTTGCCAGAGGGGAGGGGTGCTGAGGGAGGGATGGAGCAGGAGTCTGCGATTAGCAAGGTGTGAACTATCGTCTATAGGATGGCTAAACAACAAGGTCCGACTGTATCGCATAGGAAACTGTATTCAATATCCTGTGATAAACTGTAATGGAAAAGAATATTAAAATGTGCATAACGTGAAAAGGTTGATGGCTCAGTGATGTCTGACTCTTTGTGACCCATGGACAGTAGCCCGCCAGGCTCCTCTGTGCATGGATTTCCCAGGCAGTCCCTTCCCCAGCAGCAGCCGTTCCTTCCCGGGGATCTTCTGGACCTGGGGATGGAACCCGTGTCTCTTGTGTCTCCTGAATGAGGCAGGCAGATTTACCATCTGCCGAATATCAAAACACAGTTTAGTAGAAGCTTATTCTTGCAAGCTTTATTTTTCAAAAACAGAGAAAATAAGAACTTCATGAAAGTAATCAATTCTGATTTCTTTCTTCAAAGCATCTTGTTGGTAAGCCTGTTCTCACCAGTTCCTTGAAAGGGAGATTATAAAGTTGTCAGAGGCATAAACTCAGGTTGTGTATTTCCAGGTTCCTTACTAAAAGACAGAATCTGAGGCTTCATTCCACATGGTGAAAAGAGCAGTTAAAGATAGTCTAAACAAGTTGTAATGTGCAGAGGCCTGTTGTTTCATTATATTTAATTACTTGTAGTAACTCAATGCAGGGTGAAATTGCCAGTAAAGGTCCTCTCCTCTCTTTTAAGTAATGAAAGATAAATGTGATGCGCAGTTAGTATCCTGTGTGCACAATTAGTATATGTGAACATTTTAATATATGAAGACTTTTACAGAGAAACAGATCAGAGGGCTTCCCCTGGTGGTCCAGTGGGTGAGGACACCGCCTTGCAGTGCAAGGGGCGCTGGTTCGAGCCCTGGCCTGGGAGATCCCACGTGCCGCGGAGGGGCTGGACTGATGTGTCCAATTACCGAGCCGGAGCTCTGGAGCGCATGCGCCCAGAGCCGGTGCTCTGCAACGACAGACGTCACCATGATGGGAGGCCCACAGGAGCCAAAGAACAAAGACGGATGAAAATAGAGAAATGAAAGACCAATAGAGGTGGCCTGCCCACTCCCCTCCCTCCCCAACCCGACCCCCGCCCAAAGTAAATAAATAAATAAATAAATAAATAAATCTTTAAAAAAAAAAAAAAAGAAACAGAACAGACTTGTGGTTGCCAGAGGGGAGGGGTGCTGAGGGAGGGATGGAGCAGGAGTCTGCGATTAGCAAGGTGTGAACTATCGTCTATAGGATGGCTAAACAACAAGGTCCGACTGTATCGCATAGGAAACTGTATTCAATATCCTGTGATAAACTGTAATGGAAAAGAATATTAAAATGTGCATAACGTGAAAAGGTTGATGGCTCAGTGATGTCTGACTCTTTGTGACCCATGGACAGTAGCCCGCCAGGCTCCTCTGTGCATGGATTTCCCAGGCAGTCCCTTCCCCAGCAGCAGCCGTTCCCTTCCCCGGGGGATCTTCTGGACCTGGGGATGGAACCCGTGTCTCTTGTGTCTCCTGAATGAGGCAGGCAGATTTACCATCTGAGCCACCAGGAAATCCTGAAAATGTATATGTAAAGCAATCCCTTTGCTGTACAACAGAAATGACCACAACATTAAACATCAACTATATTTCAATAAAATTAGAAAAAATAGGTGTATGATTTTAGATTCCAGATTTTACACATTTAATTGGTTTAGCAAACCTCTTTATGATTCTTTCATTACAAGGACAATGAAATATGAAAGAAAAATTAAATCATTCTGCACCACGCTTAAAATCTGCATTAACAGTCTCAGTCAGGAGAGTGATGTTCTATTTTCAATGTTATTTTCATACCTGCTCAAGATTAAATATGATGCCCCTAAACAGTGAAAAGGAAAAAAAAGTCCTTCTCTTCTAAAAGCCCATTATCACCGTTTGTCGTGATGACCTCTGGTGTTTGAAACTCCTGGCTGAAATCAGGAGGCGGCTGCCAGAAACTGTATCACAGAGGCAGCACTGCCGCACGGTCCCTCTCTGCAGGCACGCCCTCTGTGCTGGGGGCGATAAATAATTCTCTCCTACTGCAGGAACAGGCTTTTAAACTGTGGCGGGAGGGATTTTGTCTAGACTGTAGAAAGCACTTTCTACATGAGGGTTACGTGTCCTGGGAAAGCACTGTTACAACTGGGGTTACAGAACTTCCTGCTCTGGGAAGTTTTATAATAAGAGCCAGGCTGGTGTCATTTCACACGAGACCTGCCCGGAGGTAGGGGAATGGATAAAATGACCTTTCCTGCCTCCTCCAAGGGTTACGACTGGTCCTTAATGAAAACCTGGTACTGTGGACTCACAGGGTATGGAACAATGCTTTCGAGGCCAGAGTTTAACTCTGTAACAGCAATCGGATACTGTAGATAGATGGATTGCGCTCTCGGAGATGGATAAAATGACTTGGTCTTCGGAGGACATCTCAAGGGGCGTTTTAAGGAATATTTTCTGGGAAGTGCCTTCGGTGCCGGCAGAGACCTTCCTTGATGATTTAATGGCCTTTTTCCATTTCCAGGTCTTATGATGTATGATTACCACCATCAAGCAGTGAGAGTCTAACATTGTAGTGTTCACATGGTGACAGACACCAGCTCAACTGCCGGGCCATCCAGCTTCAGAATCTGGCCTTGCTTCCTGGCTGCACGGTGACTCGAGGCAGTGGCTACGTTGCTTCTTTCTAGCTGCTTTGGATTCGAGTGTGTTCTCGGTTTTTAAGATCTGTACGTCGAGTTATTCAGTTTCAGTCCACATTCCAAGGAGGTGGCAGGGAAAGGATGTGGGTACTGCAGCCCGTTCCCTTAGAAGTTAAAACCTCCTGCCGCCTTTGATCTCAAATCTATTCACGTTCACTACAGTAACAGATAGGGTTGACGTGAGGATGTCAGATAGGAACCGTGCTGAATTAAGATACCAGATATGAACTCTGTGTGTGTGTGTGTGTAGGGGTGTAGGGGATTCACACCAGTCTTGCTCAATGGACCGTCCAAATAAATACCTATGTTGGTGCCTTTTGCTGGTTCTTACAAGCTGCAGCTCTGAAAAGAGATAGGGTTGCTACACTTACTATTGAAATCGGCCCTTGGCAGGCTTTGGGAGGGACAGAGGTACAAGGAAGCTTTCTGGCCTCCTCTTTGTACCTGTTCATGTTGAATGCCAGCCACTTTGGACTAGTGCTGCTACCGAAACAGAACCAGCCGGTGAACAATGGAGCTGCGGAAAGGGAGGGCTGATGGGCGGCCCGGGCAACAGGTGCGAGAAACATGGCGTCCCTTTCCCACACGGATCAGTCGGTCTCCAGTGGCCGGCCTGAGCGCTCTGAAAATGAGACGGCCGTGCAGATCCGGTGTCTGCCAATTAGAAGCTAGAAGCAAAAAGAGCAGCGCGGAGGGGGACGCAGGGGGTGAGCAGAGGCGGAGCGCTCGGCGCCGTTGTTTGTGGGCTTGCGCCTTTGTTACTCCTGTATCCAAAGCTTGGACGTGAAATCCTATCTGGGTTATTTTGCTCCAGTAATCATGGGCCACTGAGGTTCCGAGATGGTATCTGGCGATGCACACAGAGAGAAGGCCCATTGTTCCTCCCTTCACCGCTGCGGAGGAGCCGCTGTTAAGTGTCTTCAGCTGGGACAAGAACCATCCCAGCGAGGCAGACACCCTTTGGGACCGGGAGCGAGGCTCCCAGCTGCAGGCGCCCCTCCCACGCCGACACCTCCGCCCAGGCCCTCATATATCATTCATATGTAATGGACTGATAGCGCCTGTCATATCCTTAAACTTGACCTGAAATTGTGATACTCCTTGGAACAATTTGAGATCAGACAAGCAGAAGACATGTTTGTGGTTAAGGAATCATTTTCAGGGGCCCGTCAAAGTGTTTCCATATGAGGCTAATGCCGTTTTCGTAAGGAGCAAATGCAGGAGACACAATAAATATTACTTCGTTTCCTCTGGTCCATTAGAAAAGAAAAAGATTCTGATTGTGGAGAGACGGCATTCCTGGGGAGATATTTTCTTTTTGAAGATTAAGTAAAATGTCCTGTTATCTAAGGTAGTATAATTTTTCTGTCCCTTTTTTTTTTTTCTTTTTGCTGTTTTTTGGGTCATTGTCTTAGGCTCGAAGTTTGCGTGGGCATCTCTGGTCTATGCTCTGTCATTTTCGCTTTCTGCATCACAGGGGAGGGAAGGCCTCTGCTCCCATCATTCCTGCTCGGAAGTTAGTGCCCCTGCTGTCTAGCTTGGTGTCTGCTGGCCTTCGGGGGGGTTTGGGAAGGGCCAGCCACTTTGGACTAGTGCTGCTACCGAAACAGAACCAGCCGGTGAACAATGGAGCTGCGGAAAGGGAGGGCTGATGGGCGGCCCGGGCAACAGGTGCGAGAAACATGGCGTCCCTTTCCCACACGGATCAGTCGGTCTCCAGTGGCCGGCCTGAGCGCTCTGAAAATGAGACGGCCGTGCAGATCCGGTGTCTGCCAATTAGAAGCTAGAAGCAAAAAGAGCAGCGCGGAGGGGGACGCAGGGGGTGAGCAGAGGCGGAGCGCTCGGCGCCGTTGTTTGTGGGCTTGCGCCTTTGTTACTCCTGTATCCAAAGCTTGGACGTGAAATCCTATCTGGGTTATTTTGCTCCAGTAATCATGGGCCACTGAGGTTCCGAGATGGTATCTGGCGATGCACACAGAGAGAAGGCCCATTGTTCCTCCCTTCACCGCTGCGGAGGAGCCGCTGTTAAGTGTCTTCAGCTGGGACAAGAACCATCCCAGCGAGGCAGACACCCTTTGGGACCGGGAGCGAGGCTCCCAGCTGCAGGCGCCCCTCCCACGCCGACACCTCCGCCCAGGCCCTCATATATCATTCATATGTAATGGACTGATAGCGCCTGTCATATCCTTAAACTTGACCTGAAATTGTGATACTCCCTTGGAACAATTTGAGATCAGACAAGCAGAAGACATGTTTGTGGTTAAGGAATCATTTTCAGGGGCCCGTCAAAGTGTTTCCATATGAGGCTAATGCCGTTTTCGTAAGGAGCAAATGCAGGAGACACAATAAATATTACTTCGTTTCCTCTGGTCCATTAGAAAAGAAAAAGATTCTGATTGTGGAGAGACGGCATTCCTGGGGAGATATTTTCTTTTTGAAGATTAAGTAAAATGTCCTGTTATCTAAGGTAGTATAATTTTTCTGTCCCTTTTTTTTTTTTCTTTTTGCTGTTTTTTGGGTCATTGTCTTAGGCTCGAAGTTTGCGTGGGCATCTCTGGTCTATGCTCTGTCATTTTCGCTTTCTGCATCACAGGGGAGGGAAGGCCTCTGCTCCCATCATTCCTGCTCGGAAGTTAGTGCCCCTGCTGTCTAGCTTGGTGTCTGCTGCTCTGTATGTAGAGTCCTGCCCCGAACCCCCATTTCTCTACTCCTTGATGTCTCATCTTCCAGAACATGGCCCCCATGGCCCTTCTTGTGCCAAGCTTTCCGCAGCCCCCTCAGGCATAACGGAAGCCTCTCCTCTCTGCCGCCCTGCTGGTTTCCGAGGCTAGCGCTGACTCAGTCACACAGGATGTTTCTCTGTGAGTGAGGCTTGCTCCTCTCTGGGTAGAGGCGTGTCCTCCTTGAGGCCCATCACCGGTGGGGCGTTCTGTAAATACCGACTCCTGGGTCCGGAGAGGAAGGGTGCTCTCAGAGGCTAGGAGGGGCCTGACTGAGAGACACCACGGATGAACGTCGGAGCCCAGAGTTATAAAGGCAGCTCTCCACAGGAGAAATTCTCCAGTTTGGAATTCTCTAAGAACCCCTTTCTCAGCAATAAGCATTTTATGTGATGTGCAAGGTTGGCGTCGGATTTATGGTCAGCCTTCTTTATATACGTTTGGTCCCAAATGATTAATGATGATGATGATGATGATGATAAGAAGATAAACAACAATTCAACAGCTAACGTTTCAAACCCAGAAGTGTTTGGTACATTTCCGATGCGGTGATAAGCAGACTTGTATGTACAGTCTTATTTCCTACTTAACAAGAATGTGAGGAGTTGTATTGTTATCCCCTGGCCATGTGCGAGAAAACGGAGGGCACGCCTGATTAAGTGCCTACCTTGGCACCTGCACTAGGCGTGAAGAGCAAAATCTGGGTGCGAGCCAGGGAGCAGCACACAGGGTGTCCACGTAAACAAGGACCCCAAGGCACAGCCACAGACGCCGTCTCCGTCCTGAGCGGCCTGGGTTTCTTGCTCCGCTTTTATTGGAAAGGCATCCTGGGCTTCATGTGTGATGCATGTGTGCTCAGTCCTGTCCAACTCTTTGAGACCACATGGCCCGCCGGCCTCCTGTCTAAGGGGTTCTCCAGGCAAGAATGCTGGAGTGGGCTGCCATTTCCTCCTCAGGGGATCTTCCTGACCCAGGGACTGTAGCTGCAGCTCATCTATTGGCAGGTGGATTCTTTACCCCTGAGCCATCTGGGGGACCCCCGCCCCAGTGCATCTTAGTTTCATGTTCTCTGTAAACCTCCTCTGATCTTTCAAGGGGTCAGAAAAACGTGGCGGGTGCATCCTGGACCAGCCTGCGTCTCCAGACCGAGTGAAAGCCGTCGGCTGGGATGCTGCCTGGGCCTTTGGTCTCAGAAGCAACCTGTGGGCGCTGACTCAGTCACACAGGATGTTTCTCTGTGAGGGCTTGCTCCTCTCTGGGTAGAGGCGTGTCCTCCTTGAGGCCCATCACCGGTGGGGCGTTCTGTAAATACCGACTCCTGGGTCCGGAGAGAAGGGTGCTCTCAGAGGCTAGGAGGGGCCTGACTGAGAGACACCACGGATGAACGTCGGAGCCCAGAGTTATAAAGGCAGCTCTCCACAGGAGAAATTCTCCAGTTTGGAATTCTCTAAGAACCCCTTTCTCAGCAATAAGCATTTTATGTGATGTGCAAGGTTGGCGTCGGATTTATGGTCAGCCTTCTTTATATACGTTTGGTCCCAAATGATTAATGATGATGATGATGATGATGATAAGAAGATAAACAACAATTCAACAGCTAACGTTTCAAACCCAGAAGTGTTTGGTACATTTCCGATGCGGTGATAAGCAGACTTGTATGTACAGTCTTATTTCCTACTTAACAAGAATGTGAGGAGTTGTATTGTTATCCCCTGGCCATGTGCGAGAAAACGGAGGGCACGCCTGATTAAGTGCCTACCTTGGCACCTGCACTAGGCGTGAAGAGCAAAATCTGGGTGCGAGCCAGGGAGCAGCACACAGGGTGTCCACGTAAACAAGGACCCCAAGGCACAGCCACAGGCGCCGTCTCCGTCCTGAGCGGCCTGGGTTTCTTGCTCCGCTTTTATTGGAAAGGCATCCTGGGCTTCATGTGTGATGCATGTGTGCTCAGTCCTGTCCAACTCTTTGAGACCACATGGCCCGCCGGCCTCCTGTCTAAGGGGTTCTCCAGGCAAGAATGCTGGAGTGGGCTGCCATTTCCTCCTCAGGGGATCTTCCTGACCCAGGGACTGTAGCTGCAGCTCATCTATTGGCAGGTGGATTCTTTACCCCTGAGCCATCTGGGGGACCCCCGCCCCAGTGCATCTTAGTTTCATGTTCTCTGTAAACCTCCTCTGATCTTTCAAGGGGTCAGAAAAACGTGGCGGGTGCATCCTGGACCAGCCTGCGTCTCCAGACCGAGTGAAAGCCGTCGGCTGGGATGCTGCCTGGGCCTTTGGTCTCAGAAGCAACCTGTGGGACTCAGTGGTTTTCTAGAAAATGTTGACCAGAAACCACACTCACCCCAATTGCTATAGGAATAAAACACATGGGTTTTCTTCGTGTTTTTTTGACTAATTCCAGCGGCGGTCTTCAGCTCCTATGTCCCTGTATTTGTGTGGAGCCAGCCAAAATAGCTTTGTATAAAATACGAGAAGTATGGAAAAGTACATGCACCTTGGTACAGCTGTGCCAACTGGAAATACTCTCAGGAGCACATCTGCAGCCACCAAAAGCCTGTGGCTTTAGCACTGACCAGCTTTTCAAATGCTAAAGAAATGGCTTATTCGAGTGTCTCTGTCTTATAATTAGTTACTTTCAAGTTTTTGTATTTGCTCATTAGCTAGTATTTCAGGCACTACATGTTTCTTCTCAAACTGAAAAGATTCAGTTATATTCTCCAAAGATGCTTTTTAATTGTGTAGGATGCAAAAATGTGCCAAATTCTAATAAGGAGGGGAATTATCTTGGTTTTAAGTTGGTAACATTATTTTTTTTGTTGATAATTATTGGAAGATTTCTGATATATTTTCTTCATCTTGTATCTTTCAATGGTTTGAGGTTTTTGAAAGGTTTATGGATACCTTGAGCCTGAGAGTAAATCTCATTCTTATAAATATCACTAGAACTCAGTCTAAAATGGAAAGCTGTGGTCTGCCTCTGTATGTCAGTGGTGTTTTTCTGTGGCACAATGTATATGAACTGTAAGTATTTTACCTTATTTTTTACTTAGCAGCTATTTTTTGTATAACATATGAAATAAGACATAAGAAACTGCACCGCCATGTTTAATCTTAAATATTTCTCTCACTGTAGTCATGTTATTCTCTCAGGATTTAGAGACACTATTATAATAAGGCAAGATTTGACCTTGAGTCGTGAAGAGCAATTCTAGTATTAGAAAACATTTGATGAAAAAGCATTTTCAGGGGCTTCCCTGGTGGTCCATTGGGTAAGGACACCGCCTTGCAGTGCAAGGGACGCCAGTTCGATCCCTGGCCTGGGAAGATCCCACGTGCCGTGGAGCAGCTGGAACGATGTGTCCAATTACCGAGCCAGAGCTCTGGAGTGCATGTGCCCAGAATCGGTGCTCTGCGACAACAGAGGCCACCGCGATGGGAGGCCCACACGGGCCAAAGAACAAAGATGGGTGAAAATGGATAAATGAAAGACCAGTAGAAGTGGCCCGCCTGCTCCACTCCCTCCCCTCCCCACCCCCCTCAAATAAATACATAAATAAATCTTTAAAAAAAAAAAAAAGAAAGAAAGAAAAAGCATTTTCAATGTTTTGCACAGGCATATTGCAAGAAAAGTCCTTACCAAGTTTACCGGAATTAAATTGTTATTGTTGTTGTTTAGTTGCTAAGTTGGGTCTGACTCTTTGTGGCCCTGTGATTATGGCCCGCCAGGCTCCTCTGTCCATGGGATTCTCCAGGCAAGAGTACAGAAGTGAGTTACGATTTCCTTCTCAGAGGAGCTTCCCAAACCAAGGATCAAACCTGAGTCTCCTGCACTGGCGGGTGGGTTCTTCACCACTGAGGCACACGGGGAGCGCCGGTGGGACAGGCTCAGACTTTATCTGATGCAGCTGCAGATTGTCCCTGGCTAAGCTCCCCCAAAGCCATTTACTGACATAAGTCTATACTGTGTAACTTGGGTCCTTTTACTTCTCTAGAAATTTTGAATATGCAGAATATTTTTAAAAATATATGCTAAGACTTCAGTAAGTTATAGATGTTGCAGTACTAGTCAGGAATGTTGATAAACTGAGTCTACTTACCATTACAAGACACTTTGGCTAAGTAAATTTGTGGGATTTTGTTTTTTATTTTGAAGAAAATCTAATTGAGACTCAAAAGACTCAATCATCAACTAAGAATAGCAGAAAGGGAGTAGATAGCTCCTATTTTCCATATCTCTAGCTTTTAATTGTGACTGATATTTTAGATTCCGGGCTGTGCAAGAATCATATCCTTTTCTGTATAGTATCTAGATTAGGATTAATTTCAGATTCAAATTTATATATTTTTAATTGTGATAAAAGTTTCCCCACCATTGATCCAAAAGTATATCGAGAGTCAATGTTACAATAATGAAGTTGGGATTAATTAACTTCAAATTATTTTGAAGCTGATATGAAGCTGAATGGCGGCTAGCAGAGTGGCTTCCCAGGTGGCTCAAGGGTAAGGAACCCGCCTGCCAAGCAGAAGACGTGGCTTTAATCAGTCCCTGGGTCGGGAAGATCCCCTGGAGAAGGAAATGGCAGCCCACTCCAGTATTCTTGCCTGGAGAATCTCATGGACCGAGGAACTTGGCAAAGAGTGGAGTGGCAAAGAGTCAGATACAACTTAGCAACTAAACAACAAAGAGTGGATTACACAGGGTAAGAAAAATCAGTGGAAGACGATGCCTGGAGGAAATTACAACACTACCTAAAAGGTAGAGACACATTTAAAAATTTTTTTTATGTTGTTCGTAGCCAATCAACAATGTTGGGATATTTCAGGTGCACAGCAGGACTCAGCCCCGCATACATATGTGTCCATTCTCCCCCAAGCTACCCTCCCATCCGCCACATAATAATGAGCAGAATTCCCTGTGTACACTAAGGCCTTGTTGGTTATCCATTTTAGATGCTATATAGCACTAACTAATTGGTCTTAGAAGTTACTTAGTCCAACTGTTAACTTTACAGAAAAGTAATCCAGGCTGGATGAGTTCAAGGACAAACCTACACCTGTTCCTCCAGTTACTAACAGACCTGGATCTTACATTCGCACCCCTCACCCCCAGATGCCTTGATGTTGCTTCTAGAAAAGCATCGTAAAAAGGCAAATATTATGTGACTGTTGTCTATTTTTATAGAGATCACAACTAGTACCATCTTATCTTTTTTTAAAAAAATAATGTTTGCCAGTCTGAAGAAAAGAACAAAATGTCATTAAGTCCTGCACAGGGACTTAATGGACTACACACGTGGACTACACACATGTCATACGTGTAGTAGATGTGTGTTCGACTGCATCTGCTTCTCACGTCGAGGTGCAATCCAGGACTGTTTGTAGTGATTTTGGAGAGAAAGTGAAGCTTTTCCTTTCAGATCAAGGCCTTATTCCCTTTGCACTTGGGTGTTTGACCATGCAGCCCCCTCTCTCAGCACGTAGTTTCTCGCAGTGTTGAAGAGCCGCAAGTGTGCACTTCAGTCTCCACTCTGTGCCCGTGAGACATGGCTCCGAGCCGTTTCCTACGGGGAATAAACTGTCATTTTTCACCACATTAAATTTTATAAGTTTCAAGCGAATGGAAAATGGATTTTATTATTTTCTCTCTCTCTCTCTCTCTCTTTTTGCCACGAATGTTTTATGGCTGCAAAAACAGAATTTGTGGTTTCAACTGTTCAAGTCTGATGCAGAAGGCTATGGAACCTCTTATGTAACCCGATGGCCTGAATAATTATCAAAATATTTTGCTTTCCACCCTTTCTAAGCTTTAGCAGCAGAAAGAAAATAGTGTATGCAACCTTTTGACCACAAAACAATAATAATGAGAAAGCCCCCTTTGCAAGGGCAGCTGCTACACCTCCTCACTAATGACGCCGTGGCTGGGGGAAGCCAGGGCTCTGCTGCCCTCCATGCCCGCTCTTATCAGGAACAGCCTTTTGCAAGGAAGAAAACAGAACCTGTGAGAAGAAAAGCCAGAGTTAAGAGAAAGGTGAAGAAAGGAACTGAGGTACAGAGCCACGTGAAATCTTACTCTTTCTGAATCCAGAAATCATGTTAGGCCAATCTAAAGAATTAGTGGGCATGGGAGGAGTGTGAGTGTGTATGTGTGTGTATGTTTCTCTTGGCTTAAACAAAACACTCTTTCTCAGTGTCTATGGCAAACAGAATGTCCTCTCAGCTGAGGCAATATAGGATCACCTCAGACATCATTTCACTTTCAGAAATTTTTGTGTATTTTCTGTGTTGGGGTCCACTGGGGCTTGGCTGTGGTGCCCAGGCTTCTCACTGTGCCGGCTTGTCCTGTGGCAGGGCATGGGCTCCAGCGCACAGGCTCAGTCGTGGCACATGGCCTTAGTTGCCCCAAGGCGTGCGGGTTCTTTCCAGAACAGGGATCAAACCCACGTCCCCTGCATTGGCAGATGGATTCTTAACCACTGGGCCCCCAGGGAAGTCCCAGACAGCATGTCGATAGGGATGAGCTTCATTTTTTTGGTGAAATCTAGGCTCCAGACTATTATGCTGGCGAATCAAATTCTTATCATGAATTCTATAATTTATATTACGAGCTATAAAGAATCCTGCTGTAATGAAAATGCCACCCTCCACTCCCCATTCCCAGAAATGAAAGGAAAATTATCTGCTTCATCTATTTCAGTTTTGATTATTCCCCCTTGTTCACATTCATATCTCATAAATGCCTTGATTAGAATCATATACTCCTTAGGGAAAGAAGAGACTCTAGTTTATTTTACTTCTAACCAGAAAACACTGACTTGCCGTTAGTTTTCCCCTCGTGGTACGTGATGTGGCATGTGTGCTGTAGCGTCATTTGGAGGTGCCCTTGCTGCATTCGCCATTAGAACACAGGGTCCAAGCGGAAAGGGACATCCCTGATTGTGCCCTGAGGCTTTAGCCGTGATCTACTGACATGCTGCCATGATAGTGTGCAACAGAAACTTCAGAAACGTTTCCTGAACGATTGAGTGAACCCACCTGGATCAGCTTCTCATGCTGTTGTTCAGTTGCTGAGTCGTGTCTGACTCTTGGCAGCCCATGGACTGAAGTCCGCCAGGCTCCTCTGTCCATGGCAAGAATGCAGGAGTGGAGTGCCATTCCCTTCTCCAGGGGGTCTTCCTGATCCAGGGATCAAACCCCCATCTCCTGCACTGGCAGATGGACTTTTTTTTTTTTACCACCAAGCCACCTGGGAAGTCCATTCTTCTAATGAATGGTATACAATTAGCAGATACCAGAGACTGGTATTTTTCTAGCCCAGAGATTGAGGGGCAATAAGAAATACCTGCCTTTAAATTGACCAGGTATTAATAAGGATTTGGGTTTTCAGTAGCAGATTTAATGTCAATTTTTAATTCCAAAGATTGTATTACAAGCTATTCTAACTCTGAATGTCTATTTCCTGATGAGGCATACACTCACTCAAAGGAGTGTCTTCTTAAAAGAGATGGGGTAACAGACACACCTATATAGGATTTGGGGTAAAATATAAATATACAATATTATTGTAGGATCCATATAAATCTACTAAATTTGATCTAGCCATGAACCTAGAAAGGATTAATGGAAGAGCACAAAAGGTACTAGAATTGACCATCACTACCAGTGATTTGGACTTCCCAGGTGCACAGTGGTAAAGAATTGGTCTGCCAATGCAGGAGACTGGGGCTCTATCCCAGGTTTGGGAAGATCCCTTGGATGAGGAAATGGCAGCCCACTCCAGGGTTCTTCCCTGAGAAATCCCATGGATGTGGAACTTGGCAGGCTACGGTCCAGGGGTCACAAAGAATTGGACATGACTGAACACTCCCACAAGCACACCTACGATCTAGCCATCGTCCTTGAAAACGTGGCTCTTGGCGGAGGCTCTGTTGCATTTGTAATGGATAATCCCAGGCACTTGAGTCTGATGGACATGGAGTGGAATAGCAACTTCATTCATTTGTGGAAGACGGTCATTAATATCTCTGTGCTTCAAGCCCCCACGTAGAAAGTGTTGAATCTCTCATTATGGAATTGATGAGCACATGGAGTTATACCACTTACAAAGTGGTGAGATTTAACACCTGACACTCGGGAGCCAGGCTGCCTGGGCTTGTCTTCGGGCACCTTACTTACCAGTCAGGTGAACCCGAGCAAGTGACCCAAATTCTCAGTGCCTCCATTTAGGGCAGGTTTGAGAGGACTGAGTTCACACACACACAAATAATACCATTTCCTGAAACATGGGATAGGCTGAATGGTGACTCTTTTATCATTGTTCTTGGTACTTACATTTTCTTAAATGGAAGGAAGCATTTTGACTTTTCTACTAAATCATCCAGAAGAGGCAAGTCCCTTTGGACAGAGGAATAGTAGTTCTGTTATCTGCTTTTAAAGAGATGTTTTATCACACTTAGATAATTATTCGAATGAAGCAAGTGGTTTATTTTCATGGTAGTTTCCAAAAGGGAAAGCGCTTTCCATGCTGAGTCTTGCTGCATTATAGCCAAGGGAACCTCAGGAAGGGAATGGTTGTTGCCATTGTTCAGTTGCTAAGTTGTGTCCTTCTGACTGTTTGAGACCCCTTGGACTGCAGCACGCCAGGCTTCTCTGTACTCCACTATCTTTCGACGTTTGCTCAGCTCCATATCCATTGGATCATGCCATCCAACCATCTCATCTCTGTTCCTCCCTTCTCCTCCTGCCCTCAATTTTTCTCCAGCATCAGCATCTTTTCCAATGAGTTTGCTCTTCGCCTCAGGGGGCCAAAGTATTGGAGCTTCAGCTTCAGCCCAAAACAGGTTTGGAAATCCCTTGGATGAGGAAATGGCAGCCCACTCCAGGGTTCTTCCCTGAGAAATCCCATGGATGTGGAACTTGGCAGGCTACGGTCCAGGGGTCACAAAGAATTGGACATGACTGAACACTCCCACAAGCACACCTACGATCTAGCCATCGTCCTTGAAAACGTGGCTCTTGGCGGAGGCTCTGTTGCATTTGTAATGGATAATCCCAGGCACTTGAGTCTGATGGACATGGAGTGGAATAGCAACTTCATTCATTTGTGGAAGACGGTCATTAATATCTCTGTGCTTCAAGCCCCCACGTAGAAAGTGTTGAATCTCTCATTATGGAATTGATGAGCACATGGAGTTATACCACTTACAAAGTGGTGAGATTTAACACCTGACACTCGGGAGCCAGGCTGCCTGGGCTTGTCTTCGGGCACCTTACTTACCAGTCAGGTGAACCCGAGCAAGTGACCCAAATTCTCAGTGCCTCCATTTAGGGCAGGTTTGAGAGGACTGAGTTCACACACACACAAATAATACCATTTCCTGAAACATGGGATAGGCTGAATGGTGACTCTTTTATCATTGTTCTTGGTACTTACATTTTCTTAAATGGAAGGAAGCATTTTGACTTTTCTACTAAATCATCCAGAAGAGGCAAGTCCCTTTGGACAGAGGAATAGTAGTTCTGTTATCTGCTTTTAAAGAGATGTTTTATCACACTTAGATAATTATTCGAATGAAGCAAGTGGTTTATTTTCATGGTAGTTTCCAAAAGGGAAAGCGCTTTCCATGCTGAGTCTTGCTGCATTATAGCCAAGGGAACCTCAGGAAGGGAATGGTTGTTGCCATTGTTCAGTTGCTAAGTTGTGTCCTTCTGACTGTTTGAGACCCCTTGGACTGCAGCACGCCAGGCTTCTCTGTACTCCACTATCTTTCGACGTTTGCTCAGCTCCATATCCATTGGATCATGCCATCCAACCATCTCATCTCTGTTCCTCCCTTCTCCTCCTGCCCTCAATTTTTCTCCAGCATCAGCATCTTTTCCAATGAGTTTGCTCTTCGCCTCAGGGGGCCAAAGTATTGGAGCTTCAGCTTCAGCATCAGTCCTTCCAATGAATGGCACTGTATTGGACAATTCTCTCTCTTCCTATTGGGTTAACCCCACGCCCATCCACTGTGACTCCTACTGATTATCCATCCATGCTGCTTGGTTAATAATAGCCTTCTGTTCAGTGGGTATTGAATTTGGGGGTTGATGGTGTTTCCTTTTCAAATCAACTCCTTTGGAAATCCTCCCTAATGGAACTTTGTTCCTGTGGCCAGGGAACAATGTGACCAAATAAGCCACCAGCTGTAGTGAAAGAAACGGCAACGCTAAAAGGCATATCTCATTCTGGGGAAGATTAACCTCCCAATTTTGCCCAGTAATTGATTCCATCTGAGTGAGGAGTTTCAGTCTCGATTGTGACTGTCATTTGGATAGCTGGGAAGCGAAAGCCTGTAATTACAGTCAGGCAACCCTGTCATCAGAGCCCGGGGAGGGCTTTCGTCTCTTCCTACCCTGGGTGATCACAGGTGAGGCTGGGCAGGGAGGGAGGAAGGGATGCGGGGAAAGTAGGCTGTTGGCTCCTTCTCAGTAGGGAAGGGCCCCTAAGGCAACCATGACCCCCGAGAAAGGTCAGAGGCCTTTGGGACTCCTCTTGAGTTTTCCTTATTTGAACAGGAAGAGGCTAGAGCTTCCTGCCTGCTGCAGATTCTTCTCTCCAGGGCGACGGTTTGCCTGGGGATGGCTCGTAGAGTCCCGGGACTGCTCTGATTAGCAGGTAGTGGGGAGATAGCCATGATAACCATGCCACCTGGTGATAGCTGGTTCACACTTAGATAATTATTGGAATGAAGCAAGTGGTTTATTTTCATGGTAGTTTCCAAAAGGGAAAGCGCTTTACATGCTGAGTCTTGCTGCATTATAGCCAAGGGAACCTCAGGAAGGAATGGTTGTTGCCATTGTTCAGTTGCTAAGTTGTGTCCTTCTGACTGTTTGAGACCCTTGGACTGCAGCACGCCAGGCTTCTCTGTACTCCACTATCTTTCGACGTTTGCTCAGCTCCATATCCATTGGATCATGCCATCCAACCATCTCATCTCTGTTCCTCCCTTCTCCTCCTGCCCTCAATTTTTCTCCAGCATCAGCATCTTTTCCAATGAGTTTGCTCTTCGCCTCAGGGGGCCAAAGTATTGGAGCTTCAGCTTCAGCATCAGTCCTTCCAATGAATGGCACTGTATTGGACAATTCTCTCTCTTCCTATTGGGTTAACCCCACGCCCATCCACTGTGACTCCTACTGATTATCCATCCATGCTGCTTGGTTAATAATAGCCTTCTGTTCAGTGGGTATTGAATTTGGGGGTTGATGGTGTTTCCTTTTCAAATCAACTCCTTTGGAAATCCTCCCTAATGGAACTTTGTTCCTGTGGCCAGGGAACAATGTGACCAAATAAGCCACCAGCTGTAGTGAAAGAAACGGCAACGCTAAAAGGCATATCTCATTCTGGGGAAGATTAACCTCCCAATTTTGCCCAGTAATTGATTCCATCTGAGTGAGGAGTTTCAGTCTCGATTGTGACTGTCATTTGGATAGCTGGGAAGCGAAAGCCTGTAATTACAGTCAGGCAACCCTGTCATCAGAGCCCGGGGAGGGCTTTCGTCTCTTCCTACCCTGGGTGATCACAGGTGAGGCTGGGCAGGGAGGGAGGAAGGGATGCGGGGAAAGTAGGCTGTTGGCTCCTTCTCAGTAGGGAAGGGCCCCTAAGGCAACCATGACCCCCGAGAAAGGTCAGAGGCCTTTGGGACTCCTCTTGAGTTTTCCTTATTTGAACAGGAAGAGGCTAGAGCTTCCTGCCTGCTGCAGATTCTTCTCTCCAGGGCGACGGTTTGCCTGGGGATGGCTCGTAGAGTCCCGGGACTGCTCTGATTAGCAGGTAGTGGGGAGATAGCCATGATAACCATGCCACCTGTAGGATGTAACTTAGCAGCTGTGGAAATAATTTTACTTTGTTTGGATGAGATTTCCGAGCTGACGGCGTGAGCGCTGAATTGAACAGAACACAAGAAATGAGGTGAAATTATAATTGACATATACCCACTACCGGGAGCTGCTCCAGGGCTTGGCGATAAAGAATCCGTCTGGCAGAGTAGGAGACACGGGTCCCCTCCCTGGGTCAGGAAGATCCTCTGGAGGAGAGCGTGGTGACCCCCTCCAGTATTCTTGCCTGGAAACTCTCAGGGACAGAGGAGCCTGACCGGCCAGTCGATGGGGTTGCAGAGAGTCGGACACAACTGAAACAAACGAGCCTGGACACACACCCGGCCACGGCCACGTGTAAAGGAGAGGCTGGCGGGAAGCTGCTGTGAAGCAGAGGGAGCTCAGCTCAGTGCCCCGTGATGGCCTAGCAGGCCGGACGGATGGGGGAGCAGGCTCAGTAGGCAGGGGATATGTGTGCACTTTCAGCCGGTTCAGACTCTAGTACAGCGTAGACTAACACAACGTTGTAAAGCAATTATACTCCAGTGAAAACTGACTGGGTGTGTCCTCACCTTCCATATGTGTGTAAAGCAAATACTGCTGAAGCTTCTAAGATATTTGACCATCACGATTAGACTGAGGGGAAAATCCCCGCAGCTTGTCTGCGTAAGTGCTTGTCTTATTCAAGATTGAGATGAGGCTGGTCAAGGCAGAATTGCTTGTTTGAAAAATGTGTCTAGTGGGACGAAGAGGCATGCCTGTAAGCACTTTTTCTAGAGGGTCTTTGGATAATATAATGGTTCCATTGTAAAGATTCAAGAACGCATAAAATGTAAAGATTATCACACGTAAAATGTAAAGATTATCGGAACACATAAAACTGGGACACTACCTTATTTATTTGCTTTTTTGATAAACACAGATTTCTGAAAGAGAAGTGGTACTGTTCTTCATACACCTATAAATAATTGCAGTAAATTGAAACGACGGCCTTCGTTAACTCCATGCAACAATAAGGAATAGGTTTCATTGAAGCTATATTATATTGTGAAGAGATTAGCTGCCTTGGCAGGCTAAATTCTAGTGGCTAGAGCAGAATAACTCTTTTGAGGCTATTAATTGCAAATACAGGCATAGGTTTGTAACTACTATTAATATTTATACCTTATGCATATATTTAAGTTGACTTGGCGTAATACCGTCTGGCAAAAGACAAAATAGGAAAAAGAAAACCCCGGGTGCTCCAGGGCTTGGCGATAAAGAATCCGTCTGGCAGAGTAGGAGACACGGGTCCCCTCCCTGGGTCAGGAAGATCCTCTGGAGGAGAGCGTGGTGACCCCCTCCAGTATTCTTGCCTGGAAACTCTCAGGGACAGAGGAGCCTGACCGGCCAGTCGATGGGGTTGCAGAGAGTCGGACACAACTGAAACAAACGAGCCTGGACACACACCCGGCCACGGCCACGTGTAAAGGAGAGGCTGGCGGGAAGCTGCTGTGAAGCAGAGGGAGCTCAGCTCAGTGCCCCGTGATGGCCTAGCAGGCCGGACGGATGGGGGAGCAGGCTCAGTAGGCAGGGGATATGTGTGCACTTTCAGCCGGTTCAGACTCTAGTACAGCGTAGACTAACACAACGTTGTAAAGCAATTATACTCCAGTGAAAACTGACTGGGTGTGTCCTCACCTTCCATATGTGTGTAAAGCAAATACTGCTGAAGCTTCTAAGATATTTGACCATCACGATTAGACTGAGGGGAAAATCCCCGCAGCTTGTCTGCGTAAGTGCTTGTCTTATTCAAGATTGAGATGAGGCTGGTCAAGGCAGAATTGCTTGTTTGAAAAATGTGTCTAGTGGGACGAAGAGGCATGCCTGTAAGCACTTTTTCTAGAGGGTCTTTGGATAATATAATGGTTCCATTGTAAAGATTCAAGAACGCATAAAATGTAAAGATTATCACACGTAAAATGTAAAGATTATCGGAACACATAAAACTGGGACACTACCTTATTTATTTGCTTTTTTGATAAACACAGATTTCTGAAAGAGAAGTGGTACTGTTCTTCATACACCTATAAATAATTGCAGTAAATTGAAACGACGGCCTTCGTTAACTCCATGCAACAATAAGGAATAGGTTTCATTGAAGCTATATTATATTGTGAAGAGATTAGCTGCCTTGGCAGGCTAAATTCTAGTGGCTAGAGCAGAATAACTCTTTTGAGGCTATTAATTGCAAATACAGGCATAGGTTTGTAACTACTATTAATATTTATACCTAATATATGCATATTATTTTACAGTTGATAAAACACGTTTATCAGTGGTGTCATTTAAAATAGTTACTGGTGTGAAATCAAAGGATGTGGTCAGATCGATTCAATTAAAATACATTTCTTGATTACCTCCAAGGTGCCAGATATGTCTTTTGATCACAGAAGCTTTCAAGAATGGCATCACTTTGCAAGAAATTATAAATTCATGGTTTGCATTCAGAGAGAACAAGGTATGATGACGATACATTTTACATGTTCCATTTTATGGAGGAAAGAGAACTTAAGCTTCGTCCTAAGAGATTCTAGCATTGGTTGGTCTTCTGAATGTTAATTTTACACATAAGGAATAGTCTTCCACTTAGATAAATATCACTCCAAATCCTTCAAAAAATTTTTATTTCTCTTTTATGATGGATGAACCTATGTGAAGAAGATAATGAATATTTTTGATTAATTCTTCCCATGAGAGCAACTTAAGGAAAAATAAGAGGCATAGGTTCTTTCACACCATCTCTTTAAGAAAGCACAAGACTCTTGCCATGCTTTAACAAATGAAACATGGAAACCTGTACTATCATATGTGAGAAAGAGCAATTGTCACTGAGCTGCGGGAATAGGCGATCCTGCAGGGGCGAGGTGCAGCGGCCTTGAGGGGTGGGTTGGCAGGGGACTGGGAGGGGAGGGGGCCAGGGATGTTCATATGACTGATCTGGGGACAACATGTCTGTGAACAACAAAACTCTGTAAAAATTTAAAAAAATACAAGTCTTCACAGTCTTTCATTTTGGAAACCAAAAGATTGCTGGTTATCTTGAATTTGAGAAGAGTAAACAAAACATATTTCTTATATTGAATCAGTATAAGGGTAGTGTATTAGTTACTATGTGTCAGCACACAAATGCTTCTGTTATTAACCTAATTTTTTTTGCTCAATAGATTTATTTGTGAGAGAGAATTATGATACTTAATTTGCAGAACTGGTGTGAGTGTTAAATGAGGATATATATGGTTTGATGTGGAGCCTGTTCTGTAGTTATAAACATAGCAGTTCTTAGATCTTGGTCATGCTCATGTGTATATAGACTGCATGGTGGATGAACAGACCACATTTTCTTTAACCAAGACAGAACTACCATTAGGTTGAAACGAGCTTTGGCTATTACAAACTAGGTTGGCTATTTTAACCTGCCCTGTTGTTTTCAGTGTTTCCTTATGACTGCTGTTTTAGTTTCTGAAAATAAAGGCTGTTGGTTGTCGGAGAAGGACCAGGTAAACAGCCTCTATGGCTATTTTCCATCTTACTAAAGGGTGTTGGAAGGGAAAATAAGCCAGAAAGCCACAGAGTGGGGACCAGGGCAATCTAATTATTGAGGTCAGGTAGCATGTCGTGGGGACCCCTGGAAGGCTGAGTGGCTAAAGTATGGAAAAATCCCAATTAGATGATTAATTTAGGTTCTGCGTGTGCTTTTAGCCTATGGCCATGGAGTCAGGAAAAGAAACAATTACCTCTCAAATTGCTGCTCTGGGCCCATTAATTTTTAATTGAGTCTTGTTAAAAGCATGGAAAATTGTGACATATATAACCTGGAGAAAAGAGTCCTGACTCAGTGGGAGTCCTTCTTCTCTGTGCAGGGACCTACAGACCTCACCAGAAAGGAAAGTGATTCAGATAGAGCCTGAGGCAGGGCTTGGCAATTGTCACTGACTGCGGGAATAGGCGATCCTGCAGGGGCGAGGTGCAGCGGCCTGGAGGGGTGGGTTGGCAGGGGACTGGGAGGAGGGGCCAGGGATGTTCATATGACTGATCTGGGGACAACATGTCTGTGAACAACAAAACTCTGTAAAATTTAAAAATACAAGTCTTCACAGTCTTTCATTTTGGAAACCAAAAGATTGCTGGTTATCTTGAATTTGAGAAGAGTAAACAAAACATATTTCTTATATTGAATCAGTATAAGGGTAGTGTATTAGTTACTATGTGTCAGCACACAAATGCTTCTGTTATTAACCTAATTTTTTTTGCTCAATAGATTTATTTGTGAGAGAGAATTATGATACTTAATTTGCAGAACTGGTGTGAGTGTTAAATGAGGATATATATGGTTTGATGTGGAGCCTGTTCTGTAGTTATAAACATAGCAGTTCTTAGATCTTGGTCATGCTCATGTGTATATAGACTGCATGGTGGATGAACAGACCACATTTTCTTTAACCAAGACAGAACTACCATTAGGTTGAAACGAGCTTTGGCTATTACAAACTAGGTTGGCTATTTTAACCTGCCCTGTTGTTTTCAGTGTTTCCTTATGACTGCTGTTTTAGTTTCTGAAAATAAAGGCTGTTGGTTGTCGGAGAAGGACCAGGTAAACAGCCTCTATGGCTATTTTCCATCTTACTAAAGGGTGTTGGAAGGGAAAATAAGCCAGAAAGCCACAGAGTGGGGACCAGGGCAATCTAATTATTGAGGTCAGGTAGCATGTCGTGGGGACCCCTGGAAGGCTGAGTGGCTAAAGTATGGAAAAATCCCAATTAGATGATTAATTTAGGTTCTGCGTGTGCTTTTAGCCTATGGCCATGGAGTCAGGAAAAGAAACAATTACCTCTCAAATTGCTGCTCTGGGCCGATTAATTTTTAATTGAGTCTTGTTAAAAGCATGGAAAATTGTGACATATATAACCTGGAGAAAAGAGTCCTGACTCAGTGGGAGTCCTTCTTCTCTGTGCAGGGACCTACAGACCTCACCAGAAAGGAAAGTGATTCAGATAGAGCCTGAGGCAGGGCTTGGCAGTGATGTGGAGCAGATGCTGCTATCTTGCAGAGAAAGTTGGGCTTGAGAATAGTGTGAGAGGGATGGCCAGTCTTCCTTCTTGCCCTTTATAGCCCTGCAGGGGCCTTGCAGTGCCGCAGACTCTTCTTTTCATGTCCTGAAGTCTCACTGCCGAACTAAAGTGACTGCAGCTTTTTTAACTCTCATTGCAGTCTAGAACATTCAGACTAGACTGGAGCCCTAGTCCTTTATTTTCCCTTTGGCTCTATGTAGGGTGAGGAGAGAGAGAGGCAGAAGGAGAGAGAGAAAGGAAAACATCTCCTCCTCAGTGAACATAGATCAAACCAGTGGATCCTAAAGGAGCTCAACCCTGAATATTCATTGGATGGACTGATGCTGAAGCTGAAGCTCCAATACTTTGATGCAAAAGCCGACTCACTGGAAAAGACTCCGATGCTGGGAAAGACTGAAGGCAAAAGGAGAAGCGGGCACCAGAGGATGAGATGGTTGGATGGCATCACAGACTCAATGGATAGGAGTTTGAACAAGCTCCAGGAGCCAGTGGAGGACAGAGGAGCCTTGCATCCTGCAGTCCGTGGGGTTGCAAAGAGTCGGACATAACGAATGAACAACAACAATGTGTATTAAGGCTGGAGATTTTGTCTAGGTTGAGAATCCAGCTGAGGATTGGAGGAAGGGTGCAAAAGTGGCAAGGGATGACTTTAGGGGGATGCAGATTTATACCAGGATGCAACAGACCAGAAAGAATCCTCACATGGACTCATGAATGTTTTGAGTTTTCTGAGGCTTTGCGAAGGTAGCACCGATAGTGAACAGGATCTCGTCTGCAGTGAGCATCCATTTGCTGAAGGCATTTCACTGCAGCTTGTATAGACATCAAGCATGCCTGGTTCCCTGGAAATCTCAGGGATGAAAGCATGTCTGTAAATAGACTCATATGCTCAAAATTATTCCCGTGGATCTACCATATGCAATTTTATCTAAATTGATGTTGTTGTTTGGTCTCTTAGTCGCGTGTGACTCTTCAAGACCGCATGGACTGTAGCACGCCAGGCTTTCCTGTCCCTCTCTATGTCCAAGAGTTTGCCCAAGTCCATTTCCGTTGAGTCAGTGATGCCATCCAACCATCTCATCCTCTGTCACCTTCTTCATCTACATTGATGGACATTATTTCCTTGCTGGCTGGTTTCGTCTCAGATCTCCGATGCACAGTTTTAGTTTGATATTGTTGTCGTTCAGTCGCCCAGTCAGGTCCTACACTTTGCGACCCCATGAAGGCTTCATCCCAGTTCTTTTCATGTCCTGAAGTCTCACTGCCGAACTAAAGTGACTGCAGCTTTTTTAACTCTCATTGCAGTCTAGAACATTCAGACTAGACTGGAGCCCTAGTCCTTTATTTTCCCTTTGGCTCTATGTAGGGTGAGGAGAGAGAGAGGCAGAAGGAGAGAGAGAAAGGAAAACATCTCCTCCTCAGTGAACATAGATCAAACCAGTGGATCCTAAAGGAGCTCAACCCTGAATATTCATTGGATGGACTGATGCTGAAGCTGAAGCTCCAATACTTTGATGCAAAAGCCGACTCACTGGAAAAGACTCCGATGCTGGGAAAGACTGAAGGCAAAAGGAGAAGCGGGCACCAGAGGATGAGATGGTTGGATGGCATCACAGACTCAATGGATAGGAGTTTGAACAAGCTCCAGGAGCCAGTGGAGGACAGAGGAGCCTTGCATCCTGCAGTCCGTGGGGTTGCAAAGAGTCGGACATAACGAATGAACAACAACAATGTGTATTAAGGCTGGAGATTTTGTCTAGGTTGAGAATCCAGCTGAGGATTGGAGGAAGGGTGCAAAAGTGGCAAGGGATGACTTTAGGGGGATGCAGATTTATACCAGGATGCAACAGACCAGAAAGAATCCTCACATGGACTCATGAATGTTTTGAGTTTTCTGAGGCTTTGCGAAGGTAGCACCGATAGTGAACAGGATCTCGTCTGCAGTGAGCATCCATTTGCTGAAGGCATTTCACTGCAGCTTGTATAGACATCAAGCATGCCTGGTTCCCTGGAAATCTCAGGGATGAAAGCATGTCTGTAAATAGACTCATATGCTCAAAATTATTCCCGTGGATCTACCATATGCAATTTTATCTAAATTGATGTTGTTGTTTGGTCTCTTAGTCGCGTGTGACTCTTCAAGACCGCATGGACTGTAGCACGCCAGGCTTTCCTGTCCCTCTCTATGTCCAAGAGTTTGCCCAAGTCCATTTCCGTTGAGTCAGTGATGCCATCCAACCATCTCATCCTCTGTCACCTTCTTCATCTACATTGATGGACATTATTTCCTTGCTGGCTGGTTTCGTCTCAGATCTCCGATGCACAGTTTTAGTTTGATATTGTTGTCGTTCAGTCGCCCAGTCAGGTCCTACACTTTGCGACCCCATGAAGTTAATTTAATACTAAGGAGGTACTAATAAATGACAAGATAATAAATGTCTTATGTAAATTGCACCCTTCCAAGCCAGGAGTCAAGCTCGGCCATGACTTAGTGACAACAGCAATAACAACAGGTATGGGCTTTAATCACTTGAAGAGAGTTTCTCTGTATTTCCTTCTTGTGAGCTGGTTTTCTTGAAGTGGGGGACTGCCTTGTGTCCTTGGACAGGTCACTCGGCCCTCTCCAGGTCTGTTTCTCCATTTGAGGAGGAAAGGTATTACTTGCCACCTACTTTTCCCCAGAGGTCATAAATTAACAGTTGAAAAACTCTTTGAGATCGCCCATGAAAGGTGCAATTTAAGCAGAAGCATGCCTATTATTTATTTTTATTATCCATTTGAAAATTGAATACTTAGAGCAAATAGATTTTCCAGCCACCAGAAAGGAAGTCTCTTCTTTGCCACAACATATTATATATTGGGCACCCTCCAACTATAGACTTTATTTCCCATTTATAGCACTAATTTAGATGTTTATGGGTCTGTAAATGTATTCCATTTCTCCTGGGGCTTCTGAATACCTATAAGAGTCTAATATTTTGGAACGTGAAACGATGCCTTGGGCAAAGTATAAAGTAGGGGAATGAGAAAGACGGGGAAGAATCAGGTAACAAGGGAGGCACTTTTTAAAAAGTAAAATCATTTTAAGTTCCCAGAATTACTCTGTATTGTAGTTCAATTTGTGATTATCGTCTCCCTCATGTTACAAATTATCACATTTATATTGAGCTTCTCCTGAGTGTTCAGCACAAAACTGTTTGTGGAAGAGAATAAACTCATAGGAATACTCACATTTATAAGCCTTCCCTCGGTGCCAGGCACTGTGCTTGGGTCTTTTACAGTTTTATTTATTTGTTTATTTTTGACTGCCCTGAGTCTTCGTTGCTTCGCGGCTTTCTCTAGCTGCGGCGAGTGGGACTGTGCTCTAGTTGCAGTGTGGAGGCTTCTCGTTGACATGGCTTCTCTGGCAGAGCATGGGCACTAGGCACACGTGCATCAGTGGCTGTGGCACCAAGGCTGTGTTGTTGAGGGTTCGGGGGTTCGGGGGCTGGAGCACAGGCTCAGTGGTTGTGTCACACTTGTCTTTGTTGCCCAGTGGCGTGTGGGATCTTCCCTGACCTGGGATACAACCCATGTCCCCTGCCTTGGCAGGCGGATCCTTGACCAACCCCTGGATCACCCGGGGAAGTCCTTGGGTGCTTTTTTTTAAATCCCCCATCATGCCTATTTTTATTTTATATTTATTTGCATCCATCTTTGTTCTTTGGCCTGTGTGGGCCTCCCATCACAGTGGCCTCTCCTGCTGCATTGCACTGGCTCTGGGAACGTGCACATCACAGCGCTGGCTCGTAATTGGATACACTGGTCCAGCTGCTCCGTGGTACATGGGATCTTCCCAGGCCAGGGATTGAACCAGTGCCCCATGCACTGCAAGACGAACTCTTTACTCACTGGACCACCAGGAAAGCCCCCGCCGGGTGCTTTTTCTTTTTTATCAGTACTGATTTATTTCTCTCACCAACCTGATGAAGATATGCAATACTTCTATCCTTCTTTTAGACACTCAGAGAGGCTAAGTGGCTTGCCCACAGAAGTGCGTAGAAGCGGTGTCTGAGTCTAGGTTCTTCTTTCATAAAGTAAATCCAGGCTCTTGACCATCATGCTGTTCTTCACGGAGAGTGATGTAGCCTTGATCACGACCTTTGGGGATGATGAGACCAACGTAAACACGGCGTGAGATACTTTAGCATCTAATGAAAATCCCCATGCTGTCCTCTGGATGACGGTAGGGAGAGAATGGTAGGGAGAATAAGGAAATCAAAGCCTGGTGTGACATTTTCAGTTAATCTGCAGCTTTTGTTTATTTTCTCAATCTCCTTTCCAACACTGATGTAGATAATCAAGGCTTTAGTCTAAACACAACTAAAATAGCCGTTTCTTGATAGACTCAATGGAATTTTCTACATTTATGTACAATAGCATGATTATTATTGTTCTCACTCATAAGGACTTGTTGTTTGCAGTGTGGAGGCTTCTCGTTGACATGGCTTCTCTGGCAGAGCATGGGCACTAGGCACACGTGCATCAGTGGCTGTGGCACCAAGGCTGTGTTGTTGAGGGTTCGGGGGTTCGGGGGCTGGAGCACAGGCTCAGTGGTTGTGTCACACTTGTCTTTGTTGCCCAGTGGCGTGTGGGATCTTCCCTGACCTGGGATACAACCCATGTCCCCTGCCTTGGCAGGCGGATCCTTGACCAACCCCTGGATCACCCGGGGAAGTCCTTGGGTGCTTTTTTTTAAATCCCCCATCATGCCTATTTTTATTTTATATTTATTTGCATCCATCTTTGTTCTTTGGCCTGTGTGGGCCTCCCATCACAGTGGCCTCTCCTGCTGCATTGCACTGGCTCTGGGAACGTGCACATCACAGCGCTGGCTCGTAATTGGATACACTGGTCCAGCTGCTCCGTGGTACATGGGATCTTCCCAGGCCAGGGATTGAACCAGTGCCCCATGCACTGCAAGACGAACTCTTTACTCACTGGACCACCAGGAAAGCCCCCGCCGGGTGCTTTTTCTTTTTTATCAGTACTGATTTATTTCTCTCACCAACCTGATGAAGATATGCAATACTTCTATCCTTCTTTTAGACACTCAGAGAGGCTAAGTGGCTTGCCCACAGAAGTGCGTAGAAGCGGTGTCTGAGTCTAGGTTCTTCTTTCATAAAGTAAATCCAGGCTCTTGACCATCATGCTGTTCTTCACGGAGAGTGATGTAGCCTTGATCACGACCTTTGGGGATGATGAGACCAACGTAAACACGGCGTGAGATACTTTAGCATCTAATGAAAATCCCCATGCTGTCCTCTGGATGACGGTAGGGAGAGAATGGTAGGGAGAATAAGGAAATCAAAGCCTGGTGTGACATTTTCAGTTAATCTGCAGCTTTTGTTTATTTTCTCAATCTCCTTTCCAACACTGATGTAGATAATCAAGGCTTTAGTCTAAACACAACTAAAATAGCCGTTTCTTGATAGACTCAATGGAATTTTCTACGCATTTATGTACAATAGCATGATTATTATTGTTCTCACTCATAAGGACTTGTTGTTTGTAATGTGAAAGATGGTTAGCATTATGAAGACTAGTCAAATGACCAAACCTATACTAACTTAAGGGCTTTCCAGGTGGCTAAATGGTAAAGAATCCGCCTACCAATGCAAGAAACACAGGCGACTCAAATTTGATTTCTGGCTGGGAAGATCCCCTGGGGAAGGAGGTGGCAACCCACTCCAGCATTTTTGCCCAGGAAATCCCATGGACAGAGGAGCCTGGTGGGCTATAGTTCATGGGGTCACAAAAGAGTTGGACACAACTTAGCAACTAAACAACATTAAATACTAATGTAAAGTTTGGAATCAGAGGAAAAATCACAGATGAGAGACTCTTTCTAACTTGGATTCCTACATGGAGCCCTAGTGTGTATGTGTGTGTGTGTCTGTGAGTGTGTGTGTGTGTGTCTGTGGATGTGTGTTAGTTGCTAAGCCATGTCCAACTTTTTGTGACCCTGTGGTATGTAGCCTGCCATGCTCCTCTGTCCATGGAATTTTCCAGACAAGAATATAGGAGTGGGGGCTTTCCTGGTGGTCCAGTTGGTAAGGAGTCTGCCTTGCAGTGCCGGGGGCACTGGTTCAATCCCTGGCCCGGGAAGATCCCACATGCCATGGAGCAGCTGGATGGATGTGTCCAATTGTGAACCAGTGCTCTGTAGCTCATGCACCCAGAGCCGGTGCTCTGCAATGGAGAGGCCACTGCAAGGCTCTTGACCATCATGCTGTTCTTCACGGAGAGTGATGTAGCCTTGATCACGACCTTTGGGGATGATGAGACCAACGTAAACACGGCGTGAGATACTTTAGCATCTAATGAAAATCCCCATGCTGTCCTCTGGATGACGGTAGGGAGAGAATGGTAGGGAGAATAAGGAAATCAAAGCCTGGTGTGACATTTTCAGTTAATCTGCAGCTTTTGTTTATTTTCTCAATCTCCTTTCCAACACTGATGTAGATAATCAAGGCTTTAGTCTAAACACAACTAAAATAGCCGTTTCTTGATAGACTCAATGGAATTTTCTACGCATTTATGTACAATAGCATGATTATTATTGTTCTCACTCATAAGGACTTGTTGTTTGTAATGTGAAAGATGGTTAGCATTATGAAGACTAGTCAAATGACCAAACCTATACTAACTTAAGGGCTTTCCAGGTGGCTAAATGGTAAAGAATCCGCCTACCAATGCAAGAAACACAGGCGACTCAAATTTGATTTCTGGCTGGGAAGATCCCCTGGGGAAGGAGGTGGCAACCCACTCCAGCATTTTTGCCCAGGAAATCCCATGGACAGAGGAGCCTGGTGGGCTATAGTTCATGGGGTCACAAAAGAGTTGGACACAACTTAGCAACTAAACAACATTAAATACTAATGTAAAGTTTGGAATCAGAGGAAAAATCACAGATGAGAGACTCTTTCTAACTTGGATTCCTACATGGAGCCCTAGTGTGTATGTGTGTGTGTGTCTGTGAGTGTGTGTGTGTGTGTCTGTGGATGTGTGTTAGTTGCTAAGCCATGTCCAACTTTTTGTGACCCTGTGGTATGTAGCCTGCCATGCTCCTCTGTCCATGGAATTTTCCAGACAAGAATATAGGAGTGGGGGCTTTCCTGGTGGTCCAGTTGGTAAGGAGTCTGCCTTGCAGTGCCGGGGGCACTGGTTCAATCCCTGGCCCGGGAAGATCCCACATGCCATGGAGCAGCTGGATGGATGTGTCCAATTGTGAACCAGTGCTCTGTAGCTCATGCACCCAGAGCCGGTGCTCTGCAATGGGAGAGGCCACTGCAATGGGAGGCCCACACAGGCCAAAGAATAAAGATGGATGAAAATAAATAAATAAAAAAACAATAAAAGAGGCCAAATATATATATATATATATATATTTATATACATATATATATATATAAGAATGTAGGAGTGGCTAGCCATTCCCTTCTTCCGGGGATCTTTCCTATCTAGGGATCAAACTCCGGTCTCCTGCATTGTAGGCAGATTCTTTACTGTCTGAACTACTGGGGAAACCCTAGTGTATATCAAGCTGTAAAAGTTAGTCTCTTTTTAGGAACTGGAAAATTCTGATGGCATTTTCAAAAACATCTGCATGTTGTTGAAATCCCCAGGTGGAGGAGTCATATTTTCATCACTCTCATCTATCCAATAACATTTTAGGCTTGAAGGGAGAAGAGGCTGCTTCTAAGCCTGGAGCTTCCGACATACTCAAGAATAATTCAAATAATTCTGAACTTGGCTTCCTTAAACCTGTGCCCTGGGGGCTCATGACACTGTTAACTACTCTAGTTTTCAGGGGCTGGGCTGAGGCCAGTTGGCTCCGACTTCCTCTTGGGGTGTGAAATTCCAGCTTTGTCAGTACATTGGATCGGTATCCAGCATGTCACATTAAACAAGGGAAAATCATTTTGAGGAGACACTTGAAACCCTCCTATCAATCAGCCACTGATTAGGTACCATCTCTACACCATGACCCTATAAAGCAACAGAGGCCTTGATCCCTCCTTGACATTGGGGTTGACATTCAAGTCATTCAGAGAAAAGTGTCCAGAGCCAGTGAAATCACGGACGGACATGGGCCTGCAGAACCCACGTGAGAGGGTGGGTGGAACTGGGAGTCTCTTCCTGCCCAAACTTAATTCTGTCCCTGCCCCTTGCTAGCTGTGTGATTTTGGAAAAGGTATCCAACTTCTCTGAGACAGTTTCTTCCGTTACGTAACCTGGACATAATTCTCAAGTGTATTTTAGGGATATATCATTGACCTCACAGGAAGTGAACAGATATTCTGTCTCCCGACCTTTCCACTGATCCACCCATCTACCTGTCGTGCTCATCATTAAACTATTATCAAAATAACTGCTTGAAGAAGGTTGTGCTTAGACTGGGAGATAAAATATACCACCAAAAGAGTTGTTCAAGCCATCACAGAGCACATCAATTTTTATCAGTTCTTCCAAACATTAAGGAATACATGGTATGTCAACCTATATATGGGTTTCCTAGGGGCACACGTGGTAAAGAATCCAGCTGCTGTTGCAGGAGACACAAGAGACATGGGTTCAATCCCTGCGTCAGGAAGATCCCTGGAGCAGAAAATGGCAACCCACTCCCCTATACTTGCCTGGAAAAATTCCATGGACAGAGGAGTCAGGTGGACTGCAGTGCATGGGGTTGCAAAGAGTCAAACACGAGTATGAGTATGTAACTCTGTATGTGAGCGAATATCTTTGCAGAGTCTAAAGGTTTACTTTGTGCCTCTATAGGGAAGAGAGCTAGGGAATACGTATATAGCAATATAGAAGGAAAAACCCTGTGACCCTAATTCCTTCTGCTAATGAGATCTTAAGCTAATTTTGAAATCATTCAATACAAGAGTCAAATGCAAGGGTCTTCCCTATACTGTACCTGGCAGGTGTGACCCAGCTGTCACTGACACCCCATGGGGAACTTCATAGCCATTGTCCATGGGAGGCTAATGATCAGGATCAAGCATCACAGGGTCCCTCTTTGTGAAGCCACACGTCTTTCCCAGCCTCTTCCTTCCAGCCTCCATCCTGTGCCACAAAGAACCAGAGACTTCCTTAAAGAAAACTCCAGCATCTTGTAGCAAAAGGCAAATGTGGCTCTTGAGAAAGAGGGCTTATTTATGGTTCTGTAGAACATAATAATGGTGCCCAGCCAGATCTCTTTCCCAGACACCTTAGTAAAGTGTGCCTTCCGAGGGCAGACAGCGCAGTCTTTTGGTGGAGGCCAGGTGGCGTGGGTGCCATAGTGAACGCCGCGGGCTCCTCTGAAGGGGCTGATCTAATGAGTTTATTTCTCCCCCCGGGTTCCAGAGCCTGGGCTCTCGAGTGACTTCACGGCAATCGCGACTGCTGACTAATGCCTGTATCAACACCTACGCCACCACCACCGGAGCCTCGGCGGTTTTACGTTTAGTTTGATTTCTCCAGACAGAACTTTTCCACATCATTGGAACTAATTGAGGTCATGGAGAAATTATTCTTGTGCCAGAACACTCCGACTTTCTTATGCCCACTTCCCCCACCTTGGTCCTGAAAGACAACAATACTCCAGTCTCTCCGTGTTTCTTTACAGCAGAGAAAAAAGAGGGGAAGAAAGAGGGGGCCGAGGCGAGGTGGCCATGCGGCTCCTGCACGCAGACGGCTCGTGGACCATTAAGCCTGCAAAGCACTCGGAGCTCCGTCTTTCTTGGCTTCCCAAGGTGCGCTCTCCGGCACTCTCGCCAGGCCACGCTCCCGAGCTGCTGCTCCGGGGAGAATTGAGGCTCCCTCCTCTGGTTCTCCAGACTGACCACAAGAAATCTCCCAAACCTTTGCTAAAACAGCTAGCAGATGGAAACAAACGTTTATGAGAACATACTCCGCCTTAATTATAGGCATTGTCTGCCAATGTTTATAGCGTCTCGGAGGCAGTTTGGAGGTAAGACCAAGCTGGCTGAATATGGGTTTGATTATAGGGATTTGTATCAAAGGTGGAATGGTGTTTTTTACCAACTCCCCACCCCCTCCTTCATGTTCTTTACCCAAGAAGGTGACCCAGCCGTCCTTTAGAGAGCACAACGTACGGAGAAGTCCTTGGGCTTGCCCCATGTCCACAGTTAGGGGCTCAGCAAGCATTTGGGGGCTTCATTTTGGTAGACCACAGTGAACCTCTCCATTGACGGCCTGTCTAGTTGGGATTTAGGGGTCTTCGGCAGCGTGGGAGTGTGGGGTGGCCTTTCAGTGGAAAGTTGGTTCCTCCACAAGAGAGGCAGGGCAGTTCCAGATGAGTGGAGCATGTGCGTATTTATTTGAGGTTGGGGAAAGCATCTAGCAAATTCTAAATGATACTAACCCTAAAAATAATGTTTAGCATGCCTGTTACCCCCATCTTCCTTTATTTCTGCTTTGATTTCTCTCCAAGTCTTCCACGGCCTCCCCTGTGGATCTGCCCACCAGAGTGGGTCACAGAAATAATGCGATTCAAGCTACAGATGGCAAACGTGTCTGAGTTACTCCTGGCCAGCAGCTCCAGTCTGCCTTTGGGAAGCAGTGGCCCTTAGAGATCAGACCTGAAATGGGTGTTTTGCATTACTTGCTGGATTTTATTTCTCTCAATCACCTCTGACCCCTTTTGCAAAGTTAATTGAGAGTTGGCCTTTTTCAAATTGACTGCAGGAAATTGACCTTTGTGTTCACGCTATGTTAGGAAAGGGCTGGATGAAGAGCAAGTCAGGAGGCAAAATGGAAATGATCTGGCCCTCACAGTTCTGCTGCCGCGCCGCGTGAGTGAGTCCGCGTTCCTCCGCGCGGTTCCTCCGCGCGATCCCGGAGGCAGCCGCGCCTGCAGAGCGGTCTCCTTACAGAATCAAACCATCCGTCAGCGTGTCCCATTTTAAGCTGCAGTATCCTCTGATGGCTCGAAACTGCAACCATCTGTAAGCAACTTTCAGACGAACGTCTATTATGCTTACCCTGCTTCAACTGAAGCCTGTTTCCTAATCGTTAATCGCTGGTAGATGTGGCCCTTGTGGCCACTTTGACCCCTTGTTTTACACTTTCATTTTATATTGGAGTGTAGTTGATTAACAATGCTTTTTCAAATACAGTGGACAGCAAAGGGACTCGGCTGTCTCCATTCTCCCCCAAACTCTCCTCCCTGAGCTGTGCAGGAGGTCCTTGTGGGTTAAATACAGCCGTGTGCACCAGTCCATCCCAAACTCCCAAGCTCCCCCACCCTGAAGCCACGTGGTTTAGACCCTAGCCCAGTGGTTGTCTGGAAGGTGAGCATGTCTTTACTTCGGGAAGGTTATAAAGAAAAAAAAGCATCCATTTAGACTTCAACAGTCCTGACTTCCAAATATGACTCTATCACCCTTCTGAGTTATTTCAGGAAAAGAGTACAAAGCCTTGAATCCTAATGCTTCATCTAGAAGATGGGGAAATTTGCAAGAAATAAGACGGTGTGAAGATATAAATAAGTGTTTTTAAGAAATTAGCGCCTGGATGCTTCGCACGTGCCCGTTCTTCTTCCTCCTCTGGGGATCCAGTGGCAAAGGAAATACACAGTGAGCCACCTCTGGAAAGTTAGGGCGCTCCTTGGTGGCTGATGGTTTCCTCAAGCTTTGAGGGGACAACGTGGAATCTCGGTGAAACCAGCAGTGTTTGAAAATGCAATAGGAAATGAATGTTATTTTTAACTAGAAAGCCAGCATGTGAAATGGCTTCCTAAGTCTCACAGCTGGATTAAATAATTCTGGGTCAGAATCTAGATTTCATGGTCTGGTGGTGAGGTCAGGCTGAGCTTGCAGGCAGGCTGTCTGATTCACCGCTTGAGTCCAGAAACACCCTCTGGATCTATCGCTTGTCTTGATTTGTGTTTGTTTTGTGTGTTTTACCTGTAAAATCGGTGTAGCAATACTTGTTTTAACCTTACAGTAATATAAACATAAAACCAGAGAAATACGTACTACAAAGGAATACAAAGAAGTATATATTCTTTAGATTATGAGAATTTTTATTCATAAACCGAGATGGAGTGACTTTCCATTCCAGCAATTTAATTATATTGATAAATTATTAGAAACAAAGCAACAGTAGGCAGTCGTAGAGGAGTCTTTAAATACAGTGATCTTTTTTTAAAACATCCATTTTTTAATTTGCCTGCACTGAGTCTTAGCTGCAGCACAAAGGAGCTTCCCTGAAGCATGATCTGGGCTTTTTTTTTTTTTTTTTTTTTTAATAACTTGTAGCATGTGGAATCTATTCTTCCCTCGTGGCTCAGTGGTAAAGAATCTACCTGTCAATGCAGGAGGCTTGGGTTCTATCCCTGGATTTGGAAGATCCCTTGGAGGAGGAAATAGCAGCCCACTCCAGTCTTCTTGCCTGGAAAAATCCCATGGACAGAGGAGCCTGGTGGCTGCAGTCCACGGGGTAGCAAAGAGTCAGCCACAGTTGAACGCACAGCACACGCACGTGCAAGATGCTGTAAGAACTGTTACTCTGAACAGGACTTGAGGGTGTGGATTAGTGTCCTTTGACAAGAGGTGCTGGTTTTCTTAAGTGTTGCACACGTCCAACTCCCCATCTAAGAGCCTACAATTAAGAATGCATGAAAGATACAGGCAGACATAGCTTAGTTATGTGAGATAATACAATGGATTTTAGTCATGAAAATAGGAATAAAACCTATGATATTTTAAATGAAAATGGTTCACAAATTATATATGTATATATGTATGTGTATGTGTATGTATTGATATATCAGTGTCAATATAGACATAGCAATTTTAGTATTGAGCAATGAAGTATTTCCCGCCATAGCAGTGAACGAGGATGTCATCAGTGATTCCAGCCCTTTGGGGTGGGTTCCTGAGACCTAAGACGACTCAGGAAGGAGGGAAAAAAATCTGCCGTCTGCCAGCCATCAGTGAGCCAAAGGACATGAGTGGGAGCAGACTCTGAGAGCTGGTGAAGGACAGGGAAGCCTGGCCTGCCGCGGTCCGTGGGGTCACACAGAGTCGGACACGACTGAGCAACTGAACGAAACAGCCATCAGGCCACAGCCTTTCCCTGCAGGGAGCCTGAGGGAGCTCAGGACGCGAGAAGCTAGAGGGTGCTGGCCCCAGAGAGCGCAGATGCACACGAAAGGGACATTTTCAGTGAGCCCAGACTCCTCCATCTTCCCATGAAAAGTGCTCAGTTTCTTAGCTTGCGATACCTGGTTTTATTTAATTAACAATAATCTTTTGATGTTCGGACTACCTGCCCTTTGTTGCAAGGCTTCTCTGTAACCTGGCTCCACCCCTCATCTCCTTGGAAAGGTTCTCTCAGGGTCACTTGAGTGTTGCCTCCCAGGCTTGAACTCCTAAAAATTTCCACTGAACAAAACTTGACACCCAACTTTTAGGTTGTGACTATTTTGTAAGTTGAAAATATCAAGAGATCTCTATCTAATTAGAGAAAGACACAGGAAGAATAATAAATCTATTATTATATGTATGCTTATATGTGACTAGAGTAATTATATTTTATTATATTTTTAAATGTCTTGCATAGAGAATGTATTATTTTAATATTAGTAGATAGCTAATTGACGCTACTATACTATAGACTAATATATTCTGGCTTTCATATATCAAGCTACATTTATGTATATTTTTTAACATGGCTGAATATAATCATAATAAGTTGCTACATGGCCTTTTGGATGCCTTTTATTTGGGCAAAGTAATATTGCTACTGCCGCCTTCCATGAAGAAAACTCCAGACGAGCATTAAAAAAAAAAAAAAAAAGCAAGTATTAGAAACAAACAATATAGTTTTCTTTTAGAAACAAAACTTGTGTTTAGAATCCAAAAGTAATGTAATCGCTCTGGAAACTATTATCGTAAGTAATTCCATGTCGATTAGTTCACGCTCGCAAGTCTCCAGGACGTGGCTGTCTAGCAGAAACAGAGGTTTGCCTGGGGGGAGGGTGACCATAGACTCTCAGCCCCCGCGGCACCTCTGAGCAAGTCACACACAGGCAGCGACAGCCTTCTTGATAGCCTCAAACTCCTCTTAAATTTAGACTTTTTCCATGACCTCTGGGCTCGCCCACCCTTGTGCTGACTTCCCGATTGTTCCTAGTTTGGAACACACTGCCTTTGGAGGAGTTGCCTTTTGGTCAGAGTCCACTTTTACTGTTTCCATTTTCTTAATAACGCGCCTTCTTCCTGTGGCTCATGCGAAACCCTCGGGCTCCAGTGGGTCTGAGGACGGGCCTGGGTGTTTGTGGAGTAAATGGAAGCCAAGCTCGCGCCTGGCGCGTGTGTGCCAGCTCCTCTCTGTGGGCTGTTCTGGTTGGGGAGGCCGATCAGATGGAGCTTCTCTTGGGGACTCCGGTGGACATGTTGCTGTGGCTTCTTGGGCTCACGGGCTGGGGATCATTTTGCAGCCCATTACCTACAACAATAACAATAAGAGGGACGTCCTTAGCGGTCCCACGGGTAAGACTTCAACTTCCAATGCAGGGGGTCTAAATTCGATCTCTGGTTGGGAAACTAAGATCCCACATACTAGGAGCCAAACACCAAATCATAAAACAGAAGCAATATTGTAACAAATTCAATAAAGACTTGAAAAATGGTCCACATCAAAAAATCTTAAGAAAATAATCTTAAGAAAATAATACCAAGAGTGAGAGTCTTCAGTATTCTGCCTGGCATGCTCTGTCATTCCCAATTTTGTTCTGTGTACAATTTGGTGCCACTCTTGGCGGAGCTGAGCTCCGTGTGACCAGCTGAAGACCGCATGGAATTCGGGGCCAGGCAGACGTGGGTGGGATGTTCACTCCCTGCTCGGGAGCCTCTTGCTGCATCAAACTCAGGGCCACTGACACGGGCGCCATAGAGCCCTTCAGCTGACGCCGGCTTGTGGCGCGAGAAGGTGCAGCGTTTAGCGCAGACGCCGAGCAAGGTGTCAGGGCAGCTCGTGCTCAGGACACCCCGACGCCCCTGTGGGTTTCAGAAAGCGTTTCTAAGGGCAGGTGAGGGAAGAATGGACTTCCCCGGTGGCGCTAGTGGAGAAGACTCTGCCTAAGAGTGCCGGGGACCTGGCCTCCATCCCCGCGTCCGGAAGACCCCCTGGAGGAGGGCGCGGCATCCCACTCCAGTGTGCTGCAGAGTTCTCGCCTGGGAAATGCCACGGACAGAGCCTGGCGGGCCACCGTCCATTCGGTCGGAAAGTCGGCCATGACTAAAGTGACTAAGCCCGCACGCGTGAGGGAAGAACCCAGCAGGGTGTGTGCTCAGCTCATGCACGGCTCTCTGACAGGCTGACCGTGAGGTCACAGGGCGTGTCCTAGGGGTCAACAGTATCAATCCTTAGGCTCAGGGAGGCCCGGGGGCTACTGGGCTTATGGTCATCAAGTAGTTAACACCTTCCATTTGGAAGGGGCTTTAGCATCTGTAAAGACTCAGGAATGTGTATCAGATGCTGTCATCTAGGTGCTCAGAGAGGAGCTAAAGCCCAGGATGTGGGGGAGAGGTCTGTCCCCCAGAAGGGTCCTGCTTGGTTACAGCCCTGTGACCCGGAGTATTCTGAAAAGTGGGACTATGCATGCCCGCCTTCTCTGGTATTCCTGGCTTTTCAGGCCCGGCTGCCTGTCTGTGCACCGCCCCCCAGGACGGTGTCTCCAGCGAGCTCCAGTGCTGGTGGGCAGGTGGGATTTCTAGAGCCCTTCTCTCCTGACCCATGGGGGGCGGTCTTGGGAATCCTTTCCTCCTGGCTTCTTGCTGGAAGCCTGGTGGTGGCTTCTGACGAGCTGGCAGGCAAGCTGTCATGTCTCTGACTCTCATTTGCTTCCACCGTCCATCTTGGGACCCATCCTGGCCCGTTCAGTGCAGAGCCGACCTGATCACGCCATGCTCCTCCTGGAAGCCCGCTTGGGCCTCAGGGCCACTGACACGGGCGCCATAGAGCCCTTCAGCTGACGCCGGCTTGTGGCGCGAGAAGGTGCAGCGTTTAGCGCAGACGCCGAGCAAGGTGTCAGGGCAGCTCGTGCTCAGGACACCCCGACGCCCCTGTGGGTTTCAGAAAGCGTTTCTAAGGGCAGGTGAGGGAAGAATGGACTTCCCCGGTGGCGCTAGTGGAGAAGACTCTGCCTAAGAGTGCCGGGGACCTGGCCTCCATCCCCGCGTCCGGAAGACCCCCTGGAGGAGGGCGCGGCATCCCACTCCAGTGTGCTGCAGAGTTCTCGCCTGGGAAATGCCACGGACAGAGCCTGGCGGGCCACCGTCCATTCGGTCGGAAAGTCGGCCATGACTAAAGTGACTAAGCCCGCACGCGTGAGGGAAGAACCCAGCAGGGTGTGTGCTCAGCTCATGCACGGCTCTCTGACAGGCTGACCGTGAGGTCACAGGGCGTGTCCTAGGGGTCAACAGTATCAATCCTTAGGCTCAGGGAGGCCCGGGGGCTACTGGGCTTATGGTCATCAAGTAGTTAACACCTTCCATTTGGAAGGGGCTTTAGCATCTGTAAAGACTCAGGAATGTGTATCAGATGCTGTCATCTAGGTGCTCAGAGAGGAGCTAAAGCCCAGGATGTGGGGGAGAGGTCTGTCCCCCAGAAGGGTCCTGCTTGGTTACAGCCCTGTGACCCGGAGTATTCTGAAAAGTGGGACTATGCATGCCCGCCTTCTCTGGTATTCCTGGCTTTTCAGGCCCGGCTGCCTGTCTGTGCACCGCCCCCCAGGACGGTGTCTCCAGCGAGCTCCAGTGCTGGTGGGCAGGTGGGATTTCTAGAGCCCTTCTCTCCTGACCCATGGGGGGCGGTCTTGGGAATCCTTTCCTCCTGGCTTCTTGCTGGAAGCCTGGTGGTGGCTTCTGACGAGCTGGCAGGCAAGCTGTCATGTCTCTGACTCTCATTTGCTTCCACCGTCCATCTTGGGACCCATCCTGGCCCGTTCAGTGCAGAGCCGACCTGATCACGCCATGCTCCTCCTGGAAGCCCGCTTGGGCCTCTCCCCCGGGCCCGCTCTCTTGTCCTTTCTCAAGGCCCTTCCGGTTCTTCCTCTGCCTGCTGGCCGCGCACGCGTCGCTCCAGGAAGGCTGAACAAGCGGAGGGGACTCCCAGTCACCAGGCTGCGATCGCTGCCTGTAATGAAAGACCACGTGCACGCTCAGTTGCTGAGTCGTGTCCAACTCTGCACCTTCTGTGTTGGCAGGTGGAGTCTTTACTATGGAGCCACCTGGGAAGTTCGTGAATCAGCTGCATGTGTACATATATCCCCTCTTGTTTGGATTTTCTTCCCATGGGTCACCACAGAGTGCTGAGCAGAGTTTCCTGCACTGTGCAGCAGGCTCCCCTTGGTTATCTGCTGTATGCATAGTCTCAGGAGGGACTATCACCAAAGCCATCCTCCCAGTTTGTTCTGTCCTCTCTGACCTCTTTGCCTTCCTCTATTCTTTCACGCCCAGTAGAAATCACAGGCCTGTGGGGGCACCCAGTCACAATGTTTTTTCCCGTATTGGGTCACCAGCAAGCAAGGTCACGTCTGTTTCTGTGTTCTTCCTTCTAGACCAGGGGTTATAACCCGAAGGTCAACCACTCTTTTTACCTGTTTTTGATCCGCATGTGAATGAAGGTTGATCTTGACTCTTTTATTTGATGTGAACCATGTTTAAAGTCTTTCTTGAATGCATTACCATATTGCTTCTGCTTTACATTTTGGTTTTTTGGTCACAAGACCTTTCAGGGATCAAACCCACCCCTGCATTGGAAGCGGGTGTCTTAACCATTGGACTGCCAGGGAAGCCCCAATAGTCACACTTTTAGATAGTGAGAAAACATCAAAAGAAGGCTACTTCTGACATGGGAAACTTGGGTGACATTCAAGCTTTGGTGTCTGTAAAGTGTTAGAACACAGTCATACCTGTCTGCATATAGGTCATATATAGTTTGCACATAGTTTATGCATATATATAGTTTGCATATAGGTCATAGCTTCTTCTTATTGTTTAGTCGTGCAGTTGTATCTGACTCTTGTCAGCCCCAAGGACTACATGCCACCAGCCTCGTCTGTCCATGGAGTTCTCCAAGAAAGAATACTGGAGTGGGTTGCCATTTCCTTCTCCAGGGGATCTTCCCAACCCAGGGATTGAACCCCTGTATCTAGCTTGGGAAGCTGATTCTTTATCACTGAGCCAGCAGGGAAGCCTGTTGGTTGAAGCCCGTTCCTAAAAGTTAAGTTTGTGACATGCTCACTTTTATCACCCCAGAGCTTGGTACATGCTTGGCACATAGTAGGTACTCTATAAACATTGAATGAATATAGGAATGAATGAACACGTGCATGAGAGGTGGTTCAACTAATTTGTATTCCAATGTCCAATATGCTTAAACATTCTCGAAGGGACACTGGAGTTCTCCAGCTTGTGAATATTTTTTCTTGCATGCAGTCATTTTATATTTAAATTCTAATCTGCATGAGCATTATTTTGGAAAAGGAGAGTTATTAAATCCGTTGAGCAGCTCTTTAACAATGCATCCTATTCCTGGTTATTTTTTACTAGTGCATTTTCTCTTTGATCAGCAAGGTAAATAAGCCAAGGGAAAGCAGTTTGAATCTACTAGCAAATGAAAGAAGCTAAGTTATTCAAGCTGGTGGGACATGGGGTGGGGGGAGAGGAATGAAAGGTGGGGACGGAGGAGGGGTCTGTCACCGTTTCAGTATCTCTGCTGTTATCACTTCAGAAAGGCCCACATTTGGGACCATTTACAGCTAATGGACACGTGTTGAGAGGTGTGTGTAGGATGATACGCCTCACGAAAGTGAAACATCTGAAAACTGAACATCTGATTCGGCCTGACCAGACTGTGGGCCCAAAGGGGGAGTCCGTGCCCATTCCTCTAAGTGCCTCATAGCTAACAGGTGTCCTGAGTTCATTTGGGTTGTTTCTATATGTACTGAAATGGTTCCTTTGAAAACGAGTCTGCTGAGAATGAGAGGTCAAGATGATATTTCAAATCACTCAGGCCCCAGACTTGGCCTCAGAGAACGCCAGTGTCCTTTCAGCTCTAACATTTAGGCAGCCTTCCTCTAAATAATCAGCTTCATGATTTGAGTTCGTCTAGCTCCTGCAGGTAAATTCTCACATCCCCAACAAGCGCTTGAAATCTGAGAATTCCCAATGTAGACCGCCCTGCAGAAGGACATGGCCACCCACTCCAGCATTCTTGCCTAGAAAATCCCATGGACAGAGGAACCTTGTGGGCTTCTCTGTCCCTGGGGCCTCATAGAATCATTAACCATTAGTTTCTGGGTTGCCTCAGGAACCCTTGGGAAGCTGATTCTTTATCACTGAGCCAGCAGGGAAGCCTGTTGGTTGAAGCCCGTTCCTAAAAGTTAAGTTTGTGACATGCTATTTATCACCCAGAGCTTGGTACATGCTTGGCACATAGTAGGTACTCTATAAACATTGAATGAATATAGGAATGAATGAACACGTGCATGAGAGGTGGTTCAACTAATTTGTATTCCAATGTCCAATATGCTTAAACATTCTCGAAGGGACACTGGAGTTCTCCAGCTTGTGAATATTTTTTCTTGCATGCAGTCATTTTATATTTAAATTCTAATCTGCATGAGCATTATTTTGGAAAAGGAGAGTTATTAAATCCGTTGAGCAGCTCTTTAACAATGCATCCTATTCCTGGTTATTTTTTACTAGTGCATTTTCTCTTTGATCAGCAAGGTAAATAAGCCAAGGGAAAGCAGTTTGAATCTACTAGCAAATGAAAGAAGCTAAGTTATTCAAGCTGGTGGGACATGGGGTGGGGGGAGAGGAATGAAAGGTGGGGACGGAGGAGGGGTCTGTCACCGTTTCAGTATCTCTGCTGTTATCACTTCAGAAAGGCCCACATTTGGGACCATTTACAGCTAATGGACACGTGTTGAGAGGTGTGTGTAGGATGATACGCCTCACGAAAGTGAAACATCTGAAAACTGAACATCTGATTCGGCCTGACCAGACTGTGGGCCCAAAGGGGGAGTCCGTGCCCATTCCTCTAAGTGCCTCATAGCTAACAGGTGTCCTGAGTTCATTTGGGTTGTTTCTATATGTACTGAAATGGTTCCTTTGAAAACGAGTCTGCTGAGAATGAGAGGTCAAGATGATATTTCAAATCACTCAGGCCCCAGACTTGGCCTCAGAGAACGCCAGTGTCCTTTCAGCTCTAACATTTAGGCAGCCTTCCTCTAAATAATCAGCTTCATGATTTGAGTTCGTCTAGCTCCTGCAGGTAAATTCTCACATCCCCAACAAGCGCTTGAAATCTGAGAATTCCCTATGTATACAGCCCTGAAGAAGGACATGGCCACCCACTCCAGCATTCTTGCCTAGAAAATCCCATGGACAGAGGAACCTTGTGGGCTTCTCTGTCCCTGGGGCCTCATAGAATCATTAACCATTAGTTTCTGGGTTGCCTATGGCCAATCACTCAGACTCAGGGCCCTTCCTGGTGGGGCAGGTGTCCATCATTCACCCAAGATGGCCTCTGGTGAGAAGGATTCTAGGAGGACACATAGACTGGCATCTCCTTTGGAGCTTTCCTGGGCTATTCTAGTTGATGCTGGCTTGTCTGTCTTCTTTCCAGGACCTCCTAACGTACAGTAACTCATGCGAATGGTCACTCTAGTGCCTGGCCTGGCGAGCGGCTTCATGCGGTGTTTCCCGCAGTGTGGCTGTAAGTCATAGGACGACACAAGGCTGAGACTTCGCCTCCGCTCCCTCTCCACCCAGGACTGCACCCTCCAGAGTCTCGGGGACAGAAATCTGGAGTTCGGCCCTACGTCCTGCCTAATGGAACTAAATGCATGCTCATCATAAAATAAAACAGGGTCCGTTTGTGGTGTTGATGCGCCTGGGGACTCTATACAGACCCACGGCACCAAACTGGAAATCGCCTGGTACGTCCTCAGCTCCATCTCCCTGGGCACACGCCAGGGAGCTGCTCCTGCAGCCCCGTAACGTGGCAGGACGGCGGGGTTCCGCTTTTCTGAGCAGAGAGGCCTCCAGCCCAGTGTCGCTTTGCAGATCGTTCCCCTTCGCTTCAGCTCCACCAGGTGGCTTTCTGCAGGGAGGACCACCACGTCCTGTCCTGCGGCCCCAGGGACTCTGCCTCTCTCTCCCCCGGGGGGGGGGAAAGTTAACGATTTCATTGTGTCTTTGCAGGATCCTTAATGAATGGACCTGAATAATTCAAGACAGGATGTCAGTGAAGAGGACCCTGCCAACACCTGGGCTGGACAAAGATTTCTTTGGCTGCTGCTGGGGCGGGGGAGGGGATGTGCCGTCTTCGTTTGACCATATTGTGTTCCCAGCTGCAAAGGGTCCAAAAGAAGAGGCAGGCTCTTTCCCTTTTGAGGAGACAACTGGGGCTGTCTGTGTGTGTGTGTGTGCGTGCGTGTGCGTGCATATGTGTTTCCTTGCCAAGGCAAATTCAGAGGATAAATCTGGCACCTTTAAAAAGACATTCATCTTGCATCTCTTTACTCAACCTCAGACGTGAACCTGAGAAAAATATCAAGCAAGCTGCACTCTTCTCCAGAGTTTTGTAATGATGATAATAAAAATGGTCCCCTACCAAGTTCAGAGAGCTTTTTCCCAGGATTCTGTGACAGGGCCTTTGCAGAGAGGACAAGGGGATGCATGAGAATCCCACGACTTTGGAAGGAGATGGGAATAGCAAAGGCGGAGGCCTGGCTCACCCGAAATAACCCTGTAGCTGAAGTCGCCCTGCGACGGCACTCTGGCTCCTTGCAGCTAAGCTGTTACATTTTATTTCAGGGGTCGTGGGTTTGATAGCTCTGGAAAGCCTATTATTTTGCTTTTCTTCGGTTAAATCTCAGAAAGTAATAAGGTGAAGAACTGAAGTCAGTTCTGCACATACTTAGACCAGGAATTTTATAGGAATGTCTTGAGAGACCTCAACCTGTTTATTTAGATGATTAAAAGAGAGAGATGACTGTCCATAAACGTACGGGTCTCTCTACCTGTATAACCCAACGAGTTCTACACAACATCTTCAGGTTGTTTATCGTGAGATGATCCACGTTCCCATCAAAGTTAGGTAAACGTAAGTCCTGGACATTCTCCCCAGTAATATGTATGAAATACATGTTCAAAGTATGTACAGTTTCAGGGAGCTCCCAGATTCCCAGAAGCACCTCCCCTCCCCACGCCCCCCAGTTTCCCAGATCTCTTGGTGAGGCTGAGCTCTATAAAGTCTCTGTAAAAATGAAATTGGCCCTGAGGGAAAGATGAAGCCATATTTTCAATGACCACCAACTCACAGTGACTACGAGTTCAAGAATAAACCTACATCCCTAGACCACTTTACAAATAATCTGACTTTGGGGAACGCTTAAAAGACAGTTTCAGATGTCTTCCTCATGCTCTTACGCGTGTGCGCTCCTCGGTGTCTCACTTGGCCACACCATGGGCGGCAGCCCACTGGGCTCCTCTGCCCATGGGATTCTCCAGGCAGGAAGACTGGCGTGGGTTGCCATTTCCTCCTCCAGGGGGTTTTCCCGACCCAGAGATCGACTCTGCATCCTTATGTCTCTTGTATTGACAGGTGGCTTCGTTACCATTGTGCCGCCTGGGAAGACCCTCATGGGCCTACAGAGGTTGGACCAAGGGGACGATGGACAACAGGAAATGGAGGCCAGGATGCAGACTTGATCTCGGGTGGCCTCAGTCTATAGTGGTCTATAGCAGGGTTTCAGTTCCCGGGCAGAGATTGAGGTCGGGCCTCTGCAGTTAGAGTACCGAATCCTCGCCACTCGACCAGTGGTCGGTGACAGGGCCCTAGCCCTTAGACTTTGCAGAAAAGAACGCCGCAAAGACAGAAAGTAGTGAAAAGTAAAGTATTTTATTAGGAGTAAAGGGGTCACGGGGTGTCTGAATAGACGGACTCACAGGCAGACTCAGGGCGTCACGCCTCGAGCCCCTCCTCACTGATACTTGGGAGTTTCTGTCCACAGGGAATGGACTCAGATTCTTTTCTCTGTTTGGGGTCGGGGTGGGCCCACCCCCCGCCTCCGGCTTCGCTTCTCATAAAGTGACCTTGCGCTTGTCCGTCATGCTGGTTCCACGAGTTACACAACATCTTCAGTTTATCGTGAGATGATCCACGTTCCCATCAAAGTTAGGTAAACGTAAGTCCTGGACATTCTCCCCAGTAATATGTATGAAATACATGTTCAAAGTATGTACAGTTTCAGGGAGCTCCCAGATTCCCAGAAGCACCTCCCCTCCCCACGCCCCCCAGTTTCCCAGATCTCTTGGTGAGGCTGAGCTCTATAAAGTCTCTGTAAAAATGAAATTGGCCCTGAGGGAAAGATGAAGCCATATTTTCAATGACCACCAACTCACAGTGACTACGAGTTCAAGAATAAACCTACATCCCTAGACCACTTTACAAATAATCTGACTTTGGGGAACGCTTAAAAGACAGTTTCAGATGTCTTCCTCATGCTCTTACGCGTGTGCGCTCCTCGGTGTCTCACTTGGCCACACCATGGGCGGCAGCCCACTGGGCTCCTCTGCCCATGGGATTCTCCAGGCAGGAAGACTGGCGTGGGTTGCCATTTCCTCCTCCAGGGGGTTTTCCCGACCCAGAGATCGACTCTGCATCCTTATGTCTCTTGTATTGACAGGTGGCTTCGTTACCATTGTGCCGCCTGGGAAGACCCTCATGGGCCTACAGAGGTTGGACCAAGGGGACGATGGACAACAGGAAATGGAGGCCAGGATGCAGACTTGATCTCGGGTGGCCTCAGTCTATAGTGGTCTATAGCAGGGTTTCAGTTCCCGGGCAGAGATTGAGGTCGGGCCTCTGCAGTTAGAGTACCGAATCCTCGCCACTCGACCAGTGGTCGGTGACAGGGCCCTAGCCCTTAGACTTTGCAGAAAAGAACGCCGCAAAGACAGAAAGTAGTGAAAAAGTAAAGTATTTTATTAGGAGTAAAGGGGTCACGGGGTGTCTGAATAGACGGACTCACAGGCAGACTCAGGGCGTCACGCCTCGAGCCCCTCCTCACTGATACTTGGGAGTTTCTGTCCACAGGGAATGGACTCAGATTCTTTTCTCTGTTTGGGGTCGGGGTGGGCCCACCTGCCTCCTGCCTCAGAGCTTCCCTATACCCAGGATGTCTGTGTGGACGGAAGCTTCTCATAAAGTGACCTTGCGCTTGTCCGTCAGTTGGCGGCCGACCTTCCAGGTGCCTGAGGATCAGGGCACACGTCCTTTGTGGTCTGCTTCCTGTGGATGAGCCACCCAGGATAATCCAGAGCATTCATGGGGCAGCGGTAGAGAATCCGTCTGCAATGCAGGAGACACAAGAAACTCAGGTTTGATCCCTGGGTGGGGACGATCCCCAGAATTGGGGGGATGGCAGGGTAACCCACCCCAGTGTTCTTGCCTGGGAAATCCCACGGACAGAGGAGCCTGGCGGGCTGCCGTCCACGGGGTCTCAGAGTCTGACAAGACAGCATGCACATGCATTGTAAAACTCTAGATGGGATATGGAAAGCTTATTCTTTTAGAAAACTACTCCACAGCAGATTTTCCGGCGTATTAGCACTTATACCTCGTGTCCTTCGAGAACATGTGGCAGTCGGTAGTAAAGCACCTTTAGGCCCAGAGTGGCCTTAGGGACGCTTGAGTCCCTGCCTCCCGCTGGACAGATGAGCAGGGGAGACCCGGGCTGCAGAGGACGCCGCGGTCTCGCCTGAGTCCCGTGCTGGGCTGATGGCAAAGCTAACCCCCGACTGCCAGGCTCTCGAGGGGCACCTCCCCTCGCGGCTGCCTGCACTGCGAGAATTACCCTGTCAACTGAAAGGATTCAAGTGTTCCAGCTTTAAATAGATTCTGGTGATTTTTTTTTTAAAGAAGAAGGAAAAAAATTGACAAAATCAGACTAACTTTCCATGACTCACTTTTCCAAAATGTTTTGTATCAACGTACCATGTCCCAGGGAAACCTATGAGTTGGAGCAGGACCGTGGCCAAGAGTCTCCAAGGCGAAGAGCGCGTCCCGGAGACCCCGACACGGAAGAATGGGTTACAGAGTTTCTCTGAGTAAATGTTTGTTTATAAGTTCCATATTTAAGAGAAAGAAAAATTAAGACTTCATGCAAGCCGCAGAACAAAAGTCGAGATTTCCAGTGAAGCAAGAAAAGGGGATTTAAAAAAAAAAAAAAGGAGTGGGGGGGTGGGAGGAAGGAAAAGGATTCTTAATGGTATATTGTTTTCGGAGCTCTACCAATTAGCAAACGTCTCATAAAAGGAAGAAAGAAAGAGGGAAGGAATTTCGAGCGCTGAAACAGCCCCTGTCAGCTGCGAACGCTCCAGGCTCCCGCAGCAAGGCTTCCAAGCCCCCTCCCAGCCCGGGCCATTACATCAGCCCAAGTGCATCCTGGGCACCATTGTCATGCTGATGAGGCTGGAGTCTCCCACTGCCCGGGGAGACATTCCCACCGCCGCCAGGCTCTGGGGCTCTTTCAGGCTGCGCTGAATTGCCCTGGAGAATAAAAGACGCAGCCCTCATTAACTGCGGCGCTCGGCTCCCAGTCACAGCCCGATTGTCCCGCGGGCCGCGCTCTCGCCCCGGAGGACCCGCCGCGGCTGCGCCTGCGCGCCCGGGGCTGGGAAGTAGGGCTCTCTTCGGGGAGCTGCTGTGGGGTTCTCTCGCGTTTTGCAAATAACATATCGCAGGGCCTTCTCTCTCGGTGTCCTGATTTTCAGAAAGAAGCAAGCCTCAGTGTCCGTTGTTGTTTCCCCTCTGGCTCCTGGGATCCACTCGCCGCCTGCATCTCACGATGAGGGTCTCTGTGTTTTTTGTAATCCTGGCGGAGGCGTCCCCTTTATTCCTAGCGCTGTTTTTATTTCCTTTTAATAGGTTTGGGTGAGGTTGATACTGGGGAAAAAAGGAGATTCTGATATTTTTTTAACCTGTTAAATTTGGGATGAGGTCTGTCTCTTTGCAAACTCGTTGCTAAGAGTCGCGTGTGTGTTAGTGGCTCGATTGTGTCTGACTGTTTGTGATCCCATGGGCTGCAGCCCGCCAGGCTCCTCTGCCCACAGGAGTCCCAGGCAAGAGTACTGGAGCGGGCTGTTGTTTCTTCCTCCAGGGCATCGTCCTGGCCTAGGGATCGAACCCCCATCTCCTGCGTCTCCTGCGTGGATAGGTGAATTCTTGACCTTTGAGCCGTCTGGAAAGCCCTTATTGTGTGTGCTGAAGCCCAACTCAAGCCATAGCATTTTGGCCCTGCTAATTACAGACATCGTGTGCTTGGGCATGTTCCTTTACCTCTCTGTGCCTCAGTTTCGTCATCTGTAAAGTGGGAATAATATCATACTTCCCTTCTCTTCCTGCTTATTTTTTTCTTCCTCCTCTTCATAATCATCGCCATAATATATCTAGATTGGCCTCAAGGGCCGAGATCTTGTTCATCTTTGTAACATGAGCATGTCGAGGAGTGAGCAGGCATTGAAGAAAGTGAAGTGACTCAGTTGTGTCTAACTCTTTGCCACCCCATGGTTGAGCCCTGGAATTCTCTATGCAAGAATACTGGAGCGGGTAGCCTTTCCCTTCTCCAGGGGATCTTCCCAACCCAGGGATCAAACCCAGGTTTCCCACATAGCAGGCAGATTCTTTACCGTCTGAGGCACAAGAGAAGCGTACGAATAATAGAGTGGGTAGTCTATCCCTTTCCCAAACCAGGAGTTGACCCAGGTCTCCCGTCCGGCAGGCTGAGTTGTTACCAGCCGAGCTACAAGAGTAGGTGTCATAGGCGCTCAATAAATGGTTGATGAGTAAGGGAATAAGTGAATGAATGAATGGCCCCATGGACAGAGGAGCCTGGTGGGCTGTGTCCGCGGGGTCACGGAGAGTCGAACGCGACTGGAGCGACTGGGCACAAGCAGGAGCACAGTGAGCGCGAGTGTGGCGTCTGGTCTCGTGTCCGGCTTGGATTAATCTGGGTTAGGCCGAGCCCCGGTCGTGTCAGGTGTCCTGATGTGTACGCACACAGCCAGAAAGGTCCACGTCGGCGGTGACGGGGCGCAGCGGTGAGGTTTCTCGGGCTGAGAGGTTGATGATGCTGCATTTGTCATCCCCTCTATTGACAAAATCCTTTAAAGTTTTCAGAGAACAGAAGAGTTTCCAACATCGCACTGGATAAATCGAAGCAGTTTTAATGTTCTTTTAAAAGCAGAGATTCTTACAGTGTTTGGTTTAGAGTGACTCAGACATTTTTAACCAAGGAAATAAAAGAGGCAAGTAAATCCACTAGGGAAGATGGCTTAGTGGTCTAGGACTCAGGTTGGAAATGGGGAGATTCCCTAGAACCGTAAAGCTCAAATTACAGCCACGTTGACTCACCCTTGCGTCTTTTCTGAGATAAATTGAGCTGCATTTGGCTTATGGTGGGAGAGTCTTTTGGAAAAGGTCTCTAAACACCCAAGGACTGTTTGCTCTGTCTTGGACATTATAGAACTCCAGAGGCATTTTTTTTTTCTTTAGAAAATGGTTTGCTGTAATTTGCCATAATATATCTAGATTGGCCTCAAGGGCCGAGATCTTGTTCATCTTTGTAACATGAGCATGTCGAGGAGTGAGCAGGCATTGAAGAAAGTGAAGTGACTCAGTTGTGTCTAACTCTTTGCCACCCCATGGTTGAGCCCTGGAATTCTCTATGCAAGAATACTGGAGCGGGTAGCCTTTCCCTTCTCCAGGGGATCTTCCCAACCCAGGGATCAAACCCAGGTTTCCCACATAGCAGGCAGATTCTTTACCGTCTGAGGCACAAGAGAAGCGTACGAATAATAGAGTGGGTAGTCTATCCCTTTCCCAAACCAGGAGTTGACCCAGGTCTCCCGTCCGGCAGGCTGAGTTGTTACCAGCCGAGCTACAAGAGTAGGTGTCATAGGCGCTCAATAAATGGTTGATGAGTAAGGGAATAAGTGAATGAATGAATGGCCCCATGGACAGAGGAGCCTGGTGGGCTGTGTCCGCGGGGTCACGGAGAGTCGAACGCGACTGGAGCGACTGGGCACAAGCAGGAGCACAGTGAGCGCGAGTGTGGCGTCTGGTCTCGTGTCCGGCTTGGATTAATCTGGGTTAGGCCGAGCCCCGGTCGTGTCAGGTGTCCTGATGTGTACGCACACAGCCAGAAAGGTCCACGTCGGCGGTGACGGGGCGCAGCGGTGAGGTTTCTCGGGCTGAGAGGTTGATGATGCTGCATTTGTCATCCCCTCTATTGACAAAATCCTTTAAAGTTTTCAGAGAACAGAAGAGTTTCCAACATCGCACTGGATAAATCGAAGCAGTTTTAATGTTCTTTTAAAAGCAGAGATTCTTACAGTGTTTGGTTTAGAGTGACTCAGACATTTTTAACCAAGGAAATAAAAGAGGCAAGTAAATCCACTAGGGAAGATGGCTTAGTGGTCTAGGACTCAGGTTGGAAATGGGGAGATTCCCTAGAACCGTAAAGCTCAAATTACAGCCACGTTGACTCACCCTTGCGTCTTTTCTGAGATAAATTGAGCTGCATTTGGCTTATGGTGGGAGAGTCTTTTGGAAAAGGTCTCTAAACACCCAAGGACTGTTTGCTCTGTCTTGGACATTATAGAACTCCAGAGGCATTTTTTTTTTCTTTAGAAAATGGTTTGCTGTAATTTGTTTGGCCCCAGATTCTGGTGCTCAGCTTAAATGTTGGGAAAACAGAGAATTGGCTTTCTCCTATAGTCTATTAGACACTTAATAAAATACAGATGATTAAGAGAGCTCTTTCAGCTTCCCAGAGGAGTGCTTGAGACTGGGTAAAACATAAAAGTAAAGGAATGGGGGGACAGATTTCAAGACGGTGCTTCAAATATAAGGCTTAGTGGTAGAGCTTGCAAAATAGCGTTTAGAACTTTTAAACTGGCATAGAGAAGCGTACAAATGTTTATTTCCAGTATATTTCCAGATAAAAAAGTAACAACGTCAGTGATTTTTGCACCTAGGCAAAAGAAATAATGAATATACAAGTGATTATTAGATTATTGAAGATATTGAAGAAACAATTCCTGTTTTTAAAGGAGGTTCAAATCTATAAATACATGAGACTAGTAAATTTCCAGGTAAGATTACTTGAAAAATGAGCATCGAAGAGCAGGACTCCCACATAAACGTACTGTGACAAAACATATGCATTTTGGAGATTAAAAAAAAAAAAATTCTCTATGCATTCAGGCAGAAAATCTAGGTTATGTACAAAGGGGAAAAAGGAAATTCTTTCTCCTCGGTAATATTTAAGGCTAAGATAAATTTGTAATTCCTGCAGAGTTTGGAGTGATAAAGGAAAAAAGAAAGTTTTTGGGATTTTGCTTTGCTGGGATGGAAAAACCCAACATCGCACTGGATAAATCGAAGCAGTTTTAATGTCCTTTTAAAAGCAGAGATTCTTGCAGTGTTTGGTTTAGAGTGACTCAGACATTTTTAACCAAGGAAATAAAAGAGGCAAGTAAATCCACTAGGGAAGATGGCTTAGTGGTCTAGGACTCAGGTTGGAAATGGGGAGATTCCCTAGAACCGTAAAGCTCAAATTACAGCCACGTTGACTCACCCTTGCGTCTTTTCTGAGATAAATTGAGCTGCATTTGGCTTATGGTGGGAGAGTCTTTTGGAAAAGGTCTCTAAACACCCAAGGACTGTTTGCTCTGTCTTGGACATTATAGAACTCCAGAGGCATTTTTTTTTTCTTTAGAAAATGGTTTGCTGTAATTTGTTTGGCCCCAGATTCTGGTGCTCAGCTTAAATGTTGGGAAAACAGAGAATTGGCTTTCTCCTATAGTCTATTAGACACTTAATAAAATACAGATGATTAAGAGAGCTCTTTCAGCTTCCCAGAGGAGTGCTTGAGACTGGGTAAAACATAAAAGTAAAGGAATGGGGGGACAGATTTCAAGACGGTGCTTCAAATATAAGGCTTAGTGGTAGAGCTTGCAAAATAGCGTTTAGAACTTTTAAACTGGCATAGAGAAGCGTACAAATGTTTATTTCCAGTATATTTCCAGATAAAAAAGTAACAACGTCAGTGATTTTTGCACCTAGGCAAAAGAAATAATGAATATACAAGTGATTATTAGATTATTGAAGATATTGAAGAAACAATTCCTGTTTTTAAAGGAGGTTCAAATCTATAAATACATGAGACTAGTAAATTTCCAGGTAAGATTACTTGAAAAATGAGCATCGAAGAGCAGGACTCCCACATAAACGTACTGTGACAAAACATATGCATTTTGGAGATTAAAAAAAAAAAAATTCTCTATGCATTCAGGCAGAAAATCTAGGTTATGTACAAAGGGGAAAAAGGAAATTCTTTCTCCTCGGTAATATTTAAGGCTAAGATAAATTTGTAATTCCTGCAGAGTTTGGAGTGATAAAGGACAAGATTCAAACAGCTCGTAACATGTCATGTATTCACTCAAGAGCAGAAAACAAAGCGTTCTCAGATGTGAAAATGCAGTATAAACTCTTGGCCAAAAAGTTCCTTCATATTTTTTGCTTTGCTGGGATGGAAAAACCCAAATGAACTCTTTGGTCAACCCAATATTGGTGTATGCTTTGGCTAAAACTCCTTAAACTTACTATAGAAATATTAGAGGTAAATGAAATTGATGGAGAAAAACATAGTATTAAGGCTGGCAATGAGAACTGAAATCAGGCATTTCTGTCATCTCATACAGACGAGAATAAGAACTCAGTAAATTCATACTGAACAAATGTATATGTAGGAATATATTATATAGACACATGCACGTGTAATCTACATGGAATGATACAAAAGCCAAGTGGGAGATATGTAAAAATGTCCAGTCCGTCAATTGTGTCAGACAAAATTTGGGAAACGCCCCATAGATGGAACAGACCTTTGGGATCTTCATAGCATTCACAGAAAGCCATGCTTTCCCTGGGTTCCATCCAGCCAACGACTGAGCCCCACAGGGGGACTGGACTGGGGCCCCTTCTGTCCAGCGCTCTCTGCTCTGTGGCTCTCCACTGGCCGGCCGAGACGTCTCAGAGCTGCAGGGCCGTCGACGCCTATCCTCCCCCTTTCCCTCTGTAGGTGTCCGCTCTCCATGGGAGTGATTTTCTCTGCTCTGTCTCCCTTTTGTCTCCTAGGCAGTAAATCTCTCCACTTCTAGTTCCATGTGGGTGTCCTCTCCCAGAGGACCTGAATGGACACAGTGTTGGTGTGTATGCTTGCTTGTGAGGAACTGGTAGGTGGAAAAGGAAAGGATGCTCCAAATTCTCATCTTGCGGCATGGACCCAGAGGCTGCAGGCCTGCTGAGCTGCTTCAGTTGTGTCCGACTCTTGGCCACCCTGTGGACGGTAGCCCTCCAGGCTCCTCTGTCCATGGGATTCTCCAGGCAAGAAGGCTGGAGGGGGTTGCCGTGCCCTCCTCCAGGGCATTGCCCTGACCCAGGGATCCAACTGAGTCTTACGTCTCCTGCATTGGCCGATGGGTTCTTTACCAAGAATACAACCTGGGAAACTTGACCCAGGGGTTAGGAAAACTGAGAAACAACAAATGAGGGAGTAAAACAGGAAGCATGAAATTCAATGGTAGAGGAATTCAAACCCATGACCCGTGTGAGGTGCTGGGTACTCATCCAGTGTCTCCTCGTCAATTTGCAGCTTTCTTTCATATCAGAGAGGATCTGCAGCTAAGATGGAGGTCCCAGAACGCCTACGTTCTAGATTTAGAACTGTGTCTTTGGAATGTTTTGGTAAATCCTTCCACCAAGACTACAGAATGTTTTTCTTTCCCTCTGGGTACATAGTTTCAGTCTGGCTTAGGGGAGAAGGCCTATAAAAACTCCTTTCAGGCTCTGAATGTCAGCTTCCAATTGTCCAACTTCTGACCATAGAGCTGCTTAAAAAAAAAACAACAACAAACCCTCCTCACGCTCTCTCTCTCCATCTATCCTTCTGAACATCTGCCCTTGATAGAGGCTGACTTGCTGAGACCTCTTTTCTTTTCACTTCAAATGCAGGCAAACTTACAGAAGACGCGGCAGGCTCTCCAAGGTGGTCCTCATAATTCAAGATTAGCTTTGCTCGACCCAACATTTTATTCACCTGAGGGTTTACACGTGACCCAGCCCATCTGAAGCTCGTCCCAGGGTGATTGCACTGATTAAAACCCCCTTTGGTTTTTAAGTCGGATCCATTCCTCTCTGCGTCTCCCTTGTCTCCTAGGCAGTAAATCTCACTTCTAGTTCCATGTGGGTGTCCTCCCAGAGGACCTGAATGGACACAGTGTTGGTGTGTATGCTTGCTTGTGAGGAACTGGTAGGTGGAAAAGGAAAGGATGCTCCAAATTCTCATCTTGCGGCATGGACCCAGAGGCTGCAGGCCTGCTGAGCTGCTTCAGTTGTGTCCGACTCTTGGCCACCCTGTGGACGGTAGCCCTCCAGGCTCCTCTGTCCATGGGATTCTCCAGGCAAGAAGGCTGGAGGGGGTTGCCGTGCCCTCCTCCAGGGCATTGCCCTGACCCAGGGATCCAACTGAGTCTTACGTCTCCTGCATTGGCCGATGGGTTCTTTACCAAGAATACAACCTGGGAAACTTGACCCAGGGGTTAGGAAAACTGAGAAACAACAAATGAGGGAGTAAAACAGGAAGCATGAAATTCAATGGTAGAGGAATTCAAACCCATGACCCGTGTGAGGTGCTGGGTACTCATCCAGTGTCTCCTCGTCAATTTGCAGCTTTCTTTCATATCAGAGAGGATCTGCAGCTAAGATGGAGGTCCCAGAACGCCTACGTTCTAGATTTAGAACTGTGTCTTTGGAATGTTTTGGTAAATCCTTCCACCAAGACTACAGAATGTTTTTCTTTCCCTCTGGGTACATAGTTTCAGTCTGGCTTAGGGGAGAAGGCCTATAAAAACTCCTTTCAGGCTCTGAATGTCAGCTTCCAATTGTCCAACTTCTGACCATAGAGCTGCTTAAAAAAAAAACAACAACAAACCCCCTCACGCGCTCTCTCTCTCCATCTATCCTTCTGAACATCTGCCCTTGATAGAGGCTGACTTGCTGAGACCTCTTTTCTTTTCACTTCAAATGCAGGCAAACTTACAGAAGACGCGGCAGGCTCTCCAAGGTGGTCCTCATAATTCAAGATTAGCTTTGCTCGACCCAACATTTTATTCACCTGAGGGTTTACACGTGACCCAGCCCATCTGAAGCTCGTCCCAGGGTGATTGCACTGATTAAAACCCCCTTTGGTTTTTAAGTCGGATCCATTCCTCCTTAATCCAGTCCGGTTTCCGCACGCAGGCTGACGCAGTGCCCAGGCTAATGCCGCACCCGGGGGGACGCCGTGCCCAGGCTGACGCCACACCCGGGGAGACGCCGTGCCCAGGCTGACCCTGCACCCGGGGGGACGCCCTGCCCAGGCTGACCCTGCACCCGGGGGGACGCCGTGCCCAGGCTGACGCCGCACCGGGGGGACGCCGTGCCCAGGCTGACCCTGCACCCGGGGGGACGCCGTGCCCAGGCTGACCCTGCACCCGGGGGGACGCCGTGCCCAGGCTGACGCCACACCCGGGGAGACGCCGTGCCCAGGCTGACCCTGCACCCGGGGGGACGCCCTGCCCAGGCTGACCCTGCACCCGGGGGGACGCCGTGCCCAGGCTGACGCCGCACCGGGGGGACGCCGTGCCCAGGCTGACCCTGCACCCGGGGGGACGCCGTGCCCAGGCTGACCCTGCACCCGGGGGGACGCCGTGCCCAGGCTGACGCCACACCGGGGGGACGCCGTGCCCAGGCTGACGCCACACCGGGGGGACGCCGTGCCCAGGCTGACCCTGCACCCGGGGGGACGCCGTGCCCAGGCTGACACCGCACCCGGGGGGACGCCGTGCCCAGGCTGACCCTGCACAGTCTGAAGTCAGAGCCCGTCTGTGTGACCTGGTGAATTTCCTCCGTCAGGCCGGGTCCCAGCTCTGGCGCATTTACGGACTCGGTGGAGAAAGAAACGTTCAGAGCCTGGCGGCTCCTGTCGTGGAACCTGTGGAGCCTGGACCCGAGGGACCGCAGCGTCCAGCACCCTGAGAAGCAGAGAGGACGCCCGGCTCTGAGGCTCAGCAGATACTTGGGTCTGGTCCTTTGGGGGACTCTGGGGGCTTTCTGTTCCCTCTCATGAACCAATGCTTTTCAAAGGGAAACTGAGGCACCTTAAAAGCTCTTCCTCCTTAAAGGCATCATGCAGAGTCAACAGGAGACTTACCAAGTTTTGTTTGCATATGAATATCAAATACACACGCGGTCGCCTTTGGGGGAAAGAAAACAACTCTAAGAGTGTATTTGGGCAAACTCTTTGAATCAGGCAGTATCCAGTGTAACTAGTGGCAGAAGGGGCATCAAGAGGTGTCTCACTGGGAAAAAAGCCGCTTGGCTTTTGCAAAGTTCCTTTCTTTTAGGGTTTGGGGAGATGGGGCTGCCTGTCCCTCAGCTGAACTGGCTAGAGCTGATTGGCTGGCTGGAGAGGCCTTCCTGGAAGAGCTGCAACTAATTAAGTCTTGATGGCTTCGCACCCAGGCCTTCTTGGGACTCCTTGTTCTTTTTGAACACAGCGCGTCACTTAATTAGGACTATCAGAAAACTCTGGGCCTTTCATTTCCCTGTGGAGCTGGAAGAGTGAGGAGAAGACATTTAAGGGATGAGTGTTATATTGTCTGGCAGACAAGTGGCTGCTGTGTTTTCTACGGGAGGTTACACTTGCCTGTCACCGAGGGGGCTGCCTCTGGTGGTCCTGCTTTGGCATGTGCCTTTGTCTGGTTCTTTTCCCTTTAGCGGTGTGTGTGTAACTGACAGCGACTCAGCAGTTGGGTAGCGGAACTGTTTGTAGAGGAGAGACTGAACTCAGCTGGGCCCTCAGGCGGGTCCCTGGTCAGGCAGGGGTGACTTACAACAGTTCATCTGTCTGTTCCTTCTGCAGCACTGGTCCACGTGGTCTCTCCCTCCCTCCTGCCCTTTTCCTCTGTCTCTCTGGGTCTCCGTCTTTCTCCTTTGCTTCCTTTTGTGCAGCTAAAGTAGAGGATCGCAAGAGGGTGGGCCAGAGGACAGAAGGCGTCCGCGTGCTGGAGCCATTGTAGAGGGTGAGGTGCTCAGAGCCTGGCGGCTCCTGTCGTGGAACCTGTGGAGCCTGGACCGAGGGACCGCAGCGTCCAGCACCCTGAGAAGCAGAGAGGACGCCCGGCTCTGAGGCTCAGCAGATACTTGGGTCTGGTCCTTTGGGGGACTCTGGGGGCTTTCTGTTCCCTCTCATGAACCAATGCTTTTCAAAGGGAAACTGAGGCACCTTAAAAGCTCTTCCTCCTTAAAGGCATCATGCAGAGTCAACAGGAGACTTACCAAGTTTTGTTTGCATATGAATATCAAATACACACGCGGTCGCCTTTGGGGGAAAGAAAACAACTCTAAGAGTGTATTTGGGCAAACTCTTTGAATCAGGCAGTATCCAGTGTAACTAGTGGCAGAAGGGGCATCAAGAGGTGTCTCACTGGGAAAAAAGCCGCTTGGCTTTTGCAAAGTTCCTTTCTTTTAGGGTTTGGGGAGATGGGGCTGCCTGTCCCTCAGCTGAACTGGCTAGAGCTGATTGGCTGGCTGGAGAGGCCTTCCTGGAAGAGCTGCAACTAATTAAGTCTTGATGGCTTCGCACCCAGGCCTTCTTGGGACTCCTTGTTCTTTTTGAACACAGCGCGTCACTTAATTAGGACTATCAGAAAACTCTGGGCCTTTCATTTCCCTGTGGAGCTGGAAGAGTGAGGAGAAGACATTTAAGGGATGAGTGTTATATTGTCTGGCAGACAAGTGGCTGCTGTGTTTTCTACGGGAGGTTACACTTGCCTGTCACCGAGGGGGCTGCCTCTGGTGGTCCTGCTTTGGCATGTGCCTTTGTCTGGTTCTTTTCCCTTTAGCGGTGTGTGTGTAACTGACAGCGACTCAGCAGTTGGGTAGCGGAACTGTTTGTAGAGGAGAGACTGAACTCAGCTGGGCCCTCAGGCGGGTCCCTGGTCAGGCAGGGGTGACTTACAACAGTTCATCTGTCTGTTCCTTCTGCAGCACTGGTCCACGTGGTCTCTCCCTCCCTCCTGCCCTTTTCCTCTGTCTCTCTGGGTCTCCGTCTTTCTCCTTTGCTTCCTTTTGTGCAGCTAAAGTAGAGGATCGCAAGAGGGTGGGCCAGAGGACAGAAGGCGTCCGCGTGCTGGAGCCATTGTAGAGGGTGAGGTGTTCAGGAGCAGCCGCGGGGAAGGTCTGGTTCAGAAGTTCGGAGTAATCATTCTCACACAGGTCCCAAAACGGTGCCTTACTCTTCCCGTTGATTGAAATAAAGAAATAGACATTTGGGGCTTTCTGAATGTGTTTATTTCTTGACTCTGCTGGGTCTTTGTGGCTGCACAGGCTCTCTCCAGTTGCAGAGAGCAGGGGCTCCTCCTTAGTTTCAGAGTGTGGCTCTCACCGCAGTGGCTTCTCTTGTGGAACAAGGCCTCTTGGCACCTGGGCTCAGTAGTCGGGCTTCTGGCTTTAGAGTGCAGGTTGTGGTGCACTGGCTCAGCTGCTCCTCGGCACCTGGGATCTTCCTGAACCAGGGGTCAAACTTGTGTCTCGTGCATTGGCAGGTGGATTCTTACCTCCTGCACAGTCAGGGAAGCCCAAGAAATACACATTTTTTTTTCATTTATTTTATTTAGTTATCTTTTTTGGGGGGGGGGTGGAGAGGGAGGGGGACGGGCGGGCCACTTCTGTTGGTCTTCTATTTCTCTATTTTCATCCGTCTTTGTTCTTTGGCTCCTGTAGACCTCCCATTGCGGTGGCCTCTCTGGCTGCAGAGCACCGGCTCTGGGCGCATGCGCCCCAGAGCTCCAGCTCAGTAATTGGGCACATCATGGGATCTTCTCAGGCCAGGAATCGAACCACCGCCCCTTGCACGGCAAGGCGGTGTCCTTACCCACTGGACCACCAGGAGAAGCCCCACATTTTTAAACATTACTTATTTTTATGGTTTAAATTTTACTCTCTTTTTATAGGAATATGAGGAGATCCCATTGCCTCACTCCTTAAGCGATATTTGATTCTTTGGGTGAATCAACTCTAATTTGATACCAGTTTTGTTAGATACGGTTTCAGGGACCGAATACCATTACTAGATCAGACATTAGGTCCACGTGGTCTCCCTCCCTCCTGACCTTTTCCTCTGTCTCTCTGGGTCTCCGTCTTTCTCCTTTGCTTCCTTTTGTGCAGCTAAAGTAGAGGATCGCAAGAGGGTGGGCCAGAGGACAGAAGGCGTCCGCGTGCTGGAGCCATTGTAGAGGGTGAGGTGTTCAGGAGCAGCCGCGGGAAGGTCTGGTTCAGAAGTTCGGAGTAATCATTCTCACACAGGTCCCAAAACGGTGCCTTACTCTTCCCGTTGATTGAAATAAAGAAATAGACATTTGGGGCTTTCTGAATGTGTTTATTTCTTGACTCTGCTGGGTCTTTGTGGCTGCACAGGCTCTCTCCAGTTGCAGAGAGCAGGGGCTCCTCCTTAGTTTCAGAGTGTGGCTCTCACCGCAGTGGCTTCTCTTGTGGAACAAGGCCTCTTGGCACCTGGGCTCAGTAGTCGGGCTTCTGGCTTTAGAGTGCAGGTTGTGGTGCACTGGCTCAGCTGCTCCTCGGCACCTGGGATCTTCCTGAACCAGGGGTCAAACTTGTGTCTCGTGCATTGGCAGGTGGATTCTTACCTCCTGCACAGTCAGGGAAGCCCAAGAAATACACATTTTTTTTTCATTTATTTTATTTAGTTATCTTTTTTGGGGTGGAGAGGGAGGGGGACGGGCGGGCCACTTCTGTTGGTCTTCTATTTCTCTATTTTCATCCGTCTTTGTTCTTTGGCTCCTGTAGACCTCCCATTGCGGTGGCCTCTCTGGCTGCAGAGCACCGGCTCTGGGCGCATGCGCCCCAGAGCTCCAGCTCAGTAATTGGGCACATCATGGGATCTTCTCAGGCCAGGAATCGAACCACCGCCCCTTGCACGGCAAGGCGGTGTCCTTACCCACTGGACCACCAGGAGAAGCCCCACATTTTTAAACATTACTTATTTTTATGGTTTAAATTTTACTCTCTTTTTATAGGAATATGAGGAGATCCCATTGCCTCACTCCTTAAGCGATATTTGATTCTTTGGGTGAATCAACTCTAATTTGATACCAGTTTTGTTAGATACGGTTTTCAGGGACCGAATACCATTACTAGATCAGACATTAGGGAATTGAAAATGTTTCACAACAAAATGTTAGCATTTAAGAACCAGACAAATCTTCATGAGTGCATATTCTTTTATGTGAATATATTTTATATGAATATGTCTTAGACCAACAGTAAATAGCCAAAAAAAAAAAAATGACAAAATTAGTTTGTGACCAGGTTAAAATTTTCCCCATTTTAAAATTCTGTATTAAACAATCTGGAGTGTTTACTAAATTTTCCAGTTTTCCTTCACAGTTTTGGAGTCGTTGACATTGTTCTCATTGGTCTCTCAGGTGAGGGCTCAAAGCAAAATTAAGTCACAGACGTAGCTTTAATGGTTTTTTTTCCCCCCCTTTCCCCAGCAAAAATGTTAGTGCATAAAACATAGCAAGTATTTGTTGTTGTTTGCCAGAAATTATCATTCAGCCCCCTAGGAGGTTGGTAACTCCCCAGAATAATAAAAAATAGAAATTGAAATGCTGTAGACTTAAGACGCCCTATGAATTCTGGGATTTGAATCTTCCATTGTTGAAAGGAGCCCCGTTCCAAGCTCAGGTGTTCGTTGTTGATAGGAGCCCCGTTCCAAGCTCAGGTGTTCCGGTTCAGTGAGATTGCATCTCCCGTGGCAGCTTCCATCGGTTCTAGGGGTTCTTTATCCTTCCCGCTTTACAGACACACACTGAGGCTCTCATGGCTTCTCTCAGTCCTGGTGTGCAAGATTGGATTCACACCTGCACCTGTGAGCAGAGCTTTAGCCCTCTCCCTGCCGCTACGTGGTGGTCTGCACCACGCAGGCCTTGCCAGTGGCTTTGGTAGAACTAGGCGGGGAATATATACTCTTTCCATGAATTAATGAATAAATTAGTATCCCAACATAGTCAGACTTGCTATCTGTAAGGGGAAACAAACAGAACCCCTCAGTTATTGGTCACCAAACACCGAGTGTGGCCAGGGGACCTGCCGGCTGTGGAACGGCTGCTCTCTAAATGTAAAGGGCATCTCCCCTTTTGCCCTAACGTTCTGATCAGAAACACAAACCCATGCTTTTAAAAATAGCTCCTCTGACACGGAGAGGGACAGAAGAGAGAAAAAAAAGAATAAGAAAGCAGAGTCCTGAGTTTCGCTGCTCTTCCTGCCAATATATACAAACCCATGTCCAAAACACAGCTCATTTACATGCCTGCTCTTGCGGTCTTCATGGCCGTCTGGAAGCCGAGACCTTTCTCCCTCTGGACGCCGAGACAAAGAGAAGCGAAGATAAACTCCGACCCCGCTGAGCCCCCCGCAGGGTCTTCGGCCGTCCCGTCCCCCCACCTCGGCGAATGTCTTTCTCCCGGGGGTGGGGGGGGGGGGAGCTTTGGTGGACGTGTAGACAGGTCGCCAAAGATTCGGAGTGGCTACTGGGAGTGCTTTTGTTTGTTAGTTTGGAATTGGAAGTTTTTGCTCTTAGAGTTACAAATCCTACTTGGTTTTAGGAAGACTTGAAGTAGCAGGAGACGAAATCATAGAAACGGAACCTTGGACGCTGCAGAGCTGGTGGAGGAGGCCACCGCATCCCTGCGCGGTGGTCACGGACGGGTCTTTGTCCCCATTGCTGTCAGCCAGCCCTCTGCATCAGGGGTTGCTGGAGGTCCTTCGTCAACTTTAACCGGTTTGATCCTAGCAAGTGTCCTGTGAGGTGGGTGTTATTCACATCCCCATTTTACAGGGCACGAACAGGAGGCTCAGAGAGTGTATGACACTCATCTCAGGCCACACAGCCTGTGCGTGAAACAGCCTGCTTTGAGCCCAGTTCCCCGGCCCTGTGTTCCTCCCTCACTGTCTGCCGGTTCCCCGTCTTCCTTGCTCATAGGCCTCCCTCCTTGTGAGCTAGGCACTGCGTTCCTGCTTGGGTACCAGTGTCTCCTTGATAGAAACCTTCCTGGAGCAGGCTCTTTTCCTCGCCCTGAGCTCCTGTCCTCCTTGAAGGGACGGGGGTGCCGATTCCTCAGAGCCTTCTCCACCTCCGGCCGGCTTTGCTTCTCAGGGGACTCTCGGGAGTGGAACCCTCCTAAAAGCAGTTGTCTACTGGATGGCCTGATGTTCTCTCCCATTTCCTGCTGGTTTCTCTCCCCATGTTCTGCTGATTTCAGAGGACTGCCTATAGTCACCATTCCATCTTTCACAAACTTGTCAGGGGCTCACTTCTCTGTTCTTGGCCACTCATTCCCTTCCTTAAATATGCAAGACAGAGGTCTGAGTGGAGGTGGAAAACCCTTAGAGGAAATAACCATAGGGAGGCCCAGCATTGCCGCAGCAAGTGAGAAAAATACTCTGATGAGAGATTTTGTATTTTTCAAGGAGAATAAGTCCATATACAGGGACCCCCGGGCTTCCCCGGGGCCCCGTGGTTAAGACGGCATGCTTCCGCTCCAGGGGGCCTGCGGTTCCATCCCTGGTGGGGGAACTAAGGTCCCACATGCCACTCGGCCTGCTGGGGCTGGCGGGGGGGGCGCTCTGCAGAAATCCCTGCAGACTCTGCCTCGAACACAAGGGAGAGAGAGGTTCTCAGAAGAACTTTCAAGGGGCATAAGCAGCAGCCAGTGCAGCAGGGTTCAGCCTAGGACGGCTCTGCTGGGGTGGGACCTCGGCGCTGGGCATTGCGGCTCCTGGCGCCGCCAACAGCGTGCTGTTCATTTGCTGTGGAAGCAACCCTTCCCCGAGGGCTTCCAAATAAACCGGGCCTTCTCTTCTCTCGGTGGACAGCTCCTTACTTCATGGCGCTTTCTGCCCCTGCAGACCTTCAGGTAGATGGAACACCTTCCTTACGGCCCTTAAGATGGATTGGTCCAAACCTCCGGAGCCCTCGCGATCCGGCCCCCCCGCCCTGTCGCATGTCGCCCTTTGATCCCGCAGGGTCCGGAAGCTCCCGATCGATCTCGGGTCACCCTCTGCGGTTCTCTCTTTGGAACTCCACGACTCCTCTGTAGTTTGGCTTCTCTCACATTCTTCATCGTCCACCGGGCTTTTATCTTTGCGTTCACACTTCCGTCCTTTTGAAGTTCGTGCTCCTAACCTTGCCTTTGCCTCATTTTTTACACCGCTGCTTCCCCTCGTCAGCCTGTGTCTTTAACCCTCAGGAGCGCGTCTGCCCTGCCTCTCCGCGGATCAGGTGCGTGGAGGTTTCTCCTCTCAGAGATTTATCCCACGTGAGCATTTCAGTGGTCAAGACATTCTTCAAAACAGGAGTGTTTAACCGTGTGCTAGGGCAGCAGGTGTAAGTCGGGCGTGGGCAGGGAAAGGGGACCTGTCTTGTCAATGGCATTGGCATTTCTTGTCGATTTACTTGCTTCCCCCACGGTTTATGCCTTACAGAGAAGGAAGAACCTCCTTTGTCTGTCGTTTTCTCCTTCTTTCTTAATGTGTTACATCGTAATCCTTGAGACATGATTGGAGTTCAGAAGTGGTAACAGTGAATATATAAAAGGTGATGCATGCAAAGTAGTAAAATGCTGTGTTGATAAACAAGTGTTTAACAGCAAAATACAGCTCCGGCCGGGCTGTCCGCTCCAGGGCCTGCGGTTCCATCCCTGGTGGGGGAACTAAGGTCCCACATGCCACTCGGCCTGCTGGGGCTGGCGGGGGGGGCGCTCTGCAGAAATCCCTGCAGACTCTGCCTCGAACACAAGGGAGAGAGAGGTTCTCAGAAGAACTTTCAAGGGGCATAAGCAGCAGCCAGTGCAGCAGGGTTCAGCCTAGGACGGCTCTGCTGGGGTGGGACCTCGGCGCTGGGCATTGCGGCTCCTGGCGCCGCCAACAGCGTGCTGTTCATTTGCTGTGGAAGCAACCCTTCCCCGAGGGCTTCCAAATAAACCGGGCCTTCTCTTCTCTCGGTGGACAGCTCCTTACTTCATGGCGCTTTCTGCCCCTGCAGACCTTCAGGTAGATGGAACACCTTCCTTACGGCCCTTAAGATGGATTGGTCCAAACCTCCGGAGCCCTCGCGATCCGGCCACCCCGCCCTGTCGCATGTCGCCCTTTGATCCCGCAGGGTCCGGAAGCTCCCGATCGATCTCGGGTCACCCTCTGCGGTTCTCTCTTTGGAACTCCACGACTCCTCTGTAGTTTGGCTTCTCTCACATTCTTCATCGTCCACCGGGCTTTTATCTTTGCGTTCACACTTCCGTCCTTTTGAAGTTCGTGCTCCTAACCTTGCCTTTGCCTCATTTTTTACACCGCTGCTTCCCCTCGTCAGCCTGTGTCTTTAACCCTCAGGAGCGCGTCTGCCCTGCCTCTCCGCGCGGATCAGGTGCGTGGAGGTTTCTCCTCTCAGAGATTTATCCCACGTGAGCATTTCAGTGGTCAAGACATTCTTCAAAACAGGAGTGTTTAACCGTGTGCTAGGGCAGCAGGTGTAAGTCGGGCGTGGGCAGGGAAAGGGGACCTGTCTTGTCAATGGCATTGGCATTTCTTGTCGATTTACTTGCTTCCCCCACGGTTTATGCCTTACAGAGAAGGAAGAACCTCCTTTGTCTGTCGTTTTCTCCTTCTTTCTTAATGTGTTACATCGTAATCCTTGAGACATGATTGGAGTTCAGAAGTGGTAACAGTGAATATATAAAAGGTGATGCATGCAAAGTAGTAAAATGCTGTGTTGATAAACAAGTGTTTAACAGCAAAATACAGCATCCTCTCTCTGCATGAGGACTGTGTCAGGCAGTGAGCTGGCCGCCGTGAACTGAAATCCTGATTTTTGTGGTTCTCGTCTCCGGGTGAGGATGCTGAGGCGCCAGGAGGTTCAGGGAAGCTAGAGTCAGCCTCGGTCGGTTGGACACTCAACCCTGGGTTTCAGCTGTGCTGTCCGGTTTTTGCCAGTTTCCTGGGCAGCATCCAGGAGTCCTCTCAACAAGCTGTTCTCTTTGATTTGTCCTTTCAAGTCTCCACTGGGCCCGGTCGTCAATACGGGTCATCATTCATGTGACTTACAGGAAGGAACCTGAGGAGAATACAAAAACAAACAAAACCAAAACAGAATACTTCATGTTGCAAGGTTAGGGGGGCTGTCGGGGGATAGAAGGGAGACATCCCTTAACAGCTAGATTGGGAGTGTTTGACTGAGAGTCTTTCTGGCCAGGAATTGGCAATCAGGATCAAGCCAGTCGAAATTCTTCATGGAATCGAAACCACTGCTGTGCAGCGTCTGACATTAAACATCATCAGTGTGGCATTTAGTCAGTTTCTAGTGGAAAGTGTCCTTTCTGTGACTCGCGGGACAGTTCTGCCCACGAGCTGATGCGTCTGTTTCCCTTCGTCAGTCTTGCAGGTAAGGTGAGTTCACAGAGAACTGTAACAGATCTACACCATGGCATTAACCAATACCTTTGGTCTCAGTAGCTTCTCATTGGAGTTGCTTTCTATATAGAGAGGTTCTTTGCTCCTCGATCTCTTTCTAGTTTGTGTTGAATGGTATTTGTGCTCTGATCCAAGACAAAGCAAATACCTGACCTGAATCCTCCTTCTGTCCTTTTACCACTCCACACAGATATGTGCATTCCATGCGTTAGAACTCTTTTGAGTTTTCATCTTTCTTAATATATCACGCCCTCCCCTTGTAGCCCCGTCATAACCTGATTGGGAGAAACTTTGAATGTTGTTTGGCACCAAGAATAACCAAACAAAAATATCAATCTGATATGGTCCCAGGGCAAGCTGAGTTGGAAACTGACTACAGCTGAGCTCCTAGCCTGTTTAGCCTAAGCAGAATACGGTGAGGGGCCTGACGGGGCGGCGGGCTCCCTGCAGCTCCCAGGAGTAAGCCTCTGCCTGTGGAGGGGGTAGGCAGAGGGCAGTTTTGGTCATTCGACATCAGGGTTTCAGTTCCTAAGCTACTTGCCAAGTATGTGAACACTCTTCACTTTCTGCTGGAGAACTGGACGGAGTAGAGAATATTTAAAAATAATGACAGGGCTGAGAAATTCCATGATATCTTTCAAGGGTGGAATCCTAGATTAGAGCCCATATTCTTTTTTAAAGAATTCCACTGTAAGAATTATTGAGATATTCTAATTATATTAAAAACTTAATCACCATATTGGAATGAACGGTGCGATTTTAAGTCACTTGAGGCTTGTGGACTAGAGTTGTAATTCTCCTTTCCTAAACAGTAAGTTTTTGTTTTGCTTCAATTTTTAATCCTAATCTCTTTTTTAAAAAAATCTTAAGATGTTGAAGTGTGTGTCATCATAAGTGGGGTTTGTTTTAGTTTTGTTTTGTCGAAGGAGGAACATTAGGAATTTTTCAGATTAACAAATTAAGCTATGTTAAATGAGACTGTCTACCTGGAACATCGTAAGCCAACTATACTTCAAATATACATATATATGTGTATATATGTATATATATATATATATATGTATATATATATGTGTATATATATATGTATATACATATATATGTGTATATATGTATATACATAAAAGAGAAAAAGGATAAAGGAGACTCTGTAGGTATTCTCTTTGGCTCAGATTTCATGAGCTCTCTGCATAAAGCCACTGAGCCCTTCAGGAAATATTTTTCAGTTATTTCTTTCAGTAGTAGTACTTCTAGTTCCTGGAAATCCAAGGTGTCAATGGAAATTCAAAGCAAATACCTGACCTGAATCCTCCTTCTGTCCTTTTACCACTCCACACAGATATGTGCATTCCATGCGTTAGAACTCTTTTGAGTTTTCATCTTTCTTAATATATCACGCCCTCCCCTTGTAGCCCCGTCATAACCTGATTGGGAGAAACTTTGAATGTTGTTTGGCACCAAGAATAACCAAACAAAAATATCAATCTGATATGGTCCCAGGGCAAGCTGAGTTGGAAACTGACTACAGCTGAGCTCCTAGCCTGTTTAGCCTAAGCAGAATACGGTGAGGGGCCTGACGGGGCGGCGGGCTCCCTGCAGCTCCCAGGAGTAAGCCTCTGCCTGTGGAGGGGGTAGGCAGAGGGCAGTTTTGGTCATTCGACATCAGGGTTTCAGTTCCTAAGCTACTTGCCAAGTATGTGAACACTCTTCACTTTCTGCTGGAGAACTGGACGGAGTAGAGAATATTTAAAAATAATGACAGGGCTGAGAAATTCCATGATATCTTTCAAGGGTGGAATCCTAGATTAGAGCCCATATTCTTTTTTAAAGAATTCCACTGTAAGAATTATTGAGATATTCTAATTATATTAAAAACTTAATCACCATATTGGAATGAACGGTGCGATTTTAAGTCACTTGAGGCTTGTGGACTAGAGTTGTAATTCTCCTTTCCTAAACAGTAAGTTTTTGTTTTGCTTCAATTTTTAATCCTAATCTCTTTTTTAAAAAAATCTTAAGATGTTGAAGTGTGTGTCATCATAAGTGGGGTTTGTTTTAGTTTTGTTTTGTCGAAGGAGGAACATTAGGAATTTTTCAGATTAACAAATTAAGCTATGTTAAATGAGACTGTCTACCTGGAACATCGTAAGCCAACTATACTTCAAATATACATATATATGTGTATATATATATATATGTATATATATATGTGTATATATATATGTGTATATATATATGTATATACATATATATGTGTATATATATATATAAAAAGAAAAAAAGGATAAAGGAGACTCTGTAGGTATTCTCTTTGGCTCAGATTTCATGAGCGCGCTCTCTGCATAAAGCCACTGAGCCCTTCAGGAAATATTTTTCAGTTATTTCTTTCAGTAGTAGTACTTCTAGTTCCTGGAAATCCAAGGTGTCAATGGAAATTCAGACATATTTGGACGTTGATCAGAATCAAATAGTTGCACTCCATACAAGTTTATTCTTATTCACCTCATGCAACCAACATGAAAGTTATCTGCAAACGAAACAGCATAAAAACACAACAAAAGAAAAAAATGCAGTTATTAAGGCTAGCTGTGTATCAGAAACTCCCCGGAGAGCTTTGGATACAAGGACGAGTAAGGTGCAGCTCCTGATCTTGCCAAGTCTGCAGTCCGGTGGTTAGACAGAGGTCACCAAATCGCTGCTGTCTGGCGTAGCGTGCTCTGTAGGGGCGTCCCCGATGGCGCAGTACCGGAGAGTCCGCGTCCGCCTGCAGGAGACACAGGCTCTGTCCTGGTCAGGATAACCCCGTAAGAAGGAAGTGGCGGCTCCCTCCAGTGTTCTTGCCTTCGGATCCCGTGGACAGAGAAGCCTGGGTGATGACCGTCCATGGGGTCGCAAAGGGTCGGACACGACTTAGCCACCTAAACAATAGCAGCAAGTTCTAGAGCGGGGACAAAGTTCTGTTAGAACGCTGACGGTCGGAGTTTCTCTGAGGGCGTTTCGGAGAGTTGTAAAAGGAAAGATAAGCTTTGGGATATTAGAGGACAGGTGGATTCTTCAGGTAGATGAGGCAGGCCATTCCAGGGAGAGGAAAAGCTCCCCTGGACAGGAAGTGGTCCACGGCCAGGGCACGAGCAGCGGGCGGGCAGAGCCGGAGGTCTCTGTAGAGCCCAGGTCCTAGGTCCTAGGTGCTGAGGGGGCTACAGGGGCTCCCCGCCAGGCCAGGTGGGGTGCGCTGGTGAAGAGCCGCCTGCCGGAGAGCCCGCTGCCTGTGCGCAAGCCCGGAGCCTGCCACTGGCAGGAGTGCCTCCCTCCGGGCCAGGTCTTCACCTTTCTCATCTCCCAAATGAGGCAGTGAACTTAGATCGAGGATAATGTTTCATCTGAGGAAATGCAAAGTTAGAGAAATGAGCTTTGTTTGCTGCCAAAACTAGAAAGACACTTAGTTCCCATTCTAGGGGCAGTGGCATCAGCTTATAAATAGCACTGAATTTATATGGTGTCATCAAGCAGGAGACTTGACGTATAGGCTGATGATCTACACATACCCTCAGCGAAGTATTTACAGATGAAGAATGGGACATTGCCTCTTCGAAAGTTGGTAAGAGCAGAAATAATGGCCTGAGACAAAGGACAGGACTATTTTTTTTTGGACTAGACTTAAAAAGCCTGTCTCCTCTCTGAGAGCGTCTGGGCTGTGTTGCAGACTCCCTTGAGGGGTTGGGAAGGGCCTCTCTAGACGCCCGAGGGCAGGCAGGCAGCGTTCACTCTGGAAGAGGAGGGAGGAGCCACTGGAATCCTCAGACCAGGACAGGACCCTGAGGCTGAAGTGAAGAACAAAGGGCTTTGAGAAGCCCAGAGCTGACCGAGTCTTCCCGCTGGAGCTGGGAACAGGCGTGCCCCTCCAGGGAGCGCCCAGGATCCCTCACTGCCTCCTAGGGGAGTCTCACTGCTGGGGGCCCGCTGCACCCACTCAGGGCGCCTCTGAGGCTCTGAGAGGGAGGAGGACCATGTGGACATACGCTTAACTAAGCACCATGCGGTGCTCGGTAGCCAGCAGGATCCCGTCGAGACCTCAGAGCAGCCCTCCCTCCCCAGTAAGCAGCACGTAATTGGGATGCTCTCTGCCGTGTGTAAAACGAGGGCCCCGAAACTTCGGAAGGGTCATAGAGCCGCCCAAAGTGAGAGGCAGCGTCACCGTGGAACCCAGCGTTCCCAGATTCCCAAGGCCCTTCCTTGGGGCGACATTTGGGAGAGAACCGTCACCAGTGCTTGGTGAGGTTGGTTCCGCACCAGGGCGCTGCTTGTCGTCTGTTGGAAGATTTCCTCGACAGAAATGTGCCATTCGAATCTGTTCCTGCAGGTGGTTGGTAGGGAACTGGCCTGTAATGGCTGACACATGACCAGCGGAAGGGTGTCCATTTTTCTTTCTTTCTTCAGTTAAGGCTCTGAATTGGATCCAGCTGTTCTTTGATGCAGAGGCCAGAAGACCCCAATATCCTGCTCTTTGTTTTCCTGGAAGTTATTGGCTATTGTTAGCCAGGGAGGCCAGGTTGGAGGCCCTTAATGAACCGAAAGGGTGGTCAGTGGTTAGCGGAGAGCAAGGTCATCGCCGCGGAGACAATGGGATTTCAAGATGAAGCCTCAGTGTCAGGTCTGGACAGAGCCACGTGTGGCCCTGACAGGCTCTCAGCTGTGAACAGACCTTCACAGAGAGCCCAGCGGGAACCTGGTCACTTTTTAGGTGGAGCAAATAGTAATTAACCATCCTAACAATAATTCTCATGACTTACCAGGTCGTGAGCGCAGGCTCCGCGCGCCTCTTGGCTGTGTGTCCATGCCACCATCGTCTGTTTGTCTCTGTTGTTCCCTGAGCCCTTCTCCCGTCCTGTGCTCCTGTGCGCAGGGCCTTGACCTTCTCCATCCCGTAAGGTACATGCTAATATAGGCCTCATTTTTGAGGCGAAGATGTTGAGCCAGAGGTTAGCCCGCTTTAAAGATACACCACAATTAGTTCATCACCTGAACCAGGGGACCAGAGCAGAAATGTTTACTGAGATTCTCAAAGAGCTAGAAAGCAGCTGGAGAAGGCTTCAAAGGAAGGGACAGAAACAAGCAAAATTATTGAGAAGACTGAGCAGTGTGCCCGCTTCTCGTATGGTGCCAGCCCTCGTCCATGGCCTCCTTTGGTGAGCATTCTCTCTATCTCCTGGTTTTACAGCCAGAAGGGGCTGACCGTTTGGGTTGGCACAGCCTCAGACGCATCTACAAAAGGGGACCCCCACATTGTCTACAAAATTGGAACTCTGCTTGGAGTTCCAGGCCAGGCTTGGGCTTGGCCAGGCACTACCTTTATGGATCAGCTTGGTTAGAATAAGAAACTCACTGGCCATGAAGCTTGTTAACGCAGAGGGGCTTTTCGTCCACGTCAGATGTGATTGAGGGCTGCCTGTGAGTCACTCCCTTTTCAAGGACCAGAGGCCTGCTTCCCAGAGGAACAATGAGCCTCAGCCCACTGGCGCCCACGGAGCGCTCACAATGGGCAGATGTCCGAGCTCTCCTGGCCACGTCCCAGATGCAAACAATAGAATCCCAGCCAACTCCTACTCAGGAGAATTTCTGAAGCCATGGTATTGCCTCGGCCAGCCAAAAATGCGCTAGGAGACCACAGCCATCCGCAAGAGTCTCACTTCATAAAGAAGGAGAGGGCGGGGGCGGGGCAGGAGGGTCCTGGGAGCTCAGGGTCGCAGCTGGAGGAAGGAGGGCGCTCCGAGGTCCCGCCTCTGCGCTTTCAGAGGGAGCGCCATGGCTCTGTGAAGCACAGGGGCTCACTCCCCCAGGGCTGGGGCTCCATGAATATTCATTGGTCCCAAATAAGTAGAGCCAGGCCTGCTGGTTGCCAGCCTGGGACCCTCACCCGCTTTGGTCTTCTCCAGCCTCCCTCGTTGTTTGTAAAGGCGCGCTTTCTAGTGGTGGAGCTGGTGGGGGGCACTCGGCGAGCTAAGACTCCGGAAGGAGGTTTTTATGAAGCTGCCCGCCGTCATCCGTTCCTTTCTTCTTGAAAACTGCCTCATGCGAAAGGGGCGTAATGACATCGAATATAGGCCTCATTTTTGAGGCGAAGATGTTGAGCCAGAGGTTAGCCCGCTTTAAAGATACACCACAATTAGTTCATCACCTGAACCAGGGGACCAGAGCAGAAATGTTTACTGAGATTCTCAAAGAGCTAGAAAGCAGCTGGAGAAGGCTTCAAAGGAAGGGACAGAAACAAGCAAAATTATTGAGAAGACTGAGCAGTGTGCCCGCTTCTCGTATGGTGCCAGCCCTCGTCCATGGCCTCCTTTGGTGAGCATTCTCTCTATCTCCTGGTTTTACAGCCAGAAGGGGCTGACCGTTTGGGTTGGCACAGCCTCAGACGCATCTACAAAAGGGGACCCCCACATTGTCTACAAAATTGGAACTCTGCTTGGAGTTCCAGGCCAGGCTTGGGCTTGGCCAGGCACTACCTTTATGGATCAGCTTGGTTAGAATAAGAAACTCACTGGCCATGAAGCTTGTTAACGCAGAGGGGCTTTTCGTCCACGTCAGATGTGATTGAGGGCTGCCTGTGAGTCACTCCCTTTTCAAGGACCAGAGGCCTGCTTCCCAGAGGAACAATGAGCCTCAGCCCACTGGCGCCCACGGAGCGCTCACAATGGGCAGATGTCCGAGCTCTCCTGGCCACGTCCCAGATGCAAACAATAGAATCCCAGCCAACTCCTACTCAGGAGAATTTCTGAAGCCATGGTATTGCCTCGGCCAGCCAAAAATGCGCTAGGAGACCACAGCCATCCGCAAGAGTCTCACTTCATAAAGAAGGAGAGGGCGGGGGCGGGGCAGGAGGGTCCTGGGAGCTCAGGGTCGCAGCTGGAGGAAGGAGGCGCTCGAGGTCCCGCCTCTGCGCTTTCAGAGGGAGCGCCATGGCTCTGTGAAGCACAGGGGCTCACTCCCCCAGGGCTGGGGCTCCATGAATATTCATTGGTCCCAAATAAGTAGAGCCAGGCCTGCTGGTTGCCAGCCTGGGACCCTCACCCGCTTTGGTCTTCTCCAGCCTCCCTCGTTGTTTGTAAAGGCGCGCTTTCTAGTGGTGGAGCTGGTGGGGGGCACTCGGCGAGCTAAGACTCCGGAAGGAGGTTTTTATGAAGCTGCCCGCCGTCATCCGTTCCTTTCTTCTTGAAAACTGCCTCATGCGAAAGGGGCGTAATGACATCGAATTACCTAAGCAGATCCTATTTCATATCCTCTAAAATGGACACAGAGTCCAAAATTTGGGACAGGCCCTTTTTACAGTTCCTAGAACTCTGTGTATGTGTGTGTTTCTGTGAAGTGATGCCTTCATGTATATGGTCTTCCCTCAAGGTAAATAGCGCAGGTATTACTTTTCCTCTTTTATACGGAAGATCAGCCATGCCATAACTTGGAAATGACCGGTCACAGCGTACGAGTGTCAGGCAGGGAATGTGAGGCCGGGTCTCCTGGTGACCGGCTCCCTCCTTCCTACCCACGCGGTTCCTGTCCAGCCCGGACAGGGCGTCCCCGCTTTCTGCTGCGCTGTTCCCGTCGTGGGGCAGCCTTGGCTATGGCCTCTTCTCCATAAATGGGAGGGGAGTGGTGCGGCCCAGGGAAACGCCATGTTTATAAAATTCACCTGGAGCCAAGGAACCGCGTTTGCTCTCTTGGGTGTATTAACTTTGGGCACAGACCATTTGTCCAGGAGGAACGATTTACTTCTAAGTTCATGGGGGGGGCGATTCTTTCCTAAGGCATGTTTAGAGGTGACTCTTCTCCTGTGAATAAAACTCTGTCATCACCCAGAGACCATGAAAACTAGGAAGATGCTCCTGACTGTGTGGGATCAAGCACACATAAACATTTTTTAAAAAATCACATTTAGCAACTTAAAGGAGGTTTTCTCAGAGCCACTGAGTATCTATACACAGTTCCCTCGGGACATAATTCTGAAAGCTAACAAGACTTTTGCTAAATGAGGGGAAAATAAAACAGAATAACTCCCCTTTGACTTCCAGAAGATTCTAGCCAAGCCTAGATTTGGAATGGGTTCCAACCTGGGACCCTCACCCGCTTTGGTCTTCTCCAGCCTCCCTCGTTGTTTGTAAAGGCGCGCTTTCTAGTGGTGGAGCTGGTGGGGGGCACTCGGCGAGCTAAGACTCCGGAAGGAGGTTTTTATGAAGCTGCCCGCCGTCATCCGTTCCTTTCTTCTTGAAAACTGCCTCATGCGAAAGGGGCGTAATGACATCGAATTACCTAAGCAGATCCTATTTCATATCCTCTAAAATGGACACAGAGTCCAAAATTTGGGACAGGCCCTTTTTACAGTTCCTAGAACTCTGTGTATGTGTGTGTTTCTGTGAAGTGATGCCTTCATGTATATGGTCTTCCCTCAAGGTAAATAGCGCAGGTATTACTTTTCCTCTTTTATACGGAAGATCAGCCATGCCATAACTTGGAAATGACCGGTCACAGCGTACGAGTGTCAGGCAGGGAATGTGAGGCCGGGTCTCCTGGTGACCGGCTCCCTCCTTCCTACCCACGCGGTTCCTGTCCAGCCCGGACAGGGCGTCCCCGCTTTCTGCTGCGCTGTTCCCGTCGTGGGGCAGCCTTGGCTATGGCCTCTTCTCCATAAATGGGAGGGGAGTGGTGCGGCCCAGGGAAACGCCATGTTTATAAAATTCACCTGGAGCCAAGGAACCGCGTTTGCTCTCTTGGGTGTATTAACTTTGGGCACAGACCATTTGTCCAGGAGGAACGATTTACTTCTAAGTTCATGGGGGCGGGGGCGATTCTTTCCTAAGGCATGTTTAGAGGTGACTCTTCTCCTGTGAATAAAACTCTGTCATCACCCAGAGACCATGAAAACTAGGAAGATGCTCCTGACTGTGTGGGATCAAGCACACATAAACATTTTTTAAAAAATCACATTTAGCAACTTAAAGGAGGTTTTCTCAGAGCCACTGAGTATCTATACACAGTTCCCTCGGGACATAATTCTGAAAGCTAACAAGACTTTTGCTAAATGAGGGGAAAATAAAACAGAATAACTCCCCTTTGACTTCCAGAAGATTCTAGCCAAGCCTAGATTTGGAATGGGTTCTAACCCTGGCAAGAAAAGCGCTCACCCATCCCTGCTGGAAATCTCTCCAGAGAGTCCGTTCCAGCTTTCCAAAAACTCGCGGCCCAAATACATTTGGCTCCACATCTGAACCTTTGTGATGTTTGACATCTATTAGAAATTACCCCGTCAACGTCAGAAAGCTAACATCTAGCCGAATTGCAATGGGTGGGTGCGGTCACACCGATAAGATCGCCCCACGATTTAAGCAGACGTTGACCGTGACTTGAAAAGCCGTGTGCAAGCTCGTTCTTACTTTTGGCACAGGCTCAGAGATTGTTGAAGATATTAATGAGGAGGAAGAGGGAGGTCTCGGGTTTTCTCTCCTAATCCGCCGCTTCCACACCGCTACTGGATTCCAGGACCTCAGGGGCACAGAGCTCCTGAAACAAACCCAGCAGTGGCCCCTGTGGAAGCAGAGCTCTTTCAAAACAAGGTGATAATTTTTCCTAATCTGAGTGAACCCAGTGGAACTGGTAACAGAATGAGAAAATGACTACCTCGACTTCACAAGGGACGGGCAGCTTTTGAGCTGGGAAAACCCAGATACGTTTGCTCAGAAAAGACGGAAAAACACTTACAGATCAGATAAGGTATTAATCCAATCTGGAATTCTCTAGAGAACCTGGAGGAAGTGGCCGATTAGAGGAGTCTGGTCCGGCCTAAAACCCGAGAAGGCCCTCAGAGCCACTGATGGGCTTTTCAGTTTGTTGAGTTTGGGTGCTTATTTCTTTAAAGGCTGCTTCATGCATAAACATGTTTTGAAATAAAACTCTGTCATCACCCAGAGACCATGAAAACTAGGAAGATGCTCCTGACTGTGTGGGATCAAGCACACATAAACATTTTTTAAAAAATCACATTTAGCAACTTAAAGGAGGTTTTCTCAGAGCCACTGAGTATCTATACACAGTTCCCTCGGGACATAATTCTGAAAGCTAACAAGACTTTTGCTAAATGAGGGGAAAATAAAACAGAATAACTCCCCTTTGACTTCCAGAAGATTCTAGCCAAGCCTAGATTTGGAATGGGTTCTAACCCTGGCAAGAAAAGCGCTCACCCATCCCTGCTGGAAATCTCTCCAGAGAGTCCGTTCCAGCTTTCCAAAAACTCGCGGCCCAAATACATTTGGCTCCACATCTGAACCTTTGTGATGTTTGACATCTATTAGAAATTACCCCGTCAACGTCAGAAAGCTAACATCTAGCCGAATTGCAATGGGTGGGTGCGGTCACACCGATAAGATCGCCCCACGATTTAAGCAGACGTTGACCGTGACTTGAAAAGCCGTGTGCAAGCTCGTTCTTACTTTTGGCACAGGCTCAGAGATTGTTGAAGATATTAATGAGGAGGAAGAGGGAGGTCTCGGGTTTTCTCTCCTAATCCGCCGCTTCCACACCGCTACTGGATTCCAGGACCTCAGGGGCACAGAGCTCCTGAAACAAACCCAGCAGTGGCCCCTGTGGAAGCAGAGCTCTTTCAAAACAAGGTGATAATTTTTCCTAATCTGAGTGAACCCAGTGGAACTGGTAACAGAATGAGAAAATGACTACCTCGACTTCACAAGGGACGGGCAGCTTTTGAGCTGGGAAAACCCAGATACGTTTGCTCAGAAAAGACGGAAAAACACTTACAGATCAGATAAGGTATTAATCCAATCTGGAATTCTCTAGAGAACCTGGAGGAAGTGGCCGATTAGAGGAGTCTGGTCCGGCCTAAAACCCGAGAAGGCCCTCAGAGCCACTGATGGGCTTTTCAGTTTGTTGAGTTTGGGTGCTTATTTCTTTAAAGGCTGCTTCATGCAGAAAAGCTGCCTCTTTCTGTCATCTCTCCTAAGCTTTGTGGGGTTTGTAACCTTGCGTCTTGTTTGCCAGTGTCAAGGCTCCTGGACAGGCTGTCTAAGAAGTAACATATACTGGATCCATTGCGGGCAGCAGGCAGTGGCGGGGAAAGCCATGGGCCCCGCCCCTAGCATTCTGCCACCTCAGCAGCAGTGGGACCTTGCGGGAGAGCCCTTCCTTCCTCTGAGCCTCAGCATCTTCAGCAGCACATGGTTGTTGTGATACCTTTTTCAGGGTGTTGTCGTGAAAACACTCTGAATGAAGTTCAGAGTGAATGAAACAATGTACATGCAGTCGCTTAGCACTGTGTCTATAGGACACTTTCTAGAAATGTTATTTAAATCTACAAGCAAATGGAAAGTGTGTCTTCTGCTCATTCATCCCTTCCCATGCTATTCCCAGGGTCAGGCCGTCTAAGCTGCTCTCTGGAACAGGATTTCATGATACGATGATCGGTGCTAGACTCCTAGCTGAGAGCGACCTTCCACCCCCAGATCAAAGCACCAGAGGAGACAAGACAGAATGCGTACTCATCTTCCTTCCTACCCTTACCTTCCCTCTGCCTGTTTCATTATCCCCTCTGCCTGCTTTCCTTACATTCATTTAGGTTGCTTTTCTTTATTGAAGACCGTATATTTTACCATGTTTAGAATGAATGATTAGATTCCTGTTCTTTAACTGAAGAGGCGAGAGGAGAGAGAGTGTGGATGGGATGAGATGGGATGGGTCTGGAGTGGGAGGGACTGGGGGAAATGCAGTGTTTTGCTCCACGATCTGGTGTCTGACAACACTCTGCATAGATGTCTTTTGGATTGTTGGGAAAACAGGACTTAAGCCATGGTGAGAGAAAGCTCAGTAATGCATTTTTTTCGAAGACCTGGTATTCCCAGTTTTAGGACGTTGGGATCGGGGTAAAGCAGCGTGTCTTTCCGGGTTTTTATCCCATGACTCACATCTGTGATTTGTTCCTTCAACTGTTGTAAACTGGGGGCCTGGTTGGCAGGCCTTTTCTTGGTATATCCCTAGTGATGGGTATATTTGTTCCTAACTCTGCTAGCAAGGTGGTTTTATTTGTTTTTAAAACCTGAAGTACAGTTGACTTTACAGTATTATGTTAGTTTCATATTTACAACATAGTGATGCGTGGTTTTTAGGATTAGCGGGGTTTTCTGTTTTCTGTGGGTATTTTGCGCTGCCCACGGGTCCCTGGATGTTCCTCAGGGATGCCTGCCGTTCTCCTGCTCCAGGGCCTTTGCACGCGTGACCAGGGATGTTTTCCCCCAGCTATGCAAACAGCTCATATCCTCAGTCCCTTCAAATTAGTTATGTCTTTGGTGGCTGTCCTGTCCCTACCCTGCTTAGTTCCTAGACCGCTTTGTTGACTTACAGGTTGTTTACGTCACTTCCCCCCAAATGGCTGTCTACACAGCACACTTAGCTGTTCGCTGATGGTGCACCTGCTCTCCAAGACTCACTCCCCAAACGGGGGACTTCTGTCTCTTGTTTACTGCCTGATCACATTTCAGAGAAGAGGTTCGTATGGAGAGGACACATGTCAGCTATTTCTTGAGTGAGTGAATGAGTGAGTGGACATGACGTCACATTTTCCGCCCTAGTAAAAGCTGTCGGGCCTGAGATTGCCAACCTCTGTAGCCGTGTGTGCTCTGCTCTACATGTGACCTTGGGATCTTCAGTTGTCTGATACTGGAGTCTTCATGCAGTCTGCTTTTCCTCATCTTCGTAATTAGTTTTGTTTTTCCTTGCAGAGGGTGCAGTGGAAGGCATAGATGACAAGGTAACTGGGGGGAGGGACTGGGGGAAATGCAGTGTTTTGCTCCACGATCTGGTGTCTGACAACACTCTGCATAGATGTCTTTTGGATTGTTGGGAAAACAGGACTTAAGCCATGGTGAGAGAAAGCTCAGTAATGCATTTTTTTCGAAGACCTGGTATTCCCAGTTTTAGGACGTTGGGATCGGGGTAAAGCAGCGTGTCTTTCCGGGTTTTTATCCCATGACTCACATCTGTGATTTGTTCCTTCAACTGTTGTAAACTGGGGGCCTGGTTGGCAGGCCTTTTCTTGGTATATCCCTAGTGATGGGTATATTTGTTCCTAACTCTGCTAGCAAGGTGGTTTTATTTGTTTTTAAAACCTGAAGTACAGTTGACTTTACAGTATTATGTTAGTTTCATATTTACAACATAGTGATGCGTGGTTTTTAGGATTAGCGGGGTTTTCTGTTTTCTGTGGGTATTTTGCGCTGCCCACGGGTCCCTGGATGTTCCTCAGGGATGCCTGCCGTTCTCCTGCTCCAGGGCCTTTGCACGCGTGACCAGGGATGTTTTCCCCCAGCTATGCAAACAGCTCATATCCTCAGTCCCTTCAAATTAGTTATGTCTTTGGTGGCTGTCCTGTCCCTACCCTGCTTAGTTCCTAGACCGCTTTGTTGACTTACAGGTTGTTTACGTCACTTCCCCCCAAATGGCTGTCTACACAGCACACTTAGCTGTTCGCTGATGGTGCACCTGCTCTCCAAGACTCACTCCCCAAACGGGGGACTTCTGTCTCTTGTTTACTGCCTGATCACATTTCAGAGAAGAGGTTCGTATGGAGAGGACACATGTCAGCTATTTCTTGAGTGAGTGAATGAGTGAGTGGACATGACGTCACATTTTCCGCCCTAGTAAAAGCTGTCGGGCCTGAGATTGCCAACCTCTGTAGCCGTGTGTGCTCTGCTCTACATGTGACCTTGGGATCTTCAGTTGTCTGATACTGGAGTCTTCATGCAGTCTGCTTTTCCTCATCTTCGTAATTAGTTTTGTTTTTCCTTGCAGAGGGGTGCAGTGGAAGGCATAGATGACAAGCTAACCCAGACATTGCATTAAAGATGTGTCATCCATACGGAGCTGGGTGCCCTCCTTTCTGTTTTCACACGAGGCCCCATTCAGATGAACACCATCCCCAACTGACATTTCCTGGAGAGACATTTTTATCATGAATGATACTGAAAAAAGATTGGTACTTTTTATTCCATTTTGTACAGTCTCCAGAATTTTCTAAACTGGGCCTCTCTCACTTTGTGTACATATTCCCTGCCCGCCAGGTAAAGTCCCTCTCACATTTCTCCCCGATATTCTCCCTAAAGCTCTTTTTCCTTTCCCCACCTCTGCCTATGTCCAGCCTTCCGATGGTCTCTCTTCTTAACGAGGGACGTCTTCCTCTCCCCACTTGAGCTATCCGGCGCCTCTGGGCCGCCTCTGTTATCGCTGCATCTGTTACCCTGATCCTCGCCACGCGGGTAACGACATCAGGAAGACACAGAACCTGCCAGAGAGTGGAAGGGAGGATCAGGGATAGGTAGTGACTCAGGTTCACTTGTTTTTCCTTCTGGATGCTGAAGCCAGTTCCGTTTCCATGAACACCTCCTCTCCTTTCATTTAGAAGATTGTGGTCTGGTTAGGAGCCATGAAGACCTGTGCCCACTAGTTTGGCAATGACCTGAACCTGCTCTGTGGACCTGCGCCTCAGAAAGGTGGGGAGGGCAGGTGGGAAGAAGGTCTGAAAATAGGAAGTTGGAGGGGTGATATGTTTGTTTTATAACAGTCTCCCATCTTAGAAAATTTAAAATGGTCTGCACGAGCTTACAGGTTGTTTACGTCACTTCCCCCCAAATGGCTGTCTACACAGCACACTTAGCTGTTCGCTGATGGTGCACCTGCTCTCCAAGACTCACTCCCCAAACGGGGGACTTCTGTCTCTTGTTTACTGCCTGATCACATTTCAGAGAAGAGGTTCGTATGGAGAGGACACATGTCAGCTATTTCTTGAGTGAGTGAATGAGTGAGTGGACATGACGTCACATTTTCCGCCCTAGTAAAAGCTGTCGGGCCTGAGATTGCCAACCTCTGTAGCCGTGTGTGCTCTGCTCTACATGTGACCTTGGGATCTTCAGTTGTCTGATACTGGAGTCTTCATGCAGTCTGCTTTTCCTCATCTTCGTAATTAGTTTTGTTTTTCCTTGCAGAGGGGTGCAGTGGAAGGCATAGATGACAAGCTAACCCAGACATTGCATTAAAGATGTGTCATCCATACGGAGCTGGGTGCCCTCCTTTCTGTTTTCACACGAGGCCCCATTCAGATGAACACCATCCCCAACTGACATTTCCGGGAGAGACATTTTTATCATGAATGATACTGAAAAAAGATTGGTACTTTTTATTCCATTTTGTACAGTCTCCAGAATTTTCTAAACTGGGCCTCTCTCACTTTGTGTACATATTCCCTGCCCGCCAGGTAAAGTCCCTCTCACATTTCTCCCCGATATTCTCCCTAAAGCTCTTTTTCCTTTCCCCACCTCTGCCTATGTCCAGCCTTCCGATGGTCTCTCTTCTTAACGAGGGACGTCTTCCTCTCCCCACTTGAGCTATCCGGCGCCTCTGGGCCGCCTCTGTTATCGCTGCATCTGTTACCCTGATCCTCGCCACGCGGGTAACGACATCAGGAAGACACAGAACCTGCCAGAGAGTGGAAGGGAGGATCAGGGATAGGTAGTGACTCAGGTTCACTTGTTTTTCCTTCTGGATGCTGAAGCCAGTTCCGTTTCCATGAACACCTCCTCTCCTTTCATTTAGAAGATTGTGGTCTGGTTAGGAGCCATGAAGACCTGTGCCCACTAGTTTGGCAATGACCTGAACCTGCTCTGTGGACCTGCGCCTCAGAAAGGTGGGGAGGGCAGGTGGGAAGAAGGTCTGAAAATAGGAAGTTGGAGGGGTGATATGTTTGTTTTATAACAGTCTCCCATCTTAGAAAATTTAAAATGGTCTGCACGAGCTCAGCTTAACCTAACCCTTGTTGCCGGTCAGTCCTGGCGTGTGTGCTGACCTAAGATTGACAGACGGCAGGGTAATTAGCAGAGGGAGAAGCCCTGCTCCCACCTCCACTTTCTTGGCGTTCATTTCCTGGGTTTCCAGCCTGGCTCACTAACCCTGAATAAGTAAGGGCTCTCTGATCGTCGTAGCTCTTTACCGGGCATGTGTGTGTTTAATATTCGCTAATTTGTTTATGTCAAAGACTCCCCCCACCCCCACCCCCAGATTATCTCCTTAAAGCTCTTTCCTTCCCCTGTCTCACCGTTGGTTTTTAGTCTATGGTTTCTATTTAGCAGTTTCCATTTCTGAAGTTATCTTTGTGTGGCTATTGCTTGATTTTTTTTGTTTTGTTTGTTTTTTTGGAAAATAAGGAACAGCAGTTCGTAATCAGGGCTTCCTAGGTGGCGCAGTTGGCACAGAATCAGACTGCCAGCGTAGGAGGGATGTGAGTTCAGACCCTGGGTCACGAAGATTCCCTGGAGGAGGAAATGGCACCCCACTCCAGTATTCTTGCCTGGGACATCTTGTGGACGGAGGAGCCGGGTGGCCCCAACCCGTGAGGTCACGAAGAGTGAGACGCGACTGCCCCCACACGTGCACGATTAGTAAGAAAAGTCAAAGGCAGAGCCTTGGATGTGTCTCAGTTCCAGGGGTGGCATGGACCGAGCCCCGTCTCGGGGAGCTCCCTGACGATGTTGGGCCAGGGGTTCCTAAGGAAGCCCCGCATCTGGTTTATCCAAAGGAGGACCACAGGCCTCTCAGCCGCTGCCCACCCCCCCTTCAAAAAAAAGCCCCATAAAGCAGAAGCCACATTGTAACAAAATTCAGTAAAGACATTAAAAATGGTGCATGTCAAAAAAGTCTTCAGAAAATAGAGTGTCCGCCAGACAGTGTTTGGGGGCCTTAGGGACCTATGTGATGTGTGAGCAAGCAGCCTGGCCTGGAGCGGGGAGACTGTACCACGTGGTCACTGTTGACCCTTCCTGCAGGTCAGGGTTCTTAAGGTGCACGGAGGCGCCTGATGTGATTTTAAGACAAGAAATCCCAAGATGAGTGTCGTTACCTGGTGGGGTGATGCGTCTCTTCAGTTGTAACGATATTTGTTAGGGGAAAAAGTAATGGCAGACGCAGCTGCTGGAGTGCTGCTGTTTTGGGGCCAGCATCACGAGCACTTGCAGCCTGACTCCTCCATTCCGTCTTCCCTTATGGTATTCTTCAGGTACATCAGTGGCGTCTGCTCTTAGTGACATGTTGTCACACAGGAACTGTAACGATAAAGTAAGACACAGGGAAACAAATCCACCACCTTCCACTCAGCCTTGCTCCCTCCTAGAGGCCGACGGCCATCCCTCAGGGCCATGTCTCCTTTAATAAACCCAGCAGGGACACTGGGAAACTCAACCTACAACCGTCTTCCATTTGCCTTGCTCCCTCCTGGAGGCTGGCAGCCGTCCCTTGGGGCCGTGTCTCTTTTAACACAGCAGCGTGGGTTCCGGTGTCATTTCAGGTCCTGTCTCCCATGTGAGGTCCAGAGTCTTGGCTGCTTTGTGCGCACATGTGCCTCACGACACTGATACTTCAGGTGCCAAGTGTGTGAACGGTGTGGAGAGAGTGCATGCGTCAACCCTAGAGACCTAGATCCAACACGTTAAAAGGAGACTCAGTTCTTAAACATGTAAAAAAAAAAAAAAAAATGTCTACTCTGTAGTTCTCTCTCTACAGAAGAACCACTGGTGTACTGCTTCTGATCCACAGGTCTCCAATCCTTTCCTTGCACTTTAAAGGGATGGTAGGTGTTAACCCTTAACCTGTTTATCCAAAGGAGGACCACAGGCCTCTCAGCCGCTGCCCACCCCCCCTTCAAAAAAAAGCCCCATAAAGCAGAAGCCACATTGTAACAAAATTCAGTAAAGACATTAAAAATGGTGCATGTCAAAAAAGTCTTCAGAAAATAGAGTGTCCGCCAGACAGTGTTTGGGGGCCTTAGGGACCTATGTGATGTGTGAGCAAGCAGCCTGGCCTGGAGCGGGGAGACTGTACCACGTGGTCACTGTTGACCCTTCCTGCAGGTCAGGGTTCTTAAGGTGCACGGAGGCGCCTGATGTGATTTTAAGACAAGAAATCCCAAGATGAGTGTCGTTACCTGGTGGGGTGATGCGTCTCTTCAGTTGTAACGATATTTGTTAGGGGAAAAAAAGTAATGGCAGACGCAGCGCGTTGGAGTGCTGCTGTTTTGCGGGGCCAGCATCACGAGCACTTGCAGCCTGACTCCCTCCATTCCGTCTTCCCTTATGGTATTCTTCAGGTACATCAGTGGCGTCTGCTCTTAGTGACATGTTGTCACACAGGAACTGTAACGATAAAGTAAGACACAGGGAAACAAATCCACCACCTTCCACTCAGCCTTGCTCCCTCCTAGAGGCCGACGGCCATCCCTCAGGGCCATGTCTCCTTTAATAAACCCAGCAGGGACACTGGGAAACTCAACCTACAACCGTCTTCCATTTGCCTTGCTCCCTCCTGGAGGCTGGCAGCCGTCCCTTGGGGCCGTGTCTCTTTTAACACAGCAGCGTGGGTTCCGGTGTCATTTCAGGTCCTGTCTCCCATGTGAGGTCCAGAGTCTTGGCTGCTTTGTGCGCACATGTGCCTCACGACACTGATACTTCAGGTGCCAAGTGTGTGAACGGTGTGGAGAGAGTGCATGCGTCAACCCTAGAGACCTAGATCCAACACGTTAAAAGGAGACTCAGTTCTTAAACATGTAAAAAAAAAAAAAAAAATGTCTACTCTGTAGTTCTCTCTCTACAGAAGAACCACTGGTGTACTGCTTCTGATCCACAGGTCTCCAATCCTTTCCTTGCACTTTAAAGGGATGGTAGGTGTTAACCCTTAACCTGTTGTTCTGCTCCAATAGCTTTAATCTATTTGTAGTAGTTGTCTTCTCTGTCTTCTGAAGTCTGGGCCAAGTCCACAGGAAAGTTCCAGAAAAAGAAAAACTATACAAGGGGAGGAAAGTATAACCCACAAAGCTATGTTGCATTCTGAAGAAATCAGAAAGCGTCCCTTTGCCATGTGATTAGCCGTAAGCCCCAGGTGCTGTAATTACCCTGTGGATCTATCTGTACGTCAGCTGCTGGACCACAGTATTTTTCTTCCTTACAGAATCGTCTTTCCTAAAGAAAGATTTTTCTGTTGATGGTGACATGAGTTACTGATCCAGAGTCTTTCCAGAAAAAATGCTTTATCTCCAGGAGTTAGGAAAAGCCTAGGTGATTAAACATACTGTACTTTTTTTGCTTTTGTGTCTCCCTCCCTCCCCTCCTGAACATGATGTTGGCTTGCGTTTGACTTGACTGAGATTGGGGGATGTTGCAGACATTAGTGGGGGCAGACCATGGCTCTTGCGTGGAAGAAAGACGACCCAAGAGTCAAGTTTGCACACTTCCAGCCTCAGGCATCCAGTTGGCTTCACTTTTCACATTCTTTTTGGTTCTGTTCTGAGAACCTGAACCATGGATTTGGAGAGAATCCCAATTTTAAAATTCCCCAGAGTTAAGTAGCACAAATACACCTTCTAGGTAAGCTTGGATTTCTACACCCTGGAGAAATATATCACTATTCACATATTTCATTTAATAAGAGGTTTTTTTAAAAAATGCCAGCGTATGTAATTAAAGCATTGCATTCCCTGTAATTTGTTGGTGCAAGAAGGAAACATGAAGGGACTTCTGGAAGGGAATTCTGTTGTTTTAATTGTTGAACATTGGACTGTCTGTCAGAGTTGCATTTTCCCCACCAGGCTGGCTAAAAAAAGAGCAAAAGGAAGAAGCAAAACGAAAGTCAAGCCCTGAAACTGATAGCGATAGACTGAGTAACAGAAATGCGGTAAACTAATAGGAACCACCTCTGATGGCCGGCAAAGAGAGGACGGCAAGCTTCAGCTGAATTAGTTCTCCAGGGTTTCACATTTGTGCATCTTCGGAGCTTCCCTCTGGGCCGGGGCGGTGTCTGTGGGGAGAGCCTTTATGCAGAAAGGAACTGAGAGACTGAAGCTGAGAAGGAGGGTGTGGTAGACTGGGACCTCAGTGACCTCAGTCTCCAGGGAAAGGACGCGGAGGCAACCGGAGAGTGGCGTGAGGAGGGAGAGGACCCAGCTCGCCGTCGCCTCTGGCTCTCGGCTAAGGGCAGGCCGGCTGCGGCGTCCTCGTTCCCCCCGGGCTGGAGTCATGGCAGTGGGGGTCCTGGCCGGGTCCCTGCAGAGGTGCCTGCTCCCATCTTGACCTAGGCTATCATTGAAAAAGGCCACCTGCCAGTACAGATTCAGCTCCAGCTTGCTTTATCTGCCTCATCGCATCCAGGTCAACAACTCTGGCTCCAGCGTCATCGCTCAAAGGGGGATGGATGTCCGATATGATGCCCGGTTGAACCTGTTGGCCTTGTCCTTCCAGTGTAATTGATTGTATGAGCATTTCATTGAAATACTGTCTTCAAGGTTTACCTACACATCGCCATGATCAACAGATGATAGTTTTTTTTTTCCTTAATGTTGGCCTCCTTCATTGGTTCTTCATTTATTTATTTTCATCCATCTTAATTCCTTGGCCCGTGTGGGCATCGCATTGCAGTCGCCTCTCTCGTTGCAGAGCACAAACTCTGGACGCACGCGCTCCAGAGCGCCGGCTTGCAATTGGACACACAGGTCCAGCCTCTCCATGGCACGTAGGATCCTCCCATACCAGGGATCGAACCAGTGCCCCTTGCACTGCAAGGCAGACTCTCTACCCACTGGACCACCAGGGAAGCCCAACAGATGATAGTTTTAAGTGACATCTTTTTGGAATAAGTATGTTATCATCGCAACCTGTTCTCCTTTAGGTGCTCACTCACGCTTGCCATGGGTTCAGGGTTACACGAACGCTTTGGGTCTTACAGTGGTATTGGCACAGCATTTGGCAAGGGTCCTAGGTGCACCAGAATCCACCCTACACTGTGCCCGCCGTTCACCGTGCACTGATACACGCACGCCCATGAAGCACACTGGTAACAGGAATCTGGTAACAAGCATTGCTTGATTGTTGGCCCAGCTCGCATTGTTGGCTTCTCAACTGGGGTATAGAAGGTGATCTAGGGGATAGTTTCTGTCTTTTTAAGGTCAGACTCGAATCTGTTCGTGGCAGATTACATGATGGGGCGGAAGCAGGCATGGAGACTGGGTGGGCCAGTCTCCAGTAGCCAGGTAAGAGGTGCAGGCCGCACGGCAGCACCATCAGTGCAGCAGGAAGAGGAGGGCCCTCAGCAGTGCGTTGGCTTGTGTACTGAGTGGACTGCTAGAGGCGTTTCCCATGGAGTCTAAGGCGGAGTAAATGCCCTTCTCCGAGGGGACCGGGAGAGAGTGAACGCTTGAGGGTCTCCTCTGGACATCTTTGTGACCTAGTTTCTCAGAGAATGTGCTGAAGGTGACCTTTGACTAATTTCCTTGTATTTTCTGGTCAGTTTAGCATGTGATATATTATTCATCACGTACACTATGATTTGCTTTTGTTGTTCAGTTGTTGGTTATTCTAGAATTCCCTCTTTCCCTAGCTTTTGTATGTACCTCCCCTTGTGCTTCCGTGATGAGTTCATTTTATGGATTATTTGGATGATCCGTTGGCTTCCCACCTTCTGCTACTAAAATAAGGCTGGTGACGCTAAACTCTGTCTCCAATCGAGTGAAACTTTACGGAGTGACTGTTCGTGCTGGGCCGTCTGGAGGCAGCCTCACAGAGGACTCCGTGAAGTGCCCAGACTTCACTGCCTGAAGCTGGGGAGAAATTCCTGTCCTTTCTGGTTTTTATTTCCCTGAAATATGTGGTCTCCAGCTAATTCGTAACAGTCTGAGGAAAATCCCAGCATTGCATCCTGGATCTTGTGACCTGTGACCCAAAAGGGAAACTCTGGATTCACGATGTTTTGATGTATGAAAACCAAACTCAAATAAAATAAAACTGAAGTGAAGAACTATTATCTGGAGGTCAGCCGCCAGCTCGTCTGTGTATCAGCTCAGAGTTGCTGGGGAGAGATTAGTCATGGAGCCCGCATCGGGTCTGTAGGGCTGGAAGGAAATAGAGTTGACTGCTGGGCTCAAAGCGGTAACTAATCTGCATTCATCCAAGAAGCGCACATGGAAGCGTTGGTCCTGGGTGACGCTTGAGAGCTCCTAATCAGAATGGCTTGGCAATATATGTCTTCTTGAGATTTTCATTTCTTTCCAGTTCCCTTATATCTGAGACTCTTTTGTGAAATTTTCTTTTTCTTCAGCGTTCAAAGTTTTGTCTGAATTTACCCATCTGCAAGGTTATTCCCATGAACAGCCCTGGACCAACAAGTTGACTCTCTTTAATCTCCAGAGTGTTTAGCTGTGTATTCCAGGAAGTTTTTCGTAATTAAGGACTTGGTTATTGTTTATCCTGTTAGTGTCAAAATGGTGCGTTTGTTTTCTATCCCTGGACATAGCTGTCATTCTTTGCTTCTGTATTTATCATCTGTCTTTTCAGCAGATTTGGTCCTTTGTGTTTTCACCTCTTTATTGTGGAAGAGGTTGCCAGGGTTGTTTGGAAATAACTGACTGAAAATCTTTGCTTTTAAGATCCTATCGTGAAGGCTTTAATTTTGCCATTTTAGGTTAGCTGCTCTGCAGTCCTGTGTGTCTCATGTTGGTTTGTGCATGTGTGTGTGTGTGTGTGCGTGTTTTAAATTTTGTTTCAGTTTGTTACCTTTATAGGTAACTTTTTGGTCTTTCTGATTCATCTCATCCTTTGGTATTATTATGTTTATGGTTTGCTTCTTATGGTTTTTTTATACTAATTTATTTATTTCTTACCTGGCTGCAAAAATACATAAATTAAACATTAAACGTTTCTTTTTATTTATATGTATTATTTATGTATCTAATATTTATTTTTATAATATGTGTTAACGTAACGTGTTATACAAAATAAATATTTATTATTTATGTATTTCTTACTTGGCCGCACCAGGTCTTAGCTGTAGATTGGGGGAATTTTGACCTTTGTTGCATTCAGGCTCCCTGCTCGTGGTATGGGAACTCTTAGCTGGGGCATGTGAATCCTGACCAGGGCTGGAGCCCAGGCCCCCTGCGTTGGGGGTGCAGAATCTGAGCCACTGGACCACCAGGGAAGCCCCTGCTGCTTAGTGGGGTTTAATCTCTGGTGTGTCGTAGGCTGTTCTTTTATATATTGAGCAGTATCTTCTGGTTTCTGGACCATATCTTTTCCAGAAGTACACCTTCCGAGTTTTCACGAGGTTTTCTTTTGTCTTACTCTAAGGTTCCCGTGCCCCTAGGTCCATTTAGTTGTTTTCCTTTTTCTTCTTTCCCATCCTTAACTGAAGAGAACCTGTTCTTGTTTAGTGTTTGTAAATACTCAAGGTGTGCACCAGGCTCTTGCCTCGCTGATACTGAAGAGAGGACTTGCAGCCCGGGGCTCTGCCCCAAGGGAGCGTTCATCCAGCAGCTCTGCTGTGCCAAGGTAAAGGTTTCTTCCTGAGGACGCAGAAAGGTCATGTGTTTGAAACAGGCACCTTTTCCGTCAGTGCCTACGGTGCTTTAACTCTGGACGTGTTCTGTGGGAAGCCGTGAATAAGCCGACCCGTGCCCTGTACGCTCCCCACCCACTCTGGCTTCGTGTCCTTGGAACCAGAGCCCCAGATAGAAGAGCCTGGGGAAGAGGGACGCAGAGGGAAGGGCACAGACCTGTTTCTTACGATTTCAGAAAGTGGAATTAGGCCCACCTGATATTGAGATTGGGAGCTATTTTCCCTCTCTGTCCTGCATCACCAGTGATGTTTTAAGTTCCAGCCCTAAGTCTTACTCTAATTTCCCCCCCTTATTAGCCCTTTCATGGTGATTAACAGAAACAATATACCAGCTAAGCGAGACGCTTAGAGAATGTAGCAGATACGGTCAGTTAACCAAAACAACGATCTCCACCTCTTCCCCACTGCTTACAAGCAAAATTGCATTCTTGTCTTGCGTGGACTGTTGAAGAAAGGGCACGTGGTACTCTGTGGCCAGTAGGAGAAGAGTCTGCCTGGGGAGCTTGTAGGAAGAAGCTTGTAGTGGCGAAATTAAGAGAAGAAGCCCCGCGGTCCCCTGTTGGTCACTGCTGCGTCTGCTTTTGTTGGCGGGGATGCAGAGCCAGGTTGTAACGCTCCGGGGCAGAAGCTGAGAACAGAACCAACTTGGGAAGGACGGTAGCGCAGCAAGACAGGTCTCAGAAAGTGTCTTTGGTGTCCTTAATTGGCCAGCCAGGATCGGCCCCTGCTGAGAACTTCTTGATGTACAAAATAAGGAAGCGTTTGTGGCGGGGGTGGGGGCGCTTAAGTTTAGAGTTTCATTCTATGGAAATGGAAAATATTCTAAGTGATTGGAAGGATGAAACTTATACATTAAGCTATGTATATGTGTATGTTTCATAGACGATGAAGAATCTTGTGGTCATGTAGTTCATAAAAGTAGGTCATCCAGAAATTGAATAGTATAAAGACCTTTGTAATGATTACAACACCTTCTCCCCAAATAGTTTGTATTGCTGGTACCAAACAGATTAAGGAAAATAATGAAGTTCTTTAGAATATAACTGGGATTTTAAACCAAGAGGAAACAAGGCACAAGACTAGAAAGACGAGCAGCTCTTCTTTCGTTTTCCACAAACAGAAAGCTGCCTTTCCGCTGTTGTCTGAGTATGCTCAGGCTACATCAGACACTTCCATTCGCATGGTGCATATTAAAAAGTAGGACCATGTTTAGCTGCGGTCCTCCTCGGGATCTGTGCATTTCATTCTTCTTGGGATTTTTGCAGAGTAATCATCTAGTTCCTTAAGACTTCATACCATGTGAATGAATCTCTAATACAGCATCACTTTGAATTCCCTAGTGTGACTCACAGAGATCCCAGTAGATGTCCACAATATGCGCCCATAGCAACGGTGAGATGTCAGCCTACGGGGTTAACAGATCCACTCTTAAGAGTCCTTCTCAGACCCCAGGTCATTTGTAGAAGAAAAAGAAAGGTTGCTACTCCATCACTCAGTGATGCTGAAAACTCAGCATGGTTGTAGTCTTTCACAGAGAGACCTAAAAGGGAGACCTAAAATCAACCTGGACTGACTTTCATGACTTCTTCTCTGCTCTTGAAATGTGTTCACACCCGTACAGTTTACCTGGGAGGTCTGGCAGCAGTGAAAGGCAAAAGACATTTGGAAGCATATGTGTTGTGAAGTTATTTCTCTGTTAGAGGTCACAGACTCCACTTTTTGGGCTTAACTTCATTTCTCTGTGAGCGCAGCAAGACAGGTCTCAGAAAGTGTCTTTGGTGTCCTTAATTGGCCAGCCAGGATCGGCCCCTGCTGAGAACTTCTTGATGTACAAAATAAGGAAGCGTTTGTGGCGGGGGTGGGGGCGCTTAAGTTTAGAGTTTCATTCTATGGAAATGGAAAATATTCTAAGTGATTGGAAGGATGAAACTTATACATTAAGCTATGTATATGTGTATGTTTCATAGACGATGAAGAATCTTGTGGTCATGTAGTTCATAAAAGTAGGTCATCCAGAAATTGAATAGTATAAAGACCTTTGTAATGATTACAACACCTTCTCCCCAAATAGTTTGTATTGCTGGTACCAAACAGATTAAGGAAAATAATGAAGTTCTTTAGAATATAACTGGGATTTTAAACCAAGAGGAAACAAGGCACAAGACTAGAAAGACGAGCAGCTCTTCTTTCGTCTTCCACAAACAGAAAGCTGCCTTTCCGCTGTTGTCTGAGTATGCTCAGGCTACATCAGACACTTCCATTCGCATGGTGCATATTAAAAAGTAGGACCATGTTTAGCTGCGGTCCTCCTCGGGATCTGTGCATTTCATTCTTCTTGGGATTTTTGCAGAGTAATCATCTAGTTCCTTAAGACTTCATACCATGTGAATGAATCTCTAATACAGCATCACTTTGAATTCCCTAGTGTGACTCACAGAGATCCCAGTAGATGTCCACAATATGCGCCCATAGCAACGGTGAGATGTCAGCCTACGGGGTTAACAGATCCACTCTTAAGAGTCCTTCTCAGACCCCAGGTCATTTGTAGAAGAAAAAGAAAGGTTGCTACTCCATCACTCAGTGATGCTGAAAACTCAGCATGGTTGTAGTCTTTCACAGAGAGACCTAAAAGGGAGACCTAAAATCAACCTGGACTGACTTTCATGACTTCTTCTCTGCTCTTGAAATGTGTTCACACCCGTACAGTTTACCTGGGAGGTCTGGCAGCAGTGAAAGGCAAAAGACATTTGGAAGCATATGTGTTGTGAAGTTATTTCTCTGTTAGAGGTCACAGACTCCACTGGTTTTTGCCGTAGCTCTGCTCAAAAGGCAGTGATCGAGTTGTGCCTTAGCTACCGTGAAAGTCTCCGTGGGAAAGGTGGTCGTCTCGGTGGTGAGAGGGACTTGAGGTTCAAGGGGTGGTGACTCTTACCAAAGGCACCTGACCCCCCCAGAGCTCCACAGACAGAAACTGTGACTCACTCACTGATAGTCATCAATCACCATTATTCCTTTTCTCTGTATCGTTTAGGGGCATAACTTTTTCAACAGGTAGAAGAGGCTATTGGCCATGCTAATAATGTGCCAAAGCAATGATACTGATAATTCAATAAGGAAAATGATCTCCAAATTTGAGTGCGATCATGGTTACTGGCCAGCAGAAGGGGGAACAGTTTAGGGAAGGATAGAGGGGGAGTTTGGGAGGAATAGGCAGACTCTGCTGCTCTGTTTAAAATAGATGGCCAACAAGGACCTGCTGGTCAGCTCAGGGAACTCTGCTCAATACGCTATGATAATCTAAACGGGAAAAGAATTTGAAAAAGAATAGATACGTGTGTGTGTGTGTGTGTATGTATCTGAGTCACTCTGCTGTATACCTGAAACTAACACAACATTGTTAATCAACTATCCTCCAACATAAAATACAAAGTTTAAAAAAAGACATGCAAAGTAAATACATATACCTTTATGTTTTCTATTCATTTGGGATCTGTAATCCACTTGCACACACTGTAAGTGGCTGGCCAGAGATGAATTGCTCTTCCTGAGAATTCCTTTCATAAAAGTACCTCTTTTGGTAAAGGCCAGTTTGGCACTGGGAGACGACCGGCCTCTGGGTCTGGGGTCCTCAGAGCGCTCAGTACCTCCAGCTGTGAAGATATGAGTCCTTACTAAGTAGAATAGTTCATAGCAGGTCCTCGGTAAATATTTGCAGACTTCATTGATTAAGTAATCACTTATCAGGCAAGAGCTTTCAGGAAAAGTCCTTTCTTCCAGATTCGCTGTTGAACGGGCAGCAGAGTCTGGGCATGACCCTTTAGCTCTCGTGGTGAGCAGTGGATTTCTCTGTTAGAGTCCGTCAAGCTCTGCTCAAAAGGCAGTGATCGAGTTGTGCCTTAGCTACCGTGAAAGTCTCCGTGGGAAAGGTGGTCGTCTCGGTGGTGAGAGGGACTTGAGGTTCAAGGGGTGGTGACTCTTACCAAAGGCACCTGACCCCCCCAGAGCTCCACAGACAGAAACTGTGACTCACTCACTGATAGTCATCAATCACCATTATTCCTTTTCTCTGTATCGTTTAGGGGCATAACTTTTTCAACAGGTAGAAGAGGCTATTGGCCATGCTAATAATGTGCCAAAGCAATGATACTGATAATTCAATAAGGAAAATGATCTCCAAATTTGAGTGCGATCATGGTTACTGGCCAGCAGAAGGGGGAACAGTTTAGGGAAGGATAGAGGGGGAGTTTGGGAGGAATAGGCAGACTCTGCTGCTCTGTTTAAAATAGATGGCCAACAAGGACCTGCTGGTCAGCTCAGGGAACTCTGCTCAATACGCTATGATAATCTAAACGGGAAAAGAATTTGAAAAAGAATAGATACGTGTGTGTGTGTGTGTGTATGTATCTGAGTCACTCTGCTGTATACCTGAAACTAACACAACATTGTTAATCAACTATCCTCCAACATAAAATACAAAGTTTAAAAAAAGACATGCAAAGTAAATACATATACCTTTATGTTTTCTATTCATTTGGGATCTGTAATCCACTTGCACACACTGTAAGTGGCTGGCCAGAGATGAATTGCTCTTCCTGAGAATTCCTTTCATAAAAGTACCTCTTTTGGTAAAGGCCAGTTTGGCACTGGGAGACGACCGGCCTCTGGGTCTGGGGTCCTCAGAGCGCTCAGTACCTCCAGCTGTGAAGATATGAGTCCTTACTAAGTAGAATAGTTCATAGCAGGTCCTCGGTAAATATTTGCAGACTTCATTGATTAAGTAATCACTTACTCAGACAAGAGCTTTCAGGGAAAAGTCCTTTTCTTCCAGATTCGCTGTTGAACGGGCAGCAGAGTCTGGGCATGACCCTTTAGGTCTGTGGTGGACAGAAGCAGCTGTCTCTCTCCAGTGGTTCCGTGTCAGTGGGTCAGTGCTACCCTTGAATTTGAAATTCTTTGAGAATGACAGGGATTAAGTGATCTTTCAACTCTGTGCTGAGACAATGGATACAATTCACTTCTTGGTCCTCCGTGGACTGTAGCCCGCCAGGCTCGCCTGTCCACGGGATTCTCCAGCCCAGAATACTGGGGTGGGTGACATGGCATTCTCTTCTCTAGGGGATCTGACCCAGGGATAGAAGTCTCCTGCATTGGAGGCAGACGTTTTACCATCTGAGCGACCAAGGAAGCCCTTTATGATACTGCATTTCTCATTCAAGGGTCATTTTTGTTTCTTATTCTCCCTTCGTTTGGCGCTGCAAATTTATGCTGACCACTCACACCATGGAAGAGGTTGGCCAGAGAAGCTCTTAGATTGCATTGCAAACGAATCTTCTCCTTTCTCAGTCCTTAAGAGCTGCCCCTCCGTTTTGAAGGGAGAGGGCCTGGAAGTTGACGACGTCTCCAAGGAACCACTTGGAAGGTGGACAAGAATAACACTCTAGGTCTCAGAGCCCAGTCCCTGTCAGGCCCACGCGGAGGGGCGGGGGCGCAGGGGTGTCGGTGGAGGGCCCAGCCCAGGGCTGCGAGGCTGTCTGGAAGCTCCTGATGAATGAGATGCTAAACTGCCCGAGCTGCCGTTCATCCCTGGGCCCTGGTGCAGAGCCCGCCTCCGCTGGGGCTGATGGGAAGCTCCTGATGAATGAGATGCTGGACTCCATGTGCTGGGTTTCATCTCTGGGTCTGACTGCAGGGCCTGCCTCTGCTGGGGCTGATGGGAAGCAGATGTTGGGCTTTGTGGGGAGAGAGCTTTCACAAATATGGAACGGAGGACTCAGACGCCCTTTCTCTTTTGTTCTTCCCCAAAAACCAATCGAGGAGGGAAAATTACACCCTAGTAATGTCCCTGCAAGAGGACTTAACTGCAACAGGTTGAAACCAATCCCATGTTTTAAGGATTTGTGTAATTTTAAAAGAAGAAAAGTAATATGCTTTAAAGTTACATTCAGCCAATTGGGTAGTTTCAGGGATTTTTTTTTTTTTTTCACGTCAAGTTCTGTTACTGAGACTTTCATAGTATTTCTTTGTTTCTGTCTCCTCATGTTAATTCTTATTGTCACTTAGATTCCCTTGCTTTCTTTTCTGTATTTTTTTTTTTTTTTGGAGGGGGCACTTTTATTGGTCTTTCATTTCCGTCTTTGTTCTTTGGCCTTTTATCATGGTCCTCCCGTGGACTGCCCAGGCTCGCCTGTCCACGGATTCTCCAGCCCAGAATACTGGGGTGGGTGACATGATTCTTTTTAGGGATCTGACCCAGGATAGAAGTCTCCTGCATTGGAGGCAGACGTTTTACCATCTGAGCGACCAAGGAAGCCCTTTATGATACTGCATTTCTCATTCAAGGGTCATTTTTGTTTCTTATTCTCCCTTCGTTTGGCGCTGCAAATTTATGCTGACCACTCACACCATGGAAGAGGTTGGCCAGAGAAGCTCTTAGATTGCATTGCAAACGAATCTTCTCCTTTCTCAGTCCTTAAGAGCTGCCCCTCCGTTTTGAAGGGAGAGGGCCTGGAAGTTGACGACGTCTCCAAGGAACCACTTGGAAGGTGGACAAGAATAACACTCTAGGTCTCAGAGCCCAGTCCCTGTCAGGCCCACGCGGAGGGGCGGGGGCGCAGGGGTGTCGGTGGAGGGCCCAGCCCAGGGCTGCGAGGCTGTCTGGAAGCTCCTGATGAATGAGATGCTAAACTGCCCGAGCTGCCGTTCATCCCTGGGCCCTGGTGCAGAGCCCGCCTCCGCTGGGGCTGATGGGAAGCTCCTGATGAATGAGATGCTGGACTCCATGTGCTGGGTTTCATCTCTGGGTCTGACTGCAGGGCCTGCCTCTGCTGGGGCTGATGGGAAGCAGATGTTGGGCTTTGTGGGGAGAGAGCTTTCACAAATATGGAACGGAGGACTCAGACGCCCTTTCTCTTTTGTTCTTCCCCAAAAACCAATCGAGGAGGGAAAATTACACCCTAGTAATGTCCCTGCAAGAGGACTTAACTGCAACAGGTTGAAACCAATCCCATGTTTTAAGGATTTGTGTAATTTTAAAAGAAGAAAAGTAATATGCTTTAAAGTTACATTCAGCCAATTGGGTAGTTTCAGGGATTTTTTTTTTTTTTTCACGTCAAGTTCTGTTACTGAGACTTTCATAGTATTTCTTTGTTTCTGTCTCCTCATGTTAATTCTTATTGTCACTTAGATTCCCTTGCTTTCTTTTCTGTATTTTTTTTTTTTTTTGGAGGGGGCACTTTTATTGGTCTTTCATTTCCGTCTTTGTTCTTTGGCCTGTGTGGGCCTCCCATCGCAGTGGCCTCTCTGGCTACAGAGCACTGGCTCTGGGCGCATGCGCTCCAGAGCTCCGGCTCGGTAGTTGGACACATCGGTCCAGCCGCTCCGCAGCATGTGGGATCTTCCCAGGCCAGGAATCGAACCGGCGCCCCTTGCACTGCACGGTGGTGTCCTTACCCACTGGACCACCAGGGAAGCCCTCTGTTTCTTTTTTTCTTTTTTTTTTAACTATAGCTTTCTAACTTGCTTCCCCTCCTCCTCTTCCCCACCCCACGAAAGTCCACCTTACGCTCTGCTGGTCGATGAATTACTGAAGTCGTTTAGGTCCGATCACGCTGCCAAGGCCCCTTCCTGGACATGCTTCCCGATGAAGTCCACACAGAGGCTGGAAGGACGCTCAGACCTTTGTTGAGTTCCCGGCCCTGGTTGCTGTGATCCCAGCTTTTCCCAGCTCTGCACCTGTTCAGACCACCGGAGCATAAAGCAGTGGTCTTCCAGTTAGCATCCTGCACAGCTGAGGAAGCGCAGTGCCCTCTGGGCTGCGAGGCCGTGTGGCTGGGCTTGTGTGCTGGACAGTGAGTTGGATGTGCCTTTCACATCAGTTCCTGACTGTTGCGAGCCTGACGGTTGGGAGGAGAGGAGAAGGGGCTTCTACACTGGCTTCTTGTTGGACTTTCTGGAAATAGATGTAAGAGCTGGGATTCACTGTAATCTTTTGGCAAGCAAAGGTTGATAGGTCGATGAAAGCGATCACTGAGGACCTGTTAAGCCAAAGGAAGTCTGTTCACTCGACAAAAACATTAATAGTCAAAGAAGGAGGAGAAGAAAAGGGAGACGTAGGAGGAGGAGGAGGGGCTGGGAAGAGGAGAAGATAAACACCAGGTTCTGTTTTAAGGATTTGTGTAATTTTAAGAAGAAAAGTAATATGCTTTAAAGTTACATTCAGCCAATTGGGTAGTTTCAGGATTTTTTTTTCACGTCAAGTTCTGTTACTGAGACTTTCATAGTATTTCTTTGTTTCTGTCTCCTCATGTTAATTCTTATTGTCACTTAGATTCCCTTGCTTTCTTTTCTGTATTTTTTTTTTTTGGAGGGGGCACTTTTATTGGTCTTTCATTTCCGTCTTTGTTCTTTGGCCTGTGTGGGCCTCCCATCGCAGTGGCCTCTCTGGCTACAGAGCACTGGCTCTGGGCGCATGCGCTCCAGAGCTCCGGCTCGGTAGTTGGACACATCGGTCCAGCCGCTCCGCAGCATGTGGGATCTTCCCAGGCCAGGAATCGAACCGGCGCCCCTTGCACTGCACGGTGGTGTCCTTACCCACTGGACCACCAGGGAAGCCCTCTGTTTCTTTTTTTCTTTTTTTTTTAACTATAGCTTTCTAACTTGCTTCCCCTCCTCCTCTTCCCCACCCCACGAAAGTCCACCTTACGCTCTGCTGGTCGATGAATTACTGAAGTCGTTTAGGTCCGATCACGCTGCCAAGGCCCCTTCCTGGACATGCTTCCCGATGAAGTCCACACAGAGGCTGGAAGGACGCTCAGACCTTTGTTGAGTTCCCGGCCCTGGTTGCTGTGATCCCAGCTTTTCCCAGCTCTGCACCTGTTCAGACCACCGGAGCATAAAGCAGTGGTCTTCCAGTTAGCATCCTGCACAGCTGAGGAAGCGCAGTGCCCTCTGGGCTGCGAGGCCGTGTGGCTGGGCTTGTGTGCTGGACAGTGAGTTGGATGTGCCTTTCACATCAGTTCCTGACTGTTGCGAGCCTGACGGTTGGGAGGAGAGGAGAAGGGGCTTCTACACTGGCTTCTTGTTGGACTTTCTGGAAATAGATGTAAGAGCTGGGATTCACTGTAATCTTTTGGCAAGCAAAGGTTGATAGGTCGATGAAAGCGATCACTGAGGACCTGTTAAGCCAAAGGAAGTCTGTTCACTCGACAAAAACATTAATAGTCAAAGAAGGAGGAGAAGAAAAGGGAGACGTAGGAGGGAGGGAGGAGGGGCTGGGAAGAGGAGAAGATAAACACCAGGTTCAGTGGAGGCCATCGTCTGCCAAGCGTGGGTCAAGTGGTTTATGAGGAGATTTTCAAGTAATGTCTTATTTTCACTTTAAAGATAAGAGCTTTTCATGAAGTAGAGGTTGCTTCCCACTTTCCATATGAGGAAACGGCAGGACCCTTAAGATTAAGCCAGTGGCTTAAGTTCCTACACAACAGTAACTGAGCTAGGACTGTGGTGCCTAGGTGGAGATTCCATCTTCCCTCCCACTGTTCCCCATAATAACACTTAGCAGAATCCGGGATTAAATAAATGAAGCTTCCTAGAGCCCATAGGACAATAATAATGTACAGTGTAAATCTCCAGCTAGAAGCTATAGTAAACATTGCTTCCTGATAATATTGGACTGCTAGTATATTTTTTCGCCTAGGAGCACATTTCGGGAATCCTGTTATTAGGAAAACACTGATAAATGCTGTTTTGACATCAGTATTATTTCAGAATTACGCTCATGTCTGGTTTTATGGTCTCCTTTTCTTCAAAACTGCTTATGGCGTGTAACTTATTAAATCACTTTGCATTTCTTTTAGCATATGAATATCTATTTGGTGACATAGCTCTGTCTTTGGAAACTTGCTAAGGTATCAAACCACAAAGGATTTCTTTTAAGGCAGCATCCTTAGAGATACATTTGGCTTAAAAATATCTAAAGTGCTTTGATATAAGGGCTTTTACAAAAATGAAGTTCACTGTCAGTTCTTGCAAAATAAATATTCCTAGTTTATAAGCACATTTTGGTCACTTAGATTTTGAAAACAGAGGTCTTACCATCAAGAAAATGTTAAGAGTATATTAAAGTTTTTGTAGATTTTATATGTCAGTCAAATCCAAGAAGAAGTTATAGACTATCTGCTGTGCAGAGAACATTGTAGAAAGTCCAAGCGGTATTAGCGTAAGATGGGGTCGCTGGTCACTGGTCTTAGAATCTTATGGTCTAGGAGCCCGTGTATACATACAGACATAGGCACAGAAATATAGATGTAAACATAGACATTTCCTGTAAAATATATCAGATGAGAGCGGGTTAACTATAACAAGAGGCCTAGGAAGGACTTCTTCTTCTCTTTGTAACTAAATGCTCAGCCTGACTCCCGCCCCCATTTACACAGGTGGCCTACCATAGGCAAGCCAAGAGTGTATTTCTCCAGAAGAAATATGTCCGAGGATAATAAAATCTTGAACCCCAAACGAATGAGTTTTTCAGGGCATGCTGAGGTTGGCAAAGGGTACGTACTGGTGTGGTACTGGTGTTTATATTGCACGGCGAATAGCTGTCTCAGTTCTACATGACTGAGAATCCTAAACTGTTATGAGGAAAAGGAATTTTCAGCATTCTTTTTCCAAATCCCACACATTTCACAAAAAAAAAAAAAAAAAAGCAAATGCCAAGACACAGCCACCCCACTGGGAGGCCTCGCCTCTGTGGGGCACTGACCCCATCTGGAATGGGCTTCTGTGTAGGAAGCTTGGAGTGTCTTAGTTTTTGGAAGTTTGATACCAGACATAGACAGGTAAGGAAACACCAGTCAAGTGAACTTTATTAAGAAGTGACTCTGTGGATGTTGGGGAAAGTTAAGGTCTTTAACAACAAAAAAATTTTTTTGAAACTGAATTTTAAATACTTAGACCTAGGGTAAAACCTGTCCTGTTGGGCTCAAGGAACTCATAAGCACGGCTATAAATTTTGAAAGGAAATAATTACAAAGTTCTAACCTCCTCTGTAATTGCCAGAAAAGGAGAATTGTTTTTCTGGCAGGGCGGGGTTGGGGGGGAGGGAGGGGATTAAAATGTATTGTTAGAATAGCCAGTGCAGCATTGAGCTCAGAATATTTGCATTCTAATTCCTGATTCGGTGTGCAGTCTGGGAAGTTACTTGTCTTATGCAGGCCTCTATTTCTACATTTGTAAAACAGGAGGAAAATTCTCCATTATAATCTGTGTTACCAAGAGCGGAATGTGGGTGTCAGAATGACTGACGGGGGTCATTGCTGTTGTTCAGTCGCTCAGTGGTGCCCCTCTCTCTGTGACCCCGTGCACTGTAGCGAACACGCCTTCCCTGTCCTCCGTTACCTCCCAGAGTGTCCTCAGACTCACGTCCACTGAGTAAGTGAGGTTATCCAACTAGCTCATCCTCTGTGGCTCCCTTCTCCTCCTGACCTCCATCCTCCCATAGTGTAGCTATTTTATGAACTAATTAAAAAATATTCATGGACAAGAAGTGGAAATAACCACAGATGGGGAAAATGTGAATATTTAGAGTGGTAATACTCGGTTCATTTTAGTAACTTAAAGAGCCCCATTATAGATTTTCGTTCTGTTTGACAGATGTAAATAATACTGTGGAATTCCATTTCCAGCAAGGCTGAGTAGCTCCCATGAATTCTGGACAAAATACAAAATGCAAATAAATACATGAAGGCACCAAGAGTAATTAAAGATAGACAGATAATAAAAGGACGTTGGTGTGGGAAAGATGCTGGCATTTGGTTGAGTCTGCCATTGTTCAGAGCTTTAGCTTGAGGACAGGCTCACGTTGAGTCTGTGTTACCTGGAGCAGCTGGAAAGCAGACGCAAAACCTTAGTCCTGTTAGCTTGAAAAACCAAAGGAGGGCTTCCCTGGTGGTCCAGTGGATAAGTACAATGGATGCTGGTTCGATCCCTGGCCCCGGAAGATCCCACGTGCCGTGGAGCAGCTGGACCGATGTGTCCAATTGCTGAGCCAGAGCTCTGGAGCGCATGCGCCCAGAGTCGGTGCTCTGCAACAACAGAGGCCACTGCGATGGGAGGCCCACAGGGCCAAAGAACAAAGATGGATGAAAAATAGATAAGTGAAAGACCAATAGAAGTGGCCCACCAGCCACCCCCCCCAAATAAAAAAAAAACAAAAAAACAAAGGAAAGAGTCTTGTGTGATCATGGTATTTGGAAAGCAGGAAGAGAGAATTCCAGAAGGCGAAGCTTTAGATTCTGTGTGAAACTCTTGCCAAGTCTCTGGTTGGCTTCCCCTGGTCCCATGGTCAGGGAGGTGCTGATTCTTTTCAGCATCTCAGAGGTGTGGTCAGAGCACAGGCCCAAAGTGTGAAGGGAAAAGGCAGATTTTGTTTGTTTATTTGTTATTAGGACTGTGCTGACCAGCTGTGTCTCCAAGGGTGAAGGAGACAGCTGCAGAGGGAATGACGGGCAAGTAGTGAAAGGACCTGGTTTACACAAAGAATGTCCTTTCGCTGAAAGTGTGTGTGCGTGTGTTTTTGCCACAAATTTCTCTAGTAGAAGCAAATCTGTCATTTCATCATGAGAGACAAGAGTGAAAAACAAAATATCTCTGGGAGAGGAAATAAACTGACTTTGAACAATAGAAAAGATTTTCTTCCTGGGTGGGATTACATTTGTAACAGATATGTTTTGAGAGCTTGTTGTCTAGCAGTCATGCTGGTCGGCGATTGAGAGATACATTGACCTCATGGTGTCCCTACGGAATCTGTGTCTTCATCCTAGTGTACACAGGTAAAACCAGGCTCAGGGAGCTGCCGCAGCTTGGCTGTGGTTTGTAAGACTTCTCCAGCTCCCGGGAGCCGTGGTGAGGTGGTGACACGTGAAGGGAGCGGGGAGCTTGCAGGCGGAGGGGAGCGGGGACGTCGTAAAGAGACACTGGCGACTCTGAAGACAGACTTTTCCGTTGGATACTTTTCCTGTGGCGGTGCTGAGGGGACCTGGGTTCCCAGAGAAGGCCCTGGCGAGAGGCAGTGGTCTGATTAATGTCTGCCCAGCAGGAACTTGCTCCCAGCGCGCATATCCAGTCAGGCACGAGGTCCTCCCTGAGTGATTCCCACTCCTCGAAGGCCTCACATACGTCTCTCCGCATCCGCCCCCTGGACCACCAGGGCCAGGCCGCCGGTATTTCTTTTCTACCTCTCGTCTCTCCACACTGTTCTCTTCATTAGCAAAAGCCAGTCTTTCCCAAACAGACGTCTGATCGGAACACTCCTGTGTCCACTTTTCGATGACTTCCTAAACGCCTCAGGTTCAAGTCCAGACTCCTTTATTACCCAGTTGATTGAATCAATCGCCCTCTTAATGCTGGACACTGATTCTGAATTTTTCCGGTCACAGTCAAGCCTTTGATGAGCATTTCTTTATGTGTCTTTACACACATTCTGAACGCTGTTATTGTAGGGCTGCAAGTCGTTCTTATTGTTGAGGCCGCTTTTCATGTGATGGTTCCGTTCTCTTCACATTTCCTCAGCTTGGCTGAGGGTCCAGGGCTGCTCCAGTATTGTGACAGTCACATGCATAGTTTTCTTCCCAAGAGACACATCGTAACACGCACCGTGGATGAAACTGCAAGGAGGCCAGAAGTGAAACTCAGCTTCTTTGCATGGAGATCTTCTCCTCATCTCTAGCTCTGTTGTCATTGTCATGGAAAGGGTATGGAGAGAGAAGCAGCCACTGTAACCCCCGGAGCAACCCTTGCCTTGCCCTCCTGGAAGGATCTAGGAATACCTCAAGGAATATCTGAGGAAAGTATTTTGGACTGGACAAGCATTATAAAAGCCAGAACACAAATAAAAACTAAGCTTGGAAAAATACGAAGAAGCTTAACTCACAGCATCTTACAACTTAGTATGGAAAGACCGTCAGTCCTTCATCTTTTCTAGCTTCTTATTTAGAGGTGATGATTCTGGGGTCAGAGAGACCCCAGGTCTGGCTGAAAGTGGCACAAAGGGGTATAAAGGAAAGAAGAACCACACTGAATGTAGGTCAGAAATGCTAACCCTGTGCTCATTCTGGGCATGGTGCAGCAGAACCAGAGCCCCTAGGAAGACCAACTGGTGCACACTTTGAAGAGCAGTGTGTCACCCTCATTTTTCTTTTTAATAGAAGACCCTTCAGAATAAGCATCTCTACCATTTCAACTTTCTTCATCAAATGTGAATGTAGAGAAGCAAATACATCAGGAAAATGTGCATGGGTGTTAAGGAGAACCATGCAAAAATCATCAGTTGCACTGAGCATTGACTAGAACAAAGATAAATGATTTTGAGAGCCCCATTAGAAGTTAGAAATGCTGAATGCTAATGATTTCAAGAACAAGAAAGAAATCTAGGGACATAGCCCAAATGAAGGCATTGACTAGAGATGATTTGAATCAATCGCCCTCTTAATGCTGGACACTGATTCTGATTTTTCCAAGCCTTTGATGAGCATTTCTTTATGTGTCTTTACACACATTCTGAACGCTGTTATTGTAGGGCTGCAAGTCGTTCTTATTGTTGAGGCCGCTTTTCATGTGATGGTTCCGTTCTCTTCACATTTCCTCAGCTTGGCTGAGGGTCCAGGGCTGCTCCAGTATTGTGACAGTCACATGCATAGTTTTCTTCCCAAGAGACACATCGTAACACGCACCGTGGATGAAACTGCAAGGAGGCCAGAAGTGAAACTCAGCTTCTTTGCATGGAGATCTTCTCCTCATCTCTAGCTCTGTTGTCATTGTCATGGAAAGGGTATGGAGAGAGAAGCAGCCACTGTAACCCCCGGAGCAACCCTTGCCTTGCCCTCCTGGAAGGATCTAGGAATACCTCAAGGAATATCTGAGGAAAGTATTTTGGACTGGACAAGCATTATAAAAGCCAGAACACAAATAAAAACTAAGCTTGGAAAAATACGAAGAAGCTTAACTCACAGCATCTTACAACTTAGTATGGAAAGACCGTCAGTCCTTCATCTTTTCTAGCTTCTTATTTAGAGGTGATGATTCTGGGGTCAGAGAGACCCCAGGTCTGGCTGAAAGTGGCACAAAGGGGTATAAAGGAAAGAAGAACCACACTGAATGTAGGTCAGAAATGCTAACCCTGTGCTCATTCTGGGCATGGTGCAGCAGAACCAGAGCCCCTAGGAAGACCAACTGGTGCACACTTTGAAGAGCAGTGTGTCACCCTCATTTTTCTTTTTAATAGAAGACCCTTCAGAATAAGCATCTCTACCATTTCAACTTTCTTCATCAAATGTGAATGTAGAGAAGCAAATACATCAGGAAAATGTGCATGGGTGTTAAGGAGAACCATGCAAAAATCATCAGTTGCACTGAGCATTGACTAGAACAAAGATAAATGATTTTGAGAGCCCCATTAGAAGTTAGAAATGCTGAATGCTAATGATTTCAAGAACAAGAAAGAAATCTAGGGACATAGCCCAAATGAAGGGAAACATGAAAAAGAAGCAGAATGTCTACTGAGTTTTGAAGTAGAGACATACATCTGTGTTAGGAGAGAAGCCTGAAGTTAAATGGTAAGACTCGTTACCCCAAGAATAAAGTCAAGCAGGATGTCACCTTCTCACTTGTCCCCATGTGCTCTCTCATTTCACTTCATTTCCTTGCAACACCTGGGCCTTTCCTTTCTCATTCCCATAGCATAGTGTTCATTCATACATGTTTTGAAATTATAGCCCGATGATCAAGAGGAGAGAATAAAATACATTTACCCAGGTTGATAGAACGTTTGAAGATTTAAAAGCAAAACCAACTGAAGGTGCATCATTAAAGCCTTGAGGAGCAGTGACCTTGAGTAGATGAGCTCACTGCTGAACTTAATAAGCAACTTGCAGATTTTTAAATAAGCTGTTGGCTGAGAAATGCGTTGGCGTTTGTGGAAAAGGGCCTATGGGTTTGAAGAAGGGGAAGGATAAACACCCTCAGCCATGCTGAGCACCAAATATGAAATATTTGCGGTAATGTTATTATAAAGTCTAGCAGCGGTAGGTGGCAGAATGATGCATGAGACCCAAGCAGCAATGGAAGGAAGATGGCGTGTGGTGGGCTGACTCAAGGAGAAACGGGTCGAAGAGCTGCACAGAGGAAGACGGCCAGATCACCCAGGGAGCGTGGACCACGACCAGACCAAGTCTCCGTCCAGAAGACAAGGGCGCTTGTGTGCACATCAGGGAACTGTGTGGGCAGGACTGAGGAATCTGTGCTTTTTCCATGCTTCCAAAGAGCATGGAGAGAAAATGAGGAGAATGAGCTCTGATGGCTTGAAATCACAGACTTTGACTTGTTTTCCTTTGTAGAGTGGGTCCAGGCCCATCCTGGATCCAGGGAATTTTTCTAGATGGTTTCTCCCCTCTTAACCACCGCCCATCTTCCTCCATCCAGCACTTTGTGAATCTTGTCCACTTTCCTTCATTAAAATATTTCAAATTCCCTCAGCAGTGTTACTGGTCTTGTACAAACATTTTAGTATTTATCAGAAGTACAAGAAAAAAAAAATCTAGGGACATAGCCCAAATGAAGAAACATGAAAAAGAAGCAGAATGTCTACTGAGTTTTGAAGTAGAGACATACATCTGTGTTAGGAGAGAAGCCTGAAGTTAAATGGTAAGACTCGTTACCCCAAGAATAAAGTCAAGCAGGATGTCACCTTCTCACTTGTCCCCATGTGCTCTCTCATTTCACTTCATTTCCTTGCAACACCTGGGCCTTTCCTTTCTCATTCCCATAGCATAGTGTTCATTCATACATGTTTTGAAATTATAGCCCGATGATCAAGAGGAGAGAATAAAATACATTTACCCAGGTTGATAGAACGTTTGAAGATTTAAAAGCAAAACCAACTGAAGGTGCATCATTAAAGCCTTGAGGAGCAGTGACCTTGAGTAGATGAGCTCACTGCTGAACTTAATAAGCAACTTGCAGATTTTTAAATAAGCTGTTGGCTGAGAAATGCGTTGGCGTTTGTGGAAAAGGGCCTATGGGTTTGAAGAAGGGGAAGGATAAACACCCTCAGCCATGCTGAGCACCAAATATGAAATATTTGCGGTAATGTTATTATAAAGTCTAGCAGCGGTAGGTGGCAGAATGATGCATGAGACCCAAGCAGCAATGGAAGGAAGATGGCGTGTGGTGGGCTGACTCAAGGAGAAACGGGTCGAAGAGCTGCACAGAGGAAGACGGCCAGATCACCCAGGGAGCGTGGACCACGACCAGACCAAGTCTCCGTCCAGAAGACAAGGGCGCTTGTGTGCACATCAGGGAACTGTGTGGGCAGGACTGAGGAATCTGTGCTTTTTCCATGCTTCCAAAGAGCATGGAGAGAAAATGAGGAGAATGAGCTCTGATGGCTTGAAATCACAGACTTTGACTTGTTTTCCTTTGTAGAGTGGGTCCAGGCCCATCCTGGATCCAGGGAATTTTTCTAGATGGTTTCTCCCCTCTTAACCACCGCCCATCTTCCTCCATCCAGCACTTTGTGAATCTTGTCCACTTTCCTTCATTAAAATATTTCAAATTCCCTCAGCAGTGTTACTGGTCTTGTTCAAACTTTTAGTATTTATCAACCATATATATGATGCAGTTCTCAATATAATGCTTTGGTGGTGGTGGTGTTTAGTCGCTCAGTTGTATCTGACTCTTTGTGACCCCATGGATTGTGGCCCGCCAGGCCCCTCTGTCCATGGGATTCTCCAGGCAGGAACACTGGAGGGGGTTCCATTTCCTCCTCCAGGGCATCTTCTTGACTCATAGATTGAACCTGCATCTCCTCATTGCAGGTGGATTCTTTACCACTGAGCCACCTGGGAAGCAATTACTGTTGTATCAGTGCTAAAAGGGATTTTGGTAGTTCTGTAGCTATATAAGAGAATATTCTCATTTCAAAGAAAAGTACTTATAAAGTGGCGCGATGTCTACAGTGAACTCTCAAAGGTTCATAAAATGCTATGGATGCACCAATGACGAAATTGCTGCTTTTGCTAGTTTGATACCGTTGTCTGTAATGTTGTCCTTTGTCTTCAGTTTGATGTCCCTGAGGACATGAACCCTACCGGGTGCATCCACATCGACTAGTTTGCTCTGATGTGAGATGTTCCAGACCTGCTGAGAAGCCACTGACACCAAAAGGTCTTGTTCCGCTGAACGGGCAAAGAGCAGAGGGCGGGAGCCCAGAGACCCAGTTCCTCAGCTCTGCTTGTCGCTAGGTGGTTGTGGGGCCCGGGGCGGTCATTCACCTCCTTTGGGTAGTGACGTAGTTTATAAAAACAAGACTGGAGTACGTGACTTCTAGGAGTCCGCTCGTCCTAAAGCTCGGTGCTTTAGCATGCAGTGCAGAACTGTAGTAATCCGTCCAGAAGACAAGGGCGCTTGTGTCCCATAGGGGCAAACCCCATGCTTCCAAAGAGCATGGAGAGAAAATGAGGAGAATGAGCTCTGATGGCTTGAAATCACAGACTTTGACTTGTTTTCCTTTGTAGAGTGGGTCCAGGCCCATCCTGGATCCAGGGAATTTTTCTAGATGGTTTCTCCCCTCTTAACCACCGCCCATCTTCCTCCATCCAGCACTTTGTGAATCTTGTCCACTTTCCTTCATTAAAATATTTCAAATTCCCTCAGCAGTGTTACTGGTCTTGTTCAAACTTTTAGTATTTATCAACCATATATATGATGCAGTTCTCAATATAATGCTTTGGTGGTGGTGGTGTTTAGTCGCTCAGTTGTATCTGACTCTTTGTGACCCCATGGATTGTGGCCCGCCGGGCCCCCTCTGTCCATGGGATTCTCCAGGCAGGAACACTGGAGGGGGTTCCATTTCCTCCTCCAGGGCATCTTCTTGACTCATAGATTGAACCTGCATCTCCTCATTGCAGGTGGATTCTTTACCACTGAGCCACCTGGGAAGCAATTACTGTTGTATCAGTGCTAAAAGGGATTTTGGTAGTTCTGTAGCTATATAAGAGAATATTCTCATTTCAAAGAAAAGTACTTATAAAGTGGCGCGATGTCTACAGTGAACTCTCAAAGGTTCATAAAATGCTATGGATGCACCAATGACGAAATTGCTGCTTTTGCTAGTTTGATACCGTTGTCTGTAATGTTGTCCTTTGTCTTCAGTTTGATGTCCCTGAGGACATGAACCCTACCGGGTGCATCCACATCGACTAGTTTGCTCTGATGTGAGATGTTCCAGACCTGCTGAGAAGCCACTGACACCAAAAGGTCTTGTTCCGCTGAACGGGCAAAGAGCAGAGGGCGGGAGCCCAGAGACCCAGTTCCTCAGCTCTGCTTGTCGCTAGGTGGTTGTGGGGCCCGGGGCGGTCATTCACCTCCTTTGGGTAGTGACGTAGTTTATAAAAACAAGACTGGAGTACGTGACTTCTAGGAGTCCGCTCGTCCTAAAGCTCGGTGCTTTAGCATGCAGTGCAGAACGATGGTAGTTCATGACAAGGCATGCAGGTACGCCACAGGAGATAAAAGCATGAATGATGCGCCAAAGCAGGCAGCTGCTTGCACTTTGTGCTCCTTGAAAAGTGTACAGCGTGGCGTTGTGTCGCAGATGGCATTCCACTGCTGCCTGAGATGAGAGAGACGTCTCCTCACAGAGAGCGCCCTGGAACTGGACCAGGAGAGTCTTAAGTGATCAGAGAGGACCGCAGGAACGCCAGTGGTGGGCCCCGCGTGCCCGTGTTCACCCAGAACAGCTTAGAGCGGCTGTCGTACGCACGGCGGAGCCCCCTCCGGTGTTTATGGTGGACAGCCTCCAGCTGCATGGAGGCTGATGCGGCCCGAATGGCCTACACAGCCAGGCAGTGCAGCGGGTGACGTCGGGCTGCTTGCCCCAGCATTCTAAAACACTGTCTACGATGCAGTATCTATGAGGGAGCATGATAGTAAGTACCAAATTTTAGACAACAGTCATCTCAGCAAGAAGCGATCATAAAAAAGGGAGAGGCATGAGAATTCTGGAGACCAAGAGACAGGAAGTGGCAACTGTAGAATAATTCCTTACATTTCAGCCACTTTATACAAATTGTAAGATTTTATGATAATGGTGATTTTTATACTATTCATTATAACTTTCTGAGCATTCTAAATATTTTATGACGAAAGACTACATCTTGTAACAAGAAAGTTTGCAAAAATGGAGCATAAAATTGTCCTAAGGTATTAGGAAGAAAAGCCTTGGAGAAAAGTGCTTTAGAAAAAGTGGTATGAAAATGAAACTCGACATAGTACAAGAAGTGCTTTTGCAAGTTTGGTCAAATAACTTTGAACATATAAAATTGAGGGTCACCCATGGGTGTTTTGCAGGCAGAGAATTTGTATCATACCTTTCTGTGCATTCACGGAGAATGGAGCTACAAATTTCTGGCCCATGCTGTCTGAATTCAGGCATCTAGATTGTAGAGTATAAATCATGCTTTCTTTTCCCCATGCTGCTTCACTTAAGTTTTGTAAAAAGACGTAGCTTGGGGTTTTCCCCTTGGGGGAACAGGAGCAAAAGTGTTACGTGGCCATTGTTTCTGACAGTTCATTGTGGAGATGAAACAATCCACTCATTTGGGGAATCCAAGAAATCAATGGCTTCCACTTTGTACTCCTTGAAAAATATACAGCATTTCAGGCCCCTGGATTTACATTCCACAGACTTTCTGGTATAATGGAATAGTTCTGGGTCCCTGGAGGGCAGGCATATGGCTCTGCGAGAGTGTTGATGGCTTGCCTTTGACACGGCGTGCACATTTCTAAATGTTCTCACTTGGAGCAGTTCTTTTAAAAGGTCTTTGACGTATAATGTGGTGAGAAATGCCTCCCAGTGACCCTTTATGAGAAAAGTTGCTTGTAGACTTAGGTCCTAGGGCTGCAATGTGGCCATCTCCTCTTCAGACAGGGATGCTTCTAGTGGAGTGCTATTTCTAGTGGGCCTCCTAATGGCTCAGATGGTATGGAAACCACCTGCCAATGCAGGAGACACAGGTTCGTTCCTGGGTCAGGAAGTCCTAAAAGGAAACCAAACTGCCAATGCAGGAGACCAAGAGACAGGAAGTGGCAACTGTAGAATAATTCCTTACATTTCAGCCACTTTATACAAATTGTAAGATTTTATGATAATGGTGATTTTTATACTATTCATTATAACTTTCTGAGCATTCTAAATATTTTATGACGAAAGACTACATCTTGTAACAAGAAAGTTTGCAAAAATGGAGCATAAAATTGTCCTAAGGTATTAGGAAGAAAAGCCTTGGAGAAAAGTGCTTTAGAAAAAGTGGTATGAAAATGAAACTCGACATAGTACAAGAAGTGCTTTTGCAAGTTTGGTCAAATAACTTTGAACATATAAAATTGAGGGTCACCCATGGGTGTTTTGCAGGCAGAGAATTTGTATCATACCTTTCTGTGCATTCACGGAGAATGGAGCTACAAATTTCTGGCCCATGCTGTCTGAATTCAGGCATCTAGATTGTAGAGTATAAATCATGCTTTCTTTTCCCCATGCTGCTTCACTTAAGTTTTGTAAAAAGACGTAGCTTGGGGTTTTCCCCTTGGGGGAACAGGAGCAAAAGTGTTACGTGGCCATTGTTTCTGACAGTTCATTGTGGAGATGAAACAATCCACTCATTTGGGGAATCCAAGAAATCAATGGCTTCCACTTTGTACTCCTTGAAAAATATACAGCATTTCAGGCCCCTGGATTTACATTCCACAGACTTTCTGGTATAATGGAATAGTTCTGGGTCCCTGGAGGGCAGGCATATGGCTCTGCGAGAGTGTTGATGGCTTGCCTTTGACACGGCGTGCACATTTCTAAATGTTCTCACTTGGAGCAGTTCTTTTAAAAGGTCTTTGACGTATAATGTGGTGAGAAATGCCTCCCAGTGACCCTTTATGAGAAAAGTTGCTTGTAGACTTAGGTCCTAGGGCTGCAATGTGGCCATCTCCTCTTCAGACAGGGATGCTTCTAGTGGAGTGCTATTTCTAGTGGGCCTCCCTAATGGCTCAGATGGTATGGAAACCACCTGCCAATGCAGGAGACACAGGTTCGTTCCCTGGGTCAGGAAGATTCCCTGGAGAAGGAAATGGCTACCCACTCTAGTATTGAATTCATTTTTAATAGCTTTTTTATTTAAACATTGCTTTGGAGCAAACATCTCAATAACTCTATATTTCCCTTCTGTGTCCAGCTGGGTATTTTTGGAAATGGATATCTCTAGCATACTGAGAATTAACGAGAATAATCATAAATGGGGTGGGGGAGAGTTTATCAGTTAGACCCTGTCACACATTGCTCCACAAGAATAAGATGATCCCCTGTTGCATTCAGGGATGATGTTTGGCTTGGGGTCGTTCTTACCTTACTTCAGAGGTCATGGTGATGCTGCTAACAGGGTCCCCAGGTCTCTGGTAGCTGTGAGCAGCTCGGCTCCTCTGCATTGTTGAGTAAACCCTTCATGACAGATCTGCCACTTTTTTGGATAAAAATTCAGTATCAAGTTCATGACTTTGAAAGATGTTTGCATGTGTATAGAAGACTTTGAATGCCAGGATTAAGAGGGAAGGAGGTTAAGTACTGCGTACAGCCCCATCTGCTTATAGTTTCACAGCCGAAGACACTAGACAGGCTCATCGGCCGACTGAAGGGGAGGACCCCCATCCCTGTCCAGAGCCCTGGTAGGACGCCGTGATCCCTCCTGCTCGGAGGTGACTGGCCTGAGTCAGGAGTGTGGGGAAGAAATGACAGGTCAGGAGGCGTGGCTGCACTGGCAGTTAAGGCATGCAGAAAAGGGCAGCCAGAGAGGTCCTTGATCGGCCTGGTGTGAAAACGGAAAGTAGATAGAGATTCATCCTCCGTTGGAATTAATTGCTCTTGGCTGTGCCCTTAAAGGAAAGCAGTTTTACAGCCATTATGATAAAAGGCTCTTTAAGAGTTGATAAAATGCCTGTTTAATAGTCGATTCTTCAACGTCTCTCTGCTTTACACTGAAGCAGGGGTGCTCAGCAGCCTTGGGAACCAGTGCCCGTGTGTTCAGGGACTGACTACCGAGTTGAATTATGGGAACAATTGCGTTGGGCTTCCGGAGAGCTCCGGGATTTTAATCCCTCGAGAGCCTCAGTGGCCTGCAGTGGCCCGTCGTCTCCTGATCCTGCTCGACTTGACCCCTGGAGCCCCTCTGTTTACCCGTGGCACCAGTCTCCGGCTGTTGGCGTTAACATGAGTAAAACGTGGCGTGGTGGTTTGGAGTGTGAGTTTGGCGGTCTGACTACTTAGTTCAGGTCGTGGCTTCGTAACCTTGGGAAACAGAAACGTAGCTTACTTTTACGAGACTCAATTTCTTTTCCTGCAGGACGGGAAGAGCAGTGTTCTTCATTAAGCACGTTGTGGGATGACCTCTACTGAAAGGAATAGGAAGCCCTGAGTACACTGGCCTGCCCGGTAACAAAGCTTATGATGTTCCCCAAGTGGAAGTCAGAGTGAGGTGGCCTCATTGGCGCACAGCCCACTTGGGCTCAAAGGTTTTCTGTGTCTCCCTCCGCCATTTAATGCTGGTGGGGTGGTGGCCCTGGCCGCAGGTATTGCACCAAGGAACCCTGATGTCATGAGAAAAGAGAGGTGGTCTCGTCTTAGATATCCTTTTTAGGAGTAAGAAAATTGTGCCTAAAAGCCCCTCACCGGAACTTATTGGCTTGGATTTGGTCACGGGCCCACCCCCAGATCAGCACTGAGAAGAACGAGGGTATAGTGGTAACCTTTAGATCATCCTTCGTAGGAGATGTCAGCAGGCCGCCACCATGATAGCCTCACAAGTGTTGTGTTAATTATTCATTGCGATACTGCACAGAAAACACTGGGAAGAATAGCAGGCACCTCCTCCACCCCGCCAAAAATAACCTCTCAGTGAACTGCTGTCTATTATTAGCTAGTAGTCAGTTTACTAATCTACACTAATGCGGAAGTACAGGTACTACCCGGTATGTTTCTCTAGGAATAGGTTTCATGAGCCATGAAACTTTAAATGAGAATAATAAATATTTAATAGTAGATCTGTCAAAATCAAGAGGCTGACTTCAGAATCGGTTTTGTGGGTTTGGGTACTTTCATAGAAATCCACGCATTTGTGTGGGCTTCCCCAGTGGGAAAGGATTCTGTCTTCAGTGCAGAAGACAGGCGATGTCAGTTCCATCCCTGGGTCAGGAAGGAAATGGCAACCCACTCCAGCATTCTTGCCTGGAGAATCGCATGGACGGGGGAGCTTGGGAGACTACAGTCCGTGGTTTTGCAAAAAGTAGGGCACAGCTCCATGACTGAGCACACACGCATGTATTCGTGTACCTTAGAGGAGTTATGTCCTTAGAGGTACATCTCCTGTTGGGACTGGAAAGTTATTGACATGCCCAGCAGGAAGAAAAATATTCATAAGAACAGAACAGTTTCTCCAGCTCGCCCCTAGCCCCTCCTTTCTTCTCAGCACAGTGAAGTCCCTGACCTTTATGGTGCTTTCAGCGCCCACCAAGGACCGCAGGGACACTCCTTCCTCCTGGCCACCATCCCACTTCCCGCTGCCCTTGATCATCTGGGAGTAACTCCCAGCTTCAGAACGACATCTGACGGCAGCCAGTGAGGTGCGGGAGCGGGAGGTGTCCCCTCGGAGAATCACTGTTCATCTTGCTTGTCTCCAGCTGCAGCAGGATCCTAGCCACAGGCGGGAGGAAGAGGAGGCACGGGACTGGGGGTTTAAGATCGCCCTGGGTGGACCGACGCAGGAATGTCCGTGAGCTCCCTCACCAGCCATTCCTCCCAAAGCTCCGAGGTGATAAAAAGGATCTGTCCATTAGACTAATGAGGTGTCATGAGTTTTCTGTCCTAACCTATGTTTTATTTGTTAAGAGGATACGTTCTGAGTGGGGAGCAGCTTATAGCTTGACCTCAGGGCCTAACCAGAGGTCCCAGTTTGGCTGCAGACCTTAAGATACTTCATAGGCATTTTCTACATTTTCCTTACAATCAGTGTGCGAGGTTGGTTGGGGCCGGCCTTGTGGCTCTTTGCGTGACCTGCCTCTACTCTAGATCATGGTTAATAAATAACAGGGGGACTGGGTTTCTTGGGCTCAGGGATGGGAAGATTGGTTGAAAGGGGCTGTGCAGGTGCTTCTAAAATCCTTACCTCAGATGTGCCGAGTCTCTGGCGCCTACAGGGTTGGTTTAGGAGTCTTATAGGACCGGCCACTCTGGAATATTTCCAAGAGCTTCCTGTTACTCGCTAGGCAAGAAGAGGTGAGGAAAAAGTAAAAACCGCTTCATGGGAGTTCAGCATAATTTTTGTGGCTCAGGACAGATTCAGAAAATGCCAAGCTTGCAATAAATGTCACCTTTTTGGTCGTGCTGTGGGAAGACAGATGGTCAGGGGGCTGCTGGTGGTGGTGGTGTGGGGGCGGGATGGCGAAAATCCTTTGTCAGACGTTTTCAGAATACTTTCAATAACTGTTGCTTGACATCAGCAAGCGCCTATCGATTCTAACTCCCAACTGGTGGCTTCAGAATCATGTATCACTTCTCTTTTCTAATATTTAAACACCATATTAACAAAACAAATATATCTAATACATACTCATAGAATTACTGCTCTCAGGGCTTTCTTTGGGACCTTAAAAAGAAAAAATAGAGACACAGGAAGCTCTGTTTTTTAAATCACAGTGTCTCTTTAAAAAAGTGTTAGTTGTTGTTGTTAAGAGAGGAAAGGAATATCCTTAACAGTCTCAGCTGCCTCTGGCTGAGCTATGGCTTGGAAAGGACTGATCCCTCCTTTTTCACGAGGTTGTTCAGGAAACATTGTCTTCTAGAAAGGAACATGCTGCCTCCTTTCTTAACTGGAGTGCGGCCCTTCAGAACCCACAGGAGTGCTTGATATATAGGTGCCTCATTGTTTCTCAGCGTAAAAAATAAAACAAGAAAAATTATCCTAAAAATCTCTTCAAAGACAATATTGTATATGTGTGCATGTGGACTTAGTCATAAGAACTGGTGAGCCAGTTCTGTATGTTTTAGGGTGCTCTGGTCAAGACAGCATCCTTCTGTCTGTTGCAAAGCCTCCTGCCACCCCCTCAGGCACACTTGCTCTCACACAAGCTTTCTAATTGTAAATGAATGGCCAGTTTATCTGGAGATCTGCCAGGATCAGTCAGATACACAGAAAACAGAACTTTGCTGAGAAGAGCGACCTTTGCAGGAGTGTATGTAAAATAGCCTCCAGCAAGGACCCTCAGGTGAGAGTGGCCACACCCAGCCTGCCCTCCATCCCCCAGAAGGAAGGAATCCTAGTTTGTCAATTAGGAAGTATGAGTTGCAATTTCAGTAGTCTTTCAAATGTTATCAATTACTGTAGTCCCTGCCAATATTTATTCATTCTCCTATTTATTCATTTACATATATATATAGTAATTACTTATATATGCAGTAATTACGTATATATGCAGAAAATGAGCTTTCAGGTATGGCTTGAATTTGCAATGTCTCCAAGTTACTGTTCAAGAACTGGGGATGCAAAGAGGCATGTACATACACTCTGCTCTCAAGAAGCTCCCAGCCTCTTTCCAGGGGACAGAGAAGGGGAGACAGAGACTCACGGAATAGAAAATAATAAATTCAGTGATAGAAGCATGAAGAGGGAGCTCTCAGTGTCTAGGCGAGGGGAGTGGCGTCATAGCTTAGGGGTGATCAGAAAAGAATTTCTGCAGAACATGCTGTCTCCACTACACATTAAACCACGGGAAAAGAGAGAGTTATACAAAAGAATGATCTAAGGTAAGGGACTCCAGTCTTCTGGAATAGTTTATGCAAAATCATTGAGTCAAGCATAGCCTGAAATATGGGCGATTACGAGTAATTCAGCACTGCCAAAAAGCATCCATCAGGGAGGGGAAATGTTAGCAGATAAGGTTTTAGGAGGAACTGGGAGTAGATCTCAAGGGGCCTTTCCTGTGACATTTAAGAGGCTCAGGTTAATCTTATGGGAAATTAGGAGCAGAATGGCTTAAATCACGACATGACTAAATGTTTGTTTTTAAATACATTATTCTCTGTAGAAGATAGATTCCAGCAGCGATAGGCTAGTAAAAGTTTAATAACTGCCTGTCTGAAGGCAGAAAGTCTTGACTATAGCATTTGCTGATTTCCATGGTGTAGATACTCCCCCATGGCAGATTTCAAGCTACCCTCTTGAAGCCACTGAACCAGGCGTTGGGAAGACATGTGCACGGTTGGCTCTCAGGAGTCCGTTACTGGAGGAACTTTGCTGAGAAGAGCGACCTTTGCAGGAGTTGTATGTAAAATAGCCTCCAGCAAGGACCCTCAGGTGAGAGTGGCCACACCCAGCCTGCCCTCCATCCCCCAGAAGGAAGGAATCCTAGTTTGTCAATTAGGAAGTATGAGTTGCAATTTCAGTAGTCTTTCAAATGTTATCAATTACTGTAGTCCCTGCCAATATTTATTCATTCTCCTATTTATTCATTTACATATATATATAGTAATTACTTATATATGCAGTAATTACGTATATATGCAGAAAATGAGCTTTCAGGTATGGCTTGAATTTGCAATGTCTCCAAGTTACTGTTCAAGAACTGGGGATGCAAAGAGGCATGTACATACACTCTGCTCTCAAGAAGCTCCCAGCCTCTTTCCAGGGGACAGAGAAGGGGAGACAGAGACTCACGGAATAGAAAATAATAAATTCAGTGATAGAAGCATGAAGAGGGAGCTCTCAGTGTCTAGGCGAGGGGGAGTGGTCGTCATAGCTTAGGGGTGATCAGAAAAGAATTTCTGCAGAACATGCTGTCTCCACTACACATTAAACCACGGGAAAAGAGAGAGTTATACAAAAGAATGATCTAAGGTAAGGGACTCCAGTCTTCTGGAATAGTTTATGCAAAATCATTGAGTCAAGCATAGCCTGAAATATGGGCGATTACGAGTAATTCAGCACTGCCAAAAAGCATCCATCAGGGAGGGGAAATGTTAGCAGATAAGGTTTTAGGAGGAACTGGGAGTAGATCTCAAGGGGCCTTTCCTGTGACATTTAAGAGGCTCAGGTTAATCTTATGGGAAATTAGGAGCAGAATGGCTTAAATCACGACATGACTAAATGTTTGTTTTTAAATACATTATTCTCTGTAGAAGATAGATTCCAGCAGCGATAGGCTAGTAAAAGTTTAATAACTGCCTGTCTGAAGGCAGAAAGTCTTGACTATAGCATTTGCTGATTTCCATGGTGTAGATACTCCCCCATGGCAGATTTCAAGCTACCCTCTTGAAGCCACTGAACCAGGCGTTGGGAAGACATGTGCACGGTTGGCTCTCAGGAGTCCGTATGACCGGCCCCAGCCCACCGCTGATTTGGAGGGGATAGACTGGAGGAACTGAGCCCTATGAGGACGCTTACGTAGTTCAGGCAACAATAACATGACTCGAACTAATGGAGCAGCAGTTGATGGAGAGGAGAGAGCATGGCTTGGCTAGCCTCCAGGATTGTGTAGATGTGGAGGGTGTGTGAGGAACAAGGAAAGATGGCTCTGGTGTTTTTCGATTGTACCCCAGGCTTTAGTGCCACCCAGGGGAGCAAAATCATTCTAGCAGTCACATACGGATGTGAGGATGTGAGGGTTGGACCGTAAAGAAGGCTGAGCACCGAGGAATTGATGCTTTTGAATTGTGGTGCTGGGGGAGACTCTTGAGAGTCCCTGGGGCTGCAAGGAAATCAAACCAGTCCATCCTAAAGGAAATCAACCCCAAATACTCATTGGAAGGATTGATGCTGATCACCTGATGTGTAGAGCCAACTCATTGAAAAAGACCCTGGTGCTGGGAAAGACTGAAGACAAAAGGAGAAGAGGGAGACAGAGGATGAGATAGTTGGATGGCATCCCTGAGTCAGTGGACATGAATGTGGGCACTGGGATAGAGTGAGGGACAGGGAGGCCTGGTATGCTGCAGTCCACGAGGTCACAAAGAGTCCGACATGGCTTGGCGATTGAACAGCCACCACAAGATTGAAATCTGGTGTGAGGCACATCATTAGAGGACATATTCAGACATGGAACTCCTGAGAGTCTGTTCAGTCTGTGGTGGTCCATATCACCCTGAGTTCGGGGACTAAGAAGCGGGTGGGTACCTGGAGAAGAGACGTAGATACAGAAGTTATCATCTGTAGGTGCTGATTAAAAGCATGAGTCGATAGAATCAGCTAGAGACGTCTAGAAGCAGAAGAGCAGAGCTTCCCAGCTGCTGTGCTGCCGTGTCCTCGGGGCTGTGGATGGTGACAGGCTTGACGCAGCATTTCCATGGTGTAGATACTCCCCATGGCAGATTTCAAGCTACCCTCTTGAAGCCACTGAACCAGGCGTGGGGGTGCACGGTTGGCTCTCAGGAGTCCGTATGACCGGCCCCAGCCCACCGCTGATTTGGAGGGGATAGACTGGAGGAACTGAGCCCTATGAGGACGCTTACGTAGTTCAGGCAACAATAACATGACTCGAACTAATGGAGCAGCAGTTGATGGAGAGGAGAGAGCATGGCTTGGCTAGCCTCCAGGATTGTGTAGATGTGGAGGGTGTGTGAGGAACAAGGAAAGATGGCTCTGGTGTTTTTCGATTGTACCCCAGGCTTTAGTGCCACCCAGGGGAGCAAAATCATTCTAGCAGTCACATACGGATGTGAGGATGTGAGGGTTGGACCGTAAAGAAGGCTGAGCACCGAGGAATTGATGCTTTTGAATTGTGGTGCTGGGGGAGACTCTTGAGAGTCCCTGGGGCTGCAAGGAAATCAAACCAGTCCATCCTAAAGGAAATCAACCCCAAATACTCATTGGAAGGATTGATGCTGATCACCTGATGTGTAGAGCCAACTCATTGAAAAAGACCCTGGTGCTGGGAAAGACTGAAGACAAAAGGAGAAGAGGGAGACAGAGGATGAGATAGTTGGATGGCATCCCTGAGTCAGTGGACATGAATGTGGGCACTGGGATAGAGTGAGGGACAGGGAGGCCTGGTATGCTGCAGTCCACGAGGTCACAAAGAGTCCGACATGGCTTGGCGATTGAACAGCCACCACAAGATTGAAATCTGGTGTGAGGCACATCATTAGAGGACATATTCAGACATGGAACTCCTGAGAGTCTGTTCAGTCTGTGGTGGTCCATATCACCCTGAGTTCGGGGACTAAGAAGCGGGTGGGTACCTGGAGAAGAGACGTAGATACAGAAGTTATCATCTGTAGGTGCTGATTAAAAGCATGAGTCGATAGAATCAGCTAGAGACGTCTAGAAGCAGAAGAGCAGAGCTTCCCAGCTGCTGTGCTGCCGTGTCCTCGGGGCTGTGGATGGTGACAGGCGTACAGACCCTTCGATTCCTTCAGTCCCGAGGCTGCTGCTGAGTGTCCTGAAGCCAGAGCAGGGCTCGGGCCAGCAGAGCCCCAGCACCCACACCCTGGGGCCACTAGCAGCTCTGCCAGTCTCCTTTCCTTCACATGCTGCACCAGTGTTACCCTAAAGTGTTCCCTGAGATGGGAGGGCAGGTGAAATAGAAGTGCATTTCACAACCACTGGATATATCTTCATTTGTGGGAAAGGTAAGCGAAAATAATCTTTAGAAGGAGACAAGAGGGAAAGATCAGGGACAGAGGGTCACAGAGAACCTGGAGAGTGTTTTAAGTTTTCAGAATGAACCTTCTTGCTGGTGATCAGCTACCGAAGCACGTCAGCTCATGCACTTATCCTCTGTGTCGGTGATATTCTGGAGCCTGGTTTTCCTGGCTGCGAGCTGGCTGAAGCTACGCCTGGTTCTCTAGCTTCCCTGTGCCTGAGTATCGGGGGACCTGGCTGAAAAGCCTAAACTGGGAGCCTGTGTCTCGGGGTGTCTGGAACAGAAGGAGCAGGAGTTATAATGAGGTCCCTCTGGTCCTTTGAAAATTAGCCTCCCTTGGATGGGATTCAGGACAGATTTGTATTGGATTGAGTCTGGCAAAGCAGGTGTGCCTCATTTTACCTGTCGTGTATGTTCCTGAAAAAGCAAATGAAAATGAATTTGGCAACTCTAATCCCACCCGGCATGATCTAATGAAAAGCACTGAGTGCATCCTTTTGGAAACTGAATTTATTTTTGTACCAGATACAGATTTGTGTATTGGAAATGTATCTGTTAAGTGTTTTCTCTCTCATGAAGAATTTAGGAGCACCCGAATTATGCTCTGGCCAACATAATAGTTAAGACTTCATTGTGTGAGATGTTCTCTAGAACAGTGTCTGTTGGCTAGAACAGAGGTCAGCGAACTTCTAATGTAAAAAAACGAGTAGTCCATGTTTCAGGCTTTGCAGGTCGTAGGGTCTCTGTTGCACCTACTTGGCTTTTCCACTGAAGTACAGATGCAGCTGAAGACACGACATGGGAGTATGTTTCAGTAAAACTTTTTGTATACAAAAATTTGAATTTTGTGTAATTTTCATGTCATGAAATATTCTTATCTTGTTCTTTTCTTTCAGCCACTTAACCATCATTGTTGTCACTGTTCTGTGGCATTCAAAAACATATGGTCGGTTGGATTTGGTCCACAGACGAGAATTTGCCAGTCCTTGAGCTGGAATGCAATGTAATTCAGGGTGCTGCCCACACATCATTTTCTCCAAATTTACATGGTTTTGTCTAGTAGAGGTTTGGGGGCATTAGTTTTACATCTATGTATTTCATGAATAAAGATTCCAACCAGAGTTCCAGCATTCCCTTGGGGCTCTTGGACCTGTTCTGTAACATTTCTGACTCAGTTTCTTCACCTGTTACATGAGGAGGGGGAGCTTGCCTCAGATCAGTGGTGAGAAGATTGCATCTGTTGTTGGTTTTTGTTGTTCACTTGCTAAGTCGTGTGAAGTCCCATGGACTGAAGCATACTCCTCTGTCTTCCGCTGCCTCCCAGCGTTTGCTCAAATGCATGTCCATTGAGTCAGTGATGCCATCCAGCCACCTTAGCCTCTGCCACCCCCTTCTCCTCCTGCCCTCCGTCTTTCTCACCATCAGGGTCTTTTCCAGTGAGTCTGCTGTTTGCATCAAGTGGTCAAAGTATTGGAACTTCAGCTTCAGTATCAATCCTTCCAGTGAATATTCAGGGTTGATTTCCTTTAGGATTGACTGGTTTGATCTCCTTGCAGTCCAAGGGACTCTCAAGAGTTTTCTCCAGGAAGGCTAAATGATCTGATGTTTATAGAGCAGGCGACACAGATCTATTCATAGTTATCACTCAGTACGTTAACATCCAATGTGCTTAATAAACAGGAACATCTTCTCCTTTCCCCTCTCGTTGGAAGATCCCATTGCTCTTGGAGATTACACTGAGGGCGAGCAGGCAGGTGGCTTGCCAATGTGAGGAAGGTCTGTGGGCAGCACTACCTTCCTTCCTCTTGTTCTGAGTTGTCTCTTTCCCCATGTTGCCACTTTTTGAGAATTACCCCAATTGAGTATTCCTGGTGGCTCCTGACCTGGCCGTGGATCTGACAGTATGAGCTGGCCTTCCCTGTTGCTGGAGGTTTCAACTAGCTATGTTTGATTTAGGTCCTGGCTGCACAGGAGACTTTCTGATTTTAATAGCCAGTGTATCAGGCAGCCAACTTCCTGTTGATAGGGGACCTACTAAGTTCCCTTTTACCAATTGCATGGCCTTCTGAACCTTGGGTTTCTATTTGTTATCATTGAATTATGAAGGGCACAGTGTGAAGGGCTGTTGCTTTCCTGACACGTTTCTTTCCTCTCTCTTGAATATGTCCCTTGGGTCACTTTGATACATTTTTAAATCGGTGGGAAAAAAATCCACCGTGGAGAACTCTATCCCGTATTGAAGGCAGAAAGTGAGTAAATGGTGGTACATACAGTCGGTATCATAGAAGGATGGCGAGAGAGACTGTGAGAAATAGGGCTTGTGCAGAACCAACCCATGTGTAGAGTGAAAAGTGGGAATGTCCGGAGGTCTCAGTAACACAGTGACGTCTACCCAGGGGAGGCACAGTGGAGCTTCCTTTTCATCACTCAGTTTTGCAAGTGGGATACTGCTGTGTTCTAACCTGAGTGTGTTATGTGTGTGTATGTTACATGTATGTGGATTATATGTGTGTGTATATATATATATATGCATGTTTATGTGTATATCTATGACATATACTTAATTTTTAATATAAGAAAAATATAACAAAACCCTGAAATACATTATCTTTGTTATGTTAAATATAAATATATTATAAATATGTATATAGTATGTAGACAGTGAAGCCAACACCAAGGGGTAATATAAAATATGAAGTGTGGGCTCCCTACTATCCAAGGGCCTGGGCCATAAAGATGAGTGAGGAGGTGGGACCCAGGACTGCTATTTTATGACCACCAACAAGGAATTGCTTTTCTTGAACATTCCTTCCAAGTTTGATCACTTCTTTCTGCTGTAGAAATGGTTTTAGAGTAGATTCCTGCCCACTGACAGCTGGATTAGAGTTAAGAATTACAGCCTGTAAGTGCTGAGCCTCTCCTCTCAATTGAGTATTCCTGGTGGCTCCTGACCTGGCCGTGGATCTGACAGTATGAGCTGGCCTTCCCTGTTGCTGGAGGTTTCAACTAGCTATGTTTGATTTAGGTCCTGGCTGCACAGGAGACTTTCTGATTTTAATAGCCAGTGTATCAGGCAGCCAACTTCCTGTTGATAGGGGACCTACTAAGTTCCCTTTTACCAATTGCATGGCCTTCTGAACCTTGGGTTTCTATTTGTTATCATTGAATTATGAAGGGCACAGTGTGAAGGGCTGTTGCTTTCCTGACACGTTTCTTTCCTCTCTCTTGAATATGTCCCTTGGGTCACTTTGATACATTTTTAAATCGGTGGGAAAAAAATCCACCGTGGAGAACTCTATCCCGTATTGAAGGCAGAAAGTGAGTAAATGGTGGTACATACAGTCGGTATCATAGAAGGATGGCGAGAGAGACTGTGAGAAATAGGGCTTGTGCAGAACCAACCCATGTGTAGAGTGAAAAGTGGGAATGTCCGGAGGTCTCAGTAACACAGTGACGTCTACCCAGGGGAGGCACAGTGGAGCTTCCTTTTCATCACTCAGTTTTGCAAGTGGGATACTGCTGTGTTCTAACCTGAGTGTGTTATGTGTGTATGTTACATGTATGTGGATTATATGTGTGTGTATATATATATATATGCATGTTTATGTGTATATCTATGACATATACTTAATTTTTAATATAAGAAAAATATAACAAAACCCTGAAATACATTATCTTTGTTATGTTAAATATAAATATATTATAAATATGTATATAGTATGTAGACAGTGAAGCCAACACCAAGGGGTAATATAAAATATGAAGTGTGGGCTCCCTACTATCCAAGGGCCTGGGCCATAAAGATGAGTGAGGAGGTGGGACCCAGGACTGCTATTTTATGACCACCAACAAGGAATTGCTTTTCTTGAACATTCCTTCCAAGTTTGATCACTTCTTTCTGCTGTAGAAATGGTTTTAGAGTAGATTCCTGCCCACTGACAGCTGGATTAGAGTTAAGAATTATTTTCATCAAGCCTGTAAGTGCTGAGCCTCTCCTCTCAGAGCACGGAAGAGCTGTTTCTGGCTTAGTAACTAGGAGGTTACCTTGACAAGCTTCCTTGTGTTCTGTGTCCACCTTTCAGTTCCACCTGGGGAACAAGAAGCCACTGAGAGTCCTATCTATCTAGTTAGTGTTGGAAAAAAGACTCTCAGGAACAATAAAAGATGAAGTTGCTTGAACGTTAGTAAACTGTTAGACAAAAGAGTAGTGTTATGAAAAAAGGAAAGTAGTACGGAAAATAATCCCTGCTGGTGAGAATGTGGTGCCATAGGAACTCTGGTGCGTACCTGGTGGCGATGCAAAATGGTGCAGTTTCTGCGGAAAACACAATGGCACTTTCTCAAAACACGAAATATAAAATTGCTGTCTGATCCAGCAGCTCCACTTCTGGATGTAGATCCAGAAGCGTCGATAGCAGGCACCCACACAGATGTGTACAGCTGGACTCGTAGAAGCATCATCCACAAGCCTAGAGGTCGAAGAAACCCATGTTTCCATCAGTGGATAAATGACGAAACAAAACGCAGTGTACACATACTATGGAATGTTATTCAGCCTTAAAAAGGAAGGAAATTTGGACACATGCTATACCATGGATGATTCTGGAAGACATGCACTCACTGAAATAAGCCAGCAATAAAAGGACCAATACCACTTATGGTTTCATGTCTATCAGGTATTATGCCAAGAGTAAGTAGTCAAATTCCTAGAGACAGAAAGTAGAGTGGAGAAGGAAGGAAAGAAAGAAGTCCTAAACCAACAAATGTTGGGTCACAGAGACAATGAAACAGGAAGATGAGGTCCAGAGTCAGGCTAAAGCCAAATTCCCAATAGGAGATTCCTTCTGTTTAGTGTCTTTGCCAGGTGGGATTATATATTTCATCCCCATCTCCCCTCTTGGGAAGAAAGCTGGGTGCAGGCAGGAAAAATAATTCACTAAAAATCTGTTGTTAAAAATAACATTCTTTTTGTTCAGGCATAACATATATAATTGCTGGGTATAATGTAATCCTGAATTCCACTGTGAGTTGTCCGTGAGAACGAGGCAGTTCTGTTGTAGAATAGCTTGTTTGACTGAATGATCAAGGACTTTCCGGAAGGAAGAAGACGACACGCCTGGTGCAGTCGTGTTCTTGGTGGTGGCCATCTCCATGGCAAACATGCGTCTCCCTGACTTCCTCTCAAACCCGAAAGCAAACCTCCCTCCCATCTGCTTATCACCTGTCTTCAAAAATGCTTTGTTTTACCCTAGGACAGTGTGGAATATCTGATGAGAAGGTTGCCAGGTGTTCATCTACAGGGAGAAGATACTGTCTTTTTTTTTTTTTTTTTTTTAAGATTTATTTATTTGTTTATTTTTTGGTTGGGGTCGGGTTGGGGAGGGAGGGGAGCGGGCGGGCCAGTTCTATTGGTCTTTCATTTCTCTGTTTTCATCCGTCTTTGTTCTTCGGCTCCCGTGGGCCTCCCATCGCGGTGGCGTCTGTTGTCGCAGAGCGCCGGCTCTGGGCGCATGCACTCCAGAGCTCCAGCTCGGTGATTGGACACATCAGTCCAGCCGCTCCGCGGCACGTGGGATCTTCCCAGGCCAGGGATCGAACCGGCGCCCCTTGCACTGCAAGGCGGTGTGCTTATCCACTGGACCACCAGGGGGAAGCCCAAGATACTGTCTTAATGTTCAAAAAGTTTTAGGTTCTTCCCAGTCATTCTGACCTGGTGACACAGTTGTGAGATGCAGTCTCAACTTCAGTTTTGAAAACAGGTATTAGGAGAAGGGAAGCCAGAGCACAGGCATCTCGTACTTTCCTTCATGACTTCCTCTCTCTCCTCTTTTTTCCCATTTTGGGCAAAGGTTGGTTTAAAGGAAGAATAAACAAGAGTGAAATAGCAGTGAAGAGAAGGGTGAGCGCGGAGAAAAGCACCAGGGTGTTTTTATTTTATTTTTTCTATATAGCACTCTGGGAAGTTTTGAAGGGGAAAAAAAAAAGATTTAAGAAGTGATACTTTTGAACTTCAGCCAAAAGTAAGCCATCAGAATGGGACACTGTCTCTTTAAGTGCAAGTCTGCACAAATGAAAGGAAATTAATTAAGTATCCGACGCTGGTGTGGCGCCTTGGAAAGAATACACAATCTAGGTCCAGCGTGCCAAATCTGAAATGAAAATGAAGGTGATCCGTCATATTTGGCTGTTTTTTTAAGACAGAATATATATTTTTGAAAGTTGACTAAGCAATTACCCAAATTAAAGAAGCTGGAAAAGCAAACAGCGGCAAAATGCTTTAATTTTTTAGAAGGTAAATTAGTTTTAAAATGTGTGCCCTTTATTATCATAATACCTAAGAGAAAGAAAGAAAAAAAAGTGTGTTCCTTAACTCCTTAATGGCGGCATCTAGGCCAATTTATTTACCACCTCTGCCAATGATAACGTTTCCAAACTTAAGGAAAACTAAAGAAGACTTGGGCTGCTTCTAAGCTCTAAGGAGAGATGCTCAGTATACATTTGTAAATCTGAGATTTCTTAATGGTCCCTTTCCTTTGTTGCTCATGGTCTCCATGCGTCCCTTGCTTGCCTGACATATTGTCAGCAGCCAGATGGAATTTCTCCCCAACACCACTCCCTACCCGCTGGATCACGCAACTTGGACTCTGCCATTTGGCAGGTGAGGGCAGTCATGCATTGCCATGTTTCTCGATTAGTCTCTGGCAAAGACCAAGAAAGGAGATGAAAGGACCTTGGGTAGGAATGGGTCCACACAGAGGACAGCTGAGCCAGCCATGTGGCCAGTGGATTTCTGCACATGGACTTCTATTATGTGGTCAGTGGTCCTGAGACCAAAAGTAAGTTGTCTTTGATTAGTTGTCTTGGGTAATGTGAACGATCTACCAAAGGCCTGGCTGTAAGCAGGATTAAATTCAGTGCTTAGCTGTATGGTGTTGGTTGGAGTCTGTCCTTCCTGTTTCGGCAGTTCTTTCTCACTGTGGAGCTTTGTGTCCCCTCCTGTAAGTCTAGTGGAAAAGAGGAAGTTTTTGAGATATCAAGGAAAGGCTTTCGAAATTTCACTGGCCTCGACGGGTCTAACTCGGGGCGTGTTCCCCAGGGATAGATTCTGTGCTGTGTCCAGGGACATGAACTGGCCATAGAGGATCGCCTTTGTCGTATGTTTCAGAAGCCAGGAGCAGAATCAGCTTCATCGTCTGTGCCTGGGGGAGAGGGCATGCCCTGGCGGCTCCCTGCCTGCTGGAGGGATGTGGTGATGCTTCCTTCTGGATGACCTGAGGTGTCCGCACGTGTTCTAAATGACCAGTGACTGTTCCACAGCCAGGTCGGAGAGGGAGGGATGGAGCGGCAGCCCCCTCCGCCGCCGCTGCAGTGGGACCGTTGCTGTGGAGAGCTGCTGGGCGCTGGCCTTGGGAGGTGGCCGCCAGCCCCGGATCAGAGCCACGCAGGCTTGGGTTGCAGCCCAGCCCGGCCCTCTTCTGAGGCACGCCTCCGTCGAGTTCGGTAACCTCCTTCGTTCCATCGCTGGTCACGTGAGGGTGGCACTGCTGGCCTTGTCACGGGCGCTTGTTTCCTAGGGCTGCTGCAGCAAACGACCACAGATAGATTGGTTTAGGACAACAGAAATATCTTCTCTCACACTTGTGTAGACCATAGGTCCAAAAGCCAAGTGGTTGGCACAGCCATTCCGTCTGCCGGTCTCCATGCCTTCCTCTTGACTTCTGGCGCCAGCCTCCTGGATGGTCCTTGGCGCGTGGAGCCAACCCTCCAGTCTCGGCTATTGTGTGGTCGTCTCCTAGTGCTTTTATGTCTCTTCTCTTCTTACCATGACACCAGTCACATTGGATCTACTCTAATCAGAATGACCTCATTTTTTATATATTGAGACATAATTGACGTGGGCCACTGTGTGAGGTTAAAGTATACAGTATACTGATTTGATAAATGAGTATATCACATTATGATTGCCTGCATAGCTTAGCATTAGCTAATAGCACTATCATGTCACATAATTATTATTTCTTTTTTTTTTGATGAGAGCAATTAAGCTCTAGTCTCTTAGCAGCTTTGGAGCATGTAACACAGCACCATTGACTGTAATTGCTGTCTGTGCATGAAGTCTCTAGGACTTATCTGTCTTCTAGTTAAGAGTTTGTTCCCTTAAGAGGTATCTCCCCAATTCTCCCAGTCCCTAGTAACCACCGTTCTACTCCTTATTTTTAAATATTCAGCTTCTTTAGATTCCACATGTAAGTGATACCGCACTTCTGTCTGTGCGGCCAAACAAAGTGAAAAGAGGATATTGAAAAGATATCTTCACTCCCACGTTTATTGCAGCATCCCTCATAAGAGCCAAGATGTGGAGACAGCTTAAGTGTCTGTCAGCAAATGAGTGGGTAGAGACAGTGTGTGTGTCTGTGTCTGTGCGCACACACCACTCCAGACGCACGCGCAGTGGATGCTGTTTAGTCAGGAGGAAGAAGGACCACACGGACGGACCCTGAGGGCGTGATGCTGAGTGAGCCAGGTCAGACATGGCCCAGTACTGTCTGACCTCATTTTAATTTGATTACTCTGCCAACGTCTTATTGCCAAATAAAGTCACATTCACTGGTCCTGGACATTAGAGCTTCACCAGCTTTTGAAAGAAACAATGTAACCCACAACATAACAATTACTGTAATTGTTAAACAAGATGATGCAGTTAAGCAGCATTGTCAGCTGAGCTCCCTAGCCAGACAGGGATAACTGACGATGTTAGAAGAGGTTTTAAAACAAAGCTTTATGAAGTATGACAAATGTACGGTAATATGTTCAAAGTTTACGTAAAGCCTCCACAGACTTTCACACTCAGTACAACCCTGCAGATAGCACCCGGATAGAGACACGAGCATTGACGTGGCCATCAGCGACGCAGATGCTCAGCCTCAGCGGATAAGAGGAAACAGTATTCCAAAGAGGCTAGGCCAGTGTATACTCCCTCATCAAGGTGTAGGGGTTCCAGGCATGTGACATTCGGGAAAACAGTCTTTTGTTCTTTCCTTGATATCAGAAAGTCTTACCATGATCTATGAAAAGTCCATGAAAGAAAATCTTTCTCTTAAGATATATATATTTTTTAAAACAGAGAGCATGTTTAACACAGCTTCTGGAGCCTGAGTCAAGTTGGTCTTTTGCAAACTGACACGTGTGTGTGGTCGCGGTCACCGGCGAGGCTCCTGCGTCCCTGGGACTCTCCAGGCAAGGACAGGCAAGAATACTGGGGTGGGTGCCATTTCCTCCTCCAGGGGATCTTCCTGACCCAGCAGGCCAGCCTGTGTCTCTTGCATCTCTTGCACTGTCAGGCGGCTTCTTTACCCCTGAAGCCACTACTTACCTGATTTCCTGTGATTTAAAGTTCTCTGAAGCCTGGGTTCTCGTCTCCTTTGCAACCTTTAATTTAAATACAAATGACTTTATTCGGACCTGGAAAGAGACACAGACAATATATTGGTGCATTAATGATGTGACGCTACAGAGTCTGAGATCCAGAGAAGGTGAACATGTGGCCTCAGGTCAGCTAACATGTGTCAGTGCCTGAAAGCCTTGAGTGGAGCTAGGTGACTTTTACACTTAAATGTGCATATATTTGTTTAAAATTTGGCTCTTTTGGGCCTTCCTTGAGGCACATGGGATCTTCATAGCAGGATGTAGGATCTGGTTCCCTGACCAGGGATCGAATGCAGGCCCCCGGCCTTGGGAACCATGGAGGCTTAACCGCTGGACCACCAGGGAAGTCCCAGAGTTCATGTACTTCTGTCTACTTGAATTTTCTCCTGTATGACCCAAGGGATCACACAGGTATGAACCCAGGGAAGTGTCTTCCTTTACTTTCATTCAATGGAGCCAGGTTTGCAGAGAGTGTAAATATAAGGAGCTGTGTGAGGACTTCGCCGTGCTACCATTCTCTTCAAGTCCTTGGTTTCACATGCTACCAGCCTCTTGCTGACTTCCTTCCAGAGTCCAGTTGTGTTCATCTTTTCTTTCCTACTCCAGGAATCTTGTAAGGAACAGAATTGTTTTCACTTGTCTTTTCTAGAAACTGTAAGACTCTGAAGAAAACCATAGCCAGACTTTAACTGGCTTTAGTCATAGAAAGAACCCCACAAGGGAGATGGTTTAAAATGGGCGCAGGCACAGGCTTACGAGATGCTGCGTCTTGCAAATTCAGCGTGTGAAAAGGATGCCCTTAGGCTTAATGGGAATAGTAAGAGTTCTGAAGTCAACATTGGGCGAGTTCACGTCCAGGTTTTCCACCTTGGACCCTCCACAGCCTCAATTCTGTCCTCATTACGATGGTAACATTGTTGTAAAACTCAGCAATAGTGTATACAAAACACCTAGCCTGATACCTTACAGTGAGCGCCACTCAGTGGATTGTAGCATTCTGTATAACTGCCTTAGTATTCTATATTATTATTGAAGTAAGGCGAACTGTCTATTATTAATTTAATATTCTGTATTATTACTGAAGTAAGGTATATTCCTGATGTATGTTGTATATTGAATAAGCAGTATGCTTATCAGGCTGTGCAGAAACTTTCTAAAACAAGCAGTAGCAGGACTAGCCTTTCTCTAAATGCAAAATGCTTAACGCAATATTAGTACAGATGTTAGACGAACCACAAGCTCTAAGTGTGCTTTCAAACAGAAATGTGCCAGAACCATGGTTCCCGAGCCCAGGTGAGCGTTGAGTATCCTCCAGGACTTCTAAAAACATACAGCATGCTGGGCGCCTTCCCTGCCAAATTGATGGATATGCCAGCGCGGTGCCCTGCTCTGGAGCCAGTCTGCCTGGATGTGGGTTGCAACTCTTCCATTACTAGCCAGGTTACTTTGTGGACTTGTTTAGTTTTCCTGCCTGACTTTTCTCCATCTGTAGCATAGAAATAACACTTATGCTTGCCTGGTACATAGGAAGAACTCAAAAAATGCTTGCTTTCATGCGGAGGCATGAGTCTGTATTATTAATAAAATCAAAACAAACTCTCTGACAGATCTGGGATTCAGCCTCGTTTGAGAAACACTGACCTAGAGACAGAATGTAATATGGTGTTCTGGGTAAAAATACTACACTTCAGCTATAACTTCTTAAAGTCTTCGTTCTTTGTGAGCTCTAAAGCATATTGAGCTGTTTGAGAGAATGAGAGATCCCATTGTCTTAAAGAAATTAACATTAGTTGAAATGTATATGGTTTAAAATGGGCGAGGCACAGGCTTACGAGATGCTGCGTCTTGCAAATTCAGCGTGTGAAAAGGATGCCCTTAGGCTTAATGGGAATAGTAAGAGTTCTGAAGTCAACATTGGGCGAGTTCACGTCCAGGTTTTCCACCTTGGACCCTCCACAGCCTCAATTCTGTCCTCATTACGATGGTAACATTGTTGTAAAACTCAGCAATAGTGTATACAAAACACCTAGCCTGATACCTTACAGTGAGCGCCACTCAGTGGATTGTAGCATTCTGTATAACTGCCTTAGTATTCTATATTATTATTGAAGTAAGGCGAACTGTCTATTATTAATTTAATATTCTGTATTATTACTGAAGTAAGGTATATTCCTGATGTATGTTGTATATTGAATAAGCAGTATGCTTATCAGGCTGTGCAGAAACTTTCTAAAACAAGCAGTAGCAGGACTAGCCTTTCTCTAAATGCAAAATGCTTAACGCAATATTAGTACAGATGTTAGACGAACCACAAGCTCTAAGTGTGCTTTCAAACAGAAATGTGCCAGAACCATGGTTCCCGAGCCCAGGTGAGCGTTGAGTATCCTCCAGGACTTCTAAAAACATACAGCATGCTGGGCGCCTTCCCTGCCAAATTGATGGATATGCCAGCGCGGTGCCCTGCTCTGGAGCCAGTCTGCCTGGATGTGGGTTGCAACTCTTCCATTACTAGCCAGGTTACTTTGTGGACTTGTTTAGTTTTCCTGCCTGACTTTTCTCCATCTGTAGCATAGAAATAACACTTATGCTTGCCTGGTACATAGGAAGAACTCAAAAAATGCTTGCTTTCATGCGGAGGCATGAGTCTGTATTATTAATAAAATCAAAACAAACTCTCTGACAGATCTGGGATTCAGCCTCGTTTGAGAAACACTGACCTAGAGACAGAATGTAATATGGTGTTCTGGGTAAAAATACTACACTTCAGCTATAACTTCTTAAAGTCTTCGTTCTTTGTGAGCTCTAAAGCATATTGAGCTGTTTGAGAGAATGAGAGATCCCATTGTCTTGAAAGTTAAATTATACATGTAGTTTGAAATGTATATGTATGTGTCTGTGTATAAAATTTTCTGTTTGCAAAATTGTTTATTGAAATATAGTTCTGTCCTTTATTTAATTACATTGAAATGACCTCCTTAAAAGAAGGAAGAATGGGAGCAAAGCAATGAAAGACTTCAGGTCATGAGTTCAGCATTGTGCACTTTCCAAATTCAAAAGTGGAATTTTCCTAATGGCCAAGGCCACTTAGCCCAAATGCCAGTGGCACTAGTTTAGGACACGTCCATGGCTTTCTGGCTCAGAATTTCTGCATTGTTTCTGACCCCTCGGTTTTGCCTCTTGTCCTCTTGGGGTCCAGCTCTGGAACAGCGACTCCTGTCTTGGTGACTGTTTCTCTGTTTGAATTCTTTTTTTGGCCACTTCTATTGATCTTTCATTTATTTATCGTTGTTCTTTGGCCTGTGTGGGCCTCCCATCGCAGTGGCCTCTCTCATCACAGAGCACCGGCTCTGGGCGCACGTGCTCCAGAGTTCTGCTCAGTAGTTGGACACATCAGTCCAGCTGCTCTGCGGCACGTGGGATCTTCCCAGGCCAGGGATCTAACTGGCGCCCCTTGCACTGCAAGCGATGTCCTTACCCACTGGACCCCAGGGAAGCCCTGTTTGAGTTCTTCTTATCCTCCTCCTCCTGTCCCAGAGCCTATCAGTTTGCCACGAGTTGGATTTCAAATTTCCAGTGCTCTTTCGTGTACTGTGCCCTCAGGGATCGGGTCTTCAACCTATTTAGATTTCCATCTGCCTGACCTAAATTACCATCTTTGACCATTATCTGCTCTCACATCCACTGGCTTCATGTTTTGTCTCCCTTTTATGATTTTGATGTTCTGAGTCTATATTTTTATTTAGCTAAAGTTTGTGTCAAGCTCTTGTGTCCAACTTACAGCCTTAATGACTATTTTTACTGCTTTTCTATTTGTATTTCTGCTCTAAACCTTATTATTTCTTTTGTTTACCTTGGAGTTTTTTCTTCTCTTTACAGTTACTTAAAGTAGAAAATTCAGTTATTGGTTTGAAATTGTGCTTTTTAAAATTAAGCATACACAGTTATAAATTTCTGTTTGCTTTAAATCTCTCCCTATAAGTTATAATATGTTGTAACATTTTCATTGATCTCGAAGTATTTAAAATTTCTCTTTTGAATTTGACACATTGGTTATTTATGTTTGTTAATTTCTAAATATTTGTGAGTTTCCCAATTTCCAACTGCTATTGATTTTTCATTTAATTCTGTGCCATCAAAGAACATGCTTTGTATGGTTTCAGTCCTTTAAATACATTGAGGTTTGTTTTATGACCCAGCACATCCTAGAGAATATTCCATATGGGAGAATCTTCTGTTGGTTCCACAGGTCTGTATAATGAAATGGATAAGGAGGGAGATGAAGAACAGGGGTGAATCAAGAATGACTCTTAGAGTTTAGGATTGTGCAGCAGTATATTAAATATTCTGTGGACAGAATAGAGAGGAAGGGAGGGAAAGAAGATAGGAGATTGAGTCTTTCCAGGAATTTAATGCCATTGTGAAAAAGATGAGCCCACAGGGAAACTGAGAACTGGAGATGGAAGAAAGAAAATCAGGAAATTTGGGATAAGATAGGGTTTTCCATAAAGTGGTCAAAAGTCCTGTTTGCTCTTGAGCAGTTATGGTAGGACATGACTGACAAGGACTGCTGGCTGTTGACCAGGAGTGGGTGACGCTGGTGGGAGCAGACGGGAGGAGGGAGGTGGAAGTGTCTCACTACAGGTGCGTGAGGAACGACTGGGCAGGGTAGACGTGTGTGGACAAGGGATGACCGCCCCAAACTCCTTTTCCTCTTAAACTCTGGGGGGACATTTAGAGAGCAGGAAGGAGCTGAAGGAATAAGGAGTCAGGTCTTAACCGTGCAGAACAAGTTCATCCCAAGAAGGGAGGGCAGGCATCAAAGACCAGCTCTTATCTACGGCATGGAGTGCACCCAGAGTAGACATTCTGGAACTAGACAGCTCTCTGGCCCAGACATGTGTCACCTGTGTGCTCGCTCAGTCATGTCCAACTCCCCGTGACCCCGTGGACTAGAGCCGGCTGGGCTTCTTTGTCCTTGGGATTTCCTAGGCAGGAATACTGGAGTGGGTTGGCACGTCTTCCTCCCGGGGATCCCCCCAACCCAGGGATCAAACCTGCGTCTCCTGCATTGGCAGGCAGATTCTTTACCCCTGAGCACGGACTCCATTTCAGTTGTGGGGGGAAGAGCCACACCAGAGAGAGGGTTGGAGCATATGAAGTGACCCTGGCTCCATGGGAGAGTGCCCTGGGGATGGGCTTGCGGTGGAGAGGGAGGTGAATCGACGTGGGCTGTTTCAGCTGGCTAAGTGGACGACGTGGACATTAACTAGAACCAGTGGGTGGATGGAAAGAGTAAGACAAAGAGGATGCCTGGAGCTTGGACTGGGGCACATGGAAGGATGAGTGACTGCTGTCGCTCACAGCGTCTTCTTGATCGAGGGACAACTGTTCTGACTAAGCCTGTGTGGAGCAGGACAGAGCATCAGTGACCCTCTGCCTAGACATTCACAGAAGTTCTAACCGTGAATGGTGTAGGGCTCAGTGAATTTTTGACGTGATTGGCACAGGAGAATATGGAATGTATGAAAAGGTCTATGAAATTGGGAGAGAGTAACTGTTAATTGTTCTGGAACCCATCGTCTCTGTATTCTGTTTCACAGAACACTTTTCTTTAAATACTGCCAATCATGCAAAAAAAAAAAAAACAAACCTCCATGCATTTTGACATGTGTCACTTACAGAAAAGGCTACCACAGGACGTCAGCAGCCTTCCCCGTGTCTCTCCAGACATTGAAAGCTCAGCCCCGGCCACTGGGGCAAACGGTAGGAACCTCAGAGGGTTCCATTGCATGCTTTTGCTGCCGTCGGTGTTTTGACTGTCATCCTTTCAGCTTGTAACAAAAGGAATGGGTTTTCCTGTGGTTAGAGGGGCCTGGGAGGTTTGAAAAGTAAATCATTAAAGAGTTTCATGATGAGATTGAAATATATTATTGATATGCCAAACACCACATGGGCATAAAACAAAAGCAAAGCAAACGGAGAATGTCTGCCCACTGACCCGAGTGAGGAATTTCCAGATGCTGTCTCAGCAGGCTCCATGGATGGAACCTTTGCTGCTTCTCGGAGGTCAGATCTTTGGCCTTTCCTGGAGAGCGAGAGAGAGACACACACACACATGCACACACACACGCACGCACGCACACTCTCTCTCTCTTGGTGTTTTGAGCTTCTGATAGCATCTGTTGCTTTCCTGCCTGGACAGGACTTGTGGACAATTAAATTGAGTTTCAGGATACATGTGTGATTTGAAGAGAGAGAAAAACTTCCTTCTGCCAGAGGAAGAATAATTTCTACATTAAAACCATAATGGACAGCACTATGTGCTTTCTTTTTTAATGGTTCACTGTCTAAGAGAACATTAGAATTAGAAAGGAAATCAGAGACCAAACCCTCCTTAGTTTTGCAGATGTAAAGTAGTGGAGAGTATAAGGGGCATCACCTCCAAACTCAGGCAGCTGCTTAGAGATTGCACACAGATAAGAATGTCTTCCTGTTTCCTTTCTATATACCTTTTATCGTGTTATCATCTTTTCATTTTTCCTTAATGATCTGAAAACTTATATAAATAATCCCAGAAAGAGAATAACTTGGTAGTTCTTCATTCCCTTTGTTTCCCATATAAAAGTCTTATGCCAGGTTTTGCTTACTTGAGGTTATTTAAAATTCTGGGTAACCCTTTGGCTTTTCCCACTGGTCCATTGGTTAAGACTTTTATCTTCCAGTGTCGGGGGTGTGGGTTCTATCCCCAGTCAGGGAACTAGGGGCCTACATGCCTTACCACCCAAAAGGAAAGCATAAAACAGAAACAATATTGCAACAAATTCAACAAAGACTTTAAAAATGGTCCACATCAAAAAAAGTCTTTTAAAACAATTCTAGGTACCCCATCATTGATGGGCTCCATGCTCTGCCAGCATTGCATGTGACAGAGGAAAAGCCATCCAGAGTCTTAACAATGAATTCCTAGCTGTGGAGGTCAAGGACTTAGTTACCTGAGATTAAACACAATTGTTCTTCTGGTTTATTTGCTGTAATGTCACTGAAGTCACTCAGTCATGTCCGACTATCTCCGACCCCATAAGACAGCAGCCCGCCAGGCTTCTCTGTCCATGGGATTCTTCAGGCAAGAATACTGGAGTGAGTTGCCGTTTCCTACTCCAAGATTTGCTCTAATGTGCAGCCTTTAATGTTAGGGTACACATGTTTGAACGAGGCTTTTTTTTTTTAACCTCAGAACTGTGTGTTCTTTCCATCATTCAGTTTCCTTTAATTATATTTATTTTCTAAAATGCATGAGGTATGTTTATTTTCTAAAACCTAGTTTGTGGCAAAATGCACAAAGATGAAATCAGTCCACATGAGGTGGAAGAAAGAACATGGGTTTTCGCCTCAGGATCAACCTGATTTCAAACTCTGGCTTATTCACTTCCCAACTCGGAGAAACTGAGCAGGCAGGTCCAGGTCTCAGGACCCCATAGCCTGTTGTAAAGCTGAAATAACGCACTTAAAGGCCTCTCACACTGGACACAATTGGTAAGAGAAATAATGTCATCCATTTGGCTTTCATGAAATGCTTTGAGTATTTTTCAGCATTATTCCAGTCTTGAGGGGATATGGAGGCAAAGGAAATTTCTAAGCGATCATACTTTCCCCATTCAACTCTGCTGAACGTTTCATTTTTTAACCTTGTGGCTTCAAAGTGGGCTGGTCAGTTCTGACGCCCTGTCACAAGCATGTCTTGACCACACAAAGGAGCATGGTTGCCTTTCTAAGACTGAGGCACGTGCATTGCCTGTGGGCGAGGGCACGGCCCTAAACCACGAGGCCTGGCCAGCCCTCTCCATGATGCCATCTAAATCTCATCGTACAGAGGAGTACCTGAGCGTGGACAAATGCCCCTTGAGAAATCAGTCAGTAGATTTGGCATCTAGCAGACAGATGTTGAATAAATATTTGTCCAAGTAAAGAAAGCGTATGTCTGTTGGACCAAAGTAGATTGTTTGGAGGTGAAGCAGGTTAAGAAAATGATCAAAAAAAAAAAAAAAAACAACAAAAAAAATGTGAAGTGACAGTGTGTTCAGATTTTAAAAATTGCTGTCTTTGGTTTTAATCTCTCTGGACATGTATTGATACTTTAATTTTCCTTGACTTTAATTTTCTTTCAACATGGAGATGATAGACGATTCCAAAACAATGGCAGACTTTGTGGGTGTGTTCCTCACCAAGACCGCTGCTGCAGACACATGCCTCCCTGTTTCTCTCCCCGCGCCTCCTGCCTCCCAGGGATGAGTGACTGTTTCCTTCCACAGATTGCAAACGGACCTCAAGGGTAAAGCCTACGTTTCAGCTCTTAGTTACATTGATTTAGCTCTTTTTGTCTAACATGGTCTGCCTTGATAGAATTTGCATTTTTTTGTGACTTTTTAAAAATTATTGGTTCATCTGATTGAGGATCTTGCTTTGGGTCTCCTCATGCATCAGCTCTTAAGAATGATCTTAGTAGAATATAAAGGGGCTATTTTAGGCTTATTTTAACGTTAGCCTAGAACCGTGTGTGTGTGTGTGTGTGTGTATCAGTCGCTCAAGTGTATCTGAATTGTTATGACCTTCTGTACTGTAGCCCTCCAGGCCCCTCTGTGGGATTCTCTAGACAAGAATACTGGAGTGGGGGCTTCCCTGGTGGTCCAGTGTGTAGAGAGTCCACCTTGCAGTGCAAGGGGTACCAGTTTGATCCCTGGCCCCAGGAAGATCCCACCTGCTGCGGAGCGTCAGGACTGGTGTGTCCAATTATGAGCCAGTGCTCTGGAGCGCATGCGCCCAGAGCCAGTGCTCTGCAGTGAGAGGCCACTGCAATGGGAGGCCCACACAGTCTAAAGAATAAAGGTGGATGAAAATAAATAAATAAATAAACTAGATTTTTTTAAAAAAGAATACTGGAATAGGTAGTCATTCCCTTCTCCAGGGGATCTTCCTAACCCAGGGATTGAACCCAGGTCTCCTGCACTGTGAGCAGATGCTTTACTATCTGAGCCACCAGGGAAGCCTAAGAATACTGGAGTTGGGTAGTCAATGCTTTCTCCAGGGGATCTTCCTAATCCAGGAATCGAACTGAGGTCTCCCGCATGGTAGATAGATTGTTTACCACTTCGGCACCAGGAATACATCTCCACACGTGCCATAGTTTTTCTGTAACTATTTAAATGAGAAGAAGAAGAAGAAAAAAAAAAACCCACGAAGTAAATACCAGCCACGGGATACTTACACACGCAGCCCTGGCCTGTGGAAGAGAGCGTGCCTGCTCTTTCCCTTGGCTGGAGCTGTGTGATCACTGAGGGCCAGATGACCTCTGCCGTGTGTGGTGAAACCAGGGCCTGAGGCAGGGACCAGGTAGGAATTCTGACCCTCATAGACACACAGTTACGATCTCAGGAGGTACAGGAGCCCCTTAAGGTGCTCTTCATAGAATATTCTGCAGCTGAGCTCATACCCTTGTTGAGTTTGTGAACTAGGTTTAGTAAATGTCTTGAGACTTTTACAGTCACTTAAGAATGGGGTTAAACTTTAGAGACAAATGCTTGGATTCTACTTTTCCTTTGAATGATTCCAGGGAGATGCTCAGCAGGGCCGTGGAACCATTAAAGGGCTTCTTTGTTCATGTGAGTTTTCTAGATAGCAGTTGATGGTAATGAGAACAGTAAAGCAGCTCAGTGCAGGAGTGGCTCCTTTACTTACTTCTTTATGTGTTTACTTACTTTCTTTTTTAATACGCGAGGTATTAGGAAGCACAGAGTCACGTCCAACCTCCGCTGGCCGAGGTTCGTTCGTACCTAGGACAAATCATAAAAATTTTAAGCAGATTAATGGACACTGTTCCTCTCTCTTTCCTTTCCTTTTTTCTTATTTAAATTGTAAACAGTATATCCTATGAGGAACTGGAGAAGCAGAGCATCGTCCAAAGAAAATAATTACCTTTTCTCTCTGTTTACAGCGAGGTTCAGAGAGCACTTCTTTTGTATTTTCATTAAAACAGAAAAGAAGTCCCTCTTCTCTCTCCAGAAAGTTTTAACAGTAAGAAATAATCCCTGGTTCCACTAACGCCGCTGTTAATAAGAATGCAAAGCACTGGGCATCCGCCACGCTCCCCGATGCCCCCTTTTCCTTCCCGAGTGCGGAATGTTAACTGCGCAGTGCCGTAATGAGCCGTGCCCAAACTACTGTTTTCTGGTCCACTGTTTATTTGATTTCTTTATTGTAATGAAACTCAGATGGTCGGTGTTTACACTAGCAGTGTGCTGGGAGATCACGCTGGGAACCATTCTAATTAGCTGCAAGTGGGTCTCAGAATTAGAATGGAGGAAAGAACAAATTTTTAGTAACGACTTTAAATTGAAGCCCTCATTTATTTTCATTATGGCCAGACCAGAAGCAAGCTAATGTTTCCCAGGTCTTTCTAAGCAAGGCTCACGGCCCAGCCTGGCAGAGGAGAACTCCGGGAGCTACCGCACGGGCTGCTGTCTTCAGGGGCTGAGCCCAGAGCGAGGCACCGGGCTAGAATGGTCCGAGCAGAAGGGGGTTCTCAGAAATGCAGTCTTCCGGTGTTCACAGCAGTGACCAGTGAATTAAACTTTACCATTCAGCACACAGTGGAAACTTTGGCCCAACAAGAAAATGGCTTGTTCCAATGAGCCGGGTTCCCAGGGCTTCTGTGTTTGTGTATTTCTTCTTGGGAACCAGCTTACTGGTAAGTCATATGAGACTTGGACTATCTAGTCGCGAGAGGGTGTCTCCAACACACTTTCTGCAGCCCAGAACATCATTTTAATGGTTACAACATGTAGCCAGAGGCCTTCCAAGACTTATTTTGGGATGTAATTCTAGTATGTGAATTTGTAAAACATGATTTATAAAAGCTGCAATGGTTACCATCGAATGGGACGTTCCTCTCTGTAGAGGCACCTACATAGAGGCCTCTGTGTTCTTACCTTCTTATCAGCCAAAGCTGGGGGTGGGTTTAATGAGAGTTAAGAAAAAATCCTGGGCTTAAAATATTTGATTAACATAAAAATGAAACTGTGTTTTTGCAGAAAATAGTGCAGTATTTATAATCTGGTACTGGAAGACTTTCTTTTTTGTTTCTGTTCTTTAAAATAGGACAATATTAATAATGAGCTTACCTCCTGAATGGTAGCAATCTTACATCTGATAATAGGAAAAAAAAAAATCAGTTTGAGGAAACACTGGGCATCCGCCACGCTCCCCGATGCCCCTTTTCCTTCCCGAGTGCGGAATGTTAACTGCGCAGTGCCGTAATGAGCCGTGCCCAAACTACTGTTTTCTGGTCCACTGTTTATTTGATTTCTTTATTGTAATGAAACTCAGATGGTCGGTGTTTACACTAGCAGTGTGCTGGGAGATCACGCTGGGAACCATTCTAATTAGCTGCAAGTGGGTCTCAGAATTAGAATGGAGGAAAGAACAAATTTTTAGTAACGACTTTAAATTGAAGCCCTCATTTATTTTCATTATGGCCAGACCAGAAGCAAGCTAATGTTTCCCAGGTCTTTCTAAGCAAGGCTCACGGCCCAGCCTGGCAGAGGAGAACTCCGGGAGCTACCGCACGGGCTGCTGTCTTCAGGGGCTGAGCCCAGAGCGAGGCACCGGGCTAGAATGGTCCGAGCAGAAGGGGGTTCTCAGAAATGCAGTCTTCCGGTGTTCACAGCAGTGACCAGTGAATTAAACTTTACCATTCAGCACACAGTGGAAACTTTGGCCCAACAAGAAAATGGCTTGTTCCAATGAGCCGGGTTCCCAGGGCTTCTGTGTTTGTGTATTTCTTCTTGGGAACCAGCTTACTGGTAAGTCATATGAGACTTGGACTATCTAGTCGCGAGAGGGTGTCTCCAACACACTTTCTGCAGCCCAGAACATCATTTTAATGGTTACAACATGTAGCCAGAGGCCTTCCAAGACTTATTTTGGGATGTAATTCTAGTATGTGAATTTGTAAAACATGATTTATAAAAGCTGCAATGGTTACCATCGAATGGGACGTTCCTCTCTGTAGAGGCACCTACATAGAGGCCTCTGTGTTCTTACCTTCTTATCAGCCAAAGCTGGGGGTGGGTTTAATGAGAGTTAAGAAAAAATCCTGGGCTTAAAATATTTGATTAACATAAAAATGAAACTGTGTTTTTGCAGAAAATAGTGCAGTATTTATAATCTGGTACTGGAAGACTTTCTTTTTTGTTTCTGTTCTTTAAAATAGGACAATATTAATAATGAGCTTACCTCCTGAATGGTAGCAATCTTACATCTGATAAGGTATTTGTACCTAAGCTATATAAAAAACTCTTACAACTCAAGAATAGAAAGACAGTCCAGTTGAAAATGAGGAAACAATCATATATTTTCTGCCAAAAAAATATATGCTGATACCCAGATTGGGAAAAAAGATGCTCAACATCTCTAGTAAGTAGGGAAAATTAAAACCACAAAAGCTTAAATGCACTTTCTACTCATTGGGCTTGCCATAATCAAAAGGTAGATAGTAGCCAGTATGGGCGAAGAAGTAGAGAAATTGGAACTCATCTGCTGGTGGTGGGAATGCAGAATAGAGCAGCCACTTTGGAAAATGGCCTGGTAGTTTCTCAACAAGATAAATGTAAAGCTACCATACGATATGGAAGTTTTACCCCTAGGTATCTGCCCAAGAAAAATGAAAACATGTTCACACAAAAACCTATACATGCATGTTTATTAACAGCGTTACTCTTTACAACCCAAAGGTGGAAACAAGGCAATGTCCATCTCCTGTGAGTGTTGTATACTCCTACAGTGGAATGGTATTCAGCCATAACGGGAGCGAGGCACTGGTACATGATACAGCATAGATTAATTTGGAAAATATTATGCTAAGTGAAAGAAGCCCATCATAGCCCAGGTTTTTTGTTTCCATTTTCTCAACTTAGTTTAACTCTCTTGTTATAGTTTCAACTGTATTGTTAATTTTGGACTAAGATGCACAGGTAGTTAATGAAAATGGGACATGAGAGATGGTTTGCTTAGAGGCCTTCCAAGACTTATTTTGGGATGTAATTCTAGTATGTGAATTTGTAAAACATGATTTATAAAAGCTGCAATGGTTACCATCGAATGGGACGTTCCTCTCTGTAGAGGCACCTACATAGAGGCCTCTGTGTTCTTACCTTCTTATCAGCCAAAGCTGGGGGTGGGTTTAATGAGAGTTAAGAAAAAATCCTGGGCTTAAAATATTTGATTAACATAAAAATGAAACTGTGTTTTTGCAGAAAATAGTGCAGTATTTATAATCTGGTACTGGAAGACTTTCTTTTTTGTTTCTGTTCTTTAAAATAGGACAATATTAATAATGAGCTTACCTCCTGAATGGTAGCAATCTTACATCTGATAAGGTATTTGTACCTAAGCTATATAAAAAACTCTTACAACTCAAGAATAGAAAGACAGTCCAGTTGAAAATGAGGAAACAATCATATATTTTCTGCCAAAAAAATATATGCTGATACCCAGATTGGGAAAAAAGATGCTCAACATCTCTAGTAAGTAGGGAAAATTAAAACCACAAAAGCTTAAATGCACTTTCTACTCATTGGGCTTGCCATAATCAAAAGGTAGATAGTAGCCAGTATGGGCGAAGAAGTAGAGAAATTGGAACTCATCTGCTGGTGGTGGGAATGCAGAATAGAGCAGCCACTTTGGAAAATGGCCTGGTAGTTTCTCAACAAGATAAATGTAAAGCTACCATACGATATGGAAGTTTTACCCCTAGGTATCTGCCCAAGAAAATGAAAACATGTTCACACAAAAACCTATACATGCATGTTTATTAACAGCGTTACTCTTTACAACCCAAAGGTGGAAACAAGGCAATGTCCATCTCCTGTGAGTGTTGTATACTCCTACAGTGGAATGGTATTCAGCCATAACGGGAGCGAGGCACTGGTACATGATACAGCATAGATTAATTTGGAAAATATTATGCTAAGTGAAAGAAGCCCATCATAGCCCAGGTTTTTTGTTTCCATTTTCTCAACTTAGTTTAACTCTCTTGTTATAGTTTCAACTGTATTGTTAATTTTGGACTAAGATGCACAGGTAGTTAATGAAAATGGGACATGAGAGATGGTTTCTGTCTTGGGAAATGCTCCATCTTTTTCTTCTGCCACCTGCTGCAGTGTGATGGGGTGTCCTGCCTTTTCCCGTCCCCAAACCTCCTCCCCCCCGCCTCCCCCACAAACCAAGACAGAGGTGTGAATCAGCTCAGTTCTACTCCATTCCTTTCTGAGTTTGAGTCCAGAGTGAATCTCTTGATCGTCTTTGGGCCAGTAATCATTGCACCTCTTTCCTCTATCAGGTAAACTCAGAGAAGAGTCTTCACTTTGTTCAAATCTACCATAGATTATGGGCTTCTCAGGTGGCGCAGTGGTAAAGAACCCACTTGCCAGTGCAGGAGATGTAAGAGAACAGGTTCAGTCCCGGGGTGTGGAAGATCCCCTGGAGGAGGACGTGGCAACCCACTCCAGTATTCTTGCCTGGGAAGTCCCACGGATAGAGGAGTCTGACAGGCTACAGTCCATGGCGTCACAAAGAGTTGGACACAACTCAGTTACTAAATGACAACACAGGCAAAGTGCGCCACCCCTAAGGGAGCTGGAAGATCAGAGGATTTTTAAAAAACCTCAACCCAGTTTTACTTAAATCTCAAATAAAGGCACAGATCAAACTTGGGCTAGATAGTAGATGGAAGGAGGGATGTCATGGGGCGGGTGGAAATCTAGCTTCCTTTGCCCAGGCAAAAGGAGGGCCAGCTTTGGATGGCCAAAAAAGATGCTCTTGGCAGACCCTGAAATCCTTAACTTCATCGTCCTTATTAAGTGGATTATCACTAAACAGTCCATAATATAACTTTGCAGAAAAATGTTCTGGGTCATAAGTCAGGTACTCAAATCACTTTAGGACAAATGATCAGATCATACCAGCTACATGTCTGAGGTGAAACAGGCAATCTGGGGCAAAAGAGCATGTGCCCTGTGTAAAGCCATTCACACTAAAAACAAGGAAATCAGTTATGTTGAACAGAAAAAAGAGGTTTTTACTTGAGGGTAATATGAGAGACCTCTGGAACAATATCCACCCTATGGAGAAGACAGAGTGCCAGAGAACTTATTTGAAGAAATAATAACTGAAAACTTCCCCAGTATATTTTCTTATGCTTGTACAATAAAAACAAATAAGCCATGGGGTCTGTCAGAAGAACTGACTTTGAAAACCATGCTTGTAGGATATTAGTATTTCCGGCTTATAGTGTTGGAGAGGAGTTAGTGGGTATGGGATTGTTGGAAGAATATACAACCAGGAGACAAGCAGGTTTGGTTTGAAAGATTTCACAGTCAAATGATGTATGTGTTTATGGGATGTTTAAAACTGGTTATGGAGCAGAATCTTTGAAATTAAATCAATGGATTTTAATCGTTGTGGCGAATGGCCTTGATTTAAGTAGAAAGACGGTTTTTCTTTAGGGAAGGAACTATCATGTGGAAAGGGAGGTCCTGAGAACAGGATGTGTTGAGATCCATTCAGAACTCCTGCTGAGAGAAGAATGGAGTAGAATTGAGCTGACTCCTGCCTCTGCCTTCGTTTGTGGGAGCAGGGGCTTGGGGACTGAGTCTGTGTCTGGAGCTAGATGGAAGGCTACAGTCCATGGCGTCACAAAGAGTTGGACACAACTCAGTTACTAAATGACAACACAGGCAAAGTGCGCCACCCCTAAGGGAGCTGGAAGATCAGAGGATTTTTAAAAAACCTCAACCCAGTTTTACTTAAATCTCAAATAAAGGCACAGATCAAACTTGGGCTAGATAGTAGATGGAAGGAGGGATGTCATGGGGCGGGTGGAAATCTAGCTTCCTTTGCCCAGGCAAAAGGAGGGCCAGCTTTGGATGGCCAAAAAAGATGCTCTTGGCAGACCCTGAAATCCTTAACTTCATCGTCCTTATTAAGTGGATTATCACTAAACAGTCCATAATATAACTTTGCAGAAAAATGTTCTGGGTCATAAGTCAGGTACTCAAATCACTTTAGGACAAATGATCAGATCATACCAGCTACATGTCTGAGGTGAAACAGGCAATCTGGGGCAAAAGAGCATGTGCCCTGTGTAAAGCCATTCACACTAAAAACAAGGAAATCAGTTATGTTGAACAGAAAAAAGAGGTTTTTACTTGAGGGTAATATGAGAGACCTCTGGAACAATATCCACCCTATGGAGAAGACAGAGTGCCAGAGAACTTATTTGAAGAAATAATAACTGAAAACTTCCCCAGTAAATTTTCTTATGCTTGTACAAAAAAAACAAATAAGCCATGGGGTCTGTCAGAAGAACTGACTTTGAAAACCATGCTTGTAGGATATTAGTATTTCCGGCTTATAGTGTTGGAGAGGAGTTAGTGGGTATGGGATTGTTGGAAGAATATACAACCAGGAGACAAGCAGGTTTGGTTTGAAAGATTTCACAGTCAAATGATGTATGTGTTTATGGGATGTTTAAAACTGGTTATGGAGCAGAATCTTTGAAATTAAATCAATGGATTTTAATCGTTGTGGCGAATGGCCTTGATTTAAGTAGAAAGACGGTTTTTCTTTAGGGAAGGAACTATCATGTGGAAAGGGAGGTCCTGAGAACATGATGTGTTGAGATCCATTCAGAACTCCTGCTGAGAGAAGAATGGAGTAGAATTGAGCTGACTCCTGCCTCTGCCTTCGTTTGTGGGAGCAGGGGCTTGGGGACTGAGTCTGTGTCTGGAGCAGAGGAAGGAAAAGGTCCACAGATGAGACACTAGCAAAATGAACTCAGATCAAAAGTTCAGCAGGAAAAAAAAAAAGAAAATTTGAATCTAGATATGACCATGAGAACATGAGACTCTGGTGTTTTGCAGACATCTTGGAGAAAGCTAGGCATCTCCCACAGGATGTGGAATTGGGACTTAAGCCAGTTTTATTTAGATCTCAGAGGACTGGGTGACCTCAGGTGACATCGCATTACAGCTTCAGTTGCCCAGTGCAGAATACCCAATGCCGGCTGAGTTCTCTTGCCTTTTAATAAGCTTCCTGCTGATTCAGTAATAAGCCTACCGCGCAGTGGGAAGACCACCTGGAACACCACCTCCTGGTGTGAATGTGGGGATAGCCCCGGTGCGGCTGCTGGTTCTGGACTCAGGGTTTTCCACTTGGAAGACTGGTTCCAAGTTACAGTCCCATTAGAAGGATCCCCAAGGAAGAGACAAATGTGCTCGCGTATCCAGTCACCTGCTGGCAGACCCCAAACAGAAGCGAAACCTGGAGCCCTCAGAACAGCTAGGTTTATGGCGGTTGGCTGGAGTTGGCTCTGAAAAAATAAATCCCACCTCCTTCCCTGGAGTGCGCCCTTGCAGTGTGCCCGCTGACAAGGCCGAGAAAAGTCTTTTGCTGGGAACGTGTGTAGGCCGAAATCTCAGTGCTCAGGGAACAGGGTGTGTGTCTGTGAAGACTGCAATCGGCACTTACTTGGCAGGGCCTGTTGATACCATTGTAGATATGTCTGGTAGAAGACTTAATGAGGATGCTGGCAAACTCTTCTGTGAGATCCTCTTGAGCGCAGTTAATTGACTTCTTGAGGCGATCAGGTCACCTTCACAAATATACAGCTCGTCTAATCATTTGGTTTGCCAGTCAAAAGACAGTTAAACATCTGAGTTTACGTAGCTACAAGGAGTTCCTCAAGAGAAAGAGGGGATGAAGCAAAATAAAACTTGGTTGAAGTTGATAAGCCTGTCTTTAGAGAGTTCAAGAAATTTCTGTGTCTTTTCCTTTTTCTTCGCAGTGTAGAATGGCATGCCTCTTACCTTCTTATGGCGGTACGGGGATATGCTGTTGGGTAGTAGTAAGATTAATTGATATTTTTAAAAAGATAAGGTCCCTGAATGTCAAATGAGCCAAGTGTGATGTACTTTTAAAATTTGGCTCAGTGAAGGGCTAGGAAGGTTTTGAAATTCAGCAGTAGTTGCTATTCTGAAGGTTGTTCTAGCACCACTGCCAGTAAAAACTCAAAGTGAAGGGTCTCATGTGTCCACTTTGGATTTGAAAAACTGTTCAGGGCAACAAGGCAGCGACCACGTGGTCTCTCTTTCACCCTTGCAGTCTTAACACACACAGACACAGACACACACACTCTCCTGATGTTGCGAGCAAAGCTCATGCAAGCAGAAATGTCTCTACCTCCTCGTCTTCTCCTCACCTTGTACAAACACAAGTGGAAAAATGATTAGTTTTAATTATTATTTTGACGCTTAGTGTCCTGCTCATCCATGAAGCATCACCCCTTTGGGCAGGTGTAGTTCAAGCTGTGAAATGCCAAAGGAAAGGACGGCTTGAAAGCTGGATTTAGGGATGCAGTGCTGAAGCTAAGTCATACCTAGTGATGCAGCTGAAGGAACCATCTTCTGGTGGGGCGAAAAGGAGGTGGAGTAGCGGGAGCTTGGGGTTCACTTGGGCTTCCTTGGTGGCTCAGACAGCAATCTGCCTGCCATGCGGGAGACCCGGGTTAGATCCCTAGGTCAGGAAGGTCCCCTGGAGAAGAAAATGGCAGCCCACTCCAGTGTTCTTGCCTGGACAGTCCCATGGACAGAAGAGTCCACTAGGATGGGCTCACCCCATTGTTACCTTGGTAACAAGGACTTCTTGAAGAACTGTCATGTGGGTGGCCCTATCACTGAGGACTAGAAGTGACCGGTAACAGCTATGTAACCTCATGCTGAGTACATTAAAAAAATTAATGTAACTGAATTTTCCCCCCCTTGGGGAGCAAATATCATTATTCCTGCTTTACAGAGAGAACGAGAGCAAATGAGCTCAATGAAATGTCCTTTTCCTTTCCACTTGGTGTAATTGAAAGAGAAAGAGTTATTTAGAAAAAGTAAGACTCATTTTTATCTTTCACCTGACCTGGAATGGAAAACAAGAAGCCACCCATTGCAGAATTTATGGAAGGAGAATCTTTGTTGAGTGTGAACTTAGATCTGCCTTTTCCTCCTTGAGGATGAAGACGTGGCTCTTCCGGGGAGCACGCTGGAGTCAGTGTGCTTTCTGCAGGGTAGGAAGGAACATAGCAGGTGCTCTCTGCTCTCTCCTTTCTAAAGAGTCAACCATGGTTTCTTCCCAGCCTAGTGCGGAGGGAAGAGGCCTGGGACTGGAAAACTCCTGAGGTCTTTACTGATGCAGCCCTGAGCCTTAGCCCTGCACTAATATTTACTTTCTATAAAGACTGCTGCCGATTGTTTTGGCCGTCATAAGCTTGTACGTAGATTCGGGTATTTAATTTAGATTAGAGATAACGTATGCCAAGTGCTTCTTACATGGTGAGCACTCTATATAAGAAGCTTTTTTAAAAAGTTTATTTTACTTTTTAAAAGATTTTTATTTAGTTTTATTTTAGTTAGGGGAGTTTCCCAAAGGACTTTCTTGTCAATTGTGGTAGCATTAAATGCACTTGGGACCAGCAGTCTATAAATTTGTCCATGCACTTCTTGACTAAACTGTACATTTTTCAGCCTGCATCTGCACCTGGAGTAATCAGTTTTTTTGTATTTTCACCTCATCTGTTAGATGTGCTTCTCATTGTCTCTCCAACATTGAACTATAAATGCTAAAATTTATAGTTCGATATATATCGATATTCGATTTGATGGCGAATCGTTTTTTTGAGCTCGTCTAGCTTTGTAATAGGCTTCCCTGGTGGCTCAGTGGGAAAGAACTCGCCCGCCAATGCAGGAGACACTGGCTCATCGATCCCTGGATCAAGAAGATCCCCTGGAGAAGACAATGACAGCCCACTCCAGTGCTCTTGCCTGGGAAATCCCATGAACAGGGGAATCTGGAGAGCTACAGTCCATGGGCCTCAAAGAGTCAGACGTGACTGAGAGGCAGCAACGCCAAGAAGCTTTGAAACGCTGTCCAGAGCATGCGCATCTCGCGTGATCCCTAATACTGAGTCTGTTCTCGAGGGTATCTCTCAGGATGCCTTCTCCTCCTCTGCCAGTGGGTCTTTATGAGATTCAGGACATGAGATTTGCTTGTTAAATGTCTGTGCCAAATTTTGCTTCCTCATGTCTCCATCACTTGGAATCTGTTTACTGGGTCTCTTATAACTCTCTTGTTACTGTTTGACGTGGCTTAAAATTTAGATGGGCTTGTGGTAACCAAACAGCTTTCCAGGTATCTACTTAAGCATACCAGGACAATTTTTGTTGGGAAAGAGCGTTTGAATGTTCAGTCATGATCTAGGCTTCTGGAGTCTTTTCCGTTGTACTCGTATAAAAATGGAGTTCTAGTACACAGGCTTCTATGAGATGTACTGTGAAGATGGGCATTGAGTGCTTGATGTCAGCTCAGAATATTATAACACCTTCCTTTATCCGTCATAGTCAGAAGTCAGTCTGTTTCATAAGGTAAGTGCAAGTATTTTAAAATATTAACTCTTAAATGGAAATACATCTAAAGTGTGTAGTGCTCTTCTTTTACATAATTTTAAACAACTTTTCCTCTGACTCTAAAAATAAGGGATATACATTATAAACAATTTAAAGTAAAAAGCATAAACAAAAAAGTGAAAATCACTCATAACCCCCTTTTGGATATTTGGTTCTGTTCATCATTCCCTACTTTTTTTCTATGCCCTGAAATATTTTAAAAAGAAGGCCTTAAGTACACATTTGAAAATTTATTTATTTTAATTGAAGGATAATCACAATATTGTGACGATTTTTACCCTACATCAGCATTAATCGGTCACAGGTATTCATGGGAAGGGAAGGTGGGAGGGGGCTTCAGGATGGGGGTACACATGGACACTTGAGGACACATTTTGCTTTAGAATTTGTCTTCCTAGCTTTTGACATATAATTTGCATATAGTAAAATTATCAGCATTTAATGTACAGTTCCTGAGTTTTGTCAAGTGTATCTTATTGACCATTGCTTCAGTCATGAGATAGAGCATTTTATCACCCCTGCTATTCCAGAATATTCCTCAGATCTATCCTTGTAGTAAATTCCCTCCCTGCCTCCTGGCCCCTGACACCAACAGGTGTTTCCTTCATTTGCATTTTGGATTGTTCATGGCTGTCCACAGAAACTGAGTTTTGCATCTTGATCTTGTACCATGCAAATTTGCTGAATTCTCTTATTAGCTTTGATGTTTTCTTGTTTTGATGGATTCTTTGGGATTTACATTGTATAGGATCATGTGGTCTGTGAATAGAGATGGTTTTACTTGTTTCAGTTTGCGTGCCTCTTTTCCTCTTGCCTAACTGCCCTCATTAGAACTTCCAGTCTACTGTTGAAAGGCAGCAGGGAGAGTAAGCATGTTTGTCTTATCCCTGATCTTAGGAGGAAAGTTTAGTGTTACACTGCCAAATATGATGCTACCTATGGGTTTCTGTAAATGCCATAGACTTGGGGCTTAGACTGCTAGTATTTTGTTGAAAGTTTCTTCATTGATAATCACAAGGAATGTTGATTAGTGTGCTTATAATTTTCATCGAATTAAAAAAATGGTCATTATTCCTTCAAAAAAGTTTCTTCTGTCTCTGCGTTTAGCTGCCTGTCTTGTCATTCCAGTTACGCCTTGGTGATGCCATGCCTTCGTCTCTCTGATTTTGGTTGTTTCTGTTGCTCTGACTGTGGTTGTTGTTCAGTCACTGAGCTGTGTGACTTGGCACCTGCGTGGACTGCCACACGCCTGGCTTCCGTATCCTCCACCATCTCCCAGAGTTTGCTAGGACCTGAAGTTTACTTTTTTAATCTTCAGTGTTTACCATGCTCTTAATGCTATCCAATGCATTTTTAGACTTCTTCAGAATAGTTTTACATAGAGAAAGAACTTACAAAGATAGTGCTGAAAGTTTCAACATGCCCCAAATCCAATTTCCTCTGTCATTAGCTTCTTATATTTGTATAGCATATTTGTTATGACTAATGAACCAATACTAATACATTCCTATTAGCTGAATATATTCATTAACTCGTGAAGTCCACATTTCATTCAGATTGTCTCTGATTTTTGCCTCAGATCCTCTTTCGGTTCCTGACCCCATCAAGGATCCTACCTTACATTTAGTTCTCCTGGATCCCGAGGCTTCTCTTGGCTGAGCCAGTTTCTGAGAGTTCTCTTGTTTTTTGACGACCTCAAAGCTTTTCATGTGTTTTGTTCAATTTCCCTCTCTTAGAATTTTTTCAGATGTTCTCAAGATTATCCTGAGGGTGTGTGTTTTCGGGAGGAAGCCTACAGATGCAAAGCATTATTATTATTATTATTGTTATTATTTTTATCACATCAAGAGCTTATCCTGCAACGTGTGTCACTGTTCATGTTGACCATGGTCACCTCACTGAGATAGCATTTGTCAGGTTTCTCCACTGTGAAGTTTCTCCTTTCCTGCCTTTTCCGTGTTGTGTTTCTGTAGAATGGTGGTGGTCTGTGCAGCCTGAGCCCAGGTGCTGGGAAGTTGAGCAGCTCTCCTGGAGACGGATTGCCTGTGGGAGATATTCAGAACTTTTGTACACATGAGAGATTTGTCTGCTTCTCCCACCCTGTTCACTCATTCATTTATTTATTCAATCATTTATTTATATCATGGATATTTGTTCTATTCTTTGTGTTATAATCAATACTGCCTAAAGTTTTGCTGAAACCATTCCTATTTGAGCCATTGGGTAGAGTGGTTCGGTTGGTGCCTATGTCTCTCTGACACACCCCTGTCAATGCTGTTCTTGGTTTTCTTGGCTTTTTTTTTTTGCTTCCTGTTGTTCCAGGATGCATCTTGTGTATCTGCCATTGCAGGCGTGTCTTGTGTATTTCCTTCCCTGGTCACAGAACCAGCCTTTCCTCCAAGGAGCCTTGGTCTCCTTTACTGAAGGATAACGTATTAGAAATAAGATCTGGGTGCTTTGGATGGAAAACATCCATAATGTTTTTAATTCATATTAAAATACTGTAATTTTTATCTCTATGCATTTCCTTTGGGTTGTTTTTATAATTGACCTTTTTTTTTTTTTTCCCACCCCAGTGATCATGTTTTCCTCTGCATTCTTGGCCGGATGAAGTGTCTATGTATTTGTGTGTACGTGTGCTCAATCACTCAGTCATGTCTGACTCTGTGATTCCATGAAGTGTAGCCTGCCAGGCTCCTCTGTCCGTGGAATTCTCCAGGCAGGAATACTGGGGTGGATTGTCATTTTCTTCTCCAGGGAATCTTCCCAACCCAGGGATCGAACCTGCGTCTCTTGTGTCTCCTGCATTGGCAGGCGGATTCTTTACCATTGAGCCACTCGGGGAGCCCGACCGTATCTGTGTAACAGCTGCTTTATCCCACGTAACGGGAAGTCTCTCTACTCTGACCCGTGCGGATGCAGGCTGTCCCCAGCAAGTGTGGACTGTGGGGCTTGCTCTGGTCGCTGTGCTCCAGGAGTTCTTCTTCTTGCTTGTGGAAGCCCTCCGCTCACATTCGCACAGATCAGCGATCAGGCGACACGCTGTGGGCACCCCTCTGCGGAACTAGCTCTGGAGGGTCTGTGCCCGGCCCTGTCCTCCGTTCCTTGGCCGCCTCGACGTCTGTTCTCTTTCCTCCACTCGGTTCCTCCTTGCTCTCTGGGTTCCTCCTGCCTGCAGTGTCGTGTGGAGATGGCCCTGAAGCAGTAAACTGGGACCACATCCGGACTTACGGTGTTTATTTCCTGTCCCTCAAGGACTGTGGTCCTATGGTGACAGTTTCATATCCAAAAGCCTCGTTTTGTGGGTTTTGTCTGATTTTCACGTTGCTTATCATGAAAGAGTGAATCCAGCCCTTGTTACTCCATATGCCCTGGGAGGGAAAGTCAATAAGCTATTTTAAATATAAATACAAATTACGAGCACTTTCCATGTCATTAAATACTCTTGTGAAATATGAGGTTAATTACTGCACACATTCCCACTGCACACCTGGCTCAGCTGTTTTCTCATTTTCACTTTGGTTATGGTGATTTTTTCATAATTTTTCATATTAAAATACTGTAATTTTTATCTCTATGCATTTCCTTTGGGTTGTTTATAATTGACCTTTTTTTTCCCACCCCAGTGATCATGTTTTCCTCTGCATTCTTGGCCGGATGAAGTGTCTATGTATTTGTGTGTACGTGTGCTCAATCACTCAGTCATGTCTGACTCTGTGATTCCATGAAGTGTAGCCTGCCAGGCTCCTCTGTCCGTGGAATTCTCCAGGCAGGAATACTGGGGTGGATTGTCATTTTCTTCTCCAGGGAATCTTCCCAACCCAGGGATCGAACCTGCGTCTCTTGTGTCTCCTGCATTGGCAGGCGGATTCTTTACCATTGAGCCACTCGGGGAGCCCGACCGTATCTGTGTAACAGCTGCTTTATCCCACGTAACGGGAAGTCTCTCTACTCTGACCCGTGCGGATGCAGGCTGTCCCCAGCAAGTGTGGACTGTGGGGCTTGCTCTGGTCGCTGTGCTCCAGGAGTTCTTCTTCTTGCTTGTGGAAGCCCTCCGCTCACATTCGCACAGATCAGCGATCAGGCGACACGCTGTGGGCACCCCTCTGCGGAACTAGCTCTGGAGGGTCTGTGCCCGGCCCTGTCCTCCGTTCCTTGGCCGCCTCGACGTCTGTTCTCTTTCCTCCACTCGGTTCCTCCTTGCTCTCTGGGTTCCTCCTGCCTGCAGTGTCGTGTGGAGATGGCCCTGAAGCAGTAAACTGGGACCACATCCGGACTTACGGTGTTTATTTCCTGTCCCTCAAGGACTGTGGTCCTATGGTGACAGTTTCATATCCAAAAGCCTCGTTTTGTGGGTTTTGTCTGATTTTCACGTTGCTTATCATGAAAGAGTGAATCCAGCCCTTGTTACTCCATATGCCCTGGGAGGGAAAGTCAATAAGCTATTTTAAATATAAATACAAATTACGAGCACTTTCCATGTCATTAAATACTCTTGTGAAATATGAGGTTAATTACTGCACACATTCCCACTGCACACCTGGCTCAGCTGTTTTCTCATCGGGCCCTTTGCCTTTGAACTTTGGTTATGGTGATTTTTTTCATAAGCAAAAATTCATATATATGTAACAGTTTTTATTGAATGGTCTCAGATTTTGTGTTTGTGATGAGAAAGGCAAGATAAATATTTTCCTGTTCCTTTGGATTCTGCTTGATTTTGTGATTTTATTTTTTCTATTAAATTCATTAATCCATCTGGGATTTATTTTCATATATGATGTGAGGTAATGATTACGTTGTTTTTTTTCTTTTTTCCAAAGTAATAAGAACGTGAAAATACAGAAAGGATATAGAAAGATACAAGCCACACCAGTTTCCTTTCTCCCCTCTCCTCTCCTCCTGGCACTCTAGGAACATGCATTTTAGATCATTTTTCCTTATTGCCCACATGGCTTTTATGTTCCTTATTATATAATCTTTTTGTTTGTTTTACATTTTCTTTTTCTCCCTTCTTCCATCACTCTTTTTTTGGCTGGCCTTTTTTCTGTTTTACTAATCTCTACTTCCACTCTATCAGCTTTTGAACCCTTTCGTTGGACTTTGTATTTATTATAGCCTTTCTCTATATACCTTCTAGGAGAATGTGGTTCATTTTCAGGCGTTTCAGTTCTGCAGTGGCATTCCTCATCTTCCCGTCTGTTTTCTTGGGCATAGTAATAGTCATTATAGAGCAAGTGTCTGACAACTCAAAGTCTGGGTCACCAAAAGGCCTTTTTGTTTTTTCCCTTCCCTTTCCTTATGGCTGTTTGCACTTATTTGCTGGTATTCATGGTGATTTGGGATTAAAAGCTAGGCATTTAACACTAAAACACTGTGGAGGCTCTAGCGTATGTCTCCCAAAGCAGACTTGATTTTCTAACAGTAGGAACATTGATCTAGGAAGACCACCTTCATTCTTTTGGTACTCTGATTGTGACTGTGGTCCTATGGTGACAGTTTCATATCCAAAAGCCTCGTTTTGTGGGTTTTGTCTGATTTTCACGTTGCTTATCATGAAAGAGTGAATCCAGCCCTTGTTACTCCATATGCCCTGGGAGGGAAAGTCAATAAGCTATTTTAAATATAAATACAAATTACGAGCACTTTCCATGTCATTAAATACTCTTGTGAAATATGAGGTTAATTACTGCACACATTCCCACTGCACACCTGGCTCAGCTGTTTTCTCATCGGGCCCTTTGCCTTTGAACTTTGGTTATGGTGATTTTTTTCATAAGCAAAAATTCATATATATGTAACAGTTTTTATTGAATGGTCTCAGATTTTGTGTTTGTGATGAGAAAGGCAAGATAAATATTTTCCTGTTCCTTTGGATTCTGCTTGATTTTGTGATTTTATTTTTTCTATTAAATTCATTAATCCATCTGGGATTTATTTTCATATATGATGTGAGGTAATGATTACGTTGTTTTTTTTCTTTTTTCCAAAGTAATAAGAACGTGAAAATACAGAAAGGATATAGAAAGATACAAGCCACACCAGTTTCCTTTCTCCCCTCTCCTCTCCTCCTGGCACTCTAGGAACATGCATTTTAGATCATTTTTCCTTATTGCCCACATGGCTTTTATGTTCCTTATTATATAATCTTTTTGTTTGTTTTACATTTTCTTTTTCTCCCTTCTTCCATCACTCTTTTTTTGGCTGGCCTTTTTTCTGTTTTACTAATCTCTACTTCCACTCTATCAGCTTTTGAACCCTTTCGTTGGACTTTGTATTTATTATAGCCTTTCTCTATATACCTTCTAGGAGAATGTGGTTCATTTTTCAGGCGTTTCAGTTCTGCAGTGGCATTCCTCATCTTCCCGTCTGTTTTCTTGGGCATAGTAATAGTCATTATAGAGCAAGTGTCTGACAACTCAAAGTCTGGGTCACCAAAAGGCCTTTTTGTTTTTTCCCTTCCCTTTCCTTATGGCTGTTTGCACTTATTTGCTGGTATTCATGGTGATTTGGGATTAAAAGCTAGGCATTTAACACTAAAACACTGTGGAGGCTCTAGCGTATGTCTCCCAAAGCAGACTTGATTTTCTAACAGTAGGAACATTGATCTAGGAAGACCACCTTCATTCAGTTAGGTATTGAGATACCAGAGGCTTTGCTTAGTTTCCTGCCGCCTTCACGTGTGGGGCGTATCCCGGTGGGGTCTGCAGCTGAGCACTCAGTGTTTCCAGGGCCCTGCCCCTCTGGCCTGCCCTGGCTCTTTGTCCCGGCCTCCAAAGTCCTGAGTGACTGCGCTCCACCCGCCTTCCACCGTGGTCCCTTTCTCCTCCCTGACTCATAGCGCACTGTCCTGTTGTGGTCGCTGCTCAGACAGACAGGCTTGTTTCCGCCTTAGGTTCGTGGTGAAAGCGCGCTCGTCTGCCCTGTGCGTTTTCCGTCCTAGGGTCCGTGTTAAATGTCACACCTGCTGAGCCCTCCTGCCCTCCCTGTTCTCTCCCTCGTCAGCCTTTCTGGTTTATTGAAGGCATTTAAAATCACATGGGGCTTTTCCCTCTTGTTTGTTACTTCTGTAATTTTCTATATCGTCCCTGAAGTAGAACATAAATTCCACAGAAACAGAAAGCTCATCTCTGTCCTGCTCAGTGCGGCTGCTAGCCACATACGGCGACTGAGTGCTTGAAATGTGGCCATTCCAAATTAAGATGTAAATATAAAATGCACAATAGGATTTGGAGACTTAAAAGACACAAAATAATGTAAAGTATATTAAATTTTATATAGATTATGTTGAAATGATAAGATTTGGATATACTAAGCTAAAAATGGCATTGTTAGAATTAATGTGTAATGAGGCTGTTAAAAATTTTAAAATTTTAAAATATACATGTGGCTCACATTTGTGTCTGGGATTTGTTTCTGACACGAGGAAGAGTCACCTTTGTTTCTAGTGTCTTCCCTGTTTTCTTAAGGTACAACAAACTGAAAAAATAGAGTATTTTCTTGGACTTCCCTGATGGTCCAGTGGGTAAAGAGTCCACCTTTCAGTGCAAGGGGCACTGATTCGATCCCTGGCCTGGGAAGATCCCACGTGCTGTGGAGCGGCTGGGCCGGTGTGTCCAATCAGGAGCCGGCGCTCTGGAGCGCGTGTGCCCAGAGCCGGGGCTCTGCAGTGAGAGGCCACTGCAATGGGAGACCCACACGGGCCACAGAACAAAGATGGATGAAAATAAATAAATAAAAGGCCAACAGAAGAGGTCAAAATTAAAAAAGAAAAAATACTTATTAAAAAAATACAGTATTTTCTTAATGTTCCAAATTTCTGAACTGTTACTGAAAAAAAAAAGATAACTATTGAGGATACACGTTTGTTTTTACTACTATAAATGGCCTTAAACTTTAGTGTCTTTATGTGTGGATTTCTTCAAAGTTTCTCAATACCTGTTTTTTGGGGGATGTCTGTATAATTTTCCTAGGGTATCAATCATAGGTTTTTCTCAAGGCAAACCTGTCTTGAAATTATCTTTTTCCTAGTTGTTATAAAGCTTCTATGTGTCACGAAACCTAAATGAAAGGTGTTTGGACCTTGTTGTCTTAACAAGTAGGTATTGAAGGAGGATGAAGCTCTAGTGAAAGTAAAGATTTTGAAAGTTTGTGGCCAGAGGCTTCGCAGGTGGCTCCGCGGTGAAGCACGCGCCCGCCCGCGCGGGAGAAGTGGGTACTGTCTCTGGGTCGAGAAGATCCCCCGGAGGGGAATGTGGCCACCCCCTCCGGTGCTCCTGTCTGGGAAACCCCATGGGCATAGGGGCCGCGCGGGCTACAGTCCGCGGAGCTGTGGGGCGTCAGACAGGCGTGAGCGAGCACACGCCCACACAAGCGGTCTCTTGATCTTTTATTTTGTTGAATCTGTGACTTTTATTTTCTAGAAAATGTATTTGTAGGCTAAGATCCTGAAACTGTTCCTTTTCAGAGAGGCAAGACTTTTTAAAAAAGCAACAATAATGACGACGGTGATGATGGAAATTCATGAAAGATACAATGGAACGATTCTTTTATTCCCCGTGAGACTGTTCCCTTGAAACTATGAACCTGCTTTTGGATTTTTTTTGTTGCAAATTTCTTGATTGCGGTTTGATAAACTGGCATGAAATCACTGATTAAAACAAGCAGCTTAGAATTCTGGAAACATGATTCATTGAGTCAATATATACAGAAACAATTACACCGCCAAACATCAAAACCCACATGAATGGACAGGTGCATACATGAAAATTAAGGAATATTTTAGAAAGCAGCTTAAATACATAACGGTTTAGGTAAAGGCTGTGGAACATACGAGCTGTAATTTCATTTTTTAAAAGATTTTTTCGGGAAATGGAAAATAATGGCAGATCACACCCATCAGGTTCCAGGAACGCAAGCACTTATTCCTGGGACTAAAACAAGACCTTTTATGCTTGGAATGACATTTAGCTACTCTGGTCTTATAGGAACAGCTAAACTTTTCCTTATTATTTTCTTTCTAATGAAAAAGTGGTTTAGACTAATTTGATTTTGAATCGCTCTTTGGACATATGCTGCATGGCAATCAGGTGACTTTTTCTACCTGGGGAAAGGATGAAGTTAAAAATATTAGTCATAAATCATAAAATTCATTTGCTGCTTCATAGATAATTATCACAACAGTTGCTAAATATTTAAAAGTTATAAATGTTGTCCAAAGTGTTTATTTATGGGAAATTTATGTTAAGTAAAGATGGGACTTGGGGATTAAGTAAGAAAATATTTTCTCACTATTTTAAGGTCCTAGTTCATCCCACAAAATGAAAATTAGGAAGATTGTAAAATAACAGCATCTGTTTAAAAACATTGTAGAATTCTACTCTTTAAAAGTGGCTCAGATTTTGATTAAGGTGAGAGTTGGGCCGGTTCTAATTTCAACTGGGAAAATACAACCCAATGGCTTTAAGGGAAAAAAAAAATAAGATGTGACTTGAATCTGTGACTTTTATTTTCTAGAAAATGTATTTGTAGGCTAAGATCCTGAAACTGTTCCTTTTCAGAGAGGCAAGACTTTTTAAAAAAGCAACAATAATGACGACGGTGATGATGGAAATTCATGAAAGATACAATGGAACGATTCTTTTATTCCCCGTGAGACTGTTCCCTTGAAACTATGAACCTGCTTTTGGATTTTTTTTGTTGCAAATTTCTTGATTGCGGTTTGATAAACTGGCATGAAATCACTGATTAAAACAAGCAGCTTAGAATTCTGGAAACATGATTCATTGAGTCAATATATACAGAAACAATTACACCGCCAAACATCAAAACCCACATGAATGGACAGGTGCATACATGAAAATTAAGGAATATTTTAGAAAGCAGCTTAAATACATAACGGTTTAGGTAAAGGCTGTGGAACATACGAGCTGTAATTTCATTTTTTAAAAGATTTTTTCGGGAAATGGAAAATAATGGCAGATCACACCCATCAGGTTCCAGGAACGCAAGCACTTATTCCTGGGACTAAAACAAGACCTTTTATGCTTGGAATGACATTTAGCTACTCTGGTCTTATAGGAACAGCTAAACTTTTCCTTATTATTTTCTTTCTAATGAAAAAGTGGTTTAGACTAATTTGATTTTGAATCGCTCTTTGGACATATGCTGCATGGCAATCAGGTGACTTTTTCTACCTGGGGAAAGGATGAAGTTAAAAATATTAGTCATAAATCATAAAATTCATTTGCTGCTTCATAGATAATTATCACAACAGTTGCTAAATATTTAAAAGTTATAAATGTTGTCCAAAGTGTTTATTTATGGGAAATTTATGTTAAGTAAAGATGGGACTTGGGGATTAAGTAAGAAAATATTTTCTCACTATTTTAAGGTCCTAGTTCATCCCACAAAATGAAAATTAGGAAGATTGTAAAATAACAGCATCTGTTTAAAAACATTGTAGAATTCTACTCTTTAAAAGTGGCTCAGATTTTGATTAAGGTGAGAGTTGGGCCGGTTCTAATTTCAACTGGGAAAATACAACCCAATTAGAAAAAGTCTTCGAGTAAGGTGTGAAATAATTGGAACTCTGAAATAACAAATCAACCAGGGAGGCTGTGCAGAGACTTAGTCTTTCACAAGACCACAAATTATCCAGGTATCAGAATATCTGCCCAGAGCCCCAGAACTCTGTTTAAGATGAAAATAACTCAAAGCCCAAGGCTGCAGAGTCAGAAAAATGTGTGAAACGTGAAAATGAATTGCTTTTAATTCATGGATTAGAAGGCTGACTGACCAAACACACGCACCGGCCAGGAGCCCAACTTTTCCTATGAGAAACCAAGCCTTCCTTCTCGAGGTTCCTCCGTTAGCTGCGAGCATGAGGCCCAGCCGGACCTTGCTGTCATGACATGTGGCAGATGAGTGCACCTAATGGAAGGCATGGGACCTGGAGACCAACCTACTTAGTTTTAAGGATTTGGGGATTTTTAGAATCCTCAGAGATAATTGGACGAACACTTTTTGGTACTGCTTTGAACTGATCATGAACAACTGTTCTCATTGCTTTAGTGACTGTAATTCTGCAGGTAAGCATAGCAATATTCACATCAAGTAAACTGTAGAAACCTATACCTTCATATCCATTTAAGCCATGTTCTGCCAACAAGGTTTGTTGTAAACTTAGAAAATAACTTTGGTATTTCAGAAAAAACTAGATTTTGGGGATTAAAAATTAGGATTTACAATTATATACAAGAGAACATTGACTTTTTCTACCTGGGGAAAGGATGAAGTTAAAAATATTAGTCATAAATCATAAAATTCATTTGCTGCTTCATAGATAATTATCACAACAGTTGCTAAATATTTAAAAGTTATAAATGTTGTCCAAAGTGTTTATTTATGGGAAATTTATGTTAAGTAAAGATGGGACTTGGGGATTAAGTAAGAAAATATTTTCTCACTATTTTAAGGTCCTAGTTCATCCCACAAAATGAAAATTAGGAAGATTGTAAAAATAACAGCATCTGTTTAAAAACATTGTAGAATTCTACTCTTTAAAAGTGGCTCAGATTTTGATTAAGGTGAGAGTTGGGCCGGTTCTAATTTCAACTGGGAAAATACAACCCAATTAGAAAAAGTCTTCGAGTAAGGTGTGAAATAATTGGAACTCTGAAATAACAAATCAACCAGGGAGGCTGTGCAGAGACTTAGTCTTTCACAAGACCACAAATTATCCAGGTATCAGAATATCTGCCCAGAGCCCCAGAACTCTGTTTAAGATGAAAATAACTCAAAGCCCAAGGCTGCAGAGTCAGAAAAATGTGTGAAACGTGAAAATGAATTGCTTTTAATTCATGGATTAGAAGGCTGACTGACCAAACACACGCACCGGCCAGGAGCCCAACTTTTCCTATGAGAAACCAAGCCTTCCTTCTCGAGGTTCCTCCGTTAGCTGCGAGCATGAGGCCCAGCCGGACCTTGCTGTCATGACATGTGGCAGATGAGTGCACCTAATGGAAGGCATGGGACCTGGAGACCAACCTACTTAGTTTTAAGGATTTGGGGATTTTTAGAATCCTCAGAGATAATTGGACGAACACTTTTTGGTACTGCTTTGAACTGATCATGAACAACTGTTCTCATTGCTTTAGTGACTGTAATTCTGCAGGTAAGCATAGCAATATTCACATCAAGTAAACTGTAGAAACCTATACCTTCATATCCATTTAAGCCATGTTCTGCCAACAAGGTTTGTTGTAAACTTAGAAAATAACTTTGGTATTTCAGAAAAAACTAGATTTTGGGATTAAATTGGATTTTTACAATTATATACAAGAGAATGTAGGGGGAGGCTGCTAAGTTCACAGTCATTTACTTTTAATATAAAAAACATATTCAGTGGGCAAGTTATGATTGAATCAGTCAAGGATGGAATCTAGAGAAAGTGAATCTTACTTGAGACCTTTTTTATCCAGATAATATATTTATTATAGCACTCCTTTGTCCCCCCACTGTAATGAATCATAACACAGCTCTGTGATGAGAAGAAAACATGATGACCCTCCCAACTGCTTGTTAGCCAAGGTGACTTGTCCAATAATAAGCCCAACCAAAGGGTGACCTTAACACGTGGGTCAGATCTGTATGTAACTTGGAGTAGAAATTTCAGAAAGAATGTGGCTTAATTAAAGCCTGATTCTTGTTACCAATGAAAGGGCACAGTTTGAAAGGGAGAAATACAAAGAAAGGATAAATCAGAAAGGGGAGAAATTGGAGAAGGAAGTTGATTCATTCAACAACAAATACATATTGAGTGCCTGCCCTGTGCCAGGCCCTGGTCTGTGTTCTGGAATTACACATGACCCACAGGGATCCTGCCTTAATAAGACTCACAAAAAAAGAAGATAAACTCAGATGTTCTAACTCCTGTGATGGTAGGTGCAGTAAGGTGACGGAGGTTGTGGGGGGGGATGAGTGATTGTGGAGGTAGGATGAGGAAGGAAGAAAGATTCTCTGACAGAGCACTGTTTGAACTCAGACTCGATTTATGGAGGGAACCAGTCGTGGGAAAATCTGGGACGAATGTTCCAAGCAGAATGCGTGGACGTTAAGAGGACTTGAAGCCTGAACAGGCACATCAGCATGTTTGAGAAATAGCCAGAGGACAGTCTTGCCTGATGCAGAGGAAGGTAGGAGAGGAGTGAGCGCAGATGGGATTGGCCATGCGTGGGTTTAGTGACCAGCGTCGTGAGGGCGTTTAGATTTTGTTCCATGTAGCGTGGAAGGTTTTGGTGCAACCTGATCTGGTTTGTATTCTTAAAGTACAATTCAAGCTCTTTTGTGGAGAAGAGACTCCTGGTAAGAGTGAGAATGAGAGTTAAAGTGGAGGCTTTTGTTTGTGGTACAGGTGAGAATCTTGAGAATTCAAGGGCTAGTTCAGATGAATGGAGTTAGGGCCGTATTTTGAATTTAAGGAATTTTAAGTCTCCCTAAATAGATGATGAACTTGACGTGAGTAAAGAGAGTAAGAGAAGAACGGAGGGTCGGGGCAAATCTTTCACTTGGTCAAGCTGGGTGGATGCTGGGAGGCGCTGGTTGATGGGAATGTTGGAGGAAGAGTCAGATTTGCAGGGAAAAATCCACAACTTTAAGTCAGTTCAAGTAAGAGGCTTACTGGATGCCTGTTGTATACCCAAGTCTTGATGTTGATTGCACAGAGGACATAACAGCCCAGTCCTGGGAACAGGAATGTGGAAGTCACAGTGTGTGGATGGCATTTGAGCCAGAGAATGGTATGGAGTCACCTAGTGAGAGAAAATACAGGCAGCAGAAAATGCAGCCCCAGAGAACACTGGTCTTAGAGGCAGTGCGGAGCCTAGGTCATCAGGATTTTCACAAAAGGCAGCAAAATAAATGCAGCAGCCGTTCAGCAGTGGGTTGGAATTACACATGACCCACAGGGATCCTGCCTTAATAAGACTCACAAAAAAAGAAGATAAACTCAGATGTTCTAACTCCTGTGATGGTAGGTGCAGTAAGGTGACGGAGGTTGTGGGGGGGGATGAGTGATTGTGGAGGTAGGATGAGGAAGGAAGAAAGATTCTCTGACAGAGCACTGTTTGAACTCAGACTCGATTTATGGAGGGAACCAGTCGTGGGAAAATCTGGGACGAATGTTCCAAGCAGAATGCGTGGACGTTAAGAGGACTTGAAGCCTGAACAGGCACATCAGCATGTTTGAGAAATAGCCAGAGGACAGTCTTGCCTGATGCAGAGGAAGGTAGGAGAGGAGTGAGCGCAGATGGGATTGGCCATGCGTGGGTTTAGTGACCAGCGTCGTGAGGGCGTTTAGATTTTGTTCCATGTAGCGTGGAAGGTTTTGGTGCAACCTGATCTGGTTTGTATTCTTAAAGTACAATTCAAGCTCTTTTGTGGAGAAGAGACTCCTGGTAAGAGTGAGAATGAGAGTTAAAGTGGAGGCTTTTGTTTGTGGTACAGGTGAGAATCTTGAGAATTCAAGGGCTAGTTCAGATGAATGGAGTTAGGGCCGTATTTTGAATTTAAGGAATTTTAAGTCTCCCTAAATAGATGATGAACTTGACGTGAGTAAAGAGAGTAAGAGAAGAACGGAGGGTCGTGTGCAAATCTTTCACTTGGTCAAGCTGGGTGGATGCTGGGAGGCGCTGGTTGATGGGAATGTTGGAGGAAGAGTCAGATTTGCAGGGAAAAATCCACAACTTTAAGTCAGTTCAAGTAAGAGGCTTACTGGATGCCTGTTGTATACCCAAGTCTTGATGTTGATTGCACAGAGGACATAACAGCCCAGTCCTGGGAACAGGAATGTGGAAGTCACAGTGTGTGGATGGCATTTGAGCCAGAGAATGGTATGGAGTCACCTAGTGAGAGAAAATACAGGCAGCAGAAAATGCAGCCCCAGAGAACACTGGTCTTAGAGGCAGTGCCGGAGCCTAGGTCATCAGGATTTTCACAGTTAAATAAGACGTCTGTTGACACTTGACTTAAGTGAGATTATCCACAGTTGTGACTTCAAGAACCAGACCGTTCAGCAGTGGGTTGGTGCCGCACGTTGCCTGGGAAAGTGCTCACTGTGCCGGGCTATCTCTCATACAACATTTGAACTTCATGATAAATCCAGAAGTGAGCTTGGATGCACTCCTTGATTGCAGGGTTGTCTGACCACTGAATGATTGATCAGAGGCCTTCGTGGATGAGAATGCGGACTCACTGAAATGTGTAAAATGCACATTTCCTTTTTTTTTCTTTTTTTAATATAAACTCCCAATGTATGGTCAGTGTATGTATTTAAAAGGCTGGTAACATGAGTCTTTGTTAGTGTTTCTCTGTGTTTTATTTGCCTTTGCTTCCCTGGAACAACTAACTCTAATGAGACCTGACGTCTCAGTGCCAACGCATGCTGACTCTCTGCGCTGCCCTTATTGTACATTGAAGCTGCACATAGCGCTCAGCTAAACCCCAGGCTTAAAACATTTGGAGCGTCTTAGTCTTTTCACAGGTGACGATGGGCCCCAGTCTGTTTGTTTTCTTATCAAAATGGGGAACAGCCAGACACAAATAAAGGTACATAAGCAAGATTGGGATCAGTAGTTTGTCTTTGTAGTGGATACTGTGGTCTGTGTGGCCGATGTTTGCATTCAGGACCTTCTAGTCGACGCACTCCCCTCGCCGATGCTGAGTGCCGATGGATTCTAAGGTCTCTCACTGATTTGTTCTTGGAAGGTAATTCAGGGTCATTGCCCAAGGGCAGCTCACCTCCAACAGAACATTGCTGGAGCCATAGAAAGGCCTCCTCATCTTGTCCTGTTTGGAATGACTCTGAGGGGCCCTCCTAGCTCTGGACCTCTCCTTGGGGTCTGCGGATGCCTTTGTTGCATTTCTGGTCTGTGTGTTCCCTCCTCTCCTCTTGCTTCATTCACTGCTGTAAAGGTGTCGATCCTCAGAAGTCCCCAGTGAACTGACAAATCCCCATTACAGACTCTGGGTCCCGAAACCCTAAACTGCATCCCTTTGAGAGTTCTGAGACTAAGAGGCTCTTTTTCAAGCTGTGACAGTGTGGAGTCCAGTGAAAGACACGAAACTGCTTTACATGGTACAGTTTCTTTTGCCTCATTTTGGAAAAAGCCATATGGGCAACTTTATTGTTTTTTAACTTTGATTGAAGTATAGTTGATTTATGATGATGTGTTAACTTCTACTGCACAGTGCAGTTATATGTACTTATATTCTTTTCATATTCTTTTCCATTATAGTTTGTCACAGGATAGTAAATGTAGTTCCCCGTGCTATACAATAGGACTGTGTTGCTTATCCAGTCTTTTTTTTAATTTTAGCCTCTTTTATTGTTATGTATTTATTCATTTATTTTCATTCATCTCTATTCTTTGGCCCTTGCGGGCCCCCCATTGTAGTGGCCTCTCTCTCTGCAGAGCACTGGCTCTGGGTGCATGTGCTCCAGAGCTCTGGCTTGTAATTGGGCACACTGGTCCAGCCACTCTGTAGCATGTGGGATCTTCCTGGGCCAGGGATTGAACTGGTGCCCCTCGCACTGCAAGGTGGACTCTTTACCCACTGGACCACCAGGGAGGCCCTGCTTATCCATTCTTATGTAGAGTAGTTTGCATAGATGGTTAATATAGGAGTTTGTCTGTAAGCATCTCTGTGTGGCTGAGAGAGCTATAAAGAAACTGATATGACTTAGTTGTAACCAGGACTTTTCAGACTTGCTCAGATCCCAGTTCTCTCTCTACTTTCTAATAGTTGGTTGCAGCAGGATGGTAGTTGAGGGCAACATTTCTAAAAGAAAAGTTAAAAATTCAGATTCTGAGACCCTCCTCCTTGCTGGATAAGGTCTCTTCATTTGATTTGTTCTTGGAAGGTAATTCAGGGTCATTGCCCAAGGGCAGCTCACCTCCAACAGAACATTGCTGGAGCCATAGAAAGGCCTCCTCATCTTGTCCTGTTTGGAATGACTCTGAGGGCCCTCCTAGCTCTGGACCTCTCCTTGGGGTCTGCGGATGCCTTTGTTGCATTTCTGGTCTGTGTGTTCCCTCCTCTCCTCTTGCTTCATTCACTGCTGTAAAGGTGTCGATCCTCAGAAGTCCCCAGTGAACTGACAAATCCCCATTACAGACTCTGGGTCCCGAAACCCTAAACTGCATCCCTTTGAGAGTTCTGAGACTAAGAGGCTCTTTTTCAAGCTGTGACAGTGTGGAGTCCAGTGAAAGACACGAAACTGCTTTACATGGTACAGTTTCTTTTGCCTCATTTTGGAAAAAGCCATATGGGCAACTTTATTGTTTTTTAACTTTGATTGAAGTATAGTTGATTTATGATGATGTGTTAACTTCTACTGCACAGTGCAGTTATATGTACTTATATTCTTTTCATATTCTTTTCCATTATAGTTTGTCACAGGATAGTAAATGTAGTTCCCCGTGCTATACAATAGGACTGTGTTGCTTATCCAGTCTTTTTTTTAATTTTAGCCTCTTTTATTGTTATGTATTTATTCATTTATTTTCATTCATCTCTATTCTTTGGCCCTTGCGGGCCCCCCATTGTAGTGGCCTCTCTCTCTGCAGAGCACTGGCTCTGGGTGCATGTGCTCCAGAGCTCTGGCTTGTAATTGGGCACACTGGTCCAGCCACTCTGTAGCATGTGGGATCTTCCTGGGCCAGGGATTGAACTGGTGCCCCTCGCACTGCAAGGTGGACTCTTTACCCACTGGACCACCAGGGAGGCCCTGCTTATCCATTCTTATGTAGAGTAGTTTGCATAGATGGTTAATATAGGAGTTTGTCTGTAAGCATCTCTGTGTGGCTGAGAGAGCTATAAAGAAACTGATATGACTTAGTTGTAACCAGGACTTTTCAGACTTGCTCAGATCCCAGTTCTCTCTCTACTTTCTAATAGTTGGTTGCAGCAGGATGGTAGTTGAGGGCAACATTTCTAAAAAGAAAAAGTTAAAAATTCAGATTCTGAGACCCTCCTCCTTGCTGGATCAGAATCTCCAGGGGAGGGTCTTGGTGACCCCCGTTTAACAACCATTCCAGGAGAATGTTTTTTTTAAATTATTTTCTCTTTTGGGGGGAGGGGCACTTCTATTGGTCTTTCATTTGTCTGTTTTCATCCATCTTTTTTCTTTGGCCTGTGTGGGCCTCCCATCTCAGTGGCCTCTGTTGTCGCAGAGCACTGGCTCTGGGCGCATGCACTCCAGAGCTCCGGCTCAGTCGTTGGACACATTGGTCCAGCTGCTCCGCAGCACATGGGATCCTCCCAGGCCAGGGATTGAACTGGCACCCCTTGCACTGCACGGTGGTGTCCTTACCCACTGGACCACCTGGGAAGCCCCCAGGAAATTCTTACATTCAAGCAAGTTTGAGCAAATTAAACTATGATCAAAAGTTCATCAGATGTTGCTGTTGAGAGAACCTATCTTTACAGAAATAACAACAGCTTTTCTGCATAGAGCCCCCTTTTGTTACCAGCGGCTTTACTCACAGGCTCTGAGGTCCAAGCAAGTACTCTTCTGCTCCCATATTAGTTACCAAGAAAACCACAATAATCAAAACAGTCAACAAATTGGATGTGCAGTGTCTCAAAGCACCGTTTGTTCCCGATGGAAATTCAGCTCCCTGCTGACCCCGTGGTAGAACCCCTTTGGGGCTAGAAAGGCAGGTGACCTAGGGCCTCCCTTTGTGTCCAGGCTTCTGAACTGATGATGATAAAGCAGCTCTGAGCCCTGCCTGTGGGAGACCGAGCCCGAGGTGTGACGCCTGCAGATGGCCATCGAGAGCCCCTGTTCCTCAGTGTTCCCTGAGGTTCCCATTTTCCCTCTAGATCAGGTGTGCCTAGCCCCTGGGCATGGACCTTCTGTCTGAAGTGGCAGAATTAGATTAGAAATAAAGTGCATAATAAATATAAATGTGCTTGAATCATCCTGAAACCATCCCCTCCACCAGTCTGTAGAAAAATCGTCTTCCGTGAAACTGGTCGCTGGTGCCAAAATGGTTGGGAACCGCTGTGGATAACTGGCTTTCCTTCTTTCTTTATTCTCTGTTACAAAAGGCACAGCCAAATGTCAGTTGATGTACTCCGTGTGTAGCCCTATGTTAAACTAATCCATGGCTACAGAATGTTGTGGTACTTTTAATTTCTGACCCATCAAGATACATGATTTTGTTTCTGTTTCAGTAGTGTGAGATTGGAAATACCTATTCCCCGCCCTACCCCACACCCCCAGACGCATTTTTTTAAATGGTAAGAAGCTTGTGACCTAACAAGTGACTTTTCATCATGAGCGTCAACATGAAGTCATTCGCATCATTCTTGTTGACACTGCCGGGAGGTTGGCGATTTTGTGCTCAGAAATTAGATTTAGTTCCCCTGTCTGTCGTGAGAGTCTTGGGGATATCAGCGTTTCACCACTTTAGAATAGTGATAACGAGCAAGTGTGCAGAAAATAAGCCTTATTACATACATGGTAATGAAGCTGACTGCTCCAAGGTTCTGTTAATTCCTTTGGGTGTCCAGAGGGGCAGAAGGCACGCTCCACAGGCATGTCTTTTTGACAGTCTAAGGCTCTCAGACGGTGACTTCCTATCCTTTTGACACTTGTATGAGGTTCATGTTTCCTTCATAAGCACACTTGGTTTCCCCCAGGATTGCTCAGTGGGGCTCTCTGACAAATTTACAGCACTGGTTGGATTTTCAATCACAAGATAACATCTTTGACAAGTTTTTCTTCTCCCCTCCATGACTCAAAACCACGCTTTGCTAATTAAAAGTTTCAGTCTGATTACCATGGCTTTATTATCAAATTATCTAAAGAAAATTTCTAATGAAAAACCATTTAGAGGCTATGCTCTGGGCTGTGCATAGAAAAAACGACTATATACATTGTGTATGTTATAGAGTATCAGGTACAATGAACAGTTTCACTGAGTCTTGAAAGCATAGGGCCACTTCAAACTTGTTTTTCTCTTTTTGTAAAATTATTTTTTGACCTGGATAAACATTCATCATCTACGGTAACACATGTGCTTGTGTTAAATGCTCAGTCATGCCTGACTCTTTGTGACCCCATGGACTATAGCCCACCAAGCCCTTTTGTCCATGGGATTCTCTGGGCAAGAATACTGGAGTGGGTTGCCATTCCCTCCTCCAGGGGATCTTCCTGACCCAGGGACTGAAAGATAGACATAAATAACAGGCCTGGTTAAATAATGTATAGACACACATCGGCGTGAACAATAAGACGCCTGAGTCAAAGGTGGTTCTGTATTTCAGCCAACATTTATTGTTGGCTGATCTTTAACAGTGGGAAAATCATGTATGAAACTATACAGTGATTTTGTTTCTGTTTCAGTAGTGTGAGATTGGAAATACCTATTCCCCGCCCTACCCCACACCCCAGACGCATTTTTAAATGGTAAGAAGCTTGTGACCTAACAAGTGACTTTTCATCATGAGCGTCAACATGAAGTCATTCGCATCATTCTTGTTGACACTGCCGGGAGGTTGGCGATTTTGTGCTCAGAAATTAGATTTAGTTCCCCTGTCTGTCGTGAGAGTCTTGGGGATATCAGCGTTTCACCACTTTAGAATAGTGATAACGAGCAAGTGTGCAGAAAATAAGCCTTATTACATACATGGTAATGAAGCTGACTGCTCCAAGGTTCTGTTAATTCCTTTGGGTGTCCAGAGGGGCAGAAGGCACGCTCCACAGGCATGTCTTTTTGACAGTCTAAGGCTCTCAGACGGTGACTTCCTATCCTTTTGACACTTGTATGAGGTTCATGTTTCCTTCATAAGCACACTTGGTTTCCCCCAGGATTGCTCAGTGGGGCTCTCTGACAAATTTACAGCACTGGTTGGATTTTCAATCACAAGATAACATCTTTGACAAGTTTTTCTTCTCCCCTCCATGACTCAAAACCACGCTTTGCTAATTAAAAGTTTCAGTCTGATTACCATGGCTTTATTATCAAATTATCTAAAGAAAATTTCTAATGAAAAACCATTTAGAGGCTATGCTCTGGGCTGTGCATAGAAAAAACGACTATATACATTGTGTATGTTATAGAGTATCAGGTACAATGAACAGTTTCACTGAGTCTTGAAAGCATAGGGCCACTTCAAACTTGTTTTTCTCTTTTTGTAAAATTATTTTTTGACCTGGATAAACATTCATCATCTACGGTAACACATGTGCTTGTGTTAAATGCTCAGTCATGCCTGACTCTTTGTGACCCCATGGACTATAGCCCACCAAGCCCTTTTGTCCATGGGATTCTCTGGGCAAGAATACTGGAGTGGGTTGCCATTCCCTCCTCCAGGGGATCTTCCTGACCCAGGGACTGAAAGATAGACATAAATAACAGGCCTGGTTAAATAATGTATAGACACACATCGGCGTGAACAATAAGACGCCTGAGTCAAAGGTGGTTCTGTATTTCAGCCAACATTTATTGTTGGCTGATCTTTGGCAGTGGGAAAAAGAAACATGGAAGCATTGTATGAAACTATACAGTGCATATTTAATTTCTCCTGGTTAAGAAACTCATAATCCTAGCATTTTAGAGTATAATATCTTACTATGACACCAAAACTGGTTACAAAGCAGCTTTAATTTTCTTTTCACAGTGCCATAAACAGACAGCAACAGCAAAAACCAAAACAAAATGTTTGGATTCTTTCATCCTTTTGGATGAATTTAATGATCTTGAGGCTATATCGAAAATAGTTGAGATGAAACAGATAAAGTTGAATGAAGTTACAGTTGAGACTGTAATTAGGATTTGGTGATTAATGGGACCCATTGGAACATAGACTTCATGAGGACAAGGACCTTGTTGGTGCCGAGTGGTGGGAATATGATAATAGACAAGACTGTGTCAGTAGGCAGTGTTTATTCAGCAAATGACTGAAAAACAAGAAACGAAGGAGATGGGTTTATCTGGCGTCTCTTGACGGGGATGTTGAATGAGTTGATGAGTCTCTAAACCTGTTTAGCCACATGTGGCTATTCCAATTTAAACTAATTTGAATTAAGTTTATTTATTTGCCATCCGCATTTCAGGTGCTGAGCAGATGCTGGGAGTGACCCCCATTTAGGACAGTGTCGATAAAGAACATTCTCATCATCACAGAAGGCTCAGTTAGACAGCACTGCCCTAAATAGAATGAAGAGTCCATGTGGTAGGGCAAAGTCGGGGGAGTTGCCCTCAACCGAAGTCTGTATTTCCAACCACTCTCAGACAAGTTGTGCTGCTTCTGACATGTTTCACATCCAAACGCAACTCTCTTACAGACAGAGCTTCCCGGAAGCTCCTGAGTTTGTTCTTAGCGTCCCCCTTCTACCAGAAACTCCAGCTCAAGACGTGTTTTCTCTTCCTCATTCTCTCCTTGTACTCAGATTAAAATTCTGTTGATTCTTTTTTCCATCCAGTACCTGTTGAACAGGCTGCTTTCCTTTGATCATCACTGTATAGTGACTTCTATAGTATGTACTCTGTGCCTATGCTTAGTCACTCAGTCGTGTCCAACTTTTTGCCACCCCATGAACCACAGTCCGCCAGGCTCCTCTGTCCATGGGGATTCTCTGGGCAAGAATGCTGGAGTGGGTTGCCACGCCCTCCTCCAGGGAATCTTCCCCACCCAGGGATGGAACGCAGGTCCTCCCGCATTGCAGGTGGGTCCTCTACCAACTGAGCTAGCGGGGAAGCCCAATTCATAGTAAATCCTGACTGGTATGATAGGGGACCATGGTATTCATCATAAGAGTAGCGTTGAGATTCCCATGGAAAAAGATACACAAAAAATAGCAAATCTGGCATCAACTCTAACTTTGTTTGACTTAGTAGACAAGTAGTATTATGTGTACGGAGGAGGGCATGGCAACCCACTCTGGTATTCTTGCCTGGAAAATTCCGTTGATGGAGAAGCCTGGCTAGCTACAGTCTGTGGGGTCTCAAATCTTATATCTATATCTATATCTATGTATATATACATACACACATATATATAGCTTCCCCTATGACTCTGTGGTGTGGAAGCCACCTGCAAAGCAGGAGACTGGGTTTGATCCCTGCGCTGGGAAGATCTTCTGAAGAAGGGCATGGCAACCCACTCTGGTATTCTTGCCTGGAGAGTTCCATGGACAGAGGAGCCTGGTGGGCTGCCGTCCACGGGGTTTCAGAGACTCAGATATGACTTCGTGACTGAACAACAGCAAAGGGGACCCCCGAGCCTGGCCTCCAGTCCAAGACTGAGTTTTCCCCACTACTGAGGAAGTTCTCTTCCAAGGATTCTGTCCTGATCTGATGCCCCAGGTATAATGATGCTGCTTCCTCCTGACTGGTGGATCCACGCGCACTTTTTCTTCCTGTGTGTGCTCCAAGAACGGCTCCTTCTGCTCCTGCGTGGTGGTTCTTTTCCTGACTCAGGGACTTTCTTTACAGGGATGTGTCTGCCAGTGCACTGCTGAGGACTCAGGTGAAATCCTGGTCGCCAGACTGCTCACTGGTGCCCAGACTTACGAATTCCAGCTGTGGTAGTTCTTTTGTTTTTCCTTCTCAATTCTCCGGTCTGTCTCCTCTGCTGGAATGTATGGGTTTTCCCACCCTGAGTCTTGAAACTCTCTGGGCGGTATATTTAAGCAGTCACACAGTTGGCCCCCACTTTTTTTTTTAAATTTAGTTTGTTCTAGCTTCCTTCAGTAATAAATTTAAAAAAGTGAAAACACGTTTTCCAGAATGTTATGGATCCCCCCCGGATGGCAGGATTGCAGGTGGGTCCTCTACCAACTGAGCTAGCGGGGAAGCCCAATTCATAGTAAATCCTGACTGGTATGATAGGGGACCATGGTATTCATCATAAGAGTAGCGTTGAGATTCCCATGGAAAAAGATACACAAAAAATAGCAAATCTGGCATCAACTCTAACTTTGTTTGACTTAGTAGACAAGTAGTATTATGTGTACGGAGGAGGGCATGGCAACCCACTCTGGTATTCTTGCCTGGAAAATTCCGTTGATGGAGAAGCCTGGCTAGCTACAGTCTGTGGGGTCTCAAATCTTATATCTATATCTATATCTATGTATATATACATACACACATATATATAGCTTCCCCTATGACTCTGTGGTGTGGAAGCCACCTGCAAAGCAGGAGACTGGGTTTGATCCCTGCGCTGGGAAGATCTTCTGAAGAAGGGCATGGCAACCCACTCTGGTATTCTTGCCTGGAGAGTTCCATGGACAGAGGAGCCTGGTGGGCTGCCGTCCACGGGGGTTTCAGAGACTCAGATATGACTTCGTGACTGAACAACAGCAAAGGGGACCCCCGAGCCTGGCCTCCAGTCCAAGACTGAGTTTTCCCCACTACTGAGGAAGTTCTCTTCCAAGGATTCTGTCCTGATCTGATGCCCCAGGTATAATGATGCTGCTTCCTCCTGACTGGTGGATCCACGCGCACTTTTTCTTCCTGTGTGTGCTCCAAGAACGGCTCCTTCTGCTCCTGCGTGGTGGTTCTTTTCCTGACTCAGGGACTTTCTTTACAGGGATGTGTCTGCCAGTGCACTGCTGAGGACTCAGGTGAAATCCTGGTCGCCAGACTGCTCACTGGTGCCCAGACTTACGAATTCCAGCTGTGGTAGTTCTTTTGTTTTTCCTTCTCAATTCTCCGGTCTGTCTCCTCTGCTGGAATGTATGGGTTTTCCCACCCTGAGTCTTGAAACTCTCTGGGCGGTATATTTAAGCAGTCACACAGTTGGCCCCCCCTTTTTTTTTTAAATTTAGTTTGTTCTAGCTTCATTCAGATATAAGTGACACACGGCGAATGTGTAAAGCAGACAGAAAATTCACTTGCACATTTTATGAAACAATTACCACAGTCATCTTTGCTCACCAAAGAAACTGAGGTTTCCGAGCACTTTATAATTTCCTGCCAGAAAGTAGAAGCGTTTCTAGGCAGGAGTTGAGTGCTATCTGATGTCGCACTAACTCAGCACGTCTCGGTGTTTAATTGATAGCAGAATAGTTAAATGAGCTTGCTAAAATTTACATGTTCCAAGGCTCGATCCAGGCCGTTTCTGATTCAGTAGTCTTGGAAAGGAACCTTGGAATATGCATGCTGAGAAAGTACCATGTGTGAATATGAAAAAATGCACTGTGTACCCCAGAGGTCAATCGCACTTTAAAGCAGAGTAGGATAGGTCCTGAATAAAATGGTCCCAGAAATTTATGATAAGGTGGAAGCTCATCAGAGAAGACCTCTGTGTGTGTTGTGTGTCTCTGAGTATTTTTGTTTGAGAGTTGATACACGTAGGTAAAAATGATGGTCTGGGAGTCTCCTGACCTCTCGATACCACAAGATCACTAGTATTTTCCTATGGTTATGTTGGAACTTTGGGGAAATAGAGAAAGTTTGTATAGTATTTCCCCTCCAAATGCTGTACTCTTATGGGAAAGTTAGATTTACTTAATAAAAAGAGAGATTTATGAAAGTTGAGGAAAATATATGGAATGTGCAAGTGAGGGCACTTTCGAAATCTGACTCTGGAGAGTTCCTTAAAACAAAGAAGAGACCCATTTGCCTAGAATTGTTTGGATTAAAGCTCCCTGGTAGCTAGGGTGGGGTGGGTGGTGAGGGGCTGGGATCCAGGCTTCCTCGAGAGAGTCTGTAATTCTCCATGAGTAATTAAACCTTCAAGAGGACTCAGGTAATCTGGTGTTTTGCCCAGACTTACGAATTCCAGCTGTGGTAGTTCTTTTGTTTTTCCTTCTCAATTCTCCGGTCTGTCTCCTCTGCTGGAATGTATGGGTTTTCCCACCCTGAGTCTTGAAACTCTCTGGGCGGTATATTTAAGCAGTCACACAGTTGGCCCCCCCTTTTTTTTTTAAATTTAGTTTGTTCTAGCTTCATTCAGATATAAGTGACACACGGCGAATGTGTAAAGCAGACAGAAAATTCACTTGCACATTTTATGAAACAATTACCACAGTCATCTTTGCTCACCAAAGAAACTGAGGTTTCCGAGCACTTTATAATTTCCTGCCAGAAAGTAGAAGCGTTTCTAGGCAGGAGTTGAGTGCTATCTGATGTCGCACTAACTCAGCACGTCTCGGTGTTTAATTGATAGCAGAATAGTTAAATGAGCTTGCTAAAATTTACATGTTCCAAGGCTCGATCCAGGCCGTTTCTGATTCAGTAGTCTTGGAAAGGAACCTTGGAATATGCATGCTGAGAAAGTACCATGTGTGAATATGAAAAAATGCACTGTGTACCCCAGAGGTCAATCGCACTTTAAAGCAGAGTAGGATAGGTCCTGAATAAAATGGTCCCAGAAATTTATGATAAGGTGGAAGCTCATCAGAGAAGACCTCTGTGTGTGTTGTGTGTCTCTGAGTATTTTTGTTTGAGAGTTGATACACGTAGGTAAAAATGATGGTCTGGGAGTCTCCTGACCTCTCGATACCACAAGATCACTAGTATTTTCCTATGGTTATGTTGGAACTTTGGGGAAATAGAGAAAGTTTGTATAGTATTTCCTCAAATGCTGTACTCTTATGGGAAAGTTAGATTTACTTAATAAAAAGAGAGATTTATGAAAGTTGAGGAAAATATATGGAATGTGCAAGTGAGGGCACTTTCGAAATCTGACTCTGGAGAGTTCCTTAAAACAAAGAAGAGACCCATTTGCCTAGAATTGTTTGGATTAAAGCTCCCTGGTAGCCTAGGGTGGGGGTGGGTGGTGAGGGGGCTGGGATCCAGGCTTCCTCGAGAGAGTCTGTAATTCTCCATGAGTAATTAGCCTTCAAGGCAGTTCCCATTAGCCAAGGTTCCTTCTCATACTCACCCCCATGCTGGTTCCCCCACAACAGTCCTCTTCCCTACTGTTCTGTGTGTTTAGAAGCGATTTGATTCTCACTTCTCCAAGGCAATTTTGTTGAAATTTTTTCTTTCTTTTTATTTCCCTGACTGGAAACCAAGAATGTCGACAGTGTTGGTTATTTGAGATTACGGTGTGCTAACTCAAGGAACTGCAAGAAAGGGTGTGTGTGTATGTGTGTATTTGTGTGTGTGTGTAAATATGAACCTCTGAGCTTTATATCTAGAAATCTTTTTCAGATAGACTCTAATAGGATTGATCCATTCTAATTACCTTCGATGTGACTATTCAGTAGGATCATGTAACTTGAGGAAGTCGTAAAAGTGGCTCTTACCCAGCCAACCGTAATCAACTTAATTCCCCATTGCCACAGTGTCTTTTTCTATTTTTACTTTGTGCACCCAGACACGGAAGGGATGGGGAGAAGCTATGGACTCTCCAGGACTTGTGGACATTTTCCTTTGTTCTCTGTTAAACAGAACATTGTAATGTTTAAGAATTTTGTCTTCAGAGCGTGGCATGCTTATTTGTGAATCTCAACCCTGACAAACTTGTTTAGGAAATTCAGCCATACTAATTTTTTTTTGAAGTTTTATGTTGGAGTATAGTTGATTAACGCTGTTGTGTTAGCCAGCCATACCATTTACTAGCTAAAGATCTAGGCAACAACTTAGACTCTTTATACATTGATTATTTGACCTCCCTGATGGGGAATAATAATAATAATGATGATGGTGATAATACATTCTTCATGAAGTTGATGATGGAATGCTTCATAGCATAGCATGTGGTCTGTAGTAAATACTTGTTATAAGCAAAATCTTGGTTATTAGTGTTAGCAGTGGTAGTAGAAGCAGTAATAGCTGTATTACCTGGCACTTCTCAGGAATAATTAACCATTGTTACATGAAGTTTAATAGAAAATAAAACTTTGGCGTTGTAATACTTTTCATATTAATCATTTATTCACAGCTGTGATCATTTTAACTCAGTGATAAAGTTTCCGTATGTGTTTGTCCTTCTACTTAGGGAACACATGAAAAATTGTTCCTGCTGCTACATTCCCTGGAGCCTATGAACCCAAGTCGCCCCTTTGAGAAGCAGCTCGATCACAAATCTAGGTCTTAAACATGAAACATCTGCCTTTTACTCATTAATGTTTAAGAGAAAAACTAATGATCTCTTTACATTCTCATGTCTGCATTTGCAGGAGAGAATCAGAGGAAGTGAGTCTCAAGGAAAAATATTGATTCCCCTTCAGCAAACTCTGCTGAAATGCACTGTTGTAGGCCTTGTTATTTTTAAGTGTCTGGATTTTCTTTATGAATTCATTAAAAAATATTTTAGCGGCTCTGGTGGCCCAGTGTCTCATTCCAACAAAAACTTACCACTGGAAAGCACATACCATTTGGCTCACCTTTTCATTTCATGGCTTAATAATAATGACAAATTACAGGTGCTGAAATGATGTGAGATCCCTTAGCATAACTGATTTAGGGCCCGTATTATTATCCTTCCCTCCAGGACTTCTTAATGTACATGGCATCTCTCTTCTGATTGGCAGTTAATGTCTCACATGCTGGAATTCAGTTTCAATAAACTGAAAGTGATATTACCTCTCTTAATGGGTAGTAACAGAGACCTGTCGTTATATCTCATTTTCAACTTTTCTATGAGAGTAATGTGTGTATTGTTGGGTTTTCGAGTGATGCCTTGTGGTAGGGACGTAACTGCCCCTGAGAGAGGCTGTTTCTGCTAATCTGGATTCTGGATTCTCTAATAGCCTCAGAATCTCTTGATTCTTGTCAAAACATGATTTTCATGTCTCATCATTTGGTTGAAATAGGTGAACACAGCCCTATGAAATATTATCCAGTTTTTAAAAAGTTTATTTTCCCGTTGTTCTCAGTATGTAGAACTCTAGATTCCACATACATGCATAAATATATTTGTTTCTCTCTGACTTACTTCATTGTGTGGGACAGTCTCTAGGTCCATCCATATCTCTGCAGGGACCCCATTTCGTTCCTCTTAGTGACTGAGTGATGTCCTGCTGTCTGTATGCTTCACATGGTCTCTAGCCACTCCTCTGCCTGTGGACATTGTAGTTGCTCCATGACCTGCCTGTTGTAAACTCTGCTGCAGTGAACATTGGGGTGTGTGTGTGTTTTACAGCAGAAGCTAACAAAACATTGCAAAGGAACTATACCTCAATAAAAAGTATTAATTAAAAGTATCAAGACTACGCTCACTAAACCTAGCACTGCAGAGAAATCCCTTCTGAAACGTGTGGTTAAATGTGACTTACAATGTTTAAAAAATTATATAGAAATCCTTGTAGTAGCTTTGTTTGTTGTGACCCAGGTAGATTCATTCATCAAGTTCTCCTAACCTTGGGGCAGGTTTCATGGGAAGTTCTGGGTTCCGGGGTCCCGTCACTAGTGACTAGCGTGTTCTGTAGATATAAACTAAATCAGTTGATAGCGATGTCAACCAACTGAATTTCTACCTATATATTTTATCAAGTATGAAGATGGGAACACTAAAATATTTAACTGGAGTTGTGCACTTGTCTCTGGTTCCTCTTTCTCTTCTATAAGTTTATGCTTAAATGTTTTGACAGTTGAGCCTTAAACAACTACATTTCTGAGATTCTGGTGGAGGCTCTGATAGAACATGATCTACAGGGACCAGCTGCTTCTAGAATTAGAGTCTTCTCAACTAGAGATGGATGAGGAGGGAGCAGTGGCTGGGAGTAGACAGGAGAGAGATCAGACCAGAGGCAGTTATTGTAGTGATTGCCTATAGTTGGCATAAAATGCCAGATTGAAGGGAAGGTGGATGACTTTATAGAGACGATGTGTGTCCAAGCTGGGCCTTTTTTTAAAATTTATTTTTGTAATTGGAGGATAATTGCTTTAGCGTGCTGTGATGATTTCTGTCACACATCCACATGAGATGTGCATGTGCATCTGCATGTGCATCAGCCATAGGTGCACATGTCCCCTCCCTCTTGAACCGCCAAGCCTTTAGTCAGATGAATCGGGATTAGCAGAGGACTTTGCAGGCACAGAGAAGGCGGTGGTTACTAGCAGAGCCGCCGTCTGGAGCTGGGGGGAGCCGTGGTGCAGAAGACTCCTTTGGGGAGTTGCCTCCGTGCAGTGAGGCAGCCTGAGAGTGAGGAAGCCCAGACGCCCGGTGCCGGTTACGGTTACTGATAACAGCCTCGGTCGAGTCAGACATGTGCAGCTCATCCGGATGGTCGATGGAATATAGTGAAAAGACCGCTCCTCTTTGATTCAGGCAGCTTTGAGCTCAAAATCTGCTCCTGCATCTTAGTACCTTAAACCTATTTTATCCTTTCTGATCTCGAAGAGGTCCTTAACCTTGCTGTTCCTGTTTTCTCATTTTAAAAACTGAGATGATGTATCTATTTCATAAGGTGAGTAGATATCAAAGTTCTCCTAACCTTGGGGCAGGTTTCATGGGAAGTTCTGGGTTCCGGGGTCCCGTCACTAGTGACTAGCGTGTTCTGTAGATATAAACTAAATCAGTTGATAGCGATGTCAACCAACTGAATTTCTACCTATATATTTTATCAAGTATGAAGATGGGAACACTAAAATATTTAACTGGAGTTGTGCACTTGTCTCTGGTTCCTCTTTCTCTTCTATAAGTTTATGCTTAAATGTTTTGACAGTTGAGCCTTAAACAACTACATTTCTGAGATTCTGGTGGAGGCTCTGATAGAACATGATCTACAGGGACCAGCTGCTTCTAGAATTAGAGTCTTCTCAACTAGAGATGGATGAGGAGGGAGCAGTGGCTGGGAGTAGACAGGAGAGAGATCAGACCAGAGGCAGTTATTGTAGTGATTGCCTATAGTTGGCATAAAATGCCAGATTGAAGGGAAGGTGGATGACTTTATAGAGACGATGTGTGTCCAAGCTGGGCCTTTTTTTAAAATTTATTTTTGTAATTGGAGGATAATTGCTTTAGCGTGCTGTGATGATTTCTGTCACACATCCACATGAGATGTGCATGTGCATCTGCATGTGCATCAGCCATAGGTGCACATGTCCCCTCCCTCTTGAACCGCCAAGCCTTTAGTCAGATGAATCGGGATTAGCAGAGGACTTTGCAGGCACAGAGAAGGCGGTGGTTACTAGCAGAGCCGCCGTCTGGAGCTGGGGGGAGCCGTGGTGCAGAAGACTCCTTTGGGGAGTTGCCTCCGTGCAGTGAGGCAGCCTGAGAGTGAGGAAGCCCAGACGCCCGGTGCCGGTTACGGTTACTGATAACAGCCTCGGTCGAGTCAGACATGTGCAGCTCATCCGGATGGTCGATGGAATATAGTGAAAAGACCGCTCCTCTTTGATTCAGGCAGCTTTGAGCTCAAAATCTGCTCCTGCATCTTAGTACCTTAAACCTATTTTATCCTTTCTGATCTCGAAGAGGTCCTTAACCTTGCTGTTCCTGTTTTCTCATTTTAAAAACTGAGATGATGTATCTATTTCATAAGGTGAGTAGATGCAGAGTGTCGTGAAATTTAATGCGTGAAACATGCAGTCCAGCTCATAGTAGGTTTTCTACCAATGCTTGATTTCTTCCTTGCCGTGGAAAGCTAGACTAGGGATGAATAGAGAAAAGACGAATGTTTTGAGGCATTTATGTTGAATTGAAGTGAATGACTTAAGAACAGTGTGTTTTACTTTCAGGAGTCTCTAATGTTTGACATCCTCAAATCTTGACGCAACGTCTCCTCTCTGCTGGAAAGGTGGAGCCCACTGCCGAGAGAAGGTAGTGTGGTTTTCAGGCAAATGTCACCAGCTGCTTCTCCCCTTGGTCGTGGCTGTGTTGAAGGACACCTCCAAGAACCAGAGGCTGCTGGCAGTTTTGGCTCCTGGCTTCCCTTGCCTATCCCACCACCATTTCTTCTGAGGGTGAGGGGTGGTCTAGAGCATTCCTGACTCCTAAGAGCAACTTCAGGGTTGCTTGCTTTAATTTCTTCTTTCAGGGCTTTCAGTGGTAAAGAATCCATCTGCCCATGCAGGAGGCATGGGTTCGATTCCTGGTCTGGGAAGATCTCCTGGGGAAGGGCCTGGCAACCTTCTCCAGTATTCTTACCTGGAAAATCCCATGGACAGAGGAGCCTGGCAGGTGACAGTCCATGGGGTCACAAAGAGCCAGACATGACTGAGCAACAAAAACAACAATAGCAAAATCCTTCTTTGACCTATTTTATTAGAAACTCTTGCTTATTTATGTCAAATGCTAAAAACTCTCTTTAGAACTGTTATCCCCTAATTATCTTATTAGGCAACAGGTATCCTCATGTATGTCAGTACGTGCTCCCGAGTCTCGTGCTTTAGGTCTTATTACCTTGCGGCTCTCTGTTCTCCTCGCTCCTCCTCCTTTGTGGCCCCCGTTTTGCTGCCGTCTGCTTTCAACAAATCAAGGATGACAGCCCATTGCTTGTAGCAGGGGTTCCACACCCTATCACGTCCCTGCACAACTGCCCTTAAATTGTCTTTATTTCACCATTTTGCTGCCAAAGCCGATAGCAATCAAAACTGATAAATCCTGACGTGCTTCCATTAGCCCATCAGGGGTTGTCACTGCTGTCAGCCTGCCCCGAGAAAGGCCATTTTTGGTAGCTTAGAATTCCTGTGTATGTATCCACTGGGAATAGATCTCTATAGCCAGTTTAAAAAAAAACAGAAAAAAAGAAAAAAGCCTTTTGTTTGTTTGTTTTGACTCTGCAGTTTATTGCAGAAACTAGTTCTAGGAACCCCAGAAAACTACTCTAGGCTTCTTTCAAAATTTAAAACAGGTCTGGTCATTTTCTTGTTGCTCCGTGCTTGTTCTAGAAGGTGATTACACTCACTCGTCTAAAACAGAAGGAGGAAGAAGGAACAGGCCTTGAAATCCCACACTTGGAGACAATCAGAGAAAGCCGGGGAGAATTTGTAGCCATCTGAAGGCGTCAAGAAGCGGGAGCGATGGGCAGGGCAGCCGTGAGGGCGCGTGTTGCTGACGGAGAGCGTGTGGAGCATTTGACATTTGAATTGCAGGCAGCCTTGGGTCCGTTCCAGGAGCTGCCCGTGGTTGAGTGCAGTTCTGATCACTTGCTTGAGGGGGGCGGTGGGGGTAAAGAGACAGAGCGGGGGGAAAAAAAAGGAAAATCAAATTGTTCTCGGAATCCATGCCCATGGAGGCATGGGTTCGATTCCTGGTCTGGGAAGATCTCCTGGGAAGGGCCTGGCAACCTTCTCCAGTATTCTTACCTGGAAAATCCCATGGACAGAGGAGCCTGGCAGGTGACAGTCCATGGGGTCACAAAACCAGACATGACTGAGCAACAAAAACAACAATAGCAAAATCCTTCTTTGACCTATTTTATTAGAAACTCTTGCTTATTTATGTCAAATGCTAAAAACTCTCTTTAGAACTGTTATCCCCTAATTATCTTATTAGGCAACAGGTATCCTCATGTATGTCAGTACGTGCTCCCGAGTCTCGTGCTTTAGGTCTTATTACCTTGCGGCTCTCTGTTCTCCTCGCTCCTCCTCCTTTGTGGCCCCCGTTTTGCTGCCGTCTGCTTTCAACAAATCAAGGATGACAGCCCATTGCTTGTAGCAGGGGTTCCACACCCTATCACGTCCCTGCACAACTGCCCTTAAATTGTCTTTATTTCACCATTTTGCTGCCAAAGCCGATAGCAATCAAAACTGATAAATCCTGACGTGCTTCCATTAGCCCATCAGGGGTTGTCACTGCTGTCAGCCTGCCCCGAGAAAGGCCATTTTTGGTAGCTTAGAATTCCTGTGTATGTATCCACTGGGAATAGATCTCTATAGCCAGTTTAAAAAAAAACAGAAAAAAAGAAAAAAGCCTTTTGTTTGTTTGTTTTGACTCTGCAGTTTATTGCAGAAACTAGTTCTAGGAACCCCAGAAAACTACTCTAGGCTTCTTTCAAAATTTAAAACAGGTCTGGTCATTTTCTTGTTGCTCCGTGCTTGTTCTAGAAGGTGATTACACTCACTCGTCTAAAACAGAAGGAGGAAGAAGGAACAGGCCTTGAAATCCCACACTTGGAGACAATCAGAGAAAGCCGGGGAGAATTTGTAGCCATCTGAAGGCGTCAAGAAGCGGGAGCGATGGGCAGGGCAGCCGTGAGGGACGCGTGTTGCTGACGGAGAGCGTGTGCAGCATTTGACATTTAAATTGCAGTCAGCCTTGGGTCCGTTCCAGGAGCTGCCCGTGGTTGAGTGCAGTTCTGATCACTTGCTTGAGGGGCGCGGTGGGGGTAAAGAGACAGAGCGGGGGGAAAAAAAAGGAAAATCAAATTGTTCTCGGAAATCATGTTTAATGTAGAAATCTGGTTAATATTAAAATGCAATCTGCAGTTTTCAAGTATTCTATTCCTCAAGGAAAATATTTCCTGTTCAAGAGGCAGGAGCAGTAAGCTGGCTCTTATTACATCACTTCCTATGGCAGACCCGCTAGCATTCAGAATGTCTTACCATATTGATAATGCTAATTTCAAAATGGTGCCTCCGCCCACTGCCACCCCCTTTGCTTAAAAGATCTGGGCAAAATTCCAATCATATGGATCGATTTAGCTTTCCATGGTGCTGGCCAAGCTGATATTTCATGCACTATATAGAATATAGTTCTTCCACATGTTGAGGCATAGTGGTCTATGGCTCGTCTCTACGCAGGGCATGGCATTTGATTTCCAGAAGTTTCCCCGAGAGAGCAGCCATCTCCTGGGTTTTAGTAGAGAGAACGTCAGCCGCTCCAGGGAGGAGAGAGACCTGCCTCTAGCTTTGACTCCCTGGGGAGGGAGGCACTGATTTCTGGAACTCAGCTTTGCGCTCTGTTCAGATCCATGTGGTCCTTTCCTTTAAGCTTGCCTGGCTTCTGCAGGTCCTCTCATCACCAGGACGACGTGGGGAGGGAACCACTGGAATTTATCCTCCCTTCACCCATATATATATATATATATATATATATATATATTGCTGCAAAGCCTTATGCTTGAAAACTGATGATTTACGAGAATGAAGACTTTTCAGATATCTGTCTCCTACATAGTCACTCAGCATTCTTACCTTTTCATTAAGAAAAACAGCAAAAAGCCATATTCGGGGAGACTGATGTAATGGTAAAGATAACTCATACCTAATACATGTTTCCTGCTTTCCAGGCATCATCTCAGGTGACCTGTAACTGAACAACTCTCTGATGTAGTGTAGTAATCGTATTTATCCTTCTGTGACAGTCGAATGGAGACTAAGAGAGATTTAGCAGTGTGGAGAAAGAGATGTAAGAACAAGAGTGGTGAAGACTTCCTGGGCAGGNAAGAGACCGAGCAGGAGCAAGGATGTCTGAGGGTGTCTTGAGTGTGTGGCTGGGGTGGTTTTAAAACAAGGGAACAGGATAGTAGATGTCAACAAGATGTGGAAGTTTTGATGAGACAAAGATACTCATGTTCTTGGATCTTGTAACTCTCCTTCTGGGAAGGTTTATTCTATTCCTCAAGGAAAATATTTCCTGTTCAAGAGGCAGGAGCAGTAAGCTGGCTCTTATTACATCACTTCCTATGGCAGACCCGCTAGCATTCAGAATGTCTTACCATATTGATAATGCTAATTTCAAAATGGTGCCTCCGCCACTGCCACCCCTTTGCTTAAAAGATCTGGGCAAAATTCCAATCATATGGATCGATTTAGCTTTCCATGGTGCTGGCCAAGCTGATATTTCATGCACTATATAGAATATAGTTCTTCCACATGTTGAGGCATAGTGGTCTATGGCTCGTCTCTCACGCAGGGCATGGCATTTGATTTCCAGAAGTTTCCCGAGGGGCAGCCATCTCCTGGGTTTTAGTAGAGAGACGTCAGCCGCTCCAGGGAGGAGAGAGACCTGCCCCCAGCTTTGACTCCCTGGGAGGGAGGCACTGATTTCTGGAACTCAGCTTTGCGCTCTGTTCAGATCCATGTGGTCCTTTCCTTTAAGCTTGCCTGGCTTCTGCAGGTCCTCTCATCACCAGGACGACGTGGGGAGGGAACCACTGGAATTTATCCTCCCTTCACCCATATATATATATATATATATATATATATATATTGCTGCAAAGCCTTATGCTTGAAAACTGATGATTTACGAGAATGAAGACTTTTCAGATATCTGTCTCCTACATAGTCACTCAGCATTCTTACCTTTTCATTAAGAAAAACAGCAAAAAGCCATATTCGGGGAGACTGATGTAATGGTAAAGATAACTCATACCTAATACATGTTTCCTGCTTTCCAGGCATCATCTCAGGTGACCTGTAACTGAACAACTCTCTGATGTAGTGTAGTAATCGTATTTATCCTTCTGTGACAGTCGAATGGAGACTAAGAGAGATTTAGCAGTGTGGAGAAAGAGATGTAAGAACAAGAGTGGTGAAGACTTCCTGGGCAGGGAAGAGACCGCGAGCAGGAGCAAGGATGTCTGAGGGTGTCTTGAGTGTGTGGCTGGGGTGGTTTTTAAAACAAGGGAACAGGATAGTAGATGTCAACAAGATGTGGAAGTTTTTGATGAGACAAAGATACTCATGTTCTTGGATCTTGTAACTCTCCTTCTGGGAATTTATCTTGAGTAATCTTTTGTAAAAATTTGGCCTCTTTTTATTGATTTTTTATTTGTTGATTTTCATCCATCTTTGTTCTTTGGCCTGTGGGCCTCCCATCACAGTGACCTCTCTCGCTGCAGAGCACCAGCTCTGGGCACATGCGCTCCAGAGCACTGGCTCATAATTGAACACACTGGTCCAGCCACTCCATAGCATGTGGGATCTTCCTGGGCCAGGGATCGAACCAGCACCCTTTGCACTGCAAGGCAGACTCTTTACCCGCTGGACCAACAGGGAAGCCCTTGAGTAACTATTTTTAACAAAATCTGAAATCAGTTTGAGTATATGCATATGATATAATTGGGGCTTCACGGGTGGCTCGGTGGGTAAGGAAATCTGCCTGCCAATACAGGAGACAAAAGAGGCATGGGTTTGATCCCTAGAAGAGGAAATGGCAGCCCACTCCAGTCTTCAGAATCCCATGGACAGAGGAACCTGGCGGGCTACGTCCATGGGGTCACAGAGTTGGACACAACTGAAGTAACTGAGCACATTATTACAACACTTTTCACACAGGTCAACTGAAAGGAAAGCATAGGCTCAGTAAAAAGTTCACGGTTTAAAAGTTTCAAGGTCTGTGAATCATGATAACACGATGATGGGAGTGGGTGGGTAAAAACACCTCCTGGGTACGGGTCGGGACGAAGCAGCAAAGGGCAAGCATGCCCGTGCTGTGTTGACTGAGCCAGTGCATTCATGGGTAACGACTGTTCAGAAACATGGAACAGTGGTGATAGCGGCAGCCAGAGTATTCAGTGGTGGGTAAAATACAGGTACAAGTACAGAAGGAAAGGAAGGTTATATGCAAAAAAAAAAAAGGAAAGAACAGATTTTTAGGTATCCTGTTGTAGTTTCTGTTTCTCCCAAATAGTTACAAACATCCAATAGAGAGCATATTTTTATTAGAAAAAGTGTTTATTAGGTTTATTAGTGTGATTGGAGTAATGAGTGAGTGGAAGCTAGAATGAGTTAATAGGCTGCACACTGGAGAGGTCTTTCATTGTGAGGAGTGAAGAGATTCTGGGTCACATGAGCAAGGGTAGACATTTGTAGACTCTTGTTCTGAGCAGTTGCAGGCAGAATGCGAGGCCTCCCAGGGCAGTATCGATCTCATTCCAAGCCATCAGGTGTTGGTGGTAAAAGCCAAAGAAAGAGACGTGTTCTGAAAGCTCAGGGCTTGACTTCTCTGTGGAGAGTGACTTGTGTGCTGCTTTCCAGGTGCGTTCGTGTCCTCAGACAGCACCCTCGCTCGCTCGTGAAGCCAGACCTGCTGAAAGGCTGCTGAGAGCATTCCCCTTTCTATCCATGCTGCCGGGACAGCTGACGACCGGACACTGGGCGTTCTTGGTCAGATCCCGGGTTCTCAAGACGTGTCCGTGGGGGTCGATGTGCCCTGTTGATTGTTAAATTATACCTTAGCAGAAAGAATGTGAAACAAGTGAATTATGGCAATTTAAAACAGAGTCAGCTAGCTGCCTCATTCCGCTGAACGCTTCCTTCTCAGAGAGAGCAAGAGCGAGAGAGGGAGAAGGAAAGAGGAAAGAAACCCTGTCTGCATATCAGGTGCTTCCCAGTTTTAATAAAGAATCTGCTCTTTTATTTGTGGCTTAAAAAGACTTGACCACACTGTTTTACCTTGTATTCCTTTGGAATAAGACACAGGCAAATTTTGCTTAACTTAGCACATCTGATCCAAAGGAGAAAGATGGTTGTTATGTTCTAATACTTGAATACTGTCTCCTGACTCAAAAGTCAGGTAATTGATTAGTAGGTAAAGTAATAACCCAGGTCTGGTGTCCCAGCTGGTGACAAAACAGGGCAGCAAGGTCTGCATCGAAGTTGTTATGACTTTCTTTTACGCCAAAATAAGGGGCGGCAGCCAGAGTATTCAGTGGTGGGTAAAATACAGGTACAAGTACAGAAGGAAAGGAAGGTTATATGCAAAAAAAAGGAAAGAACAGATTTTTAGGTATCCTGTTGTAGTTTCTGTTTCTCCCAAATAGTTACAAACATCCAATAGAGAGCATATTTTTATTAGAAAAAGTGTTTATTAGGTTTATTAGTGTGATTGGAGTAATGAGTGAGTGGAAGCTAGAATGAGTTAATAGGCTGCACACTGGAGAGGTCTTTCATTGTGAGGAGTGAAGAGATTCTGGGTCACATGAGCAAGGGTAGACATTTGTAGACTCTTGTTCTGAGCAGTTGCAGGCAGAATGCGAGGCCTCCCAGGGCAGTATCGATCTCATTCCAAGCCATCAGGTGTTGGTGGTAAAAGCCAAAGAAAGAGACGTGTTCTGAAAGCTCAGGGCTTGACTTCTCTGTGGAGAGTGACTTGTGTGCTGCTTTCCAGGTGCGTTCGTGTCCTCAGACAGCACCCTCGCTCGCTCGTGAAGCCAGACCTGCTGAAAGGCTGCTGAGAGCATTCCCCTTTCTATCCATGCTGCCGGGACAGCTGACGACCGGACACTGGGCGTTCTTGGTCAGATCCCGGGTTCTCAAGACGTGTCCGTGGGGGTCGATGTGCCCTGTTGATTGTTAAATTATACCTTAGCAGAAAGAATGTGAAACAAGTGAATTATGGCAATTTAAAACAGAGTCAGCTAGCTGCCTCATTCCGCTGAACGCTTCCTTCTCAGAGAGAGCAAGAGCGAGAGAGGGAGAAGGAAAGAGGAAAGAAACCCTGTCTGCATATCAGGTGCTTCCCAGTTTTAATAAAGAATCTGCTCTTTTATTTGTGGCTTAAAAAAAAGACTTGACCACACTGTTTTACCTTGTATTCCTTTGGAATAAGACACAGGCAAATTTTGCTTAACTTAGCACATCTGATCCAAAGGAGAAAGATGGTTGTTATGTTCTAATACTTGAATACTGTCTCCCTGACTCAAAAGTCAGGTAATTGATTAGTAGGTAAAGTAATAACCCAGGTCTGGTGTCCCAGCTGGTGACAAAACAGGGCAGCAAGGTCTGCATCAAGGAAGCCCAATTAGTGGGCTTTTTTTCCCCTACTGCGACTGACTTTCTTTTTACGCCAATTTCCAAACCAATAGTTTGTTCAAATAAAAACTTCTACTATGACAACTGTCATTAGTGGCCATATACCAAATTCTGGCACACTTCTTTTTCAGTCTCATAGGATTTCTGTATTTATAATCAGGCGTTGTGAGCTTTGGAATGAAAAGGAGGCAGCTACATTGGGCAAGGAGGGCGTGATGCTGAAGATGGGCAGAATGCTTCAGGCGTGTCCCTGGCTGTTCTGAGCGAGCTGCAGAGCTGGGCCCCAGTGGGTTTAGCTCCTGCAGTGTTCCGACAACAGTGGGACGTAAGCACAGTGATCAATTAGTATCTGTTTAAAAAAAAAACAAGAGAGAGAAAGTGGGAAGGATGCCTGGAGACTGAAACTGGACGATCATTCAAATATTCAGTTTGAATTCTTCAAGCTACTTAACTGCTTACAGTCCAATGATAGACTCTTGGATTAATGTAAAAGGATGATTTTTTTTTTGTCACCTTTTTTTTTAACTTTTATTTTACTTTTAACTTTTACAGAGTTTTGTTTACAGATATGTATGTTCCCAGATAAGATGATTTTTAAGCTCACAAAGAAGAATCTTCTTCTGGAGAAGGTGCTAGACTTTTAGAACAGGACAGTATGGCAGACATTAAAGGTAGTCGGTCATCATCATGACCTTTAATTTACAGTCGCGCCTCATTTTATTGCCCTTTGCTGATACTCTGTGTGTGTGTATGAATTGATAGTTTATGGCAACCCTGAACAGAGCAAGCTGACAGCGCCATTCAGTCAACGGCATTTGCTCATGTTGTGTTTCTGGGTCATGCTTTGTGGATTCTTGCAGTATCTCAACTCTTCCATTATGATTTTGTTTGTGATGGTGACTCGTGGTCCGTGACCTGTGATGTTTTCATTACGACTTACTGGAGGCTCAGATGATGGTCTGTGTTTTCAGGAGTTATTTTTACATTAAAGGATATGCGTTGTTTCTTTGAGACGTAATTCTGCGGCACACTTCATAGCTATCATATAATATGAACACCTTTTAGATGCTCAGGGAAAACAAAATAATTTCCCAGGACTTGCTTTATTGCAATATTCGCTTTATTAGAGTGATTTGGAACCAAACTGGAAATAGCTAGCACAGGGCACTCTACTCAGTATTTTGTAATACCTTATCATGCAAAACAATTTGAAAACGAATAGATGTACAGTGATTCACTTACGCAAATATAATACATCTGAAACTGACTCAGCATTGTAAATCAACTATGCTTCGAGGAAATTTAAAAAAAAAATTGTCTCAGAGCACAACGGTCTGTAAAGTTGTTGTGTGGAGTATAAAATGGACGTCATGTACCATTGTCTAAACAGAAGGCTTCATCTTCTGATGGGAAGATGCTGGGACTGGACCATAGCATTCCTGTGTTCAGGAACTCTCCGACCATCTGTAAGCTGCCCTGACTGCTGTGACTTATCTCTCTGGTGCAGAGGCAGAGAGGACGACAGCAAGTTTTTTCTGTATGGATTTGCTCAACATGGACGTTCAGTTGAGAAGATCCGCTGCAAGAAAGAAGGGCATATATATCATGAAATCTAACCAACTTTGTGATCAGTCTGGAATGTACTGATATTCTTTCTGTTATGACTGCAAATGCATTAATTTTATTCAACATGAAACAAATGGGAGAAGACAACTAGATTTTCTTTCCAGATGGTGTGAAAACAGCAAGGTCAGACTTGAAGAAAGGCTGTCCTTTTTTTTTTTTTAAAAAAAAAAAACAGAGAACTGAAAATTTATCACCTCTCATTTGGTTATGAGACTTATTTTTCATATTTTTCTCCTGGATTCTTTGGCTCCGAATCCACTGGAAGAGAAATGTATAGATCTGCAGACCGAATCCACTCTCTCTCATCTGCTCAACATGGCCGGCTTGCCTCTTCCCTGCGTTTTGCTTAGATTTTTTATTGATTTCTTTCTTTTGGGGTTTCTGATTAGCATAGCAGTATGTTGGAATACCAAACGTTACTGGCAGAAGTGGAGACGGAGCAGCTCATTTTTCAAGGTCTTTACAGTCTGTTCTCTGCCTTAACCTGCTCCAAGAGTTACTTCTCATACGACTTCTCAATATTTTCATAATTAGCTGCCCAGAATTTTCGTAATTTGTAAACACAGTAAAATGGCTGCCAGACATGTAGTCTGGTAAAAGTGAAGGGGAAAAAAAGAGCGGCTTCCTTAAACCATTTACATTTGACTTGGGGAGTGAGCTGGGCCTGTGCCCGCGGCAGTTAAATGATCAGGCACACGACTAAAAGTGATTTTTCTTGAGGTGTCATTGCCACACACAACCGCTGTGTGTTCTTTCTTGGCTCGAGCTGGCTCTGCTGATCTTCCAGAACGCTGAAGGCTGTACCCCCGGCCCCAGTTTTGCATCCATTTTTCTCTGCCAGGGTGAAGGCGGCAGAAACCACACGTGTTTTTCTTTCTCCCTTCCCTCGGTGGAGCTGATCGCCTCCGGATGAACCATCTTCCACATGGGCGAGCATCGGTATTTCACCCCGCACAATGACCACGGTGGATATGGCACCCAGAGAAATGCACATTGGAAACCTAGTCTTCATGGCAACACACGTTGAGGCAGCCAGACAGCAGCACATTCCCGTGTTCACAGGCCAAGCTGTGAGCTGGCAAACCGTAATTCTGAGAAAGAAAAGGTTGGGAAAGGCAAAAGACCAGAGCACAGAAGGGTGGAGAGAATTGTGAACAGAGAAAAGTGTGCTCTGCCCCGAATGAAAGAAAACCAAAAGGAGAAAGATAGGAGAAATTCTGTAGACTCTAACCTTCTAATGTGATTTATTTTTTGCCAAATACATCTTTTATACTTCCTTATAAGATGTCGACAGCGATAGCATTTGAGTAAAAAACATTAATTTGCATGCTATATTTTCTCCTCAAGTTCTTTAAGTCAGCATTCTGATTATGAGTTCAAGTTCAGCATTTTTTTTTTTTTTTAACCAGATAAAACTGGTGACATCCAGCTCCAGTCCTTGGGGTAAAGACGATCTGAAATCGGTGCTGGCGTCTTTAGGAAGGTGACATCCTTAATAGCTTCTCACCCATGGCTACATCAGTGGTTCCCATGTTGTAAGAAGAACCCAGAGGACTTGTGAAGACAGAATGTGGGGACCTATATCCAGTTTCTGATTCTCTGGGTCTGGAGTGAAGCTGAAAATTTGAGTTCCTAATTAGTTTCAGGTAATGACGATGCTGGTGGTCTGGGGACCTCCCTTTGAGCATCTGATCTGTGCTGCAGACCAATTTGTCTGCAGTGGTGGGGACACAGGATGTCCCTGTGACCTCTACCCTCTGTACTTTACCTTCTCTCCCTTTTTTCTGCTCAGATAACTCTCTTTTAGATCATATTTTCTTTTTTTTTTTTTAATTTTTTTGGGGGGGAAGGGCGGGTTGGGGAGGGGGGTAGGCGGGTCACTTCTATTGGTCTTTCATTTATCTATTTTTCATCCATCTTTGTTCTTTTGGCCCACGTGGGCCTCCCATTGCAGTGGCCTCTGTTGTCACAGAGCACTGGCTCTGGGCACGTGTGCTCCAGAGCTCCGGCTCGGTAATTGGACACATTGGTCCAGCCGCTCCACAGCACGTGGGATCTTCCCAGGCCAGGGACTGAGCCGGCGCCCCTTGCACTGCAAGGCAGTGTCCTTACCCACTGGATCACCAGGAAAGCCCTAGGTCATATTTTCTTATATGTTGAATTTTTCTTCCTTCATGTGCTCAGTTATTTTCAGTAGAAGTTTAGTCACTCCATACCATCCTGCACAGTCAGGCTGTGATGTTTTCTCTAGAACACATTTCCCTAATCAAAGATTTTCAAAGATGTCCCAGCTGCTCAAAAGTAAATTTAAGGACGCAGTCGTGCCTGTCTCTTCGGCTGTCTCTTTGGCTTCATCAGCTAGGATGTTTTTCCTCAGAAATAGCACAAGAGACTGAATCAGTCAGCTCTTGGTGCATGAGATTCCATCCCAACTCTCCAGGGCTTAAACTGGTGGACTTGTGTTATTGCTTACGAGTCTATGGGTCAGCTGGGCAGATTTCCTGGGCTTGGCCAGGTGCGCTCTGTGTCTGTGGTCAGCTGGTGGTTGAGCAGGCAGCTCTGATCTTGATCTTGGGCCCCCGGGGGGGGGTTTCCTCGATTGCCAGATAAAACTGGTGACATCCAGCTCCAGTCCTTGGGGTAAAGACGATCTGAAATCGGTGCTGGCGTCTTTAGGAAGGTGACATCCTTAATAGCTTCTCACCCATGGCTACATCAGTGGTTCCCATGTTGTAAGAAGAACCCAGAGGACTTGTGAAGACAGAATGTGGGGACCTATATCCAGTTTCTGATTCTCTGGGTCTGGAGTGAAGCTGAAAATTTGAGTTCCTAATTAGTTTCAGGTAATGACGATGCTGGTGGTCTGGGGACCTCCCTTTGAGCATCTGATCTGTGCTGCAGACCAATTTGTCTGCAGTGGTGGGGACACAGGATGTCCCTGTGACCTCTACCCTCTGTACTTTACCTTCTCTCCCTTTTTTCTGCTCAGATAACTCTCTTTTAGATCATATTTTCTTTTTTTTTTTTTAATTTTTTTTGGGGGGAGGGGCGGTTTGGTGAGGGGGTTAGGCGGGTCACTTCTATTGGTCTTTCATTTATCTATTTTTCATCCATCTTTGTTCTTTTGGCCCACGTGGGCCTCCCATTGCAGTGGCCTCTGTTGTCACAGAGCACTGGCTCTGGGCACGTGTGCTCCAGAGCTCCGGCTCGGTAATTGGACACATTGGTCCAGCCGCTCCACAGCACGTGGGATCTTCCCAGGCCAGGGACTGAGCCGGCGCCCCTTGCACTGCAAGGCAGTGTCCTTACCCACTGGATCACCAGGAAAGCCCTAGGTCATATTTTCTTATATGTTGAATTTTTCTTCCTTCATGTGCTCAGTTATTTTCAGTAGAAGTTTAGTCACTCCATACCATCCTGCACAGTCAGGCTGTGATGTTTTCTCTAGAACACATTTCCCTAATCAAAGATTTTCAAAGATGTCCCAGCTGCTCAAAAGTAAATTTAAGGACGCAGTCGTGCCTGTCTCTTCGGCTGTCTCTTTGGCTTCATCAGCTAGGATGTTTTTCCTCAGAAATAGCACAAGAGACTGAATCAGTCAGCTCTTGGTGCATGAGATTCCATCCCAACTCTCCAGGGCTTAAACTGGTGGACTTGTGTTATTGCTTACGAGTCTATGGGTCAGCTGGGCAGATTTCCTGGGCTTGGCCAGGTGCGCTCCTGTGTCTGTGGTCAGCTGGTGGTTGAGCAGGCAGCTCTGATCTTGATCTTGGCTTGGTTTTCTCTCATGTTTGGGTGTCGGCTCGCTGTGGACTAGTCTAGGATGACCTAACTGATATGACTAGGCTCTCTTTCACATCATTCTCTTGGGGCTGGGCCAGGCTGGTAGTCATGACGTTGGAAGAATCCCAAGAAGGAGTGGAGACACAGGGTCTCGTGTGGTCTAGGCTCAGAACTGGCCTCCCCTCCGAGTGGGAGAGCTACAAGATGAAGAATGCGGATCCAGGTTTGTCATTGATTGAGGCTCTGTCACCCTGCTGCATGTAAAGTACAAATTCCTTAAACCTTTCACAAACAAGTTACCTTGTAGGACGGAAAGTCAGGATTCAAGTAGAGTATAGAACTGTTGATGCTTGGTCAGTCAACAATGCCATCAGTGACACTCATGTGTTTCATTTTCCTCTCAGCCATTCTCAGTCTGTTGGCTCCTTCTCAGGCTGGCTCTTTCATCACTGAAGAAAACTGCCCCGTAGTTCACGGATGATAGGTTCTTCTACCCAGGAGTCCCTGAGAATTCTCTCCTTGGGTTGCACTGGTTCAACTTGGTTATGTTGCCCCATCTCTAAGCTATCACTTCTTTTGTGTAGTGACTAAGAAAGTGCCAGACCACCACGGGCTTAAACAACTCAGGTCACTCGTCCCTTGTTTAGAAAAAAGTCTAGAGTCCTCTCGTACAGGAAGAGGCTTGGAGTCACAGCGGTCCTGGGATAGGCGCGTCAGGTTAATAGTCTCATTCAGAAGTTGTGCTCCTCCAGTTTCCTCTGTCCCCGAGTGCTGGCATTTTCTCCCTCATGCTGCAAGTGTGTTTCCTCAGAAATAGCACAAGAGACTGAATCAGCTCTTGGTGCATGAGATTCCATCCCAACTCTCCAGGGCTTAAACTGGTGGACTTGTGTTATTGCTTACGAGTCTATGGGTCAGCTGGGCAGATTTCCTGGGCTTGGCCAGGTGCGCTCTGTGTCTGTGGTCAGCTGGTGGTTGAGCAGGCAGCTCTGATCTTGATCTTGGCTTGGTTTTCTCTCATGTTTGGGTGTCGGCTCGCTGTGGACTAGTCTAGGATGACCTAACTGATATGACTAGGCTCTCTTTCACATCATTCTCTTGGGGCTGGGCCAGGCTGGTAGTCATGACGTTGGAAGAATCCCAAGAAGGAGTGGAGACACAGGGTCTCGTGTGGTCTAGGCTCAGAACTGGCCTCCCCTCCGAGTGGGAGAGCTACAAGATGAAGAATGCGGATCCAGGTTTGTCATTGATTGAGGCTCTGTCACCCTGCTGCATGTAAAGTACAAATTCCTTAAACCTTTCACAAACAAGTTACCTTGTAGGACGGAAAGTCAGGATTCAAGTAGAGTATAGAACTGTTGATGCTTGGTCAGTCAACAATGCCATCAGTGACACTCATGTGTTTCATTTTTCCTCTCAGCCATTCTCAGTCTGTTGGCTCCTTCTCAGGCTGGCTCTTTCCATCACTGAAGAAAACTGCCCCGTAGTTCACGGATGATAGGTTCTTCTACCCAGGAGTCCCTGAGAATTCTCTCCTTGGGTTGCACTGGTTCAACTTGGTTATGTTGCCCCATCTCTAAGCTATCACTTCTTTTGTGTAGTGACTAAGAAAGTGCCAGACCACCACGGGCTTAAACAACTCAGGTCACTCGTCCCTTGTTTAGAAAAAAGTCTAGAGTCCTCTCGTACAGGAAGAGGCTTGGAGTCACAGCGGTCCTGGGATAGGCGCGTCAGGTTAATAGTCTCATTCAGAAGTTGTGCTCCTCCAGTTTCCTCTGTCCACCCGAGTGCTGGCATTTTCTCCCCTCATGCTGCAAGTGTGCTTACTCAGCACCCAGAGATCAGGAGAAGGGCTATGGGAAGAGGGCGAGCGTTGTGCCGTCTCTGTTTACAGTAAGTGGAGAGCTGTGTCTCAGCAGTCCCTGAGCAGAATTGTCCTATGGCTATTTGGCCACACTGCTCCTCCTGGCTGCAAGGGAGGCTGCGAAGGTGAACACCTACATCCAGTCTCTACTCATGGGAGGAAAACGGTTTCAATGTGAAGGAAGGGACAAAGCATAGCTGTTGTCTATGCAGAGCTTTGTGCATCTCACAACCTTCAAATAAAGGTGTACACAGCCCTAAGTACTTTTTCCCCCAGAGGACAAAGAGATATTTCTGAAAAGCAGAAAAAAAATCTGTGTATCCACACATTACTGATTAAGACATAGACTTCATCTGGAGAAAAAACTTCAAATCGTAGCACTTATTTTCTGTGACTGAGTCACATGAAATGAGACGACATGCTTATCCTCTGTACCATTTGCCCTAGTTATCGTCTTGAAGATAAGCCTTCCACTGACAGAACTTGTATTAGAAGCTTATTCTGTGATCCATGCGTGTGTGCGTGTGTGCTCAGTTGTGTCCGGCTCTCTTGCGATCCCATGGACTGTGTAGTTCACCCGGTTCCTCTGTCCATGGAATTCTCTAAGCAGAAACACTGGAGTGGGTTGCCTTTTGCTTCTCCAGGGCATCGTCCCAATCCAGGGATTGAACCTGCGTCTCTTGCGTCTCCTGCATTGGCAGGCAGATTCTTTACCCCTCTGCCACCTGGGATACCTCAGAAAGAATCATAAACTTAATCCTACAGTGGAGTTGTTGAGTGAATGTATGATCCTCTCCAAGTTTCCACTGCATCTAATCAGGCTTATACTGAACTCAAAGGACCAACCAAGGTTAAGGGAACAATTCAGTGGGAATTGCCTCTCGTACCGTGAGCTAAGAAAGTGCCAGACCACCACGGCTTAAACAACTCAGGTCACTTGTCCCTTGTTTAGAAAAAAGTCTAGAGTCCTCTCGTACAGGAAGAGGCTTGGAGTCACAGCGGTCCTGGGATAGGCGCGTCAGGTTAATAGTCTCATTCAGAAGTTGTGCTCCTCCAGTTTCCTCTGTCCCCGAGTGCTGGCATTTTCTCCCTCATGCTGCAAGTGTGCTTACTCAGCACCCAGAGATCAGGAGAAGGGCTATGGGAAGAGGGCGAGCGTTGTGCCGTCTCTGTTTACAGTAAGTGGAGAGCTGTGTCTCAGCAGTCCCTGAGCAGAATTGTCCTATGGCTATTTGGCCACACTGCTCCTCCTGGCTGCAAGGGAGGCTGCGAAGGTGAACACCTACATCCAGTCTCTACTCATGGGAGGAAAACGGTTTCAATGTGAAGGAAGGGACAAAGCATAGCTGTTGTCTATGCAGAGCTTTGTGCATCTCACAACCTTCAAATAAAGGTGTACACAGCCCTAAGTACTTTTTTCCCCCCAGAGGACAAAGAGATATTTCTGAAAAGCAGAAAAAATATCTGTGTATCCACACATTACTGATTAAGACATAGACTTCATCTGGAGAAAAAACTTCAAATCGTAGCACTTATTTTCTGTGACTGAGTCACATGAAATGAGACGACATGCTTATCCTCTGTACCATTTGCCCTAGTTATCGTCTTGAAGATAAGCCTTCCACTGACAGAACTTGTATTAGAAGCTTATTCTGTGATCCATGCGTGTGTGTGTGTGCTCAGTTGTGTCCGGCTCTCTTGCGATCCCATGGACTGTGTAGTTCACCCGGTTCCTCTGTCCATGGAATTCTCTAAGCAGAAACACTGGAGTGGGTTGCCTTTTGCTTCTCCAGGGCATCGTCCCAATCCAGGGATTGAACCTGCGTCTCTTGCGTCTCCTGCATTGGCAGGCAGATTCTTTACCCCTCTGCCACCTGGGATACCTCAGAAAGAATCATAAACTTAATCCTACAGTGGAGTTGTTGAGTGAATGTATGATCCTCTCCAAGTTTCCACTGCATCTAATCAGGCTTATACTGAACTCAAAGGACCAACCAGTTAAGGGAACAATTCAGTGGCACAGATGTCTTCAGATCACTTAGTATATACCAAGTATGAGAAAGCACAGGATAGAATTTGGGGCAAGGACTTCTTTGTGTTTCAGAGATTTCTATTATAGGGTGATTTTAATAGATTCTGCTCCTCCTCAGCAACGATGTTGGGTTCTGATTGGAGCTGGTGGCTTTAAAAAGCACAGGTAAGGGATAAGATGGAAACTTGTCCAGCTAAAAGCATGTTACCAGACAGTCTGTCTTGCTTGATTTCTTCTAATAGGATATAAATGATGGGTTGTGAGTCACCCATGACCATCCACCATCCTAAGCTCGGCTTTCAAATGCTGGCGAGGAGGAATGAGAGGCATGTGCTGTGGAAGGAGAGGGAGGGTCTGAGGAGCTCAGAAGCAGGGGGCACCTGAAGGTCAACAAGTGCTTTTCTCTTGTTAGCAAAGCTGGAGCTTCCTTTCTGAGGGGCCTGACTTCAGCCTTTTCAGTTAGGAGCTTAGTGAACGACGAGAATGATTAGTTCCTTTCCCAGTCAGAAGTTCTTGTTGCAGGGATGGTTTTAATATGCCCAGGGTTTTGGCTTCGGTTATTGCCTTCAGACTCCAGCAAGTCTTGAACTGTTTATTGACTATGTTGAGAAACAGAACGCGGAGACGAAGCTAATAATTGGCAGGGGTCCCAATCCTGTGTCATTATGGTTATTAATGAGGGTAAGGGCTGTGTATGGAAAGGTTGCTGATTGGAATTGCTTGTTTCCAGATCTTTCCTTGAGGGCTGGGGTCATAGTTATGGGCTGTATTTTTTTTTTTTTTCTGGAAGTAAATACAGAGATTGCTTTAGGACTTGGTAGATAATTTGGTTCATTGGCAAATTAGTCAAAGGAGAATAAACCGTGTTTTCCTGATCATTACTTTCAACCCCAAGCCTCATTGTATCAATCAGTAGAATGCTTAGCATAAGGAATGTTTATGGAAAATTCCCAGTGCCGTGAGTGACTACACTGACTACTCCATCCACCTCCTTGCCGGGTCGGGAGAGGCTAGTGTCACCGTGTACGTGGAGAAATGGATCTGGTTCATCAGAGAGGCAGCAGTTCCTCCGTGTCCTGCAAAAGGTCGTGGCTCCTTTATCAGGGGTGGGGAGAGCTGGCCACTGCCACCCTTAAGAGCTCTGCCTCCTCAGATCTTCAGTGGACACTAACACCTACTGATTTTATTTCTTTTAACAATCTTCATGCTTCTTAATGATATTACTTTTTTGGGGTGGGGGTGGGTTGGGGAGGGAGGGGGGTGGGCGGGCCACTTCCACTGGTCTTTCATTTGTCTAGTTTCATCCATCTTTGTTCTTTGGCCCGTGTGGGCCTCCCATCGCGGTGGCCTCTGTTGTCACAGAGTACCGGCTCTGGGCACATGCGCTCCAGAGCTCCGGCTTGGTAATTGGACACATCTGTCCAGCCACTCCGCGGCACGTGGGATCTTCCCAGGCCAGGGATCGAACCGGCACCCCTTGCACTGCAAGGCAATGTCCTTACCCACTGGACCACCAGGGGAAGCCCTGATATTACTTTTAAAAGACATGATAGTCATAGATATATTTTGATATTTCCCCAATCATAGCACAGCCTTACTAAACACTTCAGCATCACTTCATGTTGTCCAAATTCTTTACATTGGTCTTTTTGAGACAGTTTTTGAAATCTATACCAAGTAGAACAGATGTTTATTCATCTCTTTAAAGTGATATGCAGTTCCAGGTTTTCCTGGTTGAGACTCATGGTAAGTCTGAATAGAACATTCCCTCACCAGTGTTGCCTGGCGTTTATCTGTGCCCATAGTGACGTGGTGGGTAGCGCAGCACTGCGTTCTCCTCTGATGACTTCTTTTGAATATGCCGGTGTGTATTTCTCTTGAGATCGATGACTTTTCAGGTTACACAGTCCAATGGGAAGGAATTTCAGTAGATACCAAAGTATAAAACAATGCAGTAGTGCCAAAAACATGCATAATTGAAGTTGTAAGAGAGACAGCTCGTTGTTCAGTCGTGTCTGACTCTTTGTGACCCCGTGGACTGGAGCCCGCCAGCCTCCTCCATCCGTGGGATTTTTCGGGCTAGAATCCTGGAGTGGGGGGCCTTTCCCTCCTCCAGGGGATCGTCCCAGTCCAAGGGCTGAGCCCAGGTCTCCTCCACTGCAGGCAGGGTCTTATACTGTCTGAGCCACTGGGGCGAGAGCAAGTGGAGTTGTAAAGACCTCCTGTATTTTTGAGATTGGCTCCATTTTTTGGTCTCCCACAACATCTTCAGGGACTCAGTTCATTTTGTGTCCAGATGAAACTGTGGCAGGAGCACAGGTCTTTGTTCAGAGTCCTTATAAACTGTGGTGCCACATGTGACCCTTTGTAAGACATTTACATGGAAACCTCAGGAGGTTTGCTAACTGAAGGTCCAAGTGCATGGTGGGGCGTGGTGGTGGCGTCTCATACGTTCTACTGACAATGGGGGACGTGGGCGTGATGCGTGGCAGGGTGCCACGGGGCATCTGTCTTCAGCCGCTTCCATGCCAGGACTCCTCGCCACACCCTGTCTTGGTTTTGGAAACTCCTCACAGGATAGGATACTTTCAGGCCAAAGCCTAAACAAGCCTCCTTCTCTGAGACTTACCCTTGAAATTACACTCGAAATATAATCCGCTTTGGTTTCTAGACTGAATTTCTACAGTCTGGCTTGTTGGGATATAAGCAGGGAGTTCAGATTCCAACACTGTGGGCATTTTCTTTGTAGGTGGCGTTGGTCCGAGGTTAGCATGAAAAGAGGGCTGAGACCTGTTTTCCAGGGCATCTAGGGGCACTTCATTTTGGAGCCCTGCCTTGGGAATTCCTTCTCCATTTATATTAGCATTGTAACCTCTTTCCATCTACAGTTAGAGATGTGATTAGTTTCTGAGCAGCTCAGCTCTGTCCATGGCGTTTTCCTGCTACGTTGGGATTCTTTGGTCATTATCATCTTACTGGTTTCTTCCCCCTTGAGGTAGCAGCACTAAATTGGATGATAAGGAGATGAGTGTTTGTAATCCCCTCTGCTGTTAGCTCAGGGACTCTAATGACACAGAGGCCAAGGTGGAAGCGGGCACACAGGGATTTGTTGGTTGACATTCCTGGGGATGGCCAAGTGGAGAAGGGGCCTGTGGACCAGGGAAGGGAATTCAGATGCATGCAGGTTTCAGGACTGTGAAAAGACAGAGGCAAGGAAGGGGCGAAGGGCAAGACAGTGCCACAGCTTTGCCAGGCTGACGCGTGGTCCCCATATAGGCAGCTCATCCGAAATGTCTCACGCTAGGTGGGAAGGGTCTGGTCTAGTCACCTGTGCTCTGTCATCGTGGGGGGAAGTGGGCCTTGGTGTGTGCATGGTGATGGAACAGAAAATGTAGGATGGACACCGTCAGCCAGCTCACTCCTCACCGCAGCGTCTGTCTTGAAGACGTGTCTGGTCGTTGGCCACCGTGCATCCCCAGAGGACTAACTTTGAGTATTGTGTTGGTCAGAAAGGTCAGACTTTCACATAAAATCTTCACAAAAGAAGACAGTATTAGATGAGTAGAAGAAAGTACTAGTTACTGTCGTAGTCAGTTTGGGCCACTCTGACAAAGTGCCATGGATTTTGGTGGCTTGTAAACAACAGAGATTTATTTCCCATAATTCTGGGGCTGAAGTTCTGAGTTATTCGGTAGGGAAACTCCTCACAGGATAGGATACTTTCAGGCCAAAGCCTAAACAAGCTCCTTCTCTGAGACTTACCCTTGAAATTACACTCGAAATATAATCCGCTTTGGTTTCTAGACTGAATTTCTACAGTCTGGCTTGTTGGGATATAAGCAGGGAGTTCAGATTCCAACACTGTGGGCATTTTCTTTGTAGGTGGCGTTGGTCCGAGGTTAGCATGAAAAGAGGGCTGAGACCTGTTTTCCAGGGCATCTAGGGGCACTTCATTTTGGAGCCCTGCCTTGGGAATTCCTTCTCCATTTATATTAGCATTGTAACCTCTTTCCATCTACAGTTAGAGATGTGATTAGTTTCTGAGCAGCTCAGCTCTGTCCATGGCGTTTTCCTGCTACGTTGGGATTCTTTGGTCATTATCATCTTACTGGTTTCTTCCCCCTTGAGGTAGCAGCACTAAATTGGATGATAAGGAGATGAGTGTTTGTAATCCCCTCTGCTGTTAGCTCAGGGACTCTAATGACACAGAGGCCAAGGTGGAAGCGGGCACACAGGGATTTGTTGGTTGACATTCCTGGGGATGGCCAAGTGGAGAAGGGGCCTGTGGACCAGGGAAGGGAATTCAGATGCATGCAGGTTTCAGGACTGTGAAAAGACAGAGGCAAGGAAGGGGCGAAGGGCAAGACAGTGCCACAGCTTTGCCAGGCTGACGCGTGGTCCCCATATAGGCAGCTCATCCGAAATGTCTCACGCTAGGTGGGAAGGGTCTGGTCTAGTCACCTGTGCTCTGTCATCGTGGGGGGAAGTGGGCCTTGGTGTGTGCATGGTGATGGAACAGAAAATGTAGGATGGACACCGTCAGCCAGCTCACTCCTCACCGCAGCGTCTGTCTTGAAGACGTGTCTGGTCGTTGGCCACCGTGCATCCCCAGAGGACTAACTTTGAGTATTGTGTTGGTCAGAAAGGTCAGACTTTCACATAAAATCTTCACAAAAGAAGACAGTATTAGATGAGTAGAAGAAAGTACTAGTTACTGTCGTAGTCAGTTTGGGCCACTCTGACAAAGTGCCATGGATTTTGGTGGCTTGTAAACAACAGAGATTTATTTCCCATAATTCTGGGGCTGAAGTTCTGGATCAGGGCACCAGCATTAAGTTCTGGTGAGGGTCTTTTTCTGGGGTGTCGATAGCTGATTTCTCATTGTATCGCCAAAAGCACGCCAGGCCGCTGGCCTCTCCTTAGAACTGCACTGACCTCATTCAGGAGGGCTCCACCCTGATGACCTGATCCCTTCCCAAAGGCCCCCCTCCAGACACCATTGCCCTGGGGATTAGATTTCAGCCTACAGATCTGGGGGGCACAGTAACATTCAGTCTGTAACAGTTACCATTCACTGGTTTTGCAAAGAAACAATGATATCTTTCCTTAATAAAATAGATAGTGTGGGAAATTCCCTGGTGGTCCAGTGGTTAATGCTTCATGCTTCCAGTGCAGGGGGCATGGGTTCAATCCCTGGTCAGGGAACTAAGACCCCCTAGTCTCATGGCCAGAAAAATAAATACAAGCAGCATTCAGTGTAATTTAGAAGAATTAACATTGGGGTACAAGAATTATTTTTCCATTAAAGATTTCATTGAATCCTCAATTGCTTCATACCAGAAATAGAACATGAACAGCCATTGCCCAAGTCCTACCAGCAGTCACTCGAAATCACATCGTGAGTGTGGTCTCTGGCCCTTCCTCGTGTCTATCATCACTGCCCCCTGGACTCTCAGAAATGAGCTTCCAGCAGGTCTTATTCTTCTCGACTTCCTGACCATTCATTGACCACCTAGCAGTTGCTGTTTACCCTTTAAAAACGTTTTCTTCTTAAAACATTCAGATGGTTTCAAATTTCTCCTTCTCATGTGGAAGCTATGTCTGTGGCCGCAAGCCACCCCGTGACCGGGGTGGAGGGTCCCCTCCACACACTGCCCTGTCTTCCTCCCTGCACGCAGACCACCCCTGAAGCCCCTGCTTCCGTGCTCCGGCCAGCCCGCGCCTCCTGCCTCCAGACTTTCACATAAAATCTTCACAAAAGAAGACAGTATTAGATGAGTAGAAGAAAGTACTAGTTACTGTCGTAGTCAGTTTGGGCCACTCTGACAAAGTGCCATGGATTTTGGTGGCTTGTAAACAACAGAGATTTATTTCCCATAATTCTGGGGCTGAAGTTCTGGATCAGGGCACCAGCATTAAGTTCTGGTGAGGGTCTTTTTCTGGGGTGTCGATAGCTGATTTCTCATTGTATCGCCAAAAGCACGCCAGGCCGCTGGCCTCTCCTTAGAACTGCACTGACCTCATTCAGGAGGGCTCCACCCTGATGACCTGATCCCTTCCCAAAGGCCCCCCTCCAGACACCATTGCCCTGGGGATTAGATTTCAGCCTACAGATCTGGGGGGCACAGTAACATTCAGTCTGTAACAGTTACCATTCACTGGTTTTGCAAAGAAACAATGATATCTTTCCTTAATAAAATAGATAGTGTGGGAAATTCCCTGGTGGTCCAGTGGTTAATGCTTCATGCTTCCAGTGCAGGGGGCATGGGTTCAATCCCTGGTCAGGGAACTAAGACCCCCTAGTCTCATGGCCAGAAAAATAAATACAAGCAGCATTCAGTGTAATTTAGAAGAATTAACATTGGGGTACAAGAATTATTTTTCCATTAAAGATTTCATTGAATCCTCAATTGCTTCATACCAGAAATAGAACATGAACAGCCATTGCCCAAGTCCTACCAGCAGTCACTCGAAATCACATCGTGAGTGTGGTCTCTGGCCCTTCCTCGTGTCTATCATCACTGCCCCCTGGACTCTCAGAAATGAGCTTCCAGCAGGTCTTATTCTTCTCGACTTCCTGACCATTCATTGACCACCTAGCAGTTGCTGTTTACCCTTTAAAAACGTTTTCTTCTTAAAACATTCAGATGGTTTCAAATTTCTCCTTCTCATGTGGAAGCTATGTCTGTGGCCCGCAAGCCACCCCGTGACCCGGGGGTGGGAGGGTCCCCCCTCCACACACTGCCCTGTCTTCCTCCCTGCACGCAGACCACGCCTGAAGCCCCTGCTTCCGTGCTCAGGCCAGCCCGCGCCTCCTGCCTCCAGAGCTCTGCCCTTGTGCCCTTTTTGTCCGGAGCCCCTTTCCCCGCTCTCCCCACGGTGGTCTCTTGATCTTCATGTTTGAAACACCCCGGGCCACACAGGCATCATCGGGGCTGCATGTAACCCGCCGCGGAGCCAGACCTCGACGTCTGCGATTCGCTCAGGAGGCTCCCACCGCCGAGAGCTCGATGTCCATCAGCAGCTGCCTGAGCTAAAGCAGAGAGCTTGTTTGCTTTGGGGGAAAGGCTGAGAGAACAGAAGCAGGATCAGAGAAACACTTCCATCTTGGGTCTCTTCTGTCAGCAAGTTCCTCACATATTCCCTTTGTAAATGCAAATTATCCTGTCAACTGGCCCGGTATTACATTAGGAGGAGACACTCATACTTGGAAGAATGCCTGCATAAAATGGATCATGTAGAGTGTGGTCGTGTGTTCAATTTGTTGTTGTCGTCCAGTTGCTAAGTCGTGTCTGACTCTTTGTGACCCGTGGACTGCAGCATGCCAGGCTTCCCTGTCCTGCACTGTCTCCCGGAGTCTGCCCAAGTTCATGTCCACGGAGTCGGTGATGCCATCCAAGCATCTCATCCTCTGCTGCCCTCTTCTCCTTTTGTCTTCAGGCTTTCCCAGCATCGGAGTCTTTACCAGTGAGTCAGCTGTGTGCGTCAGGTGGCCCAAGTATTGGAACTTCAGCTTCAGCATCAGTCTTTCCAATGAGAATTCAGGATTGACTGGTTTAAGTTTTTAGTTGTAGATAAGTGTGTGTCCAGACTGCTTCCAGACTGCTAGCGTGGCGCCTGCCTCAGTACAGCAGATTCACAACACATGGTCTTGAGTTCAGCGCCCACAGTGCAAGGTTTCTATGCAGATAGCTATGTTGCAGTTTTGGGGTACCCTGCCTATCATAAACAGCTAATAAAACTTCCTTGTGTGTCCTGATTTTAAAGATCTATAACTTATGACTATTTGATGATTGCTTACATGGCAGTAAGTCAAGTGATAGACCTGGGACATTGATTACTCCTGCTTCATTCAGCCTCTCTTGTTTGTAAGTTAATATTCTCATCTATAAAAATGAGGAAGGTTGAAAGAAAGGCCTGAAGAGGGGGAACCAAGTGCATGTCCATGCATCTGTGGCTCTTTGTCCTGTGCATTTATTTGTCATTAGATAAAAAGGAACAGGGGCTTCCTTGGTAGCTTAGACAGTAAAGAATCCACCTGAAGTGCAGGAGACGAGAATTTGATCCCTGGATCAGAAAGAGCCCCTGGAAGAGGAACTGGCCACCCACTCCCGCATTCCTGCCTGGAGAATCCCAGGAACAGAGGAGCCCGGTGGGCGACAGTCCAGGGGGTTGCCGAGAGTTGGACATGACAGAGTGAGGAAGCATAGACATACACAAGGAATGTATAGGAAGAAACTTTATTCCATGTCCTATATCTTATGTCATAATGTACAAATTGTGAGTAGATGATGAGATATTAATGTGGTGTTGACTTTCTATACCAAGGACTGGCAAACTGTTTTTTTTTTAAAGGGCCTGGTAGTCTCTATTTTGGGCTTTGCAGACCACATGGTTGCTGTCGTATTTTCTCCTATTTGTCCCCAACCTCCTTCCCTTTTTTCTCCTTCTTCTTTTAACTCGTTAAAACGTAAAGCATGTACTAGTTCATGACAGGGCAGCTATCATGGGTTGGTATGCTACTAACTTTTGATCTATAAAATAATGTAACTCAATTCACCAAAGTCAAAACCAGATAGAAACTGTCATCTGAAATTGCTTTAAATGCAGTAAGAGCAATATTGGAACTTCAGCTTCAGCATCAGTCTTTCCAATGAGAATTCAGGATTGACTGGTTTAAGTTTTTAGTTGTAGATAAGTGTGTGTCCAGACTGCTTCCAGACTGCTAGCGTGGCGCCTGCCTCAGTACAGCAGATTCACAACACATGGTCTTGAGTTCAGCGCCCACAGTGCAAGGTTTCTATGCAGATAGCTATGTTGCAGTTTTGGGGTACCCTGCCTATCATAAACAGCTAATAAAACTTCCTTGTGTGTCCTGATTTTAAAGATCTATAACTTATGACTATTTGATGATTGCTTACATGGCAGTAAGTCAAGTGATAGACCTGGGACATTGATTACTCCTGCTTCATTCAGCCCTTCTTGGTTGGAAGTTAATAATCTCCACTATAAAAATGAGGAAGGTTGAAAGAAAGGCCTGAAGAGGGGGAACCAAGTGCATGTCCATGCATCTGTGGCTCTTTGTCCTGTGCATTTATTTGTCATTAGATAAAAAGGAACAGGGGCTTCCTTGGTAGCTTAGACAGTAAAGAATCCACCTGAAGTGCAGGAGACGAGAATTTGATCCCTGGATCAGAAAGAGCCCCTGGAAGAGGAACTGGCCACCCACTCCCGCATTCCTGCCTGGAGAATCCCAGGAACAGAGGAGCCCGGTGGGCGACAGTCCAGGGGGTTGCCGAGAGTTGGACATGACAGAGTGAGGAAGCATAGACATACACAAGGAATGTATAGGAAGAAACTTTATTCCATGTCCTATATCTTATGTCATAATGTACAAATTGTGAGTAGATGATGAGATATTAATGTGGTGTTGACTTTCTATACCAAGGACTGGCAAACTGTTTTTTTTTTAAAGGGCCTGGTAGTCTCTATTTTGGGCTTTGCAGACCACATGGTTGCTGTCGTATTTTCTCCTATTTGTCCCCAACCTCCTTCCCTTTTTTCTCCTTCTTCTTTTAACTCGTTAAAACGTAAAGCATGTACTAGTTCATGACAGGGCAGCTATCATGGGTTGGTATGCTACTAACTTTTGATCTATAAAATAATGTAACTCAATTCACCAAAGTCAAAACCAGATAGAAACTGTCATCTGAAATTGCTTTAAATGCAGTAAGAGCAAAATGTTAAACTCTCAAAACATGGGGGACTTTATAATTTCAAGGATATCAAAGATCGGTTAAAATCTGCATTTGCTTAGCGACAGAAAAAAATTAGAGCAGGAATATACATCCATTCAGACAAATGTTTTCCTAGTTTCTTGAACCTTTTGGGGAGGGATTTTGAACGACTGAACTACCAAATGTATGGTCAGGATTTCCTAAGTTTTGAATGAGATTACAGGAGTGAGGAAAACATGGATTTTGCACATTACCCTGGGAACGAAGAGTGCAGGCTGTCTCCCAGGGGCAGTGATTGGTGGGTTTGTTTGTTATCGTTCATGTACCGTCAAGTCTGTGCATGTGGGTTGCATAAACACTAGTGTTCAGAAGGGTTGCTGCCAATGGTGTTCAGGTAAACCTTCTCTCTAAGAAGAAAGAAAAGTACTGAGTTTGGTGTAAATACTCCCACCACGGCCCATTTCGAGCTGGCACTGGCTTCACACTCATCTGAGTAAAATGCATGAGTGTGTATTTATTTAGAAATAGTTTTATCTGTGTTTTCAGGGGCGTCGTTGCTGCACGCTGGCTTTCTCTGGCAGGGGCTGCTCTCTCGCTGTGGTGTGTGGGCTTCTCCCTGCAGCGGCTCCTGCTGCCGCCAAGCTCGGGATTCTAGGGCACACGGGCTCAATGGTTGTGGTCCACTGACTTCCTTGCTCCAGGACGTGTGAAGTCTTCCCAGAGCAGGGATAAGCCCGTGTCCCCTGCATTGGCAGGGGGATTGCTGTCCACTCAGTTAACAAGAACGTTCCAGAAGTACTTGGTAATCAATTCTTCAAGCTTCTAGAAGCTGACTCCAGCAGAACCCTGGGTGTCGCCCACCGAAGAAAATGTTAGCTATGGTTGGCATACTTGCCTCAAAGATGTCTGTTCCGTGCTGTGCCACACGGACTAGTCTTTCATCAATATTTTTAAGGAAAACTCCAGAAATTGTTAAATAATAAAAAAAAAAACATATTCTATGTCAAAGATTGGTGAACTATTTGATGCACTGTGGGCAAGTCTATCCCAAGGTCTATTTTGGTATAGACCATCAGTTTGGAATTATTTTTACATTTAAAAAAAAAATTTGGCCTCTTTTATTGGTTTTATATTTATTTTCACCCACCTTTGTTCTTTGGCCTTTGTGGGGCTCCCATTGCAGTGGCCTCTCTTGCTGCTGAGCACAGCCTCTGGGTGCATGCCCTCCAGAGCGCCGGCTCGTAATTGGACACACTGGACCAGGCACTCTGCGGCACATGGGATCTTCCGGGAATCCAACTGATGGACCACCAGGAAGCCCTGGGTTTTACAGGAGTGAGGAAAACATGGATTTTGCACATTACCCTGGGAACGAAGAGTGCAGGCTGTCTCCCAGGGCAGTGATTGGTGGGTTTGTTTGTTATCGTTCATGTACCGTCAAGTCTGTGCATGTGGGTTGCATAAACACTAGTGTTCAGAAGGGTTGCTGCCAATGGTGTTCAGGTAAACCTTCTCTCTAAGAAGAAAGAAAAGTACTGAGTTTGGTGTAAATACTCCCACCACGGCCCATTTCGAGCTGGCACTGGCTTCACACTCATCTGAGTAAAATGCATGAGTGTGTATTTATTTAGAAATAGTTTTATCTGTGTTTTCAGGGGCGTCGTTGCTGCACGCTGGCTTTCTCTGGCAGGGGCTGCTCTCTCGCTGTGGTGTGTGGGCTTCTCCCTGCAGCGGCTCCTGCTGCCGCCAAGCTCGGGATTCTAGGGCACACGGGCTCAATGGTTGTGGTCCACTGACTTCCTTGCTCCAGGACGTGTGAAGTCTTCCCAGAGCAGGGATAAGCCCGTGTCCCCTGCATTGGCAGGGGGATTGCTGTCCACTCAGTTAACAAGAACGTTCCAGAAGTACTTGGTAATCAATTCTTCAAGCTTCTAGAAGCTGACTCCAGCAGAACCCTGGGTGTCGCCCACCGAAGAAAATGTTAGCTATGGTTGGCATACTTGCCTCAAAGATGTCTGTTCCGTGCTGTGCCACACGGACTAGTCTTTCATCAATATTTTTAAGGAAAACTCCAGAAATTGTTAAATAATAAAAAAAAAAACATATTCTATGTCAAAGATTGGTGAACTATTTGATGCACTGTGGGCAAGTCTATCCCAAGGTCTATTTTGGTATAGACCATCAGTTTGGAATTATTTTTACATTTAAAAAAAAAATTTGGCCTCTTTTATTGGTTTTATATTTATTTTCACCCACCTTTGTTCTTTGGCCTTTGTGGGGCTCCCATTGCAGTGGCCTCTCTTGCTGCTGAGCACAGCCTCTGGGTGCATGCCCTCCAGAGCGCCGGCTCGTAATTGGACACACTGGACCAGGCACTCTGCGGCACATGGGATCTTCCCGGGCCAGGAATCCAACTGATGGACCACCAGGGAAGCCCTGGGTTTTACATTTTTAAAGGGTTTTTTTAAAAAAGGAGGAAGAAGGGGAAGAGGAGGGAGAAATCAGACAGTGGGGACCTTCTGTGGCCACATTCTCTGACACTTCACAGAGCAAGTAGACTGACCCTGGTCTATGTCACCATCCTCTGAAGTAAGAGATACAAAGTATTTTGATCCTCTACAAGAGGCATGCAATTGTTAAGTAGAAATCTAAAAGCAGTATAATTGTGTGGAATCAAAATAAGAGAGGTAGACATGCAAGCATAATTAACAGTTACCCAACGTAAATAGCCCTAGAAGTTAACCCAAGGTCAGTCATTTGTTTTTGCTTATGAATGCTTGCCATTTTAATGCCTAAGAATATGCAGTTTTAAATATTGGAAAAAAAGTATAAAGCAAGTACAATCCTCATTTTTAGTAGTTTCTTATGAAGTTAATCATAACTCTTATGCAACCCAGCAAAGCCACACCAAGGTGTATTCCCAAGAGAAATGGAAGCATAAGGAACAAAAAGTTTTGTGCTATCAGAGCTTACTTCATGACCGCTCCCGATTAGAAACTGCCAACGTGCAGGTCAACACAAGAGTGAGTAGAGCAGCTGTGGTATGTTCAGACAAGGGAATATTACTTACCAGTTAAAAGGCTGTGCTACTGTTACATGGAGCAGCACAGAGGAACTTTGAAACGTAGCCTGAGCCAAAGAAGCCCGATTAGCAGACTGCATCCTGCGTGCCCATGTATTCTGTGGAGGACAGAATAGGAACTATCTTAGCCTCAGCTTCAGGTATCTAGTCTGCCGTTGAGCGTAAAAGCAGCCATAGACCGTGTGTGAATCATTGAGCACGCCAGAACCATAATAAAAGATTATTTTTGGACACTGAAATTTTAATTTGTAAACATTTAATTTATAAGGAAATATTAATTTTGTTTTTGTTCTTGCCTGTTCCAACCATTTAAATAGGGGAAAGAAAACACTGCTAGCTTATGGACCTCACAGAGAGTGGTGGGCTGGGTTTGTCCTATGAGCCATAGTTTGCAGGCACTTTGTTATCGAGCAGATGATATGGAAGTAAATGTCCGAAAGCAGGTTGGTAGTGGTTTGGGGCCAGGGATGGCGTAGGGTTGGTTACAAAGGGCACAGATGCAATTCTAGGGCAACAGGAACATTTGGTGTCTTGACCAGAGTGGTAGTAATATACAAGTGTATGTGCATTAAAACTCACCAGCTGACGCTTAAGATGGGATATTTTAATCAATGCAAATTATACCTCAATGGAGTTAAATTTCCAACAAAGTGAAGAGAAAGAAAAATAAACCTCAGCTCACTTATTTTGCCCTTATCCTTCTAAAAAAAACTTCATTGACTTGACTGAAGGCTATTTCATATGACATTGAGTCTAACTTGCAAGGTAATGGAATTCTCTCAGGCAACTAGAGATCAACCAGTGTCTACCAGGTAAAATTATGGTCTGGGAAGACTTGAAGGCAAAGGAAAGAATTCACTCTTAACTCATCAGTTGAATCTTTTGGCCCAACTGGTAATTATTGAGTAGCACGCTTAGCCCGCAACCCAGCAAAGCCACACCAAGGTGTATGAAATGGAAGCATAAGGAACAAAAGTTTTGTGCTATCAGAGCTTACTTCATGACCGCCCCGATTAGAAACTGCCAACGTGCAGGTCAACACAAGAGTGAGTAGAGCAGCTGTGGTATGTTCAGACAAGGGAATATTACTTACCAGTTAAAAGGCTGTGCTACTGTTACATGGAGCAGCACAGAGGAACTTTGAAACGTAGCCTGAGCCAAAGAAGCCCGATTAGCAGACTGCATCCTGCGTGCCCATGTATTCTGTGGAGGACAGAATAGGAACTATCTTAGCCTCAGCTTCAGGTATCTAGTCTGCCGTTGAGCGTAAAAGCAGCCATAGACCGTGTGTGAATCATTGAGCACGCCAGAACCATAATAAAAGATTATTTTTGGACACTGAAATTTTAATTTGTAAACATTTAATTTATAAGGAAATATTACTTTTGTTTTTGTTCTTGCCTTTTCCAACCATTTAAATGGGGGAAAGAAAACACTGCTAGCTTATGGACCTCACAGAGAGTGGTGGGCTGGGTTTGTCCTATGAGCCATAGTTTGCAGGCACTTTGTTATCGAGCAGATGATATGGAAGTAAATGTCCGAAAGCAGGTTGGTAGTGGTTTGGGGCCAGGGATGGCGTAGGGTTGGTTACAAAGGGCACAGATGCAATTCTAGGGCAACAGGAACATTTGGTGTCTTGACCAGAGTGGTAGTAATATACAAGTGTATGTGCATTAAAACTCACCAGCTGACGCTTAAGATGGGATATTTTAATCAATGCAAATTATACCTCAATGGAGTTAAATTTCCAACAAAGTGAAGAGAAAGAAAAATAAACCTCAGCTCACTTATTTTGCCCTTATCCTTCTAAAAAAAACTTCATTGACTTGACTGAAGGCTATTTCATATGACATTGAGTCTAACTTGCAAGGTAATGGAATTCTCTCAGGCAACTAGAGATCAACCAGTGTCTACCAGGTAAAATTATGGTCTGGGAAGACTTGAAGGCAAAGGAAAGAATTCACTCTTAACTCATCAGTTGAATCTATTGTTCCATGGTCCAAACTTATAACCTTTTAAAAACTAATTTGTTTTAGAGCTGGTTATATTATTAACATTGAAGTATCTTATACGATCATGGGGATATGCTAAGAAATTTGTTATTGGTTGTTGTTCAGTCACCAAGTTGTGTCTGACTCTTTTGACCTCATGGACTGCAGCACACCAGGCTCCTCTATTCTCTGCCATCTCCCAGAGTGGGCTCAGATTCATGTCCATTGAGTCGGTGATGCCATCCAACCATCTCATCCTCTCCTGCCCTCTTCTTTTGCCTCTAATCTTTTCTAAGTGTGCAAAAATGTTTGTGGGATGAATGAATTAATTCAAAATTGATTTCCAGATGTTTTGGCCTTAATTCCTCAGTTACTTCCCCTCCCAAAATTTAAATTTTATTGAGGTACAATTTATATGACATAAAATTGAACATTTAAAAAATAATAATTTCATTTATTTGGGGCTGTGCTGCATATTTCTTGCTGTGTAGGCTTTTCCCTAGTTGGTGTGAGCAGACTTCTCATTGAGGCGACATCTCCTGTTGCCGAGCATGGACTCAGGAACGCAGGCTCAGTAGTTGTCGTGCCGGGCTTAGTTGCTCTGGGGCATGTGGGATCTTCATGGACCAGGGACTGAACCTGTGTCCTCTGCATTGACAGGCAAATTCTTTGCCCCTGTACATACACAGTATTGTGTACTCGTTCTTATCTAACTCAGTATAAAACTTCTCTGCGTTTTTTTCTATGTCTTAAAACCCTGAAAAAATGACAGACTCAGAAATGCTCCTGATCGTAACTGCTGCCTTATCTTCAGCAGTGTGAAAGCTCTCTAGATATCTGAGGCTTACACATCTGGGTACCACCAACACACTCTCCTAACCATCAAACAAAGAGCACATGCGCAAGTTGAGACAATCTTTTTCAAGATCAGGCATCTGCCAGTTATGCAAGCTGCCTGGCTGGTGTTAGTCCCGTTGCTGTTACCCTCCTCAAGCATGGCATTCCACTTTGATCACTCACAGTATTTGCTGACTTTCCAGAAAATGAGTAACAGTGTTGCATTCAGCCATAAGCATGTCCGGGACTGGACTACCGTGCTCAGAGCTCTCTTCACCATCCCTGACTAGAGACAGGGAGGTGTTGATCTGGAAGTGGCTGCATGCTGTCAGGTGCCCTGGAAGTGGGGAGCCGTAGACACCTGGGCTGTTCCATGACTCATGGGCTGGTTTTATGGCCACGACTGACGCCAGATGAAAGTTGCTTGGGCAGGCTAGAGCGCTTGCCCAGGTGAGAGTCTATAGTTGCATTCCGATAATGAGAGAGTCATTGGGCAGATCGGCACCAGGCCCCGAACGTTCCCCTGATACTTATCAATAGCGCGCATCTGTCTACTTCCTCAGCCTCGCGGCAGCTTACCGCTTCAGACGTGAGCACAACGAAGAGGAAGGAAAGAAGACCGGGCAGGCCTCCTTTCTTTACCAGTGGTCTGTGCCACTCTTTCTTCACAGTTGCTGTTTGTGTTTTTCCTAGAGTAAGGTGCATGCGTCTGTATCGAACTACCTTGTCATTATGTATTTTTATTAACCTACTGAGGGAGAAAAGAGAAGAGAAAAAAGGACAAGTGTAAAGAAAAGGTCTTTTATGCTGTCAACTCCATCTTCCTTGCAGATTGCACACCTGTTCCTTTCAAGTTCCTTTCAGGAATGACTGAGAAAATGAGTTTATTATATTGTGACCTTCACTCTCAGTGCCCCCTTTGGAAGCAGCAGTGCTCAACGGTGAGACTGCAAGTACTGCAGGCACAATCAGCCCAGTTGAAACGTACATCTGGGAGCAGGGGTTGTGTCCTGATAGTGGAAGTAACACCCCAAGACAATAAGAGTTAAAATGTTCAGCATATCCAGGAAAGCATATATTGATGGAATAGTTAAAATTAATCGAGAAAAGGTCACATAAAGTGTGACTCAGCAGGTGTGTTCCATTTAAGGCAGGTTGCACATTCTAATAATCCACTTTAATTAGCCGCTCCTCTCTGATAATGGGCTTTTTGGCGTGATCCGCCGAGGATAGCTATGAAGGGGGCTCAAGTTACCAGCAGACATCGCGATAACATGTTTCGATGCTTCTTAGAAGTTTCTCTGACTGGAGACTCTCTGATGGCTATCTCTCCATTGTCCTGTGCTTGCTGTCCTCTTTGACATTTTCCTGGAAAAGTTTTCATCTCAGATGGTTTACTCTTTGGGTCTCATGTTTTATTTTGCTCCTCATGACATCATTTATGAAAAGACACCAGAATGAGAGAGAACAGCCCATGAGCTGTGCACACAAAATGGCATTTCAAGCGGAGATAGGAGTGACTTGTTTCTGTTCCATCAGTTGGGGCATGTCCCCGTGACTTTCCCTACTTCATGCAAGTAATTAAAAATGTATATATTAGCGAGAGAAAGGATTCATTTTGCTGACCTGCTCTTTGTCGGCTGTCTCGGCTGCAGCTCTCATCTCAGCTGATTCGGAGATTTTTTTTTTTTTCCTAAAAAATCAGTGAAGCTCTGGAAAGTCAGAATTATTCTGTGATAGGGCAGCCATCTAACTGGACTTTATGCATCCTGATAGAATGGCTATTTATTTTCTCAAGGCTTGGGCTGTCATCTCTCAGTGAATTTTTTCAGCAGTGCCACCCGGTTTTGAACATGCTGAAATATGGATGCTGACCATGGAAACCACAGGCTCTAATACCATTTAATTGCTGTCCCCGTGGGTTGTAATTCTATCCCCACGAGGGGGTGGAGGAGCAGTAACTGTTATCACCGAGTGTAACATTTCATAACATCTTTGAGCAGACAGAAATAGCCTTCCCTTTTCCCAACCAAGTCACTCATCACAGCGAGGATGGTTAATGACTCTCCCCAGACATTTGCTTCTTCCTGTTTCTAGTTGAAACGTACATCTGGGAGCAGGGTTGTGTCCTGATAGTGGAAGTAACACCCCAAGACAATAAGAGTTAAAATGTTCAGCATATCCAGGAAAGCATATATTGATGGAATAGTTAAAATTAATCGAGAAAAGGTCACATAAAGTGTGACTCAGCAGGTGTGTTCCATTTAAGGCAGGTTGCACATTCTAATAATCCACTTTAATTAGCCGCTCCTCTCTGATAATGGGCTTTTTGGCGTGATCCGCCGAGGATAGCTATGAAGGGGGCTCAAGTTACCAGCAGACATCGCGATAACATGTTTCGATGCTTCTTAGAAGTTTCTCTGACTGGAGACTCTCTGATGGCTATCTCTCCATTGTCCTGTGCTTGCTGTCCTCTTTGACATTTTCCTGGAAAAGTTTTCATCTCAGATGGTTTACTCTTTGGGTCTCATGTTTTATTTTGCTCCTCATGACATCATTTATGAAAAGACACCAGAATGAGAGAGAACAGCCCATGAGCTGTGCACACAAAATGGCATTTCAAGCGGAGATAGGAGTGACTTGTTTCTGTTCCATCAGTTGGGGCATGTCCCCGTGACTTTCCCTACTTCATGCAAGTAATTAAAAATGTATATATTAGCGAGAGAAAGGATTCATTTTGCTGACCTGCTCTTTGTCGGCTGTCTCGGCTGCAGCTCTCATCTCAGCTGATTCGGAGATTTTTTTTTTTTTCCTAAAAAATCAGTGAAGCTCTGGAAAGTCAGAATTATTCTGTGATAGGGCAGCCATCTAACTGGACTTTATGCATCCTGATAGAATGGCTATTTATTTTCTCAAGGCTTGGGCTGTCATCTCTCAGTGAATTTTTTCAGCAGTGCCACCCGGTTTTGAACATGCTGAAATATGGATGCTGACCATGGAAACCACAGGCTCTAATACCATTTAATTGCTGTCCCCGTGGGTTGTAATTCTATCCCCACGAGGGGGTGGAGGAGCAGTAACTGTTATCACCGAGTGTAACATTTCATAACATCTTTGAGCAGACAGAAATAGCCTTCTTCAAAAGCATCCAGGGACACTTTGATGTAACCACATATCGGTCTCTGGAAGTCACTCATCACAGCGAGGATGGTTAATGACTCTCCCCAGACATTTGCTTCTTCCTGTTTCTGTCATTCCTTAAATACCTACCTCTTGTCACCAGCGCTTCATCTTTATTCTGCCGAGCTGAGTGCCTGCAGTAGAGGCTCCAGTGAGAGCAGAATCATAGAAGATCTGACAAACCTTCAGTGGCCAGACAGGCTGCTAGGATTCATGAAGTGCCCCTGGGTTCAGGATTCAATTTGCTTGAGGTGTTTAAACACCGCACGGGAAGGAATTCGTCCAAGAAAAGAACGCGTTAGGGCACAGATCTGATACAAAAACATAGGCTGACTGTGAAGACGTGCCCTTGGTAGATGTTCGTGTATTTTGGTTTGGGTGAAGAGAAAGTTGTCAGTCTTATTGATGTGGAAGCTTCATAAGGGAATCCAGTTTTGAGTGTACACTTTGATACGTTTTGAGAAACGGGTCTATCGCATCACTTCCACGACCAAGGCATAGAACACTTCTATCACCCTCAAAGGTTACGGCCCTTTACAGACAGTTCCTCCCTTGTCACAGTCAGACATAGATCAGATTCATCTTTCCCAGAGTTTCGTGTAATTAAAATCTCAGAGTGTGTACTTTTCTGTCTTGGCCTTTACCACTCAGATAATGTTTTTGAGATTCAACCATGCTGTCTGCTCCTTCTGAATGCTGATTAGTATTTCTTTGCAAGTAAATACAACAGTTTGTTTATGACAAAGCTTCTAGGGATATTCATGTGCAAATATTTTTTGTAGATATACATTTACACTTACTTGGGTGGAATTCCTAGTGATGGATGGGAAACGTATGTTTAGTGTATAGGTAACTGGCAAGCTGTTTTCCAAGTAGTTGGACCATTTTGCATCCCCACGGGCTGTGTGTGAGAGTAGAAGCTACTTTGATCCTTGCTGACTCTTGGTATTGAGTTCTTTTTTAATTTATTTTTTTAATTTTAGCCATTCCAGTATGATGTTATTGTTCAGTCACTAAGTCATGTCCAACTCTTTGCAGCCTCATGGACGGCAGCAAGCCGGGATCTTCTGTCCTTTGTTATTTCCCAGTATGTGCTCAGATTCACGTCCACTGACTCAGTGATGCTCTCCCCCCATCTCCTCCTCTGCCACGCCTTCTCCTCCTGCCTTCAGTCTTTCCCAGCATCAGGGTTTTCTCCTGCGAGTTGGCCCTTTGCATCAGGTGGCCAAAGTATTGGAGCTTCAGCATCAGTTATTCCAATGACTGTTTAGGGTTGATTTCCTCTAGGATTGACTTGTTTCCAGTATGTTGTTATGTCTATTTGTAGTTTTATCTTTCATTGCCTTGATAAATAATGATGCTAAGTCTATTTTTACGTGTTGAGAATTTGCATATCTTCTTCTGTGAAGTGTCTGATAGTATTTGCCTATTTTATAGAGTGATTTGATCTGCTATCCAGTTACATGGGTTCCTCATATTCTACCTACAGTTCCTACATCAGGTGTATGTTTTGCAAATATTTTTCCCAGGCTGTTTGCTAGTTCATCCTCTTAGTATCTTTCAAAGACATGTTTAAAGTTACCAAAACCTAAATGCCTTCGTGTATTTTCTTAGTTTTCTGGAAGTCAGAAGTCCGAAAATCAAGGTTTCAGAAGGACCGCATTTTTGCTAGAGGTTCTGGGGAGCGTCTGCGTCCTCGCCATCTCCAGGCTGTGGAGGCTGCCTGCATCGCTGGTCGTGTGGTCTCATCTCCTGTCGCCTCTGTTTCTGCTTTGGTCAGCGCGGCCTCTGCCGCTCTGACTGACCCTCCTGACTGCCTGTCATTAGGGTCGCTCGGACGGAGGGTCGTCTCCCCAGGTCAAGATCCTCACTCGTGTCTGAGAAGACCCTTTGGCCAGTTAAAAGAACGTTTGCGCAGTTTCTTGGGATTAAGTCGTGGACGTCTTTGGGAGGTCTTACTCTGCCTGACATCTTTTCACAGGAAGCTATCCACTCTTTCTATATCCGAGGAATTAGCATTTGGAAGACATGCCTTTCTTTGGAAATCGAGTCGTCTGTGGCCCCCATGGCACGTTGTGCATATCAGCCTGGGCTTCGTGGTTTTTCAAGAAGATGTTAGGTTTTTGCAGGTTACCCCCTGCCATATCCCAATCACATAGCACTCTTGTCTGCGTCCCAACATAAGCCATGAGAGCGTGGGCCTATCATCCATCCCAGCATTCCCAGAACGATTCCCAGCTCTCTCCTGGAGCATCCAGGGAGCAGCTCAGCACTGCCTTCCTGATGCCTCCTGATGACAAAAGGAGCCTGTGCTGGCAGGGTGAGAAATCTCACATTTTCCTCTGTTTTTGGGCTTGATCATGGGGTGTGTTAGGCGCTTGGTTTTAATGATTATTTTAATGGTATTTTAAGCCGTGAGCTTCGATAGCTTCTCGCTCTTGCCAGTCCTTACTTGTCTTTTATGTCCTGTGAGCTTGGTTCCTCAAGCCCCACTGGGCAGAGTCAGAGCGTTCCCCTGGGAGCCGTGCGGTGCCAAGCACACCGCTGCCTTCCGTACATAATCGGCGCTCAGGGCCGAGACAGCAGATGGAAACTGGACCTTTTCCGACCCTCAGTTCCCTGGTGTTCTCAGAGCCCCCTTATCCTGGCATGTATGTTGGAAACTGCAAGACCTCCGAGGACATATCAATCACCTTTATAATGACATCAATAACCGCGTGTGTGTGGGTACATGTACCCACTCTGGTTACAGCTCAGCTTTATTAAAAAGAAGAGTTATTGAAGCTGTGCTACATACAAATCACTTGTTTGAGCATCCTAGGGTGGAAAATGGTACTGAATACTGCCCTGACTCCCAAGGAACACACACACACACACACATGCACATATATACGTATATATATGTGTAGACACACACACATATATATTACTCTGGGATTGTAACATATGCCATGGTTATATGTGCACATATGCGTTTATATAATGGCTTTTAAAATTAAACTCACAGTTTTTTACATTTTGTACAGAAGAACACTTTGGAAACAACTTCAGCTAAAGAGCTTTTTTTCACATGTAGAACATGTCTTGGAATAAGCAGGTAGCTTAGAGGCCGTCAGCATTCGTAAACCCAGTTCTCTCTCCATCATACTTCCTCTTGAGCGCTGTGACTCAATGATATTTATGTGGCCGGATCATTGGCATGATTAGAACTTGCTTATCACAGATTTTGGAGACTTGTGGCGATATGGGGGGATCTTCACTTGGTTTGTGTCTGTGTGCATGTGTGTGCCCGTGTTTGTAGTTAAGTGTGGTTCGGAACCTCAACAGTAAGAATGCTATCATAATGAGAAATACGTAAGTATGGAGGATTTATGATGACCGCTTTTTCCCCAGATTTACTTGATTCGTAGCAAAAGGTGACCTTGTATCTAGGGAGGTGCCTCTAGGTACTGCCTAGCCCACATTATGCCGTGAACGTGCATGCTCAGACACTCAGTCCTGTCTGTCTCCTTTGCGAACTGACCGTGGACCATAACCCGTCAGGCTGTTCTGATCATGGAATTCTCCAGACAGGAATACTGGCATGGGTTGCCGTTTCCTTCTCCAGGAGATCTTCCCAGCCTAGGGGTTGAACCTGCATCTCCTGCATTGCTGGTGGATTCTTTAACCACTGAGACATCAGGGAAGCTCATTCCACGAAGTCTCACTTATTTGGAGATAATGATTGTTTGTTAAGTTTGAAGGAGGATCCTCTCTCCTCTTGCCATTTTTCCTTGAGCTATGAGCTTTGAACCTCACTCTGCGCCACCCAAATCCTCTTTATAAACCAGGTTAAAATTGGTGCATGAGACCTCATTTATTTTCAGTGGCTTTGATGTAGGTCTGACAGTTGATTCAGAAATTGTTTGATTAATGAAATTGAACTCTCTGGAAAGCCCACTCTTTTCTTCCTCTATAAAACTTGCCATAATGGTGGTGACAACATACTGTGACAATAAAAAACTCCTCCTAGAGCAAGCCTCCTCAAGCCCCTCCCACACTCAGGAGATGTTTGTCTTAGGAACGTCCTTCTGGTGCTCTGCCCTCTCTGTGGGTGTCCTGCTGATGGAATGCACCAAAGACTCGTATCTTTAAATGGTGTTTTTATTTATTGTTAAAATATTTTGAAAAGAGACCAAAACCTCTCATACATTTATTACTTAATGTCATAACTGATTTTTCTTTCAAGTCCTCGTCCATTCTTTTTTTTTTTTTTTAAACATCTGTGTAAGTTGAAAAGACATATGAATGGATGGTATGGCAACCTCCTTTACTGGGACTGTTTCTTTTTCCTCCCCACTCAGTTCAGAAAGGGTTCCTGGGAAGAGTTATCATTTGATTAGTTGAATCTTATCTACCTTGGTCTTGCTTCTCTCTTCACTTTTGTGAAGGTCAGTTTATCATTGTTGCTTTGTCTCCTTTCTCTGCTTTCCTCCTTTTTCTTTTTTCCCATCTTTTCTTCCATCTTCTCCTCCTCTTCTACTTCCTTCTTCATCCTCTTTTTTTTTTTTTGTAATTTTTTTTAGGTCATTTCTATTGGTATTTCATTTATTTATTTTCATCCATCTTTGTTCTTTGGCCTATGTGGACCTCTCATCGCGGTGGCCTCTCTCGTTGCAGAGCACCGGCTCTGGGTGCATGCGCTCCAGAGCGCTGGCTTGGTGGTTGGACACATCGGTCCAGCCGCTCTGCGGCATGTGGGATCTTCCCAGGCCAGGGATCAAACCGGCACCCCTTGCACTGCAAGGCAGTGTCCTTACCCACTGGACCACCAGGGAAGCCTCTTCATCCTCTTTTCTTTTTCATTTCTTGTTCATCTTCCAGAGATTGCCAACCATTTCCATGAGTTAATTTATGTAACTTATATCACAACTCTGTTATGAAAGTATTTCTATGATTCCACTGTAGATGTGAAACATTCTGGCCACCAAATCCCTTTATAAAGGTTAAAATTGGTGCATGAGACCTCATTTATTTTCAGTGGCTTTGATGTAGGTCTGACAGTTGATTCAGAAATTGTTTGATTAATGAAATTGAACTCTCTGGAAAGCCCACTCTTTTCTTCCTCTATAAAACTTGCCATAATGGTGGTGACAACATACTGTGACAATAAAAAACTCCTCCTAGAGCAAGCCTCCTCAAGCCCCTCCCACACTCAGGAGATGTTTGTCTTAGGAACGTCCTTCTGGTGCTCTGCCCTCTCTGTGGGTGTCCTGCTGATGGAATGCACCAAAGACTCGTATCTTTAAATGGTGTTTTTATTTATTGTTAAAATATTTTGAAAAGAGACCAAAACCTCTCATACATTTATTACTTAATGTCATAACTGATTTTTCTTTCAAGTCCTCGTCCATTCTTTTTTTTTTAAACATCTGTGTAAGTTGAAAAGACATATGAATGGATGGTATGGCAACCTCCTTTACTGGGACTGTTTCTTTTTCCTCCCCACTCAGTTCAGAAAGGGTTCCTGGGAAGAGTTATCATTTGATTAGTTGAATCTTATCTACCTTGGTCTTGCTTCTCTCTTCACTTTTGTGAAGGTCAGTTTATCATTGTTGCTTTGTCTCCTTTCTCTGCTTTCCTCCTTTTTCTTTTTTCCCATCTTTTCTTCCATCTTCTCCTCCTCTTCTACTTCCTTCTTCATCCTCTTTTTTTTTTTTTGTAATTTTTTTTAGGTCATTTCTATTGGTATTTCATTTATTTATTTTCATCCATCTTTGTTCTTTGGCCTATGTGGACCTCTCATCGCGGTGGCCTCTCTCGTTGCAGAGCACCGGCTCTGGGTGCATGCGCTCCAGAGCGCTGGCTTGGTGGTTGGACACATCGGTCCAGCCGCTCTGCGGCATGTGGGATCTTCCCAGGCCAGGGATCAAACCGGCACCCCTTGCACTGCAAGGCAGTGTCCTTACCCACTGGACCACCAGGGAAGCCTCTTCATCCTCTTTTCTTTTTCATTTCTTGTTCATCTTCCAGAGATTGCCAACCATTTCCATGAGTTAATTTATGTAACTTATATCACAACTCTGTTATGAAAGTATTTCTATGATTCCACTGTAGATGTGAAACACTGAAGGTTGAGAAAGGCAAGGAACTTGCCTAAGATCAACAGCTAGAACTGGTTCAAACAGGATTCAAACTCGGGCTGATCTTTTGTTAAGTGTCTAAATTCTTAACCTATTCCATCCATCCATCCATCCATTCATTATTATTTTAGTCTTTCATTCCACAAATACATATTTTATATGTATATATACTTAATAACAGATTATTTTTCAGGTATTATGTTAGTTGCTTACTATCCATGATCAGGAAAATGTGCATGCTATTTGTGCATGTGAGAGAGAGAGAAGAAAGAGAGAAATGAAATGCTAGCAAAACAAATAACCACAGTGTAATACTTACAGTGTGATTGTCAACAGCGTGAAGGTAGTTACAAAGTGTCACTTAAGTACACATGAGGGCTCCTGTGGGGAGTCAAATAAGGATATATAGATGAAGTAACATCTTCCCTGTAACTTGAAGGGTAAATTCAAGTTCACAAATGGAAAAGCCAAAAGAGCTTTCCAGGTTCTAGGGGGCACCTTCTCTCATCTCTGGGGAGTAGGATAGAGGCTGGGCTGGCAGGAACACGAGGTCTGCTGTGGGATTATGGGATATTTTAGTCCGTTTGGGCCACTGACACCATGTCATAGATGAAGTGTCTTCAACAATAGAACTTTATTGCTAATAGATCTGAAGGCTGAGAGTCCAGGATCACACTGCTGGTGAGGACCTTTTTCCTGGTCCATAGATGCCTGTCTCCTCATGGTGTCCTCGTGTGGAAGAAAGAACAAGGGAGCTCTCTGGGATGCTAGTCTTATTCATGAGAGTTCCACCCTCAGGACCTGATTACCTCCCAAAGGCCCTACCTCCCAGGATTATCACATCAGAGGTTAAGTTTTTGACGTGGATTTTGAGGGGACCAAAGCATTCAGTCCATAACATGGACAGAGACACTGGAAGGAGTTAAAGGAAGGTGGAAATTTCCAGAGATTGCCAACCATTTCCATGAGTTAATTTATGTAACTTATATCACAACTCTGTTATGAAAGTATTTCTATGATTCCACTGTAGATGTGAAACACTGAAGGTTGAGAAAGGCAAGGAACTTGCCTAAGATCAACAGCTAGAACTGGTTCAAACAGGATTCAAACTCGGGCTGATCTTTTGTTAAGTGTCTAAATTCTTAACCTATTCCATCCATCCATCCATCCATTCATTATTATTTTAGTCTTTCATTCCACAAATACATATTTTATATGTATATATACTTAATAACAGATTATTTTTCAGGTATTATGTTAGTTGCTTACTATCCATGATCAGGAAAATGTGCATGCTATTTGTGCATGTGAGAGAGAGAGAAGAAAGAGAGAAATGAAATGCTAGCAAAACAAATAACCACAGTGTAATACTTACAGTGTGATTGTCAACAGCGTGAAGGTAGTTACAAAGTGTCACTTAAGTACACATGAGGGCTCCTGTGGGGAGTCAAATAAGGATATATAGATGAAGTAACATCTTCCCTGTAACTTGAAGGGTAAATTCAAGTTCACAAATGGAAAAGCCAAAAGAGCTTTCCAGGTTCTAGGGGGCACCTTCTCTCATCTCTGGGGAGTAGGATAGAGGCTGGGCTGGCAGGAACACGAGGTCTGCTGTGGGATTATGGGATATTTTAGTCCGTTTGGGCCACTGACACCATGTCATAGATGAAGTGTCTTCAACAATAGAACTTTATTGCTAATAGATCTGAAGGCTGAGAGTCCAGGATCACACTGCTGGTGAGGACCTTTTTCCTGGTCCATAGATGCCTGTCTCCTCATGGTGTCCTCGTGTGGAAGAAAGAACAAGGGAGCTCTCTGGGATGCTAGTCTTATTCATGAGAGTTCCACCCTCAGGACCTGATTACCTCCCAAAGGCCCTACCTCCCAGGATTATCACATCAGAGGTTAAGTTTTTGACGTGGATTTTGAGGGGACCAAAGCATTCAGTCCATAACATGGACAGAGACACTGGAAGGAGTTAAAGGAAGGATGTGAAAGACTGAGCATTCTCTCCAGGGGGAAATAGAAAGTTCAGGGTCTCCTGATTATTTTTTTAAGGAATGTCAGTGACCTATTTTAATAAGGTATTTTATTCACACATATAGTCAATGATTATTTATGATGCACTTATTATTGGCAGGGATTTTGGAAAATAATAGATGAGTAGATTATAAACATGAGTGAGATATTCAGGAAATATGCTCTTTTGTGGGGAAAATAATACATGAAAAACTAGGAAAGGACATATGTAAGATGATATAATATGAATTTTATGAGCATGAGCTCCTGAGACATGGAGTAATGGACAGGGAGAAGGAGGAGGAGGAAGACAGAACCCCAAAGCTTCCATTTCACAGAAAATCTGGTTCCATCCGGAATAAAGCTAGACTTAGCAATTAGGAAAGAAATGTGTGTACCCCTGTGAAAAAGAATCAGGCTTGGGAGAAGGTTATCCGTCCTCTGAGGGCGGCCGTGGGCTACTGTATCCCTGCCCAGTCCATCATCCCTCAGGTGCCAGCGTGTGTCTGACCAAGTTCCACTCTCTCTTGAGATCGCCGATGGCTCATTTAAAAGGACCAGCAACGATTTATGTCTCATATTCCCAGCGCTCAGGCAGCACTCCGGGGCCGACAGGGATCCCATAAATGATGAGAAGTACAAAATGTTCGGCTGGGGCTAGCCATCTCCCCGTGATTGGTGGACTTTGCTTGGAAAAGCCTCATAAACGTCGCCCTGCTGGTTCAGCCTCTACGCATAAATATCATAAAATCCTTCACTGTTTTTTTTTTTTTTTTTTTTTTCCTTCCCTATTGTAATATTCCAAGTCAGCGTCTGTAACAAATAACTCCGTTTGGCTGCTTGGACCAAAAGTTCTCCGTGTAGGCCTTCAGTGTCCGCGCTGTGTCTGCTCACACAGAGCCGTGAGTCCGGAGTACCTCACTCTGATCTTGTGTCGTCAGAAAGCCCAGAGCAGTGACTTAATTTGTCAGAGGGCTTCTCAGGTAGGTGCGAATAGGCAAGAGCACGGAGAGAAAGCGGTGGAGAAGACACCGTCTTTGCTCTTCTTGGTACTTTGCTTTTAACGAGGAGCCGCTCAAGGGATGGTTTTGCAGGGGCTCCAGGCGCTGAGGCGGCTTCCCAGGCGATACGGTGGGAGAGAATCCACCTGCCAGCGCAGGAGCTGCAGGAGCCGTGGGTTCAGTCCCTGAGTCAGGAAGATCCCCTGGAGGAGGAAGTGGCCGCCCACGCTAGTCTTCTTGCCTGGAAGATGCTACGGGCAGAGGAGCCTGGCGGGCTGCAGTTATGGGGCCTCAAAAGAGTCAGACACGACTGAGCACACACATGCACGCACACACACAACCACACAGTGAGTCTTGTATCCTCACTTCTGCCTTTCTTTAGAGAGGAGGATTTTTTAAAACATTGCAGCAAATGGGGTTGAATGACCTGCACATAAGCTGGAGTGTCCTTAATAATGGAAGCATTCTGAACGTTAATGAAACGGCAATGCCCAGAGGCGGCTGGGTCTGGAAGCAGGCAGATGAGGCTGATAACCAAGAGCCTCCCTCACTGCCTGCGCGCCGGACACTGCCCTTCCCCTTCCTCTTCACGCTTCGACCTGATACCAGACTAGGCTTAGGGCGCGAGCTGCTCAGGGGCAGCAGTTTCTGTGCGTCAGCTTGTTAGCGCCGTGCTTTCTCTGCTGCCGTGGCATTTTGAACAGTATTAAATGCACATGTAAGAATGGCAGTGATTATGGAAGCACCAACTGTCTGGAATGGAAGAGAAGCACATGGAAATATCTCCAATTTTTAGTCATGGTGGTGTTTTACTTCCAGAAGAAACAGTACCTCCCCAATTTTAAAAGCCCAGAAAAAGAGATATTCACTAATATATTCCTGATGTCGTTTGGGATCTTAATGGAAACAGGTCAAGTTTTCTTGCAAAGTGGTGTTACTTTGATTCACTTCCACAGCAGATGGTGGTGGACCCCTCTGTAAGTCAGGGAAGCTCATGGTCATTGTGGTCTAATGGCCTCTCGGATAGAACGGCCCGTGAACCCGGAGGGTGCGGGTGATGGGCGTCTTGCCGTTCGCTTTCCATTGGCCTCTGTTTCTAGTTCTGTGACTCAGCCACGGAGATTTCTGACTCTGAAGGCCTGCTCCAGAGAAAAGAGCTAGCTCTCCAAACGCAGATGTCCTTGAGATGTGTTCGTATGTACGCATTAGCAGAAGCTGTTATCATCTTTCCACGAGGGTTCTTTGCCTGAAAACGTTTTGGAACTGAAGCTCTGGGTTTCTCACAGCCGCTGACAAGTGCCAGTGAGACGCCATAGACAGTGCCCTCTGCTTCTCAGTCGGTTTCTCTTCCCCACGTCAGGAAGAAAGGAAAAACATGTTTTGGCAGCAGATTCATTTCTCTGGAAAGAGCCAAATCCCATGGTCCTCCCTCTGAGCCTTTAGTAAAGAAAGAACAACAGGCTAGGCGGCCAGTCACTGCAGGGGACACCCGAGGGTAAGGAGGGACTTCAGAATATTACACACAGACATACACACACAACAGACACATGCCGACACGCATATACACAGACACACGGGCAACAGACATGCACTGACATGCACACACATCGAGATAGACACACAGACGGTGACATGTACTGACACGCACACAGACACCCCTCACACACATGCACTCAGACACACAAACACTGGCATAAACACACACGGACACACGGACATACACACTCAGTTTTGTAATGTGATACACAGAAGGACTGAAGGCAACAACTTGGAGGTGTTCCTTGTAGGTGCACAAGGAACAAACAAGAGTGCTCTGGACCCGGGATCTGGAGCCTGGAGGGGAGATAGGGCCGAGAGCTCTGACTGGTGAGGTGTGCTCAGCTGAGATCCCTATGTTGCTGTGGTCATCTGTGATAACTGGGCAAAAAGCAAACCAACAAAAACCTCCACTCAATGAGTTTTTTCTTTATAATTGAAAAAAGAAGCATTTTCTTTCTGCTTCTCAACAAAATGTTTATTTCCCCATTTTTAAAACTCTTCACTTCTGCATGTACTGATGTAACTGAGCTTGTTGACAGTCTTCGTTAGCCAAAGGTAGGTGAGAAGCTTCAGAAGAGCTCCTTTGTCACCCCTGGGCTTGAGGAATATGCTAGTCTTTTATTGATTGATTGATTTATTTCCATCCATCTTTATTCTTCGGTCTGTGTGGGCCTCCCACTGCAGTGGCCTCTCCCGCTGCAGAGCACTGGCTCTGGTGCACACGCTCCAGAATGCTGACTTGTAATTGGGCACTGGTTCAGCCACTCCACAGCACGTGGGATCTTCCTGGGCCAGGGATCGAACCGGCGTCCCCTGCACTGCAAGACTGACTATCTACCTACTGGATCACCAGGGCAGGGCCCCCCCACCTTTTTTGTAATTTTTGACCTCTTTTACTGATTTTTTATTTATCTATTATGCAAGTCTTTAATATTAGTAATAGGGGCATCAAATAGTATTTTGTTGGGTGTTTACCTTTGTTGTTTTGTTCTTCTGGTAGTTCATTATTTATATGCCTTTTCACTAGGAGGAGTTGTAGTTCTACAAAGGTGGGGGTCAGATCTTTATTTTCTTTGCTCTCATATAGTCAAAAGCTCGACACCAGAAAGTTCTGCAATGATTTTGAGTGGGAAAAAAAAATCAATGGATTAGAGTCGTTAAGGTGTTTAAAGCTTTGAAAATATCACAAGGGAATTTATGAATATATTACTTTGTTCCAAAAAAATTGACAAGATAATAGTAGGAGATGGAAATCGAAATATTAAAAAATATATATGAGAAAATATCAAGAGCATAGACCAGAAAGTGATTTGCTAATTGACTGAAAAGGCAGGAAGAAACAAAATCTAAAAAGGCTAAATAAAATAGAGCTGGATACCATTGGCACTTCTATTTCCTGAGTTGCCTGAGGAGAAGCCATGGAGCTGTGTGGGACTCACACCCACCTTCTTTCTGTCCATTCTCTTGTATGGAATTTCCATTTTGATTGGGGATAATAGAGAAGAATGTGGGCCTGCTTGGTGGCTTGGGATAAAGAATCTGCCTGCAGTGCAGCAGACACAGGAGCTATGGGTTCGATCCCTGGGTCAGGAAGATCCCCTGGAGAAGGAAATGGCCACCCACTCTAGTCTTCTTGCCTGGAGAATCCCATGGACAGAGGTGCCTTGCGGGTGACAGCCCATGGGATCACAAGGAGTCAGGCAGGACTGAGCAACTGAGCCCACAATAGTGAAGAATACAACTGAAGACAAGTTCTGTGACGTGGAATGAAGTCATTAAGGCTGCTCACACGTGTTTCAGTTCTTTTTTTCTTGGCCCATGATAAGATCACGGGTCCTTGCTCCTTCTGAATTTAAGCCGTAAAACAGGAGCTCGCATGGTGTGTGTCCCAGGCAGAAGCTCTGAGAGCTGGGATGTGGTTACCTGATTTCCTTCCCCTGCAGGGGTGGTCCTATCAGTACTTGTTAAGATGGAGCGTCCTAAAAAGAAACAAACAAACAAACAAAAAGATGGAGCGTCCTTCAGCCTACATCTCTGTTTAGCTTGATGTGCAAATGCCCGTGCTGACCATTTCTCTACCTCGTCTGTAGGGTTAGGAAAAGATAAGTTTCACCGTGCTCCCCCACTGAAGTGTTGGGATTATTCATCATTGCAGAGGAACTGCGTTGATCCTGACTGATACGCAGTGTTTCATACGTGATTCCCTGAATGGCTGGCGTGTAGGATGTTGGCCCTGTATACTCAAATCTGAGATGGTTTCTGAATGTCTGATTCTACTGAAGAAGACAATATAATTTACCCATCTGACTGAGATGCTGAGGAAAAGTGTAGGATTTTTTTCATTGACTATGTTCAAAAGAACATGAGCTCCCTCTTTAAGGAACACACACACCTGCTTGCTTGGCGAATTGATTCGTCTGCTGCCTTTGTCTGGTTCACCCTCCTACCAGAGCTCATGCAGAGAGCAGAGACACGGTCCTGGATCACGTTTAAAGTAAGGGTTGTATCAGTGCTCAGACTTAGAGAAACTCAGTTATCACTGTGTCTTTGACCTCAGTAGGTTCTGTTTTGGTTTGAGTAGCTTGAATACCCTCTGAGATCTTGAACCTGGGACTCATGCATGAAAAATACTCATTTTCTGGGAGATTTTATGTGATGTGCTCTCTCCAAGAGGATTTTTGTCTTTTCAGTTGATTTTGTTTGCTGTTTGCTTTTCTAATATAACTCTTTACTGAGATGCCTGTGTTTCTTTCTCTGAGAGATCAAAATCTGATCTCTGAACAGGTGGGGGAAACAAAAAGCAGAGTGCGTTTCCATTTGATGTCATATTTCTTAGGAAAATACACAGCACTAGGGTCTAATCCCTATAATTGACCATGGAAAATGATTAATATTTGTAATATTGTGAGTGGGTAGAAAAGGAGTGTAAAGCACACCGTATAAATCATGGAACCAATTAAGTGTGCGTGTGTGCTGAGGGTGAGGGTAAATTCACCAGGAGTAGGTGTTTCCACTGTTTTTCTTTCCTTTTTTTCTTTCAGAATTGAACAGTAGGGGTTGACAAGATTGAATCTGTTTATTTTTGGCTTATCTCTCTATTAAAATTGCTGGTGCTAAAAGTTTTTCCCCAGTTAACCCTATGTTGACTTACTGGGTGGGCACTTATTTCTCATGACTAATAGGTAGAAGAATAGTTTGTCAGGATCTGAATTTACTTCTCAGTAAGACAATATAAGGGAAGCTTTCTAAACATTCTTCCCAAGTCAAGAATAATCACTGCTCTATTTCTCGGCCAGCAATAGCTCAGCATTTTTTACCAGAACTCACTTTACATCAAAGCCTAGGTTTAGAAACTCTGAGACAGTAGCAAAAATCATAGCTCCTTCCCTCAAAGAACTTAGAATTTCATATGTAGGGTTGGGATTCTGAATTGTGAGGGGAAGAAATGCCACCTTGTTTCTCGTTTTTTTAATTTTATTCAAATATAGTTGATTTACAATGTTGTGTTAGTTTTAGGTGTACAGAAAAGTGATTCAGATGTCCTTTTTCATATTCCTTTCCGTTATAAGTTATTATAAGATGTTGAATATAGTTCCCTGTGATATACAGTAGAGTCTTGTTGTTCTATTGATTTTATATAAAATAATATATATCTGTTAATTCCAAATTCCTAATCTGTCCCTCTCCCCCATTGATAACCCTTTGATAACCATGAGTTTGTTTTCTGTGTCCATGACTCTGTTTCTGTTGTGTAAATAAGTTCATTTGTATCATTTTTTTAAGATTCCACATATAAGTGATATCATGTAATATTTGTCTTTTTCTTAGTTATGATAGTTCTTATTAAATATGATTGTCCACTAGGAAAAAATCCAGAAATTCAATAGACTAGTGGAATTTATAAAAATTCAGGTAGGTTGCCAGATGAGTGCTCAACAAAAGGAACTCATTAGCATTAGTATATACCTGCAATAAGCAGTGAGAAAATAAATGCTTAATTCATCCAGGAATAAATGTAGCAAAATAACTGCTAACTGAATGACAAAATGCATCATATTCATGAATGGGGAAAGGACAATGTAATATAGTTTGGCTTTTCCCCAAATTGGCTAATAAATTAACTGTAATTCCAATTAAAATTCCAACAAATTTATTATGAAACTTGATAAGCAGCTCCTAGAATTTATAGTAAGAAACCCCCAAAGGACTAAAATTGACAAATACAATTTTGAAAAAGAATAACAAAATTAAAGCACACAATAGACAGCAATATATTTTATTAACACTATAGTTGTTAAAGCTTTTTTATATTTACAAATGAGTAAAAACATATAGACCAGTGCAGCAGAATAGTGGATCCAAAAAAGGTCAAATGTGTGTTGGGAAACTCAGTGTATCACATTAAAGGCTGGATGGGGGAAACTAAACTATTTAGTAAGTGGTGCTAGGTTGATTGCACTGGGAAAATAATTTATACTGAAGACAGTACAAAAGTTGCTTCTAGATAGATTAAACACATGCATATATAAAAACACTTTTAAAAAATCAGAAGAAAATATCTACGATCTCAGGTTAGGACTACTTAAGAAAAGAAATAAACTCTACTTTTAAAAGGTTTAGAAATGCTTTTGCATATTTTAAACTTTTTAATTTAAAATATAAAACATAATTTCAGGACAAGGTAACTTAAAGTCAGTATAAGTAGAAATTATAAGTAGCAATAAATTGATACCATAGACTTTATTTTATATATATATATATATATATATAAAAACCCAGAACTACCCTTCCATGAGAAATTTGAAAATGACCCAATAGAAAAATTAGCATGTGAAAAAGAAATTCACTGAGGGTAAGTAAGGAGTTTAAAAAACAAAAACAAAAAAATAAACAAACAAAACTAAGATCCTGGAGGAGGAAATTTGGTCTAGGAACATCAAAAGATCCTAAACTCAAGGCCATGAGACAAGAGTTTTACGTGTGAGAGTTTTTAGTGGAATTTATAAAAATTCAGGTAGGTTGCCAGATGAGTGCTCAACAAAAGGAACTCATTAGCATTAGTATATACCTGCAATAAGCAGTGAGAAAATAAATGCTTAATTCATCCAGGAATAAATGTAGCAAAATAACTGCTAACTGAATGACAAAATGCATCATATTCATGAATGGGGAAAGGACAATGTAATATAGTTTGGCTTTTCCCCAAATTGGCTAATAAATTAACTGTAATTCCAATTAAAATTCCAACAAATTTATTATGAAACTTGATAAGCAGCTCCTAGAATTTATAGTAAGAAACCCCCAAAGGACTAAAATTGACAAATACAATTTTGAAAAAGAATAACAAAATTAAAGCACACAATAGACAGCAATATATTTTATTAACACTATAGTTGTTAAAGCTTTTTTATATTTACAAATGAGTAAAAACATATAGACCAGTGCAGCAGAATAGTGGATCCAAAAAAGGTCAAATGTGTGTTGGGAAACTCAGTGTATCACATTAAAGGCTGGATGGGGGAAACTAAACTATTTAGTAAGTGGTGCTAGGTTGATTGCACTGGGAAAATAATTTATACTGAAGACAGTACAAAAGTTGCTTCTAGATAGATTAAACACATGCATATATAAAAACACTTTTAAAAAATCAGAAGAAAATATCTACGATCTCAGGTTAGGACTACTTAAGAAAAGAAATAAACTCTACTTTTAAAAGGTTTAGAAATGCTTTTGCATATTTTAAACTTTTTAATTTAAAATATAAAACATAATTTCAGGACAAGGTAACTTAAAGTCAGTATAAGTAGAAATTATAAGTAGCAATAAATTGATACCATAGACTTTATTTTATATATATATATATATATATATAAAAACCCAGAACTACCCTTCCATGAGAAATTTGAAAATGACCCAATAGAAAAATTAGCATGTGAAAAAGAAATTCACTGAGGGTAAGTAAGGAGTTTAAAAAACAAAAACAAAAAAATAAACAAACAAAACTAAGATCCTGGAGGAGGAAATTTGGTCTAGGAACATCAAAAGATCCTAAACTCAAGGCCATAACAAGAGCTGAGTACGTGTTAAGTAGTTTTATCAGGTGTGGAGAGTTGAAAAGATCTTAATTTTGTGATTGAATGTGACCCAAAGATAACTTTTGCAAAACATCCCTCACGACTTAGTGAGGAGAATGGCAGTGTCCAGGCATTAGGAAAACACCGTGGGAATGTCCGCCTTTGAGGGACTGGTGGGCATTTCTTAGATGGTCCTTTGTGCAAATCCAGCAAGATTTTCTCCATCCCCTCTAACCCTCTTTTGGGTGTTTCCTACATCCTCACCATGGTTTATTTTGATGATACCCCCCTTACCTGGTGGCTCCTCCTGTAAAGAATCTGCTCATATCATCAAAGAATCTACCCCTTAAGACCTACGGCAAAGCTGTAGGAGGCTTTCATGTGAGGAGGTTATAAATCATAATAGTGTTCAGCATTGAAATCAAACCTCTTAGAATTTTGTCCATTATTTTGAAGTGACCTGTAAAATATCACAAGAGGCAGAAACTGGACCAGAGTCAACGCTTCCCGGCTGACTCAGTGGTCAAGACCTCACCTGCCAATGCAGGAACCTCAGGTTCCATCCCTGCGTGAGGAGGGTCCCCTGAGGAGGGCATGGCAGCCCCCTCCAGTGTGCTTGCCTGGAAAGTCCCATGGACAGAGGAGCCTGGCGGTCTACAGCCCATGGGGTGGGACAGGAGTCAGACACAACTGAGCAACTAAAACAGCAGCAGCAACAAGGACTTCTAAATTCTAGTAAAACATAATTTCATATTTTAAACTTTTAATTTAAAATATAAAACATAATTTCAGGACAAGGTAACAAAGTCAGTATAAGTAGAAATTATAAGTAGCAATAAATTGATACCATAGACTTTATTTTATATATATATATATATATATAAAACCCAGAACTACCCTTCCATGAGAAATTTGAAAATGACCCAATAGAAAAATTAGCATGTGAAAAAGAAATTCACTGAGGGTAAGTAAGGAGTTTAAAAAACAAAAACAAAAAAATAAACAAACAAAACTAAGATCCTGGAGGAGGAAATTTGGTCTAGGAACATCAAAAGATCCTAAACTCAAGGCCATAACAAGAGCTGAGTACGTGTTAAGTAGTTTTATCAGGTGTGGAGAGTTGAAAAGATCTTAATTTTGTGATTGAATGTGACCCAAAGATAACTTTTGCAAAACATCCCTCACGACTTAGTGAGGAGAATGGCAGTGTCCAGGCATTAGGAAAACACCGTGGGAATGTCCGCCTTTGAGGGACTGGTGGGCATTTCTTAGATGGTCCTTTGTGCAAATCCAGCAAGATTTTCTCCATCCCCTCTAACCCTCTTTTGGGTGTTTCCTACATCCTCACCATGGTTTATTTTGATGATACCCCCCTTACCTGGTGGCTCCTCCTGTAAAGAATCTGCTCATATCATCAAAGAATCTACCCCTTAAGACCTACGGCAAAGCTGTAGGAGGCTTTCATGTGAGGAGGTTATAAATCATAATAGTGTTCAGCATTGAAATCAAACCTCTTAGAATTTTGTCCATTATTTTGAAGTGACCTGTAAAATATCACAAGAGGCAGAAACTGGACCAGAGTCAACGCTTCCCGGCTGACTCAGTGGTCAAGACCTCACCTGCCAATGCAGGAACCTCAGGTTCCATCCCTGCGTGAGGAGGGTCCCCTGAGGAGGGCATGGCAGCCCCCTCCAGTGTGCTTGCCTGGAAAGTCCCATGGACAGAGGAGCCTGGCGGTCTACAGCCCATGGGGTGGGACAGGAGTCAGACACAACTGAGCAACTAAAACAGCAGCAGCAACAAGGACTTCTAAATTCTAGCCTTCTATCCTCCTCTAGTGTGTCCTATTGTCATTAAAAATAAAACAAAACAAAACAAAAAACCCATGGAGATCCTGTAACAATTGAGTAAAAGTTCGGGAGTTGAGGAGATGCTGACCCTTTAATTCCCTAGAAAGTTACCTTCCTTGGTTGGAGCAAGAAATCTCGAGGCGATTGTTTTTATATAGTGTTTAAAATGGCTCCTCTTGCACATGGGCAGCGAATGAAAGTACATTTCCTGTTGGTCTAAGAGGGCATTATGGGTGGGAATGGCACCATTAACTGATGGTTTATTGCTTTGGGGAAATATTTGGACATCCTGTTTGCTTGATCAGCAGTTAAACCCCAGGTTGCAGTTTTGACCTTGGTTCACCCAGAAGATTATTTCTATAAACTTGAAAACTGAAACCGAGTAAGATCACACAGACAAAAGAAGTTCAAGGGAAGAAAGTCAGAGCTTTTGTTTGTCTCCGGGGTGTGAATGCCAGCCAAAGACTATACTACTGTTCCCTCTCTGGAAACATGGTGATTTGCATTTCTCCTGGGCTTTCCCTCCTGATTAACTATGTAAATAACTTTATTCAACCAAGTCTCCTCTTCCCACTTGGATTTTTGACCTTCGAAGCTCAGTATGAGTGTTCGTGGGAATTAAATTATGAGCATTAAATATCAGAAGTGCAGAAAATATGTGAAGGTCTAGTGGAAAATGTCATATCAAAGTATCAGTAGTCTAAAATAAACACGTATTTATTATCAATTATGTTTCCCCACTGCTCCTTGTAATTATCTGCCTACTGGATAAATAACATTATGAGAAACTTTGGAGTCCAGCTCCCCGCAGCTCCCAGCACATAAATATGAATGATAAGAGCTATTAGCAATACATCTCGTCAGATTCATGGGTTACAGTTAGATTGGTCTGCAGACCCCCTGCCCGAGACTCTCGAAGTCAAACAGGAATGGTTTCTCTTGGTAGAGAGCTTTATAGCTTGTAAAGCTCTTGAACAAGTTAGCTTGTGTGTGTGTGTGTGTGTGTGTGTGTGTGTGTTTGTTATGCTTTGTTTTCCAAACACCACTGTGGGCTAGCAGTATTCTTCTCTCAGTGCTCCAGTCAAGGCAGTGAGGCTTAGAGGTCTGGCCCCAAAGAACCACTGTCCTGGCTTTTATCGCGGGTACTTCCTTGTATCTTTATTGCTATAAACGTCAGAATGCTGGTTATTGATGGAGATGGAGGAGCTGTAATGGGAAGCCTCCTCGGGTATCTGCTTACAAGGATGTTCAGCTTTAACTCACTCCCTGGGTAGATGTGGTGCGATTCTTCACCTCTGCCTTTTAAAGCACAAAAGCAAGCATGCTGGCTTGTGGGCAGGCTAAGTCACCTCAGTGGTGTCCAACTCTTCTGCCACCCCATGGACTGTAGCCTACCAGGCCCCTTTGTCCATGGGATTTTTCCAGGCAAGAGTACTGGAGTGGGTTGCCATCTCCTCCTCCAGGGGATCTTCCTGACCCAGGGGTTGAACCTGCGTCTCTTGGGTCTTCTGTGTCTGCAGGGCGGGTCTCTACCACTCGCACCACCGGGGGAGCCCTGGTACTTTCACTGTAAAGTACAAAAGTGTAGCCAAACTGAAAAGACAGAAAATAAGTTGGCCACAGGAGTTTGAAGCTCGTTAAGTGCAGATCTGGTGCTGAATTCAAGCGTCTTTCCTTATTAGAGCACTTGGGCTCCTTAAATCATGGCCGAGATGCCTTCTCGTAGCTGTTTGTCATTAGGGCAGTGTTCTTACCTGACCCGGCCTGAAGCGGCGACTCCATTCCACTGCTGTTTCACGCTCCAACATATCGAACTGTGTGGACACAGTGCCTGCCCGGCATCTGCGACTTGAAACACTGGGCATGATGGTATCCGTAGATAGTCATGGACAGTTCTGAAAAAGGAAGATAGCTTTAGACATTTTTTGAGTCCCTCCGTTCTAAGCGAGAGCCAAGGAATAGAGCTTTATCAAGGGGCAAGAAATATAATGTTCATTGACAGCTGCCCAACTTATCCTTGGGTGTCCAAGAAAAGCCAGCGAGACACAAATAATAAAAATCATGTAATAAGGAAGAAAAATGGAATGACGAGAACAGCGTTAACATCTCAGAATCGGCCCACCAAAAAAGAAAATAATAAAGCCGTGAAGAAACTAACGGAGTTTTAGGGTCCCTGGGTTTCTTTTACCCCAGTAAAGCTTGACTGAAATAACACAAACCCTATAGCTTACTAATTTTTCAGGCCAATATTTGGGTATAATTTGTGTGCTTTATAGGCCTGGAAACCCCCTGAGAGACCACAAATTGCTGACGTAACTGTCTTTGAATTTAACAATGCCCATTACCGTGTCAGTGAGGAGGTTAGGGGTGCCTCCTCGGGTATCTGCTTACAAGGATGTTCAGCTTTAACTCACTCCCTGGGTAGATGTGGTGCGATTCTTCACCTCTGCCTTTAAAGCACAAAAGCAAGCATGCTGGCTTGTGGGCAGGCTAAGTCACCTCAGTGGTGTCCAACTCTTCTGCCACCCCATGGACTGTAGCCTACCAGGCCCCTTTGTCCATGGGATTTTTCCAGGCAAGAGTACTGGAGTGGGTTGCCATCTCCTCCTCCAGGGGATCTTCCTGACCCAGGGGTTGAACCTGCGTCTCTTGGGTCTTCTGTGTCTGCAGGGCGGGTCTCTACCACTGCACCACCGGGGAGCCCTGGTACTTTCACTGTAAAGTACAAAAGTGTAGCCAAACTGAAAAGACAGAAAATAAGTTGGCCACAGGAGTTTGAAGCTCGTTAAGTGCAGATCTGGTGCTGAATTCAAGCGTCTTTCCTTATTAGAGCACTTGGGCTCCTTAAATCATGGCCGAGATGCCTTCTCGTAGCTGTTTGTCATTAGGGCAGTGTTCTTACCTGACCCGGCCTGAAGCGGCGACTCCATTCCACTGCTGTTTCACGCTCCAACATATCGAACTGTGTGGACACAGTGCCTGCCCGGCATCTGCGACTTGAAACACTGGGCATGATGGTATCCGTAGATAGTCATGGACAGTTCTGAAAAAGGAAGATAGCTTTAGACATTTTTTGAGTCCCTCCGTTCTAAGCGAGAGCCAAGGAATAGAGCTTTATCAAGGGGCAAGAAATATAATGTTCATTGACAGCTGCCCAACTTATCCTTGGGTGTCCAAGAAAAGCCAGCGAGACACAAATAATAAAAATCATGTAATAAGGAAGAAAAATGGAATGACGAGAACAGCGTTAACATCTCAGAATCGGCCCACCAAAAAAGAAAATAATAAAGCCGTGAAGAAACTAACGGAGTTTTAGGGTCCCTGGGTTTCTTTTACCCCAGTAAAGCTTGACTGAAATAACACAAACCCTATAGCTTACTAATTTTTCAGGCCAATATTTGGGTATAATTTGTGTGCTTTATAGGCCTGGAAACCCCCTGAGAGACCACAAATTGCTGACGTAACTGTCTTTGAATTTAACAATGCCCATTACCGTGTCAGTGAGGAGGTTGGGTGGAATGCTCAGGGGGTAGGTTTTCTAGGCACCCAGAGGGGTTTTTCACTGCAGCTACTGAAATAATAAACTCCCTTGATTTTTGGCACTGACCAGAGGAGTTTTTTAAAAGTTCACTTCTAATCACAGATAATTCTTTTTTTATTATGTCATGTTAGATGCTGTTATTATACACATGGCAAATGTTACTATGTTACCGAAAACCATAAACGGTCCACATGATACCAGTCCTAACAAACGTGAAGCTGTCTGTCGTCTTGGAGTTAAAGGGGGGTGTGTGTTGGGGGGTGTGCCCTTGCTGTGTTTCAGTGTACCTACTCTTCTTTGTAGAGAGGATTTTAGGATGTCTGGAATCTTAGGTGAACTGTCTATTGTCTCTTGTTCCAATTAAAAGAAACTGAGGTCTTTGAGGTCTTGCTCGTTATCTTTCTGGTACATTTTTGTATAAATTCTGGAGGAGAGAAGTCTGAAGCAACCAGATTTCATTCATTTCCCAGCAGATCGATGTAATGTGTAAGACAGAGAGTCGAAAATATATCGCTTGTCTTAGACAAAGCAACTGTTTTGATTTTTTTTTCTAAGTGAGACGAATTACTCTTGATGTCTTCTGAGGGATTTTTATCCTGATATGATACGCTTAATTTAGCTTCAAGGAGCAAAGATGGACTATTAGACAAAAATAGTTTCTTTCTTTCTTGTTTGGATGACTTTTTTATTCTTGAATTCATTCAGGAGTTAGCATATTTAAGATAATTTAAAATAAGGGCAAGAAATATAATGTTCATTGACAGCTGCCCACATCCTTGGGTGTCCAAGAAAAGCCAGCGAGACACAAATAATAAAAATCATGTAATAAGGAAGAAAAATGGAATGACGAGAACAGCGTTAACATCTCAGAATCGGCCCACCAAAAAAGAAAATAATAAAGCCGTGAAGAAACTAACGGAGTTTTAGGGTCCCTGGGTTTCTTTTACCCCAGTAAAGCTTGACTGAAATAACACAAACCCTATAGCTTACTAATTTTTCAGGCCAATATTTGGGTATAATTTGTGTGCTTTATAGGCCTGGAAACCCCCTGAGAGACCACAAATTGCTGACGTAACTGTCTTTGAATTTAACAATGCCCATTACCGTGTCAGTGAGGAGGTTGGGTGGAATGCTCAGGGGGTAGGTTTTCTAGGCACCCAGAGGGGTTTTTCACTGCAGCTACTGAAATAATAAACTCCCTTGATTTTTGGCACTGACCAGAGGAGTTTTTAACAGTTCACTTCTAATCACAGATAATTCTTTTTTTATTATGTCATGTTAGATGCTGTTATTATACACATGGCAAATGTTACTATGTTACCGAAAACCATAAACGGTCCACATGATACCAGTCCTAACAAACGTGAAGCTGTCTGTCGTCTTGGAGTTAAAGGGGGGTGTGTGTTGGGGGGTGTGCCCTTGCTGTGTTTCAGTGTACCTACTCTTCTTTGTAGAGAGGATTTTAGGATGTCTGGAATCTTAGGTGAACTGTCTATTGTCTCTTGTTCCAATTAAAAGAAACTGAGGTCTTTGAGGTCTTGCTCGTTATCTTTCTGGTACATTTTTGTATAAATTCTGGAGGAGAGAAGTCTGAAGCAACCAGATTTCATTCATTTCCCAGCAGATCGATGTAATGTGTAAGACAGAGAGTCGAAAATATATCGCTTGTCTTAGACAAAGCAACTGTTTTGATTTTTTTTTCTAAGTGAGACGAATTACTCTTGATGTCTTCTGAGGGATTTTTATCCTGATATGATACGCTTAATTTAGCTTCAAGGAGCAAAGATGGACTATTAGACAAAAATAGTTTCTTTCTTTCTTGTTTGGATGACTTGATTTGCTTACTTATTGTGCTTGAATTCATTCAGGAGTTAGCATTTAATTTTAAATTTTATTTTGGTATAGTTTAAAAGTCATAAAAAAGTTTCAATAAAAAGGCCTAAATACCTTTTGACTCAAATATATCTGTTGTTACCATTTTGCCATTTATATTTTATCTATTTTTTTTAACTTCTTGAGAGATAGTTATAGAAATCCTTCTCCTTTACCTCTAAAGTCTTAACGGTGTGTTTTCTTTCAAAAATAAGAATATTCAGCTTCACAGTTAAAGAGCATTGAGTGAAGGTATTTCTTGGGGGGAGGTGTTTTTTTTGTTTGTTTTTTACTATGGATACGGTTATCTATGTAGATTGCTCATTTTTCATCGATTGGCCCAGTGAAGTCCTTACAATAACATTTCCCAAGTACTGGATCCAATCCAGGATTGCACATTTCAGTCAGTTTTTCTGTGGTAAGAACCCAGCCCTAATAGCCTTAATCTGCAGATGTGGAGCTAAGGGTGAAAAAAAGGGCAAAACATTGAACAAGAAAAGGTGGAGGCAGACGCCAAACAAATCGAACAAGCATCAAAAGGAACTAGAGAATCAAAGCAAAGACAGAGGCTTGTACCAGCATACAGAGAGAGTGGGAATTCCATTTGTGGAGGAAAAAACAAGGTGGAGGATTTCATCCATACTATGATCTTAGTTTTATAAATATCTGTTCTTGTATACATATGAAAGGGAAATCTTTATGTTCACTTTATCTTCTTAAATTTTAGCAAGTAATATGCTTACTTTTTTTTTTTATTAAATTTTTATTTATCTTTTGCAGGGTGGGGAGGGAGGGGGATGGGCGGGCCACTTCTATTGGTCTTTCATTTCTCTATTTTCATCCGTCTTTGTTCTTTGGCTCCTGTGGGCCTCCCATCAAGGTGGCCACTGTTGTCGCAGAGCACTGGCTCTGGGCGCACGCACACCAGAGCTCTGGCTCGGTAATTGGACACATCGGTCCAGCCGCTCTGTGGCACGTGGGATCTTCCCAGGCCAGGGATCAAACCGGCGCCCCTTGCACTGCAAGGACAAAAATAGTTTCTTTCTTTCTTGTTTGGATGACTTGATTTGCTTACTTATTGTGCTTGAATTCATTCAGGAGTTAGCATTTAATTTTAAATTTTATTTTGGTATAGTTTAAAAGTCATAAAAAAGTTTCAATAAAAAGGCCTAAATACCTTTTGACTCAAATATATCTGTTGTTACCATTTTGCCATTTATATTTTATCTATTTTTTTTAACTTCTTGAGAGATAGTTATAGAAATCCTTCTCCTTTACCTCTAAAGTCTTAACGGTGTGTTTTCTTTCAAAAATAAGAATATTCAGCTTCACAGTTAAAGAGCATTGAGTGAAGGTATTTCTTGGGGGGAGGTGTTTTTTTTGTTTGTTTTTTACTATGGATACGGTTATCTATGTAGATTGCTCATTTTTCATCGATTGGCCCAGTGAAGTCCTTACAATAACATTTCCCAAGTACTGGATCCAATCCAGGATTGCACATTTCAGTCAGTTTTTCTGTGGTAAGAACCCAGCCCTAATAGCCTTAATCTGCAGATGTGGAGCTAAGGGTGAAAAAAAGGGCAAAACATTGAACAAGAAAAGGTGGAGGCAGACGCCAAACAAATCGAACAAGCATCAAAAGGAACTAGAGAATCAAAGCAAAGACAGAGGCTTGTACCAGCATACAGAGAGAGTGGGAATTCCATTTGTGGAGGAAAAAACAAGGTGGAGGATTTCATCCATACTATGATCTTAGTTTTATAAATATCTGTTCTTGTATACATATGAAAGGGAAATCTTTATGTTCACTTTATCTTCTTAAATTTTAGCAAGTAATATGCTTACTTTTTTTTTTTATTAAATTTTTATTTATCTTTTGCAGGGTGGGGAGGGAGGGGGATGGGCGGGCCACTTCTATTGGTCTTTCATTTCTCTATTTTCATCCGTCTTTGTTCTTTGGCTCCTGTGGGCCTCCCATCAAGGTGGCCACTGTTGTCGCAGAGCACTGGCTCTGGGCGCACGCACACCAGAGCTCTGGCTCGGTAATTGGACACATCGGTCCAGCCGCTCTGTGGCACGTGGGATCTTCCCAGGCCAGGGATCAAACCGGCGCCCCTTGCACTGCAAGGCGGTGTCTTTACCCACTGGACCACCAGGTGAAGCCCTATGCTTACTTTTAATATTGAAAAATTTTATATATAGAGAGAAACAGACAGCTGGATATAGATACAGCTGTGTTGAACAGAGCTTACCGTTGACCAGCTCAGGGTGGAAGCCAGGTCCGAGACAGCAGCCATGAGACTGGTGAGAGCTCAGGGCAACGAGACGAGGCATGTTTGCTCCTGATGAAGACTCACAGACGAGCTGGGGTCAGTGGACCCTCCACCGGGGATGCTGACGAAGGCTGAATGGGACGTGCTCAACACGAGATTTCTCTCATGAGACGGATGAGAGTTAAGTAACGTGTAGACTAATCCTCTCATAGTTGCCAGTAACTGCTTAAGATGTCCATGAGCTAATTTTTGTGTTGTGTGATAGATGTGGGGAGTTAGGGGGCCTGAAGACGATCACCTAAGTGTATCCATCAGTGGCATTTGTTGTTGTTATTGTTTAGTTACTAAGTCATGTCTGGGCTCTTTGCAACCCCATGGACTGCAGCACACCAGATAGCGGTGTCCTTTGCTACCTCCTGGAGTTTGCTCACACTCATGTCCATTGAGTCAGTGATGCCATCCAACCATCTCATCCTCTGTCATCCCCTTCTCCTCTCGTCCTCAGTCTTTCCCAGAATCAGGGTCTTTTCCGGTGAGTCAGCTCTTCACATCAGGTGGCCAAAATAATGGAGCTTCAGCATCAGTCCTTCCAATGAATATTCAGGATTGATTTCCTTTAGGATTGACTGATGTGATCTCCTTGCAGAGTTGCTAGAGTCTTCTCCAGCACCGCAATCCAAAAGCCTGAATTCTTTGTTGCTTAGCCTTCTTTATGGTCCAACTCTCGCATCCATGATCACTACTGAAAAACCATTGCTTTGACTATATGGATCTTTGTCAGCAAAGTGATGTCCGCTTTTTAATGCACTGTCTAGGTTTGTCATAGCTTTTCTGCCAATACTAAAATTCCCACCAATCATGCTACTTGTATACAGTGTTCAGCTGCGTAAGGATTCTGTTTGAGGTGTATCAGGGGCCTCCGAACACATATACAGAGCTCCGATTTGGCAATCAGGGAACCTATGGAGTTTTTCCTTGTTGAGTAAAATGTAAATATGTTTCATGACTTCTAAAATCACCGTTTTCCAGACTGTAACATCATTGTGCTAGAAAATAAGTAGGTGAAGACAGTTTCTAAAATGTCATCATTGTGTTTTTTTTCATCATGAGAGCCCGTGAGTCTGTGTCCTTAGCCTCATTCCTGCCGACATTGTCTGCCAGGCTCCGGTGTCGAAGCTGCACACGGTCCTCCAGATAATTACTAGGTGTTTACCAGCCTTTGGAAAGTAGACCTACAATTCCAGATAATTCCTTTCAGAAAGCTGAGTGCTGTCAGGTGGTGACCTCCTGGCATTTTTCTTCCTAAACTTGAATTTCAGGTCCCTTTAGGTGAGCATGTGTTACAAATGACACAGTGGTAAATCCCAAGTGATGCTGTAAATTCCAAGTGAGCGTGATACAGCAGCCAAGCTCAGAATTTTGTCAGGAGGAATCAGCTGGTCTTGAGTGCAGATCTGGCACTTTTTTACTTCTAGCCCCATGCGCGTTGCTGCTCTTTCTTCTTTTCTTTTCTTTTTTGCCACTTCTGTTGGTCTTTCAATTATTTCTTTGTTCTTTGGCCTGTGTGGGCCTCGCATCTCAGTGGCCTCTCTCGCTGCAGAGCACCGGCTCTGGGCGCATGCGCTCCAGAGCTCTGGCTCGGTAGTTGGACACATCCATCCAGCTGCTCCACGGCATGTGGGATCTTCCCAGGCCAGGGATCAGATCGGCACCTTGTACTGCAAGGTGGTGTCCTTACCCACTGGACCACCTGGGAAGCCCCCGCTTTGCTGCTCTGAGGGAAACAAACACTGTGAATAGAAGGAAGGACATGAAGTGAGCAATTGCCTAAACTGTGTCCCCAGATACCCTGGGCTTTGTGATCTGTTGGTTTTGCCAGCAGTTGTCCTCCTTAAGTGAACCTCGTCAGGCATTATGTGGACAAGTTAGGCATTTTGTGGACTGAAAGACTCTGAGGTTTAATATTGCATAGAAGAGACTGGCGTAGCAACTGGGTGGTCGTGGGCACATGGAAGCCCCATCCTTGGAGGATTTTCCTGGGTGTTCAGACTGGACTTCGCAGAAAACTGGACATTCGATCCAAAGTCAGATGCAATGCTGTTCTAAAATCACCGTTTTCCAGACTGTAACATCATTGTGCTAGAAAATAAGTAGGTGAAGACAGTTTCTAAAATGTCATCATTGTGTTTTTTTTCATCATGAGAGCCCGTGAGTCTGTGTCCTTAGCCTCATTCCTGCCGACATTGTCTGCCAGGCTCCGGTGTCGAAGCTGCACACGGTCCTCCAGATAATTACTAGGTGTTTACCAGCCTTTGGAAAGTAGACCTACAATTCCAGATAATTCCTTTCAGAAAGCTGAGTGCTGTCAGGTGGTGACCTCCTGGCATTTTTCTTCCTAAACTTGAATTTCAGGTCCCTTTAGGTGAGCATGTGTTACAAATGACACAGTGGTAAATCCCAAGTGATGCTGTAAATTCCAAGTGAGCGTGATACAGCAGCCAAGCTCAGAATTTTGTCAGGAGGAATCAGCTGGTCTTGAGTGCAGATCTGGCACTTTTTTACTTCTAGCCCCATGCGCGTTGCTGCTCTTTCTTCTTTTCTTTTCTTTTTTGCCACTTCTGTTGGTCTTTCAATTATTTCTTTGTTCTTTGGCCTGTGTGGGCCTCGCATCTCAGTGGCCTCTCTCGCTGCAGAGCACCGGCTCTGGGCGCATGCGCTCCAGAGCTCTGGCTCGGTAGTTGGACACATCCATCCAGCTGCTCCACGGCATGTGGGATCTTCCCAGGCCAGGGATCAGATCGGCACCCCTTGTACTGCAAGGTGGTGTCCTTACCCACTGGACCACCTGGGAAGCCCCCGCTTTGCTGCTCTGAGGGAAACAAACACTGTGAATAGAAGGAAGGACATGAAGTGAGCAATTGCCTAAACTGTGTCCCCAGATACCCTGGGCTTTGTGATCTGTTGGTTTTGCCAGCAGTTGTCCTCCTTAAGTGAACCTCGTCAGGCATTATGTGGACAAGTTAGGCATTTTGTGGACTGAAAGACTCTGAGGTTTAATATTGCATAGAAGAGACTGGCGTAGCAACTGGGTGGTCGTGGGCACATGGAAGCCCCATCCTTGGAGGATTTTCCTGGGTGTTCAGACTGGACTTCGGCAGTTGGGGATGTTCCATTTATAAAACTGTCATTTCCAGGCACATAAATATCCTCTTTGTTCTTACATGTACTCGATCTTGAATATCTACCATATTTACGTCAGATGCAATGCTTCTAAGTACTCCCAGAGAGTACATTCATCTCGCTTTACATCGGAAGAGAGTGATGCTCAGTTGTAGGTGGCTTTCTCGAGAGCATGAGCTGTTAGGTGGTGGAGAGGAAGGAAGATGGGGCTGTATGGACATGTCTGTCTGACTCCGTGATCTGTGTTCTTCTCCTTAAGAAGACCGCTATTTAATTCACTACCAGTTTTGTTTCGTGTCTGCTTGCCTAGAATGAACGTCATACTACTATTTCATTGGGGGGCCACCAGCCTGTTCTGAATGACCGAGAAGGAAGGGTTCTTTCTCGGCATCTCCCTGACTTCCTCTTATAAATCCTTTCGCCTGTGTCCACCCCACAGTCCTCAGACGCCCAGCTGCCTCTTCCCGGCCCTTGCACCAGCTTGCTGCTTTTATCGGGCAAAGGAGCAAGCACCGTGCTCTTCTGCTGCCCTCAGTGTCTTTTCCATCAGTGTATCAGGTTGGCCTGTCTCATTTTTATATATGCTTATAATCTAGTTCATGATAAGTTAAGAATACGCTAATGAGGATTTGAAAGCCTTCATGCTTCATACACAGTATTTTGCCTATTAACTGAGTTTCCCTGGTGATAAAAGTCTCAGTTCCACAGGAGGCTTCTAATGGTGGGCATTTGAGCCCCAACAGCAGATTATAAAAATCTTCTGGAGTAGATGTTGATTGCTGTGTTCTGAATTTACATGGTACAGGTCTCAGGATTGCCATGTCTTCTGCCTCCTCCACTGCCTTAATCAAAGGCTTCTAGGAAGCACGCGTACCTGCAGGTTCTAGGTGAATTCATTCTACGCAGAGACAATGACCCTTTTCCAGTCCACTGACTTTTTTCTGAGCATATAATTGATCAACCACAGACAACTGATTTTGCGTTACCACAGTACTTTCATCTGTAATGAGAGATTTAGACTGGATAATCCCAAAGGCCCCTACCTAGTATATAAGTCTAGAAAAGAACATTTTCATGAAGTTAATATAATCTGTACATTTCTAATGGATTTCCAGTGAGGTCATCACGATATTTTGTAAGGAGCTATTTGATATGATTGGAACCCGGTGAGTGCTTCCCGCGCAAAACCATTTTCTTGCCCTGTGCACATCAGGAAATAGCGTCCGGCCAAGTATAAAGGGAACCTGAACCTCCCCAGGGGCTGCACTGGTGAAGTCGCAGAGCTCAGATGGATGCGAGCTTGGCCAAGCGTGCTATCCCGTCTCTGCTCTGTCATGCTGCCAGCTGGTGGGGTGCGTTCCCTGTTACCATTAAAAATTTCCTTTTGGGCTAATGACTAGTGCTCAAATACTGTCTCGCCTTAGAGCCCACACTATCGCCATGTAAATCAACTCCCACCTCCGTTATGTAAGGTACGTGATTTCTACCCCTACAAAAATTCCACCAAGGTATTACGAGTCTTACATTGGCTAATAAGAGACGATGGTGGTGGTCCGTCGGAAACAGCTCTGTGGGGGGCGGGGCTTAGGGAGAGAAATTGTCATGGCTTGAGCTGCAGAATTCACAACAGAGCCACCCCCCGCACGCCCCGCTCCGAGCCGAGGGCGGACCATTTTGCTCCCTGTAGTCCGTGGCGTCGCAAGGGACAGTCCCGGATCGTCCAGCTTGCTCTCAGAGGGTGACGGTTAAAGTAGCGTCTCTTGGGAATGGAAAGGGAGGGAGGTGAAAAAGCCCAGAAGCTTCTCCATAAAAGAGGCCTTGGAAGGTGGGACGCTGCCAGGACAAGGCCGAGGGACTGAGGAACCGTGGTCTTCAGCGTCTGTGATAATTAAGAATTTACTGCCCCTGCGTGGGTACCGGGTGCCCTAGTGAGCAGTAAAAGAATGTGCCTGTCTGCAATAATCATTTTATAATATTAATGCGGCTTTGAGAAACTGGGACCTGATGTTAAGTGTTGCATTTTATTTGTAAGTGAGTAGTTTAATTAAGGCCGTAAAACACTGATTAGTTACAGTTTGCTGCTGTTCTGTGACTCAGGAGCCAGACAGGTCTGTAATCCGAGGCAGCGTCTGAGGTGTGCCATTTTTAAGGCCGAGAAGTGAGCCGGGGTGACGAGCCACTGCAGGGACATCTGAGTGAGGGCCGCATCTTGTCGGAGGTGACTGTGGTCTGTCGGTGCATCAAGGCGGTGCTCAGTCCTGCTTTCAGGGTGATGGTGCCACCGTTCTGGGAGTATGAGCGTTTCTGCGGGAAAATTTTTGGTCATCAAGGCATGGGCTTCCGCAAGAAACCATTTTCTTGCCCTGTGCACATCAGGAAATAGCGTCCGGCCAAGTATAAAGGGAACCTGAACCTCCCCAGGGGCTGCACTGGTGAAGTCGCAGAGCTCAGATGGATGCGAGCTTGGCCAAGCGTGCTATCCCGTCTCTGCTCTGTCATGCTGCCAGCTGGTGGGGTGCGTTCCCTGTTACCATTAAAAATTTCCTTTTGGGCTAATGACTAGTGCTCAAATACTGTCTCCTTAGAGCCCACACTATCGCCATGTAAATCAACTCCCACCTCCGTTATGTAAGGTACGTGATTTCTACCCCTACAAAAATTCCACCAAGGTATTACGAGTCTTACATTGGCTAATAAGAGACGATGGTGGTGGTCCGTCGGAAACAGCTCTGTGGGGGGCGGGGCTTAGGGAGAGAAATTGTCATGGCTTGAGCTGCAGAATTCACAACAGAGCCACCCCCCGCACGCCCCGCTCCGAGCCGAGGGCGGACCATTTTGCTCCCTGTAGTCCGTGGCGTCGCAAGGGACAGTCCCGGATCGTCCAGCTTGCTCTCAGAGGGTGACGGTTAAAGTAGCGTCTCTTGGGAATGGAAAGGGAGGGAGGTGAAAAAGCCCAGAAGCTTCTCCATAAAAGAGGCCTTGGAAGGTGGGACGCTGCCAGGACAAGGCCGAGGGACTGAGGAACCGTGGTCTTCAGCGTCTGTGATAATTAAGAATTTACTGCCCCTGCGTGGGTACCGGGTGCCCTAGTGAGCAGTAAAAGAATGTGCCTGTCTGCAATAATCATTTTATAATATTAATGCGGCTTTGAGAAACTGGGACCTGATGTTAAGTGTTGCATTTTATTTGTAAGTGAGTAGTTTAATTAAGGCCGTAAAACACTGATTAGTTACAGTTTGCTGCTGTTCTGTGACTCAGGAGCCAGACAGGTCTGTAATCCGAGGCAGCGTCTGAGGTGTGCCATTTTTAAGGCCGAGAAGTGAGCCGGGGTGACGAGCCACTGCAGGGACATCTGAGTGAGGGCCGCATCTTGTCGGAGGTGACTGTGGTCTGTCGGTGCATCAAGGCGGTGCTCAGTCCTGCTTTCAGGGTGATGGTGCCACCGTTCTGGGAGTATGAGCGTTTCTGCTGTGAAGGAATTTGTGGTCATCAAGGCATGGGTAAAATCTGCATTATTTGAAGGGGGTGCTATGGAGTAAATTGTGCCCCTCTCCCAAATTAACATGCTGAAGCCCAAACCTGAAATATGACTGATTGGGGGAACAGGGCATTTAGGAAGTAAACTCAGACAGTAAAAAAATCTTCCTGTAATGCAGGAGACCCAGGAATGGCTGCCCACTCCTGTATTCTTGCTTGGGAAATGCTATGGACAGAAAAGCCTGGCAGGCTACAGTCCACGGGGTTACAAAGAGTCAGACATGACTGAGCAACTGACACTTTCACTTTCAAGTTAACTAAAGTCATGAGGGAGAGTCTGAATTCAGTGGGATTGTGGGCCTCACAGGAGGAGGAAGAGAGCTCTTTCCAAATGCAGGCACCAAGGACAGGCCACGTGAGAACGCAGCCAGAGAGGCGGCAGCTGCAGCCCCAGAGGGCTGTCTCGCAGATGCCAACCCTGTGGTCACCTTGATCTCCAGAGACCCAGCTTGCAGAACTGCAAGAAAATGCATTCAATTTTTAAAAATTATTTAAAATACAGGGCTTTCCTGGTGGTCCAGTGGGTTAAGAGTCTGCCTTGCAGTGCAAGGGCACCGGTTCGATCCCTGGCACAGGAAGATCTCATATGTCACAGTGGCAGGACTGGTGTGTCCAACTACGAGCCAGCACTCTGCAGCGCATGTGCCCAGAGCCGGTGCTCTGCAACGAGAGAGGCCACTGGGATGGGAGGCCCACACGGGCCAAAGAATTAAGGTGGATGAAAATAAATGAATAAAGGACCAATAAAAGAGCCCCCAAAATTTAAAAACATTATGAAAAAAAAAAAAAAGAAAATGCATCACTGTTTCTTAAGCTGCCCCGTCTATGGTGTCTTATTCCTACAACTTGAGCTGAGTCAAGGGGGCTCGTGGGAGATAAGCAGAGGATGACTGAAGGTAAAGCAGAGCTGTGTGATCAGCAGAGGTGCAGTGATGGGCCTGGAGCAGCTTAGCCAGGAGGAGCTGGGGCCGGGTAACCAGTTCAGCCAGGCTTTGGTGAATGCCTCAGATCCAGGAGGACAAGATAGTAAAGGAGGTGAGCTGAGAGAGCGGAGCGGCCATGGTTCTAGACAGACGGGAGGCCCTGAAAATGGGGAGATGACCAACTCTGCAGTAGAGCACTGAGGAGCCTGAGGAACTGTGACCCCTGCTCCTTCTATCTCTGCCTCGTGTTGTCCCTCCAGAGGGTGTGGTGAACCCTGGGCCATAGGGAGGCAGTGTGTGCAGAAGTTGATGTGCTTGGTTGCTTCAGTTGTGTCTGACTCTTTGCGACCCTATGGAATGTAGCCCGCCAGGCTCCTCTGTCCTGGGTATTCTCCAGGCAGGAATACCGGAGTGGGTTGCTATTCTCTTCTCCGGGAGAATCTTCTTGACCCAGGGATTGAACCCAGGTCTCCTGCACTGCAGGAGGAGTCTTTACCATCTGAGCCACCAGGGAAGTAAACATGTGAAGGTAGCCTTTAGCCTCTTCATTCAGCCCCAGGCTTCTAATATAACCTTACCTCATTCTGAAGGCACCTATCTTGTGTTATTTACTACAAGGTAATAACTCTCTGACAGTAGCTGGTTCAGATGTGGATTATTCATCTGTCATATAAATGGACACAGTCACCAAACTCAGAACTCAGTGTTTGACAACACTGTAAAATCTGGAAGTGATGGTAATTCAACTCTCCCAGGGCTGAGAAATCTAAGCTTTTAAGCTCTCCATCTGAAAGGTGACTGTTTGTATCGGAGACTCACATTGGTCAGCATTTATGACATAAATGTACTTTATTAGCCAAGATAACAGTGCCCTCCTGTTTCAGGGCACGAGGAGATGAGAAGAGGGTTTCAGGGATCATCTTAACCATCCCAAAGACTCCAGTTACAAAGGAAGGGAGTCAGGCTTGAGGGGATGCCCTTGAGGAGGCGTTGGGGGACACCCAGAAACACCTCAGGATCAACTGAATCTCCACTTAACGTTTTTGGAAGACAGTCTTCTTCACAAGTCTGTTGTGTGTTTCTCCCATTGTTGTGCTTTTCTGTTCTTTCATCCAGAGAACAGAAAAGAGGAGGATTTGAGTTGTGTTATCACTACCCCAACTTCTTGGAGGAGGAAAAGACAACCCCCTCCAGAATTCTTGCCTGGGAAATCCCACGGACAGAGGAGGCTGGTGGGCTGCAGCGTTTGGGGTCTCGCGAGTCAGCCATGATTGAACAACTCCACCACCACCACCATCCCAGCTTCTGATTGAACATGCCTGTCCACTTAACATGCACTGTTCCTGACCAGTCTGAGGAGCATCTTTGCTTAGGCTCTCCTCTGAACATCCCCCTTGGTCTGTACAAAGCATTTGTTTGCTTGAATCTCAGTCCAGGACTTGACCAGAAGGATTAGAGTGCCGTTAGGAACCGTTTAAGTAAAATAAATTGAATTGTATCCAATTGATTATAGTCCTCTCTTGAAGGCACACAGTGCTTCCTTTGGTCTAGTGTGGTAGAAATACACGTACCTGCTTTCAGTCAGAAGAAGAAAGTCCCGAAGAGCACAGTCCTCCGCTAACAGACACTCACCCCTCACGCACAGTCCGTGTTAAAGGACACATTCTCTTGCTTGCAGAGGCATCCAGCACTTCTAAGTGGAGAGGTAGCTGAGGAAACAACGGAATCTTTAGCTTCTGGATGTGTTTGGTTTCATAATCACAACACCTAGGTTTGCATACATGTGGAAGGGACAAAGACAAAGGTTGGACTTCTTTTAAAGTTTTTGTGTGTGTGTGTGCTGTGTAGTCTAATTAAAAGAAAATTAGAGGAACCATGATGACCAAACTTCAAAAATCTATGTTAAAAAAACCAGTCTGTGCACACCCAGGATATAAAGAGTTCAACATTTGCTTTGCTAAATTATGGGGTTTTTTTTACCCCTCCTTAGAATGGCTTCAGGTTTTTTTGTTTTTGTTTTTTTTTTATTTATTGCAAGAACTATATATACAGTAACACCAAGCTTTTAACAGCTGCATCCCCCGCCTTTTTCAGTCGTAATTATGGTCTCATTAGGATTCCAATAAAAAAGTCAAGAAAAACCTTTTTTTAAGGAAAACAGAAGTACCCACAGTGTCTTTCTACCAACACGCTATGCTTTTAAAATATTTGCATTTGAAATTCCTCACTGCAAATATTCGCCAACCAAAGGTAAATATAACACTTAGATTACTCCCAAAAGAACATTCCTTCTGCTATTAATACCCTGAATTCAAATCAGAATTTTTGCAAGTCGGTATAATTTTACTGTATGTACTTTATCCTGTAGCTTGGCTGGCTGTGTTGGGAAACTAGATGCATCAGAAATGAATAGAAGGTGACATCTCTTGCCTGGGCGAATACTTTTTTATTTTTTTTGCTTTCCATTTCATAAAACAGTCTAGTTGCCCAAATTCATGAGGATGGAGTCCTCAGTTAGACGAGAGCAAAGATGAGAGAGGCCTCCTGCCCCTAAAAAAACGGGCACACACACGTTCCAGCGTTCAGTAGATCATTGGAATGAATTACCCACGACAAAAGCATGTCCCCTTGAGTCCACCCCTGTCCTCTGTGCTCTGTCCTGTCATTGGGAGGGCGCCACTTGATGTCCAGAGCCAAGTCCCAGAGACTTCTGTCTTCCCACTCTGGAGCCAGCAGTCCCTCCCTCCGCCCTACACTCTTCTCGGCAGCTTTCCTTTCCTAATCACAGGCTGTTTGTGTGTTGACCCATTACCTGGATCCTCATGTGTTTTTCTAGGGTTTACGTGTGGAATTCATCCAAGCTAGGGGATTGCAAACATTCTTTTAAAAATGCCTTATAATATCTCCACCAGGAACAGTGCAAAAGAAACTAACGAAGGCCTCATTACAGACAGGATCATAAGACGTTTCGGACTTTTCACACTTCTTGGTGGCTTTCTCCCTCTGATCAAGGCCACGCCTGAAGCAGATCCACAGCAAGCGGTTGGAGATGTCAAAAGATGCAGGAACAGTGAGAACGTCAGAAACGTTTTCCAGAGCATTTTCCAGGGCAAGGGTGGGATCAGGAGCGAGGTGGTGGGAAGGACAGGAGTACAGGCAGGAGCGGTGGAGAATCACTCTGGAGGAACTGCTGGCCAGGAACGGGGGGTTTCCTTTTTTTAAAGAGGTGCCAAGAGAGTACAGGGAGGAGGGCTTTTAAACGTACCCACAGTGTCTTTCTACCAACAGCTATGCTTTTAAAATATTTGCATTTGAAATTCCTCACTGCAAATATTCGCCAACCAAAGGTAAATATAACACTTAGATTACTCCCAAAAGAACATTCCTTCTGCTATTAATACCCTGAATTCAAATCAGAATTTTTGCAAGTCGGTATAATTTTACTGTATGTACTTTATCCTGTAGCTTGGCTGGCTGTGTTGGGAAACTAGATGCATCAGAAATGAATAGAAGGTGACATCTCTTGCCTGGGCGAATACTTTTTTATTTTTTTTGCTTTCCATTTCATAAAACAGTCTAGTTGCCCAAATTCATGAGGATGGAGTCCTCAGTTAGACGAGAGCAAAGATGAGAGAGGCCTCCTGCCCCCCCAAAAATACGGGCACACACACGTTCCAGCGTTCAGTAGATCATTGGAATGAATTACCCACGACAAAAGCATGTCCCCTTGAGTCCACCCCTGTCCTCTGTGCTCTGTCCTGTCATTGGGAGGGCGCCACTTGATGTCCAGAGCCAAGTCCCAGAGACTTCTGTCTTCCCACTCTGGAGCCAGCAGTCCCTCCCTCCGCCCTACACTCTTCTCGGCAGCTTTCCTTTCCTAATCACAGGCTGTTTGTGTGTTGACCCATTACCTGGATCCTCATGTGTTTTTCTAGGGTTTACGTGTGGAATTCATCCAAGCTAGGGGATTGCAAACATTCTTTTAAAAATGCCTTATAATATCTCCACCAGGAACAGTGCAAAAGAAACTAACGAAGGCCTCATTACAGACAGGATCATAAGACGTTTCGGACTTTTCACACTTCTTGGTGGCTTTCTCCCTCTGATCAAGGCCACGCCTGAAGCAGATCCACAGCAAGCGGTTGGAGATGTCAAAAGATGCAGGAACAGTGAGAACGTCAGAAACGTTTTCCAGAGCATTTTCCAGGGCAAGGGTGGGATCAGGAGCGAGGTGGTGGGAAGGACAGGAGTACAGGCAGGAGCGGTGGAGAATCACTCTGGAGGAACGCTGCCTCAGAGGGTCAAGAGAGTACAGGGAAGGGAGGCTTTTGCTTTGTTGCTTTCGTGATGGATGAATTTTGAGTGAGTTGAATTGTCAAAGGAAAGGGTTGACAGAGATGGGGAAATGGAAGATGACAGTGGAGGAGAGGGTGTCCCTGTGGCTCAGGGGTAAAGAACCCAGCTGCCAATGCAGGAGCCTTGGAGTCAAGCCTCAGATCAGGAAGAGGCCCTGGAAGAGGTAGTGGTAGCCCGCTCCAGTATCCTTGCTGGGAAAATTCCATGGACAGTGGAGCCTGGTGGGCGACCATCCACAGGGCTGTGAAGAGTCAGCCACGACGTAGCAATGGAGCACCCATGCAGTAGAGGAGAAACGCGTGAACGGGTTGTGGAGGAGGAGGGGAGGCAGCAGGGGTCAGAGAGTGCAGGAGGGACTGTCCTTCAGCAACAGGAGGGCCCTGCCCAGCACGGGGGGCCGGAGGGAGGTCAGAGTGGAGTACAGGGGAGGCGCTGGCTCACGCCACAGACCTTAAAAAGGGCGACTGAACAGGTCTCTGTTCTCTGAAACCAAGGGGATCAGCTCGCCCTCTAGGAAGGGGGACTACCGCAGGGGCGGGGAGGTAGGACAGGGAATTTTTGGAGACTGGAAACGTTTAAAATAATCGCTGTAGGACCTAGGGTGGAATATGTTTCCTGGAATATATTTCCGCAAAAGGGACTAATGAGTTAAATAGGAGATAGTTCATGGTTTTTTAATAAGCATTGCAAGTTTTGCCTCTGAAAAACCATTTGCTCTTTGTTCAGCACTACAATGAGACAGGATTCTCTGAGCCAGCCCTTCCTGATCCCTCACCAGGTTTCTTCCGGTCACTCTTCCTCACTGATGTGCCCATGCGCACTGGCCTCTGCCCAGCCGCCCCTCCTTCTCCGGTCTCAGGGCTGTTTACCCTCTTGTCTTGTCCCCGAAGCCCCAGTGTCATCTCCACAGAGGGCATTTCTTGAAACATTTCACAAAAACTGCCCCAGTTCCTGGACTAACCACTCTCTCACCCTTCCTGTGTCTGATTGTCTCCACAGCACTGACCATTGTATGAAGTCATGTTTATTTTTGCTGACCACTTATTTCTTCCACTCCCATACAATGTTGAGGGTCCTGTTTGTACCTCAGGAATCGTCCTAAAATCTAGAAAAGCTAGCAATTATACACTAGTGAGTATCAAAATGTAAAACGACCAGATAGAAAAGAACCTAGGGTTGACAGAAGGAAAAATAAGCTAATTGAGCAGAACAGAGAGTGAAAAAAATGCCCATCACACATGGGCACTTGACTTTTGATAGAGGTAGAACTGCAGATCAGTAATCGATGTTTGGTCAATGGATAATGCACATGGAAAGAGATGTGCATTATATGTATTGATACATTAACTGTGATAAAATTAGGAACTTAGGTTCATAAACATCTTAAAACTTCAGTTTGCATCATTAAACCATAGGTTGGGAGAAAGTACTTGTAAAACATAAAACGTAGCATGTTTGGCTGCATGACGAATACAGAATCTCTGAAAGTCCATAGGAAAAGGAAAGACCACGCAATACAGGCATAGGCAAAAGGCTTGAACAGATACCTCGAGAGCTGGAACCCATAGAACATGTTCCATCTCACCACTCATCAGGAATTGCAAATTAAAACCATGACGGGAAACTGCTATACAGTGTAGGAATGGCTAAAATTAAGAGGACCACAACTTTACAAAGATACTGAACAGTTTTAACTATCATCCACTGTTAGGAGCTGAGTACAGTCACTTCGGGAGACCATCAGTAGCTACTGAGATGGAGCACGTGTCTACCATATGTGTCCGTCAGTCCTAGCTACATAACCAGAAGCAGTGCTTGTAGGTCTGTGGCAGGCACATGCACAAACGTGTCCACAGCATCGCTCTTCACAGTGGTCCCAGGCTGGAAACCGCCTGAGTGTTCATCAGCAGGTGAGAGAAGGAATGCCTGGTGGTACTTGCAGATGGTGGAATATTATATTTATATATGGCAGTTAACAAAATGCCACCATACACAAATGACGGATCTCACAAATACCAACTTTCAGGAAAGAAACCGGACGTGGAAAATACAGACTGTTTCCAGGCTTGCCCCTCAAAGGCAGATGAAAAACATCCATGGGGCATCTGGGGAGAGGTGTCACAGTTTTTCAGAGTCCCAGTACAAAAACCTCCATGTGTTTAATTTCATTTTTCAGGCAGCTAAGATTCAATGTTAAGTGAAAAGCAACTCTCACAGCCGCCAAATTCGTGGGTGACAAAGCTTGAAATGCCCTAGGACATCTGCTGAATGATCTGGGGGTTTAGAGTATAAATATGACTTTAATTAACTTATGAGGCCTTATTGTCAGCCTTTATTCAGCCCAAAGGCCTACTGATTTTTCTCCTTGGATTTTGTGCAGTGAGAAATTGGCCCAACTCAGAAACTTTCCATGGGAGTATAATTATGTCTCACAAACGGTTTTCAAAAATGATCGGGTCCAAAGATTCCATTTGTCTTGCAAAATTCACATGGAATAGAGTCATATTTATTAACGCCATTGCTCCTGCCTTTTCATCAGTTACTTTCAAAGGCCACACCCCCACCCCCATGGCACTTTGCGAAAGTAACACCAGCATGTCTGCCTGCCGAAGTTGTTGTGACCCAGCTCAGAACACCCAGGAAAACAACAGCAACCACAACGGCAAATCCTCAGTGAATGTGGTAGAAGGAACTGTTTAGTTAACTCGCTCAACCTCCCTATTTCGCTTAAACCTCCTCTAGTTTTTTTTTTTTGAGCAGTTGATTCCATGATGTGTTTCTGTGCTTTTGTGTCTATAACAAAATTAATGACTATGATTGGTCAGCACAGTTCTTTTGTTACGTCCCTGAGAGTAGGCAAAGTTGAGAAGAATAGACTTGAAGGCAGGAGCAAGGTGTTCGGGACTTGGTAACTGGGGCCCAGCATCGGGATCTGCAATAGGAGATTTCCTGCAGAAGGAAATGGAATGGAGACACAGCCGTTCAGAATGCTCCTCGCCGGTCCTCCTTGCTCCCTTCCCTCTTGAGAAGTCCTGAGAAGCTGAGGTGGCTGCAGGTTCCCTGCCTTCGGAAGGAGTCACCTTGACCCGCGGAAAGCCTGAGGAATCCACTTGGGTTTGAGATATAACCCTCCTGAAACTAAATGGATGTCACTGGGCAACGTGCCTCGCCTTTCTGAATCCTTTCCCTGTTGGTAGGCTAAGGTACTGCTACCTGTCGGGCAGGGTTGTAGGGAAGCCCCTTCACGACACGCTGTAGCCGACTCTTCCTAAGCGCTGCCTCTGCCAGGCACGATCCCGAGCGCCTTGTCACAGGTTACTGCTCATTCACCCTCACAGAACTCTACGGGATAGGTTAGTGTCATAAGCCCCATGTTATCGACAAGGCAACTGGGATACAGGGTGATGAAATAAAGTGAAATGACCCAGCATTTTGCGGCAAAGTCAGGATCCCAGTCTACGTCTCTGGAGCCCTCTGCCTACTTGTAAACAGAGGTGGACGATGTAGCTAATGGAACCAGACTCGTGAGCTTACTCTGGTGGATCTCCAGATTGCAGTACCTGTTTGCCCCCCTGGGTGCAGTGCACCCCCCCCCCTCACACACACACACACACACAAAAAACCTTGCTGATAAAAAAAAAAAAAAAAAAAATAAAAACATTGGCCTCAAAGTGTATTTGGTTTAAGCAAATTGGATAAGAGAAACATACTCTGGCAACTTGCCCTTCCTTTTATATTGCAAATTTGCCAAATAAAAGGAATCCAACTCAGCTGCCTACTTGCCCACTTTCTGCTGATGGCAGGCCCTGGCTGGCTCGGGCTGTTCCGAATGGCTGTGTTTCCATTCAGTGTGGTTGGAGAGCACGCACTCAGAGGCTTTCGGTTGGAACTGTGGTGGCGGGGTGGCCGTACATTCTTGTGGTACTGCGAGTGAACTTTTGCCCCCATCCTCGTGGGACAAACACGGAGGGCCAAGGGCTCTGCCCCTATGCCTCCTACTCTGCTGGCCTGGGCCTGGCATCGCTGCCATGCTGGTTCTCGACACCCTGGTCATGGATCTGCTTTCCTGCAGAAGGAAATGGAATGGAGACACAGCCGTTCAGAATGCTGAGAAGTCCTGAGAAGCTGAGGTGGCTGCAGGTTCCCTGCCTTCGGAAGGAGTCACCTTGACCCGCGGAAAGCCTGAGGAATCCACTTGGGTTTGAGATATAACCCTCCTGAAACTAAATGGATGTCACTGGGCAACGTGCCTCGCCTTTCTGAATCCTTTCCCTGTTGGTAGGCTAAGGTACTGCTACCTGTCGGGCAGGGTTGTAGGGAAGCCCCTTCACGACACGCTGTAGCCGACTCTTCCTAAGCGCTGCCTCTGCCAGGCACGATCCCGAGCGCCTTGTCACAGGTTACTGCTCATTCACCCTCACAGAACTCTACGGGATAGGTTAGTGTCATAAGCCCCATGTTATCGACAAGGCAACTGGGATACAGGGTGATGAAATAAAGTGAAATGACCCAGCATTTTGCGGCAAAGTCAGGATCCCAGTCTACGTCTCTGGAGCCCTCTGCCTACTTGTAAACAGAGGTGGACGATGTAGCTAATGGAACCAGACTCGTGAGCTTACTCTGGTGGATCTCCAGATTGCAGTACCTGTTTGCCCCCCTGGGTGCAGTGCACCCCCCCCCCTCACACACACACACACAGACATATATCCTTGCTGATAAAAAAAAAACCAAAAAAAAAAACCAAAAAAAAAAAAATAAAAACATTGGCCTCAAAGTGTATTTGGTTTAAGCAAATTGGATAAGAGAAACATACTCTGGCAACTTGCCCTTCCTTTTATATTGCAAATTTGCCAAATAAAAGGAATCCAACTCAGCTGCCTACTTGCCCACTTTCTGCTGATGGCAGGCCCTGGCTGGCTCGGGCTGTTCCGAATGGCTGTGTTTCCATTCAGTGTGGTTGGAGAGCACGCACTCAGAGGCTTTCGGTTGGAACTGTGGTGGCGGGGTGGCCGTACATTCTTGTGGTACTGCGAGTGAACTTTTGCCCCCATCCTCGTGGGACAAACACGGAGGGCCCGAAGGGCTCTGCCCCCTATGCCTCTTGCTCTGCTGGCCTGGGCCTGGCATCGCTGCCATGCTGGTTCTCTGCACACCTTTCCCAGCATGGCATAACCGCCAAGATCTCACAGGGATGGATGCATCTCAAAGAATGTGCCAAACAGAGTTGGAGCAACGGTCTTCAGCCAAGTAAGATTTCCACCTGCCCCTCCTAGCACAGATGCTTGGCACTGTCCTGAGACAAAGGGGTCCTCACGGCTGTGGGTGTGGCGCTGAGCATCCTGCAGGGCACAGACAGCCCCCCACCTTCCAGAGTCAAGAACACCCAGCTTGGAAGGTCGTCGGTGCCAGGTGTCAGCAACCTTGAGCTGGAACACCTGTGCTCCCTTCTCGGAAAGTCCCTTGTTGGGAGAGGACCCCGAACTAGAGTAGGCATCTCTACAAGCATCGCCCGTGGTGATGCCTGGAAAGTACAGATTGAAAAAACCTCCGTGCAGCATCACTGTAAGCCTAGGGAAAAGATACAGCAAAAGGGAAATGCTTGACTTGGTAAGCTTCGGAGCCAACTGAGCCTTCAGAAAATCACCTCAAAAAGGATGGAATCTGATAAAGTCAAATATGTGCAGAGTTGGTAATCCAGTTGTCCAGGGTTTATAGCCATCAGAGACCTGTCCACAAGTTCACTGCAAGAATGCGCTAGGATGTTCAAGCTGCATTTGAGCCAACAAAATGCCCTTCCATTGCAGAATAGATCAATACGTTGTTCTATATTCACACAGTTGCACACTGTAGAAAAACAAAGGGAAGAAAGACCTCCAACTGCATAATCAGATAATAATTAGTATAAGATTATATTATAATAATATAAGAATAATCTGGGGAAAGATGAGAAAAGTCATTTGAGAGCAGGGTCCCTGAACAGACAAGTCCTCCAATGTCCACTTGAGAGGCGGCACTTTGTCTGCCCGGTGTCCACGGAGGGGAGGACAGCAGGTGTCCCGAGCAGCTTCACTGGAGGGGGCTGAGGGCGCTGCAGGTGGAGGCTCGCTCCAAAGTGCCCACAGTCTGTTTGGCCAAGACACTTGGCTCATATCACCGTTGATGGCTGCCGTTTATCACCTCACTGTCTCTCTCTCTCTTCCTGGCCAGGGAGACCATGGGCATGCTTTGAATGCAGGCTGAATGCTCATTTATTTTAGTTTGTTACCAGTCGTCAAATGGGAACAAGTATTCTTTTTTTGTTGTGCGTGGTTCAGTGTGCGATGCTAGGGAATTCCTGACTTTCCTGTCTGCTCCATTTTTCTGATTTGTGAAGGGAGGAGGAGGATGGCGTTGCAAAGGGGAAATGCTGTATGTGCGTGTTGCTAGGCTACTTCTTAGCATCAAATTCTGCCACTGATAATCCCTCTAGGACCCTGATTCAGTGTGAAGTTATCAGATCCCCCCAAAACTTTGGAAATGCCCTGTTTGCAGCTCTGCGCTGGAACGTCAGCTCCCTTAGGGTCTTTCTGTTGGCTCCACTTCCCGGACTGTGCTGTGGCGGGGAGGTGGGCGCAGGAATGGGCAGTGCCGGGGGGAGGGGCGCCTTGCCGGGAGGCCCTGCGGGCACACAGTGCCGGGTTTGTAACACCCGTGTTAGTCCTGGCGGCTGGAGGCAGCTCGTAGTTTCAGCCCCAGAGAAAGGTCCCGCTATTGAAGGCTGGTGTCGGCAAATAGCGTATTTTCAGCGTTGTGCAGCATATGGAAATTTCTGTTACTGCAAACATTTGGTTTGGTTCTGTGCCTGTTCGACATATTGCCCATTTCTAAATGAACTGCCTTCTCAGGAGAGAACCCTGATGATTCACGGCCCGTCTGTCCCGTGGGTGGAGGGCCCGGGGCCACGGGTGCCTTCTGGTGGGTCCACAGCCCCTCGCGTGAGCGAGTCCCCTGCCAGGCTCTCAGGCAAAGCCAGGTGAGCCACTGAGAAGGGGTGGACACTCCAGCCAGACTTTGTGCAATGTCTGTCGTGCTCTCCGTGCTCCGACACTTCCCGAATCCGGGGCGGGGAGCAGACAGTTGCAGCCCTCACAGCTAATTCTCATTTCCTCCTATTGTGAGCCTGAGCTTCTTCTGGAAAGAACTGGGGAGGAGTCATTTGTGCTACCTCTGGGTTGGTCTCGTAACATAAAGTAGAACCTTCTTATTAAAAAAAAAGAAAAAAGAAAAAGAGTATCATTAATTTGAATCCACTTTTTGGAGTCATCATTTTTATTTTCTGATGCTAATAAGAGTAATGTATATCTAGAAAATTGGAAAGTAAAATGTGCCAGGCAGGACATAAAATTATTTCCCATAAGATGGGGAATACGCAAGGGTTCTTTATAGTATTCTGTATACTCTTGAGATTTGTTGGAAAATTCTCGTTATAAAGATGACTCGTATGTGTGTCACCTGGATTCTATCCCTCTTGACGTTTTCATGTGGTTCCACTGTGTCTTTTCCTCATCAGTGTTCATTTACTACATGCTCATACATTTGGTGGCCATTTGCTTCACCTACCTGCTGAAACTTGGCAGCCCTTGAGTTTGACCTGCTGGCCCTTAGAAACACAGGAATAGTCTCAACTTTTGTCCAGATAGGCTTTAAATGCCTGAATGAAAATGAATAAAAAATGCTCCTGATAATGAAGTAATCCTGTGTTGTAATGGCCCCTAAGCATCTAGCCCACTGTCTGGGATCCAGCAGTAAGTGAGATCTCAACAGATGAACAGAACGGAGATGGTATGGCATCCTCACGTCCCTGGACCTCATAGATCAGGACTCTCAGATTGAACCCACATCAGCTTGAGTCGAGCCCTCCGTCTGCTTCTCTTACTGAGTAGCTTTTGAACCTTGAATTTATGTCACTGGTGTTAGCCATTGATTCTCCTGCTGGATCTTCCACCGATGGAAAGCTGATCATTTCCTGAGAGCCCGTGTCCTCAGCAGGCTGCCCATCTTCCTAGCTAGGCCAAGATCTTGCTCAGGTCTCATATCTAAATACACATGCTCGCGCTCTCCCTCCATCTCCACGTGTGGCTGTGAATTCAGCTCATTTCTTCCCCGACAGGAAGCACTTGGACTCCACGCAGGGCCACCTCCAGGCTTCTCTTCTAGACTGAGTCCTAGATTTACCACCAGAATGTCGAAAACCATAGACGCCCCTGGCTCCCTGGGGAGACGGCTGCCTGGAGTCGAATGGACAAAAAGTGCAAACCATTTTCCCTCAATTAAAGTCTGCGCCGAAAGTATGGACTCCTCTCCCTTTCCAGGAAAGCCATGGGGAGAGGTGAAAGGTTTGGTACACGCATCCCTATGGAAAAATCGGCCAACGAGCAGTGTATTGATCAAAGTGCTGAGGAGGAGAGGTACTCAAATATTTACCCAGGACACTTCACTGAAAGGTGCCCCCCGGGTGCTCCGAGGTGGCCTGGCGGGCTGCTGGCACCACCAGCGCCTTCTGGATTCTAAGGGACCATTCATTCCTCCTGGTGCCTCCCAAGGCCCTCGCCCCTCTCCCTCCCAGCACTCTTCAGGAAGATGTTTTATGAACTGTGTGCCTGCACATTTGTGTGCCTCCAGCAGGAAGGTTGTTTTCCTAAGATCCAGCATTCGAATGGGAACCTGAGGAAGCTGGACTCTCAGCCCCAGGAAGGCGAGTGTCCACGGTCCTGGGCAGAGACTGCCTGTGACCCCCAGTGCCTCTGGAGAGCCCTCCCAGCCTCTGCTCCTCCACCTGCCTTCATCCCGAATCTCTCTTCCCATAAACACCTATGCACATTAGTGCAGATGGGCCATGTTGGCCCCAAATGCTGGACGGGAACTTGGTCAAATCACAGCTGACTTTTTATTGTGGTTTCCTATTCTAACTCCAAGTATAGTTTCATGAAAATGAAAAGGTTCGTGCTGCTATGGTAATATAAACAGAAACTGTTGTATGTATCTTATGATCTGAAATGAGTCCATTTTGAACGGGCGCGGCTGTTGGTGCACAAACCGAGCTGGTGAGCCTGGAGGGAGAGCTTTGCTGGATGGTCCACCCACATGACCTCAGCGAGAAATCTCACTTTCTGCTGTTTTACTCAGAATTAAAGATAAATGTCTTGAAATCTTAGAAGCAAATAGATGTCATCATGGGATTTTTGCTGCTAATTTGTAGTAGGTGATACCAAATAGATATTGTAAGCAGCTCACATTTTGTTTCAAGGGTTTCCTTATACCATTTTGACTTGAAAGAAAACAAAATCAAATTTTCTTTATTTGAAATATTATATTTCTATATAAATAATGTGACATGCTCACATAATTTTTATTCTTATTTAGGTTCATCCTAATCCATATAGACAGAGAATCTGTATCTATATATCTGTCTCCTAAAATGCGTGTGACTTTCAGTATCACATGTCATGTGTGCATCTGTGCATACACACGTTTCCTGACTGATTCTAAAAGAGCTGCTCTATAAAAATATGGTTCTTTCTGGTTGCAGTTAAACACGCAAATTATATTCCCTCTGGTTATAATTAGTTTTTTTTTTTTTCTTTTCAAACTAATTGGGGTTGAAGTTATGGCTTTAAAATTGTAAAATGTAGGCTTCATTTAGTCCTCAGCAAATTTGCATGTCTGTTTCTGTTGACGCACTTCTTCTCTCCTGTCAAACCTCTTGTTCACACGGCGAAGGAAGAAATCTTCTAGCATGAAAAAGTTTCTTGAATTGTTTTTCTTTTTTTTTATTTGACTCAAAACTTTCGTCAAAGAAAACCCTGTGGGAAAGCTGACAACCTTTCTGATTTAACGGGGCAGAGATGGGGAAGCCCTGAGCCTTGCCTGCCTCCATGAATGAACTCTGAGGCCCTACTAATGTTCCTTTTGTGGACTGCGGTTTGTAAACAGAGCATAGGAGATACTTATGCTTAAAAAGTCAAAGTTAAAATTCAATTTGTGTTCTGTATTTTTACTTACCAAATGTGGCAACCCTGTTTACAAACTACTGTTTTAGTGACAAGAGTTCTTAATTGAATAATAGAGAAGGTTTGCCCATAGCAATACTTTGCAAATATCTTGAATAAGGGATATAGCATCTCCAACGTCAGTTATCCAACTAGTAAAATGATTAAGGCTCTACCTACCTTACCAGATACTCTAGCAAATAATTAGGCTTTGGTTCAAAGGTCCAAGATGCATGAAGTTATCGTGGTTATTAGCTTGTTAAACCATTCTGTTCAAAAGCAGTAACTCCTACCAGCCTATGGAGTCATTCATAAAACACTTCATAATGAAACACTCAAAATTCACTCTTTTTTCTCAAGCTGTTGTAATATATATGCAAATGATTTAATAGATATTTTAAAAAGATTAAGTTCCATTTTAAAATAAATTCTGTAAGTGAAGGAACGATTCCTTACATAACAAAAAATAATCAGCCACGTATATATTTCCATATACACCACAGGCTAATGAGTGTCCCCAGGGGGTGCAGTGGTAAAGAATCTGCTGCAAATGCAGGTCTCAAGTGAGACACAGGTTCCGTCCCTGGGTGGAGAAGATCTCTGGAGAAGGAAATGGCCACCTGCTGTAGTATTCTTGCCTGGAGAATTCCATGAACAGAGGAGCTTGGTGGGCCACAGCTCATGGGCTTGCCAAGAGTCAGACGTAACTGAGCACACACACAGCAAGGGTCAGAAGGTAGCCAGGAATCCATGACAAAACTAGATAGAGGAGACTTTGAGTCGTCTTTGGTGCCTGTTGACTTGTGGCTACTAAGTCTTCCCTCTGTTAGCCCGTGTCTTGTTTGAACACACCTTCAGTGATCCCAGAAGATCACTGCCTGGAGCACTCCGTGTCTTACTAGCACTGTTGATTAGTGTTGCAGATGCTGCATTTGAAACTTAAAACCAACTTAGTTGTTTTTTTTTTTTTTTTCAAGATTGTTTTTTAATGTGGATCATTTTAAAAATCTTTATTGGATTTGATACAGTGTTGCTCCTATTTTGGTTTTGGTTTTCTGGTCACATGACACGTGGGATCTTAGCTCCCCAACCAGGGATCAAGCCCACACCCCCCTGGATGGGAAGGCAAAGTCTCAACCCCTCAACTGCCAGGGAACTGGTCCCCCCAAAGCAACTAAGTTTTAATGTCACCCTTAGGACCTCTAGGTGTCAGAGGTAAGACATTGATACGATATTAATGAGGGGACAGGAGCAAAGTGGGAAGAACACGCCATCAGCACAAAGGAACGGGTAGAGAACACACATAATCTACAAGGCCGACCCTCAGCCACAACTCCAGGAGGGGTTCACTCTTGGAGATACCAGAGGTGTGATTTACAGGAGAGCTGGGGTCCCTCAGTCCTGCTGAATTAAGGAAGGAAAGACTGTAAATCTAGTGAGTTTCTAGAGTTTACTCAATAATGCAAACAAAAATAAACGAGTGTCAGTACATGTGACTCAAGTGACATCTAGAAAGGCGACGGAGCCCGTAATCCCTTGTCACTATTAATTAAGCACATCCTCCCACAGCCTCCTGTCGAGGCTGTTAATCTTCACGCCTTCCTTTGGGGTCCCTGGCCAGCTGCTTCGGAGGTCTTAATGAATCTCCAATCAATTTAGCTTGTGGTCAAATCACAAAAACAACACCCAGGGTGTAATAAGATATTCTGTGAGGAATGCGCATTCATTATGATTAAATCGGCACTGCTGTGGGATGGCTGATATCACAGTTCAAATACAGGTGGTAGATCTGTAGACGGCAACCCGGCCTGGGAGTGGGGAGAGAAGTCAGGCGTTATGCAGATAGGACGCTTCACCAGATCAGACCATGATGAAGCCATCAAGATTGGCAGGAGTAGGCACCCTCTTCCTGTGATTCCAGTTTAGCTTGGATCATGTTTCTTTTAAAATCTGATTTAGTGACTAGATCAGTAATTCTTCATTAAGCCATGCACATTTTAGGTGGGACAGACTTGATCTCAGTCGAGTTCTAAAATATCCAGGTTTGCACTTGAATTGTAACACATTCCTAATGGGCTTACGTATTTCCAAGATGACGGAGGCCTTCATGAGTTGTCCGCAATCCATGAAGGCGTCTGTTGAGAAGAAAGTCCTTTTAACTAGCTTGTAGTTAACCGTCCACTCTAGTCACTGCTGAACATTAACTTCCAGGCTGTGGAGTCTCCCTTTAGCTGTGGTGGTTTTTCTCGGCGACTTCTCTGCCCTTCATGGGAGTAAGAAATTCAGTCAAACCATACCTGGTATGATGCTTAATTAATTTTACGTGTCAACTTGGCTGGACCACAGGGCCCAGGTATCTGGCCAAGGGTTATTCTGGATGTTTCTATGAGGGTGTTTTTAGATGAAATGAGCATTTGAATCAGTGGACTTGGAGTAGAGCAGATTGCCCTCCATGAAGTGGGTGGGCCTGATCTATTCAGTTGAGGGACTGAATAGAACAAAAGACGGACCTCCTCTGAGCAAAAAGACTTCTGCCAGCAGATGACCTTTGGACTTAAATTGCAAAATTGCCTCTTCCCTGGGTCTCCAGCCTTCCAGCTAACACTGCAGATTTAGGATTCACCTGCCTCCACAAGTGTATGGTTTAATCCCTTAAAATAGACCTCTCTTTCTTTCTCTGTGTATAGAGATAGATAGTGATTTCCCTTGTAGCAACAACACATTTAAATGATGTGCTCCTGATTGTGTGGGTGGTGGTGGTGGGGGGCATGGGGAGGGACTTCCCAGGTGGGCTAGTGGTAAAGAATTTGCCTGCCAAAGCAGGAGACATGAGAGACCCAGGCTGGATCCCTGGGCTGGGAAGATCCCCTGGAGGAGGGCATGAGAACGTGCTCCAGTCTTCTTGCCTGGGGAATCCCATGGACAGAGGAGCCTGGTGGGCTGCAGTCCATGGAGTTGCAAAAAGTCAGACATGACTGAAGTGACTTAGTGCGTATATAAATATATGGTTCTTGGTGTAGTCATTAAGTTGTGTCTTTTTTTGAGTGACTAGATCAGTAATTCTTCATTAAGCCATGCACATTTTAGGTGGGACAGACTTGATCTCAGTCGAGTTCTAAAATATCCAGGTTTGCACTTGAATTGTAACACATTCCTAATGGGCTTACGTATTTCCAAGATGACGGAGGCCTTCATGAGTTGTCCGCAATCCATGAAGGCGTCTGTTGAGAAGAAAGTCCTTTTAACTAGCTTGTAGTTAACCGTCCACTCTAGTCACTGCTGAACATTAACTTCCAGGCTGTGGAGTCTCCCTTTAGCTGTGGTGGTTTTTCTCGGCGACTTCTCTGCCCTTCATGGGAGTAAGAAATTCAGTCAAACCATACCTGGTATGATGCTTAATTAATTTTACGTGTCAACTTGGCTGGACCACAGGGCCCAGGTATCTGGCCAAGGGTTATTCTGGATGTTTCTATGAGGGTGTTTTTAGATGAAATGAGCATTTGAATCAGTGGACTTGGAGTAGAGCAGATTGCCCTCCATGAAGTGGGTGGGCCTGATCTATTCAGTTGAGGACTGAATAGAACAAAAGACGGACCTCCTCTGAGCAAAAAGACTTCTGCCAGCAGATGACCTTTGGACTTAAATTGCAAAATTGCCTCTTCCCTGGGTCTCCAGCCTTCCAGCTAACACTGCAGATTTAGGATTCACCTGCCTCCACAAGTGTATGGTTTAATCCCTTAAAATAGACCTCTCTTTCTTTCTCTGTGTATAGAGATAGATAGTGATTTCCCTTGTAGCAACAACACATTTAAATGATGTGCTCCTGATTGTGTGGGTGGTGGTGGTGGGGGCATGGGGAGGGGGGACTTCCCAGGTGGGCTAGTGGTAAAGAATTTGCCTGCCAAAGCAGGAGACATGAGAGACCCAGGCTGGATCCCTGGGCTGGGAAGATCCCCTGGAGGAGGGCATGAGAACGTGCTCCAGTCTTCTTGCCTGGGGAATCCCATGGACAGAGGAGCCTGGTGGGCTGCAGTCCATGGAGTTGCAAAAAGTCAGACATGACTGAAGTGACTTAGTGCGTATATAAATATATGGTTCTTGGTGTAGTCATTAAGTTGTGTCTTTTTGCAGGATTGCAGACATTTTCTTTACCAGCGGAACCAACGGGGAAACCCTATATATATGCTTGTTGTTTCTCCGTCATTCATTTGTGCCCAACTTTCTGACACCCCATGGACTGAAGCACGCCTGGTTTCCCAGTCCTCCACTGTCCCCTGGAATTTGCTCAAATCCATGTCCTGTGAGTTTGTGATGCTATCTAACCACCTAATTTCAAAATACTCCTATCTCTCCCCTAGCCCGAGGCAACTGGAAATCACCTTTCTGTCTTTACTTAATTGCTTTGGGGCATTTCATATAATTGGAATCACAGGTAACGTGTTCTTTTCTATCTAGACTTCATCTTTTTAAAGGAGCGGAAAACTTGAAATTTAACAAAAGTTGTTTAAGGTTATGCATAGAAGTTATTTCCCAAAGAAAGTGAACCCAGTGCTGTTAGAAACATTTAGCATAGATAAAATCTCTGTGCTTTACCCACAATTCATGAAGTCATTTCATGGCACAAGGAAGAATGAACAGAGTCCACACACACACACACACCCCGCTTAGAGAGCTTTATTGAGATGCATTTCACAAGTTTGAGGGACAAACACTATATCACCTTCTTATGGCAGGCAGGTCTGTGAGTCCTGTGTGATAAAGGGAATATAGTCTTTGGAACATGAAATAAACACAGAAAAAAATTGGGTTTGTTCATAAATACCCTGGTATTTCTAAACTGATTTCAAATTCAGCCTTTGCATCTTCTGTAGCTTTTAGGAGAAATATAGAAATGAAGCACATGGGATTTGTGGTCATGAAGAGACACGAAAACCTGCTGCCTCTAAATATATGTACATACATATATAGAGAGGAAAAGGTAGACCCAATACAGATAAGTTTGAATGACTTCACCTTGACTTAAAAGACACTGCTCAGGGCTTACCTTGTGGTCCAGTGGGTAAAGAGTCCACCTTGCAGTGCAAGGGGCACTGGTTTGATCCCTGACATGGGTAGATCCTACATGCCGTGGAGCAGCTGGACTGATGTGTCCAATTAGGAGCTAGTGCTCTAGAGCACATGCGCCCAGAGCCAGTGCTCTGCAACAAGAGAGGCCACTGCGGTGGGAGGCCCACACAGGCCAAAGACAAAGATGGATGAAAATAAATAAGTTAAAAACCAATAAAAGAGGCCAAAATTAAAAAAGAAAGCAGACACTGTTCAAATCCTGTGAAGTGATCAGCCATTCCTGCTTTTATGTTCTGTACATTTGAAATGAAACACTGAAGTAACATGTCAGAAATTCTCAGGTAGTTTAAATACTTGGAGATATTTGGCCAGCTTTCTAGGGAAGCTCTCCATGTCTTCACCAACACACGTTGTAATTCTTGAGACTTACAAAGAAAAACGTATTTTAAAAAAAGAAACAATTCAGTATGCAAGGCAATTCTGATAAAATATGCCTTCAGTTAGGTAAAACAGTCTGTTGAAGTTGGGAGGAAGAGGGTCAAGAGAAATACCCGAAGATTTATCATACTGTGATAACGTCATAAACCCAAGTGGAAACGGAAACCCGTGTGAAATCAGAGTGTGAAAGAACGGCTTGTGATGTTCACTGCATGTTCAGGCTCCCCTGTTTGGTGGCAGCTGGGAGTGGGTCCAGATGGTGTCAGCTCTCCCAGGTCCTGGTAGACATGACCCCTGCAATGATTGGCCAGGAGCCTGGCCTCCGTCTCTGTGTGTTCGTTAACCAGGCTGATGACAGATGCACCTGGAGCTCCGCGTCCATCTGCCCCGTATTTTATCTCCGAGTTCTCCGGCTCCGACTCAGGGAGTTCCTCTCTGACCCATCCAGTGCTGAGTTTGTGTACCCCAATGCTGCATCAATTAGGGTACACGCATCAGCCTGTTTACATAATATTGAATACCTAAAGGAAAGGTTGGCAGAAATCGTACATTTAGACTCACAGTGGAATCGTGAAGAAAACGATTTCTTTTCTTGAGCCGACACATGTGCTTCCACTTTTGTGGTTCTGCCGGTCGCTCAGGTTCATAACATCCCACCTTATGCCCGAGAGCACAGAGTGATGGAAGTCACATGCTGCTCAGATGACTGAAACAGGCTGGACCGTGTGTCCTCGGCCATAAAATGCCATTCAAGTGACCCCATGAGCTGACATCTGCCCACATGCTGTAGACATTTGGGGCCAAGTTGCCCATTTGTGTCTTTCTGGTCTAAATGTAAATATTATACATGAAAACACTTGCAAGTACAGTCTTCTTTCTCTTTTGAGGGCTGGGGAAAGGCCAGGTCAGCTGGGGACCAGGAACAGCCACATGTTGGTGCCTGGCTTTGTGCGACGTTCAGTGTGTCTTGATAAATCTTGACAAATTTGCCTTGCTTCAAAACAATTAAGTCCTTGCAATTGGCATAAAAACTAGTCTAGAATACTCTTTTACCCTCAAACTACAAAACAACCCTTTGCAAACATAATGTACTCTTTTCAAGTAAATAGGCCTTTCAGTCAATAATTCTGGATTCTGGTTGGTCCCTGCTTCTGTTGGATTAAATCTGTCTGTCTTGATTAGATAGGGCTATCCAGGTCGCTTGATGGTAGAGAATCTGCTTGCCAAGCAGGAGACATGGGTTCAATCCCTGGGTCGGGAAGATTCCTTAGAGAAGGAAATGGCAACCCACTCCATTATCCTTGCCTGGGAAATCCCATGGACAGAGGAGCCTGGCGGGCTACAGTCCATGGGGCTGCAAGAGTTGGACAGGACATAGCGACTAACCAAATATTATTTCACAGGGCACCTGAAATGTGGTGCACTCAGAGGGCATTGTAGAGGTAGGTCATTTCTTGCATCTTTCTTTTGATAAATTTTCTTACAAAACAAATGAAAAAAAAAAAAACAAAACTGTTAGGTGATGCCACAGTGTTCTCGTTTATGTTTATTCAAGTATCACATTTCTTCATTGACAATAAGCAAGATAATTACACTGAAAATTACAAAATTCCTCCTAAACGTGATGTTTGGAATTTTTCAAACAAGAGGGAAAAAGGAAAGGTTTCGTACATTTAGACTCACAGTGGAATCGTGAAGAAAACGATTTCTTTTCTTGAGCCGACACATGTGCTTCCACTTTTGTGGTTCTGCCGGTCGCTCAGGTTCATAACATCCCACCTTATGCCCGAGAGCACAGAGTGATGGAAGTCACATGCTGCTCAGATGACTGAAACAGGCTGGACCGTGTGTCCTCGGCCATAAAATGCCATTCAAGTGACCCCATGAGCTGACATCTGCCCACATGCTGTAGACATTTGGGGCCAAGTTGCCCATTTGTGTCTTTCTGGTCTAAATGTAAATATTATACATGAAAACACTTGCAAGTACAGTCTTCTTTCTCTTTTGAGGGCTGGGGAAAGGCCAGGTCAGCTGGGGACCAGGAACAGCCACATGTTGGTGCCTGGCTTTGTGCGACGTTCAGTGTGTCTTGATAAATCTTGACAAATTTGCCTTGCTTCAAAACAATTAAGTCCTTGCAATTGGCATAAAAACTAGTCTAGAATACTCTTTTACCCTCAAACTACAAAACAACCCTTTGCAAACATAATGTACTCTTTTCAAGTAAATAGGCCTTTCAGTCAATAATTCTGGATTCTGGTTGGTCCCTGCTTCTGTTGGATTAAATCTGTCTGTCTTGATTAGATAGGGCTATCCAGGTCGCTTGATGGTAGAGAATCTGCTTGCCAAGCAGGAGACATGGGTTCAATCCCTGGGTCGGGAAGATTCCTTAGAGAAGGAAATGGCAACCCACTCCATTATCCTTGCCTGGGAAATCCCATGGACAGAGGAGCCTGGCGGGCTACAGTCCATGGGGCTGCAAGAGTTGGACAGGACATAGCGACTAACCAAATATTATTTCACAGGGCACCTGAAATGTGGTGCACTCAGAGGGCATTGTAGAGGTAGGTCATTTCTTGCATCTTTCTTTTGATAAATTTTCTTACAAAACAAATGAAAAAAAAAAAAACAAAACTGTTAGGTGATGCCACAGTGTTCTCGTTTATGTTTATTCAAGTATCACATTTCTTCATTGACAATAAGCAAGATAATTACACTGAAAATTCAGAGTTCAAACATTCCTCCTAAACGTGATGTTTGGAATTTTTCAAACAAGAGGAATCCTGCAGTTGAGAGTCACAGTTACTGTATGAAACTTTATCCATTCATCTCTTTAGCATCCTGTGTTCAGAGAAGAAAATGCAGTGTTAAGTGCCTCAACATAATGGCACTGAAAGAAAGATGAAATTGGCAAGGAAGATGCGCGACCCCTCACACCCCCACCCCTTCAGGAGACTGTTGAGGCTTTTATTTGGGAAAGTAACTTACTATAAATCCCCCTGCTCCTGTTTCTCTGTGGAGAAAGTACAGTGTTAGAGGAAGGTGGCGGGTGACGTGTGGAGATGATGCTGTGTTTTAAGCAACCCCAGAGTCCATCCGCTCGTTTGGGGTCCACCTTGGATGGTGAGTAATCCGAGTGTAGCGTCCGATGGTTCCCATGTGGACTCCTCTAAATGGTCAATGAAGCAACCAGGCAGTTTGGCTGAAGTTGTTTTCCTGTTGCGTGTCTCTGTTAGAGCTAAATCCTGAGTAACAAGGAACGGAAGCAGCAGAAACCTATGGCGCACTGTTACGATTTTCCCACCAGGCATGGTTCTAGAGCTCTGTGGCTTTCTTTTGGAAATAGAAAAGCATCGCAGTCTCCACCCTGACCTTCAAGGTTCCCTGTCATCTGTCTCCCGGCTGCTGCTCCCCATTCCCTTCCTTGCTTCTGTGCAGCTGCATAGATTTCCTTCAAGTTCTCTGCCCAGACCAAGCCGGCTGCAGCTTCTAGGCTTAGCACATGCTGTGCCTTCTGCCTGGAATGGTGTGCGAGGTCACTCCCTCCCCATCCCTTCCGCCCGGGACTCAGGTGGACTTCCCTCGACAGCCGACCACAGCAGGATCCTCCTCACCCATGACTCCTTATCCCCTTAATGTGTTTCGGCTTAAACTTTGTCTCCAGAGCACTTATCATTTCTTGACATTTATTACATCTTTATTTTCATATTTTCTCCCATCTTCTTTCCCCATTAAGAAAGTACCATAAAGGAGTTACGCTTTGTTTATATGTTTTATTCATGTTGTATTACATGTATATACTGGATTTGCCTTATTTTTAATTTTAAATGTTTTTTCCATGCCTTTCAGTAAGTTGTATTTGTCTGTTGTAGGACAGAAAACATATTCTGTGGCCCAGATATTCCTCCTGCAGAAGCAAGCCAGTTTATGTTCTTTTTGTGCATTAATATCATGCCTCACTGAACTTAATGCAGAAGAGGTCTAACCTATAATATATCGCTAGTAAGATATTTTTAAAAAGTGATAAAGACTTTTAACTTGAAAAAAAAGTTTAATAAATATGTATATTATATTTTAGGCATTATATTCTTATTTCAGTACCTGTTCAAGTTAACCTTTTAGAGTTAATACTATAATTAACAGCATTTTCTGGAAGAAGAAAGCAATGAGAATAGAACTGGGATTTGAGCCCACATCTCAGGGACTAGTGTCCAAACTCTTAGCTTCCATGTGGTACTTTTTCCATAATTTAACCTGGGATATGTAAAATGTAGGGAAAAGTCAAAATGACAAAAAAAAAAAAAAAAGCAGTATTCAAATAATGGAGAGCAAGGTCCGTTTCCACCTTAGATTTTTTCCAAAAAGTAGACAGTGAGTTTGACTTAGGAGACAGTCCTTAAAATGTTCATCATGGCTGCATTTTGGTGAATGGATTGGAGAAGGAATAAGCCCCAAAGCCCAGCTTGTTGGTACAGTAGTCAAGGCCACGGCTGATCTTAGCATGGCTGGAGGGATGACAGTGGGCACTGAGACCAGTGGGGCACATCTGGGAGCTCTCTAGATGGCACAATGGCCAGAGTTTTGTGAGAGGATGTCTAGATTATGCCTATGTTCCTGGCATGAGTCATTGAGGGCCAGTGTCAATTGAGGGAACCAGGGACATGGATGTTGGAGGACACAGAGTTGGGTTAGTCTTCTCGACTTTGAGAGCCTGAGGACACCCACGTGGAACTGGGCCTGTAGGCCGTTGTATACCCAGGTCCGAAGGCTAGGAGAAGACCTGAACTGAAATAAAGACTTGTAGATTTCAGGGAGAATCAAAGCACAGGGTGAGAGAATGGATTGAGAAGTGAACTTGGCTTCAAACACAGGAGGGCTGAGGGAAGGAGAAGCACCCAAGTGGCGCTCTGAAAGTCTGTGTCATAAACAATGGGCCTGCAGTGCAGGAGATGCAGGTTTGATCCCTGTGTGGGGAAGATCCCCTAGAGGAGGGTATGGCAACCACTCCAGTGTTCTTGCCTGGAGAATCCCATGGACAAAAGAGCCTCGTGGGCTACTGTCCATAGGGTTGCAAAGAGTCGGGGAAAAAAATGATCTGAGCCTTAACTATATTGCTAGTAAGATATTTTTAAAAAGTGATAGTTAAGACTTTTAATTTGAAAAAAGTTAAAAAGGCATTATATTCTTATTTCAGTACCTGTTCAAGTTAACCTTTTAGAGTTAATACTATAATTAACAGCATTTTCTGGAAGAAGAAAGCAATGAGAATAGAACTGGGATTTGAGCCCACATCTCAGGGACTAGTGTCCAAACTCTTAGCTTCCATGTGGTACTTTTTCCATAATTTAACCTGGGATATGTAAAATGTAGGGAAAAGTCAAAATAAAAAAAAAAAAAAAAAAAAAGCAGTATTCAAATAATGGAGAGCAAGGTCCGTTTCCACCTTAGATTTTTTCCAAAAAGTAGACAGTGAGTTTGACTTAGGAGACAGTCCTTAAAATGTTCATCATGGCTGCATTTTGGTGAATGGATTGGAGAAGGAATAAGCCCCAAAGCCCAGCTTGTTGGTACAGTAGTCAAGGCCACGGCTGATCTTAGCATGGCTGGAGGGATGACAGTGGGCACTGAGACCAGTGGGGCACATCTGGGAGCTCTCTAGATGGCACAATGGCCAGAGTTTTGTGAGAGGATGTCTAGATTATGCCTATGTTCCTGGCATGAGTCATTGAGGGCCAGTGTCAATTGAGGGAACCAGGGACATGGATGTTGGAGGACACAGAGTTGGGTTAGTCTTCTCGACTTTGAGAGCCTGAGGACACCCACGTGGAACTGGGCCTGTAGGCCGTTGTATACCCAGGTCCGAAGGCTAGGAGAAGACCTGAACTGAAATAAAGACTTGTAGATTTCAGGGAGAATCAAAGCACAGGGTGAGAGAATGGATTGAGAAGTGAACTTGGCTTCAAACACAGGAGGGCTGAGGGAAGGAGAAGCACCCAAGTGGCGCTCTGAAAGTCTGTGTCATAAACAATGGGCCTGCAGTGCAGGAGATGCAGGTTTGATCCCTGGGTCGGGAAGATCCCCTGGAGAAGGGAATGGCAACCCACTCCAGTGTTCTTGCCTGGAGCAATCCCATGGACAGAGGAGTCTGGTGGGCTATAGTCCATGGGGTCACAAAGAGTCGAATAGGACCTAGTGACTAAACAACAACAATGATGACTGAGCCAAGAGAGGAAGAATTTGGAACACAGAGCTGATATTATAGGATAACAGGAGAAAATAAGTGGTATAGTTGCAGTTTATTTGTTGATAAGGCATACTGGATTTCTTCCTTGGGAGAAAGTAATGTCACCTTCTTAGAATCATTGAACATGTTTGAGGAAAGTAGAAAAGGTTGATAAAAGGCCACAAGGAAAGAGGATAGACAGTAAAGGTGAGAAAGCCAGCCTGCTGGGCAGCCCTGAGGCCCTCGCAGAGACTAGAGGTGGAATCTGTGAGGCGTCCACTCTGGACGGGAGTGTCACTGACTCCAGCCGGGCTTGGCAGCTCTTGTGTATACATGAGGACTGTGGACAGGTGGGTTCATCAAGAAGCGGGGCTTCCATCATGGTTGGCCAGAAAGAAAAATGGAGGAAGTACGTTGGAGATGCTGGTCAGAAGGGTCTCAAGTGAGAGTAGGGGTGGAGAGATGCTAATGATGAGAAGAAATGAGCACAGAGGGAGCTGGAGCCATGTTGTCCAGCGAAACCTTCTAGAATGATGAAAATGTGGATCTGTGCCATTCTGCATGGTGGCCGTGAGCCACACAGGGCCACTGAGCACTTGAAAATGTGGCCAGTGAGACTGAGCAAATGACTTATAAATTCTGTTTATTTTTAATTTAGCCAGAATAGCTGCATGTGGCTCGTGGCTACCATCCTGGGCTGCTTAAGACTAGGGGCCCTGGGATGAAGAAAAAAGCTTATACGTTGTATACCCAGGTCCGAAGGCTAGAGAAGACCTGAACTGAAATAAGACTTGTAGATTTCAGGAGAATCAAAGCACAGGGTGAGAGAATGGATTGAGAAGTGAACTTGGCTTCAAACACAGGAGGGCTGAGGGAAGGAGAAGCACCCAAGTGGCGCTCTGAAAGTCTGTGTCATAAACAATGGGCCTGCAGTGCAGGAGATGCAGGTTCAATCCTTTGGTCAGGAAGATCCCCTGGAGAAGGGAATGGCAACCAACACCAATATTCTTGCCTGTAGATTATCATGGACAGAGGAGTCTGGTGGGCTATAGTCCATGGGGTCACAAAGAGTCGAATAGGACCTAGTGACTAAACAACAACAATGATGACTGAGCCAAGAGAGGAAGAATTTGGAACACAGAGCTGATATTATAGGATAACAGGAGAAAATAAGTGGTATAGTTGCAGTTTATTTGTTGATAAGGCATACTGGATTTCTTCCTTGGGAGAAAGTAATGTCACCTTCTTAGAATCATTGAACATGTTTGAGGAAAGTAGAAAAGGTTGATAAAAGGCCACAATGAAAGAGGATAGACAGTAAAGGTGAGAAAGCCAGCCTGCTGGGCAGCCCTGAGGCCCTCGCAGAGACTAGAGGTGGAATCTGTGAGGCGTCCACTCTGGACGGGAGTGTCACTGACTCCAGCCGGGCTTGGCAGCTCTTGTGTATACATGAGGACTGTGGACAGGTGGGTTCATCAAGAAGCGGGGCTTCCATCATGGTTGGCCAGAAAGAAAAATGGAGGAAGTACGTTGGAGATGCTGGTCAGAAGGGTCTCAAGTGAGAGTAGGGGTGGAGAGATGCTAATGATGAGAAGAAATGAGCACAGAGGGAGCTGGAGCCATGTTGTCCAGCGAAACCTTCTAGAATGATGAAAATGTGGATCTGTGCCATTCTGCATGGTGGCCGTGAGCCACACAGGGCCACTGAGCACTTGAAAATGTGGCCAGTGAGACTGAGCAAATGACTTATAAATTCTGTTTATTTTTAATTTAGCCAGAATAGCTGCATGTGGCTCGTGGCTACCATCCTGGGCTGCTTAAGACTAGGGGCCCTGACGAAGAAAAAAGCTAGTAAGTTAATTGATGAAAAAGCAGAAGAATGAACGATTGGTTCAGAAAACAAGGCATGACACTATTGTTCCCTGCCCTGCATGTGTTCCACACTCTTTTTAAGTAACATGGCTTTTATGTTGGTGTTCATGCTTCCTTCATGCAGCCTGTGTGTGATGAGCAGAGCTGACTCTGCTGGGTCTAGGAGTGCAGATGTGTCTTAGCCGTTGCTCATCAGCATCTAGTCCTCCATTATGAGCCATGATTCTACTCCATGGAGTCTGGTTTGCATCCGTGAGAGTGAAAAAGGTTGTTTCTGGGAAAACACTTGCTTTTTGCTTCTTCCAGCGTGGCACAGAGTTAAGCCTAGAACAGCAGATAATTTCAAGCTTGAAGATACCCTCCGCGGAAGGCAGGGAATGGATTTGGAAGAAAACTGGTTTGACGAGACCATATTGAGTCCGTGAATCCATCCAGCCCCAAGTCTTTCTCTGTTTTGGATGCCGGTTAGTTCCCTTCACAGTTTAAATCTTCTCTCGTCACCTGCCGTAGATGGGGGCTTAATGGATGTCACTGCAGTGCCTGGATTTACAGTTTCCAACCTGGAGAGGCGGCAGGAGTTTGAAGTCTGGGCGGTGGTGGGGAACAGCGGTTGGTGGTCCAGCGGAGGGTACCGCGGAGTGGAAGGTCAGTGGAGGTCACGAGGTCAGGCCCTGGAGGGGCCCAGGGGTTGACGGCTGTCCCGGGCGTCCACGATAGTGCCAGGCCTGGGAGGGACGCAGACGCGAGAGCCGGCGCTCAGTAGGTCTTCAGTGAGGTGTTGAATGCCAGCCTTCTTCCCCCCCTCCACTCTCCCTTCCTTAACTTTTTCAGAGGGCGCTGGAGACATGGTGTCCAGCGAAACCTTCTAGAATGATGAAAATGTGGATCTGTGCCATTCTGCATGGTGGCCGTGAGCCACACAGGGCCACTGAGCACTTGAAAATGTGGCCAGTGAGACTGAGCAAATGACTTATAAATTCTGTTTATTTTTAATTTAGCCAGAATAGCTGCATGTGGCTCGTGGCTACCATCCTGGGCTGCTTAAGACTAGGGGCCCTGACGAAGAAAAAGCTAGTAAGTTAATTGATGAAAAAGCAGAAGAATGAACGATTGGTTCAGAAAACAAGGCATGACACTATTGTTCCCTGCCCTGCATGTGTTCCACACTCTTTTTAAGTAACATGGCTTTTATGTTGGTGTTCATGCTTCCTTCATGCAGCCTGTGTGTGATGAGCAGAGCTGACTCTGCTGGGTCTAGGAGTGCAGATGTGTCTTAGCCGTTGCTCATCAGCATCTAGTCCTCCATTATGAGCCATGATTCTACTCCATGGAGTCTGGTTTGCATCCGTGAGAGTGAAAAAGGTTGTTTCTGGGAAAACACTTGCTTTTTGCTTCTTCCAGCGTGGCACAGAGTTAAGCCTAGAACAGCAGATAATTTCAAGCTTGAAGATACCCTCCGCGGAAGGCAGGGAATGGATTTGGAAGAAAACTGGTTTGACGAGACCATATTGAGTCCGTGAATCCATCCAGCCCCAAGTCTTTCTCTGTTTTGGATGCCGGTTAGTTCCCTTCACAGTTTAAATCTTCTCTCGTCACCTGCCGTAGATGGGGGCTTAATGGATGTCACTGCAGTGCCTGGATTTACAGTTTCCAACCTGGAGAGGCGGCAGGAGTTTGAAGTCTGGGCGGTGGTGGGGAACAGCGGTTGGTGGTCCAGCGGAGGGTACCGCGGAGTGGAAGGTCAGTGGAGGTCACGAGGTCAGGCCCTGGAGGGGCCCAGGGGTTGACGGCTGTCCCGGGCGTCCACGATAGTGCCAGGCCTGGGAGTGACACAGACGCGAGAGTCGGCGTTCAGGTCTTCAGGGTGGAGGCACTAACAGGGTTCAGTGAGCAGCGTGCGGAGATGACAGCGGCCATTGTTGAATGACACCTAGCCTTCTTCCCTTCCCCTCTCCACTCTCCCTTCCTTAATGTGTGCTTTAAAAGTGGTTTATGGTGGCTTTAAAATATACGTATTGTAGGAACACAATAGAAATGTTCAAAAAGTCATAGTGAAAATGGAGGTAAAGGAAATATGAAACCTGGGGAGACAATCCAAAGCCAGGGATGAAGTCCACACACAAAACACGCACTGGACCATGCGGCACAGTGGTTGGAGTTAAGCCATAGTTTGGCTCTTGGTTTTCCATTCATTCATGGTCTGGTATCTGTATTTCTTTTCTGTTTCTGACATTCTCAGAAGGCCGTGTGTGGCTATAACCAGTTTAACACTCCTTGAATTAGCAGTTTCTGTGAAGTGCCCAAGGTCAAGAACTAGTGATAGACCCTGATGCCGAAGGAAGGGTTCCAAATTTCCAGCCCCATAAGCTTCCCCTTAAGATCACACTGCACCTCACACACAGAGGAATTTCATGGTAGACATCCTTTTTCCTGCGCTGTGGGGTCACAGGAAAACCAGAGCGCTTCTGGGGTATTTTTGTTCGTGACTCTGATCCTAGTGATGGAGGATGGAAATGAGCCTGACAGACAGACCAGGCCCCTCGTGGACCATGTCTGGACGGTCTGGCCCAGGAGAGGAAGCCCCGCGTCCCAGCCGTTGAGCTCTGGGGGAGGTCCTGTGAGAAGGCAGCGGACGTTCTAATGTTCTACGCGTCAGAACCGAGGTGGCTTAGCAGAGGCGGGAGGTGGGAAATGCCGCACGCCAGCCCCTGCCAGACCTGGCCGACTCGTGCCCTCGGTGGCTTGAAAGGTAAACAGCCGGCCACATCCTGTCAAGGGGCACTCTCTGCTCACTGCCTCAGTTCACCTCCCAACCCTGCCACGCAGGCCCCAGATTCTGAAATCCTGACAACGTTTCATCTATGGAGTCAGTATTTGAGGGAGAGAAACTTCTTCCCGCAGACTGCTTTAAAAAGTTAGGGTGGAAAGCTGCTTAAAATGCTTCCCTGGTGGCTCAGATGGTAAAGCATCTGCCTGCAATGTGGGAGGCCCAGGTTCGATCCCTGGGCCGGGAAGATCCTCTGGAGAAGGGAATGGCAACCCACTCCAGGATTCTTGCCTGGAGAATTCCATGGGCAGAGAAGCCTGGTGGGCTGCAGTGGGATCGCAAAGGGTTGGACATGACTGAGCGACAAACACATCCGCTTTGAAAGCCTCCACTTCCCTTCTCATCCCCTTGTCCATGGGCTCTTCCTCTCTCACAGGAAGGGTTTTGGGAACGGACAAGGCCTCTCGGGTAGGGTCTGAGTCCCTGAGGGATGTCCACAGTTGATTTGAGGGGTCAGTACAGAACAGACACAGCGCCGCCCTGTGGTCTCCGGGTCTAGAGGAGCTCTTGGGTGGAAAATCGGGTGGTGATTCTGTGTGGTGGCTACGTCTCACGTTTCTTCAAGTGGCTGTCCTCAGACACCGTTGGCATTCCACTTCTGTGGTTGAAAGTGAAGGGCTTACCCCACAGATGAGTGCAAACACACTTCTGCTACAGCGTCTCACGTGACATTGCAGGGGGCGTCGCGAGTCCCTGGAGAAACTTGTGCTTGGATTGCTTCTCTGAGGCTGTTTTAGACTATTTGGGCAGTGTCAAGTAGAAGCTCTGAAACTAGATTGTGGGGGCACTTCCCTGGTGGTCCAGTGGGTAAAGAGTCCACCATGCAGTGCAAGGGGCACCGGCTCAGTCCCTGGCCCAGGAAGAACCCACGTGCCGCAGAGCGACTGGACTGGTGAGTCCAATTACGAGCCAGCGCTCTGGAGCTCATGCACCCAGAGCCGGTGCTCTGCAACAAGAGAGGCCACTGCGATGGGAGGCCCACACAGGCCAAAGACAAAGAGGGATGGAAATAAATAAATAAATAATCAATAAAAGAGGCTAAAATTAAAAAAAAAAAGAAAACAAACAAACAACTAGATTGTGGGAAAAACCACCTGCCTCCTCATTGTCCCGAGACTGAAACTCTCACCCCACTTCATCACCTACAAGCCATGGGACTTTGGCCTTGTGTTAGCCTCTTAACTGTAAAATGAAGATCGTAATCTCTGCCCTGCCCATCTCTCCCATAGACTGTGAGGGTCAAGTGGGAAACAGATGCGCTGTTGTATATAATCCAGAACGAGTAAGACCTGGGTACCAGGAAGCAGGAGCTGAGGAACTGGGTTTGCAGGTCATTTCTGGAATACGTGTCTTGCCCCTACACTGCACTGTCCCCCTTGTGCTGGCACTCCGTGCTCATCTCCCACCTCCTCCTTGTAACCAGGTCAGCTTCCTGGTGGACGTGAGCAGCTCTAGACCCGTCTTGGTAGTTTCTCCTGTCTTTACTACACGTGCTCAGAGTCTGTTACTAAAGACATGCTCTAAGGGAGCGTGACAGTCAGAAATGTCTGTCAGTGGTTAGATGGTGAACTAAGTTCAACATAAATAAAGGGGCGTCATTGGTGGCACAGTTGGTGAAGAATCTGCCTGTAATGCAGGAGTTCTGGGTTCGATCCCTGGTTTGGGAGGATCCCTTGGAGAAGATTGGAATGGCTACGCACTCCAGTGTTCTTGCCTGGAGAGTTCCATGAGCAGAGGAGCTTGGTGGGTTACAGTGCATGGGGTCGCAGAGAGTCAGACGCGCTCAGCCATACGGCAGGGCTGAACAGTGGCAGGAGGGCTCTGGGCTCGCACCTCTAGGCAGGGCAGGGTCTGAGGAAGTCTGCACTCTCCTCCAGTTAATCTGAGGATGTCTTGAGAATGCTCTGGCAAGTTATGCTCTTTATTTGGACCACTTGAGGCAATGGGAAGAACCCACGTGCCGCAGAGCGACTGGACTGGTGAGTCCAATTACGAGCCAGCGCTCTGGAGCTCATGCACCCAGAGCCGGTGCTCTGCAACAAGAGAGGCCACTGCGATGGGAGGCCCACACAGGCCAAAGACAAAGAGGGATGGAAATAAATAAATAAATAATCAATAAAAGAGGCTAAAATTAAAAAAAAAAAGAAAACAAACAAACAACTAGATTGTGGGAAAAACCACCTGCCTCCTCATTGTCCCGAGACTGAAACTCTCACCCCACTTCATCACCTACAAGCCATGGGACTTTGGCCTTGTGTTAGCCTCTTAACTGTAAAATGAAGATCGTAATCTCTGCCCTGCCCATCTCTCCCATAGACTGTGAGGGTCAAGTGGGAAACAGATGCGCTGTTGTATATAATCCAGAACGAGTAAGACCTGGGTACCAGGAAGCAGGAGCTGAGGAACTGGGTTTGCAGGTCATTTCTGGAATACGTGTCTTGCCCCTACACTGCACTGTCCCCCTTGTGCTGGCACTCCGTGCTCATCTCCCACCTCCTCCTTGTAACCAGGTCAGCTTCCTGGTGGACGTGAGCAGCTCTAGACCCGTCTTGGTAGTTTCTCCTGTCTTTACTACACGTGCTCAGAGTCTGTTACTAAAGACATGCTCTAAGGGAGCGTGACAGTCAGAAATGTCTGTCAGTGGTTAGATGGTGAACTAAGTTCAACATAAATAAAGGGCGTCATTGGTGGCACAGTTGGTGAAGAATCTGCCTGTAATGCAGGAGTTCTGGGTTCGATCCCTGGTTTGGGAGGATCCCTTGGAGAAGATTGGAATGGCTACGCACTCCAGTGTTCTTGCCTGGAGAGTTCCATGAGCAGAGGAGCTTGGTGGGTTACAGTGCATGGGGTCGCAGAGAGTCAGACGCGCTCAGCCATACGGCAGGGCTGAACAGTGGCAGGAGGGCTCTGGGCTCGCACCTCTAGGCAGGGCAGGGTCTGAGGAAGTCTGCACTCTCCTCCAGTTAATCTGAGGATGTCTTGAGAATGCTCTGGCAAGTTATGCTCTTTATTTGGACCACTTGAGGCAATGGGGACTTTGTTTTTGCCTGTGAGCCAATCCATAGCCTTTAGGATGAGACTGAGTGCAGCCTAGAATGTTGTTAGGCCCCACCTCAAGGTCCTGTGCTCACTTGTTTCTGTTTTGCTGGGGAAGAGCTGAGAGGCCAACGGGCAGGAATGGGGTTAAAACAGGAACATAGAAGATGCTCCTCACAGTTTCATCCTGTGAGAGCTCACCAGGCCTCCCAGATCCCGCCTGGAGCGCCCCGTGGACTTCAGGTCCCTGCCGCAGCGGGCCGAGCGTGGGGGACGGTCATCTCCTTGGGCCGCGCCCTGTGCCCCGCACGGTCATTCCCTCCACCAGCCACATATGAACTTTATGAAATCTTTATTAAATCTTTGTAACCTTTACTGCAGAAGCCAAGTTTTGAAAGCAGAATGTTATTTTTTTCTCCATACAAGAGAGAGTGAAAAAAGCATCTTATGCAGTAAAAGTGAAGAAATTCGAGGAGCCCCATTTAAGGGTTCTCCTCTTTTCCTCCGGAGCCCCCATCTCTTCCTCCATGGGCAAGCAGTAATACCTTGACGATGGGGCCAACAATATTTAAAAACATTTTAAAGTTACCAGTGGAAGGAGAAAATGGTACATTTACACTCGTCTTTCTCCACTTAATGGCATTACCAGCGATGCCGTGTCCCCCTTGGGCCATAAATTGAGACATCACTCAACAGTTGTCCTGGCAGATTTCCCCCAAAAAGGCCACTTATGAAGTGACTAATCACATTGGAGGCTAATTTACTGAACATTTACAGCCCCTGGGGTGGGGTGGGGGAATCAGTAGACTATGAACCTGAGATACGATCCATTATGTGCCCAGACCGAGGACCCCGATCTGGCTCATCTTTGCAGGCTCTCCAAGGAGACTGGGCAGTTTTTTTCTCTCCCAGCAAACTGCAGAAAACTCTGCATGGTCGAGCCATGCCAGCGTATCCCGTGCAGCAGCTTGGTCTTTCTGGTCTGGAATGGACGTGAGCCTCCCCCTGGACAGCTGTCGGAGCACTGGGGTCTGCCCAAGCTCAGAGAGGAAATGAAGATTACACATGTCAAATGGTTTCTAAAGGGGCTCGCCCTTTCTTGAGAATGCTCTGGCAAGTTATGCTCTTTATTTGGACCACTTGAGGCAATGGGGACTTTGTTTTGCCTGTGAGCCAATCCATAGCCTTTAGGATGAGACTGAGTGCAGCCTAGAATGTTGTTAGGCCCCACCTCAAGGTCCTGTGCTCACTTGTTTCTGTTTTGCTGGGGAAGAGCTGAGAGGCCAACGGGCAGGAATGGGGTTAAAACAGGAACATAGAAGATGCTCCTCACAGTTTCATCCTGTGAGAGCTCACCAGGCCTCCCAGATCCCGCCTGGAGCGCCCCGTGGACTTCAGGTCCCTGCCGCAGCGGGCCGAGCGTGGGGGACGGTCATCTCCTTGGGCCGCGCCCTGTGCCCCGCACGGTCATTCCCTCCACCAGCCACATATGAACTTTATGAAATCTTTATTAAATCTTTGTAACCTTTACTGCAGAAGCCAAGTTTTGAAAGCAGAATGTTATTTTTTTCTCCATACAAGAGAGAGTGAAAAAAGCATCTTATGCAGTAAAAGTGAAGAAATTCGAGGAGCCCCATTTAAGGGTTCTCCTCGTTTCCGCCGGAGCCCCCATCTCTTCCTCCATGGGCAAGCAGTAATACCTTGACGATGGGGCCAACAATATTTAAAAACATTTTAAAGTTACCAGTGGAAGGAGAAAATGGTACATTTACACTCGTCTTTCTCCACTTAATGGCATTACCAGCGATGCCGTGTCCCCCTTGGGCCATAAATTGAGACATCACTCAACAGTTGTCCTGGCAGATTTCCCCCAAAAAGGCCACTTATGAAGTGACTAATCACATTGGAGGCTAATTTACTGAACATTTACAGCCCCTGGGGTGGGGTGGGGGAATCAGTAGACTATGAACCTGAGATACGATCCATTATGTGCCCAGACCGAGGACCCCGATCTGGCTCATCTTTGCAGGCTCTCCAAGGAGACTGGGCAGTTTTTTTCTCTCCCAGCAAACTGCAGAAAACTCTGCATGGTCGAGCCATGCCAGCGTATCCCGTGCAGCAGCTTGGTCTTTCTGGTCTGGAATGGACGTGAGCCTCCCCCTGGACAGCTGTCGTAAGAGCACTGGGGTCTGCCCGAGCTCAGAGAGGAAATGAAGATTACACATGTCATGTAATCTGCGTTTCCCCAGACTTGGACGACCCAGTGACTAAAGCAGAGACGCCTCCGCTCTAAACCCTGCCCCAAGCCTCCTCGTATTTTGGAGCTCACCATCTGAGCCCATCTGCCCCCTGCATGCTGTCTGCTTCTGGACGGACGGGAGCCTGCTGACAGGGAAAGCTGTATGTCACTTGTGCTCTTCTGGAAGTTTGTTTTGTAAAGCAGTGGGCCTGACCCTCTTTGGAAGATGGTGGACCTCCCCCCGCCCCACCTCTGAGGTTCCCGAGTAGTCATGGAGAGCTGGTCTTCTGCCCTGTTTGCTGCCCACCTCCATGGGCCCAGGGGGTCTTCTCCCCAGGCTGGTTTTGGTCAAATGGAGACTCTACCATCATCCAATAGGATTGTAGCAAGCTTGGCGTGCTTATTCGGTGATTGTGCGGAGCACCTTATTTTCTATCTCTTGCAAAGTCTGGGGCATACTGTACTCTCAGATGGCTGGATCCACCAACAACTCTGGACGTAAAGGGATGCCGAGTATCCGGCCTTCCCCTGGAATGTGCTTAGAGGACTGGCGGGCGTCCTGCTTCCTGCAGCACTGGCGAAGCAGTGACTATCCCAGGACGACTCCGTGTGTCTGAGATGTCAGCTCTTTGGTCTTGGGCTGCTCTGTAGTGACTTGTCCCGGGAGGTGCAGTGTGAGTGGAGGGAACGTGCCGGGTGTTCTGTCCGTAAACTCCAGCCACAGGGATGGGAGAAGAGAAGTGAGGTGTGAGGAGGAGGGAAGAGCGCCTGTGAGTGTGAAGTCACGTACGTGAGGGCTCCGCCGCCGAGAAGCGTTCAGACAGGTGGCCGCTTCGTGCAGCAGTGCCCACAGCACGCATGCCGACGTACCAAAGCCTGTCTTGGTATTAACGGGTTCTTTGAATCTGAAGTTCCTCCAAAGTGACTAACCTCAAACAAAGAAACTTCTGAAGTGTTTCCGAACAATTCGGTTGCTGGAATGAACATCGCAGGCTTGCTTTACCTCCCTCAACTGAAATGCTCAACCTCGTTTTCTAAAAGCGTGCCCAAAGGCCCCCAAAGCTTATCACCCAGTTTTCCTGTTTATATGAAATTAAAAAGAAGATTCATAAGCATGATAAAAATTAAGGTTGATATGGTATCCCTGAACATGGAAATCAGTACAGCCAGACAAGTACAGACATGAATGTGTCGGTGTATTTATGGTTGGCAGTGAGTGGAACATTTTTTACTCTGTCTTAAATTATTCTATTCAGCGAAAACAGCTGTGAACAGTGGGATAGTGAGTGCATGGCTGTGAAGCACAGCATCTAGGAGAGAAGCGCGAGGTCTGAGGGGAGCAGTGAGGCAGGAGGGAAGGGCTGATCTTCTGTGCAGAAAGGGACGGGAAGGCATGGTGCGGTGACACTCTATTTCAATTTAAATCACAAGTGTGGCACAAATGTCAAGAAATCAAATACTTATTCACTGATTACCCCAGAGTCACCTCTAACAGTCATGTGATCAGGCCGAAGACTGAGCTCTGTTGATTTTTCAGTCTGGTATCTGCCATTTTGGGGGGCTTCCCTGGTGGCTCAGATGGTAAAGAATCTGCCTGCCGTGCAGGAGACCCGAGTTCAATCCCTGGGTTGGGAAGACTCCCTGGAGGAGGGCATGGCTACCCACTCCAGTGCTCTTGCCTGGAGCATCCCATGGACAGAGGAGCCTGGTGGGCCACAGTCCCTGGGGTCGCAGAGGAGTCAGATGTGACTTAGTGACTGAACAACAGCAGCTTGATGAGAGGGAAAAAACAGAAGAGGTTTTCATCATTCTCGATAACTAGGATTGAAGTGATTTCAGAATATTCTTAAATTTTAATTCAAAGAGAAATGATGTGAGATCATATTCCTCGGGAATTTCAAGGCGAGCCTGAATGTGCTGTACTCCTCTGCTTTATCTACCATTAGTCTCCTAAATTCCTCTTTGTGTTTTATCGGCACGAACGCTTTTGCTTCTTAAAGGGTAGTGGTGCTGACTGGAGATTTATAAGCTGGGAAGACTTTGGTCCCCTCAAAACAGACACGAGGCGCTGAGGTATGGAGGGAGGATCGAGTTTAAGTGCTTCCCGTGTTTATTTGAGTGTAACAGGCCCACTTTTGGTGCGTTTGCCTAATGGCATTGCACAGAAAGAGAAGGAAGTTTATAGCAGAGAGAAATCTTACCTATTGAGGGATTTGTGTGACAGGCAGTCGCTGAATCAGACAAAATAAATTAACAGAAATTTAATTAGCTTGTATCCTTCTTGTCAAAACTGACAACTCAAACATGGGGAAAAGATCATGTTTTCTCCAGAGAATGTCTTCTTTTTTTTCCTCTCTTGAAAAGGAGCTTAGATTTCTGTAACTATTTGTAGACTCTACATGGACTGCTGTTTTCTCTGTTTCAGGAAGATTCAAGAGATAAGTCACGAGTAGTGGGGAGCTTTCGCCCCAGTCCTCACCCAGGGTCCGTACTATCACTCGTCTTCTAAGCATTCTAGCTGTAGTGTATGCTCTTGGGCCCATCTCTTTCTCATGGAGTGTTTGAGAAAGAGCAGAAGGCACACCACCTAGTCAGGCTCTGTCTATGGACACAGCTGTGACCACAACTCTGCTTTTCTTGTTGGCTCCCTGAGTCCACCAGAGAGTATTGGCAAGACAGCTCCTGAGAAGACCCTTATAGCCTGTCAGTCACTTGCCTTGGGCATTGTCTATCCTTGGGACACTCAGGGAAATTGTCCCTTTCTCTGTCCCCTTCCCTACCCCTACTGCTGCGGCATTACTAGTAGACCTTGGGGCTGCCTTCAGGAAATGGCTCATCAATTGATATCACACAGACCATTTAGTTACCGAGATGAGATACTTAGGAAGAACATCATTGCTTATACCTCCCCCATGATCCTCTACAGGGGAAAAAATATGTGTTTTTTTTTTTTTTTTGACTTCCTCCCTAATCAATTTACATAATCAAGTTATTCCATAACCACTTATTCTCTGCTGGGAGTGCACCTGTCCCTCAGGGGACATCTGACAACATCCACATACATTTGGGGGCTCCCTTGGTGGCTCAGTGGTAGAGAACCTGCCTGACAATGCAAGAGACATGGGTTCAATCCCTGGTCTGGGAAGAGCCCCGGAGGAGGAAATGGCGACCTACTGCGGTATTCTTGCCTGGGAAATCCCCTGGAGAGAGAAGCCTGGCGGCCTATAGTCCAGGGATCTCACAGTCAGACACAGGTTAGCCATTCAACAAGAACAGACGGACATTGCTGGCCACCACAGGTGTGCCAGGAAGGCTACTGACGTCTCCTGGGTGGAGACCTCGGACCCGGCGAAGCCTTCCGCAGTGCACAGCTCGGCTTCCACGGCAGAGGACGATGCAGTCCAAAAGGCCATGTGAACAAGATTTCTGAAACCTTGGTCAAAGTGAAAGTATTACATGGTATTCAGAGTGTAACACCTAGAGAAGAAGTCAGGTTTCAAATGACTGATTTACTGTTACATTGTTGCTTATGTTGTTTGTTGTTGTCATTCAGTCGCTAAGTTGTGTCTGACTCTTTCTGACCCCAGGGACTGCAGCACGCCAGGCTCCTCAGTTCTCCCCTCTCCCAGAGTTTGCTCCCGTGTCCAGTGAGTCGGTGATGCCATCCAACCATCTCATCCTCCGTCACACTCTTTTCCTCCTGCCTTCAGTGTTTCCCAGCATCAGGGTCTTCTCCAATGAGTCGGCTCTTTGCATCCAGTGGCCAAAATAGTAGAACTTCAGCATCAGTCCTTCCAATGAATACTCAGCGTTGATTCCCTCATGGGCTTTTTTTTATACTAAATTCATCACGAGTAGAACACTTATTGCGTGAATATTCATAGTGTACACACGGCTTGTATTCCAGCTACCTGTTCATTACCTTTGCCTCCTAAGATACCCTCATGGAAAGGCCCAAACCCTCCATTTGCTCGTGTCCATCTTGAGTTGAACAGAGTCTCGGGGGATCCAGAATCACCACTTCTGGCTGGAAACAAAGCTTCCTTCCAATCAGAATTAAAGCTGACACAGCTCACAAAATAGCAGGGGAGTTTTGGACCCTTCCTTTCAGCAGACTTGACTGACTCGGAAGGCATCTCACTCATAAAGTGCAGGGTGGGCTTTGGGAGGGTAGGCTGCGTGACCGGAGGGGGTGGCGTTTTTATGAAAAATCCTAGAGACACAGAAAGTGTCTTTTTTTTTTTAAATAAATTATCCATTTTGTGGGCAGGGGTAATAATTTTAAGCCTAAGAATTCAACTAGAATGTGTATTTTCCCTAACAGAGTGACGTATGGTTTCTCCCACTTTCTCTTCTCTATTTTTTTTTTTTTAATCTTTCTCTCCTTTGTGGAGAAATATGGAGTGAACATTTACTTAGCAATTAGGACTTCATGGCAAAACTTTCAAAGCTGTGCTGGGCAGAGAGTCAAAACCTACATTTGGTGGCGAGGTTTTAAGTGCTCACAATGAACAGGAGTCTGTACAAGTTTTCCTGTCCCGCTCTGGGTGGCTCGAATGCCATTTCTAGAAACAAACGGATGTCTATGGGGGATTTGTCGGTAGAACCTGTCTGGGAGAGTTTTTCCTCTCAGATTTTATTAGAACTTCCATTATTTTGAGACACCCTCGCCTGGGTGGCAGTTATATGGAAAACCGTAGCAAGTGCCGAATAAACTCCAAAGCTGGAGTGCGTTTCTAAACAGGGATTAGTGCTCCAACCATCCATCCTCCTCACACTCTTTTCCGCCTGCCTTCAGGGTTTCCCAGCATCAGGGTCTTCTCCAATGAGTCGGCTCTTTGCATCCAGTGGCCAAAATAGTAGAACTTCAGCATCAGTCCTTCCAATGAATACTCAGCGTTGATTCCCTCATGGGCTTTTTATACTAAATTCATCACAGTAGAACACTTATTGCGTGAATATCCATAGGGTACACACGGCTTGGATTCCAGCTACCTGTTCATTACCTTTGCCTCCTAAGATACCCTCATGGAAAGGCCCAAACCCTCCATTTGCTCGTGTCCATCTTGAGTTGAACAGAGTCTCGGGGGATCCAGAATCACCACTTCTGGCTGGAAACAAAGCTTCCTTCCAATCAGAATTAAAGCTGACACAGCTCACAAAATAGCAGGGGAGTTTTGGACCCTTCCTTTCAGCAGACTTGACTGACTCGGAAGGCATCTCACTCATAAAGTGCAGGGTGGGCTTTGGGAGGGTAGGCTGCGTGACCGGAGGGGGTGGCGTTTTTATGAAAAATCCTAGAGACACAGAAAGTGTCTTTTTTTTTTTTAAATAAATTATCCATTTTGTGGGCAGGGGTAATAATTTTAAGCCTAAGAATTCAACTAGAATGTGTATTTTCCCTAACAGAGTGACGTATGGTTTCTCCCACTTTCTCTTCTCTATTTTTTTTTTTTTAATCTTTCTCTCCTTTGTGGAGAAATATGGAGTGAACATTTACTTAGCAATTAGGACTTCATGGCAAAACTTTCAAAGCTGTGCTGGGCAGAGAGTCAAAACCTACATTTGGTGGCGAGGTTTTAAGTGCTCACAATGAACAGGAGTCTGTACAAGTTTTCCTGTCCCGCTCTGGGTGGCTCGAATGCCATTTCTAGAAACAAACGGATGTCTATGGGGGATTTGTCGGTAGAACCTGTCTGGGAGAGTTTTTCCTCTCAGATTTTATTAGAACTTCCATTATTTTGAGACACCCTCGCCTGGGTGGCAGTTATATGGAAAACCGTAGCAAGTGCCGAATAAACTCCAAAGCTGGAGTGCGTTTCTAAACAGGGATTAGTGCTTCAGGGCTTTCTTTTAAAAGAAGAGAAAACTGGCCACTGGATTCGTTCTTCCATGGCCCACACTCTGTCTATGGAGTGTGCTTTCTCTGAACCTGAATAAATCCATTCTTTTACCTATCAAAAAAGAAAAAATAAATCACTGAACTTTAATCTTCATTTTTACTCTAAACAGAGAACAAATTAGGATGGTCTTTGTACTTTTCATTTATATTTTTGTCGATGGTTGAGTTCTCTTGCTGACCTGCTTGTGTTTTATCTACACTGTGGATTAGCCACCGAAGATGTTGAATGAGGGGCTGTTATTATTTATTCTAAAGACATGTCTGGCTTCATTACTTAAAAGTTATGTGTTCTAGAAATGCAAAGTAGTGTTGAGGCAGGTGGAGGTCGCCAGTCCGCAGACAGAACTGTGAAGTGAGAAAAGTTTCACTTGGTAGTTTTTTTTTTTTTTTCCTATGGTTGCCACTTGACTCTAGAGCTCTTTGAAGCTGCTGTGATCTTGAGCTATAAAGAATCTTCAATTTCTTCAATCTTCAAGAATCTACAAACTTCTTAATTAGTTAGTGAGGAAACCGAGGCTGAAACCTGCCTAAGGATGACAGAAGTTAGTGGCAAAGTGCAGTGAAATTCCAGGTTCTCTGACTTCTCTTGGAAGTGTGGAAGTGGAGGGGTGATGACTGTTTCTTAGGTATGCTGTTCAAAATATGCCTTTATTACCTGGGAGGTCCTGTTCGTCATAGACATTATGACTTGAGTGGATGAGTGCTGGCCCCTTTCACTCCACAAAACTCACACCCCTTACTTGATCAGCTCTTGGCAGCTGTCATACCGAAAAACAGGAGCCTATAAGAATCTGCTTGTTATTACATTTGCCTGAAAACATCTCATTAATTCACTGAATATTAATGAGCTCTGTTTTGTGCCAGGCCTGACTGATCGTGCAGTGAACAGAACACAGAGAGAGATCCATTTTCTAGGAAGAGATCTGTTAGAAAAATGAATCTGTGCTTGTGGATGAGTGAGGGGTGGATATGCATTTTTTTTAATGCCTCAAATTTGATTGTAAGAACACAACTATTTACTAATGTGTTTCAGATTTCCTCCTGCTATCAAAAATCCACAGTATTTTCTCCATTTATGTTTATTTATATCTGTGTTTTATTTAAAGTGAATAAAGCTTCAGCTTCAGATTTCTCAGAGAATCTGCAGGGAGCGCACTATCAGTAGATAGCATTGTGTCATATAAACTCACTTTCTTATCATGAGCTTGAGATGGAAAATGAAGGAGGAGGGGGAAGAAAAGGGAGGGGGCAGTGAGCGTAATCCCCCCACATCCTACACAGCGGAAACCACACACCAGGCTGTGGAGCTCAGCAGAATGCTAATCTCTCTGATAAGGTCTTTATGAATTCAAAACTGAACCAAGGTCTCTTTAATAACAAAAGTATCTCAAAGTGCCCCCAGTACGCTGTATCTGAATGTGTTCCCAGCTGCTGCACTGTGCTTGATGTAACATAGTTGCCAGCGTGCCTGTCCTCTCAAGGCTGTGCAACAGAGAGTCTACACATTTTAGGAGGAAGCCACCTCCCGAGATTCCAGAATGTGCGGGCAGATGTCCCTTTTAAACAAACACATTTTTAAATTCACAAAAACAGGTAGCCTGTTAGAAGATATGCTTACCGTAGTTTTTGCTGCCCTTCATTCCTGATGTTTCATGTTTCTCCTCTGGGTTTTCCAGCCACTCCTGGGTAGCTCCTACTCCCAGGGAGTGTAGACACCTCATAAAATGTGTTCTCGCTGGATATTTGAAGATGTAAGAAAAAAGGATGCATGCACATACAGTTTATTTCACTTGATGTGCAGTCTTCCGGTTACCTCTTTGATCACTTTTACGTATTGTTGTTGTTCAATTGCCAGTCAGGTCCAGCTCCTAGTGACCCCACTGGCTGCAGCGTGCTAGGCTCCTCTGTCCTCCACTATTTCCTAGAGTTTGCTCGGATTCATGTCCATCGAGTCAATGATGCTATCTAACCATCTCGTCCTCTGCCGTCCCTTTCTCCCTGCAGTCTTTCCCAGCATCAGGGTCTTTTCCAGGGAGTCGTCTCTTCCCATCAGGTGGCCAGAGTATTGGAGCTTCAGCTTCAGCATCAGTCCTTCCAGTGAATATTCAGGATTGATTTCCTTTAGGATGGACGGGCTGGATCTGCTTGTTGTCCAGGGAACTCTCAAGGGTCTTCTCCAATGCCATTTTTATTTTATTCACTCAAATCATGTTCCCTTTCTTATTTATTTTCACCTTAAAGAGAAGAATCTTTCTATTGCCAACGCCTAAACCCCTTTCTGGCTAATAAACAGTTCATAGCCATTTGCAGAATGAAGGAATATATGAATTACTGTTTGGTGAAAATAGGTAAATTAGCCACATTCTATGACATAGTGTCCCAAGTCACGTCTTATTTATGGCAATAGCATCTACAGTGACTGGGGAAATGGGACGGAGTCTTCATCGTGCCACCTTCTTTCTCTGAGACGGCTCAGTTTTTGGACAGTAAAGAACAAGTTTGAAGATGCAGGAAAAAGTCAGAGGAGGATATATTCATGTGTTTGACAGTTGGCAGATTTTAAACCACACTTTATTTTAAAACATCATTCTTTTAAGAAGTAACATTGTTTCTTTTTAATAATAAGAATGCTATAAAGCATGTATATATTATTTATATAACATTTTCTACCCTGTAAGCATGTTTTGAAAATTCAGAAAATAATTAAGTATCAAGTTAAATATCTGAACAATTTTGTATAGTTGAAGTTATTCAAATATGGCTCTCACAAGAGTTCTGAATATAGGAAAATAATATTTGGGGTGAGGGAGGCAGGACATTTTATAGCGAACTGTAGACCTGGCTACATTGACTTTTCAGCTATATAAGTTTCTCCATTAAGATTAAAACAAAACGCTGGGTTTAATTTTCATGGAAGGAGGTTATTAAAGTGGTATGGACGTTTAGATTTTTATGAGTCATATTTATTTTCCTTTGATTTAAACGGTCGATGGTAGGTTTGAATTTCACATGGAAGTGGTCAGTGTTAGATTGTGCCCAGTTACTCAGCTGCCAAAGGCTCTAGGTCTTGCTATGAAAATACTTTGTAGATGTGATGAAGCCCAAAAGTAGGTGACTGCAAGTAAGAGGGATTGCCGTGGCGAGTCTGGAAGGACCTGATGCTCACGGTTGCACAGCTGTGGGAGCCGAACTGAGAAAGCCCAGAGGAACAGAGACTTCTGCCTGGGTTACAGGGCTGTGAGTGCCTGCAAGCCCAGCCTGTCCTTCCCCACAGCTTGTTCTGCAACCTCCAGCCTTGCCTTTCCAGCCCTATAAACATATCAGCTAATTCCCAGAAATAAGTCTCTTAACCTCTACTTCCTTTTCTGTTTCTCTAGTAAAATCCTGACTGATACACATGAAAAGTGTAAAGATGCCCTATTTTGCCTTCTGGTTAGTTGTCAACATTAACAAATGTTTCTTTAAACGTACCCCTCCTAATAGTCAAAGATGCACAGTACTCGATTCTTCAAAAGGTGCTTGGTTAGAAGGGGCCCTAGAGCTAATTGTTTAGCAACATGAATAATTTCTACCTCAATGATTTGTACTCTAGGCTTGAGCCTTTATGTATTACAGCAAGTGTATATTGTTTGTATGTATGTCTGTTTCTGTATAGCTTATTGGACTTCCCTGATGGCTTGGTGGTAAAGAATCTTCAGGCCAATGCAGGGAGATGCAGGTTTGAGCCCTAGGTTGGGAAGATCCCCTGGAGGAGGAAATGACAACCCACTCCCAGATTCTTGCCTGGAGAATTCCATGGTAGGCTACAGTGCATGGGGTCACAAAAAAGTAGGACGTGACTTAGCGGCTAAAGCAACAACAGTTTCTCTGTAGCCTGTTATCCAAAAGCTTAATCACTTCAAATGACACACATTTATTATTTCATAGGTTCTGTGGGTCAGGAGTCCAGACCTGGCCAGCAGGGCTCTGTGCTTCAGGGTTGGTCATGGAATCCAGGCGTTGACTGAAACTGTGGCCTCAACTCAAGGCTAACCTGGGGAAATATCCGCTTCCAAGCTCACTGATTATTGGTGGGATTCCATTTCTTATTGGTTGTTGGAGGAGTCTTGTAGACAGACTGTGGCCTCAGTTCTGTGCCATGTGGTCCTGGCAACTTGAGGACGCCTTGAGACATGCAGGGACAGCCAAGAGAAGCCCGCCTTCCATAGCAGGAGGATGCCAGGGTCCTGGCCGTGACCTTTCCGTTTCCCCTGCCGCTGCTAACTTTATCTGTGGTCATAGGAGCCGAGTTCTCAAAACATGTCTCGCTGCCTGTTTCTCAGCCCCCTCCATATTCCTCTGTCGTTCTTAAAGGCACGACAATTGGAAATTACCCAGTGTCTGTGGTTGAAGCCAGAGCTAAAAACTAGACTTAAAGGACTGAATCCACACCAGACAAGCACTCAGTGGTGTGCACTAAGAGATGAGAGAGGGAGGACCAAGGGTCTGGGAATCTGGGTAGATACAGAGCGACTCTCACTAATCAGTAAAGCCAAGGAGTATGTGCTGGCAAAAGGAAAGATGTTCGGGTGGTGAGGAGGAAGCAAACCAGATGGGGTCTGGAACGATTTGCCCCAGGCCCCTGGATGTTGCCTAAGCACTATTTCAAAAGGTGCCAACATTGAGAGCTCCTCCGGGGAAATTCTTGTGCTGGGAAGCAGGCTGGCTTATTGTTTGTGAAAACCGCCTTCGTGTTTCAGGTCACAACACAGCCGTTCTGATGAAACTGGTTTGCAGAAGGTAATCCTTGTCAACCCACTTCCTGCTTGGAATTAGAGAGTCTCCGAGTTACCAAAAAAAAAAGAAAAAAGAAAGGGAGAACCATGTAGTTCACCCTCTCCCCGAGTGCAAGAGTCTTCTCTGCCTTGTGGATTGAAGATCACCTGTATCGCCTTGAGGCTTCTGGTCGTAGGGGTCCCCTGAGTCCTTTTGATAGTAGAGCCAGGACATGGATGCAGTGGCCACACTGAGTGGACATCTGCCCTCCTGCCACATCTGTTCCTTGGTTCTCGCTTGGCTCTCAACGGGAGCTGGACGATTCTCTAGCCAGTGCCGTTGACTGCCAGGTGCTGGAAATCACTCTCTGCTTCCTTCAATCTTACTCGACAGCCTGCGTTCCACACCTTCTCACAGCTCTGCCCCTCTCTTTAGGATGCTCCTTCGAATGCGTTCTAATTTGCTAGGGTTCTGGACACATGACCTTCTGATTTGGAGACGGCCCTCCTGGATGCAAAAGTCAGCAGGTAACTCTTCTTACACGGTGTGGCCAATGTTAACGTTAGGGTTTGAGGCAGTGAGTATTACATGTTGGCTCATTTAAATTTCTGAACAAGCAAAATTCTTCCTGAAGGAAAGGAGCTTTTCTTTCTTTCAACCAGACCATGAAGTAAGAAAATGCAACAAGAGAATGAACTTGTGCTTGTTATTGGCTCCTCTGTGTCAGACTCTCTTCTGATGCTTCCTATGCATTATCTCAATTTATACTTCCTCAGACTCTGGGAAATACTTATTTCCATCCTACGAGATGAGAAGACTGAGGCTCAGAGAATTTAAGTAGGTTGTTGATATTTATAGCTACTAAACAGTAGACTGTGGATGGACCTCAGCTAGATTTACACTGTCTGCTTTTCTTCCAATAAACAAAGGCAGACAACCTTCACACCCATCATGAAGTCTCAAGGAGTTTTAGAGAAGACCTATTCAAGACCTAGTCATATTATAGATAAAGATACTATATACTCTCTCAAGATCTAACTTGTCTAAATGGACCCAACTTAATGCAGGGCAAGGGCTGGGAACCCGTTTCCCTCTATAGCATTCTTTCCATTGTGTGGTCTTGGTGTAATTGATTAACAGAAAAGCTATTCTGTCTGTATCTCCATGTGGCTTCCTCTTTTGGGTTTTGAGACACCGTTCTGAGATGGATGACCTCATGTTAAATATTTGGGTCAGTTCTGCTGTTATGTGCCCTGTCCAGATATGTGTCATCAGCAAATTAGATAATTATGCCACTACAGGACGCACCCACATATATTCATAATACATGTATTTAGTCTGAACCAGTAACAAAGCTTTTGAAAAGCCAGAAGTAGGAGAGCCTTTAAAAGATTATCGGAGAATCCCTTACAGAGTGGTGGGTGGATGCTAAGTTTCTTCAGTCATACCCAACTCTTGGCAACCCTGTGGACTCAGGCTCCTCTGTCCATGGAATTCTCCAGGCAAAGATACTGGAGTGGATTGAGTTGATGTTTCCTCCTCCAAGGGATCTTCCCAAGATCGAGCCTGCTCTCTTACGTCTCATGCACTGGCCGGCAGGTCTTTACCTCCAGCGCCACCTGGGAAGTCCGTAACCAACGCTCTGAAGACACACCTTTTCAACCAGGTTTGACTACACTCACCATTACCCATCCCCTGCTGCCTTATCTCTGACTAACTTAAAAAAATCACGCATACACACACAATGGCAAAGACTTTGCCAGATTCAGTACAAACCAGGTACCCATTGTTTCTTCAGACCACACCAGCCTCGGGGGTTTGACTTGGGTCACGTTTCCATAAGAATCGTGTATGCCCTCCTACACAGGCTGCCACCTGCGGTCCCCTGCAGCGCGCCGGCCAAGCATCCCATAACTTCTGACTCTTTCTAGGAATCTTAAGGAGCGTCTCTCTGTGGCACCGATGACATTAGCCCTTGCAGGTGAGCGATGCCCTCCTCTCCTGACCCAGACCCTTCCAGGTGCACGTGGCCCGGCCGTCTGGGGCTCGCTCCGCTGCCTCACTGCTCCGTCCACCAGCATGGCAGGCAGCCGTGCCTGCAGATGCTTGGGTGCTTTCTCCTGTAGTTGGTTTAAGATTCAAAGCTGCTTGAGAGGAGTGATCTGCTGGGGGCGCTGGTGTGAGTGACGGCTCAGCGTCTCCAGCGCAGAGATGGGACCGCTGCTCACAACCTGCCCGTGGCTCAGAGCGCTGCTGGAGCACGGGCTCCGCAGACACACACTCAGATTTGTCGGTAACCTTGGCGTCTCCCCCAGCGGGCACAGGAGAAGGACTTCCCTCTCGCTCCATGGGCATTTCATACATAGACTTTGGTGCAGCTGCTTGAGTGTTTCTAAAATTTCTCAAGGTCTTTATGAGACAAAGTGTTTCATGCTGCCTTTGTGTTGAAGCCTCCCTCTTGAAACCCCTGAGTTGTGCGTTGATCACTGTCGCCAGTTATCAGATAACAACTGCAGATACGATCTGACCTTTTATCCAGATAACCAAAAAACTTTCCCAGCATCTCTGTATGAATTCTCCAGGCAAAGATACTGGAGTGGATTGAGTTGATGTTTCCTCCTCCAAGGGATCTTCCCAAGATCGAGCCTGCTCTCTTACGTCTCATGCACTGGCCGGCAGGTCTTTACCTCCAGCGCCACCTGGGAAGTCCGTAACCAACGCTCTGAAGACACACCTTTTCAACCAGGTTTGACTACACTCACCATTACCCATCCCCTGCTGCCTTATCTCTGACTAACTTAAAAAAATCACGCATACACACACAATGGCAAAGACTTTGCCAGATTCAGTACAAACCAGGTACCCATTGTTTCTTCAGACCACACCAGCCTCGGGGGTTTGACTTGGGTCACGTTTCCATAAGAATCGTGTATGCCCTCCTACACAGGCTGCCACCTGCGGTCCCCTGCAGCGCGCCGGCCAAGCATCCCATAACTTCTGACTCTTTCTAGGAATCTTAAGGAGCGCTCTCTCTGTGGCACCGATGACATTAGCCCTTGCAGGTGAGCGATGCCCTCCTCTCCTGACCCAGACCCTTCCAGGTGCACGTGGCCCGGCCGTCTGGGGCTCGCTCCGCTGCCTCACTGCTCCGTCCACCAGCATGGCAGGCAGCCGTGCCTGCAGATGCTTGGGTGCTTTCTCCTGTAGTTGGTTTAAGATTCAAAGCTGCTTGAGAGGAGTGATCTGCTGGGGGCGCTGGTGTGAGTGACGGCTCAGCGTCTCCAGCGCAGAGATGGGACCGCTGCTCACAACCTGCCCGTGGCTCAGAGCGCTGCTGGAGCACGGGCTCCGCAGACACACACTCAGATTTGTCGGTAACCTTGGCGTCTCCCCCAGCGGGCACAGGAGAAGGACTTCCCTCTCGCTCCATGGGCATTTCATACATAGACTTTGGTGCAGCTGCTTGAGTGTTTCTAAAATTTCTCAAGGTCTTTATGAGACAAAGTGTTTCATGCTGCCTTTGTGTTGAAGCCTCCCTCTTGAAACCCCTGAGTTGTGCGTTCGATCACTGTCGCCAGTTATCAGATAACAACTGCAGATACGATCTGACCTTTTCATCCACAAGACTGACTCCACGTGAGGCTCAGAATATCCCAGTAAGAGAATAATCTTCCCTGGGAGGGGTCTGTTGCCCACTAACAAAGTATCCGTGGAATCATGGAATTAAAATGTAGATGTTTCCGAATGTGATACTAATTATTTTGTTTATTAAGGGAAAAGGTTAGAACAATTCATCTCCTAACTGACATTGTTATAAATCTGTCCCTGGACTGGGGTCTGAGGTTCGTGTGGAGGACACTGATGCTCAGGGCAGTGGAGACTGTTGTCCCGGGAGCCCTGGTCAGGGGCAAGCAAGAGCGGGGCCCAGAGAAGACTCCCTGTGAGCTGGCTGGGGGAGAAGCCCTCCGTTTCCTCTTTTTCTGACAGCGTGACTCTCTTACAGCAGACTAAACCTGTGTTCGCGTCCTGTTCTGTGGGGCGGCCTCACACTCACTGTGCTTTGGAAAGCAAACGTGTCAGGAGAAAGCCAAGGGACATGGTCGTCGCCTGGATAGAGTTGAGATGGCCGTTGGCCCGGATGCCCAGGAGGGAAGCCCCGAGTCAGAGGTGGAAAACAGCCACTGGGCTGTACCAGGGACACTGCAGTTCTTCCAAAGGCCCCAGGCACACTGGAGTCATGGAGGTTGGGGTCCCAGGTGTTTGTTACGTATTTATTAAAGGGGACTGTAACCCTGGAGGGCCGAGACCTTGGTACAAGTCGAGTTATACAATTTTCCCACTATTTACTCATTTCAAGATACTATCGAAATAGCAAATCAGGTTTAGCAGCGCTCCCAGCGGGGGCCTGACATGCCCGTGGCTCAGATCAGCACGAACCCCTCAGATTTGTCGGTAACCTTGGCGTCTCCCCAGCGGGCACAGGAGAAGGACTTCCCTCTCGCTCCATGGGCATTTCATACATAGACTTTGGTGCAGCTGCTTGAGTGTTTCTAAAATTTCTCAAGGTCTTTATGAGACAAAGTGTTTCATGCTGCCTTTGTGTTGAAGCCTCCCTCTTGAAACCCCTGAGTTGTGCGTTCGATCACTGTCGCCAGTTATCAGATAACAACTGCAGATACGATCTGACCTTTTCATCCACAAGACTGACTCCACGTGAGGCTCAGAATATCCCAGTAAGAGAATAATCTTCCCTGGGAGGGGTCTGTTGCCCACTAACAAAGTATCCGTGGAATCATGGAATTAAAATGTAGATGTTTCCGAATGTGATACTAATTATTTTGTTTATTAAGGGAAAAGGTTAGAACAATTCATCTCCTAACTGACATTGTTATAAATCTGTCCCTGGACTGGGGTCTGAGGTTCGTGTGGAGGACACTGATGCTCAGGGCAGTGGAGACTGTTGTCCCGGGAGCCCTGGTCAGGGGCAAGCAAGAGCGGGGCCCAGAGAAGACTCCCTGTGAGCTGGCTGGGGGAGAAGCCCTCCGTTTCCTCTTTTTCTGACAGCGTGACTCTCTTACAGCAGACTAAACCTGTGTTCGCGTCCTGTTCTGTGGGGCGGCCTCACACTCACTGTGCTTTGGAAAGCAAACGTGTCAGGAGAAAGCCAAGGGACATGGTCGTCGCCTGGATAGAGTTGAGATGGCCGTTGGCCCGGATGCCCAGGAGGGAAGCCCCGAGTCAGAGGTGGAAAACAGCCACTGGGCTGTACCAGGGACACTGCAGTTCTTCCAAAGGCCCCAGGCACACTGGAGTCATGGAGGTTGGGGTCCCAGGTGTTTGTTACGTATTTATTAAAGGGGACTGTAACCCTGGAGGGCCGAGACCTTGGTACAAGTCGAGTTATACAATTTTCCCACTATTTACTCATTTCAAGATACTATCGAAATAGCAAATCAGGTTTAGTCTGGCATGGCGATGACTGAACTGGCTCACTCCCCGCCATTCTCTCACTGCCTGGGTCACCTCTGCCTGTGTTTCATGCCTTTGTAATCAGTGTCACTTCTGTTTCCGGAGAAGAGGTGAAACGTGTCTAATTAAAAGCAGACCTCCTGTAGAATCGTGCAATTAGTCAGTTAATGAATAGCCATGGGAAATATAGAGCCACCCCCCAAATACATAAAGTATTGCCCCTAAGCTTAAATTTCATCATATTGTCAGATAAAGCAGAAAAGAGCAGCTGTATTTAGTGTGTACCAGTGACATACGCCAGACAGCGCTCCAGGACAGGAGTGCGGCTTTCTGACACTAAACCAACGAAGAACTTGTCAGAGGAGAAATTATTAATACATAGTATTGGATAATGAGGTGGTCAAAGACCTAGAGATTTCTCTCTCTACACAGATATATGTATATAAAGAGAGCACCATTGTATATATAGTGTAGTAATATTATATATTAATAAAGAAGGAGAAGGGGGTGACAGAGGATGAGATGGTTGGGTGGCATCACTGAATCAATGAACGTGATTTTGAGCAAGTTCCAGGAAATGGTGATGGACAGGGAAGCCTGGCGTGCTGCAGTCCATGGGGTCGCCAAGAGTCTGACACGACTGAGTGACTGAACTGAACTGATTATATATATATATATCTTAGTGCAGACGACAAGAGGGCAGTTCTGTAAGATCTGAAGAACATAGAACAACAGGCAAGTTTTATTATTATTTTTTCATTATCTCATCTGATACAGAGGCTTATGGAATCAAGAGTAAAAGAGAGACATACCCCTTACGTTTGATTTTCAGGAGGACTTTTAAACTGAGATTTCCAAGCCTCCCTCCAGAGATGCTGACTCTGGTGCTGTGGACGGGTAGTCAAGACTGAGCCTGGCCCAGTGCTCTGTGCTGGCCTCGAGGGGCGGGCTGGAGGGGTGGAAGGGAGACCCGAGAGGGAGGGCGTGTGCATTGACATGCAGCGGGTTTGTGGGGTTATACAGCAGAAGCTAACCCAACACTGTGGAGCAGTTACATCCGAACCATAAAACGAATGAGTCTGTGATGAGCCCTTGCATGATTCTGACGGCCTTGGAGTGGGTGGGAGATTGGGACCACTGTCTTGGATGATTACTCTCAAGTGTCTGTTCTTCTACCTGAATCTTGACCTGATGGGAATAGATAACAAACCCTGAGGTCGAGAGGTGGAGAGAGTATTTTATAATTCTTTATAAAGTTGCCTGTCCTTGGACTTTCCTCCATTAGGTACCCAGTAAAGACTGACTGACTTATCAGATGTCTCATTAAGAAGATGCCATCAGGCTGGGCTCCCTGTGTCCCACAGCGGTTTCTCACTAGCTCTTTTGCACATGGTAGTGTGTATATGCCGATGCTCCTTACTGCGATTGTCCGGCCTGCTGCTCTGTGATGGGCTAGGTGGGTGGGATCTGGGGAGAGAAAGGAGGCCCCAGAGGGAGGAGGCGTATGCATGATGATGGCTGATTTGTGTTGTCGTATGGCAGAAACACAACATTGTCAAGCAATTTTCCCCCAATTAAGAAAAGATTTAGTCATAAAGTAAATGTGAGAGATATGGAAGCCCTTTTTGCTACTCTACAACCACAGTCGAAAGTCCCAAACCAGTCAGTCAAACACCGTAACCAGCTCCTTTCATGTGTATGGAAGACACAAATGTCCTTTTATCCCCTGGTCAGCGGAACAGGCAGCTTGAGGTTCCTACAGTGCAGCAGGGGCTGGTAGATGGTGAGCCAGGCCCGTGGCTTCAGGGGTCTCCACGGCCAGCCCTTGAGCTGGTTTCAGATCATGGATACTGTGCCGTTGTTACCTCTCCGCGGCTTTACATTCATCCTCTGAGTGGAACCCAGGTGTCAGCAAGATCAGACAGTGCTTGTGGCTTCGGCTAAGGTTACCAAGAGGGGAAGCTTCTACAGTGGTGATGCCAGAGAATGAATCAATAGTCAGACGTACCCCAAGTTCCAGCTTGTCAAGCCCTGAGTGGTTCCCCTGGGTCTGATTCCTGAGCAGACTGCTGAACGCGCGCTCACTTGTCCAGGTGCCCTGTTGGGTGTGGTTTGGACATGTTTTGTTCTTCAAGAGGGAAAAGCAGATTTGTCGTTGGCTTTGCATCCCTGGGGAACTCAGAATGAATTGCAAGAGGTCAGCTGAGATACCTTCCCCTCCAGCGAAGTGATAATCAGAATAGTATTCCTTTAGCAGCCTCCTCATGAGGCCTTAGGATCAGACCCTGGTGAAGTCGAGACTGATACCTGGAAAGGGCACACTTTGATAAGCAGACGTATATCATGTGGGTGTTCATGCCTGAGACTTAGCAGGGCAGAGAGACGTGGCTGATTCAGTGTAACCCAACACGCCAGACATTAGTCTTAAGATTCGCTAACTTGAAACTTGCTTTTCATGTAGAAAGGGATGTAGAATGGAACTCTTTTGTATAAAGGCTTATATTAGGAAAACTATTTGTACATTAAATGTAGGATTTTAAGTCTAGGTATGGGCTTCCCCTGTGACTCAGCAGCAAAGAATCTGCAGGAACCACAGGCGATAACTGGGTCAGGAAGATTCCCTGGAGGAGGGGATGGCCACCCACTCCAGGATTCTTGCCTGGAGAATCCCATGGACAGAGGAGCCCCGCTACAGTCCATAGGGTTGCAAGGAATCAGACACAACTGAAGTCTGAATATAAGTTTTATTAAAAAAAAAAAAAAGAAAGCTAAAGAAAAACAACAGAAAAAAGAAACTGAGACACCCTTTCACTGAAGTCATATTGGTATGTCTCCTCTGACCCAGACATGATGCTGGAGACAAGGGATGCCATTAAGAACAAAATAAATATAGCTGTGTCCCTCCTGGAGATTTAATCTAGTAAATGAGGCATATATGAAGCAAGACCATTATAATATAGTGTGAAAATGTTATAATGAGAGGGTTTGAAGACACGGTCGCAAGATGACTTAATACGTCATCAGAATCAGACTCGAGGGTGTGGAAGGTTTAGGCTTCACTCTAGAGTTTTGAGCTGGAGTCTGTCAGAGAAAGTACAAGATCAGGGAAGTTCTGGGGAAGGAAGAAAGGACAGAGAAAGTGTGAAATGGGATGTACAAATGCTGGAAGGAAGGAGAAAACATGGGGTCAGTCAGACAACCTAACCTGTAGGAATGCAAGGAATCAAAACCTATTGCCACTGGAGATGGGTGGAAATGATAGCAGAAGACTTTTCAAGGGCTGATGCAGAGTTTCTGGCATGGATACGTGGAGAAGGTTCACTTGAAGAGATGGTGAAAGTGAAGTATTAGTCGCTCAGTCGTATCTGACTCTCTGTGACCCCATGGACTGTATTCCTCTGTCCATGGGATTCTCCAGGCAAGAATACTGCAGTGCATAGTCATTCTCACTTCCAAGAAATGGAACCCAGGAATGAACCCAGGTCTCCTACATTGCAGGCAGATTGCTTACTAACCGAGCCACCAGGGAAGCCCTGTTGAGCTGGTAAATAAGGATGTTAAACTCATTGAGTTTGAGGTCTATGTTTGAAAGCCAAATAGAGATGTCCAGTAATTTCTTGGCCATATGGGTATTGATCTTGGGGAAAAGATAAAGTCTAAATCTTCTTAGATTTATATGTTTATAGATACAGTAATGATAAACACACAGATGGTGTTTGGAGCAGATAACTCAATGATATTGTGTAGAGCAAGAAGAGAAAAAAGAGAGGAGAGCACCCAAAAGCTCAGTGTGAAAAGAAAATGTAGAAGAATTGAGGGACATATATCTGACGTTTGCCTGAACTTTGGATTTCTGGGCAGAAAATGATTTCTCGTGCTTCGTTTAGGGTTGTTCAGAATCATCTACAATCACATAGTGTACTTCCCTCTCCTTGTTGTTTCTCATCTGAATCTCTCCTCTCTTTCTCATCTTGACCTCCTGGCTAATTATCCCTTCCTTTCTCTTTCCGTACTCTTTTAATATGTGTATAGTATTTGTCTAATACAATTAAAACTGGAAGACTTCCCTGGTGGTCCAGTGGGTAAAGAGTCCACCTTTCACTGCAAGAGCACCGGTTCGATCCCTGGCCCGGTCCCACGTGCCGTGGAGTGGCTGGACTGGTGCGTCCAATTGCAAGCCCATGCTCTGGAGCACATGCGCCCACAGCCAGTGCTCTGCAACAGGAGGCCCACACAGGCCAAAGAATAAAGATGGATGTAAATTATAAATAACTAAGAACTCGTGGCATGAAGTTAAAAAAAAAGAAATTGGAGTGTGCATTGAGTTTTAAAAAATAACAACTGTGCCACATGTCATGTTCTAGGGAAATGATTATTCTGAAAACAATAGGATCCCATGATCACCCTGCTTACTATTTCTGATTCTACAAGTTCATGGCTATGACTTGGTATCTGTTTTCTTCTAATTAAAAAAATTCATCATAGGTGGATTGATTAGTTCCATCATTAAATAAGAAATTCAGTTGTTTTCTTATTTATTTATTTTTTAAGGTTTTATTTATTTATTTTGGCCACTTCTATTGGTCTTTCATTTATTTCCATCTTTGTTCTTTTGACCTGTGTGGGCCTCCCATCGCAATGGCCCCTCTCGTCACAGAGCACCAGCTCCGGGCGCATGTGCTCCAGAGCTCCTGCCTGGTCAGTCATTGGACACATCAGTCCAGCCGCTTCACGGCACGTGAGATCTTGCCAGGCCAGGGATTGAACTGGGGCTCGTTGCACTGCAAGGTGGTGTCCTTACCCACTGGACCACCAGGGAAGTCCCAGTTCAGTTGTTTTCTAAAGCAGCTTTCATGATAATGTTTCATTGTCAGATATGTCTTTATTCTGGATATGTTCTGCTTGTCTCTTCAGATTCTCTCTCTGTTTTTCTTGTTTCTGCCTTTTCCTTAGGAGTCTTGGTTTTATGGACCAGATCAACGAAGCTTCCCTGCCCCTTGCTTCCAGTTGGCTTCGGCCAGTGAGAATGCTGGCGACAGATGGGAGGGTCGGGTGAGAATGGGCCAGATAGCTTGCACGCTGCTTTTCTGCTGGCCTCAAGTCTTCTGGGGTTTCTTTGCTCAGCCTAAGGGTGTAGCTCCTGTCACCTCATGGTCTCCCTGTGTGGTTCTCTCTGTGTGCAAAACACGTACCACCCCACTCTGCTTTTCATTCTTGTAAATGGTAAGGGATCTGTGATCTTAGTAGTAGTGGGGTCCTTATTATGCCTTTTTGGTTTCTCTTAATCGTTTGTAAAGAGTGTCTTCATGAGGCTCTTCTCAGGCCCCATGTTTAATGGTTCTCTTTGCTTCTGGGACTCTGATGGACAGAATCTACCTGTACTGGGCTGTAGGTTATTTCAGGATAAGAATCGTGCCTTATACATTTTATCTTCATGTCCAGAGTGTCTTCAAAAGGACTGGTGCCTTTGGAAGTGTCCTTTTGCTATCGACCCTGCTTACTATTTCTGATTCTACAAGTTCATGGCTATGACTTGGTATCTGTTTTCTTCTAATTAAAAAAATTCATCATAGGTGGATTGATTAGTTCCATCATTAAATAAGAAATTCAGTTGTTTTCTTATTTATTTATTTTTTAAGGTTTTATTTATTTATTTTGGCCACTTCTATTGGTCTTTCATTTATTTCCATCTTTGTTCTTTTGACCTGTGTGGGCCTCCCATCGCAATGGCCCCTCTCGTCACAGAGCACCAGCTCCGGGCGCATGTGCTCCAGAGCTCCTGCCTGGTCAGTCATTGGACACATCAGTCCAGCCGCTTCACGGCACGTGAGATCTTGCCAGGCCAGGGATTGAACTGGGGCTCGTTGCACTGCAAGGTGGTGTCCTTACCCACTGGACCACCAGGGAAGTCCCAGTTCAGTTGTTTTCTAAAGCAGCTTTCATGATAATGTTTCATTGTCAGATATGTCTTTATTCTGGATATGTTCTGCTTGTCTCTTCAGATTCTCTCTCTGTTTTTCTTGTTTCTGCCTTTTCCTTAGGAGTCTTGGTTTTATGGACCAGATCAACGAAGCTTCCCTGCCCCTTGCTTCCAGTTGGCTTCGGCCAGTGAGAATGCTGGCGACAGATGGGAGGGTCGGGTGAGAATGGGCCAGATAGCTTGCACGCTGCTTTTCTGCTGGCCTCAAGTCTTCTGGGGTTTCTTTGCTCAGCCTAAGGGTGTAGCTCCTGTCACCTCATGGTCTCCCTGTGTGGTTCTCTCTGTGTGCAAAACACGTACCACCCCACTCTGCTTTTCATTCTTGTAAATGGTAAGGGATCTGTGATCTTAGTAGTAGTGGGGTCCTTATTATGCCTTTTTGGTTTCTCTTAATCGTTTGTAAAGAGTGTCTTCATGAGGCTCTTCTCAGGCCCCATGTTTAATGGTTCTCTTTGCTTCTGGGACTCTGATGGACAGAATCTACCTGTACTGGGCTGTAGGTTATTTCAGGATAAGAATCGTGCCTTATACATTTTATCTTCATGTCCAGAGTGTCTTCAAAAGGACTGGTGCCTTTGGAAGTGTCTTTTGGAAGCATTTTTGTGTCATTGCGGTGGTGGCATGCTGAATCTTTTCATTGTGGTATGTGGGATCTTGTTCCCTGACCAGGGATCGAACCCAGGCCATTTGCATTGTGAATGCAGTCTTAGTCAATGGACCACCAGGGAAGTCCCACAGAAGTGTCTCTAGGAAGTATTTTACAAGATTTATTGGAAGAATAAATGTATGAATGAGTACTGCTTTTAAGATGAGATGAGTGAAATTATAGAAGAGAGGCAAACAACTTATAAAATAGGTCTTGAAAGGTATGCCCATATCCCTGCCTACTTAGCACTAAAGACTGAAGTATCCAACTGATGGCTCTCTCTCTTTTTAAAGAAAATTCAAAGAAAACTACTAGGTCACAACGGCACCACATCTGGGACCAGGCTCTCCATGTTGAAGTGCACACAGAAAACTTAGATGGGAAAACATAAAGACTTAGGAGGCCATGTTCAAGAGGAATGTCAGTCACGGGCTCCTTCCTTGAGAAGTTAGCTCTGGAGTGTGGAATTTGCTCCTGTGGTTTGGTGGGTTACCTGGTCAATGTTTAGCAAGCAATAACAGACATTTCCCCTTCTTCCCCAGGCAACCCAGTGCCCAAACCAAAACAGCATTGTTCTATCTAGAAAACAAAATAAAACCCAGTAAAAAGGCACTACCCCACAGCGGAGCATGTCTGTAAAGTATGTTCATTGAGAATCTGAAAGATTAAGAAAGAAACAGCGTGGCAAGGTTTGCTCAGCCTAAGGGTGTGTAAGGGGCCGGAAAACACGTACCACCCCACTCTGCTTTTCATTCTTGTAAATGGTAAGGGATCTGTGATCTTAGTAGTAGTGGGGTCCTTATTATGCCTTTTTGGTTTCTCTTAATCGTTTGTAAAGAGTGTCTTCATGAGGCTCTTCTCAGGCCCCATGTTTAATGGTTCTCTTTGCTTCTGGGACTCTGATGGACAGAATCTACCTGTACTGGGCTGTAGGTTATTTCAGGATAAGAATCGTGCCTTATACATTTTATCTTCATGTCCAGAGTGTCTTCAAAAGGACTGGTGCCTTTGGAAGTGTCTTTTGGAAGCATTTTTGTGTCATTGCGGTGGTGGCATGCTGAATCTTTTCATTGTGGTATGTGGGATCTTGTTCCCTGACCAGGATCGAACCCAGGCCATTTGCATTGTGAATGCAGTCTTAGTCAATGGACCACCAGGGAAGTCCCACAGAAGTGTCTCTAGGAAGTATTTTACAAGATTTATTGGAAGAATAAATGTATGAATGAGTACTGCTTTTAAGATGAGATGAGTGAAATTATAGAAGAGAGGCAAACAACTTATAAAATAGGTCTTGAAAGGTATGCCCATATCCCTGCCTACTTAGCACTAAAGACTGAAGTATCCAACTGATGGCTCTCTCTCTTTTTAAAGAAAATTCAAAGAAAACTACTAGGTCACAACGGCACCACATCTGGGACCAGGCTCTCCATGTTGAAGTGCACACAGAAAACTTAGATGGGAAAACATAAAGACTTAGGAGGCCATGTTCAAGAGGAATGTCAGTCACGGGGCTCCTTCCTTGAGAAGTTAGCTCTGGAGTGTGGAATTTGCTCCTGTGGTTTGGTGGGTTACCTGGTCAATGTTTAGCAAGCAATAACAGACATTTCCCCTTCTTCCCCAGGCAACCCAGTGCCCAAACCAAAACAGCATTGTTCTATCTAGAAAACAAAATAAAACCCAGTAAAAAGGCACTACCCCACAGCGGAGCATGTCTGTAAAGTATGTTCATTGAGAATCTGAAAGATTAAGAAAGAAACAGCGTGGCAAGGTTAGCATTTCCCTTCCTTGGCCTTCTGGTCAACCCACAGAGAGCTGAGTCAGAGTAGGTTTCCGTGTAGCATGGAAGGTGGAGGGGAGAGTTGTACTAGAGGACCCGCTGGGCAGACCTTTTCCATTTATCTCGAGAGAAAAGCAGCAGAGGGACCAGCTCACTCAGGCTCAAGCAAATGACAGTGGAGAACTGGCAAAAGGCTTCCAGGGAAGAGAGGGCAAAAGTGTGCAGTATTGATAGGTTGCTTCTGCTGTCCTTTCAAAATCACATTTCCATTGTTCTCAGGCCCCTACTGCTGCTGCTGTTACCGCTTCATCACCACCATCAACATGGCCTTTATGACCACGTCATTGCAAATATCCTTCAAAACACACAATCATTACAAGATTCCTGACCGTGTTCCTCCTGAGCTGCTCTGTGAGGACATGTACAAGCAACAGTGCCTTTCTTCCTCTGGTTAAAATATGTATCAGATTCTCTCGCTCTGTGACCAAAGAGTTTAGCCAGTTGTTGTGCACATCAACAGTCATGAACTTGTAGCTCCCAGTTCTCCACACACACACTGGTCTTGAACTACTTAGGTTGTAGGTTGGAAAATAATTTTTAAGCCAGCTTTTCATCAGTATGCATAAGCAAAAGTCCAGAGAATGTGAAGTAGAATGAAATGTCGCTTCACAGAAGAGATGGAAGTCATGAAATACAAATACACATTCACACAAATACATACATATGAAGATCTTTTTAACTGTGCAGTTAAATCTACTTTCTTCTTTGAGACTTGGCTGAAGTCTAATTTTTATAAAACGAAATTCATCCACATTTAAATTCATCCACCCAAAAGGCCTACCTTGTACCCCTATAACATGCTGTTCTTCTCTTCTCGCTCTCAGTACTTTGTCTTTTAGCAGTTTGCTCATAATGTGTCCTTGTATGTTTTGCCTTGTTTTCTTGGCGAGTTTGTTAAGCTTCTTGGATTCAAAGGCTGACTTTGTTGTTGTTTAGTTACTGAGGGTCTGACACTTGGTGATGATAGCCCACCAGGCTCCCATATCCATGGGGTTTTCTAGGCTACATCAGAGGAGTTTTTCTCTCTTATGGAATGACTCTCAAGTCCAGTGCATTCTTCATCACTGACACTGTGCGTCGTGAAACACAAGAGAGACTGAGCCATGGGCGTGTCTCCAAGATAAATCCACGATCTTCATTTGCAAATCAGTCTTGTTCATTTCCTGAACCTTTAACCTTAAAAAGTCTCAGAGTTGGGATTTTTCCCCTGCGATCTAGATGATGCTATCTTGTTATACTTCACAAATAATACTGAGTATACTATGCCTATATGTTCTCTAATTCTGCCCTGCAGCATCCAAAACCAAAAGATGAGCACACAGAGATTACCATCTCCTGGGTCATTTTCTCAACCAGGGTGCTCGCTTTCCCACAGGACAGGTCTGTCAGTCTTCCCAGCCCTCAATTCTTCAACGTGAGTCAATCCTGGGGTAAACATGTTCCCATTGTTACGATAACTTGAGGCAGTGGAGGGAAAGCCCATCTCCAGGGGTTATTTCCAGGAGAGCAGATTACTAAGAAGAGCTGTCAGTTGCTCAGATGAGTCTCCAGTGTCTGACACATGACAGGAACTAAGCAGGGAGTCAAATATTTGTTCAATAAACAGACTTCCCTTCATATTGTTATTTATAGCAGTGAAAAATTAAAAAAAAATGAATTCATAATATAAGAGTCTTGTGGATTAGTTGTACTGTGATGCGTTCATTCAATGAAGTGGTGCTTGCATGTTAGAGAAGCTAATTTATGCATGTGCTCATTTACCGTTTACCTCCTGAATTCCCGTCTGTCTTCCCTGGTGCTCTTTTGTGCCTCTGGTTCCCTCGGAAGACCTAATTTCCAAAATACTGCTCTTGGCTCACTTGCATCCCCCTTTCCCCCCATGGTGCTCCTCTCTACAACTTTAGCTGTCTCCTGTAGGTAATTCAAAGGAGATGAGAAGCGAGTGAAAACCTTAAATGACATATAGGGCTTTGAAACTTTTGTTCTGTCCCTGGATATGTTCCAGGGTCTCCTGGTTTATATTCTGGGGGAACTGGAATAGAATTTTGTATCCTGCTATTGTGTGAAAATTGTGTAAATCTTAATTATGTCGAATTGGTTCATAGTGCTTTTCACATGTCCCATAACCTTCTACCTGACTGTCGTCGTGACAAAATATTTTAAACCACGATCTTCATTTGCAAATCAGTCTTGTTCATTTCCTGAACCTTTAACCTTAAAAAGTCTCAGAGTTGGGATTTTTCCCCTGCGATCTAGATGATGCTATCTTGTTATACTTCACAAATAATACTGAGTATACTATGCCTATATGTTCTCTAATTCTGCCCTGCAGCACCCAAAAACCCAAAAAGATGAGCACACAGAGATTACCATCTCCTGGGTCATTTTCTCAACCAGGGTGCTCGCTTTCCCACAGGACAGGTCTGTCAGTCTTCCCAGCCCTCAATTCTTCAACGTGAGTCAATCCTGGGGTAAACATGTTCCCATTGTTACGATAACTTGAGGCAGTGGAGGGAAAGCCCATCTCCAGGGGTTATTTCCAGGAGAGCAGATTACTAAGAAGAGCTGTCAGTTGCTCAGATGAGTCTCCAGTGTCTGACACATGACAGGAACTAAGCAGGGAGTCAAATATTTGTTCAATAAACAGACTTCCCTTCATATTGTTATTTATAGCAGTGAAAAATTAAAAAAAAATGAATTCATAATATAAGAGTCTTGTGGATTAGTTGTACTGTGATGCGTTCATTCAATGAAGTGGTGCTTGCATGTTAGAGAAGCTAATTTATGCATGTGCTCATTTACCGTTTACCTCCTGAATTCCCGTCTGTCTTCCCTGGTGCTCTTTTGTGCCTCTGGTTCCCTCGGAAGACCTAATTTCCAAAATACTGCTCTTGGCTCACTTGCATCCCCCTTTCCCCCCATGGTGCTCCTCTCTACAACTTTAGCTGTCTCCTGTAGGTAATTCAAAGGAGATGAGAAGCGAGTGAAAACCTTAAATGACATATAGGGCTTTGAAACTTTTTGTTCTGTCCCTGGATATGTTCCAGGGTCTCCTGGTTTATATTCTGGGGGAACTGGAATAGAATTTTGTATCCTGCTATTGTGTGAAAATTGTGTAAATCTTAATTATGTCGAATTGGTTCATAGTGCTTTTCACATGTCCCATAACCTTCTACCTTACTGTCTAGTCATTCTCTTAATTTTTGAGAGTTTGACATTGAAACTCCCAACTAAAAATCTTAATTTATCTACTGAAAAAATTGATTGTAATATATAGTAGGACTATATGTAACTCTGCTCCATATTTTTCAAGTATCCTATAAATGTGTTCTCATACTTTCATAATTAAAAAATAAAAAAGAAAGTAGACCAAAAAAAACCAACAAATAGGGCCTTGACAGGTGAAAATAGATAGAGGACTGTTTCAAGCAGGAGAGAAAAATCTAAGAAAAATAATAGTTGCAAGAAGGGGCAGGACTCATTGAAGGACCCATATCACCCTGAAGTATCAGAGGTAAGGCGTGAAACAAAGCTTAGTGTTTTATCCTGCAAAGATGAGAAAACTTTGTTTTATAAACAACCGAGGCTCTGAGAAGGCTTTACTCAATAGAGAACAAGATGAGTGAGTTACCCTTACTGAAGATCCCTATGACAACACAGGGACGCTTTGGCTGGGGAAAGAGAAGAAATCAAAGGAGAAAAAAGAGCAGAGGGATATAGCTGCGAAGGTGTGAGAGGTTATTTAGGGTGTAACAACTGGTGTGAAAAATAAAATGCATGCTCTAGCTCAGCTACTGGCCAAGTATGGTCCCTTGGACCGAGTCGAATATGCCTGTTGTGTGTTTTTGTAAATAAAGCTGTATTGGAATGCAGCCACAGCCGAGCGTTTATGCACTGTCTGTGGCTTCTGTTGTCCTGCAGCAGTGGGGCCAAGTGCTACGACACTTGAGCGTGTGGCCCATAAAGACTAAATTGCTCTCTGGCCCTACACCAGAAAAGGTGGCCAGCTCACTCTAACTCAGAGACGCTGGTGTTGAAAAATTCAAAACACAGAGGATGGGACCTAGGTATTAAAGGTAGAAGCGTGAAAACTTTAAAATAGGGCTTTGAAACTTTTGTTCTGTCCCTGGATATGTTCCAGGGTCTCCTGGTTTATATTCTGGGGGAACTGGAATAGAATTTTGTATCCTGCTATTGTGTGAAAATTGTGTAAATCTTAATTATGTCGAATTGGTTCATAGTGCTTTTCACATGTCCCATAACCTTCTACCTTACTGTCTAGTCATTCTCTTAATTTTTGAGAGTTTGACATTGAAACTCCCAACTAAAAATCTTAATTTATCTACTGAAAAAATTGATTGTAATATATAGTAGGACTATATGTAACTCTGCTCCATATTTTTCAAGTATCCTATAAATGTGTTCTCATACTTTCCTACTCAAACAATCAACAAGAAAGTAGCCCACTCAAAACCAACAAATAGGGCCTTGACAGGTGAAAATAGATAGAGGACTGTTTCAAGCAGGAGAGAAAAATCTAAGAAAAATAATAGTTGCAAGAAGGGGCAGGACTCATTGAAGGACCCATATCACCCTGAAGTATCAGAGGTAAGGCGTGAAACAAAGCTTAGTGTTTTATCCTGCAAAGATGAGAAAACTTTGTTTTATAAACAACCGAGGCTCTGAGAAGGCTTTACTCAATAGAGAACAAGATGAGTGAGTTACCCTTACTGAAGATCCCTATGACAACACAGGGACGCTTTGGCTGGGGAAAGAGAAGAAATCAAAGGAGAAAAAAGAGCAGAGGGATATAGCTGCGAAGGTGTGAGAGGTTATTTAGGGTGTAACAACTGGTGTGAAAAATAAAATGCATGCTCTAGCTCAGCTACTGGCCAAGTATGGTCCCTTGGACCGAGTCGAATATGCCTGTTGTGTGTTTTTGTAAATAAAGCTGTATTGGAATGCAGCCACAGCCGAGCGTTTATGCACTGTCTGTGGCTTCTGTTGTCCTGCAGCAGTGGGGCCAAGTGCTACGACACTTGAGCGTGTGGCCCATAAAGACTAAATTGCTCTCTGGCCCTACACCAGAAAAGGTGGCCAGCTCCCACTCTAACTCAGAGACGCTGGTGTTGACATAACCTACAGTCTGGCAAAACACAGAGGATGGGACAGAGGAAACGTCAAAAGCCAGTGGACCCTTCAATTCTGGGTTGACTTCATGGATGCTGGTCTCAGGGCCGTCGTGAAGTCGGGAGGAGAAAGACAATAGAGAGTAAGTAGATATGTGCATCTTTGATGGAGAATTTAGGGAAAACAATGAATGAAAAGCTCTCTCGTCTATTACGATCTCATCTATTTGGTTCAGTTCAGTTGCTCATTTGTGTCAGACTCTTTGTAACCCCATCGACTGTAGCACGCAAGGCTTTCCTGTCTCAGTTGGACCATAAAGAAAACTGAGCTCTGAAGAATGGATGCTTTTGTACTGTGGTGCGGGAAGACTCTGGAGAGTGTCTTGGCCTGCAAGGAGATCAAACCAATCCTATAGGAAATTAACCCTGACTGTTCATTGGAAGGACTGATACTGAAGCCCCAGTACTTTGGCCACCTGATTCCAAGAGCAGACTCATTGGAGAACACCCTGATGCTGGGAAAAATTGAAGGGCAGAAGGAGAAGAGGGAGACAGAGGATGATATGGTTAGGCAGCATCGCTGAGTCAATGGACGTGAGTTTGAGCAAGCTCTGGGAGATGATGGAGAGTAGGGGAGATGGCATGCTGCAGTCCGTGGAATCAGAAAGAGACCGTCAGACACCACTTAGCCACTGAACAGAAACAGCAGTCTCATCTCAGATACAAGCGATTATTCACGATATTTTGAATCAGGGAGAGTTCTAGTGTTGAACCAGGATCAAAGTAGGAGCCTTTTTCTGGGTAGTCCAAACATCTGCAAGGCTTTCCTGGTTACCTGCCATGGTTCACTGATGACTTCATCCTGAAGTTTGGGTCTCCAGTTAGGATAATTTACTTCGTGAGTGGCACCTTAGATGAGATGTAATCACGTCAAGTCACCTGAACGACAGTGACTCCTTGTTCGCTGAAGATGTCCTTCATGAGAAGGTTTTAGACAACACTAACTGTGTCTGAATGTAGATTGTAGCAGCTTATTCTCTTACTTCACAGAGCTTCATGAACGCTTTTTATCCGTGTGTTAGCGCTGGGCTCAGAAGTTTTAATCATTGAGCCGTATTTTCAGCTCAACAGTTTTTTATGACTACTTCCATATTCATGTTGGAGATAATGTTGGCATCACAAAGGACAGCTTAATTCTTCTTCTTGACCGTTTTAGTTTTTTAAAAATATTTTATTTGGGGCTTCCCTGGTCCGGGGGGCTCAACCGTCGTGAAGTCGGGAGGAGAAAGACAATAGAGAGTGTAGACTCTTTGATAAATTGAAAACTGAGCTCTGTCTATTACGATCTCATCTATTTGGTTCAGTTCAGTTGCTCATTTGTGTCAGACTCTTTGTAACCCCATCGACTGTAGCGAAGGCTTTCCTGTCTCAGTTGGACCATAAAGAAAACTGAGCTCTGAAGAATGGATGCTTTTGTACTGTGGTGCGGGAAGACTCTGGAGAGTGTCTTGGCCTGCAAGGAGATCAAACCAATCCTATAGGAAATTAACCCTGACTGTTCATTGGAAGGACTGATACTGAAGCCCCAGTACTTTGGCCACCTGATTCCAAGAGCAGACTCATTGGAGAACACCCTGATGCTGGGAAAAATTGAAGGGCAGAAGGAGAAGAGGGAGACAGAGGATGATATGGTTAGGCAGCATCGCTGAGTCAATGGACGTGAGTTTGAGCAAGCTCTGGGAGATGATGGAGAGTAGGGGAGATGGCATGCTGCAGTCCGTGGAATCAGAAAGAGACCGTCAGACACCACTTAGCCACTGAACAGAAACAGCAGTCTCATCTCAGATACAAGCGATTATTCACGATATTTTGAATCAGGAGAGTTCTAGTGTTGAACCAGGATCAAAGTAGGAGCCTTTTTCTGGGTAGTCCAAACATCTGCAAGGCTTTCCTGGTTACCTGCCATGGTTCACTGATGACTTCATCCTGAAGTTTGGGTCTCCAGTTAGGATAATTTACTTCGTGAGTGGCACCTTAGATGAGATGTAATCACGTCAAGTCACCTGAACGACAGTGACTCCTTGTTCGCTGAAGATGTCCTTCATGAGAAGGTTTTAGACAACACTAACTGTGTCTGAATGTAGATTGTAGCAGCTTATTCTCTTACTTCACAGAGCTTCATGAACGCTTTTTATCCGTGTGTTAGCGCTGGGCTCAGAAGTTTTAATCATTGAGCCGTATTTTCAGCTCAACAGTTTTTTATGACTACTTCCATATTCATGTTGGAGATAATGTTGGCATCACAAAGGACAGCTTAATTCTTCTTCTTGACCGTTTTAGTTTTTTAAAAATATTTTATTTGGGGCTTCCCTGGTGGCCCAGTGGGTAAGGATACCGCCTTGCAGTGCAAGGGGCGCCAGTTCGATCCCTGGCCTGGGAAGATCCCACGTGCCGCGGAGCGGCTGGACCCATGTGTCCAATTACCGAGCCGGAGCTCTGGAGCGCATGTGCCCAGAGCCAGTGCTCTGCGACAACAGAGGCCACCGCGATAGGAGGCCCACATGGGCCAAAGAACAAAGATGGATGAAAATAGAGAAATGAAAGACCAATAGAAAGTGGCCCACCTGCCCCTCTCCCTCCCCAACCCGCCCCCCTCCACACACAAAAAAATAATAATTTTATTTGTTTTGGCTGCACTGGTCTTCATTGCTGCACAATGGTTTTTTCTAGTTTCAGCAAGGGCGGTGCTACTCTCGAGTTGTGGTGCATAAGCCTCTTGCTGTGGCGGCTTCTCTTGTTGCAGGGCACAGGCGTCAGGGCACACAGGCTTCAGCAGTTGTGGCTCCTTGGCTCAGTTGTCTGCTGCAGCTAAGAGATCTCCCTGGACCAGGGATCGAACCCATGTCTCCTACACTGGCAGGCAGAGTCTGTACCACTGAGCCACCAGGGAGGCCCGACCGTTGTAATTTTTAAAAGGCCTAGTAAAAAGTTGGTAGCCTCACCAAGTTTTAATTATCTTCACGAAAAATGAATGGTTAGTTACATTTTAAATATATATATAAAGCTAAGTAGCATAGTAATTTTTTTAAAACCTGTCTTAGCGTAAAGATGAAAGCAGAAAATTAAGTGAACATGTGTGCAGTGTGGTCTTACTAAGGCCAGATTCTGTTTTTGTCAGTTGACTATTCAAGAATAACTGTTGTTTCTGTATGAAATCATTAATATTGGTGGATATTATTATACACAGTTCTATCCAGAGGCTGCTTTATCTCAAACACAAGAAACTTTAGGCACTGAAAGAAAAGGAAGATTGCTATTATTGGATATTTGGTTGCATGTGTGTGTTAGCAGTAGAAAGAGAAAAAGGAAACAAATACAAAGAGAAATAATGGGGACAACTGGAGTATTCATGTTGGAGATAATGTTGGCATCACAAAGGACAGCTTAATTCTTCTTCTTGACCGTTTTAGTTTTTTAAAAATATTTTATTTGGGGCTTCCCTGGTGGCCCAGTGGGTAAGGATACCGCCTTGCAGTGCAAGGGGCGCCAGTTCGATCCCTGGCCTGGGAAGATCCCACGTGCCGCGGAGCGGCTGGACCCATGTGTCCAATTACCGAGCCGGAGCTCTGGAGCGCATGTGCCCAGAGCCAGTGCTCTGCGACAACAGAGGCCACCGCGATAGGAGGCCCACATGGGCCAAAGAACAAAGATGGATGAAAATAGAGAAATGAAAGACCAATAGAAAGTGGCCCACCTGCCCCTCTCCCTCCCCAACCCGCCCCCCTCCACACACAAAAAAAATAATAATTTTATTTGTTTTTGGCTGCACTGGGTCTTCATTGCTGCACAATGGTTTTTTCTAGTTTCAGCAAGGGCGGTGCTACTCTCGAGTTGTGGTGCATAAGCCTCTTGCTGTGGCGGCTTCTCTTGTTGCAGGGCACAGGCGTCAGGGCACACAGGCTTCAGCAGTTGTGGCTCCTTGGCTCAGTTGTCTGCTGCAGCTAAGAGATCTCCCTGGACCAGGGATCGAACCCATGTCTCCTACACTGGCAGGCAGAGTCTGTACCACTGAGCCACCAGGGAGGCCCGACCGTTGTAATTTTTAAAAGGCCTAGTAAAAAGTTGGTAGCCTCACCAAGTTTTAATTATCTTCACGAAAAATGAATGGTTAGTTACATTTTAAATATATATATAAAGCTAAGTAGCATAGTAATTTTTTTAAAACCTGTCTTAGCGTAAAGATGAAAGCAGAAAATTAAGTGAACATGTGTGCAGTGTGGTCTTACTAAGGCCAGATTCTGTTTTTGTCAGTTGACTATTCAAGAATAACTGTTGTTTCTGTATGAAATCATTAATATTGGTGGATATTATTATACACAGTTCTATCCAGAGGCTGCTTTATCTCAAACACAAGAAACTTTAGGCACTGAAAGAAAAAGGGAAGATTGCTATTATTGGATATTTGGTTGCATGTGTGTGTTAGCAGTAGAAAGAGAAAAAGGAAACAAATACAAAGAGAAATAATGGGGACAACTGGAGTCTTCGATCTGTGCTAGGGTCCTTCTTGAGCTGGGAGGGAGGGCTTATTTCTTAGCTTTTGTGGAAGAAGGGAACAGACGCAGAAAAAAGAAAGCCACAGCTCTAGAACATTATGCTGAGTTGGAATGACTTGGTGACTTTCCGAATGTGCATTCATAGCCTCCTTTTATGATACACGTTCTTGTATGTTTGTGCACTACCAAATGCAAATATAAACTCCCCCCCCCCCCCCCAATGAACTCTGTCCAGCAGGGAAAGCATCTCTGCCAGAATAATGTTAAATTAGATAAACAGTGTCTAATGAGAGCTGTTGCTACCTGCTCTGTGGTCATGCTTGAGCACGCAGTTTTCAGGCTTGCGTGTCTAACTGCTATCATAAATCTTTCAGCCTATTTTACTTCTTAAAATTATAACTAACATCTCTAATGGTAAAGTCTATGTCCTCATTTAAATCTTTAAATCTCATTTAAATCTCCGATGCCGAAGGCTTATGTCTTCATTACTTCTTATCGTTGAAAAGATAAGAAAGTTTGCATTACAACAGATCATTTTGAAAAAGATAAAATCCACTTGCTTGAAAATAAGAGGGCATTAAGAATAGGATTCTGTTGGAAGAAAGAATACTTGAGTCTGGTGAATCTTTCCATTTCATTTTTTTCTTATTAGCCTCATTTCCATCCATTCAGCCCTCAGGAGCTTCTGTCCTGAGGTTCTTGCACTTAGTCCTGTACCAGACGAAGGAGAGAGAGGGTAGCATTTCAGCACAAGGCTGACATTCTCAATTTGGCTGACATTCTCAGTTAATCTGCCCTGATTGCCCTATTGTTTGTGAATGTATTACCTCACAAGTACTTATTTCTGTAATGAAAGAGAAAGCCTCTTAAAAGCAAAAATATGAATTGATAACTCTTGCCTCTACATATCTCATACCTATTTTATAATAACTTATCATACATCGATATTTCCTAGTTGCTTCTCCAGGGAGATACAACCTGTGTAAGAAGACCATAGGCTAGGGGCCAGTAGCCCTGAGATTGAATCCTGGCTCTGAGATTTATTGGAAGCGTGATGTCTGCGCCCCATTGCCCATAGGAACTTTGGATTTATGCTCAGTCTGCACTCAGATCTGTTTCTCAAGGCTTGTTCCTTCTTTCTTAGGTCTGATCTCCACCAGACACTCTGATTCAGATCAGAAGCCTGTAAATCACGGTGGTCTTTTCCTTCCTTCCACCACCGGGCTTTTCCATATTGGCATCCTGCCAGTTCCCCCAGCTGCTGAGTCGGTCACTCCTTCTCAGCACAGCCCCTGCTCTGCGCTCTGTAGACTCTCTTCTCCTGGGCGGGCAGTCTGGTGTCACCATCAATCCATCCTTTAAAGCAGCTCCGGTGCATCCTCTGAAGTGTCAGCCTGACTGACTGGCTTTGTCAGAAAGCTACCCAAGTCCATGTTGGTGCTCACAGGATGTGCACCAGCTTCTCAGCATATGACCCACGTGTGTCTCTGGTCCCTGGCCCTGGCCAGCCCTCAGCCCTGCATTGTGGGCTCCAGCCACTCTGCTGTTTTCTTCTGAAAGGACTGAGATGTTCCATGTCTACAGCCTTTTCTCAGCTAGCTGCCTCTGGGGTAAATAGCTCTGGAAGTAAACAAAAACTCAGAAACACAACTGAAGCAAACATCAACAACAGAACTTTGAGTATTTGTCCTCTCTCTACTAAGAGATATGTATGTATATATATTATATATCACACTTTTATTAATGTATGTATTAAATATTTGCATACATGTATGACTAGGAAATACCATAGAAAACAGTAGCCTCCCACTTTTTCCTGATGTCCTTGTTCTTGGACATAAGACAGTGCTCATTTTATTATCTTTGCTCTTGTCTTCTGTTGCCTGACCGGGCTACTCACAGTGCGTCGTCCTGGGTTTCCCTCAGACCCTGGTCCCATCTCACGGACTGTTTGACACAGACTGTACCACAGCTGCTGCCATTTTAGTCCTGGAAGCCGTCACTCCAACTAGTGCCATGTCTTCATTTGGAAACAAACATGTCAGCTCTCAATCATTAAGTATTGCTTATGCCCACATTTGCTCATTACTGACCTATAGTTGGTAGTGCTACAACAATATTTAAACTCTCAAATCTCACTGTATCTGTGTTTTAACAGCACAGCCTACCACCACTAATTATCTTTTACTGGGGAAAATAGGCCCCGTACACTTGTCTTGCGTAAGCACTGTGCAAAGAAAACTCCCCATGTGAATCGTCGGCGTCATTTTATGAGGTTTAAGCTCCACAGGGTGCAGCAAACAGCCCATCTCATTCCAGATACTGGAAGACACTGTCTTTGTGACCGTGTGCTACCTCTGAGAGAGAGGCTGCCCATGCACCACGTATATGTGCCTTGAGTGGGTTCTGTGTGGGAAGAGATGCCTGGCAGCACCTCCCATGCCAGCTCACGTAGTGTGGGGACAGCTAAGCTGCGGTAACTGAGCAGGACTCGGGCGATGGAGTGTGGCTGCTGACTGAAGCAGATCATGCTGCTTTGAAAGAGAGGCAGTCAGGACCCTTACCTAATTTAAAATTCAATCCTTGTTCATTATTTTCCAGTGGATACATTACCAGGAAACCCTTGATGTGATGGGGTATGGTGTCATTTCTCTCACTAGTGACCATGGGCAGTAAGGGACATGATGGTAGCCACCATAGGACAGGAAAGCAAGATGTCTAGTGTCTACAATAAGGACCAGAACTGTCCAGACCACGTCTTGCTAGGTAAGAGGGGGAAACCTTTTCTGAGGATTCCTGTCTCTTGTTCCTCCTGCCTCCACCCCATTATCCCAGTAGGTTTTATAAACTGTGTCATAGAAATCATTCAACACTGCAACTTGAAGCAGTTACCCCAGCAGACCTTTAAAAGCATTGTATGGAGAATTCTGTTTTATGGAATCAATACTGCCAGACAGATCATGGGAACCATTACTATTTAGAGATTTCCAAGGGCTTCAGAATGATCTGCCCAGAGCTGACATGCCACAGAAAAACACAGGTCTAGGAACAACAACTGCAGAATTCTGTCTACATGAAGTCATCCACCTGATGTTGTCTCTCTCCAGCCTGGTCACACGTTTGGCCCACCTGAAGCCGTGTGGTCACAGCTCGACAGACTATTTATAGATGAGTCTTTACCACCCCTAGGCATGTTGGTTTATTTTTCTTTTGAAAATCATGAATGACAAGTTATCCCTGGAACAAAAACTTGGGTATACTGCTCATGGTCACCATCATCTTTAGAGATGGCAGCAGTGAGAACGTCTATATACTGAGCTAAACATGCAGTCATGTGTGTGTGTGTGTGTGTATGACTCAGACATGAGTGTAGTATAATTGTACTATGTCACTGGGTCCCTGACAGCGACGTCTGTGATGACGATTACCCTTTTGGCTCCTCAGGCTGTGGGGAAGTCTTGCTGTTGTTTTCTTGAAAGATCTGATGCACCTTGCGTGAAGATGGTCGTTGCTTTTGAGCGCTGTTGCACTGGTTGAGGGGGATTCTCCTAGTCCCTGCTGTCACCCCGTGTTTCCGTGTGCCTCGCTTGTTTATGCTGAGGCAACCACCAGAGTCCCAGCCGTGTCTAGCCTTGAGTGGCAATCTCGCGCTGCGTGGCTGCTGCCCTCTGCCCCACCGGGAGGCATTCCGTCCGCCTGGGTCTGCGCAGAGGCACACAGCCTCTGGGGCTGCAGTGGGGTCAAATAATGTTCTCACCATTTAGTGTAATTAGCTCCAACCACCCGTCTGTTGCAAGCCTTGGTGCAGCCAACACAAGCAAGAGGAGGCCAAGAAGAAATTTCTCTTCATTATTAAACCTCAGCCTGAGCACTTGTCTGTCTGTGAAAACAGAACGAAGGGAGGAAAACTGAAACCCATGCACGGGGTCTGAGGTTTCCATAAATGTCAGGGAGCGTCGAGTCTGTTTGGATTGCAAATTATTGCTGGCTGACGGTCTTACCATTTTACAATTAGAGATTGCTGTCATGGGGGGTGGGGGCTTGGGGTGGGGGCCTCTCACATCACAGCCAGAGGGGAACAGAAGGTACCAAACACTAAAACAATCATGAAACGCTACAAGAGGGGCTTTGGCATTGGCTAAATCGAGTATTTCCTTAACGCCCATCTCAAGAAACGACAGCCTGCAACATGCCGCTCTTCCCGTTGGGTGTGATGAAGTGTTGGGTTCACCAGAGAGAGAGACCTCACGTCTCTGGTTTACACGTTTTACATTCTGCTACATCCCTTTCCTCTGCTTAGACACTTTAAACATCTGAGAGCGATAAAGACACCTAAATGTTTCAAGGTGAATTAATACCTTACTACATATCCTGGAGAAACACATACTGATCGTTTGAGCAGGGGTTGAGACTATTTTTCAGATGGATTAAATGAGTGGGTAATTATGGATTAAAACAAAACCTAAGGCATGGGCATTCCAGCCCCATGCCTGGATGAACACAGGGTAGCCGCGTTCCATTGGTGGAAAGGCTTTTCCCGTGGTGGAAAGCATACATGCTTCTCGGTGCTTCTCCTGAGGTTTATCGGTATTTTTCATTCCTTTTTCTCATGACGAGTACACACTGAGGATCCACTCTGTGCCAAATACTGAGTTGAGTTGGAGAAACTGAAAACTAAGAAAGTAATGGCCCCTGTTCGCCCTCAACTCAAAGTCAAGAGTGCTCATTTTAACCCAGGTTCTTTTAGCTTCAAATACCTGAAGAATCCCTCAAATTAACTTAAGACCAAGAGGAGAAAATTACTCTAAGGTACTGGGCTAACTGGATCCAAAAGAAAGAAAGACCACAGGACCCCGTGAAAGCCTGGATGGAGGAGCCAAGGAGCTGTTGACAGTGGGGTTGCTTTCCGTGAATCTCCAGCCGCCCTGGCTGCAGAGATAGAGCAGTCCTTGCAGTCATAGCGTTTGTTGTATGATCCCCTTTGCTTTGGCACAGAACAAACGTGGAGCACAAGAAAACCAATGCAGAGAACACACACCCGTGGTCACTGGCGGTGCTGTTGCCCATGAGTGGGCTTGCAGGATGTGTGTGTCCCTAAACACAGCACTTGGCTTGAACACGCATTCAGTCCTGTAACTCCATCCTGTGGTGTGTCCAATTTTTTGGAAGCGAAGCCTCTTATCGTCTCCTACCTCTGTAGCATGCCCTTTGCTTTATAAACAGAATCAGACAAGGAGGAAGGTGTATGTTGCATTGGAAACATGTCCATGTTTCCTAACATGCACACAAAGGGGTCAGTTTTAAAGCTGTAACTAACAATTTCACATCAGTCATCTTCCAAGACGGCCCCTCCACTTTCCCCCTTGGCAAAGCAAAGCAGCCAAGTTTCTCTTATTCAGTATCCTGAAATGGGCTCACTTTCGATCCCATGGTATGTTACCCTAATGCTTGTGGAATATTGCTGACCTTGCCAAGTGGTCAGGCATCACGAATTGACTGTGTGGTATGGAGGGCTTGTGTCTGGAGGGTTACTGTCCAGTCTCTCCCCTGACTTCCTTTCTTGTTATGTAACCTCCTCTTTTACCTGAGTGTCTGAATGGCCACTGGGAAATAGGTCCCTTTGCTTTCCTGACCAGAACTGGTATTGTACAGAACATTTTTTCCAAAGAATTCTAACGTTTTAGAAGGTTCCATTTTATTTGAGGTGGTTCAGTGAGATGGAAGAGAGGCAAAGAAAAGGAGAAAGGAAAAAAAGGAAGAAAGCAAAGGGAGAAACTACCACAGATTGAGCAAATGCCACGAAAAGCTCTTTCCATCAGTCATGTCTTTATGCTTGCAACTCCCCTGTGAGTTTTTGGTCAGTTTTGTCAACAAGTAAGTGAAACTCAGAAAGGCTAAGCCAGTTAGTCAAATAGAATATAAGCATTCTTCCTTATAATAGAATGCTTTTAAAGACAGACAAATGGTAGCTATATAGATAGATAAATGAATGGATATGTGGATAGATAGGTGGATGCATGGATAGGTAGATAGCTGGATACATGGTTGGGTGGATAGATAAATTGATGGCTTGATGGGTAGATAGATGGCTGGCTGGCTGGGTGGATTGATTAATGGATAGATGGATGAATGGATAAATGGATGGATGTATAGGTAGATGGATGGATAGATGGCTGTCTGGCTGGCTGGGTGGACGGATAGATGGATGGATGGATGGATAAATAGATTGATAGATAGATCAGACAATTGAAGCACTGGCAGGAGCCCTGATTGTGGAGGAATGACCTAATAAAAAGGAGGAAATGAGCCAGGCTGGAAATGGGCATTGCAATGGGAACAGCAGGTATGGCGTCCCCAGCAGGTATGGCGTCTCCTAGAGCCGGGAGCAGGCTGGAGAGGATCTGTGAGGGAAGAAGAAGTTGTGGGTGGTGAAATCAGAGCTTGACTCACAGCTTCCTTCTCTGTGCCACGGCTTCTCCTTTGTTTTGTCTGTGACCAGACACTGCAGACAGGAGACAAGATGCTGAGAGTGAGAATGGGAAGCTGAATGAGACAAAGTGACTCACCCAACACCATCCAGTAAGGGCTGGTTCTCTTCTTCTAGGCCGACTGGTAGAACACCTTCCTGTTTATAGGTTGATTTTTGTTGGGTGTAGCATGTATCCCTGTCCAAGTCAGCCTTGACCTGTGCATTAGGGCATGACCAAGGTGCAGGATACTTCTGAAGAAGGGACTTCTTCAGGGTTTCCCAGAAGAAGCCAAGGAATCAGAAGGTACTAAATTTCACTTATTCTGTACCTTGGGTCCTTTAGGTCTTACTGATTATTTAAAATAGGGTTAGTGTGCTCAATAGCTCAGTTGTGTCTGACTCTCTGGGATCCTGTGGACTGTAGCCCACCAGGCTCCTCTGTCCGTGGGATTGTCCACGCAGGAATACTGGTGTGGGTTCCCATTTCCTTTTCCAGGGGATCTTCCCAACCTAGAGACAGAGCTTGCATCTCCTGCATTGGTAGGCATATTCTTTACCACTATAGCACCTGAACTTGAGGCCCCATAAAATAGAGTTTCACTGTGAATTATAAATATATGTGTGGTCTTCTCACAACTAACCACCATTCACCTCTCACTTGGATGTTATGTGTGTGTGTGTGTGTGTGTGTGTGTGTTCCGTATGTATATGTGTGTGTATGTATGAGAATCCCAGGTAGCTCAATGGCAAAGACCCTGCCTGCCAATGCAGGAGATAGAAGAGACGTGGGTGCAATCCCTGGGTCGAGAAGATCCCCTGGAGGAGGACATGGCAACCCACTCCAGTATTCTTGCCAAGGACAGAGGAGCCTGGGGGCTACAGTCCATAGGGTCACAAAGGGTTGGGCATGATTAAATGATCACACACGTGTGCAGACACTTGTATACATATGTGTGTGTATGTGTGTGTGTGTGTAAGTATGCATTGCTTATGTTAACACGAGTTTGCAGGACTGGTACCCTCCCACTTGAGTGCTGAGAGAATATGCCAGTTAGATCATGGACAGTGGTGTGAACCTGGCTCCACATTTTACTTTCCTGGAAAATGCCGCAGCACTGACACCTGGAACATGCTTTGTTGTTGACTTTAGAAGCAATCATGGACACCCAGCCTCCATCCAATCCCGTGGCCTTGCTGGACTGGTCATCTGGGAGGTCCTTGTGATTGTATCTTATCTCTATTTCAGAGTCATAAAGATGAGTAACCAAAATGTGGTTAATAAACCCCATCTGGGCATTTTCTAGGTGAATAAACACACCAGTTTTTTCCTACTGTTTTTTCATGTGGAAATGATGAATAGGACTCACAACTCTTGTTTTCATTGTAAGTAGAAAAGTAGAAATAATATCAAGTTATGATACTTGAGGTTGTTCTAAAGTGCTTTAGAGACACTCTGAAAGTTTCAAATAATTATAGCTCCAGTTAAAATTTTATGGTTGCCTGTGGATTTTCATGATCAAAGAAAAAGTAAACAGAAAATTGTAGGCTGAAAGATATTCAGACCCTTAAGATTTTTTTTTTTGGCCTTCTTTCTATTCTTTTTAAAAGAAAATTGATTAATAGGTTCACATTGGTAGGGATATTCTTTACCACTATAGCACCTGAACTTGAGGCCCCATAAAATAGAGTTTCACTGTGAATTATAAATATATGTGTGGTCTTCTCACAACTAACCACCATTCACCTCTCACTTGGATGTTATGTGTGTGTGTGTGTGTGTGTGTGTGTTCCGTATGTATATGTGTGTGTATGTATGAGAATCCCAGGTAGCTCAATGGCAAAGACCCTGCCTGCCAATGCAGGAGATAGAAGAGACGTGGGTGCAATCCCTGGGTCGAGAAGATCCCCTGGAGGAGGACATGGCAACCCACTCCAGTATTCTTGCCAAGGACAGAGGAGCCTGGGGGCTACAGTCCATAGGGTCACAAAGGGTTGGGCATGATTAAATGATCACACACGTGTGCAGACACTTGTATACATATGTGTGTGTATGTGTGTGTGTGTGTAAGTATGCATTGCTTATGTTAACACGAGTTTGCAGGACTGGTACCCTCCCACTTGAGTGCTGAGAGAATATGCCAGTTAGATCATGGACAGTGGTGTGAACCTGGCTCCACATTTTACTTTCCTGGAAAATGCCGCAGCACTGACACCTGGAACATGCTTTGTTGTTGACTTTAGAAGCAATCATGGACACCCAGCCTCCATCCAATCCCGTGGCCTTGCTGGACTGGTCATCTGGGAGGTCCTTGTGATTGTATCTTATCTCTATTTCAGAGTCATAAAGATGAGTAACCAAAATGTGGTTAATAAACCCCATCTGGGCATTTTCTAGGTGAATAAACACACCAGTTTTTTCCTACTGTTTTTTCATGTGGAAATGATGAATAGGACTCACAACTCTTGTTTTCATTGTAAGTAGAAAAGTAGAAATAATATCAAGTTATGATACTTGAGGTTGTTCTAAAGTGCTTTAGAGACACTCTGAAAGTTTCAAATAATTATAGCTCCAGTTAAAATTTTATGGTTGCCTGTGGATTTTCATGATCAAAGAAAAAGTAAACAGAAAATTGTAGGCTGAAAGATATTCAGACCCTTAAGATTTTTTTTTTTGGCCTTCTTTCTATTCTTTAAAAGAGTGATTAATAGGTTCACAATGTAAAAGCACCCACATTTGAGATTAAGTAATTGAATGAAATTAATTCCTGAATCCAATCTTCATGCACCCCAGGTGTGCTGCATAATATATTATCTTGGTGATTAAAATTATGAGCTAGATATAAGAAATCTTGAAAAACCACTAGTTCCCAGTTTCGTTCCAGTATGTTTCATACAGTTCAACTCCACATTTTTTCTTTTGTTAAGGAGTTCTTTATTAGCACAAGTAGTGACCTTTGGAAAGAACTGTAGGTCAGATTTTAGTACTGTAAATTCTTATCTTAAAAATTCTGCTATAGTAATACCCTTGAATATCCTTGGTTTTATGAAAAATAAACTGAATATAAGTCAAGTGGCAGCATGTCTTTTCAAATGGCTGAGAAAAAAGACTATATACACAGACATACATGTGCACGCACATGCATATGCCTATGTGTACGTGAACATATATGTGTCCATGATTATATACATATTGTATATGTGTGTAAGTGCACACTTATGTGCATGCACACATATATACATGTGTAAAAAACATAATGAATGTAAACATGTGAAAGCAGAATTCATGTATATGTATAATATACATATGAGTACATATGAATATTTCATGTGTATACACATGATAGGTCCACTCATTTTTTAATCAAAGTAAAATTCATAGAACAGAATTAACTGTCTTAGGGCTTCCCTGGTGGTCCAATGGGTAAAGAGTCTGCCTTGCAGTGCAAGGGGCACCAGTTCAATCCCTGGCCTGGGAAGATCCCACATGCCGTGGAGCGGCTGGACTGGTATGTCCGATTATGAGCCAGGGCCAGAGCTGGTGCTCTGCAATGAGAGAGGCCACTGCAAAGGGAGGCCCGCACAGGCCAAGGAATAAAGATGGATGAACATAAATAAATAAACAGAAACCAATAAAAGAGGTCAAAATTAAAAAAAAAAAGATACCTTCCTAAGAGGTCTGGATTAAAGGATGCCTAGCTCACGGTGATCTGTGACCTTCAGCACTGTGGCTCTTTAATCCTCTATGGATTTTTTTTTTGGCCTTCTTTCTATTCTTTAAAAGAGTGATTAATAGGTTCACAATGTAAAAGCACCCACATTTGAGATTAAGTAATTGAATGAAATTAATTCCTGAATCCAATCTTCGTGCACCCAGGTGTGCTGCATAATATATTATCTTGGTGATTAAAATTATGAGCTAGATATAAGAAATCTTGAAAACCACTAGTTCCCAGTTTCGTTCCAGTATGTTTCATACAGTTCAACTCCACATTTTTTCTTTTGTTAAGGAGTTCTTTATTAGCACAAGTAGTGACCTTTGGAAAGAACTGTAGGTCAGATTTTAGTACTGTAAATTCTTATCTTAAAAATTCTGCTATAGTAATACCCTTGAATATCCTTGGTTTTATGAAAAATAAACTGAATATAAGTCAAGTGGCAGCATGTCTTTTCAAATGGCTGAGAAAAAAGACTATATACACAGACATACATGTGCACGCACATGCATATGCCTATGTGTACGTGAACATATATGTGTCCATGATTATATACATATTGTATATGTGTGTAAGTGCACACTTATGTGCATGCACACATATATACATGTGTAAAAAACATAATGAATGTAAACATGTGAAAGCAGAATTCATGTATATGTATAATATACATATGAGTACATATGAATATTTCATGTGTATACACATGATAGGTCCACTCATTTTTTAATCAAAGTAAAATTCATAGAACAGAATTAACTGTCTTAGGGCTTCCCTGGTGGTCCAATGGGTAAAGAGTCTGCCTTGCAGTGCAAGGGGCACCAGTTCAATCCCTGGCCTGGGAAGATCCCACATGCCGTGGAGCGGCTGGACTGGTATGTCCGATTATGAGCCAGGGCCAGAGCTGGTGCTCTGCAATGAGAGAGGCCACTGCAAAGGGAGGCCCGCACAGGCCAAGGAATAAAGATGGATGAACATAAATAAATAAACAGAAACCAATAAAAGAGGTCAAAATTAAAAAAAAAAAAAAAGATACCTTCCTAAGAGGTCTGGATTAAAGGATGCCTAGCTCACGGTGATCTGTGACCTTCAGCACTGTGGCTCTAATCCTCTAGTGGAATAGCCCCGACTGGCATCTATAGATTAAGGGCTGCACCTGTGTTTTTGCAACACATCGGTGGTGTGGTAACTGGGCAGGTTGCTTAATCCCTTCTGAGCGTACGCTGTAAACTGAAGATGAGGATGGTAAAGAGGATCTCACAGGCTGTGGGGAGGACCAGCTAGGTCTCCCACCATCTGTACGCCGCATGCCATAGATGCAGGAGACCTGACAGCATGCTAATGCTGTAAATATGTAGATAGTGGCCATGTTTTTAGGCGAAGAGAAAACACAGAAGAACTAGCAAGTCATTCTAATTCTTTGACGGCCATATTTTCCCTTACGATCAGATTTTTTTAAAACTTGATTAAAGGAATTGTTTAAATTGAGAGAATCCTTTAGGCACCCTGAAAGGAGTTCAGTAATCCTCCGTTCCAAACATGATTCCCAAATTCTCTAAATGGTCTTGCCTGTTCTGAACGGTAGAGAAGTCCCACATTCCCTAAATGTGTCAGATCAAGGCTGCTTCCCTCGCCCTCTGGCCAGCCTTAGTCTCTTCCTCTGGCCAGGCTCAGTCTTCCACTGTCTTCGAGAATCAGTCCGGCAAGTGCCCTGCAGTGACTGAAGCCAACTCACAGGATTAAATGAGCGTGTTAACGGTATTGATGTGCTTTGGGACTTCAGTTGACTAAAATGACCTTCTACGCTAGTCAAGCAGGCTTTGTCTCTTCCTTTGTCATCACTGTTAGCATCACTTACCTGTCACTGGTGGTTGTCCTCTGTCCATGGGACTTCCCAGGCAAGAATACTGACAAGTGGGTTGGCATTTCTTCCTCCAGGGAGATCCTCCCAAGTCAGGGATCGAACCGTTGTCCCCTGCATTTTCAGGCAGACTCTTCTTACCACGGCACCACCTGGGGATTGCCAAAGGCATAATCTGAAAATGAAAGTGGTTTCTCATATCCCTAGCATTTACTCCAGAGATTTGATGGGTATACCTTTCTTTGTGTCTCTTTCAGACTCTTAGAATGTGAAGCCTTTCTATATCATGGCCCAGCTTCGAGCTTGCCTCTGGGCTTGCTGGTTCTTATTAATGATTCATTTCTTCTTTGACAGGAGCAGCAACATTTCAGGACTTCTTGGGAGGAAGAAAGTTGGCAGAGAGAAAGTCCACAGTGAGTAGTTAAACATGATATGAATTAATACCCCCATCAATAGTTTAATGGATGAAATGCATTGATTGCTTTGAGAATTATGCTGAGGTCTACAGTAATAAGCTGAAATGTCTGATTTGACATCTTTTTTTTTAATATGTCTGCAACGTAATCTACCACCAATTACACAACAGCCCCACCAAAGGGGTGCTGAGTGGTCCCAGTACAGTAGTAACATGTTATGAAAGATCAAGTTTCAGGACAATTAGCTTCTGGCTGCAGTTTATTACCCCATTTGAGATTTAAAAGATTTTTTTTTTCCATTGCATTCCAACAATGCTTATGTGTCTGGGGCTAACACTTTGAAACAATAATGGAATGGCAAATATCTGTCTGGCTGGAGTTTGCCCAAGAAGAAGCGTGTATTAGAGTTTTTCAAAAAAAAAGCAAAGCACAGTGGACCAAAAAAAAAAAAAAAAAAAAAAACCCTTTAATTTCTCAAACTGACCAGAGATATAATGTTTTATGAAGGAAAAAATGCCTTTCATTGCCATTTTGTAGATAAGTCAAGGAATGCTTTGGCAACTATGAGTATCTCTGTTGGTTTAAATCAGTGTTCACATGGTGAAAAAGCTGTCCAGTTGGTAATTTATAACTGTCTGTTCTCTGGGTGAACATCACAAGGTGCCTAGTCTGAAACATACAACTCTCTCCTCAAACTGGCTCATGCGACGCAGAACTGGCCATCAGGAACTGCTCTGATGGTGGTGACGACAGTGGGATTTGCTGAGTCGATTCTGGGGCCAAGGTCCTGTGCCGAGATTTCACGTGGATTGATGTGATTCAACTCTGCGAAATAGCGCTTGTGTTAGGTGCTATTATTTTTGCCATTTTATAAATGACAGAGTGGAGGCCTGGAGGACTTCCAGAGATTAGATGGGTATACCTTTCTTTATGTCTCTTTCAGACTCTTAGAATGTGAAGCCTTTCTATATCATGGCCCAGCTTCGAGCTTGCCTCTGGGCTTGCTGGTTCTTATTAATGATTCATTTCTTCTTTGACAGGAGCAGCAACATTTCAGGACTTCTTGGGAGGAAGAAAGTTGGCAGAGAGAAAGTCCACAGTGAGTAGTTAAACATGATATGAATTAATACCCCCATCAATAGTTTAATGGATGAAATGCATTGATTGCTTTGAGAATTATGCTGAGGTCTACAGTAATAAGCTGAAATGTCTGATTTGACATCTTTTTTTTTAATATGTCTGCAACGTAATCTACCACCAATTACACAACAGCCCCACCAAAGGGGTGCTGAGTGGTCCCAGTACAGTAGTAACATGTTATGAAAGATCAAGTTTCAGGACAATTAGCTTCTGGCTGCAGTTTATTACCCCATTTGAGATTTAAAAGATTTTTTTTTTCCATTGCATTCCAACAATGCTTATGTGTCTGGGGCTAACACTTTGAAACAATAATGGAATGGCAAATATCTGTCTGGCTGGAGTTTGCCCAAGAAGAAGCGTGTATTAGAGTTTTTCAAAAAAAAAGCAAAGCACATGGGACCAAAAAAAAAAAAAAAACCCTTTAATTTCTCAAACTGACCAGAGATATAATGTTTTATGAAGGAAAAAATGCCTTTCATTGCCATTTTGTAGATAAGTCAAGGAATGCTTTGGCAACTATGAGTATCTCTGTTGGTTTAAATCAGTGTTCACATGGTGAAAAAGCTGTCCAGTTGGTAATTTATAACTGTCTGTTCTCTGGGTGAACATCACAAGGTGCCTAGTCTGAAACATACAACTCTCTCCTCAAACTGGCTCATGCGACGCAGAACTGGCCATCAGGAACTGCTCTGATGGTGGTGACGACAGTGGGATTTGCTGAGTCGATTCTGGGGCCAAGGTCCTGTGCCGAGATTTCACGTGGATTGATGTGATTCAACTCTGCGAAATAGCGCTTGTGTTAGGTGCTATTATTTTTGCCATTTTATAAATGACAGAGTGGAGGCCTGGAGGGTCTAATCATTAGAGGGTTTCAGGGCTAGCAGCAGAAAGCACTTTCGTCTCTGGGGCTCTCTTTGCTTTGCAGTGCTCCCTTCAGGTGGGCTGGTGGTGGGAGGTGAGGAAGTCATAGGACTGGGAGCCTCCCTGTTGTTCTCCTGGTGACTTGTGGCAGGTCTTTCATCTACCTCTCTCAGCTGGTTCCTTTGCCATCTCAGACACCTGTCTCCTTTCTCCCAAGGTCCATTCTGAAATTTTTTATCCTAATCTGTCATTTTCTCCTCCTACCTTCCCACTCTGGGATCTCGTCCTTCTGGTGGTTGTTTGGGAACTGAGTTGAGTGACCTGACTCATTTGCAGGTTCCTGCTTCCAGGGAAGGGTGAGGGCCTCTCACCGAGATGACTTTCCTGTGGTCAGCGCACCATAGTGGTTCTGTGTAGCCTTTCTCAGCGTAGGATTCCCAGACTTTTTATGTTGGATGTGACCCAGTCTAGAGGGCAGCCCGCAGCAGTGTGGTGTTTTTCTCTCTAAGGTAATATCAAGCGTATACTGATGTCATTAAAACACCACCTCTTTTTTTTTTTTTTTTTTTTTTTACCTCTTGAAATAATGCTTTCTGTGGATTAAAATATTAATAGCCAAAAATTTACAAAACAGAATCTATGCACAAATGAATTGGGTAAAGTGAATAAAAGAAGTGAATTAGCAAGTAGGCCATAATATGGTGTAGACCTAGAGTTTACCGTGTCTTACCATCTGTCCCCTGGTCTCAACTCAGGTAGGGGTGTTTCTAGCCAAGGTGGGTTGGCTTGAAAGGCCCTGGGCACGGGGCAGGGCCGTTTCCACAGATGGCATCTCTGGTTTGTGCACGCCTGAGACTCTGGATGGCTCATGGCACATTGGCGCTGTCCTCCGGAGTGACTAGAGAAGGACCTGGTGCTTCTGTCCATGTGTGTGGGAGTGGCGCCCTGACCGGGGTCAGCTTTGGTTCTGGCCCTGCTTTGCTTTTGTGGCTCCATCGTCTCACTGGTGTCAGACAGACTGGCCTCCGTGTCCCGTCCCGTCTCCTCGGGAACGGCCGGCTGCTCTTCCAGACCAGCTGTCCCACCAGCTCTTCCCTGTGGCTTTCCATCCGCTCCTCTCTCCCTCCAGGTGGAATCGCTCCCTCATTGTGTTTTGCTAACATTCATATATTGCATTGCACTATGAGTATTTGCTTTGTATTTCTCTGACTTGTTCATTCCTTCTTTGTATTTGCAGCACAGTCAGGTCTGTATAAAGTTTGTAGAAACGTCTCTTGTCCTGCACTGTGGTTCTGTGTCCCTGAGGGTGTGCTTCCTCCATTCAAGTTTTTTAAGGTCTAGTATGACCCACGAGCTGTGAAGTTGTTCTGCTTCATTTTCCTCCTACCTTCCCACTCTGGGATCTCGTCCTTCTGGTGGTTGTTTGGGAACTGAGTTGAGTGACCTGACTCATTTGCAGGTTCCTGCTTCCAGGGAAGGGTGAGGGCCTCTCACCGAGATGACTTTCCTGTGGTCAGCGCACCATAGTGGTTCTGTGTAGCCTTTCTCAGCGTAGGATTCCCAGACTTTTTATGTTGGATGTGACCCAGTCTAGAGGGCAGCCCGCAGCAGTGTGGTGTTTTTCTCTCTAAGGTAATATCAAGCGTATACTGATGTCATTAAAACACCACCTCTTTTTTTTTTTTTTTTTTTTTTTTACCTCTTGAAATAATGCTTTCTGTGGATTAAAATATTAATAGCCAAAAATTTACAAAACAGAATCTATGCACAAATGAATTGGGTAAAGTGAATAAAAGAAGTGAATTAGCAAGTAGGCCATAATATGGTGTAGACCTAGAGTTTACCGTGTCTTACCATCTGTCCCCTGGTCTCAACTCAGGTAGGGGTGTTTCTAGCCAAGGTGGGTTGGCTTGAAAGGCCCTGGGCACGGGGCAGGGCCGTTTCCACAGATGGCATCTCTGGTTTGTGCACGCCTGAGACTCTGGATGGCTCATGGCACATTGGCGCTGTCCTCCGGAGTGACTAGAGAAGGACCTGGTGCTTCTGTCCATGTGTGTGGGAGTGGCGCCCTGACCGGGGTCAGCTTTGGTTCTGGCCCTGCTTTGCTTTTGTGGCTCCATCGTCTCACTGGTGTCAGACAGACTGGCCTCCGTGTCCCGTCCCGTCTCCTCGGGAACGGCCGGCTGCTCTTCCAGACCAGCTGTCCCACCAGCTCTTCCCTGTGGCTTTCCATCCGCTCCTCTCTCCCTCCAGGTGGAATCGCTCCCTCATTGTGTTTTGCTAACATTCATATATTGCATTGCACTATGAGTATTTGCTTTGTATTTCTCTGACTTGTTCATTCCTTCTTTGTATTTGCAGCACAGTCAGGTCTGTATAAAGTTTGTAGAAACGTCTCTTGTCCTGCACTGTGGTTCTGTGTCCCTGAGGGTGTGCTTCCTCCATTCAAAGTCATTATATTTCTAATACGTGGGCTGCACATAGGTACTGACCCACGAGCTGTGAGGTTGGATTGTTTGTTCTGACACTGCTTAGTTATCAGTTTTATCATCTGTAAACTCAGGGGAATGGTGTCAACTTATTTACTTTTCATTCATTCATCAGCTTACGTATTAATTCATTCAAGATATACTTATCAAATAACTTTGCCTGCCCCAGCCGCTGGACTTTTAAGCATAAAACCCCACATGTTTTAGTGAAAACACTACACACTTTAATTAAAAAGACAATAAGCTTTGTATAGCCGGTAGAGTTGATTTCACAGCACTGCTTTTATAATCCACGCTACAGATTGACTCAGTTTTGAATATAATTCAACCTGAGATAACCACAGCGAGTTTCTGAATCACATTATGCCTCAAACCATGCTATTATTATCAACTAAGTAAAAATTCAGTTCTCTCAAGTGACTGTAAATCACAATTCCTGGGTTCTACCTCAGAGTTGGTTTTGCTTTTTAACATCTGTCAGAAAACTGATTCTTGTGTACTCTAGACATTTAAGCAAATGGGGAAAGTAGACTGAAGGAAATCTGTGCGTTGGTCCAGCAGACAGTTACTGAATGAACAGTACGTGCCTGATGCTGCCATATGTCCTGGATACGAAGGTCAGCACAACAGGTCTTGGCCTGGGAGGGTTCCACAGAACCATATCATTCCTTATTTACATCTGGTCATTGTATTATTTCTAAAAAAATTTTAAAAGAAGTATATTTATTTCATTAATTGATTTGTATTTTCGGCCGTGCTGGGTCTTTGTTACTGTGGGGTTTTCCTGTAGCTGTGGTGAGTGGGGGCTGCGCTCGTTGTGGTGCGTGGTTTCTCATTGCCGTGGCTTCCTTGCTGCGGAGCGCGGGCTCCAGGGTGTGCAGACTCTGGTAGCTGCGGCCCGCGGGCTCAGTCGTTGCAGCTCCCAGGCTCTAGAGCACAGGCGCAGTCGTCATGGTGAACGGGCTTGTGATATATGGGGTCTTCCTGACTCGGGGTGGAACCCGCATCTCCTGTGTCGGCAGGTGGATTCTTTACCACTGAGCCTCTGGAGAAGCCCTGGGCATTTTACAGAAAAGAATGGAGTACCAGCAGAGACAGGAGGTATTTGAGCTCTTAGTATTTATTAGGAACTTTAAACTCTTTGTGATAGGAACGAACAAACTAGACTTACTTAAAAGGCAGATTTCCTGAGCTCTGACTCTGTGTTCCTTTGACCGAAGATTTAACTTTGTCTAGATTTGGGTGGATGCAAGAAATTGGAGGGACCTAACTGAAGTTAGGAGTGAAGTTGGGCTGCCTACATGTCCGGTCTTCACATTGTGCTGTAACTCTGAATCAGCTGGTGTGTCCCTCATTGGCCGCAGTGACCTCGGCTTGTGTTACAGAGCTTCTGGGGTGGTTTCAGTGCCATTGGCTTCGATCGGTGTAGACCGTGTCCTCTGAGATGCCAGTTTTCTAGGCTGGTCTCCCACTCCTATCCCTGTGGAGACCCAGGCAGCTCTCCTGAGAATGGAACTCCTAACTTCAGGTGTCATTCCTCAAAGAGAGGGCAGGAAGGGACGAGACAGGGAGCCGGCCAGGGGCAGGTTCAAGTCAAACATTTCAGTGGCTCAGTGGCTGATGCTTCTCGACCCCACGGACTGTGGCCCACTGGACTCCTCTGTCTTTTGGGGTCTCCAGGCAAGAATACTGGAGTGGGTTGCCGTTTCCTCTTCCAGGGGATCCTTCCAACCCAGCGATCAAATCCGAGTCTCCTGTGTCTCCTGCATGGGCAGATGGATTTGTTATCACCAAGTAAATACTCTAAGGACCCCAGAGATGCTGTCCCTGTTCCCAGGAAGTACCGTCTACATGGTAGTAGCCAAACAATGCTTGCCCATGGCCATCTCTGGAGGGAAGCCTGAAAACGACAAAATAAAGTGTCTTCCGCTGCTAGGTCAGCCAAATCGGAAACTCCAGGCTGTGGTAGATGAATTAGCACATATACGTGTTCTGTGAACACATGGAAAACTTAAGTTTCCAGGGAGGTGCTTTTGGCACCCTAAGTGAAAGCCAGAGGAACTCAGGGAAAAGCTGATAGTGACTAACAATTCCTACAAGGTCTATTTTTAGACACAAACCTGCTTGAAACCGTCATGGTCAGGAGAGAGAAGGGCTGGCCCGATGACCTAATTATCACTCAGTGGGAAAACTGAAACCAGCCTTGGAAAACTGCGTCAATCTGTAGCCTCTTAGATGGGCACCATTTTTAAAAATACCCATGGCTGTCCTAAAATTTTCCCTTTCTTAATGAGTAACCGCATGCTAAGAGCCAGTTTCATTTTGGAAAAAAAAAAAAATAGTAATAATAATGGACTTCAAATTTCATGGCAGTCCCACCATAAGATCTGGTCTTGAAATGTTAATTAGGTCATTAATTGAATGAGCAATCACGCTGTTCCTTCTGACACATCTCTTGGACCCGGATGGCTGTGAACTCCTCTGTGTTTACTGCCAAAATGCCAGTGAGTTCCTCCATATTTTAAAGTCAGGACTTTCTGCATTAGAACTGCATTTCTATATACTGGTACATCATAAATGCTCTAGGAATTGCCCCTGATCTTAATAGATGCCTTTAACTTTCTTTTTCTTAGCTTTTAAAAACAACAAAATAGAAAAAATGGTGCTTAGATAGAGCGAGAAATTACCACTCACACTATTGGACTCCCCTCAACCTTAGTGCACATCTGTGGTAATAGTTCCAGAACCTCGAGGGAGAATTCACCTAATTAAAGAAGATGTAAATCTGGAAGACACAGAAACTGACAATGAAAACTAATTAGCCCAATTATTCATTCAATCAATGGTTCTGCGATAAGCAGATACTCTGCACTCTGCTTAGTCGCTCAGCCGTGTCTGACTCTCTGCGACCCCATGGCCTGTAGCCCGCCAGGCTCCTCTGTCCATGGGATTCTCCAGGCAGGACTACTGGAATGGGTGGCTATGCCCTTTTCCAGGGAATTTTTCTAACCCAGGAATCGAACCCAGGTTCCCTGCATTGCAGGTAGATTCTTTACCACTGAACCACTGGAGAAGCCCCTATATATTTATATCTATCTATCTGCCTATATCTATCTATCTATCTATCTATCTATCTATATATATATATCTCCCCATAGACTGTAGCCTAGTAGGCCATTCCATTCATGAGATTTTCTAGGCAGGAATGCTGGAGTGGGTTGCCATTTCCTTCTCCGAAGCATACACTGTATCATCCTTACTGAGAGGATATACCATGAACACCACCAGAGATGACCTCAACTCTTCAAGTTTAGAGTCTGGAATCATTCCATAAATGCTGACTAATTTGATTTGACTGATTCAGTGTATTCCAGGCGCAAATTATTTGGTTCACAAATAAAGATAACAGGGCAAATGTTTTCATTGTTGTTTAGTTGCTAAGTCATGTCCAATTCTGTGCTGCCCCGTGGGCTGCAAGCACACTGGGCTTCTTTAGCCTTCACTGTCTCCTGGAGTTTGCGCAGATTGATATGCATTGTGTCAGTTGTTTCAGATACAAGAATAATGGCTAAACCCAATCATTTAGTCAAAGCCAAAGTCATCAAGCATGATATGTTGGTGGTAAATAAATAATTCAACTGAAATTTCAACTTTGATTCTTCAGACAGTTTTCTCAGCTTCTCTTCATCTTCTGCCCAAAACCCTTTCCCCAAGTGTAGCTTTCTTCAGGACCTGAGCTTTTGCTCACTGAGAAAACGCCGTGTTCCTGCCCAGTCTCTCTCAGGGCCGATTAGGACAATTGGAGCGTCTCAGACATCCTTGCACCCCCTTCCAGCTGCCTGTGCTAAACAGGCTCCCACAGCTGTTCACGGGGGCTTCTCCTTTCACTTCAGCACCGGGTTCTGATACCTTTCTTTCTCTCTGACTATCTGGTCCTCCCACCAGCCCCAGGATCCCTTTGGTTGGAAGATACCTCTGTCTGGGCCTAAGGCAAAGCGTGTGATGGCAGCGTGTATAGTCTGAAGTATAATGATTCTTTCAGAATTTTTATCAGAGTCTGTATTGTTGTGGTCTGTCTTCACAACCAACCTGGCCTTCTCATTCCTCAGCTATCTGCCTGCAGTTGCAACAAACTTTGCCATTGGCTTTTTTGAATCATGGAGGCCCAGTTGGAGGTTCAGCTCAGAGCCTTATCTGTGAACTCGTGGGCACTTGAGAAAGGTCACAATAAAGCAGATCATTTCTGTGTAATTAAGTGCCTCTATATCCAGCATTTTCATATGTAACATCTACATTTCAAAGGTGGTTTCATTTTACGATTGCCTTTTATCTCATCAATGGGTTGGGCTCGCCAGATTTTGTCTAGCTGTCCTTTATGATGAAAATAGAGAAGTTACTTGGTGAATCATCTTTTTCAGGGGCTCGGACACGGGGGCAGAGCCTCTTGAGAAAGGCTACACAGGTGTTCAGGATGGTGGGCTCGTGTTTACTAGAGCCTGGCCCTGTGCCACCTTCCTCTACAGAAAACTGAGAACTGTTCCTACAGCGCACCAAGGCTGTGGGTAGTGGTCATGCGGCCTCTGGGCAAGGCTCCCAGGGGACAGTCCTAAAGCCACCTCTGTCTTACTCAAGCCTAGGACTGCTTGACCTGGGATATTTTCTCCTTTATATACTGTTTGTTCTGTGTTACTTTAGATAGGAGTTTAAGATAACAATAAAAAGAAGAAATCTTCACTCCTCTCTGCACTAGACATCACTAGATTTCTGGGAGACTTTCTGAAAGACATGGTTTTTGTTCCTTTTAAGAGCTGAGAATACATGCACAGCAGTCCTGAATGGTCAGTGATTACGTTCTGGCAGAAGCCAGCAAGAAACGTGTAAGCATGGGTTCCCTCCCCTTCAGCCTTCAGTTAACCTCACTCTTTAAGATTTTTTTTCATTTATTAGTATTTGGCTGTGCTGGTCTCGGTTGTTGTGCATGGACCTTTCTCTAGTTGGGTGAGCAGGGGCTGCTGTCCACGTCTGGGTCTCGGGCTTCTGATTGCCGTGGCTCCTCTTGTTGTGGCACGTGAGCTTAGTTGCCCCGTGGCACATGGGACCTTCCGGACCAGGGATGGAACGTGTGTCTCCTGTATTGACAGATGGATTCTTAACCCCTGGACCACTAGGGCCGTTCTCACTTCACCCTTAATGAGCATCTTCTCAGCTTTCTTCTGCAACCCTGTACTAAGCTTCATATCCCTACAAGCCATCACTAGGACCCTGTGACTGACTAAGATTGTATTTCTGTTTGGCTGGCTTGTTCTGTCTTAGTCTCGCCTGGGTTCTGCCTCTTCACTCTTACAACTTGTTTGGATAAGAAGGCAGCCACTTGTCCTTGGACTCCATGAGGTCTGCTCTCAGTACCAGCACTTAGAATTTGTAGTTCACACTTCGCAAGAACTATGAAGAGACCTTCAGCTCAAGTCTTTCTAAAAATGGGCCAAGCCAACTTTAAGGAGGTTGTCCTACTCTGTCTCCGCCCTGATACACTAGTTTCTCTCTAAATTTGAATCTGACATCTCAGGTTGGAAAAAAAAAAGTAATAATCCAGTACCATTTACACTTGCCTCTGTACTCTTGGAAAGATGGTGCCCATAAATTTTCTTAGATGCAGCTAAAAACTCCACCTCTAAAGACTTTGGGAGAAAACAGACAAAAACCACTTCTTTTTTGTGTTCCATTCAACTAACAGTCTTCAACTCTGGGAGTCTGCTCCCTAGGGGATGTGGCAAAACTGGAGACACTTTGTTCCCACAGTCTGGGGTGGAGGAGGGGGCGCTGTTGGCATCTCGTGGGCAGAGCCTAGAGGATTGCCACCATTCCCAGCGCATGGGGCAGCCTCCCCAACAGAGCATCACTAGTGTCCAGGATGGGAAAGCTGGAACAAGGCTCGTCCTTAGGAATCTCCCGACAGGTGTGTCTTTTACGGATCAGTAGCCACAAGGCTTTCGTGTAGCATTAATATTTTTGAAATCATGCTGAAATACTAAGATACTGCTAAGTAAGTTGCTAACAGTCTGTGAAAGGTTTTGGACATAATGCTGTTTAATACTGAAATCACTTACCAGTCTTTCTGGTGGTGTTTCCACTGATAGAATTTTGTTATGTAATAAAAGTCATGGTGTGTTTACTTCAAGTCTTCTGAAAGTCCTTTGCCAAGTTAATAAAGGAGGCTAGTCTGAATATGTTTGAAAGATTTAAAGACGCTATTGGTGTTCTAATTAGATCTGGGTTGTGTGTAAACACACACACTCATACTTTACATGCATATAGATGAGTGCCGTGTTTCCATCAACAGTCTTGCATTGACAGGTGTGTATAACCTTGACGGTGGATGGCAGAGAACGAAGAACAATTGTTTTGGTCTACAGGATGAATCACAAAGCTCCCTAATGCCTAAGCTCAAGTGTTTTCCTAGTTTTATGTGCCATTTGAAAGCAAAATGAAGCAAACACTAGAGAGACGCAAAGTTCTTATCACTTTGGTTTATCTCAAGCTCCTGTGTGACTTTTATCATTAGAGAAAGAGGGAGTGCAGAGAAGAGTCATTCCTCTGACGTGTATTTTCCCAGGTCTTGTTCACTGGACTTTTTCCATCCCTTGTGTTCAGTAAATAAATCAACTTTGAACATAAGGTGTCAGGAATAGCCTGTTTGTCATATGAATGTGTTTGGGGTTGGTTTTTCAGGATTGATATACTGTAAATGGTATAATTTCACTTTCTATGTAGCCCTACAATAATGGAAGAGACCAAAAGACTTCTGACCAAGGTGCAACTTCTTGAGAAATCCCCAGAATAACACAAATGAGACCCCTCATCATTCTCACCTCTTAGCACGTTGTTCCTCGCGCCCCGTGAGCAACCGCTGTCGCCAGGGTTGTGTCAGAGCCACAGCCGAGCCACCAGGGGTAGAGCCCAATGGTAGACTGGTGGGGCTCAAGACCCGTCAGCGTCGACAGTGAGCCCTCTCCCTGGAGGCAGATTCCAGCATCCCGTGTGGATCCACTTTCCCAGTGCTCCTCTCTCCTCCCCTCAATGTGTTCTTTGTGCTCACTGGACTGGTTTGAAGTGTGAAGGTTAATGCACTGGGTGTGGATGTGGGAAGAACTCCACGCCAGTACCTAGAGGCTGTTAATCATCCCGATTGTTATTCTTTGAAAGGTTTAAAGTTAATTGGATGTTTAACTGAAATCACTTACCAGTCTTTCTGGTGGTGTTTCCACTGATAGAATTTTGTTATGTAATAAAAGTCATGGTGTGTTTACTTCAAGTCTTCTGAAAGTCCTTTGCCAAGTTAATAAAGGAGGCTAGTCTGAATATGTTTGAAAGATTTAAAGACGCTATTGGTGTTCTAATTAGATCTGGGTTGTGTGTAAACACACACACTCATACTTTACATGCATATAGATGAGTGCCGTGTTTCCATCAACAGTCTTGCATTGACAGGTGTGTATAACCTTGACGGTGGATGGCAGAGAACGAAGAACAATTGTTTTGGTCTACAGGATGAATCACAAAGCTCCCTAATGCCTAAGCTCAAGTGTTTTCCTAGTTTTATGTGCCATTTGAAAGCAAAATGAAGCAAACACTAGAGAGACGCAAAGTTCTTATCACTTTGGTTTATCTCAAGCTCCTGTGTGACTTTTATCATTAGAGAAAGAGGGAGTGCAGAGAAGAGTCATTCCTCTGACGTGTATTTTCCCAGGTCTTGTTCACTGGACTTTTTCCATCCCTTGTGTTCAGTAAATAAATCAACTTTGAACATAAGGTGTCAGGAATAGCCTGTTTGTCATATGAATGTGTTTGGGGTTGGTTTTTCAGGATTGATATACTGTAAATGGTATAATTTCACTTTCTATGTAGCCCTACAATAATGGAAGAGACCAAAAGACTTCTGACCAAGGTGCAACTTCTTGAGAAATCCCCAGAATAACACAAATGAGACCCCTCATCATTCTCACCTCTTAGCACGTTGTTCCTCGCGCCCCGTGAGCAACCGCTGTCGCCAGGGTTGTGTCAGAGCCACAGCCGAGCCACCAGGGGTAGAGCCCAATGGTAGACTGGTGGGGCTCAAGACCCGTCAGCGTCGACAGTGAGCCCTCTCCCTGGAGGCAGATTCCAGCATCCCGTGTGGATCCACTTTCCCAGTGCTCCTCTCTCCTCCCCTCAATGTGTTCTTTGTGCTCACTGGACTGGTTTGAAGTGTGAAGGTTAATGCACTGGGTGTGGATGTGGGAAGAACTCCACGCCAGTACCTAGAGGCTGTTAATCATCCCGATTGTTATTTTAACATTGAGAATATACACGAGCTTAGAGACGAGGACCTGCACACAGGAAGCAGGCGAGTGCTCTCTCAAGACTGGACTGCACAGCATTCACTGTAGCTCATGAGCCTGTCAGCCATCCTCATGTCTTATAAAAAACACTGTGAACTTTGCTCTGCTGTGAATTTCTCTAACAACATAGATTTGTATAGCAAATCAGTTACCTGAATTTAATACATTGAAATTTACAAGATGCTTATCTATTGCCAGCAGAAACAGCTGCTTGATTGCTTGGCCTCAATAATGCTAAAGAAAATAGAAGATAATCATGATACTAATATTATTAGGTTTTTCTGTTTTTTTTTTTTTTAATTTTGTATCTTTTATTCAAAGACCTGTGTGTGTTTGTGTATATATATATATACACACACACACTTGTGTGCTAAGTTGCTTCGGTCACATCCAGCTCTTTGTGACTCCATGGACTGTAGACCACCGGCTCCTCTTTCCATGGGATTTTCCAGGCAAGAATACTGGAGTGGGGTGCCATACCCCTCCTGCAGGGGATGTTCCTGACCCAGGGATCAAACCTGCGTCTCCTGTGTCTCCTACAGTGCAGGTGGATTCTTTGCCACTGAGCCACCAGGAAAGCCACAAATACATACATGTGTGTGTGTGTGTGTGTGTGTGTGTATATATATATATATATATATATATATATATATATATATACATGCTTTTGGTAACATGTCTGAAATCAAAGTCCACTCTTTTGATGCAAATGTTGTTTCAGCATTAGCTATATCATAGAGTTTTTATCAACTGCTCATGATTACCAGCTCTCAGGCCTTGGTCAAATATGCTGTGTATATATGATATCTGTATGTTCTTTTCAGAAGGAATTGACTTTCATGTCCAATTTTTGTTTCTGTGAGGAGAGAGAGGTACTTTTCCCTTTGGTCCAGATACCTTAACTCTAGTTTTTTTTGACCCCCTTCAGTACTGACTGCTCCCTTGAACGTCACATACTCCTAAAGACTCAACAGAGAATGATCAATCTGAGTATTTATACCACATTCTAAGGGAACGTTAGGGGGCAGCCAGATAAATGAGAGAATGAGAGAATGGGGGGCTCACTTACAATAAATTGTGGCTTCTTGCCTAATTTATATTTAGTAAAATTACTAAGTACTTTAGTAAAATAGGATTTTATAGCTGAAGAGGCAATTGAAAATGCACATATGGATAAAAGATCAGTAAATTGTAATCTACCTTGTACCATACAAAGGGTAATTAAAAACCGGATATGACACTCATGAACCCAGAAAACAGGCTTCATCCCTTCTCAGTGTTGTTGGCTAGATGCTCGCAGGGACTCGATGATTCCTCTGTGATACCAAGCCTGCTGACACACTCACCTGCAGCCCTCACCTTAGAAATGAACAGGTTAAGCTATTTTTAAGTCGAATATTGGAAAGTTACAGTGGAGTGCTGCAGCCTTTCTGGTCTTTTCCTGAAAGCATACCAGTCTCCTAGTAAGAAAACTCGATTATGTATGATGAAAAGGAAAGTACTGGAGGAGATTCCCTCTGTACCGCTGTGTATGTGCGTGTGTGTGTATTTGTGTGTGTGAGTGTGTGACTGACGGGTGCTTCTAATGCCTGCTGTTAAGATGCACACATCTTGGAATTGACAGATTAACTTCATGGGGCCCTTTCATTTTGGTTTCTTCTTGCTGTGGTTTTGAAAAGACGTTCGCCGGTCTACGAAGGTCAGGGGTGTTTGATGAGATGTACCAGATGCTACTGAGCTTGATTCTGGATTCGGAGCCTTTCAGTCATGGTGGGTTGATGGAGAGGTCGCTGCCACTGAGGGTGGGGTCTTGAGGGAAGCAGGTGTGGAAAGAGGAGCTGGTGGGCCGTCTAGGGTGGCTGGGATACTCGGTCTCTAAAGAGGGTCATGGATATTTTTTGGGGGGGGGCACTTCTATTGGTCTTTCCTCTATTTATTTTCATCCATGTTTGTTCTTTGGCCCGTGTGGGCCTCCCACTGCAGTGCCCTCTCTCGCTGCAGAGCATGGCTCCGGGCGCATGCGCTCCAGAGCTCCGACTCGGTCGTTGGACACATCGGTCCAGCCGCTCCGCGGCACGTGGGATCTTCCCAGGCCAGGGATCGAACCGGCACCGCTAGCACTGTGACCACTGGGGAAGCCTGGGCATGGATTTTTTTAATGTGATCACGGAGGAGAGAAACTGGCAGCAGAGAACTGCTCCACCTGGGTCAGACCTCAGAAAATCTGCCTCTCAGCTGGGCCCTGGCTGTGGCCTGAAAGCCTTACCTCTGTGCTGTGGTTGTTTGGGTGCTAAGTCATGTCCGTCGTGTTCAGTTGCTAAGTCAGTTCGTCTCCTGGTGACCCCATAGCCTGCCGCACACCAGACTCCTCTGTCCTCCACCATCTCCCGGAGTTTGCTCAGATTGATATTTACTGCCTCGGTGATGCTGTCTAACCCTCTCATCCTCTGCCGCCCCCTTCTCCTTCTGCCTTCCATCTTTCCTAGCATCAGGGTCTTTTCCAACGAGTCTTCTCTTCGTGCCCGGTGGCTAAAGTATTTGAGCTTCCAGTAGTCCTTTCAGTGAATATTCAGGGTTGACCTCTGGACGGCTCTTCCAAACAGCAGATTTTAAAGTGCCACAATTGATCTGTGTATCTACCTAGGAAGGCACATCATAAAGCCTGTCTAGAGAAGAGAATTTTGAGAAAGGATGGAGAGAGAAAGATTAGAGGATGGGCCCATGCACGAAAGGAAGGGCCAGTTTGTTCTGTAGCTTTCAGACATGCACCAGGGCAGACATGAGCTCTAGACGTGTATTAGCTGAAAACCTCATGCCTTTACAGCAGCGAGGCCTCGGGAGCACATTTACCTTCTCCTTAAGAGCAATATTAGCGTCCGTTTGGCAAGGCGACCTCAGTCACTTAAGAATGAGATTTTCTGGAGTATAAAATTACAACTGCTTTGCTAGTAAAAGGATAAAACACATGCCTCTTCAGGCTAATTGCTGTCCAGCTTGTGATTGTGTTGTTGTTGTTAGCATGTAATAAACCCAACTCGTTTTATTATATTGGGATATATTTTCATCCATGTTTGTTCTTTGGCCCGTGTGGGCCTCCCACTGCAGTGCCCTCTCTCGCTGCAGAGCATGGCTCCGGGCGCATGCGCTCCAGAGCTCCGACTCGGTCGTTGGACACATCGGTCCAGCCGCTCCGCGGCACGTGGGATCTTCCCAGGCCAGGGATCGAACCGGCACCGCTAGCACTGTGACCACTGGGGAAGCCTGGGCATGGATTTTTTTAATGTGATCACGGAGGAGAGAAACTGGCAGCAGAGAACTGCTCCACCTGGGTCAGACCTCAGAAAATCTGCCTCTCAGCTGGGCCCTGGCTGTGGCCTGAAAGCCTTACCTCTGTGCTGTGGTTGTTTGGGTGCTAAGTCATGTCCGTCGTGTTCAGTTGCTAAGTCAGTTCGTCTCCTGGTGACCCCATAGCCTGCCGCACACCAGACTCCTCTGTCCTCCACCATCTCCCGGAGTTTGCTCAGATTGATATTTACTGCCTCGGTGATGCTGTCTAACCCTCTCATCCTCTGCCGCCCCCTTCTCCTTCTGCCTTCCATCTTTCCTAGCATCAGGGTCTTTTCCAACGAGTCTTCTCTTCGTGCCCGGTGGCTAAAGTATTTGAGCTTCCAGTAGTCCTTTCAGTGAATATTCAGGGTTGACCTCTGGACGGCTCTTCCAAACAGCAGATTTTAAAGTGCCACAATTGATCTGTGTATCTACCTAGGAAGGCACATCATAAAGCCTGTCTAGAGAAGAGAATTTTGAGAAAGGATGGAGAGAGAAAGATTAGAGGATGGGCCCATGCACGAAAGGAAGGGCCAGTTTGTTCTGTAGCTTTCAGACATGCACCAGGGCAGACATGAGCTCTAGACGTGTATTAGCTGAAAACCTCATGCCTTTACAGCAGCGAGGCCTCGGGAGCACATTTACCTTCTCCTTAAGAGCAATATTAGCGTCCGTTTGGCAAGGCGACCTCAGTCACTTAAGAATGAGATTTTCTGGAGTATAAAATTACAACTGCTTTGCTAGTAAAAGGATAAAACACATGCCTCTTCAGGCTAATTGCTGTCCAGCTTGTGATTGTGTTGTTGTTGTTAGCATGTAATAAACCCAACTCGTTTTATTATATTGGGATATAGTCCCTATATAATATAATAAACCCTACAAAGAATTAGACAGCTGCAAGTTTTTTTTTCCTCGAGCCTTGTTCACTTTAACTGCAAACGTCTGCAGTCAGTGACCGAGAAGTAAATGCACAGGGAAAATGAGAGCCGCCTGGTTCAGTACTAGCTTTACTTGGGGATTTAGGTCATTTTCAGAGTGTGGTTTTCCAGGTGACAATGAAAAGTCTAAAGATACGGGAAAGCGTATGACATATTCCCGAGATAGACCATCATGCCTGAAAAGCCAGGAGCCACAGAGTTAACCGCCGAGAGGTTAAAGAACGGTGACACCAGCCCGTCAGGATGACTTTTGGCCAAAGTATTTCTAGAACTCAGTGTGATCTAAGCAGGCTGTCAGGACCTCCTCTCCATTGCCCAGGGATTTTCCAGTTTTTTGGACTGAAATTCTTGTGAGTCACAAATCCCACACTCCTGAGCCACCCGGGGTTTTCTTCACTTGAACCCTGGGGAAAACAGCTCGCTTCTGTGGATGCAGGGTGCCTTAGGAGAAACATGCCTGACTGCATCAGCCTGTCTCTGAGACTGAGATTTGCAAAATGTGTGTTTCACTCTCAGAATACCAGAATTCCTTTGGTCCTTGATCAATTACTTTGATTAGCATGCTCCAGACAGTTTCTTTGCCACTCAAAAAGCCTTTCCTGGGTTCTAAAGCACTCTCTACTCATCTCCACTCCAGTTTTTGACCTTTTGGCTCCTCAAAAACTGTTGCACCTAGTTTGTTCTGTAGCTTTCAGACATGCACCAGGGCAGACATGAGCTCTAGACGTGTATTAGCTGAAAACCTCATGCCTTTACAGCAGCGAGGCCTCGGGAGCACATTTACCTTCTCCTTAAGAGCAATATTAGCGTCCGTTTGGCAAGGCGACCTCAGTCACTTAAGAATGAGATTTTCTGGAGTATAAAATTACAACTGCTTTGCTAGTAAAAGGATAAAACACATGCCTCTTCAGGCTAATTGCTGTCCAGCTTGTGATTGTGTTGTTGTTGTTAGCATGTAATAAACCCAACTCGTTTTATTATATTGGGATATAGTCCCTATATAATATAATAAACCCTACAAAGAATTAGACAGCTGCAAGTTTTTTTTTCCTCGAGCCTTGTTCACTTTAACTGCAAACGTCTGCAGTCAGTGACCGAGAAGTAAATGCACAGGGAAAATGAGAGCCGCCTGGTTCAGTACTAGCTTTACTTGGGGATTTAGGTCATTTTCAGAGTGTGGTTTTCCAGGTGACAATGAAAAGTCTAAAGATACGGGAAAGCGTATGACATATTCCCCGAGATAGACCATCATGCCTGAAAAGCCAGGAGCCACAGAGTTAACCGCCGAGAGGTTAAAGAACGGTGACACCAGCCCGTCAGGATGACTTTTGGCCAAAGTATTTCTAGAACTCAGTGTGATCTAAGCAGGCTGTCAGGACCTCCTCTCCATTGCCCAGGGATTTTCCAGTTTTTTGGACTGAAATTCTTGTGAGTCACAAATCCCACACTCCTGAGCAAACCGGGGTTTTCTTCACTTGAACCCTGGGGAGAACAGCTCGCTTCTGTGGATGCAGGGTGCCTTAGGAGAAACATGCCTGACTGCATCAGCCTGTCTCTGAGACTGAGATTTGCAAAATGTGTGTTTCACTCTCAGAATACCAGAATTCCTTTGGTCCTTGATCAATTACTTTGATTAGCATGCTCCAGACAGTTTCTTTGCCACTCAAAAAGCCTTTCCTGGGTTCTAAAGCACTCTCTACTCATCTCCACTCCAGTTTTTGACCTGGATGTTGGAGGTGTCCTCCACAAGTCATTTTCTAGGCTAAGCTTAAGTGGGACAAGTGTGCATGTGATCTACCTTCCGGGCTGACAAAGGGCACTTTTGTATTCTGTGGGTGAAGTGGATCGTCTCACATCTCCCAGAGCCTGTCTCTGCTTTGAAGCAGTGGCACCCCCAGGAGGGGGAGGAGCCTGGCAGAGATCGTCTCGGGGAGAATCATGTTCATCTCAGGTGCAGCCACAGGTTTTTATTATGTAAGTGTATTATGTTTATTGGGAACCAAGGCTGCCATCAAGAACCCGGACAACCTCGCCTCAGCACATCTCACCTGGGAGGGGAGACTCAGTGTGTGTGGCGGGGGAGGGTGCTGCTGCGGGGAGGGGATCACCAGAGGCTAAAGGCAACGTGCCGTTTCTAAGTCAGCTCAGTGCTGAGGTACCCGTGTGATCTGGGCTTACAGCATGATCCACCATGTGCCAATTACGCTGTTAACATGCTTCATTTACTAGATACACACATCAGAACCAGAGTTTTTCTCGAGGGCAAAACCCGAATCAGGCCGCCAAAGCCACAGATCACGTAAGCCTGCCCCGAACACCCACAGAAGACAGGGCAGCGAGCGTGCGGGCTGCATGGGTCTGTCTTCACCAAGAGCAGCAAGAGGGGCCTGGACTGGAGCTAGGCGGCTCTCAGGACAGGAACGGAGGCCCCCAGAGAGTTGTTTTCCAGGAGGGGACGTTGGACAGGCACAATCAGAAACCAGAAATGCCGTCTGGAGAGATAGTGGTGTTAGGTCCTCACACCCTCTGCTCGGAGCTGCGGGTCCTTGGATCAGAATGTCCGTGCTTTTCGGTTCCTTGACTCTTTTCTGGATAGCTCATCCAGCTCTTCATTTGTGTTCAGTTTCCAGTGGCTGAGGACAGTATAGATTTGCATTCCTCGTATATGTCAAAGCCTGTGAGAAAAGGAAAGCTTTTAGGAAAGTGGAGCGACATTCGTTAGATGAGACCACAGATCCCGGCATGACACATTGCCTCCCTCCGCGCCGGTCCGTCTGCTGTCAAAAAGCCTTTCCTGGGTTCTAAAGCACTCTCTACTCATCTCCTCTCCAGTTTTTGACCTGGATGTTGGAGGTGTCCTCCACAAGTCATTTTCTAGGCTAAGCTTAAGTGGGACAAGTGTGCATGTGATCTACCTTCCGGGCTGACAAAGGGCACTTTTGTATTCTGTGGGTGAAGTGGATCGTCTCACATCTCCCAGAGCCTGTCTCTGCTTTGAAGCAGTGGCACCCCCAGGAGGGGGAGGAGCCTGGCAGAGATCGTCTCGGGGAGAATCATGTTCATCTCAGGTGCAGCCACGGGTTTTTTATTATGTAAGTGTATTATGTTTATTGGGAACCAAGGCTGCCATCAAGAACCCGGACAACCTCGCCTCAGCACATCTCACCTGGGAGGGGAGACTCAGTGTGTGTGGCGGGGGAGGGTGCTGCTGCGGGGAGGGGATCACCAGAGGCTAAAGGCAACGTGCCGTTTCTAAGTCAGCTCAGTGCTGAGGTACCCGTGTGATCTGGGCTTACAGCATGATCCACCATGTGCCAATTACGCTGTTAACATGCTTCATTTACTAGATACACACATCAGAACCAGAGTTTTTCTCGAGGGCAAAACCCGAATCAGGCCGCCAAAGCCACAGATCACGTAAGCCTGCCCCGAACACCCACAGAAGACAGGGCAGCGAGCGTGCGGGCTGCATGGGTCTGTCTTCACCAAGAGCAGCAAGAGGGGCCTGGACTGGAGCTAGGCGGCTCTCAGGACAGGAACGGAGGCCCCCAGAGAGTTGTTTTCCAGGAGGGGACGTTGGACAGGCACAATCAGAAACCAGAAATGCCGTCTGGAGAGATAGTGGTGTTAGGTCCTCACACCCTCTGCTCGGAGCTGCGGGTCCTTGGATCAGAATGTCCGTGCTTTTCGGTTCCTTGACTCTTTTCTGGATAGCTCATCCAGCTCTTCATTTGTGTTCAGTTTCCAGTGGCTGAGGACAGTATAGATTTGCATTCCTCGTATATGTCAAAGCCTGTGAGAAAAAGGAAAGCTTTTAGGAAAGTGGAGCTTCGCACATTCGTTAGATGAGACCACAGATCCCGGCATGACACATTGCCTCCCTCCGCGGCCGGTCCGTCTGCTGTCAGCTCTGAGTGAAGGGGCTGCCGGCCCTCGAGGAGGCCGTGTTGAGGACTGCGGAGCCTCCCGTCTTGAGTTGGACGCTCTTTGTTTTCTGGGTGGAGGAGATGAGGGTGAGGTGTGGATTGCAAGTCTTCTGTGACATCAGCCGCGTCTCAGGGACGGATCTCATTTCGTGAAAGGCAGGTGGGATTCAGAGAAAGACACGTGGACGATATTCATCTCCTTTATCCATCAAATCTTTAGGTCCTGTCTTTCTTTTATGAGCAGGTACTCTGAATTTGGTAAAATTACCCAGATAAAATAGATCACTCTGTTCAAAAATTGTAGAAGTCCTATATCAATAAACTGGCACTGGTATTACTAAAATGTAGTCTAAAAAGAATTATACAGTTGTCCATTTCCTAGTCACTGACTGACACAATTCAGGTTGATCAAGAGAGGATTTTTTCTTTTTAATTTTTTTTTTTTTGGGGGGGGGCACTTCTGTTGATCTTTCATCTATTTATCTTTGTTCTTTGGCCTGTGTGGGCCTCCCATTGCGGTGGCCTCTCTCACTGCAGAGCACCGACTCTGGGCGCATGCACTCCAGAGCACCGGCTCGGTAGTTGGACACATCGGTCCAGCCGCTCTGCGGCTCGTGGGATCTTCCCAGGCCAGGGATCAAACCGGCGCCCTCTGCACTGCAAGGCGGTGTCCTTACCTACTGGACCACCAGGGAAGCCCTCAAGAGAGATATTTGTGAGTTGGTATATGTGTGTGTTCCTCATGGGACCCACTCTTCTCTAGTTCTCAAATCATTCCTGATGAATCCTACCCCTGTATGTGTCTGAGGGGCTTCACTGGTGCCTCAGTCGGTAAAGAATCTGTCTGCAATGCAGAAGACCCAGATTTGATCCTGAGTCTGGAAGACCCCCTGGAGAAGGGAATGGCTGCCCACTCCAGGATTCTTGCCTGGAGAGTTCCACAAACAGAGGAGCCTGGCGGGCCACAGTCCCTGGGGTCACAAAGAGTCAGACACGACTGAGCGACTAAGAAAGAAATCCGTAAATGACACCCCACACATTAGGGTAATGAGAATCATATGCCTCTTTGGATGAAAGCCACATCTTGTTAAAAGGTTTAAGAGTACTGCGCCACCAAGTTTCGTGTCTTCTGTAAAAATAGCTGGTACTTACTGGGTGCCTGCCTTGTGCTAAGTGCTTCACATGGATGGTCTTATTTTGTTCTCGGAACAGCCACATGAGAAATGTATCGATATTATTTTTTATAAATGATAAACCTGGCTTAGGGAGGACATTTGTTCAGTTTAGCATAAGGTTAGCTATACTAGGTATACATGTTCAGTGATTAAAGTTATAGTGAGGTTTCTGTGCATGTAGGAGTGAAAAGAAATGATACAATTTAAAGACACATAGGAAGCAGTGATATGGAAACTGAATTTGTCCCAGAAAATTAGAACACTGCACACTAAAATTTAAAAATTCTAAATGCAGTTATCAAATAAGGATACAGGTTTTAACACCCTTTTCTGAATGAGACAGAGTGCATTTCTTTTCAATAAAACAGCATGTGCTTAAATCACGCTCCCAGTTGCCCTAAGTGTAGAGAGGCCAGCTCGTGACACTTGGAGAGTGGCGATGCATTTCGTATTCTTCACATCCAGTTGTAGAATCGTGCCAGCAGGAACCGTGGCTGCCTTATAAGTGTTGGGTGCTGGGGTTAATTAGTTCGTCATTGGTTCTAAATTATTTGCAACTGATTAAAAAAAAAAAAAAATGGTTGCAACTAAATTTCGAATGCCTTGAGTCCTGCTGCGGCATGGAAGAGTCTGCCTTTCCGGCCCGTGTGTGCCCCGGCCCCGGGCTGGGAGCTGGAGGAGGGTGACCCTGCCCTCTAGAGGCGCCTGGGAGAAAACCTGCCCAAGCGCAGAGCGCAGCGCGGAGCGGGGAGGGGACCCGGGCTGGGGAAGGCCGCGGGTCCGGCCGCAGGCGTGCGCTCCACCAGCTGGGTCTTGGAGCTGCTCTATCGTGTCTCACAGGCCTCTCCTCTGCACCCGACCCTCGAGGAGCCTGGCGGGCCACAGTCCCTGGGGTCACAAAGAGTCAGACACGACTGAGCGACTAAGAAAGAAATCCGTAAATGACACCCCACACATTAGGGTAATGAGAATCATATGCCTCTTTGGATGAAAGCCACATCTTGTTAAAAGGTTTAAGAGTACTGCGCCACCAAGTTTCGTGTCTTCTGTAAAAATAGCTGGTACTTACTGGGTGCCTGCCTTGTGCTAAGTGCTTCACATGGATGGTCTTATTTTGTTCTCGGAACAGCCACATGAGAAATGTATCGATATTATTTTTTATAAATGATAAACCTGGCTTAGGGAGGACATTTGTTCAGTTTAGCATAAGGTTAGCTATACTAGGTATACATGTTCAGTGATTAAAGTTATAGTGAGGTTTCTGTGCATGTAGGAGTGAAAAGAAATGATACAATTTAAAGACACATAGGAAGCAGTGATATGGAAACTGAATTTGTCCCAGAAAATTAGAACACTGCACACTAAAATTTAAAAATTCTAAATGCAGTTATCAAATAAGGATACAGGTTTTAACACCCTTTTCTGAATGAGACAGAGTGCATTTCTTTTCAATAAAACAGCATGTGCTTAAATCACGCTCCCAGTTGCCCTAAGTGTAGAGAGGCCAGCTCGTGACACTTGGAGAGTGGCGATGCATTTCGTATTCTTCACATCCAGTTGTAGAATCGTGCCAGCAGGAACCGTGGCTGCCTTATAAGTGTTGGGTGCTGGGGTTAATTAGTTCGTCATTGGTTCTAAATTATTTGCAACTGATTAAAAAAAAAAAAAAATGGTTGCAACTAAATTTCGAATGCCTTGAGTCCTGCTGCGGCATGGAAGAGTCTGCCTTTCCGGCCCGTGTGTGCCCCGGCCCCGGGCTGGGAGCTGGAGGAGGGTGACCCTGCCCTCTAGAGGCGCCTGGGAGAAAACCTGCCCAAGCGCAGAGCGCAGCGCGGAGCGGGGAGGGGACCCGGGCTGGGGAAGGCCGCGGGTCCGGCCGCAGGCGTGCGCTCCACCAGCTGGGTCTTGGAGCTGCTCTATCGTGTCTCACAGGCCTCTCCTCTGCACCCGACCCTCGACGACTTTACCACTGGGAGGAAAAGCTTGCAGCCTGCTGTCAGTGTGTAGCCCCACGTTAGGTTACTTCTTCAGCCCTTGTGCTCCGAAGTGGCTGCCAGGGGCTGGATCTCCACTCGGGGGCTTCTCCGCCCACCCTGTCCGCGGCTGAAGGCAGAGCGACGCCTGCAGCACCCCTCAAGATAACAACACACGTCTCCTTACCAGGAGCTTGACTTACAGAGGCTCAGGCTACCTTTAAGCTGGACAGGTTCCTGGGGAGAGAGGGAGGGTGGGGGAGACCATGTCTGCAGCAACATCAGTCCAGAGCCGGCTGTGGCGGCGCGGAGCCCGCCGGGGCTGCAGGGACTCTGGGGGCCACACGCCACCCGCGCGCTCCCTGCAGCAACCTCCTTAGCTCCTGACTATACTCCTGAAAGGCCATCTTTGTTATCGCTATTGCTTTTTTACAGAACAGAGAAGCAGTTCTGAAACGATAGGCTGTTTAGAGTCACACACAGTTAGAAAATGGCAGAGAAACATTTGACCTCTGATCTTCCCAACTCCATTCCCTCCACCTTGTAAGAACGTATAAACAGTTTGTTACACTGGCGGAGAACAGAACAGCGGAAAAGAGAGGAGAGCTCGTTATAATGTTTATGAAGAGAGAAAGGAAAGTGTTGGTTGCTCAGTCGTCTCCAACTCTTTGCGACCCTGTGAAGGGTAGTCCGGGAGGCTCCTCCAGCCATGGGATTTCCCGGGCAAGAATACTAGGTGGGTTGCCATCACTTCTGCAGGGAGTCTTCTTGACCCAGGGGCTGAAGCCAGGTCTCCCGCGTTGCAGGCAGATTCTTCAGCATCTGAGCCCCCTGGGAAGCCCGGTAACGTTTATACCAGCATCTAATTACAGCTGTGGAAGAATCACATGCAGAAGGAGGTCGAGCTCTCTGTTTGCTGGAGTCAGAGGTTTCCAGGAAAAAGGGGAATTGGAGAATTAAAGGTCTTCAAAGAAACTAGGTATGAATGGAGGAAGCAGGGATACTTAGGAAAAAGAAGAAACTGTGAAACTACGAGCTAGCTCGTGATGTATCGTTTTTCTTGTAATGCTGCAGATGTGTTTGATCAGGGTGCTCTCTTGCCTCTTGTTGTGGTCGCTCAGTCGTGTTCGACTCCCTGCCACCCCATGGGCCGCAGCCTGCGGGGCTTCCCCGTCCTTCCCCGTCTCCCTGAATTCGCTCAGACTCCCGTCCATTGAGTCCGTGATGCCATCCAGCTGTCTCATCCTGTCGTCCCTTTCTCCTCTTGCTCTCAACCTTATGCTGAACAGCAGTCTCAAATCTGACTAGAAGGAAGGGGTCAGGTGAATCGAAGTGGCAAGAACTACTTTTGAACTTCAGTAGTATTGAAAGAGAGCAGCCCGGACGAGGAGCTGCAGTTAAGAACTCTGACTAGTTTAAATAGTCATGGGGACTCTGTGAAATGGAAGAAATTAAGTGTCAAAAGGGAGATTGACTGGAGCACAAAAATATTACTGAGTGGGCGTCCGTCCCGTTTGGCTCTTTCCCCCATTTTCCTTAAGAATCTGTTTTCTTCAATGTGTAATGTAACGTTCTTTCCTCACAATAGTGTTTTGCCTCCCTGGAGTGATGAAACAGTCCCACAGAAGGGAGGAGCACTTGACAAGGTATTGGTGGCCTCATGTACCATGAGGACACACTAGGGACTGGGGGGTGACCCAGATGAGCCGCACACACTCAAAGAGAGTGTGTACTAGGCTCACTGAGTTTGTCACGACCAAGCCCCCACACGAATGTTTTAAAGGGAGCTGTGGAAATAGTTCAAAGTGATCCTCCTCCAAGTGGAAAAAGTTAAAAAAAAAAAAAAAGCTCACTTATAACTTCTTGCCAGATTTTAGCTGCCCTTCATGCATGCATGTAAAAGTGATCTTGTCAGTTGCTGGAAGGCAAAGTAGATACGATAGGCTTAGGGAAAAAAAGGATGGTGCGTAATACACTGCAGTAAGATGTGTCAATCGGTTTATCTCAGAAATGGGAGAAAAACAGGCCACAATCTGGCTAAGCATATGGGCAAAAAGCTCTTAACTCCTGATGAGTGAATTTCTGCTTGTCCCAGAGGAAGAAGAAAAAGGTCTTTACCAAGCACATGACCTGAAAGGAGATGCCAAGATTGGGTCGCTCCTTTGGAACTGTCTCGCGGTGACCCAGTCCTTTGACCTTGGGAATTCCGTGTCTAGCGATCCGAATGCTTAAATAATTACATTCTCTCTCCCAGTGTCTTCAAAGCTGAGTTTTCCTTCATTATCAGCTTTGGGACCTTGATTCTTGGGGATAACGTTGTGAAGTCTCCCTGCTCTATGTTGACTGTAACGACATTGCCTAGGAGAAAAGTCAAGTTTTGGGCTTGGGGCATGCTTAAGAATTCACTTTGAACCTCTTGATGTGAGCCAGAAGTCTGCTAACAACAACAAAGATGAATGCGGAAGGAAATTTAGGCTGACAAATCCCAGTCCCACCTGCGTCGGTTAATAGGCAGGACTCCAGCCCAGCCCGTAATCCTCCGGTAACTGTCATTTCCATGGGGCCAATCAGGTGCCTGGGAATTATCCCAATAAAAAGAATACAGTGTGTCATTTATCAGGCAGCCAATTAAAGGGCCTCTGCAGTCATGGGGTAGCTGGAAGCCGGTTCTCCCAGAGGAGGAAGGATGGGGCCATGTCTGTATGGGCCTGCAGGGAATTTGAGCAAGTGACTTGCGGCTGATTCATAAGGGGGCCAGACTTAGAAAATATGAGAGGGAGCTGGTGATGTGTCAGTTACTTCTCCTTGACAAGAATTTATTTAGGCCATCAGCAAGCACACAGGCAACAGAGCCGCAACAGTAGCAATCGCCTTTGGTGAGTTGATCTTAGCAGAATGGGACGTTAACTTTTGTGGCTATAAGAGAGTTTTCACAGATTATTTCCTTTGATCGTGAAGACCTGTTTTTAGCATTAGCAGTCTTGAAAATATTGGTAAATAAATTAAAGTGAAGAAAGTACAAAAATTCTGTGATTTTATTGAGTATCTCTGATCTTTCCCTTCCCAGAAATCATCAGAAAATGAACAAGACTTGACAGGGACCTTCATCATCCCACTTGTGGAAAACAGAAATAGTTTTATGCCCTCAAAATCCTTCTAAGACACATATTCCATCCTCATGATCACCCTGGAGGGTGGAAGTTCCCTCCAATAAAATTTTAAGTCCAGAATTAAACACTCTCTAGCCCACTCTAGCCGACTTGCTGACCCACCTCGTTGATTCAATATCTAGACATATCAGGTTGAAAAAAAAGTAAATATTCTTTATGGATTCCAGGATGGACTTTTTCCCTACATTTGTTTAACATCTCTGAATCAGAGACAGGTCTGATAATTGATGTGGTCATAAAGCATAGTGCAATACATTAATTGTTGCCATTTTTAATTGTTTGGCCCTAAGTAAACTAATGATAGGTCATGAAGTTTGGAGTTGGGATGGGTGAAGGAGCATGGAGCCTTCAGTTCAGGAAGTCAGCAGAAACTCATTCTTGAAAGCATTAAATTTTAAAATATTCCAAAACCCCCATAAATCTGGGGATTTGTGTCTTGCTTTTCATGAGATAGATCTCAAAAGCCAGTGTATATAAGAACCAACCTAAAGTGCCCTGTTCAGTGAGCCCAGTCCTTCATTTTCTGATTATCCTACTCAAACCAGTGTTAGTGAAGAGATAGCTTTAGTTAAAACCACTTAGGGTTTCCTTGGTGGTCCAGTGGGTAAGGACACCGCCTTGCCGATCCCTGGCCTGGGAAGATCCCACGTGCCGCGAAACAGCTGGACCAGTGTCCAACTACCCAGCCGGTGCTCTGCAGCGAGGGAGGCCACTGCGATGGGAGGCCCACACAGGCCAAAGAACAAAGATAAATAAATGAAAGACCAATAGAAGTAGCCAAAACAAAACAAAACAAAAACAAAAACACCACTTAATGTTCATCTAACCTGTGGCATGGTATTGAGTATCTGTAAATTATTCCAATAAAGAAAACAAGTAGATGCTTCATGAAGCATTTACAGTTTAAGTTTTCACAGCAACCTCCCTCTTGGGAAGGATCATAATAGTAATAGAAAATAGTCAGAGAAGTCAGCATGTTTTTAGTATATACTCTAAGATTTTGTCCTTAAAAAGCGTCTCACTACTGGTCAGTTGGAATCATCAGGATTAGCTAAATACTTAAATGTGTGCACTGAAATACATTAGATCTAACCTGAGCTTTTTGTGTTAGACAAGCCTGAGCTCAAGTTCTAAGTGTTTACCATCTGTGTGATCTTGGAAGCTTGCTTCACCTCTCTGAGATCCAGTTTCCGTTTCTCTAAAAAGAAGATAATAACACTTGACTGAATCTGGTTTCGTTTCAAACAAGTAGGGTTCTATTGTAAAATGCGCCAAAAAGCACCAGGTCCACAATATACCTTCAATACGTGGTAGCTATAATAATACTTTTTATTATAATCAACACCCTATCGGGCAGCACTTAACAGGTCTTAATTCAGTTAAAAAAGTGGTTTCTCCTTTCTTCTGCCCAGGGCACATGAAAGCCTGAGCATTCTGACTGTCCTGAGACAAAGTCTAACGTGACTTGGCAAGCCACACATGGGTTCCAATTTTATTAGCTGTACAGGAAATTTCTGATTGATTTAACCTCCAGAAGACAATACCGTGTAATTAACATGTAACAAATGTCAGCTCTTGTTATTGCTGGAACTGCCGAGCCCTCCAGCTCTGTCCTCTTCCTGGCTCGACGCTGCATCCCTGCTTTCTTCCCTCCCTCTTTCTTTCTTTCTTTTCACTTCCCCATAGCGCTTCGTTGCACCCAGTTCCCTCTGAGTGATGTTGGGGACAGCTTCAGTTGTGGTTCTTCCTGAAAGTCAGTTATTTTGAAACGTAAAGAGATAAACACCACCTACGTCCTCTGTTTTGGGTGGCCGAGAGCCAGAAGTGATACAGCTGGCGCGAAGCTTCGTCAAGAGGGCTTTGGGAGGGTTCTTTGTATTTGCATATCATAGTAATTAGGGGATTATTTTTCCCCTAGAAGCAATTTGTCTAAATTCTTCAAAGATGGCATGGCAGGGGGGTGGGGGGCTCTCCTCATTTGAAATAAAGATATGATGGATATGAAAACTGTATGTGTCAACATATACCGTGCTTAGAGTTGAGAGTCCCGAATTTACCCATGAGATCCTGAGCTGATCACTGTACCTCCCAATGCTTCGAATGCATCTTTTTCAAGAGGATTTCCCCAGGCTCCTTTGAGTGTAAGCGTTCTACAGTGGGAGACATGCAAGTCCATGTCCTCTTCAGCAAGGTCACCAATGAGGAGGAGCCCCGCAGCTCAGGGGCACGTTGCTGTCCTTTTCCAGGAAGGTGCTGTTTCAGTGCCATGCTACATCGTTTCCGTTTCTCTAGATCCAGTTTCCGTTTCTCTAAAAGAAGATAATAACACTTGACTGAATCTGGTTTCGTTTCAAACAAGTAGGGTTCTATTGTAAAATGCGCCAAAAAGCACCAGGTCCACAATATACCTTCAATACGTGGTAGCTATAATAATACTTTTTATTATAATCAACACCCTATCGGGCAGCACTTAACAGGTCTTAATTCAGTTAAAAAAGTGGTTTCTCCTTTCTTCTGCCCAGGGCACATGAAAGCCTGAGCATTCTGACTGTCCTGAGACAAAGTCTAACGTGACTTGGCAAGCCACACATGGGTTCCAATTTTATTAGCTGTACAGGAAATTTCTGATTGATTTAACCTCCAGAAGACAATACCGTGTAATTAACATGTAACAAATGTCAGCTCTTGTTATTGCTGGAACTGCCGAGCCCTCCAGCTCTGTCCTCTTCCTGGCTCGACGCTGCATCCCTGCTTTCTTCCCTCCCTCTTTCTTTCTTTCTTTTCACTTCCCCATAGCGCTTCGTTGCACCCAGTTCCCTCTGAGTGATGTTGGGGACAGCTTCAGTTGTGGTTCTTCCTGAAAGTCAGTTATTTTGAAACGTAAAGAGATAAACACCACCTACGTCCTCTGTTTTGGGTGGCCGAGAGCCAGAAGTGATACAGCTGGCGCGAAGCTTCGTCAAGAGGGCTTTGGGAGGGTTCTTTGTATTTGCATATCATAGTAATTAGGGGATTATTTTTCCCCTAGAAGCAATTTGTCTAAATTCTTCAAAGATGGCATGGCAGGGGGGTGGGGGGCTCTCCTCATTTGAAATAAAGATATGATGGATATGAAAACTGTATGTGTCAACATATACCGTGCTTAGAGTTGAGAGTCCCGAATTTACCCATGAGATCCTGAGCTGATCACTGTACCTCCCAATGCTTCGAATGCATCTTTTTCAAGAGGATTTCCCCAGGCTCCTTTGAGTGTAAGCGTTCTACAGTGGGAGACATGCAAGTCCATGTCCTCTTCAGCAAGGTCACCAATGAGGAGGAGCCCCGCAGCTCAGGGGCACGTTGCTGTCCTTTTCCTGGAAGGTGCTGTTTCAGTGCCATGCTGTGTAGGTTCTCCTCAAGCTTTTCTATTCATAGAGATAGACCACTGGCTGGCATTACGGCTGGAAATAATTCCCACTCTCATGAGCAAATCCACCTGCTTTTATCAGCACCAAACAGAGACCTTGGCCCCCTGAACAGTGAATTCCACTCGACTGACTCAAACGTCGAGTGGTGATGACACGTATAACAAAAAGGTATATCCACGCTGAGATAGTGGGTCGAGGAAGGGAAATGACCTTAAGTAGTCTGAGAAAGGACCTTGTGAAAAGGAGGGCATTTACCAAGGCTCTGGAACGGACACCAAACGTGGGTTGAAGAAACAGTCCGTGAAGTCAGAACTGTGTGCGAAACCACAAGGTCGTGAACACAGAACCCTAGTCAGGGCTAGAACCAAGAACTCTCGCAGAAGCATCGTGGGGCTGAGGCTGGAGGGCTATGTGATAGACCACCAAGGGCTTCAGTGATCAGGCAGGGCTTGGGAGCGACTCTGGTTGGCACTGGGGAGTGTTTGCAACCTTTAGCTTGGTTGGCCCCATCTTGCATTCTGGTCCTAACAAGACTAACTTAGGTTAAAATGCCTCTTGCATTTCTCCTCAGCTACCTGCATTCTGTATCATGTTGCTCTGTTTTGATCTGTTAATCAGAGTGCAAGCTACACTTGCCATGCTTGTATGTTCATGTATTTCTGGCCTACCAGCATCTTCCAGAGTGACTCTGAGGTCAGAGGGGCCTCATCCTCGTAGGTCACGGCATGACTCAAGACTCAAGCCTGGTAGTGTCCGTGAGCCTACCCCAGCATCTGTATGATGGATATGAAAACTGTATGTGTCAACATATACCGTGCTTAGAGTTGAGAGTCCCGAATTTACCCATGAGATCCTGAGCTGATCACTGTACCTCCCAATGCTTCGAATGCATCTTTTTCAAGAGGATTTCCCCAGGCTCCTTTGAGTGTAAGCGTTCTACAGTGGGAGACATGCAAGTCCATGTCCTCTTCAGCAAGGTCACCAATGAGGAGGAGCCCCGCAGCTCAGGGGCACGTTGCTGTCCTTTTCCTGGAAGGTGCTGTTTCAGTGCCATGCTGTGTAGGTTCTCCTCAAGCTTTTCTATTCATAGAGATAGACCACTGGCTGGCATTACGGCTGGAAATAATTCCCACTCTCATGAGCAAATCCACCTGCTTTTATCAGCACCAAACAGAGACCTTGGCCCCCTGAACAGTGAATTCCACTCGACTGACTCAAACGTCGAGTGGTGATGACACGTATAACAAAAAGGTATATCCACGCTGAGATAGTGGGTCGAGGAAGGGAAATGACCTTAAGTAGTCTGAGAAAGGACCTTGTGAAAAGGAGGGCATTTACCAAGGCTCTGGAACGGACACCAAACGTGGGTTGAAGAAACAGTCCGTGAAGTCAGAACTGTGTGCGAAACCACAAGGTCGTGAACACAGAACCCTAGTCAGGGCTAGAACCAAGAACTCTCGCAGAAGCATCGTGGGGGCTGAGGCTGGAGGGCTATGTGATAGACCACCAAGGGCTTCAGTGATCAGGCAGGGCTTGGGAGCGACTCTGGTTGGCACTGGGGAGTGTTTGCAACCTTTAGCTTGGTTGGCCCCATCTTGCATTCTGGTCCTAACAAGACTAACTTAGGTTAAAATGCCTCTTGCATTTCTCCTCAGCTACCTGCATTCTGTATCATGTTGCTCTGTTTTGATCTGTTAATCAGAGTGCAAGCTACACTTGCCATGCTTGTATGTTCATGTATTTCTGGCCTACCAGCATCTTCCAGAGTGACTCTGAGGTCAGAGGGGCCTCATCCTCGTAGGTCACGGCTATGACTCAAGACTCGAAGCCTGGTAGTGTCCGTGACTGCGTCGTGTCCACCTCTTTGTGGCCCCGTGGACTGTAGTCTGCCAGACTCCTCTGTCCATGGGATTCATCAGGCAGGAATACTGGGGTGGGTAGCCATTTCCTTTTCTAGGAGATCTTCCTGATCCAGGGATAGAACCCGTGCCTCTTGTGTCTCCTGCATTGCAGGTGGATTCTTTACCTCTGAGCCACCAGGGAAAACCCACTGATGCCTAGTAGGTGCTCCACATGTAATTGTCCAGTGGGTGAACGAGTGAACCTGAACACATCTAATCAATCCTCAGTTTACGGATATCCTCAGTCTACATATACATCTGTATGTATATGTATATCTATATCTATTTCTATCTATCTGTATGTGTGTGTGTGTGTGTGTGTGTGCTTTTTATTCTTTGCAGACTCTGGTACAGGGAATAGAAACGTTTTTAATAATAAAAACCCCACTGCTGCCAGGCTGCATTAGGGGCATCCCCGGCTACTGTCAGGGTCTCTTGTGTTCACAGCGAGGCTTCTCCCAGATGTTCCTGATGCCTGCTTCTCCTTTCCAAGCACAACCCAGCTTCTCGTGTGTTCCAAACCACTTGGAAATGGAACGTTAAATCCGGGGGTGGGCACGTCTGTGTAATTTCCTTCATTTCTATAAGGTTCTGGTGACTTTTTTCCCCCCTAGGCCACAGATTATCTTAACAATTGCAAATCAACTTCAGAGGTTTTCCCTTAAAGAAAAAAAAAAAGAGATGGCATGTTTGAACAGGCAAGGCCTGGTGAAAGTCTTTCTGTTTCATGTCTTCAACTGTTCTAGTACCAGCTACTCTCTTGTCTTTGAATCGCTATACACACACACACACACTGTGCATATGTATCTACACATATGCATGTACACACATAGATATATCTACATGCATACATGTACATACATACATATATCTACGCACTGTACATATATGCACATATACCTACACATACACACTGTACACAGATACATGTATATCTACACACATGCATGCACATATATACATATGCCCAGACACATACATGTACATATGTGCATATATACCCACAGAGATACATGTATATATCTGCATATATGCATATATACCTACCTACATACATACATACTATACATATATCTACACACATGCATGTGCATGTATACATATATATCTACACATACACACCTAGATGTATATCCCTGGGTCAGGAAGATCTGCTGGAAAAGGGACTAGCTACCCACTCCAGTATTGCTACTTTGAGAATCCCACGGTGAGTGCAGCCTGGTGAGCTCCAGGAGGTTCAAAAGAGTTGGACACGACTAAAGCAACTCAACACACAACACACATGTACACACACAAATACGAACACAGGTCTCGTATGTAGGATGTGTATCATGTATATGCTCATATATATATAGCATCATCGGTCTGTCTGGCTCCTAAATACATGCGTGTGTGTTTCTCCACATGAGCTCCTTCAGATGGCCCCGGGAGCCACAGGACACAGTGCCCGCTTCCTTGCTAAGCCTGCCACGGCCGTCCGGCATGTACGTCTGCGTGTCTTCACACAAATTCCCCGAGGAGGGAGGAAAAGAAGTGCAGTGTAAATAAGCAGACGACCGACTGACTGAGCAGATCCGTCTTTCGCTGGCCTCGGGTTTTATTTTTGAGAACCGCTTTCCTTGTTTTGACTTGAAATGATGCCACCAAAACACATTACAGAAACATTGCGCTTTGCAAAACAGAACAAGTCCAATGAGCCTCCCCAAGTGTAAACAGAAATCTTGTTTGGATGAACTGTTTTTAAGAATCCAAATTAAACCAAATGGCATCCTTTTAAAGTGCATGTGTGTTCCCCTTAAGTGGTAAAACTTATATTATGTTCCTGCGATGCTTTTTCATCCCAAATGTTCCAGTCAGGCTGTGGGTTTTTTTTTTTTAAGCTGTTCAGACTATAAATGATTTTCATACCTTCAGTCAGCATGATGCTAGAGCTGCCTGTGATAACAGGAGGCATCTGTGTGTCGAGTGAGCTTCAGCGTCCCCAGGAGCTGGTGGTGTGGCACACAGATCCCTGGACACAAGTCGGGTGCCCCTGTGAGTGAAGACGGACGAGCCTCTAGCATCTGTTTGCCAGAGTTTAGGTCAAGTCTGTGTTTTCCACCCCGAGTACGCTTTACTTAAACACCCGTGTGACACCTTCCCTCCCACACATTGCAACGTTCTGCTTCTGTACACACCACGATTACCGATGACAACACCTTCTGAGGTTCTCATGTGTGCATGCTAAGTCACTTTAGTCACGTTCTACTCTTTGTGACCCCACGGACGGTGGTCCGCCAGGCTCCTCTCTCCATAGGATTCTCCAGGCAAGAATACTGGACTGGGTTGCCGTGCCCTCCTCCGGGGGATGGTCCCAACCCTGGGATTGAACTTGTGTCTCGTGACACCTCCTGCTTTGGCAGGCAGGTTCTTTGCCACTGTGCCACCAGGGAGCCAAGCATTATATCAAATTGGCATGTGTCTTGAGAGTCAAAGAAATAGGAGATGAGTCTATTTTGCAAAAGTCCATTGGTCTGTCTCTGCTTATCTGCTTCACACTTGGCAAACACTACCTTCCACCTGTGATGGACCCTCAGAACGATGACTGGAGAGGCGAGTAGGAAAATTCCCCTTTCTTTTCCTCAGTTCCCCCGCCTCAGCCCTGCCCTCCTCCCCGTACACAGCAAGCACAGTGGGCCTGGCCCAGCCTTCTTAAGCAGATCTCGCTGTGTGTGGAGACTGCCGAGGGGGCGGAAGGAATGTGGATGTCGTTTCTCTGATGTAAGTTGAGTTCCGACTGATCGTACCCTCTTTCCCCTCCATCCCTCTCACCAATCTGAAGCTAGTTTGTTGTTGTGCAGAGAGATCAGAGCAGCAAGAACGTGATTTCTGGCTACCTTGCCAATCACCAGTGACTACTCATGACTGCCTAGTTAGTTGGCCCCAGTTCTTGTCTTTTGTGGACAAAATGGTGCAAAAAGAGACGAGAAATCTAGTGACTTCCACAGACATCACCAGTTACACCTCTCCATGGGTGCTGTCACCTTCAGCTCAGCCCCTTTGAAGTTTATTATTCATAAGCATTTTAGATGCTGCCCGCTCAGAATTAGCCTCAGAGCCTGAAGCAGCCTACCCATTGCGGGTCTGTGTGTCGAGTGAGCTTCAGCGTCCCCAGGGTGTGGCACACAGATCCCTGGACACAAGTCGGGTGCCCCTGTGAGTGAAGACGGACGAGCCTCTAGCATCTGTTTGCCAGAGTTTAGGTCAAGTCTGTGTTTTCCACCCCGAGTACGCTTTACTTAAACACCCGTGTGACACCTTCCCTCCCACACATTGCAACGTTCTGCTTCTGTACACACCACGATTACCGATGACAACACCTTCTGAGGTTCTCATGTGTGCATGCTAAGTCACTTTAGTCACGTTCTACTCTTTGTGACCCCACGGACGGTGGTCCGCCAGGCTCCTCTCTCCATAGGATTCTCCAGGCAAGAATACTGGACTGGGTTGCCGTGCCCTCCTCCGGGGGATGGTCCCAACCCTGGGATTGAACTTGTGTCTCGTGACACCTCCTGCTTTGGCAGGCAGGTTCTTTGCCACTGTGCCACCAGGGAGCCAAGCATTATATCAAATTGGCATGTGTCTTGAGAGTCAAAGAAATAGGAGATGAGTCTATTTTGCAAAAGTCCATTGGTCTGTCTCTGCTTATCTGCTTCACACTTGGCAAACACTACCTTCCACCTGTGATGGACCCTCAGAACGATGACTGGAGAGGCGAGTAGGAAAATTCCCCTTTCTTTTCCTCAGTTCCCCCGCCTCAGCCCTGCCCTCCTCCCCGTACACAGCAAGCACAGTGGGCCTGGCCCAGCCTTCTTAAGCAGATCTCGCTGTGTGTGGAGACTGCCGAGGGGGCGGAAGGAATGTGGATGTCGTTTCTCTGATGTAAGTTGAGTTCCGACTGATCGTACCCTCTTTCCCCTCCATCCCTCTCACCAATCTGAAGCTAGTTTGTTGTTGTGCAGAGAGATCAGAGCAGCAAGAACGTGATTTCTGGCTACCTTGCCAATCACCAGTGACTACTCATGACTGCCTAGTTAGTTGGCCCCAGTTCTTGTCTTTTGTGGACAAAATGGTGCAAAAAGAGACGAGAAATCTAGTGACTTCCACAGACATCACCAGTTACACCTCTCCATGGGTGCTGTCACCTTCAGCTCAGCCCCTTTGAAGTTTATTATTCATAAGCATTTTAGATGCTGCCCCGCGTTCAGAATTAGCCTCAGAGCCTGAAGCACATCCGTGCCTGAACCTCCAAAAATTCAGATTAGAAATGAAGTTTGGAGAAAGTGAGAAGTTGGGTAATGAACTACAGCCAACGCCGGAGACCTGGGTCCTACCCCTGGGTCAGGAAGACGTGCTGGAGAAGGGAGTGGCAACCCACTCCAGTAGTCTTGCCTCGAAAATCCCACGGGCAGAGGAGCCTGGCGGGCTATAGTCCATAGGGTCACAAAGAGTCAGACACGACTGAGCGGCTGGCTCTGCTTTAGCTTCAGTCTCTCATAGCAAAACCCTGTGGATGTAGATACAGGTATCACGTTGGTTCGGAGCCTCTGAAGCACCGATGCACCCAGTTTGGCTCCTATAATGACCTTGTGTTCCAGAGGTCTGTGGACCTTGCCCTCCATGCATCTCCATCACCATATTCATGAGTCTTGGTGGATGAGAAACTCTGATCTCAGTCAGAAGGTGCTTGGGGGGACGGGAAAGACCGAGTCCGGCGACAGCTGATTGTGGCTGAGTGTCTGCGCCCGGGGGGCCCAGGATTTGCACCATCAGCAGGTGGCTGGGGAGGGCCGTCTGAACCGGAAGAGCCCTCTCCTCCCACACTCTCGCCCCCTGCACCCCTATTCTGTTGGGGATCATTACAGATTTTTTAACTCTAACTGTGGAAACGAATGCAGCTGCTCTTTGGAATTGTTTGTGAAACTGAGTTAAAGGGAGGTTGCTGGGGCGCTGCAGGTGCAATCATTAGACGCATCGATGCTGTGTAATTAACCTCATTTCCATGTGAATGTCTGTGGCTACGCACCGCGGTCATTACACGTACAGTCAATCCAATTAGACAAAGGTTCCCACACTTGGAGAGGGCTGGGCCCGGACCACGAGGGCCGGCCTCTCTCAAGGTCTCTGGTTGCATGTCTGAAAATAAACAACGGTGGCCTAATTAATTGTACGGCAGGCCGGAGGGACACGCCAAGGAGCTCCTGACGTGTCTGCAGCCCAGGCCTAGGGAGTCGCTGCACAGAATCTGCCTTTGTCCACGCTTTCCTTGGCTCAGAGACAAATGATCGGATTGGGGGAGGGCGGTCACACTCCACCCTCGCTCGCATCACAAACCCTGGTTGCCCGAGGAGACCTCAGATGGCTGCGTTTCGGCCCCTTTATGTCCTTGGAACAGTTAAGAAGGAAGACAGAAACAAACCCATGCGTGCTTCTCAAAGACCGTTGTGGCCGGCTGAGTCTTCCACGAGGTTTTCTCAGAGCTGCCACTAGAGGGCGCGGCCGAGGGCTGCTTCGCTGGCCTCCGGGCCTCCTGGACGTCCTTTCCTCGGCCCGCTCTCTAAGGCTGCGGAGGGGACACCTTGCCGTGAACATGTTGTCGTCGCACCGTGTGCTGCGCGCGTCCCTCCTTCCTCAACTCTGTAGTTAGCTCCTTGAAGGCAGACGGTGTGTCTTAGAATTCTGTTATGGCCCCAGAGATGGTGCTCACCAAGCTGGCCACTTCCGGGGAGTCCCGTAAACCCTTGGGGGCTGGTGACTGGGGCTTCCCAGGGGTCGTTAGGGGTAAAGAACCCGCCCGCCCATGCAGGGGACATAAGAGATGCGGGTTCAGGCCCCAGGTCGGGAAGATCCCCTGGAGGGAGGGTATGGCCACATGCTCCAGTCCTCTTGCCTGGAGAGTTGCACGGACAGAGGAGCTGGGCAGGCGACAGGCGGTGGCGGAGAGTCAGACACGACAGAAGCGACTGACCAGGCAGCACACGGGACTAGATGGAAGGAACCGCTGTTGGTCAAATAACAGCCGGGCTCCCTGTGGGCTTTGTGTGTCCCTCTCTGCACAGGACACACCAGGGCCTGAGTCTCAGACAGTTCAGGTGGGACACAAAGGAAGTTAGGGGAAAGGGAGACATTGCTCACAAGCTGTGGCCCCTGAATGCATGAGACCACATGGTGGTGGCGGGCTCGACACTTGAACCTGGCTGCGGAGCTTGTAATCCGTGCACCAGCTGCGTCTGGATCGCTTGGAGTCTGCTAGAAATCCAGAACCCCAGGCCCTACCCCGACCTCCCAAGGGCAAAGCAACATTTCAGGTGCTTCTTCTCCACACTGGGGTTTGAGGAGCATGGCCTTTGCCAGTGTCAGCTCGGGGCTGAGTGTCTCACGAGACCCCGGGGCTGTCCTGGGTCCGCCTGGCTCTTGCTCATGATTCTTTTCCTTTCCTCATCGTCTGTCATCCCTCTGTGGCTTTTTAATTGAAACCTGAGACCGTATCTCAGAGTATTCAGCTTGGTATCCCTGCCTCTCTCTCCGTCACTTTCCTGTGTCTGTGCCTTGTACTTGGACTTCTGTGCTGACTTCAGGGTGCCTTCCAGGAGCCGTCTCCATGTCTTTCAGGGTGGCTGGGTGCCAGGTGTTCCACTGTGAGGTTTGTAGCGCTTGCTGTGCACAGTAAGCACGTATTTACTTGTTGAAATGTGTTGTGTGTTGGAGAACACATGACTAGCACGTGTCTGGCCTGGGGATGGTCGTAGGGAGGGGAAGGCAGGCAGGAAGCCCTCTGGTCCCACCCGGGGAGGCTGCACATGCCGCAGACAAATTAGGGTTCTCGGATATTTTGATTGGCGTTAACGTTTTCTTTCCTCCTTTCATGGATTCAAGTGTTGACTGCAGGAAAAGACATAGGCAGTACGGTCTCTGTCCTCAAGGACGTTAAAATCTCTCAGAGCTGGGTTCCAAACGTATTACTTTTTAGAGTTTTGGCAGGGCTTCTCAAAACTAACTGGCTATATATTGAAATTGTTTGTAGAGCTTTTAACCAAACACTGGATTTCTAGGGCCCATTCCAGAACAATTAAAATGGAGCCGCTATAGCGGAGGCTCCAACACAGGCATTTAAAAAATCTCTCGAGGTGATTCTAAAGTGCAGTCAGGGGGGAACAATCACTCACTGAAAAGATTAGTGGGAGTTAAACTATTATAGTTAAAATAAGCCTCGGCAATTATTTCTGACTCTGCGTCTCAGAGTTTTAGGGGTTCCAGGGCCTGTGTCTCCGAGCCTGCAAGCGTCACAGAGTGGGCTCAGGAGGGGGCCGACTTGACTCTAGACTCCTCATCTCCAGTCTTAACTTGAGCAGCATCCATTTTAAGGCCCGATAGGCTTGATGTCTATGAAAGATTTCTTTGAAGAAAGGACTTTGCTGCTGTTGGGGAAAAAAAAAAAGAAGCCTCAGAAGCACAAATTTAGAGACTATCCAAAGAGGGTTTAATATAAATGATCACTTCTTTTTCTGTTGTTTTCCTTTGCTTCTCTTTTGATTCAGGATGTTGCCTTCTGTAAAGAAGACCTGCCTAGCCGGCCCCGCAGCTCCTGAGAGCTCCTTGTTGTTGTTTGGTCCTCCCATCAGTGGTGTCTGACTGCTTGTGACCTTGTGGGCTGTAGCCCACCAGGCTCCTCAGGCCGTGGGGTTCTCCTGGCAACAAGAGTGGAGTGGAGCCATTTCCTCCTCCAGGGGATCTTCCTGACCCAGGGATCAAGCCTGTGTCCTCTGCATCAGCAGGCGGGTTCATTACCCCTGAGCCACCAGAGAAGCCCCCACTCCAGGATTCTTGCCTGGGAAATCGCATGGTCAGAAGAGCCTGGTGGGCTACAGTCCATGGGTCACAAAGAGTCGGACACAACGGAGCGACTGAACACCGCCAAATAATAAAATAAGAAAAATAGGGCTACCCGTGGTCCAGTGGGTAGAGTTCGCCTTGCAGTGCAAGGGGCACCGGTTCAATCCCTGGCTCAGGAAGATCCCACGTGCCGCAGAGCAGTGGAACTGAGGCGTCCGGTTGCGAGCTGGCGCCCTGGAGCGCACGCGCCTGGAGCCGGTGCTCTGCGGCCAGGGGGACCGCTGCGGTCGGGGGCCCGCACAGGCCAAGGAATAAAGATGGATGAAAAATAAACGATGACGTAGAGGCAAAAAAAGAAAAAAAAAAGATCAAGAAAGGGTCATATTAGCATAAAATTGTTAAAAGATTAAAGTCAGACCAGTCATGTTTATTCATCTAACGTGGCAACAGTAGGATTCCGGCTGAGAGTCTTTAACCTGCCATTGACCCTCTCCGCGCATTCTGTCTGTGGGAATATATTCCTGTAGGACAAGCCAAGGCAAGTCTAGAGTCATTTCTGTAGAAGAGTGAAGGACGGACTGTGATTTAGAAAAGTGCTAACTCCACATCAGCCACTGCAGCCCATGCCTGGTAGGAAAGAGATGGTTGAGTTGAACGGTGGGAATTCTGTTTCCCTGTTAACTTGGTATCCTGCTCCTCCTTCCTTTTGTGCTCCAGAAAGCAGCCCTTAAAATGATGTTCAACAACTGGACCCCCCATTGTTCTCGGGAGAAATATATGAAGTCAGAAGCTCAAGTGTCCTATTAAATTTGATAATTCTTATAAGGTGACCATTGCCCCATCAAGGCTCAAAGACTCGCTGCAGCAATCCCTAAAGCTTGGGACGCGAGCCACGGCGGGTGTGAGGTCCAATTACTGAAAGTACTAATTACCTTCATAAAAAGTTGGGGTTGTGGGGAAAAAAACCCGAGGGTAGGTATAATTTACTTTCTTTCCATCAGCCCATGTAAGCCCAACCTGGGAAAATATAAGCTAGGCAACACATCTTGGTTGGTCCTAGTATTTCTTTCCTGATCCATAATTGCTAATTCACTTAAGTAAAAACAATATTTGGTCTCACAGGTGCCAACCCAAGTAAGCCATTGCTTTGCTTGGAGTGGCTGAAAAAATACAATTACGTTACATTCGTGAACATTTCTCCTTCTTGAAAGAATGTAATTAACATTTGGAAAATGATTTGCTGCTGGATAATCTCAGTCTCTTAGATCTAGGAAAAAAAAAAAAAAAACTGTGAATAATAAGACATACATTTCTGAAAGCACTGAACTGTATCACATAGATAGAGACCAGGCCTTGATATAAAAGAATCAGCAGTAATCATAACGTTTGCCTGTTTTAACTGAAACTTTCTGATTCCTTCTATGGCAATGATTGTGAGCACGTTGTGTCTGCTTGTCCACTCAGTCCAAAAAGACATCCGCTCTTTTAGGAAACACATTTCCTCAAATAATTAGTACTCTTAGGTAGGAGGAATTGTATCCACTTTGGGAGAAAGGGATGACAACCCACTCCGGTGTTCTTGCCCGGAGAATCCCATGGACACAGGATCCTAGCGGGCGACAGCCCATGGGGTGGCAGAGTCAGTCATGACTGAGTGACTGGCACACATTGCATCCACTTTAGCAAATGCCCCTAAAGTCTGTATTTGATAAGTTGCATCAATTCATATGATAGTTTGATCTGCAATAAGACTGAACAGTAACATGGGTCGTAATTCCTGGGGCAGAAAGCCATTTTGGAATTGGCTTTCATGGAGAGGGAGCCAGCATTCTGAAATAAGAATGTTTAAACAAGTTTACTGGCTCTATTTTTAGACTGGTACATTTACATCTGTATTAAAATTCTGCATCTCTCATTATGAAATAAATTGAGTATGAAGTATGCATATGAAATTCTCTAAACGTAGTGTGTTGCTGCTGTTCAGCCGCGCAGTCACGTCGGACTTGGTGATACTGTGCACGGCAGCCCCTGGGCCCTCTGTCCCTGGATTTCTGAGGCGAGGTATAATTTACTTTCTTTCCATCAGCCCATGTAAGCCCAACCTGGGAAAATATAAGCTAGGCAACACATCTTGGTTGGTCCTAGTATTTCTTTCCTGATCCATAATTGCTAATTCACTTAAGTAAAAACAATATTTGGTCTCACAGGTGCCAACCCAAGTAAGCCATTGCTTTGCTTGGAGTGGCTGAAAAAATACAATTACGTTACATTCGTGAACATTTCTCCTTCTTGAAAGAATGTAATTAACATTTGGAAAATGATTTGCTGCTGGATAATCTCAGTCTCTTAGATCTAGGAAAAAAAAAAAAAAAACTGTGAATAATAAGACATACATTTCTGAAAGCACTGAACTGTATCACATAGATAGAGACCAGGCCTTGATATAAAAGAATCAGCAGTAATCATAACGTTTGCCTGTTTTAACTGAAACTTTCTGATTCCTTCTATGGCAATGATTGTGAGCACGTTGTGTCTGCTTGTCCACTCAGTCCAAAAAGACATCCGCTCTTTTAGGAAACACATTTCCTCAAATAATTAGTACTCTTAGGTAGGAGGAATTGTATCCACTTTGGGAGAAAGGGATGACAACCCACTCCGGTGTTCTTGCCCGGAGAATCCCATGGACACAGGATCCTAGCGGGCGACAGCCCATGGGGTGGCAGAGTCAGTCATGACTGAGTGACTGGCACACATTGCATCCACTTTAGCAAATGCCCCTAAAGTCTGTATTTGATAAGTTGCATCAATTCATATGATAGTTTGATCTGCAATAAGACTGAACAGTAACATGGGTCGTAATTCCTGGGGCGAGAAAGCCATTTTGGAATTGGCTTTCATGGAGAGGGAGCCAGCATTCTGAAATAAGAATGTTTAAACAAGTTTACTGGCTCTATTTTTAGACTGGTACATTTACATCTGTATTAAAATTCTGCATCTCTCATTATGAAATAAATTGAGTATGAAGTATGCATATGAAATTCTCTAAACGTAGTGTGTTGCTGCTGTTCAGCCGCGCAGTCACGTCGGACTTGGTGATACTGTGCACGGCAGCCCCTGGGCTCCTCTGTCCGCGGGATTTCTGAGGCGAGAATCCTGGAGTGGGGTGCCATTCCCTTCTCCAGTGGTTCAATGGGTTTTTCTCAGTGTACATGAATTCAAGTAAAGATATAGTCAAATTGCATTGTCAAAAAGTGTATTGACTTTGGAATAACAACACTGGAAGACTGAGGATAGAAAATTTAAGAAAGTGGGAGCTCCCTGATTGGCTCAGTGGTAAAGAATCCTTCTGCCAATGCAGGAGACTGGGGTTTGACCCCTGGACTGGGTAGATCCCCTGAAGGAGGAAACAGCAGCTCACTCCAATATTCTTTTTTATTTTTTAATTTTTTTTTCTTTTACCCATCATGCCTCTTTTTAAATTTTTATTTTCATCCATCTTTTTTTATTCTTTGCCCCGTGTGGGCCTCCCATTGCAGTGGCCTCTCTCCCTGCAGAGCACTAGCTCTGGGCACATGTGCTCCAGAGTACTGGCTCATAATTGGACACGCTGGTCCAGCTGCTCCGTGGTGCGTGGGATCTTCCCAGGCCAGGGATCGAACCGGTGCCCCTTGCAATGCAAGGCAGACTCTTTACCCACTGGACCACCAGGGAAGCCCCCGCTCCAGTATTCTTGCCTCAGCAATCCCATGGACCAAGGAGCCTGGCCAGTTACAGTCTATAGGCTTGCAAGACTTAGGCACAACTGAGTGAGCACATCTTAAAATGCACCCAAAGCTCATGTTTTATTTTGTCAGTGAAGCGCACTCTCTGTTGGTCCATCCTCATCTCTCGACCTGGGACATTATTCATTCTGGTTTTGGTATCCCGAGTTCATCCTGACAGTCCCGTGCATGAGAGGGCTGAACAGTAACATGGGTCGTAATTCCTGGGGCGAGAAAGCCATTTTGGAATTGGCTTTCATGGAGAGGGAGCCAGCATTCTGAAATAAGAATGTTTAAACAAGTTTACTGGCTCTATTTTTAGACTGGTACATTTACATCTGTATTAAAATTCTGCATCTCTCATTATGAAATAAATTGAGTATGAAGTATGCATATGAAATTCTCTAAACGTAGTGTGTTGCTGCTGTTCAGCCGCGCAGTCACGTCGGACTTGGTGATACTGTGCACGGCAGCCCCTGGGCTCCTCTGTCCGCGGGATTTCTGAGGCGAGAATCCTGGAGTGGGGTGCCATTCCCTTCTCCAGTGGTTCAATGGGTTTTTCTCAGTGTACATGAATTCAAGTAAAGATATAGTCAAATTGCATTGTCAAAAAGTGTATTGACTTTGGAATAACAACACTGGAAGACTGAGGATAGAAAATTTAAGAAAGTGGGAGCTCCCTGATTGGCTCAGTGGTAAAGAATCCTTCTGCCAATGCAGGAGACTGGGGTTTGACCCCTGGACTGGGTAGATCCCCTGAAGGAGGAAACAGCAGCTCACTCCAATATTCTTTTTTTTATTAATTTTTTTTTCTTTTACCCATCATGCCTCTTTTTAAATTTTTATTTTCATCCATCTTTTTTTATTCTTTGCCCCGTGTGGGCCTCCCATTGCAGTGGCCTCTCTCCCTGCAGAGCACTAGCTCTGGGCACATGTGCTCCAGAGTACTGGCTCATAATTGGACACGCTGGTCCAGCTGCTCCGTGGTGCGTGGGATCTTCCCAGGCCAGGGATCGAACCGGTGCCCCTTGCAATGCAAGGCAGACTCTTTACCCACTGGACCACCAGGGAAGCCCCCGCTCCAGTATTCTTGCCTCAGCAATCCCATGGACCAAGGAGCCTGGCCAGTTACAGTCTATAGGCTTGCAAGACTTAGGCACAACTGAGTGAGCACATCTTAAAATGCACCCAAAGCTCATGTTTTATTTTGTCAGTGAAGCGCACTCTCTGTTGGTCCATCCTCATCTCTCGACCTGGGACATTATTCATTCTGGTTTTGGTATCCTGAGTTCATCCTGATACTCTCAGTGTCCTGTGCATGAGGTTTGCGGCACCTCTGTGATACCTCCCATAAAAGAGCAACAGCTGAACCTCATCATGACCCTGCATCTTGTGCATCGATTCTTGCACTAGTGACATGATATTTGTTTGCGTGGTGAGCTTATACCTGCCAGGTGAACAAGGTCACTGCGTGTCAGAAGCAGTTATTTTCATTTGAGATTTATTTCCCTATGGAGAGCCTTAAGATATTCAAGTTACTAATGAGGGCCTTGAAGTTAGGGCTTACGGATATTATTAGGAGAAGCATAACTACCTGGAGAACAGCCATGATACATGTTTCAGCTACCTCAAGCCCCTTTTAGGACGGCAGGAAGTATACGCGTATGGATGTGTGTGTGTGTGTGTCAGAGAGGGAGAGAGAGGTAGATTGGACTCTGGTGTGTATTTGTGAACACAAAACCAAAGATCTATAATTTGTTTTTTGAAGATCTATAATTTTTTGATATTGTAATCTTTCTCTAAGACAGACAGTTCTGTGTTGGTTTCAGCCTTTTCTAGCACTCACTTTAATCTCTCCAAAATTATAAGATAATTTTATTCTTATTTTGTCCACTGGGTTTTTTGTTGTTGTTGTTGTTATTCTGGGTTTCCACTTCTGCCACAGGCTCTCCTCTAGTTGCAGGGAGTGGGAGTGCTCTCTAGTTGAGGTGAACAGAGTTCTTGTTGCAGGGACTTCTCTTGTTGTGAACAGAGGGCACATGTGCTCCAGAGTACTGGCTCATAATTGGACACGCTGGTCCAGCTGCTCCGTGGTGCGTGGGATCTTCCCAGGCCAGGGATCGAACCGGTGCCCCTTGCAATGCAAGGCAGACTCTTTACCCACTGGACCACCAGGGAAGCCCCGCCCAGTATTCTTGCCGCAGCAATCCCATGGACCAAGGAGCCTGGCCAGTTACAGTCTATAGGCTTGCAAGACTTAGGCACAACTGAGTGAGCACATCTTAAAATGCACCCAAAGCTCATGTTTTATTTTGTCAGTGAAGCGCACTCTCTGTTGGTCCATCCTCATCTCTCGACCTGGGACATTATTCATTCTGGTTTTGGTATCCTGAGTTCATCCTGATACTCTCAGTGTCCTGTGCATGAGGTTTGCGGCACCTCTGTGATACCTCCCATAAAAGAGCAACAGCTGAACCTCATCATGACCCTGCATCTTGTGCATCGATTCTTGCACTAGTGACATGATATTTGTTTGCGTGGTGAGCTTATACCTGCCAGGTGAACAAGGTCACTGCGTGTCAGAAGCAGTTATTTTCATTTGAGATTTATTTCCCTATGGAGAGCCTTAAGATATTCAAGTTACTAATGAGGGCCTTGAAGTTAGGGCTTACGGATATTATTAGGAGAAGCATAACTACCTGGAGAACAGCCATGATACATGTTTCAGCTACCTCAAGCCCCTTTTAGGACGGCAGGAAGTATACGCGTATGGATGTGTGTGTGTGTGTGTCAGAGAGGGAGAGAGAGGTAGATTGGACTCTGGTGTGTATTTGTGAACACAAAACCAAAGATCTATAATTTGTTTTTTGAAGATCTATAATTTTTTGATATTGTAATCTTTCTCTAAGACAGACAGTTCTGTGTTGGTTTCAGCCTTTTCTAGCACTCACTTTAATCTCTCCAAAATTATAAGATAATTTTATTCTTATTTTGTCCACTGGGTTTTTTGTTGTTGTTGTTGTTATTCTGGGTTTCCACTTCTGCCACAGGCTCTCCTCTAGTTGCAGGGAGTGGGAGTGCTCTCTAGTTGAGGTGAACAGAGTTCTTGTTGCAGGGACTTCTCTTGTTGTGGAACTCGGGCCTTAGGGCTCGCAGGTTTCAGTCGTTGCGGCCCATGGGCTCCAGAGTTGCAGCTCTGAGGCTCTGGAGCACAGACTCCATAGTTGTGATTCACAGGCTTAGTTGCTTCGCAGCATGTGGGATCTTCTTGAATCAGGGATCGAACCCATGTCTCCTGCATGGGCAGGCGAACTCTTTACCACTGAGCTACCAGGGGAACCCCATCCACTGGGTTTTGATCTAAATATGTCTGTTTACATCACTGGACAACCCTCAGAGGTGAGCGTATCCCTTGGGAATACTTACATCCCTCACTTTATCCCTTCACCCCCCCCCACTTCTCTGTCCTTCACAAAGCGTTGACTTCCACACTGTAAACATTCGAACTTGAAACACTGTGAGAGGTTCCTCTCAAGCTTCCCGTGCTCCCAGAGCCCCCCAGAAATCTCAGGTCTGTGAAGACCTGGACTCAGGAGGCCTGGGGTGGGGCCCTTTCTGCCGAGCCAGCCGGTTGCTCTGGTGCCACTCGGCTGTGGGTCCCGTTTGCAGGGGTGAAGGTCTACAGTGGACTCTGCTCAGGGCTCCTGATCAGCTCAGATCCATATCTTCCAGGACAACAAAATCCTTCATGGAAGGGAGTGTCCATCTTTGGGATAAGATCTGGATTTATTAAGTTTTGGTGTTAATATGACTTAAAAATAATTATACCAGGATTCACATATGAATGATCAGGGTTGTACCCTTCTGAACAAAGAGCAACTATTTGTCCAGTGTGTAAACTCTGCTTTTAGAAGAGTCCACAAAAACTCAGAGATGAGGAATACGCTCGTTCATTCACTCATGTGATGATTCAATGAACAGTGAAGAAGTGCCTGAAAAATCCCGAGCACAATACTGAAGACTGTGGGGAGGCTGGCGGCCTCCTTGCGTCATCAGGAAGGTCCAAGAGCAGGCGAGTGGTCAGCGAACAGTTTGTTTGAACATAATTAATAATAGTGTGTGCTCTGAATGTGTGTTTCCTTAAATCAGATGAAAGTCACCGGTTTTTGGGCAGCGAAAACATTGTTGCAGGGACTTCTCTTGTTGTGGAACTCGGGCCTTAGGGCTCGAGGTTTCAGTCGTTGCGGCCCATGGGCTCCAGAGTTGCAGCTCTGAGGCTCTGGAGCACAGACTCCATAGTTGTGATTCACAGGCTTAGTTGCTTCGCAGCATGTGGGATCTTCTTGAATCAGGGATCGAACCCATGTCTCCTGCATGGGCAGGCGAACTCTTTACCACTGAGCTACCAGGGGAACCCCATCCACTGGGTTTTGATCTAAATATGTCTGTTTACATCACTGGACAACCCTCAGAGGTGAGCGTATCCCTTGGGAATACTTACATCCCTCACTTTATCCCTTCACCCCCCCCCACTTCTCTGTCCTTCACAAAGCGTTGACTTCCACACTGTAAACATTCGAACTTGAAACACTGTGAGAGGTTCCTCTCAAGCTTCCCGTGCTCCCAGAGCCCCCCAGAAATCTCAGGTCTGTGAAGACCTGGACTCAGGAGGCCTGGGGTGGGGCCCTTTCTGCCGAGCCAGCCGGTTGCTCTGGTGCCACTCGGCTGTGGGTCCCGTTTGCAGGGGTGAAGGTCTACAGTGGACTCTGCTCAGGGCTCCTGATCAGCTCAGATCCATATCTTCCAGGACAACAAAATCCTTCATGGAAGGGAGTGTCCATCTTTGGGATAAGATCTGGATTTATTAAGTTTTGGTGTTAATATGACTTAAAAATAATTATACCAGGATTCACATATGAATGATCAGGGTTGTACCCTTCTGAACAAAGAGCAACTATTTGTCCAGTGTGTAAACTCTGCTTTTAGAAGAGTCCACAAAAACTCAGAGATGAGGAATACGCTCGTTCATTCACTCATGTGATGATTCAATGAACAGTGAAGAAGTGCCTGAAAAATCCCGAGCACAATACTGAAGACTGTGGGGAGGCTGGCGGCCTCCTTGCGTCATCAGGAAGGTCCAAGAGCAGGCGAGTGGTCAGCGAACAGTTATGTTTGAACATAATTAATAATAGTGTGTGTGCTCTGAATGTGTGTTTCCTTAAATCAGATGAAAGTCACCTGGGCTTAAAATTGGTATCAAGTCTTGTAATGTCGTTTCTGATTGAAAATAAGTGTTTACCATGTAATGAAATTTTTTTTCTTGAGTATAACCAGATCAGTGCTCACTTATAGCTATGTTAGGAATGGCATTTATGGAATATGTACGTAGTGCCCCAAAATATCTTCTTTAAAGAAATCCGTCCATGAGTAGCAGTGTAATGGTGGCCAAATTAACTCCATTACTTCTTATTTAAATATGTTTCTATCACACCCTGTGGGTTTGGATGTCTGCATATGCACTCACACACCAAATTTGATAATACATAATGGTTCATTCAGTGTAGTGCTGATTTGTATAAACAGAAGACTAACCTTCAGAAATCTTAACTCACACCTCGTAGATAGCGTAAAGGTGAGTGGCCATGTAATTTACTGTCTAAACTCAGGTTCTGTAAGTGTATAAAGCAGCACTGTGGATAGCTTCTCCAGGGTAAGAGATATGAAGGAGAGCTCTACTGGGCAAACCAGGACACAGGCCATCTAACAGCCAAAGAAAACAAAAAGAAAGAAAAAAATAAAATAAAAACATTCTCTGGGGTTTTAGTCTTTCAGAATTAAGTACTTAAACATTACATTTTTTTCTGACTATATTTGTTAAAGTTCTGTCTGTATTTCAGAAAAATGAGGCTGGTGGAGAAGTTCCAGGTTGTTTATCCATCGATGCTGGTAGGGAGGGTCTTACTGTTTAACAGTCCTAAGGAATGAATTTTGTCACAAACTAGGGGTACTGGGACTTTCTGTAGATAAAACTTTTTTTTTCCTGCAAACAATAAAAAGTATTGCTAGAGTCCTGCATTCAATAATTTATGCTTTTAGCTGAGTAGTCGTTCTTAAGAATATGAGTACTGGCTACTTTATGACTTAGAAATACTTTATTTAGGGTAAAATCTGTATTTTTTAAAGGTTAGAGGATGTTTCTTAAGGATAGATACACACATGTGTATGAATATATATTGATTGCTTAGCAGTCTATCTGGAGAGTCATTTAATCAGTGCTCATACTGTTTATGTTTATGTGTGAGCACTTCTAAGAGCACTGCTTAGGAGCAGGGCATTATTTTATAATTTATAGCTGCGTTTGGCCAGACATTCTTGAAACAGGGAGGGGTATAGATTCTACAGCTCTTTAGTTAAATCTTGAAAAATTATATTGAAATCATGGAAAGAGAGAAAAAAAGAATAATTCACTTGGGGTTAATGCTTTATTTCTATGGGTATAGAAAGAAAAAAAAAGTCGTTAAGGCTAGTTTTCACCTGACTCTGGGTACACAAAAAACCAAAACCTATATTTTCAATTGAAAGCGATATTTCAGTTGGGAAGTTGTTTTGCTTTTAGTTCTAAATGGCCTTGCCTTTCTAAATCTTCTATTTGATACTGATTTTTCGGAAAATTAAATCTTCCCTGTTGGCTCAGATGGGTTGAAAAGAACCCTTGGACGTGGGAAACGGCCGCCCCCTCCAGTGCTCTTGCCTGGAGAATCCCATGGACAGATGAGCCTGGCGGGCTACAGGCCTCGGGGCCACAAACGTCTGACACGACTGAGTGACTGACATTTTCAGATCTCTTCATGATTTGAACTTTTTGTTTGCAATGGGACTGTGATATTTACACAGATTATTTTTCACTTCTACTTTTGAAAAAGTGCCACCCTTATGTGATTTCCTCTATTTAAAAAATGCCAACACATAGTTAACATCAGAAAGACTTTGTTGGTTAATGAAATAGTGTATTTCTAGTGGAAAATTTTCAGTTCAGTCTCTCAAAGATTATTACTCTGCTTTTTTCTTTTCAAATGTCAACTTAATCAGATGTGTGTGGGGGTCTTTCTATCTTTTATCAGTTTTTCCTTTTTAATCATTTTATCCTTGGGCTCTCCTTCTGTTTTTTGGAAATATCATTTCCTTTAACAAATGGAGATAGTTTCTTTGTCTCATTGTTCATCTCGAGTTTTGCTTTTCTTTCAACTGTTCTCACCTTCAAAATACATTATAGTTTTTATTTTTTATTTTTTTTTTACTGTAGATTCGTATACAGTATATAGTACATTTGTATTATGCACACATAAGAACATTATCTAAACTCTATAGATAATGGGTAATTTTAAGTATTGACAGCTTAGAACCCTTTCTCATAGACTCTGGCTTTAAAATTAGTTGGAAAAAAAAAACAAAATTAGTTGAACATAAGAAAACTTAAAATATGTGACTAAAATCACATTTTTTGAGAGAAATGAAAAAATAATATTTGGAGTGGCTTCTACCTATGACCTTAAGTTTACAGAGTTTGGCTAAAAAGATGTTTGTTCATCAGTAGACTACAAGCATTGTAAATTCTCTGAATTATTAACTTTGTTTCATCTGACCCTTTGAACTCAATTTCAGTATTAGATTTTTATTTGAATTGAGTGAGATGATGCAATGGGTTTTCACAATTTGTCTGCTTTTTTGTCCTTTGTAGAGAAATTTACATATCACACAAGGTGAGGAAATGTATTTATCCAAGGGAGCCTTAAAGTAATTGAACTGGAAAGTTTGTTTTCATATAAAATTTAAGAAATACTGCTACTTTCAGTGCGTGGACGAAGAAACAGCTCTGAGTATCTCTCTCAAGCTGTTGAGACTTTCCCAGAAACCTCTGGGAGAAAAGACACTATGTCAGACTATAAAAGTTAAACTTATTTGTGTTTATTTATTATGTCCTCGAGGTGATTCCTCATCAGCTATTCTTGAACATTGACCGGTTTTACATGGTTTGGCCATTTTCCTTGGAATATGTCCTTCAGTTAACAAGGATTCTATTTGGAAGACGATAGGCTCCCTCATGAAACCTCCACACGCAGCCACTTTAATAGATGTCGTGTTTTCTCTGGGCGCTGCAGAGGAGGACGGCAGCCAACCTGCGTGACCCCACGGGGTGTCTGGGGCAGGGGGCAGAGCTGGTGCACCCCTCCCTCACCTTCTCCCATGACCCTCCAGAATCACACCTGCTCTATGCTTTGATAACCTCAAAATATTACTCAGTTTTGCAGTCACTGAAACTATTCTTCCCTCTTCTTTCTTCTCTCTTTTTTTTTTTTTAATAATTTTACTTATTTATTTATACTGGCTGCCTAGGTCTTTGTCGCTGTGTGTGGGCTGCTCTTCAGGGGCAGTGCGTGGACATTTCATTGAGGTGGCTTCTCTTGTTTTCTTTTTTTCTTCCAGGCCTGGGACATCAATAATAATGTTTTCTCTTTCTATATCTTGTGCTTGTATTGTTGCACAAGGTAAGACGGACGATCTCTCATTTTGTTCTTTCCTTTTACCTTTATTTTTCCCCTTTACTCATGTCTTTTTTTTTTTTTATTCTTAATCCCTCATTCCTTTCCCTCTTTCCTCTGGTTTATAGTTGCTTACAGCATGCAGTGGCAATTATTAAGTGCTGTTATACTTATTATTGGTACTTATAGCTAAGCACATTGATAACATTTACACTAAATTAATCACATCATATTGCTTTTTTTTTTTTTATCTTAATGCTCAACTGTGTTGTATCCATGGCCCTCAGTTCTCATCATGTCTTCCCCTGGACTTCATGGTGACTCTTTGATTAAACACACATATGCACAGCACCATGGTCAGGAAACGCTGGTCTGAGTTCTGTCAAATTGGTGCTTCTTTGGGGCTTCCGCATTTGCCTGGGGCAGGAGAGTAAAAGGGAGGGTGGGAGGCTGTTAACAGTGCAGTCGTCTTCAAATGACTGGCCTCTGTGCACCTGCCATTGTTGGTCGAGCCGCGCAGAGACGAGCTAGTCCACTGTCCTTCTGATGTGAAGGTGGAACGTGACCTAGACCCCGAAAGGGGGAGAATGGTGCCAGGAATTCTTCCCGCCTGAGGCAGGGCTCTGGCTGTTTTAAGTGGTTCTCAGTCTTTCATGAGTGTTCAGATCACCTTCGGACCTGATGAAAATGTTGATGTTGCTAGAGGAGATCTGGAGTGGCATCTGAGACCCTGTATTGCCGTCAGGTTCTCAGGACCTGCTGCTGCTGCGTGGCCGAGCCAGCCTCTCTGCCGGCACATTGGCTCGGAGTCTGCCCGCTTCAGCACGTGCATCTCCAGCTTGTGTGAGAACAAATAGCAACGTGCTAGTGTCTGGGGACTTAGGATTATAGTGCTTGGTGGGTGCCATTATGTACTCAAGGCCAGATGACACTTGGTGCATACAACCAAGTCATTCCAGCTAAATTTTGTCCATGAATATGAAACGATAACACTGCTTTTTCCTCTTGCATGGCTTCTCAAGCCTAACACTGCATAGTTTAGACTTATATATATGTATATATATAGAGAGAAAAGATTTTATATAGATGGAATGAATTTTGTTGCAAACTGGGGGCGTATATATTCCATATATATATATATATATATATATATATATATATACGTGTGTGTATATGTGTGTCTGTCTGTATACATATATATATATATATATATATATATTTTTTTTTTTTTAACCATTTTCAAAGTGCCTTCTGAGTTCTGGTTCTCTCTTCCCTGGACCAACTAGATGCTAACATTTTTTCCAAACTAGCACACAGAGTTGAGAAATTATTGAAGAGTAACCTAGCAAGAATATTTAAAGGAAAAAAGATCAGTTGTCACGGAACATAGACTTTTCTCTGCGGGTTGTGGACGGATATAAAGCACCAGTGTCTGCATCTTAGTAAATGATAAAGAGCCGGTGATTGTTGGTTCTGTGTCAGTTTGGCTAGGCTGTGGTGCCAATAGTCTAGATGTTGCTGTGAAGGTTTTATTAATGATTATTTACAATCAGTTGACTTTAAATGAAGGAGTAACCCTTGATGAAATGAGTGGACCTCATTCAACCAGTTGAAGGCCTCAAGAGCAAATACCCCAGAACTGCTCGAGGAATTCTCCCGAGGGGAGAATGGTGCCAGGAATTCTTCCCGCCTGAGGCAGGGCTCTGGCTGTTTTAAGTGGTTCTCAGTCTTTCATGAGTGTTCAGATCACCTTCGGACCTGATGAAAATGTTGATGTTGCTAGAGGAGATCTGGAGTGGCATCTGAGACCCTGTATTGCCGTCAGGTTCTCAGGACCTGCTGCTGCTGCGTGGCCGAGCCAGCCTCTCTGCCGGCACATTGGCTCGGAGTCTGCCCGCTTCAGCACGTGCATCTCCAGCTTGTGTGAGAACAAATAGCAACGTGCTAGTGTCTGGGGACTTAGGATTATAGTGCTTGGTGGGTGCCATTATGTACTCAAGGCCAGATGACACTTGGTGCATACAACCAAGTCATTCCAGCTAAATTTTGTCCATGAATATGAAACGATAACACTGCTTTTTCCTCTTGCATGGCTTCTCAAGCCTAACACTGCATAGTTTAGACTTATATATATGTATATATAGAGAGAAAAGATTTTATATAGATGGAATGAATTTTGTTGCAAACTGGGGGCGTATATATTCCATATATATATATATATATATATATATATATATACGTGTGTGTATATGTGTGTCTGTCTGTATACATATATATATATATATATATATATATTTTTTTTTTTTTAACCATTTTCAAAGTGCCTTCTGAGTTCTGGTTCTCTCTTCCCTGGACCAACTAGATGCTAACATTTTTTCCAAACTAGCACACAGAGTTGAGAAATTATTGAAGAGTAACCTAGCAAGAATATTTAAAGGAAAAAAGATCAGTTGTCACGGAACATAGACTTTTCTCTGCGGGTTGTGGACGGATATAAAGCACCAGTGTCTGCATCTTAGTAAATGATAAAGAGCCGGTGATTGTTGGTTCTGTGTCAGTTTGGCTAGGCTGTGGTGCCAATAGTCTAGATGTTGCTGTGAAGGTTTTATTAATGATTATTTACAATCAGTTGACTTTAAATGAAGGAGTAACCCTTGATGAAATGAGTGGACCTCATTCAACCAGTTGAAGGCCTCAAGAGCAAATACCGAAGTTGCCTAGAGAAGAATTCTGCCTTAAGACTGTTACATAGAAATCCTGCCAAAGTTTCCAGCCTGCTGAGATGACCTCAGATTTCAGACTCAAGTCTGCAGCATCAACTCTTGCCTTGGTTTCTAGCCAGCCAGCCTGCCCCCTAGATTCTGGACTTGCCAGCCTCTGCCATTACATCAACTTCTTAGAAATAAAATGTATGTATCGTCTCCTGTTGGTTCTATTTCTCTAGAGCATCCTCATCGACACGGGGCCCATCCCTCTTTAACCAAAGTCTTAGGCTCCTTCTCTCTTCAGTCTAATGTGTCTTAATTTTCCTTAGAATAAGTTAATTGAAAGAATAGGGCTTAAGTTCCCTAAGGAATGTGCGTTGCATCATTCTGCATGAAAGACTCCTCATATGCCAAAGAGGTCTTAAATATTTTGGGTATGTTCAGGAGTTGGAGGAATGAGGAAAGATGCTTGAGGAAAGAGAAAACAATAAACGAATTAAATAATCAAGGATTAAAGCATAGAACCAAGTGTTTAGTGTCGATGGTAAGGTGGTCACTGTGCATAATGGAAGGAGAAATCGAGTGGGATATCAGCATGGAGGGACATGAGGCACCACACTGGAGAGGTTGGCAGTGAGAGACCGAGGGGGTGGTGGGGATTAGGATATTTACAGCGCAGGTAATGGAATGAGTTGACAAATAGAGGCAAGAAGGAGACGTTGCTGATAGAAAGGGAATCCAGACTTACCAGATCACCACGCCTCCGGCCATGTGCACCTCGGTCTCGAGCATCAGTTACTTGCACAGAGGTGCTTTTCCGTGACTCTGCAGAGAAAATATTTCCTGACAGTTGGGCTTTCCGAGAGCAAGTGTGATTGTTAACATTTTCAAAGGTCAAGATTCAGCAGTTTTTTTCATGGTAACACAGCACAGCGTGATGTGATGGAAATTAACACCTTAAAATGTGTGTGTGTGTATGGGTGTGTGTGTGTGTGCGCGTGTGTGTAAAACAGCTCCAACCGGACTTTTTAAAACCTCGGCTTCCTGCATCGTGTGACTAAGAGTGGTTAATTAAGCCAGGATCACTTTTTCCAGTCCACCCATACTTCGTAAAAACCTGTTGTAATTTTTTCTTGATTTATTAGCTCTTTTGTATTTTTCTTTTGCAATTCGCAAAAACAATCATGAGCTCCAGTGAAAGGACTTTCATACCAATATGTGACCTGATGATTTACTGATGCTTTTCACATTGTGAAAATCCATTCGTGCTAGACCAGCCTCTGCAACTCACTCTTAGAAATAAAATGTATGTATCGTCTCCTGTTGGTTCTATTTCTCTAGAGCATCCTCATCGACACGGGGCCCATCCTCTTTAACCAAAGTCTTAGGCTCCTTCTCTCTTCAGTCTAATGTGTCTTAATTTTCCTTAGAATAAGTTAATTGAAAGAATAGGGCTTAAGTTCCCTAAGGAATGTGCGTTGCATCATTCTGCATGAAAGACTCCTCATATGCCAAAGAGGTCTTAAATCTTTTGGGTATGTTCAGGAGTTGGAGGAATGAGGAAAGATGCTTGAGGAAAGAGAAAACAATAAACGAATTAAATAATCAAGGATTAAAGCATAGAACCAAGTGTTTAGTGTCGATGGTAAGGTGGTCACTGTGCATAATGGAAGGAGAAATCGAGTGGGATATCAGCATGGAGGGACATGAGGCACCACACTGGAGAGGTTGGCAGTGAGAGACCGAGGGGGTGGTGGGGATTAGGATATTTACAGCGCAGGTAATGGAATGAGTTGACAAATAGAGGCAAGAAGGAGACGTTGCTGATAGAAAGGGAATCCAGACTTACCAGATCACCACGCCTCCGGCCATGTGCACCTCGGTCTCGAGCATCAGTTACTTGCACAGAGGTGCTTTTCCGTGACTCTGCAGAGAAAATATTTCCTGACAGTTGGGCTTTCCGAGAGCAAGTGTGATTGTTAACATTTTCAAAGGTCAAGATTCAGCAGTTTTTTTCATGGTAACACAGCACAGCGTGATGTGATGGAAATTAACACCTTAAAATGTGTGTGTGTGTATGGGTGTGTGTGTGTGTGCGCGTGTGTGTAAAACAGCTCCAACCGGACTTTTTAAAACCTCGGCTTCCTGCATCGTGTGACTAAGAGTGGTTAATTAAGCCAGGATCACTTTTTCCAGTCCACCCATACTTCGTAAAAACCTGTTGTAATTTTTTCTTGATTTATTAGCTCTTTTGTATTTTTCTTTTGCAATTCGCAAAAACAATCATGAGCTCCAGTGAAAGGACTTTCATACCAATATGTGACCTGATGATTTACTGATGCTTTTCACATTGTGAAAAGAGAAATCCATTCCGTGCTAGGGTGGGAGGGGCAGGGAAAAGGAGGCCCCTCCCAGGGGTGTTCTGTGTTTATAGTGTTGGTTGGGCTTTGGCTCCATCAGAGGTTATGGGGATGGAGGGGTGGGAAGTGATGCTCATTTGTACAAATCAGCCATAGTCACCAAGAAAAATGAAAAATTGATTTGTGGGATCCGTTACTATATGAGCATGGGACTTTCAAAGGTACCCCAAGTTTTATAATGTATTATATTTTGCAGTTTCAAAAGTACATGTTCCAAATGGTGAATTCCATGCCTGAATCTGGCCCATGAAATAAAATCTATGGACCAGAAACCTTATTTACTTTGGCTTATTTTTGGTCCCCATTTAAAAAAATCTATTAATGAGTCAATTGATTAGCATTTTAAGTTGTCTGCTCTGGGACCATGCTGTTGATGAGGCATTTGGAAGAAACGAAGAATACATACGTGTTGAAACTAACAAAATCCTTTAGGATTCATTACAACTCCTTTAGGGTCAACCCAAGGGAATGGCTACCTACTCCAGCAGTCTGGCCTGGGAGCTCCCGAGGACAGTGGGCTACAGTCCATGGGATCGCAGAGTCAGACATGACTGAGCAACTAACACTTTCAGTTTAACAACACCTCTTTCCAACTGCTCCCCCAAATACCTCCTAACCCAATAACTAGTTACTTCTTAACTAGTTTTGCCAGATTTAGCAAATACAAATACCAGGGCACTTGCATTTATCTGGGAACTCAGCCATCCCTGTAATCTTCATCATCAACACTTTCCACAGTCTTCTACTCTAGAATAGGTTACTATGAAATAATAGCAAACATCCCGATAAATCTTAAGTTTAAAGATAACATCTACCAATGATAATAAACATGATATAGACTTGGACTTAAAGCAGGAGCGTGTTCGGTTTAAAGGTCTGCAGAAAGGAGAACACTTTGTTTAACACTTTTCCTTCCCCCTTTGACCTTGTTTCTTTTCTTTTTTGCGGGGGGAGGGGGGAGGCGGGCCACTTCTATTCGTCTTTCATTTCTCTATTTTCATCCATTGTTGTTCTTTGGCCCATGTGGGCCTCCCATCGGCGTGGCCTCTGTTGTCGCAGAGCGCCGGCTCGGCGATTGGACACATCCATCCAGCCGCTCCGCGGCACGTGGGATCTTCCCAGGCCAGGGATCGAACCAGCGCCCCTTGCACTGCAAGGCGGTGTCCTTACCCACTGGACCACCAGGGCAGCTCTGACCTTGTTTCTTGATTGGCATAATCTTGCTTTCTAATGCCAGTGAGAGTAAGGAGAGAGTATAGTTTGGGGTGCCTTTTAGCCTTATCCAAGCTGAATCTACTCCTTGTTGCACATTACCATGTTGCCTACACAGAAATCAGGGCTTTGAGAAACATCCAGCAAAGAAAGCAAGCACTGGCATCTTTGTCTGCCATTTTTCACCAAATTGTGGCAAAAGCAACTGCTGTTTTTCTTTTTGTTAACAGAGAATCTCAGAGTATTGATTGGTTGGGGCTGGAAGTTGGTTTTAATGCAAATTTTCAAAAAGTTATATTTTTGTAGCAGTAAAATCATACTTTTAGAAATCAAACTATAATTTTTTTGATCTTACAAAATCCATCTCTCCATCCCTCTCTTCCTCTTGGGCCTTGGCTCTCTCCTCTACCCCTGCTTCTGAAACTGCTAGCCAGTTAGTACCTGCTTACACAGTGAGGATATTTACTCCCTCAGATTTGAATATCAAGCTGTGGGAAAACTCGGCTGCCAGCCCAACCCCAAGGCCAGGGAAGTTGAGGATCTCACTGTAGCTTACACGCCTTCTATTACGTGGAGATCAAGCTGCGATTTCAGGAAAAAATCATGTAATACATGATCATGGGTGTGCCAAACCATGCAAAGCTGAGGCACATGGTTGATGTGAACTCTGAGGATTATGTAGAGAATGAACTGCAAGCACAGTGGTGAAGGGGAACTTCAGCTGCTTTGGAGACCTCAGTTAGCAGCTTCCCAAACGTTTCTTGCCAAAATGATGTTCGCCATCTGTTTCCAAATAGCATGGCCCTGTATGTTTAGACACTTTTGCCCTAGAAGGGACCCTCGTCTTCTGGAATCAGCAGCTCATTGTCTCTTCAATGGCACAGAATTGGCTTTGGAGAATGACCGTTTCTGAGAGAAGGTCATGGTGACTTAGCAGCACCAAGGTTTTCCGCTTGGTGTTTCTGACTGGGTCGAACTTGTGTAGATGAAGGAACAAGCGAGAGCTATACCACAGGAAAAATAAATAAATTTCCTAGTGTTTCTCCAAGTTGCAGAGAAATGAATGGATCACTTCTGTCAGCACTCAGCCACAGGAGTTGACTGACCATCCTTAGATGGTAGTATTAAGACAGTTGTCTTAAGAATCAGGAGCACTGGACACTTGAAGTCCTTATTCCAGAAATGGGTTTAGGCAGTTTTCTCAGTTGCTTAATGGACCACTCAGTTCTGGGCAGCATCCGCTAAGTGACACCAGGGTTCCAATGTAGACTTAATTTTGGGCTCAGAAATGCCTTTAGGGTTTCTTGGTCAAGATATTCAGAGAGAGTTTGAAAGAATGAGCTCCAGTCAGTACCTCTTATTTCTTCATTGCATCTGAGTGTGGGAACAATGAGCAGAAAAAGTACACACCCTTTCCTCTTGTTGAGGAGACTGTCACCTTCCATGAAGACTGGACTAGTAGCCCTTAGACTCTGTTCCAGGGGAAAATGAAATTTCCTAAATATATAGAACATTTTTTAAACTGCTAGCCAGTTAGTACCTGCTTACACAGGGGTATTTGAATATCAAGCTGTGGGAAAACTCGGCTGCCAGCCCAACCCCAAGGCCAGGGAAGTTGAGGATCTCACTGTAGCTTACACGCCTTCTATTACGTGGAGATCAAGCTGCGATTTCAGGAAAAAATCATGTAATACATGATCATGGGTGTGCCAAACCATGCAAAGCTGAGGCACATGGTTGATGTGAACTCTGAGGATTATGTAGAGAATGAACTGCAAGCACAGTGGTGAAGGGGAACTTCAGCTGCTTTGGAGACCTCAGTTAGCAGCTTCCCAAACGTTTCTTGCCAAAATGATGTTCGCCATCTGTTTCCAAATAGCATGGCCCTGTATGTTTAGACACTTTTGCCCTAGAAGGGACCCTCGTCTTCTGGAATCAGCAGCTCATTGTCTCTTCAATGGCACAGAATTGGCTTTGGAGAATGACCGTTTCTGAGAGAAGGTCATGGTGACTTAGCAGCACCAAGGTTTTCCGCTTGGTGTTTCTGACTGGGTCGAACTTGTGTAGATGAAGGAACAAGCGAGAGCTATACCACAGGAAAAATAAATAAATTTCCTAGTGTTTCTCCAAGTTGCAGAGAAATGAATGGATCACTTCTGTCAGCACTCAGCCACAGGAGTTGACTGACCATCCTTAGATGGTAGTATTAAGACAGTTGTCTTAAGAATCAGGAGCACTGGACACTTGAAGTCCTTATTCCAGAAATGGGTTTAGGCAGTTTTCTCAGTTGCTTAATGGACCACTCAGTTCTGGGCAGCATCCGCTAAGTGACACCAGGGTTCCAATGTAGACTTAATTTTGGGCTCAGAAATGCCTTTAGGGTTTCTTGGTCAAGATATTCAGAGAGAGTTTGAAAGAATGAGCTCCAGTCAGTACCTCTTATTTCTTCATTGCATCTGAGTGTGGGAACAATGAGCAGAAAAAGTACACACCCTTTCCTCTTGTTGAGGAGACTGTCACCTTCCATGAAGACTGGACTAGTAGCCCTTAGACTCTGTTCCAGGGGAAAATGAAATTTCCTAAATATATAGAACATTTTTTTCTTTTCTTTCCTGAAGCACAGCATATAGATACTTGCAAAATTACCTTGGGTGTCATGGAGGTGTGGGTATCTTGATTTCAGATGTTTCAAATCACAGGATTGAAAACCTTTATGATGGACTATGTTTGTTAATTTATGGGTGGTATTCCTGATGATTTCCTATGTCAGAGGTTAAAGAAATACAAAGACCAAGGGGATAGGGACTGTTATTGTAAGAGGTGGTGGTTTGTGATGGGATCCAAGACCAGGGTGTGGTTTTTCTAGAACTACCTCCAGACAGGACTAAGGTGCCAGGCTGAAGCCAGTGTTCAGACTGGCATGGTAGGGTAAACAAAGCAGAATAGTTCAGTGTTTGTGTTTTCAATGTCTCTTGGCTACCTTCCTCCTCCTTCTCCTTCCTTTCCTTCTTAACCCACCAGATCCCTGACTTTCTTCACCAGAAGGACCTTTGAATTCTTCCTGCTGGAGACAGGAAGCAAGGAAGTGAGCAAACAAAAACACCAACAACACCTAACTAGAGAAAAAAAGCAAATATCTCCAATTGCCCTTGCTACCAATTTTAGGTACTTTACATATGTAAATTAATGCTGTTTTCCTGAAAATATCAGAGGTTGGCATTTCAGCTGAAACTTAGACAAGTTAGTTGATGAGTCCAAGTCACGTAGTGGATAAAAAGTGGAATTTGGTTTCACATTCTGGTCTGTTTACTAAAACTGTCTCCTTTTATACAACACTATACTTGTGTGTAGTGAAAATGTCATTTTATAAATTCTACTTAGAAGATGTAGAGCTTTCATAAGCCCCAGTTCATTGCTTTATTGTACCACCTCTTTCTAAAAGAAGTATGAAGTTGCTCAAGGGACAAGAAGCAAAAGACTTTGATCTTTTCTTAAGTCCTGAAGAACTCCTGGGGTCAGGTGGGAAGGAATAGATCAAAGTCCACAGTAATGGTAAACCTTAACTGTTTCCTATACTAAGGATGATAATAACAGTCATCATAAAGACTAATACTGGAATGACCACAGTATGTCAAGCATTATGCTGTATGCTCTATATGCATCATCTCATTTAATCCTCACAGTGACTATAGGAAGTACTTGTCACTAATTACATAATTGGTTGAGAGGTCAGTTAATTCATCCATGGGCAAAGAGTCACATAAGTTTTTTGTGAATCTGTGTTTTCACCCTTCACTGCTATGTGCTGGATTATGCCCTTTACATTTGAATAAAATGAATAAAGTGCTGCTTACTGTATCAGTGACATATGATTTCAGAGAGATCACCTTGGACACGCAGTCATTTCTGTATGTTTTGGTGCTGCTATCAAAATCAACAGAGGCAGTCCTGTGCCTTGGGCCGAAAGGATGCTGAGTCGTACCTAAGAAAATGCATGTTAATAGAAAACTGGCAGTTGAACTTGGAATGAATTGACTCTTCTTAGCCCATTCTTTCACCTGCCATGTTAGAAACTGGGTTGATTGTGTCTGTGGTTGGGGCTGGTTTTTTGGGTTTTTTTGTGTGTGCTGATGTCTCCATTTAATAGAGACACAGAGAGGAAGGCATTGGGAGGAGAATGGGCCCTGTTAGCAAGGAAGCATAGATGAGTCAAGATGATGGTTGGTGTGATGTTTGTTGGCAGGAGGAGTTCTGCGTTTATCTGCAGGGTGAAATAAGAGAACAGAAATCAATGCGCTCAAAGTATAAGAATTTCACACGAAGAAGTGGAAGGCAGAGGAGAATGGAATTTCTTAAAATCTGCCATGAATTGTGTCTGCTTTGTTGTCGCTGTTTAGTTAATAAGTTGCGTCTGACTCTTTTGCGACCCCATGCGCTGTAGCCTGCCGGGCTTCTCTGCATGAGATTTCCCAAGCAAGAATACTGGAGTGGATTCCCATTTCCTACTCCAGGGGCTCTTCCTGACCCAGGGATCGAACCTGCATCTGCACTGTCAGGCAGATTCTTTACCACTGAGCCACAAGGAAGCCCTATGTCTACTTTAAATATGTGCTTTTATGAGGTTGGCATCATTTTGCTCATTTTATAGTCGCTCATATTGCACGTCAAGTCTAAAGAACTTGCCTGATGTCCCATTTTTAGTAAGTGAAATCTCTCCAACTCAAAAGCATGATCTTTCCAGCTCTAAAGGCCATGATCTAGTTAATACTCCCCGTTGCCTGCCATGTTTCAGCAAAGATTTTAAAGTTTGTCCCATATGCAAGGGGCTGTGTGTAAAGGGCTGCTTTTTGAATGGACTTGCCTATTTCCAGGAAAAAAAAAAAATTAGATTGTCCTTGTGTTTGGGAAATTTGAGTGCTCATTTGTTGAGAGCAGGGACTGCTGAAAATGCTCGAAGATTTGTCTAGGATTTGCATTATTCAGAGCATTTCTTTTTTTGGTGCTGCTATCAAAATCAACAGAGGCAGTCCTGTGCCTTGGGCCGAAAGGATGCTGAGTCGTACCTAAGAAAATGCATGTTAATAGAAAACTGGCAGTTGAACTTGGAATGAATTGACTCTTCTTAGCCCATTCTTTCACCTGCCATGTTAGAAACTGGGTTGATTGTGTCTGTGGTTGGGGCTGGTTTTTTGGGTTTTTTTGTGTGTGCTGATGTCTCCATTTAATAGAGACACAGAGAGGAAGGCATTGGGAGGAGAATGGGCCCTGTTAGCAAGGAAGCATAGATGAGTCAAGATGATGGTTGGTGTGATGTTTGTTGGCAGGAGGAGTTCTGCGTTTATCTGCAGGGTGAAATAAGAGAACAGAAATCAATGCGCTCAAAGTATAAGAATTTCACACGAAGAAGTGGAAGGCAGAGGAGAATGGAATTTCTTAAAATCTGCCATGAATTGTGTCTGCTTTGTTGTCGCTGTTTAGTTAATAAGTTGCGTCTGACTCTTTTGCGACCCCATGCGCTGTAGCCTGCCGGGCTTCTCTGCATGAGATTTCCCAAGCAAGAATACTGGAGTGGATTCCCATTTCCTACTCCAGGGGCTCTTCCTGACCCAGGGATCGAACCTGCATCTGCACTGTCAGGCAGATTCTTTACCACTGAGCCACAAGGAAGCCCTATGTCTACTTTAAATATGTGCTTTTATGAGGTTGGCATCATTTTGCTCATTTTATAGTCGCTCATATTGCACGTCAAGTCTAAAGAACTTGCCTGATGTCCCATTTTTAGTAAGTGAAATCTCTCCAACTCAAAAGCATGATCTTTCCAGCTCTAAAGGCCATGATCTAGTTAATACTCCCCGTTGCCTGCCATGTTTCAGCAAAGATTTTAAAGTTTGTCCCATATGCAAGGGGCTGTGTGTAAAGGGCTGCTTTTTGAATGGACTTGCCTATTTCCAGGAAAAAAAAAAAATTAGATTGTCCTTGTGTTTGGGAAATTTGAGTGCTCATTTGTTGAGAGCAGGGGACTGCTGAAAATGTCTTCCAGAGAGAATCTTTAGGCCTCTAGGATTTGATGCTGATTAGGGATCTAGTGCTGAGGCTGGAAAGAACAGTGGTTTAAACAACAGAAGTTATTTTTCTCTTTAAAGCCTTGTGAAGGTAGGAGGTCTGAGATCCGACTGTGCTCAGGTCTTTAGAGACCAGGGTTCCTCTCCTTCCACCTCCCTGCTCCATTAGTCTGTCTGTTCCTTAAAGCATGAGACTTCCATAATTAAGTTCATCTTGCACGCCAGGGTGGCTACTAGAGTCCTGGCCTTGGTTCTTTACTATGGACAGGAAAGAAAACTTGAGAAGGGTGAAAGGGCAAATGCCAATTACCCATCCCCCTACCCTCTTCGGGAGCTTTCTCAAAAGCCTCCAACAGAAATTCCAAATTAGGTCTTATTGGCTACCCTTAGCAACAAGGGACTTTGCAAATACAGTCTTCTGGCTGGGCACCTTGCCACGCAGATTACATTTGAGGTTCTATTACTCAGAAAGAATGGGATAATGGCTATTGGATAAGCCACTTGAAGCATTAGCCTCGCCACAATTAGCTAATCAGGTACTTGCTCCCAGCGGCGGGACTTCCAATATACGTTCATTAAAATAACATCCTCCTTGCCATGTGTGGTCTGGGATCATTAACAAAGAATTGGGTCAGCTGCTTGCTTGAGGGAGAAGCCACGGAACAGTAGGATGTGGACCGTGTGTGTTTGGAGCCATGCCGTCTGAGGACTGTCACCGTGGGCTGGGAGAAGGAATGACTCACAGGCGCTCATAGAGATTAGTCACCGTTCCTTCTGGGTCCTCATAAACCATGTCCAGATCGAGCTGGAGAAAGACAGCTATGTGGAGCTGCTTTCCCATTGGCTCCAGACCGGAGAGAGACTCCCCACCCAGGCATCCTTCTAGCTCATTTCTAAGTGTTGCACTTAATCATATTTATTTTATTATGAGTAAATAATTATACGATCAAAAGACTAGAAGGAAGCTGGGGTCGTCTTCTCGTGAAGGAAGGACCACAATCACTCTCTCCCCAGGCAGTTTTTCAAGGTTAGCATTCAGGCAGTCTCCCTCCAAACTCCATGCGTTCGGACTTATTAAACGATGTAAGAGTTTTATCCATCTACCCTTGAGTGAGTTTGAACAGCCCCGGAGATTTCTCTGTCACTCTGATCCCCGACACAGACTTCCTCCCAATGCTGTGAGGGTCTCTTGGGAGGCAGAGGTGTGGCTCGAACCTCCATCACGCGCCTCCCCTCCAATCAGCCATGTGATGGTGGAATTTTTATTGGTCATAAATTTTTTTACTGGCTAGATTACGGTGATTGAAAGCCTCACACCCAGTAAATACCGTCTGCTATTTGCTTTAGCAATACCTGTGGAAAAGGGCAACTTGGGACCCAGGCACCGTGGAGCTGGTGAAGCCATTGGCCATGCAGAACGCGTTGGGGGCCCCTGTGACTGATGACCAGGGGTCGCTCTTGGAGGGAGGTCCGCGCAGCGAGACCCTGTCGGTGCATGCCGCGGCCATGTGGAGCTGTGATTCACCTCACTGACTATCAAAGCTTTCTGCAGCTCGGCTTGCTGACTTTTGACCAGAGGTTCCCTTTCAACACGAGGAAAATCTGCCTAGAGAGAGAAAGAGAGAAAGCACATTACGGGGAAATAAACGGCGGCCGTGTTTCTGACGGTCTCCCTCGATTTTATTGCCCGAGGAGCCTCGGCTCAAGCCGGCCCTGCGGTGTCGCCAGTGGATGTGTATTGTAGCATTTTATGGAGCATGGTTTATATCAGCGTAGATAATTACACAAACAACAAGGGGGATATTCAATAAAACCCTGTTTGATGGCCAGTGCCCCCACACAAAACACCTCTCGCAGGCCAAAGACGTGAGTGCGGTTCCGTCACTCTCTTTGCGGCCCTGTCGACTGCAGCGCACCAGGCTTCCCTGTCCTTTCCTCTCTCCTGGGATTTGCTCAAAGAATGAGTAGTGGGGTGTTGATAAAGCAGGACCCTCAGAAATCTGCTTTCACTGAAAACCACTCTCTGCAACAAGTCTTGAAAGAAGGGGTGGGACCTGCGAGCCTGTGGTCCGCATCTGCTGCCTCCCCTCTGACCCCGGGTTGTTTGACTCGACGGTCACGACCCTGAACCGAACGAGGAGGATGGCCTGTCCCTCCGTGGGTGCGGCCTTGCCCTCGGGCCTCCCCGCAGTGCCGAAAGCCCTCTTGCTCTTTCCTTCCTGGAAGAAATGCCAGAATTTCACTGCCCCCCCCCCCCCAAAAAAATAGGCTAGAAAAGAGAGACGCAAACAGCAAATGTGCCACAGTGCTCAGGGATCAAGGATTGAAATACAGCCTCAAATGTCACATATATCTAGAGAAAGCTCCAAATGTTGCCTACACCAAACCCGGAGCATTTATCTGCTTAGCTTTCTTTCATCTCTGGCCGGTTTTTAACCATTAGATGACTTACAACCATCATGTTGGCAGAGGCTAGGTTAAGGGGTGGCTGAAGGGCTTCTCCTTTTCAATTCAGTTCCTTGGGTAGGTGGTGTTGGCACGGTGCTTGTGGCCCCTGGGGGCCAAGTCTGAAGAAACACACGCATTTCCCGGGCTGGAATCCTGTGCGTCAGGGCCTGGTGTGCAGCTTAGGAAGGGAAAGAGAACTTGATACAGAGAAAGTGGGAGAAGGTGAAAGGAGTGCATCCATTAAAGGAAAAGAAAAGTCATGAACGACGTGAGGAAAAAATAAAGTGACTTACAAAATAAAAGAATGAAGGGAGGGAGAAAGTGATAAGAAGGAGAATAAGGACTAATCTGCTGGAAAACGTGCTTGAAAGTCACAACCATCTTTGAGATAAAATCACTGAATTGATTTCGTAAGGGCTCCTGATGGTTCTGAAGCGCGAGGCTCACGCTTTCTCCTCGTGCTCTGTCTGTCCACAGTCATGACCGAGCCTGCCCTAGCACCAGCGATGCCGTGGGCACGCAGCTTGGCTTCTCAACAGAAAGTGCCCTCCAGCCATAATGTGAATTTCCAGTGTATTCACGAGGGGAGAAGGCCTTGACCAATCACAGAAACAGCCTTTTACATGCAACGCCATCCAGCTCTCTGCCAGCCAGTGGCTCTAATCTCGGCCGAATGTGCAGTGTTTATTTTTCCAGGAATGGGGCCTTCTATGACTCACGGTCCTCAGGTGGTACTTACTAATGGAGCCTTGTCCACGGCAAGAATATGACACACGGCAAGACAATCACACACAACTGCCCAGCTAATGGGGGATGAAGCTTCAGTGACGTGTGTCCCACCAAAGCGCCGCCTCCTCCTGGCCCCTGGACTGTGTCATGGGGATAAAATATTGCCATCTGTTGGCATCCTGTGCGAGCAGGCTCCACCACGCAGAACAGTGATGTTTTTCCAGGCCGCCTCTTGCATTTCTCCAAGGAGGCGACCTGTGAAAAGCACTGGGGAAGAGAGGAACATGGCGCATAGGAGCCTGACCTTACAGGAAGAGAAACATGATGCCTTTCTAAAAGTTCAGACCTAGAGGAGACATTGCAGCATATCCACCTAAGAATCTCTTCCCTCCAGGCGTGGCAGCAGCCAAAGTCATGGCAGTTTGCTGACACCCAGCTGGACAGACTGTAGCCTTTTGGTTCAGACACGTGGTCGAATGATCGTAGAGAACACGCGTGTGCCCCTCACAGAGAGTCCAGAGAGGTTTTCCTCCAGGAGGACCTTTACTTATCGCTGGAGAGAGAACAACAAGGAGGTTGATCTATAAAAATCACCCATGTTATGGGGTAAAATGGTAAATTACAATAAAATGTCCTCCACTTTAATTATCCATACATGCTGGATAAACCTGACAAAATTGTATTCGTTTATTTCTCTGAACTTGAAAAACACAGAAGAAAATTGTCTTATAGAAACAAAGTGGAAACTAAAAAGTAGTGTAATGATCATGAGAAGCTTCTGAAGTCTGGAGAGGTGTTTTAACCAGACTCAGTAACCTGGAACTTGATTATGTCCATTTGGAGACATAAATGCAGTGCGTTAGAACTAAGGTCTCTCCATGAAGTTGGGCTGCTTGAAAGGCAGCAGCTTCGGAAGATGAGGAGTAATAAATACAACTTTCCTTACAAAGGCATGTCAATATTTGTCTGGGTGTTGCCTGAAGAAAACCAACAAACAAAAACTCCTCTGACAAAAACCGCAGCAGAAATCCTAAGAATTTCACAGAGTTGAAGTCAAAATTTACATTATTTTCATATTTCAGAAGTGCCCAGACCAGAACATTTACAGAAGGGCAGTTACAACAGCCCATGTCCACTGGTATTGTGGCACTGTAGAGTGTCCCAGAAGTGAGCCAGAATTTTCTAGAATGATTTTCCTATAAATCAGCCTATGAAAAAGTCCCACTGAGAGACAGAGAATAATCTCAAACCCACTAATGAGCTCTCAATATCATACTGTGGAATGCAAAAAAAAAAAAAAAAAAAAAAAACCAAAAAACACTCCATGACCAATGTTAAAAGAAACTATGGCTCAGAATTTAAGAGCGTCAATGTATTCCTCAGGCTCAAGAATCCTAAATTCAAAGGTGTAACTGAAAACCTATATTTAGGCACGTTGTCATGGATGAGGAATCCCAAAGACAAATGTAACTCTCCATTCCAACCAGAGCGAAAAGAAAGCTGCCTCAGCATTCACAGCCATGAAAAGTCATGCAACACGTGGTCAAGGTTCCAAAGTGCTGATTTGCTTCATGTCTCCAGATTTCAGCTACTTCATATAGAAGGAACACTTTAAATGAAGACTCAGGTTCCTTTCCCGTTCTGTAAAAGAGAATCGGGCACAAGTGAGTGACTTGAACGCACAGCAGATGGCATATACAGAATGTGCATATACTTTCTTTCCTCCACTTTAATTATCCATACATGCTGGATAAACCTGACAAAATTGTATTCGTTTATTTCTCTGAACTTGAAAAACACAGAAGAAAATTGTCTTATAGAAACAAAGTGGAAACTAAAAAGTAGTGTAATGATCATGAGAAGCTTCTGAAGTCTGGAGAGGTGTTTTAACCAGACTCAGTAACCTGGAACTTGATTATGTCCATTTGGAGACATAAATGCAGTGCGTTAGAACTAAGGTCTCTCCATGAAGTTGGGCTGCTTGAAAGGCAGCAGCTTCGGAAGATGAGGAGTAATAAATACAACTTTCCTTACAAAGGCATGTCAATATTTGTCTGGGTGTTGCCTGAAGAAAACCAACAAACAAAAACTCCTCTGACAAAAACCGCAGCAGAAATCCTAAGAATTTCACAGAGTTGAAGTCAAAATTTACATTATTTTCATATTTCAGAAGTGCCCAGACCAGAACATTTACAGAAGGGCAGTTACAACAGCCCATGTCCACTGGTATTGTGGCACTGTAGAGTGTCCCAGAAGTGAGCCAGAATTTTCTAGAATGATTTTCCTATAAATCAGCCTATGAAAAAGTCCCACTGAGAGACAGAGAATAATCTCAAACCCACTAATGAGCTCTCAATATCATACTGTGGAATGCAAAAAAAAAAAAAAAAAAAAAAACCAAAAAACACTCCATGACCAATGTTAAAAGAAACTATGGCTCAGAATTTAAGAGCGTCAATGTATTCCTCAGGCTCAAGAATCCTAAATTCAAAGGTGTAACTGAAAACCTATATTTAGGCACGTTGTCATGGATGAGGAATCCCAAAGACAAATGTAACTCTCCATTCCAACCAGAGCGAAAAGAAAGCTGCCTCAGCATTCACAGCCATGAAAAGTCATGCAACACGTGGTCAAGGTTCCAAAGTGCTGATTTGCTTCATGTCTCCAGATTTCAGCTACTTCATATAGAAGGAACACTTTAAATGAAGACTCAGGTTCCTTTCCCGTTCTGTAAAAGAGAATCGGGCACAAGTGAGTGACTTGAACGCACAGCAGATGGCATATACAGAATGTGCATATACTTTCTTTCCTTCCCTTATTGATTTAGTGAGAAGTTGGAGACTAGGAAAGTGAAGGAATATCAACAGCCCATGGAAAGAATTTTAAAGTACCTTCCTAGAATCAGGCCACGTGGATGTCATGACACGAGGCAAAACCTCCATCAAACCACCGTCTTTTCTTCTGTGACATGCAGTTTGTTGTCCTTTGGAAAACGGTGACAGATTTGCTCACTGACGCCAAGGTCTCTAGGCTGACAGGTCGACGGCTTCCCGTCCGCGCGGGGGAGCACAGCAGAGCTCTGCGCGTGGACTCCGTTGCCGGATGTCTGCTCCCAGGACGCTGGCCACTGAGCTTACCTTCCCTTCGGTGCTGAACCCTATCTTGTTTATTTTCACTTCTTCAATACTCAGGGCTCTCTAACAGCCTGTATGCAAAGGTCATGGTCAATGAACTCGATTTTGGTGAAAAGACAGCCTCAGCGAGGCCGCCGTGTGCCGGACAGAGCCAGCGCAGTGGGGGCTTCAGTTCTGATTCAGATCCTAACTCGACTCTTCCCGTCGAGTTTCTCTCTCCTGTCAAGTAACTGTCCCTGTCTTTCCTGCCTTCTTCTGAAATGAGGAAGTCAAGGGTGGATTCACAGACCTTGTAGAACAGTCTAGATCATTTAACTTGGGTGGTTTTATGTATTTTTCTTTGGAAATTTTTAGTTTTATATTTGGTATAGCTGATTAACAGTGTCATGGTAGTTCCGGGTGAACAGTGAAAGGCCTCAGCCACACACATACGTGTGGCCATTCTCCCCTTCCATCCAGGCTGCTGCAGAACATGGCGCAGAGTCCTGTGTGCTGTGCAGCAAATCCTTGTTGGTTATCCATTTTAAATATAGCCGTTGTTCATGTCTGACTCAGACTCCTTGACTATCCTGTCCTCCTGGCAGCCGTTTGAAGTATGTTTTCTACGTCTGTGAGTCTCGTTCTATGTTGTAAATAAGTCTATTTGCATAATTTCTTTTTAGATTCCACATAGAAGGAAAGTCATACGATATTTATCCTTCTCTGTCTGACTTATTTCACTCAGTATGATACTCTCTAGGTCCGTCCATACTGCTGCAAATGCCATTGTTTCATTCTTTTTTAATGACTGAGTAATGTTCCTTGTATCTATGCACTGCATCTTCATTATCCGTCCCTCTGTCGATGGACATTTGGCTTGGTTCCATGTCTTGACTGTTGTAAACAGTGCAGCAGTGAACATTGGGGCGCGTATATTCTTTCAGATCATGTCTTTCTTGCGATATATATCCATAATGTAGATGTTTTGAGCCTGGTTCTGGCAGCTGTATAATTTTAAGTTTGATTCATTGGTTCAATGTTTCTTGCGATATAACATCCAGTTAAAAGTCGTGAGCTCTGCCAATGGACGCTGGCCACTGAGCTTACCTTCCTTCGTGCTGAACCCTATCTTGTTTATTTTCACTTCTTCAATACTCAGGGCTCTCTAACAGCCTGTATGCAAAGGTCATGGTCAATGAACTCGATTTTGGTGAAAAGACAGCCTCAGCGAGGCCGCCGTGTGCCGGACAGAGCCAGCGCAGTGGGGGCTTCAGTTCTGATTCAGATCCTAACTCGACTCTTCCCGTCGAGTTTCTCTCTCCTGTCAAGTAACTGTCCCTGTCTTTCCTGCCTTCTTCTGAAATGAGGAAGTCAAGGGTGGATTCACAGACCTTGTAGAACAGTCTAGATCATTTAACTTGGGTGGTTTTATGTATTTTTCTTTGGAAATTTTTAGTTTTATATTTGGTATAGCTGATTAACAGTGTCATGGTAGTTCCGGGTGAACAGTGAAAGGCCTCAGCCACACACATACGTGTGGCCATTCTCCCCTTCCATCCAGGCTGCTGCAGAACATGGCGCAGAGTCCTGTGTGCTGTGCAGCAAATCCTTGTTGGTTATCCATTTTAAATATAGCCGTTGTTCATGTCTGACTCAGACTCCTTGACTATCCTGTCCTCCTGGCAGCCGTTTGAAGTATGTTTTCTACGTCTGTGAGTCTCGTTCTATGTTGTAAATAAGTCTATTTGCATAATTTCTTTTTAGATTCCACATAGAAGGAAAGTCATACGATATTTATCCTTCTCTGTCTGACTTATTTCACTCAGTATGATACTCTCTAGGTCCGTCCATACTGCTGCAAATGCCATTGTTTCATTCTTTTTTAATGACTGAGTAATGTTCCCTTGTATCTATGCACTGCATCTTCATTATCCGTCCCTCTGTCGATGGACATTTGGCTTGGTTCCATGTCTTGACTGTTGTAAACAGTGCAGCAGTGAACATTGGGGCGCGTATATTCTTTCAGATCATGTCTTTCTTGCGATATATATCCATAATGTAGATGTTTTGAGCCTGGTTCTGGCAGCTGTATAATTTTAAGTTTGATTCCTGTGAATTGGTTCAATGTTTTCTGCTTCATAGCAAACTGCCATTATCCCCAAAACCATCCAGTTAAAAGTCGTGAGGATATCAAAGAAAATAGGATCATTAAGCAGCGTATCTGGTGTCCAGAGGTGTCCGTCATAGCTGACAGCCCTCTAGCTCTCTAAACAGGAGAGCTGAATATTGTAAAAGTCCATCTCATTACTTTATGAGAGTTCTAAATGTCCCTCAAAACAACAGCAGCAAAGGTTAGATGACATTTCCCTGGTGTATTAAAGCTAAAATGCTTCACATGTGTGTTTTGATACACACTGCCTGCTCTGTCGTGCCTAAACATAAATCTTTTGGCAAAATTGGGAGACTATTGGAAATTACAAGCTGTAAACATCATTTGGACGTTTTGGCTTGTGGGATAACTCAAGGTCGCAAGGCTGCTTGATTTCCTTTCTGAAATGTACTTTGATGTTAGTTGAATGAGTTGCTGTGTTTTCAAGATGTCATCTCCACAACTCGTTGTGCCTCCAGTGTCTTATCCGTTCATCACTGGCACACCTTAACATTTTAGTGAATTAAACAAAAAAGAGGCCAGAGCTCTCGTGTGCCCACAGTGGTAGAGTCCAAGCCCACGCGTGGTATCAGCTCCCTAGAGGGAGGCTGCGCTCACGATGTTTGTTCTGCTGCAATCAATCACATGCTTTTCGAATGTCAACATAATTTTCATGGTCTGCTAAAAAGTAGTATTCATAATAGAAAAAAATAATAGAGCTACCATTAAAAATCGATCTGTCACTGTTCCTTTTAAAATCATTGGTTCTGCCTGAACAAGCTGTATGGAATTTTCAAAGTTTCCATCCAATGTATGCCCACATGCCTGCTTGGAGAGTTGACCTGGCTTTCTGCATTCCATGCAGACTTCGCCTTATGCAGTTCTGTCCTCAAGTAAAAATATGATGAAGGAATAGAGTGATTTTATTCTTTCTGGAAGTGGAAGCTCGTCTACAGCCATACCACTCTGAATACACCCGATCTCATCTGAAAGTTGTGGTGCTGTGGACAGGTGCCTACAAGAGTAGGCTCCCCAACAATATCGGCCGTATGCTGGTATTTGAAGTATGAGCAGCTCTCAGTGAAAACCACCAGAATTTTCATGAAATCTGTGGTGTTTTTAGACTTCCCAGAAATGAGAATTTCTGATAGACAATTGCTGCTTATGCCCCCAAAACACTTTGTAAATGAGAATATCGCGAACAGACCATGTATTTGGGCATCTTTCAGCTTAAAGCCATTTCATTTTATGAAAATAAACGTGCCAATCCTTAGAAAATCCCCCTGAAAAAAACGACTTTCTTTCGTGGTTAAAATGGAAACAGTCTGACAGCTAAGTCATCATTTGTCACAGTAACTGATACATATTGCATGATCCTTTAACAAGAAACCAATAACCTGTGATTATAAGGATCATAATTGTCTTACACGATGGTTGGATTTCTACTTTAATAAATCATTAATATTAGCATATATATGGGGTCAAAACAATAGGTCTGTACAATCAGTTTAAGTTAGAAAGTGGGAAGAACAAAAATGGGAAAGAATCAAACTAAATAAACAACTGATGGATTTTTTTTTCTTTTGTATTGATGTGTCAGTTCTTAGATACTACATATGCATGTCTGCTAAGTTGCTTCCAACTCTTTGCAACCTCATGGACTGTAGCCCACCAGGGTCCCCTGTCCATGGGATTTCCGAGGCAAGAATCCCAAAGTGGGTTGCCATTTCCTTCTTCAGGGGATCTTCCTGACCTGGGGATCGAACCCCAGTCTCCTGCATTGCAGGCAGACTCTTTACTGTCTGAGCCACTACAGACTTTCAAAGACCTTGTTAAACCATCTGAGGGCAGGGAAAATATTAGGTAGTTCCAAAATGTCAAAATTATAAAATAAAAATCTTTTAGTTACAAGAGCATAGTGTACTGTTGGCTCATTTTATCTTGTTTTATAGTATGAATATGTGGGTAATAATCTCAAAAGCCCAAGTGCCTAAGATCAAAGGAGCCCGTAAAATGACTGCCATCTCATGAGAACTGGGTGAATAAATAATCACATCTCACATTCTTCAGAGCATAAGAAGGAATAAAGACACATGCTATGCCACCAGTTTGGAAAAGTACGCAGGATGTGCAATTAAGTGAAGAACAGAAAGAGACATGATATGGAGTGCATTGTGCAGCCCCATTTGTGTAAGAAAGAGAAGAAACAAGAGAAGAGACTTAGGTCTTTCTATTCTGTTCCTGTGAGTGTCAATACTGTAGATGTGTGTGGAACCAGGAAATGCTTCTCCTTCTGTGACTGGCTTACTGCTCTTAGCATAGTGTTCTCTAGGCTCATCCATGTTGTTACATATTGCAGGATTTCCTTCTTTTTAAAAAATTTGATTAGTAATCCATTGCACATTTATATCATATTCTCTTTGCCCACTCACCCATTGGGGGACCATTAGGTTGTTTCCATATCTTGGCTTTTGTGACTAAAATCTCCTAGAGTTCCTGATTTCAATTCTTTTGCTAAATACCCAGAAGTCAGATTGATGGATCATGCTCTTTTCCATAGTGGATGTATAATTTTGCATTCCCATGGGACCATATTTTCCAGTTTCTTCATATCCCCATTAATACTCATTGTCTTTTACTTTTTTTTTTTTTTTTAATAATAGCCCACCTAACACCTGTGAGGAGATAGGGACAGGGAGCAGAAAGTGAAGAGTTGCTAATCAATGGGAGAACATTTTAATTATGCAAGGTGAGAAAGTCCTAGAGATCTAACTTAAAATCTACTAGAGAATAGATTTGAAGTTAAATGTTACGACCATAATAAAATGAAAAGTAAAAATATCATTTCATTCATTTCTACTTGTCTGAAGAGGAGTAGAAAGACACACAAGAAACTAATAAACATGGTTACCTGTGAGGTAGAAAGGTTGAACAGCATAGAGCTGATGAATCAGAGTGGGGTCATTCTGAGACATTTTAGGTACATTTAAAAATTATTTTCAAACCGTATGTACCATATATGTAACATAGTGTTTAAATCATCAAAAATGCAAAATAGCTGGCTCATTTTATCTTATTCATAGAATTTGGTTCATCATTTCTAGACAGTAAAAGTTTGTAAGCCCAATTTTCCCCTTGACAATAAATCCATTACAACCAAAAGAATTGATGCTTTAAGAGATTCTTCCAAAAAAGATGTCAAATAGGTTTTGCTTGGTGGTTCAGTGATAAAGAATTCACCTGCCAATGCAGGAGACACAGGTTTGCTCCCCATTCCTGGAAGATCCCACATGCCATGGAGCAGCTCAGCCCGTGCACCGCCACTGTTGAACTTGTGCTCGAGGGTCCGAGAGTGTCAGCTCCGGAAGCCTCTGCACCCTCGAGCCCGTGTTCCTTAACAGAGGAGCCACCGCAGCGAGAAGCCCACACACTGCAACTAGAGAGCAGCCCCCAGAGCAGTGAAGACCCAGCAAGCCAAAAGTTGTTTTTTCATTAATTATTTTCAAAGACACCAAATAAACACCCAAAGCTTTAGGCGAAAAATGTCAAGCCAGGAGATATAAGAGTCTACCATCAGTGTTAGGTTTTGAAAACTTCGTGGTTTCCAAATTCCCAGAAATGCCTTCTGGTCTTCACTGTTTTCCAGGGCTGGTCTTCACTCTTTTCTTGCCAGGAGGCTCTAACCCCAAATCCCACTGTGGTGAGGCAGAATATGGTGACTGCTCACCAACTATCGTATGGGTTTAATGCAGAAAATAAAGAAAGGGAGACGTCCATTGGAAATTCAGACTTCTTGGGCAATTCTGGAGGTGGGTGGATAGTCATTGCCATCTTTGGCTCAGAGCCAGCACACCTGGGCGTTCACACCCGAACCCTCCTTCCTCGGTCCCCTTGCATTGGAGGGCTGTTGGCAGCGTGTGTGCCTGTGTGCCTCCCTGCGTGTGTGTGTGTGTGTGTGTGTGTATGTGTGTGTGTGTGTAAGTAATAGTCCTAGACAACCCTGCAGAACACCTGGAGGCAAGGCTTCTCTTTGATGGAGTTTTGAGACAAGGGATGCAGACCCCAAGTGCTCTTTAATGATTATAGACATGCAGGCATATGTAACATAGTGTTTAAATCATCAAAAATGCAAAATAGCTGGCTCATTTTATCTTATTCATAGAATTTGGTTCATCATTTCTAGACAGTAAAAGTTTGTAAGCCCAATTTTCCCCTTGACAATAAATCCATTACAACCAAAAGAATTGATGCTTTAAGAGATTCTTCCAAAAAAGATGTCAAATAGGTTTTGCTTGGTGGTTCAGTGATAAAGAATTCACCTGCCAATGCAGGAGACACAGGTTTGCTCCCCATTCCTGGAAGATCCCACATGCCATGGAGCAGCTCAGCCCGTGCACCGCCACTGTTGAACTTGTGCTCGAGGGTCCGGGGTGTCAGCTCCGAAGCCTCTGCACCTTGAGCCCGTGTTCCTTAACAGAGGAGCCACCGCAGCGAGAAGCCCACACACTGCAACTAGAGAGCAGCCCCCAGAGCAGTGAAGACCCAGCAAGCCAAAGTTGTTTTTCATTAATTATTTTCAAAGACACCAAATAAACACCCAAAGCTTTAGGCGAAAAATGTCAAGCCAGGAGATATAAGAGTCTACCATCAGTGTTAGGTTTTGAAAACTTCGTGGTTTCCAAATTCCCAGAAATGCCTTCTGGTCTTCACTGTTTTCCAGGGCTGGTCTTCACTCTTTTCTTGCCAGGAGGCTCTAACCCCAAATCCCACTGTGGTGAGGCAGAATATGGTGACTGCTCACCAACTATCGTATGGGTTTAATGCAGAAAATAAAGAAAGGGAGACGTCCATTGGAAATTCAGACTTCTTGGGCAATTCTGGAGGTGGGTGGATAGTCATTGCCATCTTTGGCTCAGAGCCAGCACACCTGGGCGTTCACACCCGAACCCTCCTTCCTCGGTCCCCTTGCATTGGAGGGCTGTTGGCAGCGTGTGTGCCTGTGTGCCTCCCTGCGTGTGTGTGTGTGTGTGTGTGTGTATGTGTGTGTGTGTGTAAGTAATAGTCCTAGACAACCCTGCAGAACACCTGGAGGCAAGGCTTCTCTTTGATGGAGTTTTGAGACAAGGGATGCAGTGCAGACACTCAAAGTGAGCTACTTCTCAACTACGACTTCACTAACATGCCAGAAAGAATTTTTCTGAGTGTTCAGTGCATGGGGATTTCCAACCATCCACTGGACCTTCCCTGCCCGCGCCGTGCCAGGGCTTGCAGGAGGGGGAGAAGGCAAGTGGCCCAGGGGCTCCCACCCACGCTCTCCTTCCCTAAATACCACCTGCATCCCCGCGGGGCCGGCCTCTCTGGCTTCAGGCTTTGGATTCTTTCCTCAAAATAAAAGACACCCAACCCGTCGTGGAATTTTTAGTCATCTCATTCCTAAGCAGATGATTCATCAGTACAGAATCAGGTAAACACAGAGGAAAAAACTGTTGCAAGTATACAAACGTTCCTATGTGTCATTTTGATAAGATGGTACTCGAACCGCTTTTGCGTGGCAGTTGCTAGTCAGGAAAATCTCCCGGAAGAGGAAAATGGCAACCCACTCCATGATTCTCGCCTGGGGCGTCCCATGGACAGAGGAGCCTGGTGGGTCACAGTCCATGGGGTCGCAAAAGAGTCGGACCAACTTAACACATTAAGCACAAGCACATCTCAGGCAATGATTTGCCCTTACTGGCCTCTGGAAGTCTCATTCATAACCCCTCTGAGATCCTGTTTCCTCAGGATTAAGTCTTATCTAAGTCTATGGGTCTTAGATGTTCCTTTTATGGCATAGCACATGAAAGCAATTTATACTTAATTATTTTCAGAATATATGTCTTATGTATGTATTATGCTACATACTAATTATTCAATCACAATATTAATGATAATAATAATCAGCCTTGAAGAATTTTCAAACTGCAGGTACCTTTACCGAATTGAGTTCAAATTTATCTTTTCACAGAAGAGGAAAATGATTTCCAAGAGGCGGTGGGACTTGCCCGGGTCCCTCATCTATTATTGGCAAAGCAGTGGTCTCTCTATCGTGGGCCTCTAGTACCCAGTCTAGACTTCCTGGTGCCACGTCCCGTTACCATACTGTTACCACAGAGAAACACTCTGATTGCAGATTTTTAAAAGGTATCTATGCATTTTCACATAAACTTGAAAAAACTGTTTAATCTCTTAATAATCTTGTTTCCTTTAGAATTGTATGTTTTATTAATTATATTACAATAAGCAATCATTCTTTTATGAGCATTTACTAACAAATATACCTTTAAGCATATGCTGGCATTTCATACCCTGTGGCTAAGTTTAGAAGTGCTGCACAAATCAAGAAAAAGACACACAAAAGTACCACAGTGGGCTTCCCTGGTGGTCCAGTGGGTAAGGACACCGCCTTGCAGTGCAAGGGGAGCCAGTTCGATCCCTGGCCTGGGAAGATCCCACGTGCCACGGAGCCGCTGGACCGATGTGTCCAATTACTGAGCCAGAGCTCTGCAGCAAGAGAGGCCACTGTGATGGGAGGCCCGTGCAGGCCAAAGAACAAAGATGGATGAAAATGAATAAATGAAAGACCAATAGAAGTGACCAAGAAAACAACAAAAAAATGTACCGTGGTGCTGAAATCCTCAGCCAGTGAGGCTAAGTTGTTGGCCAAGGGCTTTTCCACTTTGTCTTGTTTTTGTTTTACACTATCTCTTCTGGTGCATTCTGTACTTTTTAAGTACTGACTTCTGATACTTTAAAAATCAAGACACACACACCCCAGGGTAAAGTTTCTGGAATGGGTAGAAATTTTCTGCAGCCAGTGGTCGTTGGATGTTAGCTGGGAAAGTCGGACCAACTTACCACATTAAGCACAAGCACATCTCAGGCAATGATTTGCCCTTACTGGCCTCTGGAAGTCTCATTCATAACCCCTCTGAGATCCTGTTTCCTCAGGATTAAGTCTTATCTAAGTCTATGGGTCTTAGATGTTCCTTTTATGGCATAGCACATGAAAGCAATTTATACTTAATTATTTTCAGAATATATGTCTTATGTATGTATTATGCTACATACTAATTATTCAATCACAATATTAATGATAATAATAATCAGCCTTGAAGAATTTTCAAACTGCAGGTACCTTTACCGAATTGAGTTCAAATTTATCTTTTCACAGAAGAGGAAAATGATTTCCAAGAGGCGGTGGGACTTGCCCGGGTCCCTCATCTATTATTGGCAAAGCAGTGGTCTCTCTATCGTGGGCCTCTAGTACCCAGTCTAGACTTCCTGGTGCCACGTCCCGTTACCATACTGTTACCACAGAGAAACACTCTGATTGCAGATTTTTAAAAGGTATCTATGCATTTTCACATAAACTTGAAAAAACTGTTTAATCTCTTAATAATCTTGTTTCCTTTAGAATTGTATGTTTTATTAATTATATTACAATAAGCAATCATTCTTTTATGAGCATTTACTAACAAATATACCTTTAAGCATATGCTGGCATTTCATACCCTGTGGCTAAGTTTAGAAGTGCTGCACAAATCAAGAAAAAGACACACAAAAGTACCACAGTGGGCTTCCCTGGTGGTCCAGTGGGTAAGGACACCGCCTTGCAGTGCAAGGGGAGCCAGTTCGATCCCTGGCCTGGGAAGATCCCACGTGCCACGGAGCCGCTGGACCGATGTGTCCAATTACTGAGCCAGAGCTCTGCAGCAAGAGAGGCCACTGTGATGGGAGGCCCGTGCAGGCCAAAGAACAAAGATGGATGAAAATGAATAAATGAAAGACCAATAGAAGTGACCAAGAAAACAACAAAAAAATGTACCGTGGTGCTGAAATCCTCAGCCAGTGAGGCTAAGTTGTTGGCCAAGGGCTTTTCCACTTTGTCTTGTTTTTGTTTTACACTATCTCTTCTGGTGCATTCTGTACTTTTTAAGTACTGACTTCTGATACTTTAAAAATCAAGACACACACACCCCAGGGTAAAGTTTCTGGAGAGAAATGAGAGCTAGAGCAGATCTGCCTCGTTGCTGGCCAAGTCCAGCTGGTCTCTGGTTGGATGTTAGCTGGGCATGTGGCGGGCGTTAAGAGCGTGTTGACGTGTGCTCTGTTGGTGAGCATGCTGTAAATCAGAGGGAATTCAGTCATTCGCCCCCTCTGTGTGTCCATTTTTATGGCATTACATGCAGAAGATAGAGCTGACAATGATTTTTACCATGTTTATTTTAGATATGTTAAAAGACACATAGGGAGTTGATTTGCTTTTAGTTTTGAAAAGGAAAGCGGTTTTCAAATAATTATGGCTGATTTGCCTGTTGTGAGGCAACAGCCAACACAACATTGTAAAGCAATTTTCCTCCCATTAAAAAATAAATTTGAAAAAGAAAAATTACCTTCTTAAAAAAAATTTTTTTTGAGTCCCAAACATATCATGTTAGAGTGAAGCGCTTTCCCCCTGTGAATCAGAATGTATCAGCTTAGGGCCATCTTCCCATAATCCCCCGAGAGGGATAACCATGTGTTCCTTGTCAAGATAGCCTCCACATGGTCGTCATTTTTGATCAAAGACATAGGTTTATATGGGAAGATGAAAGCGTACATCCTATTTGTTTAATAAAGACTCAATGACTTCTCACACCACCAGACTGTTGGAGAATCGACTTTTCTCCTGGATCTGTGTCTCTGCATGACTGTGAAGGGAAGCTGCGGAGAAGCAGAAGCAAGGGACAGAGGGTGGCGTTCTGAGGAGCCAGAATATTCCAGCTCCAGGATCCACTTTTAGTATCGGGTTTTTTTGCGGGTCTGAGAATGACTTGTGAGTGGGCACAAGAGAGGCCACTGTGATGGGAGGCCCGTGCAGGCCAAAGAACAAAGATGGATGAAAATGAATAAATGAAAGACCAATAGAAGTGACCAAGAAAACAACAAAAAAATGTACCGTGGTGCTGAAATCCTCAGCCAGTGAGGCTAAGTTGTTGGCCAAGGGCTTTTCCACTTTGTCTTGTTTTTGTTTTACACTATCTCTTCTGGTGCATTCTGTACTTTTTAAGTACTGACTTCTGATACTTTAAAAATCAAGACACACACACCCCAGGGTAAAGTTTCTGGAGAGAAATGAGAGCTAGAGCAGATCTGCCTCGTTGCTGGCCAAGTCCAGCTGGTCTCTGGTTGGATGTTAGCTGGGCATGTGGCGGGCGTTAAGGCGTGTTGACGTGTGCTCTGTTGGTGAGCATGCTGTAAATCAGAGGGAATTCAGTCATTCGCCCCCTCTGTGTGTCCATTTTTATGGCATTACATGCAGAAGATAGAGCTGACAATGATTTTTACCATGTTTATTTTAGATATGTTAAAAGACACATAGGGAGTTGATTTGCTTTTAGTTTTGAAAAGGAAAGCGGTTTTCAAATAATTATGGCTGATTTGCCTGTTGTGAGGCAACAGCCAACACAACATTGTAAAGCAATTTTCCTCCCATTAAAAAATAAATTTGAAAAAGAAAAATTACCTTCTTAAAAAAAATTTTTTTTGAGTCCCAAACATATCATGTTAGAGTGAAGCGCTTTCCCCCTGTGAATCAGAATGTATCAGCTTAGGGCCATCTTCCCATAATCCCCCGAGAGGGATAACCATGTGTTCCTTGTCAAGATAGCCTCCACATGGTCGTCATTTTTGATCAAAGACATAGGTTTATATGGGAAGATGAAAGCGTACATCCTATTTGTTTAATAAAGACTCAATGACTTCTCACACCACCAGACTGTTGGAGAATCGACTTTTCTCCTGGATCTGTGTCTCTGCATGACTGTGAAGGGAAGCTGCGGAGAAGCAGAAGCAAGGGACAGAGGGTGGCGTTCTGAGGGAGCCAGAATATTCCAGCTCCAGGATCCACTCTGTTCTTAGATAATCGGATTATGTTTTCTGACATTTTAACTCTCAGTTTATATTTACGGTGTGTGCATGTGCTCATTGCTAAGTTGCGTCCAACTCTTTGTGACCCCGTGGACTGTAGACCAGCGGGCTCCTCTGTCCGTGGGATTTTTCAGGTAAGAACACTGGAGTGGGTTGCCATGCCTTCCTCCAGGGGGTCTTCCTGACGCAGGGACCGGGCCTGGATTTTGTGCACTGGCAGGCCGATTCTTTACCTCTGAGCCACCAGGGACGCCCAACAGTACTCAAATTAGGCATAAATATTGGACTTCTAGATAGGACTTTTTTTGTTTCTTTGTTCGTTTTTGGATTAAGGATTTGGCTGATAAAGAATTTGAAGAGCACTGCACTTTGAATTTTAAGATTTCTTCTATCCAAGGATGTGTTGTTACGAAGAGCCAAGTGGTCTCCATAAGACATGGTTTATAATCTTTTGATTTAGAAGAGCAAACATTCAAGAAAACAAACAAACAAAACCAGACTAGTGATGGTTTAGTCACTAAGTCATCTCTGACTCTTGTGACCCCCATGGGCAGTCAGGACCCCCGGGACCGCCAGGCTCCTCTGGCCATGGGATTCTCCAGGCAAGAATACTGGAGTGGGTTGCCACGCCCTCCTCCAGGGGATCTTCCCAACCCAGGGATCAGACCTGGATCTCCTGCACTGCAGGCAGATTCTTTACCAACTGAGCCACCGGGGAAGCCCAGACTACACGAGACCAAAGTAACAGCTGTGTTTCGTCAGACCTCTCGAGGATCTGTCAGTGAAGTGACTCAGGCAGTAGCAGTGGGCTGATTGGTTAAAGCATGCTTTTCTGTATGTCTTCCCTGGACACATCAAGAGATGCACCCCTCTGTTGTATTTAATCTCTTTCCAAAGGCTGCAGTAGTGGAATGGGGCCTCGGGTTAGACTTCTCACACCACCAGACTGTTGGAGAATCGACTTTTCTCCTGGATCTGTGTCTCTGCATGACTGTGAAGGGAAGCTGCGGAGAAGCAGAAGCAAGGGACAGAGGGTGGCGTTCTGAGGGAGCCAGAATATTCCAGCTCCAGGATCCACTCTGTTCTTAGATAATCGGATTATGTTTTCTGACATTTTAACTCTCAGTTTATATTTACGGTGTGTGCATGTGCTCATTGCTAAGTTGCGTCCAACTCTTTGTGACCCCGTGGACTGTAGACCAGCGGGCTCCTCTGTCCGTGGGATTTTTCAGGTAAGAACACTGGAGTGGGTTGCCATGCCTTCCTCCAGGGGGTCTTCCTGACGAGGGACCGGGCCTGGATTTTGTGCACTGGCAGGCCGATTCTTTACCTCTGAGCCACCAGGGACGCCCAACAGTACTCAAATTAGGCATAAATATTGGACTTCTAGATAGGACTTTTTTTGTTTCTTTGTTCGTTTTTGGATTAAGGATTTGGCTGATAAAGAATTTGAAGAGCACTGCACTTTGAATTTTAAGATTTCTTCTATCCAAGGATGTGTTGTTACGAAGAGCCAAGTGGTCTCCATAAGACATGGTTTATAATCTTTTGATTTAGAAGAGCAAACATTCAAGAAAACAAACAAACAAAACCAGACTAGTGATGGTTTAGTCACTAAGTCATCTCTGACTCTTGTGACCCCCATGGGCAGTCAGGACCCCCGGGACCGCCAGGCTCCTCTGGCCATGGGATTCTCCAGGCAAGAATACTGGAGTGGGTTGCCACGCCCTCCTCCAGGGGATCTTCCCAACCCAGGGATCAGACCTGGATCTCCTGCACTGCAGGCAGATTCTTTACCAACTGAGCCACCGGGGAAGCCCAGACTACACGAGACCAAAGTAACAGCTGTGTTTCGTCAGACCTCTCGAGGATCTGTCAGTGAAGTGACTCCAGGCAGTAGCAGTGGGCTGATTGGTTAAAGCATGCTTTTCTGTATGTCTTCCCTGGACACATCAAGAGATGCACCCCTCTGTTGTATTTAATCTCTTTCCAAAGGCTGCAGTAGTGGAATGGGGCCTCGGGTTAGACTTAGTTGGAGAGTGCCCGAGAAGTCCTTCCTCAGCTCCTTCCCCGACGCTTCCTTGGAATGCTGTTAGGAAGTTCCCAGAGAGCGGCTAGAATGCTGCTACAAACGGCTCCCCCCGCTCGCTGTGGCGATTCTCCAGGCTGGCTTGCTTCACTCTCTGTGGAGCCCCTTCAGTGCCCTGTGCTGTTGCTTCACACCCTAATTCCTGGTAATGCTGCCACTCACTCCAACCCAACACTTATCCACTCGTGCTTTTCTGGCTCCAATGTTGTAGAGAAAGCTCTCTGCTTTAGTTGCCATCATGTGTTGTGATCTAAAATGGAGCATGGGCATTTAACATTCATTCAATCTCTATTCTGTGTTATAGCTACTATGTGGTGGTGTTTTAGCTTCTCTGTCTTCCAGAGATTTTATAAAACTAGTATTCTAAATTTTTGCTACCACCTTATTCAATGTGACTTATACCAATTGTGAGTCCATGCAGTCGAGACCAACCGTGAGATCGTCCCGTCCCTTTGACCTCTGGGCTTCCTAGGTGTTGCCAGTCGTAAAGAACCACCTGCGAATGCAGGAGATCTAAGAGAGGCGGGTTCAATTCCTGGGTTGGGAAGATCCCCTGGAGAAGGAAATGGCAACCCCCTCCAGCATTTTGCCTGGAGAATTTGTTGAACAGAGGAGCCGACTGGGCTACAGTCCATGCAGTCCCAAAGAGTCAGACTCGACTAAACACACACCTTTGACACGAATATTGACTTAAAGCAAACTTGGTGGACCTCGACTCTTTCCCTATTTTTTTTTTTTAAAGATTCTTCAGTCCTTGTTGAGATTAAGCTTATGCCACTGTCCCACGAAAGTGGTCAAAATGCACGGACAATGTCCCCCTGTCCCTCGTCTCACTTGCTGAGACTCCCCACAACCCATAGCATCTGCCCATGGTCTTCCTAGGTGTCCACCGCCACGTTCCACAGAATCCCGCGTGGCATTTTGTCCCCATCTGTAATAACCCCCGCATTGTTTACCGAGGCCGGGCAATCCGCAGAGTGACTCCTCCTTGCAGCTGCTGTAAGAATGGCTACTGAGGGAGCTCATGGCAGAGGCTCCCCAAGGAGAGGACCTATGATACAGCTCGTGCCCAGCGTCATCTCGGTGCCAACGAACCCGGAGACTGCGTCTTTGAAATATCCCCGCCCAAGCAGTTAAAATAAATTAAGAGGTCTGCCTATTCCAGGAATGGTACCTAAAATGACGATTTTTTTTTCTTCACATCCAGCGATTATTTTTTCAAAAAGGTGCTTTTGAAAACCACCTTTTTGCTAACGGAATGCACAATCTGTCCAAAAACAAGCCTGTGGCTTAGCAGGTTGTTCTACTCGACTTTCCAGCTGAAAGTAAACAGGATGCTTTGCTTAATTTTCCCTATTTCTCTTCATTTACAGTCTTGCCATACTGTCTCCTCCCTCAGTGCCTAAGGCAAATTCAGATGGAGCCACATCCATGGGGCAAGACCAAGGAAAAACCACTTCTGCTCCCTCAGTTTTGAGTTTAGCACAAAAATTCAAACAGAAAAAGAGTTAAAGAAGTTTTTACTGGGCCTTTACCTGTGAAATATTATAGAGCTGACATTAACAGCAGATTCCAGGAAAGTGGTTAAGCGGAAAACCTAGGTTATAGAGAGTTTTCAATGTGAAATATTCCAAAGTACAGATGAAGTGGAGTGCCGTTTGAACATTGGTGGTTAGTGTTCACAAGAAAGAAAAACAGCACCGTCATGAGGTGGATTTCTGTGAATTATTATAGAAAGTAAGCGATTTCTGACTTGATGATGAGTGTTAGTATACAAACATCTTTATTATGACTGATCCTCAGTTACTATATGCCTGCAGAAATGCACAGGAATAAGACACCAGGGCTTTGCCAAGGGAAAATCTATGAGCATTGTCCTTATTATTTTTTTTTTTTTAAGAAAGTCTTACAAATAAATGTAACAGTAGAACCATGGGTCTTCAAAGAGTTGGACACAACTTAACGGCTGAACAATAACAAAAGCACAATTCAAATAGCATTTTTATCCTTAGCCAAATAATATTTTTATTGGTTATTAAGCTTCTCATATATGGGGCTTACCTGGTGGCTCACTGGTAAAGAATCTGTCCATTCAGGAGATGGGTGGGGAAGATCCCCTGGAGAAGGGAGTGGCTACCTGCTCCAGCATCCTCGCCTGGCAAAGACAGAGGAGCCTGGCAGGCTACAGTCCACGGGGTCGCCAAGAGTCAGAACTGTCCTATTAAACAGTGCAGTGAGAGAATGGGTCATGGCTGTATCGAGTCTTTTCACATCCTAAAATATTTCATAAGAATCATTTTGTCGCCTGTACCTAACATCTGCTGTCAGTCTATGGCCCAGGGATCTCTGCTCAGCGCTATGGCCAGCAGGTCCATGGTAATAGGGCAGCCCTTTTGCTAGTTGTCCTTTATCTACTCGACTTTCCAGCTGAAAGTAAACAGGATGCTTTGCTTAATTTTCCTATTTCTCTTCATTTACAGTCTTGCCATACTGTCTCCTCCCTCAGTGCCTAAGGCAAATTCAGATGGAGCCACATCCATGGGGCAAGACCAAGGAAAAACCACTTCTGCTCCCTCAGTTTTGAGTTTAGCACAAAAATTCAAACAGAAAAAGAGTTAAAGAAGTTTTTACTGGGCCTTTACCTGTGAAATATTATAGAGCTGACATTAACAGCAGATTCCAGGAAAGTGGTTAAGCGGAAAACCTAGGTTATAGAGAGTTTTCAATGTGAAATATTCCAAAGTACAGATGAAGTGGAGTGCCGTTTGAACATTGGTGGTTAGTGTTCACAAGAAAGAAAAACAGCACCGTCATGAGGTGGATTTCTGTGAATTATTATAGAAAGTAAGCGATTTCTGACTTGATGATGAGTGTTAGTATACAAACATCTTTATTATGACTGATCCTCAGTTACTATATGCCTGCAGAAATGCACAGGAATAAGACACCAGGGCTTTGCCAAGGGAAAATCTATGAGCATTGTCCTTATTATTTTTTTTTTTTTAAGAAAGTCTTACAAATAAATGTAACAGTAGAACCATGGGTCTTCAAAGAGTTGGACACAACTTAACGGCTGAACAATAACAAAAGCACAATTCAAATAGCATTTTTATCCTTAGCCAAATAATATTTTTATTGGTTATTAAGCTTCTCATATATGGGGCTTACCTGGTGGCTCACTGGTAAAGAATCTGTCCATTCAGGAGATGGGTGGGGAAGATCCCCTGGAGAAGGGAGTGGCTACCTGCTCCAGCATCCTCGCCTGGCAAAGACAGAGGAGCCTGGCAGGCTACAGTCCACGGGGTCGCCAAGAGTCAGAACTGTCCTATTAAACAGTGCAGTGAGAGAATGGGTCATGGCTGTATCGAGTCTTTTCACATCCTAAAAATATTTCATAAGAATCATTTTGTCGCCTGTACCTAACATCTGCTGTCAGTCTATGGCCCAGGGATCTCTGCTCAGCGCTATGCAGCAGCCTGGATGGGAGGGCTGTTTGGGGAAAGGAATCCATGTGTACATAGGGCTCAGTCCTTTTCTGGCTGTTCACCTGAAGCTGTCACAGCATTTTTAGTCAGCTTTACTCCAATGCAGAATAAAGTTTAAAAATAATGTCAGTCATAAAACAAACCAAAATACTGATGTCAATGCATGTAACTCTCGGTTTCTCAAACTGTGATTTCGTGGTTCTCGCGTCTCCCTCTTCACCTTCGCTCGTGTTCCGTGACTTCTCTTTTCAGAGGCAGGGATTGAGCTGGCAGTGTGGATGTCCTCTGGAGGGTTAGGGCAGGGTGCGAGTCCTGTTTGGATGTGACCAGTGTGAGAGCTTTTGATCTTAACTCCCGTGCTCATTTCACCTCCAGTGAACGTCCACAGAGTTGTCTATAGTATCTTAACAATTAAAAAGATGCTTTTCACCATGGAGCTGCTCATATAACCAAAATGATTTTAAGTTTTAAATGCCTGTCTTAAGCTAAGCCTCTTGTTTCTCTCCTTGGAAAAAAACATAAAATGAAAATTAATAGAGAAATTGTATAGATAGTTGTGCTATGCCCAAATCCAGCCATACTCAAATGCTTCCTGTAGAGACACAGAACTTCAGTGACGATCATGTTTCAAATGTCATAGAGAACATTTCTCATCAAAAACGATGATTTCGTAATTAAAGCTTTGTGTCCTGGGGATTCTCAGTGCATTAAGCTCTGAGTGAAAATCAAATAAGCTGATGAGTTTGAAGCCAGACAAGTGAAAAAAAAAAAAAAAAGCCAAGCACCTTCTTTATTTCAGTTGTGGATCAAGTTCTGGGGTTAGAGGTCAAGCACATATCCTAATCTTTTTGCACACTGCTTCTGTGTGGTTGACGAGATCCTAAAGAAGTGTGCCATTTCTCGTAGTGCCTTAGGCATCCAGATCTGGGTAGATTAACTTTCCATTCATGAAATGTTTCATTCAGGTGTTCAGGAATAGTGCAGGAAAAATAAATGAAAACTTAATATGTATTTGCATCAAGTCGTTTTTACCATCCATAACCTGGACTTACTGGAAAATTAGAAAGATAAACTATAAAATTGTTTATGTTCTTTACAAAAACATGCTATCCATACTTAGAAAGCCCAGATCATGTAGTAGGATGAATGTACACCTTTCTGTTTCTTCTACCATAAACAGATGGAAACCTCCCCATCAGCTTTAGATACATAACAGTTTAGCTTAAATATTACCCTGCTTTCAGTTGTAAGTTCCGTTTTAGCTGGTAAGTATAAAGAGACATTTTTTTTGTGATCTTTTAATTACCACCTGCAGTGACCCATTTTCTCTTGTGGTATTTCATATCATTTCCAAGTCAGTTTACTTTCCTGTGATGTATGTTTTCTGGCTGAACTTTCTTTCAACTGGGGGAACGGCTTCACTCTTCCTGGTATAATCCATCTCTAAATTCATATCCCCGAGAGAGTGAAATTTACAATATTTGTTGCTATTGTTATTTTTTTACACCAGAGGAAGTGAAAACTCTTAGATTTGAAGGAAACAGAGATTGCTCATTAATAGTAGATTATTTCTATTTTAAAAGTATTGTTTCTAGTGTTAGCACTAACACATATTTACTGAACCCTTACCGTGTGAGCTGAAGGAGGATGTCTACATGATCATTAGAATAAAAGAAGGATCCGAGAGAAGAAACAGAACTTCAGTGACGATCATGTTTCAAATGTCATAGAGAACATTTCTCATCAAAAACGATGATTTCGTAATTAAAGCTTTGTGTCCTGGGGATTCTCAGTGCATTAAGCTCTGAGTGAAAATCAAATAAGCTGATGAGTTTGAAGCCAGACAAGTGAAAAAAAAAAAAAAAAGCCAAGCACCTTCTTTATTTCAGTTGTGGATCAAGTTCTGGGGTTAGAGGTCAAGCACATATCCTAATCTTTTTGCACACTGCTTCTGTGTGGTTGACGAGATCCTAAAGAAGTGTGCCATTTCTCGTAGTGCCTTAGGCATCCAGATCTGGGTAGATTAACTTTCCATTCATGAAATGTTTCATTCAGGTGTTCAGGAATAGTGCAGGAAAAATAAATGAAAACTTAATATGTATTTGCATCAAGTCGTTTTTACCATCCATAACCTGGACTTACTGGAAAATTAGAAAGATAAACTATAAAATTGTTTATGTTCTTTACAAAAACATGCTATCCATACTTAGAAAGCCCAGATCATGTAGTAGGATGAATGTACACCTTTCTGTTTCTTCTACCATAAACAGATGGAAACCTCCCCATCAGCTTTAGATACATAACAGTTTAGCTTAAATATTACCCTGCTTTCAGTTGTAAGTTCCGTTTTAGCTGGTAAGTATAAAGAGACATTTTCTTGAGATCTTTTAATTACCACCTGCAGTGACCCATTTTCTCTTGTGGTATTTCATATCATTTCCAAGTCAGTTTACTTTCCTGTGATGTATGTTTTCTGGCTGAACTTTCTTTCAACTGGGGGAACGGCTTCACTCTTCCTGGTATAATCCATCTCTAAATTCATATCCCCGAGAGAGTGAAATTTACAATATTTGTTGCTATTGTTATTTTTTTACACCAGAGGAAGTGAAAACTCTTAGATTTGAAGGAAACAGAGATTGCTCATTAATAGTAGATTATTTCTATTTTAAAAGTATTGTTTCTAGTGTTAGCACTAACACATATTTACTGAACCCTTACCGTGTGAGCTGAAGGAGGATGTCTACATGATCATTAGAAAAATAGGAAATGCAAGGATTCCCTGAGAGAAAGGAAACCTTGAACATTAAACCATTAAAAGCATGACATTTGAGTAGCTGCTCTAGAGAATGGCTCCATGCACACGCGTGTAGGCTGAGCCGTCACCCTTCGTGAGATTATGCCACCTGTATCGACTTTGTTGATTTCCCCCGTGTCTGGCTGTGCTTTTGCCATGTGGCTTTAGAGCGCGAGGGTGTGATGTTAATTGCACACAATTGTCTGTGGAAGCGCCCAGGACACCTCAGGCACACAGGACATGTCGGTGCTGCACAGCACGGTGTTCGTGTCTTGGCACCCACGCATGAGGCTGAGGTTGAATCTGAATCTGAATCCTGTTATTTCCTGACTGTTAAGAGAATTGAGTGTGAAACCTGTGTGCACAGACTTCAAGTCACGTGTGCTTCCCGGCTCCCGGAACAGAGCTTAGCACCCAGGATGTCTTCAGAGCATCCCGGGCTCGTGTTTCTTTCTCTTTTTCTTTCTTATTTTTTTTCTTATTTCTTTTAAAGATGGAAATAAGGACTCTTCATTATTAAGAACTATGAAGTCAGAAGAGAAAAAATAGACCATTCTTGTATAAGAGAACAAGAGTGAAAGTGTTAGTCGCTCAGTTGTTTCTACCTCTTTGCGACCCCATCGACTATAGCCCACCAGGCTCCTCTGTCCATGGAATTCTTCTGGCAAGAATACTGGAATAGGGGGGCTTCCCTGCTAGCTCAGTGGTAAGGAGTTTGCTTGCCAATGCAGGAAACATGGGTTCGATCCCTGATCTGGGAAGATCCCACATGCTGTGAAACAGCTAAGCCTGTGAGCCACAACTACTGAGCCTGTGCTCTAGAGCCTCAGAGCCATAACTGTGGAACCCAACTCTTCACTCTTCCTGGTATAATCCATCTCTAAATTCATATCCCGAGAGGTGAAATTTACAATATTTGTTGCTATTGTTATTTTTTTACACCAGAGGAAGTGAAAACTCTTAGATTTGAAGGAAACAGAGATTGCTCATTAATAGTAGATTATTTCTATTTTAAAAGTATTGTTTCTAGTGTTAGCACTAACACATATTTACTGAACCCTTACCGTGTGAGCTGAAGGAGGATGTCTACATGATCATTAGAAAAATAGGAAATGCAAGGATTCCCTGAGAGAAAGGAAACCTTGAACATTAAACCATTAAAAGCATGACATTTGAGTAGCTGCTCTAGAGAATGGCTCCATGCACACGTGTAGGCTGAGCCGTCACCCTTCGTGAGATTATGCCACCTGTATCGACTTTGTTGATTTCCCCCGTGTCTGGCTGTGCTTTTGCCATGTGGCTTTAGAGCGCGAGGGTGTGATGTTAATTGCACACAATTGTCTGTGGAAGCGCCCAGGACACCTCAGGCACACAGGACATGTCGGTGCTGCACAGCACGGTGTTCGTGTCTTGGCACCCACGCATGAGGCTGAGGTTGAATCTGAATCTGAATCCTGTTATTTCCTGACTGTTAAGAGAATTGAGTGTGAAACCTGTGTGCACAGACTTCAAGTCACGTGTGCTTCCCGGCTCCCGGAACAGAGCTTAGCACCCAGGATGTCTTCAGAGCATCCCGGGCTCGTGTTTCTTTCTCTTTTTCTTTCTTATTTTTTTTCTTATTTCTTTTAAAGATGGAAATAAGGACTCTTCATTATTAAGAACTATGAAGTCAGAAGAGAAAAAATAGACCATTCTTGTATAAGAGAACAAGAGTGAAAGTGTTAGTCGCTCAGTTGTTTCTACCTCTTTGCGACCCCATCGACTATAGCCCACCAGGCTCCTCTGTCCATGGAATTCTTCTGGCAAGAATACTGGAATAGGGGGGCTTCCCTGCTAGCTCAGTGGTAAGGAGTTTGCTTGCCAATGCAGGAAACATGGGTTCGATCCCTGATCTGGGAAGATCCCACATGCTGTGAAACAGCTAAGCCTGTGAGCCACAACTACTGAGCCTGTGCTCTAGAGCCTCAGAGCCATAACTGTGGAGCCCATGTGCTGCAACTACTGAAGCCCGTGAGCCCTAGAGCCCCAGTTCCACAAGAGAAGTCACCGCAACAAGAAGCCTGCTCACCTCTACTAGAGAGTAGTCTCCACTCCCTGCAACTAGAGGAGAGCCTATGGCAGCAGGGAAAACCCAGAACAGCCAAAAATAGATAAATAATAATAATAATAAAAAGAATACTGGAGTAGGTAGCCATTTCCTTCTCCAGGGGATATTTCTGACCCAGGAATTGAACCCCTGTCTCCCATATGGCAGGCAGGTTCTTTACTGTCTGAGCAACCAGGGAGCTCCTTAAAGAAGAACACATTTAAAACATAAGGTAATGCCTAGCCATCTACAAGAGCACCAGAGTGGGAAGTGAGGTACGGCACCACTGTCTGTATTCAAGGATGGCTCTCATTAGAAGTTCAGGTGCATCTTAACTTCAGACAGAAAACAAACTTTAGCTAAATAAGTTTTCATTTCTCCTTGATCTCCTATTTAATTTTGCTCTCTACTAAGAAAAAAAAAATTGAACATGATACTAATGACTATATTTCAAAGTACTCAATCCCCAAACAGGATATAAGCATTATCTCAGTCTTTCTCTGAATTAAACTAGATTGAAATATTAACAGTCACCTTTTCGGAGAGTTAGAGAAAGGTCCCACGGTAGTTCATATGCTGTTTCCAGCCCTCTAGCCATGGGTTTTTCCCGTTTCAGCCTGAAGGTAAGAGATGCGTCATCACTGCATCTGACCACTCGATTGGTCTGGGACCACAGCTGACCTTTCAAGCCCCCCCCAAAGCCCCAGCCAACCATGCTTCAGCCATAGTGCACACTCTGTTCCCTTTCTGAAGGACAGGGACAGATCAGATCATAGGCTCTGGGTTCTGAGTTTCTCTACTGCCAGTGGCGCTGGAAATGTTAAGACAATGGTCTCCGTACCTCCCAGCTCTTTCGGGAAGTATTGAGTTCTCTGACACTGGCCTAATGGTGCTGAGCCCGCTCCAAGTGGATCGTCTCCTTGAAAACGTCCCGGTGCAGAACGACTGACTGTTTTTTGTCAGTCAGTCTGATCATCTAAATCCCCTCTTTGTATCTGAACCTGGGAGAAAAAAAATAGCAGTCAGGGAATGACAGAGGATGTGGTTACCATGAGATAAACCCCCGAGGAGATGAGGCACACCTGTGCCGTCCTGGGCTCTGTCCCGGAGAGTGATTCAGGAAGAAGAACGGCTCTGTTTCCTTTACCCCTATCTCATTTCACTGCAGCGTCCTCATCTCCTGACCAGTCGCCTTGCCTGCGCCCTGACCGATCTCTACAAGAAGGGGCCAGGAGCACAGGAAACTGAGGGCTGTTAGGACTGTATTTCCCTGGCAGAGGTTTATCGACACCAACCAATGGGCCGGAGCAGCGTCTGGCGAGAATGGAGGTGTGGGTGCTCGGGCATTCACCCCGAAAGAGCTGCTGCAGCTCGGCTGGCCACCTCAGGGAGCGCTGAGGGGACAGAGCCCTCTCTCGATGGGTGGGTGGGTACGTGTGAAATCACTCTGTGTAACAGGAAAGACAAGAGTGTCTTTATTTCCTTTGGGTCCAAACCTGTTTTGCCTACGAGCCTTTGGTCACGAACAACTTTTCTGCCAGGTGAAATGGGGTGTTTACAGGCATGGAAAAAAAATGTAAAAAGAAGACGAAATGTTTTATTTCCCCTCTCCACACTAAATGCATTTCATTACAGCAGCCTTCTCAGGCTGCATGCCAGAAATCTCACATATGAGGAAAAACTAGTTAAAACGAAACCAATCCCACCCATTTTGATTTCAGTGCGGAAAAACTCTTTTCACGTGGGTCAGTTATGAAAAAAAAAGGTCAGAGACATGCCAGCTGAACCTGCTGTGAACGGCGCACGAGGGGATCTCACTTGTTCCCTTGTTCCAGGGGGATGTGGCACTCTACCCAGTGGCTTGGTCACTAGCCTCTGTGGGCTTGCCACCAAGGTGGTCTGTAGGGGTCTATCCATGGTGGTCATCTGTAGATGTGTGCTTGCATCTGAAATAAGCCTGCCCAAAGTCACACATGAGCCATGCAAGAGGAAAGTCTAGGGGAGTGTGTATCCTTTCATGAAATGTGGAGTTCCATCATAATTTTTGAATCCTCTTAATGCCCAGTCTGACTGGAGATGAGGATTTGAAATGCAAATAAGTTCCAGATAGACTTTTAAAGAATGAAAATATTATCTGGGAGAAGTGAGAGGGTCTCACAAGATGATTTCTGAGTAAATCTGGCACTTGTGTTAATCCAAGGGACGTTGCGGGGGACAGAAGATTCAGGGTGGGAGAAACATAAATCGGTCTTTTAGTGAAAGGATGATTTTCCCTCACAAAGTGTGTGCGATGCCATTTCCCCACATCACCTCCAGCAATTTGGCATTTCCAGGTCTTTCATTTGATATACTTTTTCGCCAGTCTGATACGTGTGCGATGGTATCCTGCTGTTTTGCGTTTTTCTGAGTCTTAGAGTATATGAGCGTTTTCTCCTATGCTGATCAGTCAATCAGATTTCCCCTTCTGTGAACATTACAGTATTTTGTGAGCATTATTTTGCCCATTTTCACTTGAGTTTGTAGGCTCAGTTTTTAAAAATATGTATATGTAAATTGTCACAGTAAGCTTCATTCGATGATCCACCCTCACCAATTTGTGAGGATAATGAACTTCATTATTAAAAACTTCTTTATAAACATAAAAGTATCCTGGGGCCCAGAAACTCCTTTGTCAGTTTGTTTATCACTTTGTAAATCCTTTTGTTTGCAAATTCCTCATTTAGTATGCAGCTTCCCAGGTAGTTCAGTGATGAAGAACCCGCCTGCCAATGCAGGGGACAGATGAGGTGCTGCTTTTGATCCCGCCCAGAGTCTGGAAGCAGAAGGGCATGGCAGCCCACTCCAGCGTTCTTGCCTGGAGAAGCCAATGAACAGAGGAGCCGGGCGGGCTGTTGCAGTCCATGGGATATCACAAGAAATCTGAAACGATTTAGCACCCATAGAGCCTACAGTTTTGTTGTGGTGGCTGGCCCCAGGAAGGATTTTGCATTCTTTTTTCCGCTGGAGCACTTTTCTTAAGTTCTGGATTTTGTTTGTTTACTTGTTTGTTTATGGTTGTTAATTTCGTGGACAGGTCTTCCTACATAATTAAGGGTGGTACACTTGAACGTCACATGCTGAAGATTTTAAGGGAGGGTATTTTGGATAACTGATTAAGTTTTATTAATGCTTTTTTTTAAAAATAGTTTCATGTGTTCCGCTTCCTCTTGAGTCAATCAGTAAATAGTATATATCCATTTAATCTGTCAAAAGTTTCCGACAATACTATTGATATGTTTCCGTAACTCTCTATTTGTAGTTCCTTTTATAGCTGATTTTATGCATTTTTGCTTTTTCTCATTTTTCGTAACTAACTTTTCTAATGCTCTGTCTCTTCAAAAATAGTTTTAATTTTCTTGATTTTTATTGTTAGATAGGACTGTAGATTCAAACTGTATAAAAAAAGCCTTGCTTAATTTAAGTGTACAAGTGCAAGATACTTTTATTGCTAAAATTATTTCTCTTTTATATTACTGAATTAATTGGTGAATGATTTTATTTATGGAATTTCTCTTTTTTATTTTATTTGTTTTTATCTTGCTATCCATTTCTTCTGAAGTATTTTTAGTCTTCATTATTTTATCAGTTTTAGTATTTATGCATATGAATTTTTCTCTTAAATACTTTAATTGAATCTTGCAAAGTCATTTAATATATATAGTTTTCATTTTATTACTGTATGTTTCATTTCATTACTGTATGTTTCATTTCACTGCTATTTTCTGAAATCTTAGATTTTATTTTCACTTTTAGTCAACAAATTTTTATAGATATTTTTCAATTTCTTTCTCCCCTTTGTTTTGTTACATATTCTTTATTTTCATGGAAAGAGAAGAAAAAAACCAACTTTTTTCTTTCTGTCTGACTGTGCTGTTTCTACTTTATTGGCACTTGTTAAAATTTCACTGTGGCTCCATCAACAGTCAGTTGTGAATGTTCTGTGGACCTTTGTAAAGACATTCTCTTTTCCCTGAATGTCGCGTTAAATACACAAACACAGAGACACATACACAAATACACACATACCACTCTTAGATCTCTCTTACTCATTTTTTTCTTGAGTGTCTTATTTTTGTACTCATTTTTTATCCACTGTGTCTGTCACCAGTGGGAAAGGTGCACTGGAATCTACTGCTATTGAAATTCTGTGTTCTTTTCGTCTTTCCTATTGTTTTCTTCTTAAGAAACTTGTCAGTCTGTTTGTTGGAGCAGTTCTTCTTGCCCATTGGATGTTTATTGTGGATTGACATTTTTTGTGATCCCTGTGTGTCCTTCTGTAACTCTTCTCCTCTGAATCCAGCCTTGTTTATGTTGAGATTAGAATCTCTCTGTCCTTTGATCACTGGTCTGCTTATTATTCCTTGCTCCACATTTTTAGTTTCAGCCACCACCTGCAGGCCTTTCCCCACCTCCTCCCTCCCCCTTTGCTTTGCTGTCCCTTTTAAATGGCATGGCGTTACAGTCTGCCCCGAGCTCTACAGTGCAGAGCTATAATCTGCCTGGTAACCCTGAGCTCTACAGTGTAGAGTTATAATCTAGTCTGAGAGGAAGTGCTTTTTTATCTTCTGTTTGGCCTTTACATTTTTATACAGTTTACACCGACTGATAGTCTATACGCCATGACTCTTGTTATACTTTCTATATGTGTTGCTGCTGTTTCCTTTCTTTTCCTTCTTTTACCATGTTGTGTTCTTTCCAAGCTCCACTGTTTGTCGTACGTGGTCCTTCTCACATTTCAAAGTTTCACTGTCTCCCAGTTTGCAAAATTTCACATCCACTGAGTTGATGAGGCTATCTCACCATCTCATCCTCTGCTACCTCCTTCTCCACCTGCCTTCAGTCTTTCCCAGCATCAGGGTCGTTTCCAATGAGTTGACTCTTCGCATCAGGTGGCCAAAGCATTGGAGCTTCAGCTTCAGCAACAGTCCTTCCATTGCATATTCATAGCCAATTTCCTTGAGGACTGATGGTTTTGATCTCCTTATTGTCCAAGGGATTCTCAAAAGTCTTCGCCAGCACCACAATCGTTTATTCTGCATTCAGCCTTCTTTAGAGTCCAACTCTCGCATCTGTACATGACTACTAGAAAAACCATAGCTTTGACTATACTGCCCTTTGTCAACAAAGTGATATCTCTGCTTTTTAATACACTGCCCATATCTGTCATAGCTTTCCTTCCAAGGAGCAAGTCATAAGGTTTGTGGTCATTTGTTAGAGCAGCTGGGGGAAGCTAACATACCCACTTCTGGTAGAAGTAACCACTGTCTTGAGTTTTGTGATATTCTCTCCCTCACTCATTTATTTGTTTGACTTTAAAGTCGTACCACCCATGCATTTATCTTTAAATGAAACACTGTTAAGTTTGTAAACCCAAGCAGCAAGCACAGGCCTGGCTGTGTAAGGACAGGGTGATATTATTATAAGTTACATGAGAAATTCACAGAGAAAATAAACGGAATAGTAGCTCTGGTTTCAGTTCCCTGAGAGTTTATAAAATCTCCTTCTGGGCAAATCAATGGGCAAGTTCATGAGCAAGCCTCGGGTAACCCAAGACTCACCACACTGGTGCACCTGGCGTGACTGCAGGGTGAGCCTGGTACTGTCTGGTGGAAATATGCTCACTGACTACGTTCCCTAGACCCGATTCACGAAGACTTGGCTCCAGTTCTCAGGCTGAAAGCAAAACTGAATGTGTGCACAGGGATCGATAAGTGATCCCACTTGAACGAGCTAGCAGTGTGGGGTAGGAGACTGGGAATTACATCAGCATGCGATGAGGATGCGCCGGTCCAGGCTGTGCCAGGCAGGCTGAGTCCTCTGTCCTCAGGCTTAAAGCAGGTTCAGAGGCAGCAGGCATATTGGTCCCGTGTGCTGGATCACGCTGCTTCTTCCGAAATACACAGAGCTCCAGCTTTTCCACATCTTGCGGCTCATTTCTGTTCTCTCTCGTAGTAGATGCCTTATTTCCCACATCCTGTGTTTCTTTTTGTTTGTTTCTTTACAGTCTCATTTCGGTGGAGTACATCCTTTTGTAGCTTCTCAGGAAAGGATGAATGGCAAACAGCTCTTGGAAGCTGCACGTATCAGAAACTAGCTTTATTGGATGTAGGGTTCTTCGTACTCTCAGTTTGTGTGGAAGGCATTGCCATGTTATCTCGTTGCGTCTAGTATTAAGTACAAATTTGTGTTCCCTCTGGAGGCCTTGTACATTGTGTGCCCTTTCTCAGCCAGAGCTTTGTTCTAAAATGTCAGCCTTATGGCCCACGCATGACTACTGGAGAACCCATAGCTTTGACTCTACGAACGTTTGTTGGCAAAGTGATGTCTGTGCTTTTGAAGATGCTGTCTAGGTTTGTCATAACTTTTCTTCCAAGGAGCAAGCATCCTTAAATTTCATGGGTGTAGGCACCATCCCCAGTGATTTTGGAGCCCAAGAAAATAGTCTGTTCCTGCTAGGAAAGTAGTGGAGACTAGGCTGCTGATGAGAACAGTGCTGACCGAATGCTGGCGCTGTGGGTGTCCCAGGAGAAGGATCCTGGCGAGCCATCTCTTGAGGTACCGATCCTGAGAGAGTGCTGATCAGATCCCTGGAGAATATCCTCTGAGTTTCCTGTCTGAGGGTTAAAGGTCAGGCTGGCAGCATGTTTGGAGATGAATGGGGAATAAGCCTGGGGGCAGGGTGTCTCCTTTCAAGATTCAGAATGCTCGTTCCATAGCAGCTCACGTTTTCATTCCGTGTGGCACCTGTGTTCCCAGGCTTGCCTCCCCTCCCCCATCAACAGGCCCTCCGTTTCCTCTCCAGGGCCCGCTCAGTTGCTAGGTCATGTCGGACTCTTTCCAGCCCAATGGCCTATAGCCCTCTAGCCCCTCTGTCCATGGGATTTCCCAGGCAAGAGCACTAGACGGAGTTGCCTTTTCCTTCTTCAGGTTTATGACTCTGAATAAAACTTTGCTACGTCGGTCTCTTCCTCATTTCGGCAGCAGGCTTTTGGCCCCAACGCTGCTTCTTCAAAACAGCTCCAGCTTTTCCACATCTTGCTCATTTCTGTTCTCCCCGTAGTAGATGCCTTATTTCCCACATCCTGTGTTTCTTTTTGTTTGTTTCTTTACAGTCTCATTTCGTGGAGTACATCCTTGTAGCTTCTCAGGAAAGGATGAATGGCAAACAGCTCTTGGAAGCTGCACGTATCAGAAACTAGCTTTATTGGATGTAGGGTTCTTCGTACTCTCAGTTTGTGTGGAAGGCATTGCCATGTTATCTCGTTCGTCTAGTATTAAGTACAAATTTGTGTTCCCTCTGGAGGCCTTGTACATTGTGTGCCCTTTCTCAGCCAGAGCTTTGTTCTAAAATGTCAGCCTTATGGCCCACGCATGACTACTGGAGAACCCATAGCTTTGACTCTGACGTTTGTTGGCAAAGTGATGTCTGTGCTTTTGAAGATGCTGTCTAGGTTTGTCATAACTTTTCTTCCAAGGAGCAAGCATCCTTAAATTTCATGGGTGTAGGCACCATCCCCAGTGATTTTGGAGCCCAAGAAAATAGTCTGTTCCTGCTAGGAAAGTAGTGGAGACTAGGCTGCTGATGAGAACAGTGCTGACCGAATGCTGGCGCTGTGGGTGTCCCAGGAGAAGGATCCTGGCGAGCCATCTCTTGAGGTACCGATCCTGAGAGAGTGCTGATCAGATCCCTGGAGAATATCCTCTGAGTTTCCTGTCTGAGGGTTAAAGGTCAGGCTGGCAGCATGTTTGGAGATGAATGGGGAATAAGCCTGGGGGCAGGGTGTCTCCTTTCAAGATTCAGAATGCTCGTTCCATAGCAGCTCACGTTTTCATTCCGTGTGGCACCTGTGTTCCCAGGCTTGCCTCCCCTCCCCCATCAACAGGCCCTCCGTTTCCTCTCCGCGGGCCCGCTCAGTTGCTAGGTCATGTCGGACTCTTTCCAGCCCAATGGCCTATAGCCCTCTAGCCCCCTCTGTCCATGGGATTTCCCAGGCAAGAGCACTAGACGGAGTTGCCTTTTCCTTCTTCAGGTTTATGACTCTGAATAAAACTTTGCTACGTTTCTGGGTGAAAATATTTGAGGGCCTTCGGAGGAAGCTTGTTAACAACTCCTGACATCACAGCAGCCTTACCGCTCCTTCCTTCTCACTGCTGCCTCCAGGAGTGGGAAACCTTCTTCTCCATAAACTCTACCGAGTGAAATCAAAGTGTAAGTAGCAACCATACGTGAATCACGCAAATAAGCACCATCCAACTGCAGCCATCTCCCACTTCTCACTTTGCCGTCCCCTAGCTGGTACTTTCCCATGACACACCATGTGCTGCCTTAGATTAAAAAGTAAATTTGTATATGGCACATTTCCCCTGGTAAATTAGAAGTTCAGCAGTGGACGCGCTTCTGTGTGTTTTTTGAACGTTGTTGTGGTTGTGGACTAAAATGGTTGTGGAATGAATTATCGCACGTGTACTTTTTTATGAATGCATTGAATACTGTAAACCAGCGTTTCCTAAAGTGTGCTCTTTGGAAGATTAGTCTTATGTATATGGATAGTTCTATACAAACTTGAAAAATGTTTAACTGAGCAAAGCTAAATGGATTTTTTCACTTCAAGATGTTCCAGATCTTTATGAGATAGTTTCTTCATGTAATCAACAATATTTTCACATCTTCCATTTTCTCTTTGCTGTGCCAGGTGCTTTCAAGATAAATGATGTCTACGCTAATCTTGCTCTTTGGGGCCTTAAAATTCAGCAGTATATAAACAAGAGAGAGGATCACTGGACAGTGTCTTCTCTGGCCTTTTTTGAACCATAAACCCCTCCCTGAGGAACATCTCAGAGTACTTGTAGTTCCTGGAACATCCTTGGGGAAGCCCGGCTCTTGCCATAAAAATAACGATTTTAATTCAGAAACGAGCAGGGCACTTTTACCTGCAGTTAGTTGCAGGCCCTGTAGCGAACGGGGACTAATGGATTTCATAAATAGCAGCAGACAGGGCCTTCCAAACCCAATCCAATTTTCCCAACCCCATTTAAGAAAAAGTCTTGGAAAGAACTAGCTCCCACTGGAGATATAAGCAAACTCCTAAGGAAACCAGTGACTTCACTCACCATCCGGCTTTCCAGGCCAATCTCAGGAGGTGAAACACGTTGTCATCAGTACAGAATGCTGGCCCGTCGGGCCCCAGACACTCAGTGGTGTCACGCAGGGAGGGGTGCATTCTTGAAAGCCATAATGATGTCGTCGGAAGCTCTGTTGTGCCTTCCCAGCGAAGCGACGTTTTATGGCGAGACCTTCCTGACCGGTGTTTTTCACATACCAGCCAACCCGAGTTACCCAATCTCAAATACCTCAGACTCGGAGTAGGTTTTGGAGGAAGGCCAAATTGTATTAATTAACTTTTATCTCTCTCTTGGTCGTTTTCTGTCTCACACACAAGCTTGCCCTCCCCTCCTTTTTTAAAAAAGCAATAATGTTTCAGTAAGCCTCAGGAATCTCATGTTTATTTTAATTAGCAATAAGCTTTTGAACAGAAAAATACACTGAGGTATATTCTGTTCTGTACTGAACTCCGTTCATATAAAATACACGCTAAAATCGTCATCCATGGCTTTCACTATTTTTATTATTTATTTGCGTTTTTTTCTTGCAAATAACAGCTTATATTGAAGCTTGATCTATACATACAGGACGCTTGAAGAGTTGTGGCCCTATTGGTAATGTGACTTAAAGATTCTTAGTTAAACTGAGTGATGTTACTCTGTAAGTTTTTGATTTTGATTCCCAACATTTGCCGATAAACCTTCCAAGAGCTCTACTAAGACGTCAGTAATTCCTAAGGCAGTGAAGGAGTGCTTAAGAGCACAACATGGAAAACACATACCTCTTGACCAGCAGTATATAAACAAGAGAGAGATCACTGGACAGTGTCTTCTCTGGCCTTTTTGAACCATAAACCCTCCTGAGGAACATCTCAGAGTACTTGTAGTTCCTGGAACATCCTTGGGGAAGCCCGGCTCTTGCCATAAAAATAACGATTTTAATTCAGAAACGAGCAGGGCACTTTTACCTGCAGTTAGTTGCAGGCCCTGTAGCGAACGGGGACTAATGGATTTCATAAATAGCAGCAGACAGGGCCTTCCAAACCCAATCCAATTTTCCCAACCCCATTTAAGAAAAAGTCTTGGAAAGAACTAGCTCCCACTGGAGATATAAGCAAACTCCTAAGGAAACCAGTGACTTCACTCACCATCCGGCTTTCCAGGCCAATCTCAGGAGGTGAAACACGTTGTCATCAGTACAGAATGCTGGCCCGTCGGGCCCCAGACACTCAGTGGTGTCACGCAGGGAGGGGTGCATTTTTGAAAGCCATAATGATGTCGTCGGAAGCTCTGTTGTGCCTTCCCAGCGAAGCGACGTTTTATGGCGAGACCTTCCTGACCGGTGTTTTTCACATACCAGCCAACCCGAGTTACCCAATCTCAAATACCTCAGACTCGGAGTAGGTTTTGGAGGAAGGCCAAATTGTATTAATTAACTTTTATCTCTCTCTTGGTCGTTTTCTGTCTCACACACAAGCTTGCCCTCCCCTCCTTTTTAAAAATGCAATAATGTTTCAGTAAGCCTCAGGAATCTCATGTTTATTTTAATTAGCAATAAGCTTTTGAACAGAAAAATACACTGAGGTATATTCTGTTCTGTACTGAACTCCGTTCATATAAAATACACGCTAAAATCGTCATCCATGGCTTTCACTATTTTTATTATTTATTTGCGTTTTTTTCTTGCAAATAACAGCTTATATTGAAGCTTGATCTATACATACAGGACGCTTGAAGAGTTGTGGCCCTATTGGTAATGTGACTTAAAGATTCTTAGTTAAACTGAGTGATGTTACTCTGTAAGTTTTTGATTTTGATTCCCAACATTTGCCGATAAACCTTCCAAGAGCTCTACTAAGACGTCAGTAATTCCTAAGGCAGTGAAGGAGTGAGGAAGTGCACAACATGGAAAATACCTACCCCTTGCCTTAGCGGGGTTTACATTTTAAGTACGACATAGCAAACCAGCAGGTAATTAACCACAGTTAAGTCATATCCCCAAATTAGTAAGGGAGGGGCCCGGGAAATGCAGGTTGCCTTGCTTTAGTTATTTTTGTATTTCAATTTAAAACTGGAACATTTTTTCAATGAAACCAAAGAGTGGAGCATGAATACAGCCCAGCTGTGGCTGTAGGACTAATAGACAAATGATCGTGATGATCTAAGGGCACACTCGACATTTCCCATGTGCCTGCTCCATGGCAGACAGTTCCCATCCAACCCTGCTCGTCTTGACAGGGGTCTGGCAGGTCGCTGTGTTGATTGCCATTTGATCAATGGGCAAAGTGAGGCCCCATAGTATGTGTGTATTTTGTACTGAATACAGGCTGTTTACGTATGTTGCTCAATCTCGAATTGAGTATGGAACCCAGGCTGAAGCTCACCTTCATCTAACCTCAAAGCCTTGCCTTTGCCTGCTCTTCTGGTTCCCTCCCAAGAAGCAGCCGTGGTCACATCTTTGTCCGTGGTGCTTTGTTGAAACCCCAGAACTCACTGGCAAGGGTGAGGGGCTGAGAGGGCAAAGGGTGCCCCTCAGTTGCTGTCGGTAGGCTCGGAACTGTGTGTGAAGATCCCCACACAGGGGACCAAGCCTTCTTTGGCTTGAAGAAAAAGCTTTAAACAATATCTAAACAACTGATCCTAGTTAGAAATAACACTCTGGTCTCCAAGGAGATGGCTGCCCGTCTCTTCCCCAGCACCAGGTTCCCGGGGCTGAGAAGCCAGTGCCTGATTATGACAGTGTCATTTCCCTGTGGAGCTGTGCTGGCCTGACCGATCCTGCCGTCATGCGCCCGGTTACCTGCACAGGCTCGTCTGGGGCTCAGCGGCTGGAGCTGCGAACCAGCCTGGACTGGTTGAGCCAGAGAGGTGGTACAGAGGCAATTAAGACACAGATAGACATATACACATGCACTGCAGTGCACACACACAGCCGGACACACACACACACACATACCCTGCTACCGCCAACACTCAAACACCTGTAGCTTCATTTGCAATTAATACATTAATTAAAATGTTCTCATGGGAAAATGTCTTGCTGAAACCATGGGTTTACTGGAATGAAACCCAGCATCAGGAGCTCTACTATAGAAATACTGATCATACCAGGAAGTAAGGTTATAGGTTGATCTTTTTACATAGGAAGACTGGTGATAGGTTTCACGACCCTGGTTTTCCCCTCCGTCTCTGTATTTTTGGGTTGACTAACGTCTGCTGAGGATGTGGCCTAAACTTAATTAAAGGAAAAGGAAAGAGAGCACAGTAGCAAAAGCTGTATTAATTACAACAGACCCTGTATTGTAGCTGTTTCCCCCTCAGAACCAAAGCTGCGGCCAATGTGCACACTAAAGGCACGGGTTTCAAGGAATGTTTTTTAAAGGAGAAGAAGAAAATAAGTATTGGAAATTTTAAATAATGCATTGTTAACAGTCCCTGGGGTCAGAAAAGTGTCAGACGTGACTGAAGTGACTTAGCACGCGTTGTGTGCACTGTTATGTAGTTATGTATTTTTTAACTTAAAAATGTGTCTTCTGGGCTTCCCTGGTGGTCCAGTGGGTAAGGACACCGCCTTGCAGTGCAAGGGGCGCCGGTTCGATCCCTGGCCTGGGAAGATCCCACGTGCCGCAGAGCGGCTGGACCCATGTGTCCAATCACCGAGCCGGAGCTCTAGGGCGCATGTGCGCCTGGAGCCAGTGCTCTGCGACAACAGAGGCCACTGCGATGGGAGGCCCACACGGGCCAAAGAACAAAGACCGGATGAAAAATAGAGAAATGAAGGACCAATAGAAGTGGCCGCCAACCCCTCCCTCCCCCACCCACCCCACCCCCTCAAAGAATAAAGTGTTAAAAAAACCCAAAAACCGTGTCTTCTGCACAGGCTACCATGCTGGGGTCAGAGAGTAAAGCGGGTGTGTGTTGCTCTTCAGCACTGGGTGAGCAGATTCATCATTACACGGGTGTAACTGTGCACGCCCTTCGAGAGGTTCTCAAAGTTCCGCTTAAAACCCCCTGTCCATGACTCACTGCTCCCTCTTGTCGTCAGGTGTCTCATAACCTGGTCATTCGTTCATGTCTCACGGCTTCATTCACTTATTCACAGACCCTCGAGTCCCTTTCATTTGCTCCTCGTCCTTCTCAGAGTTAGAATTTCAGGCCAGGTCCCTGCACACTCTTGATGTCCTAAGCTGGCCCCATGCTTCTGCGGAGAATGGGGTGCTGTCCTGGGCCTTGCAGACTATGTTGCAGCGTCCTTGGCTACCAGCCAGTAGATGTCAGCAGCACATTCCATCTCTGTGTGACGTCTGAAAATAATCTCTGGAGGTCACCTGTCTCCTGTGAGGGAGAATGCAGGCAGGCCGAGCACAGCTCTGCCCAGGGGCTTGGGTCCTCGTCCTAGAAATTCGTGTCTCTTCCTCCTCCGCTCTTCCCTGAGCACGAAGGCCTTCCTCTGCCGCAGTGCAGAGCCTGATTGATCCCCGCTGCCTGAGCGCCTGTCCTTTCATGTATGGTGGGCCTCTACACCGTCTCTCCTGACAGCGGCTGCGACACACACTGCAGACCCACGCTATACATCCCCAGACCGTGGATTTAGGACACCCGGGCTCTCGCCTGTCGAGAAGACAGTTCAAAGATAGAAGATGAAAGAAGTCAGAGTTTAAAGGCAGGGCTGGGAGTAGACAGACTGCTGAGACGGAAGCTTAAATTGTAACCTGTTTACTCAGCTAGCGGCGAGGTAGGGAAGTTTGTTTCCTGCTGGACAGGTGAAGATAGTGTTGCCTATGGACGCAGGACCACTATGACGGTTATACGATGGCATCACATGTGGGGAAAGGTGCATCTGACTAAAGCTCCAACCCCTTTATCTCAGTTTCCAGGAGACATACTGAGACCCCAAAACTTTGGCTTTTGAACATAATGTGGACCTTTCTTCATCCTCTTACCCATTCTTCCCCTTTGTAAAGTGTGGGATGCAGGTCCTCGTGTGGATCGTGGCTTGGAGACTCAGGTCTTGTCCCTGGAGAAGGTGAGGGACCGCGTCTTGCTGAGCAGCCAGGGACTCCGAGCCGCCTCCCGTGGCGCTTCTCCGTCACGCAGTTCCCGGGTGGAGCCCCGCCCCCGGGTCCAGGGCTGTGGGCCCAGGTCTCCTGATGGTCTCCTTTACCTGGAATGGAGCCCTGTTGCGACTCTGGGTCTGAGCGGCTGGTGCTTTTACTGTTTTGGAAAATAGATTCAGCCTCAAAAATCTTTCCCTGCGTAGGGCTTTTCTTCCTCTTAAGAAGCGCGACATGCCTCAAACCAGAACACAGAGGCTATCAACCAGCTTGATCCTCTGTGTGTCTCTGAAAGGCAGTCTTTTTGAAATCACAGATGAGGTTTGCGGAAGTGCAAAATTATCCAACAAATAACTGAAAAGCTGGGACCTCACAGCCTGAAAAGATGCTTATAATGAAGAACCAAAGGGCTGGCGTCTGGTCTCAGAATAGCATCCTGCCACTTGCAGTCACAACATTGAATGCTTTGTTGGAAAAGAAAGTATTTACCCTCTCTGATAAGAACTCAAAATATAATCGAGGCCCTCCAAGGATAGTCCACGTTTCCGGTTGTATGATTTTAGACTTAGAAATCACTGGACTACACGCTCTTAATTTCTACGGCGTCTTCCCTCCTTGGTTCTGTTCGTAACTTTTACCCCTTCTTCCTAGCTTCCCTGCAACTTTTTAATATATACTTTCATGTGTCCGTTTGTGACCGTGCTGGGTCTTCTTTGCTGTACAGGCTTTTCTCTGGTTTAAAGGCAGGGCTGGGAGTAGACAGACTGCTGAGACGGAAGCTTAAATTGTAACCTGTTTACTCAGCTAGCGGCGAGGTAGGGAAGTTTGTTTCCTGCTGGACAGGTGAAGATAGTGTTGCCTATGGACGCAGGACCACTATGACGGTTATACGATGGCATCACATGTGGGGAAAGGTGCATCTGACTAAAGCTCCAACCCCTTTATCTCAGTTTCCAGGAGACATACTGAGACCCCAAAACTTTGGCTTTTGAACATAATGTGGACCTTTCTTCATCCTCTTACCCATTCTTCCCCTTTGTAAAGTGTGGGATGCAGGTCCTCGTGTGGATCGTGGCTTGGAGACTCAGGTCTTGTCCCTGGAGAAGGTGAGGGACCGCGTCTTGCTGAGCAGCCAGGGACTCCGAGCCGCCTCCCGTGGCGCTTCTCCGTCACGCAGTTCCCGGGTGGAGCCCCGCCCCCGGGTCCAGGGCTGTGGGCCCAGGTCTCCTGATGGTCTCCTTTACCTGGAATGGAGCCCTGTTGCGACTCTGGGTCTGAGCGGCTGGTGCTTTTACTGTTTTGGAAAATAGATTCAGCCTCAAAAATCTTTCCCTGCGTAGGGCTTTTCTTCCTCTTAAGAAGCGCGACATGCCTCAAACCAGAACACAGAGGCTATCAACCAGCTTGATCCTCTGTGTGTCTCTGAAAGGCAGTCTTTTTGAAATCACAGATGAGGTTTGCGGAAGTGCAAAATTATCCAACAAATAACTGAAAAGCTGGGACCTCACAGCCTGAAAAGATGCTTATAATGAAGAACCAAAGGGCTGGCGTCTGGTCTCAGAATAGCATCCTGCCACTTGCAGTCACAACATTGAATGCTTTGTTGGAAAAGAAAGTATTTACCCTCTCTGATAAGAACTCAAAATATAATCGAGGCCCTCCAAGGATAGTCCACGTTTCCGGTTGTATGATTTTTAGACTTAGAAATCACTGGACTACACGCTCTTAATTTCTACGGCGTCTTCCCTCCTTGGTTCTGTTCGTAACTTTTACCCCTTCTTCCTAGCTTCCCTGCAACTTTTTAATATATACTTTCATGTGTCCGTTTGTGACCGTGCTGGGTCTTCTTTGCTGTACAGGCTTTTCTCTGGTTGTAGCGGGCAAGGCCACCCTCTAGCCGTGCGTGGGAGTCTCCTGCCGCGGGCCCCCGTGCCGAAGAGCAGGGGCTCTAGAGTGTTTGGGCTTCCGTAGCTGTGGCTTCTGGGCTCTAGAGCCCAGCGTCAGCAGTGGAGGCACGCGGGTCCAGTTTATCCATGGCATGGCGGATCTTCCTGGACCAGGGATTGAACCCATGTCTCCTGAATTAGCGTACGGATTCTTTGCCACTGAGTCACCAGGGAAACCCCGCGACCTTTTTTTTTTTTTTTTTTTTTAATTTTTTTAAACTGTTGTCTGTATCATGAAGACAAGAGCGTGGTAGGGAGAGGGAAGCGTAGGAGTAAGAAAATGAAGCACATTGCTCTCCAGGTCCTGGGAAGAAGGATTTGCATCTTTATTTAGAGCCATTGTGCTTCTGAGCTCAGTTGCCCAGTGAGGTCTGACTCTTTGCAACCCTGTGGACTATAGCCTCCGACCAGGCTCTTCTGTCCATGGAGTTTTCCAGGTAACGATACTGGAGTGGGTTGCCTTTTCCTTCTCCTTTAGAGATATTATCTCATTTAATTTCAATAATAAAAAAAAATTAAATGGACATGTGTCCACCTGTGGCTGATTTAGCTTTATGTGTGACAGTAAACAACAAAACTCTATGAAGTAAAATTTAAAAAAAAAATCTTTTTTTAATTAAATGGGATATTACTACTTTCTTTTTTTTTTTTTTTTAAACTGTGAAACATTTATTGCAATCCGGTCATTTTCTGAGTCTCTTAAAACACAAGTAACCAACCTGAGACTCAGCAATGTAATGTGTCTGATTTTTCTATTTAGCCTAAATACACACAGAGGGAAGGGGAGTATTATTATCTCAGCTTTTTTTTTTTTTTTTAAAGAATACAGTGAGGTGTGAGGAAATGAAGGAACTCACCAGAAGAAAAACTGATGGAGCCATTCGAGGCAGGAGGATGAAGCCCACAGGCTTTGTGATGTGTCTGCCGCACATTCCCTCCAGCCTTCTCATCAGCCCAGAGACCGAGGGACCCGGGCGGGGCTGCCCCTCACCTCCTGGCCTGGGTTCTGTGAACCCTCTCGGGTTTCTGAGACAAGGCATTCAGAATCAGTGCTGATTTCCACGCTCACGTGGGCTCAGTGGGTAAAGGATATGGCTGCAGTGCAGGAGACAGGGGAGACGCTGGTTCTATCCCTTGGTCAGGAAGACTCCCCTGGATGAGGAGGTGGGGGCTCCAGTATTCTTGCCTGGAGAATCCCATGGAGAGGAGCCTGGTGGGCTGCCGTCCATAGGGTCACAAGGAGTGACAAGTGGCTGAGCCCAGGGCGCATCAGGTCTTACTCTTTTTTTTCTTATTTATTTATCTTTTGGTGGGGGTGAGGGAGGGGATGGGCAGGCCACTTCTATTGGTCTTCCATTTCTCTATTTTCATCCATCTTTGTTCTTTGGCCCGTGTGGGCCTCCCATCACGGTGGCCTCTGTTGTCGCAGAGCGCCGGCTCTGGGTGCATGCGCTCCAGAGCTCTGGCTCGGTCATTGGACACATCAGTCCAGCCGCTCCGTGGCACATGGGATCTTCCCAGGCCAGAGATCGAACCGGCGCCCCTTGCACTGCAAGGCGGTGTCCTTACCCACTGGGCCACCAGGGAAGCCCAGGTCTTATTCTTGTACTCAGTACTCGGGAATGCTTCCAGCACAATTCCCTGCATTCCCCCAGCGAGCTGGGCAATGTCTATACCAGAAAATGAGGGCTCAAGTTGTTCAGGACTTCCTGGGTGGTATTCGTACTAAAGAACCTGCCTGCCAGTGCAGGAGACATGAGAGATGTGTGTTCGATCCCTGGGTTAGAAGCTCCAGATTACTGAAGCGCAGACCTGTGTTGGGTGCTTTGCTAGCATTTTCAAAACTCACGGGAACCTTCGAGAGCAGGTGTCCTCATTATGCAAATAAGGAGGCTGAGAACCAGACAGGAGACTAGAAGGTTTTAATAACTTGCCCAGAGACACAGAACAGGGACGGGAGTCAGATCCGAGCTGATCCCTAGCAGCTTGTCCACACCCAGACATGCTGCCTGGGCTGGGCTGCAGATGCTCTGCGTCCTACCATGTGTCCAGCCCTGGACCTGGAGGGAGATGGAGCTCCCGGCCAAGAGAGCGCCTGAGCTCAGCACCGCTGCTGTTTCCTCCAGTGCCTCAGAGCTCAGGGCTGTCACTCGCTGGCGGCAGGTCTCTTCAGCTCAAGCAGGAGGAAAGAAAAACCCTGACAGTTAGTGCTCAAGCCCAGACTTTGGCTGTCGCCTCCCTGGACGTGTCTGTGAATTCAGAGGGCCAGGTTTTAATTTGACACTATCTCTGGGAAATCTAATGAGCAAGTCACAGGGTTTCCTCCGTCTGCCGATCCTCCCAGATAGCAAGTGTATATACAGTAAACAGAAGCCCAGCCGAGGAGCCCAGGGAGGGGGTGGGCAGGTCCCGGGGCGAGAGTGCTGACTCCGTCCAGGTGAGTCAGGTGGGCAGGGAGAGGACACGCAGCCTGAGCCTTCTGTTTGCTGCCTGGCGGCCCGCGATGCAGGACCCGTCTGGGAAGAAATGAAGCCATGTTTGCATGTAACTGGTGTAAATGAGCCCTGTCATCATTTTTACGAAAGATCCTGAGGGTTGAGATAGGAATGGGTAATTTTCCTTCTGTAAGGATTATTGATTCTACTTACTCATATTCAGCAGTTATTCCATGGCTGGTTCCAGGATGGCCTCAATATAAATTACTTCTAATATGCGTCCGGCTAGAGCAGCATAGTAGGCTTGGAGCCGGGTAAGCCTAGGGATGGAACTCGGCTGCACCACCCCGAGATACAGAACGACTTAACATCCATGAATCTCCGTTTCCTCACCTGAAAACACGGAATGGAAGCATACCTTCCTCACAGAGGGGTGCCGGCTGCTCCCTGGAAGCAAGCATTCAGCACACAGTGCATCCTCGCTGACGGGTGTCAGCGTCACGTAGGAAATGGGCAGTGAGCCTCGGGTAATTGTTGAACTGGCAGCTGCCTGTTCCATGTCTATTCTCTACCAGACACTTTTTACACATTATTTCTTCACAAGAGTCCTATAGCATATGGAGACCGTGGAAGAAATAGTCGAATTTGAATCCATATACATATATGTAAAATATTTATATATAAGAGATACACATATATAATATTTATATGTATATATATAGAGAGAAAGGGGCTTCCCCAGTGGCTCAGTGGTAAAGGATCCTCCTGCAATGCAGGAGATACAGGAGATGCAGGAGATGTGGATTAGATCCCTGAGATGGGACGATCCCCTGGAGGAGGGTATGGCAACCCACTCCAGTGTTCTTGCCTGGAGAATCCTGTGGACAGAGGAGCCTAGTGGGCTACTGTCCATGGGGTTTCAAAGAGTCAGACAGGACTGAAGCAACTAAGCACTCATGTCTATATAGAGAGAGACATATAGAGAGAGGAACCTCGAACCTTTCCTCTAGGAAAGAGGAAATCACATAAATATGTGTGAAAGTAGGATGATTTTATTGACAAAACCATTAGCAAACAAAAACTTAAATTTCAGTCTTTACAAAGCCTGTCCTATCATAAGATACTCTGTCAGCTATTTATTTGGGAATGCAGTTTCTGGTTAGGAAAGGCATATAATCTATAAGTAAATTGGTCAGTATTAGTTTTAGGTGCATATAGGATTGCTTGAGACAGTACAAATGATGTCCTTGTTTTCACATATTGAAACTTTATAGACCACTTTAAAAAAAAAAGATTGTCCTACTAAGTGAAGTCAGACAAGATACACATCATATTGCTATCACTCATATGTGGAATCTTAAAAAATGATAGAAGTGAACTTACTTACAAATCAGAAATAGACTTAGACACAGAGAACAAATTTATAGTTTCTAAAGGGGAGAAGCAGTGAAGGATTAATTACAAGTTTGAGATAAACAGATGCACACTGCTGTATATAAAACAGATACACAGCAAGAACCTACAGTAGAGCACAGGGAACTGTACACACTATCTTGTAATAAACTACAATGGGAAAAAAATCTAAAGATCTAAATATTCTTTTACAGTATACTTTATTACAAGATACTGATTCAGATGTAAAACTGAATCACTTTGTTGTGCAACTGAAAGTTTATGAATCAGCTATACTTCAATAAATAAACTAATTTAAAACATAAAATCTAAAAGAAATATTGGTATGATGATCACAGATGAGATAACACCTCAAACCGAACCAAAATAATTATTTTTATATAATCCAAAAGGGGACTAATGACTTTTGATACAATTTCTAGTGGAAACATTATTCATGAATGCATAAAGGATAGAGCCACAAATATTTAAAAGTTGATAAACATCATGTGCTTTGAGGAGAAATGTAGTATTAGGGTCAGAAAGTATTTTTTTCTTAAAAAAATTTTTTTGAAGGATTTGGGCTTCCCAGGTGGTCCCGTTGTTGAAGAGTCCACCTTGCAGTGCAAGAAGCAGTGGTTCAGTCCCTGGCTGGGGAAGATACCACGTGCTACGGAGTGGCTGGACCTGTGTGTCCAGTTAAGAGCCAGTGCTCTGGAGTGCATGCACCCAGAGCCAGTGCTCTGTAAGGAGAGAGGCCACTGCAGTGGGAGGCCAAAGAATATTAAAGATGGATGAAAAACATAAACAATGACATAGAGGCAAAAAAAAAAAATCCAAAATATTAAAAAAAGAAATTTTATTAAAACCAAAAATTCCAGAATAAAAGATGGACAAAAATAAATATAAATAAAAGAGACTTGATGGGGAAAAGAAAAAAAATTAGAAAAAAATTGTTGAAGGATTTAAAAGAAAATTGTTTTATATAAATGGAAAATAAATTATTGGTAAATTAATCTCATTTAATACATTATGGGGTTATAAATATGTTACTAAATTAATAATCTGAATAAGCTGTCTCCTTCATATTCACTTTTTAATAGAGCCAGATAGACCCTTTTTCTGTATAAGAACATTTTAACATATTTAGGAGATGCACAATACTGAATATTGATGAAAGCAAGCTGCAGTACTGGTTGTGCTTAGGGATACAAACATTGATCAGATACAAGTCATAACTTCAAGGAGCTTACAGAACGATGGGGAAGATAAGGCACAGTTTAAAAAGCTCTGCTGTATGACAGGAAGTCACAAAGCCATAAGAGAAGTTATAAGGAAACTATTTTAGGAATTCACTGAGATTTCAAAATAAACCACAAGTATGAGGTCCAGTAGGCTTCTTTCTGTGTGTTTTACTCTGTTTTGCTTTTGACTGTTCTCTGGTTGTCTGAGTTTGAGGTTTCATGCTGAGAATGCGTGTGGGTGACTTACAGCCTCCCCGTGTCAGCCTGCCTCTGTCAGAGGGCCCTGTCGAACTAGACTCCAGTTTAAAAGCATAACTCTCTCTATCTCAGATCTTCAAGATCCAGTTTTGATGGACAGTTTTACATCACTGCAAAGGTGCTGAATTCTCCTAATCTGCCTTGTTTTTGAATAATATAAAAAATTATATAACATATAAGAGAAACACAGGATATTGATCTCCAAACAAAGGGGTAAAGATGATTTTAAAAGAAAACCATTGGATAGCTTTGTGTGTTCAAAAATGTGTTCATGTCATCACCATACATCCATTTAGTATTTTTTTTTTTTTCTGTCACGCTACGAGTCATGCAGGGTCTTAGTTCCCTGACCAGAGATCAGACCCATCCCCCATGCAGTGCAGGCACAGAGTCTTACCTGCTGAACCTCCAGGATAGTCCCTCTACTTAGAATCAGAGAAAAATAACCGATCAGAGCTTACACCTCAGAAAAAGAATCTTGTCCTCCGTAGCTTTGATAAGACCATCTGAACACTCTCAGTGATTCAGAGGTTTCCACTTAGGAATGTGTCTTCTTGCTCATGGGCTTTCCAGGTGGTGCAGTGGTAAAGAATTGGAAAAGTTGGGTGCCTCGGGCAGAGGAGCCTGGGGAGCTGTAGTCCCTGGGGTCACCAAGACAGACGCCGCGGAGCACCCGTACGTGACTTCCTCACTGGGTCTATTAGGTGGATAAGATTCGCTCCCCCTAAAGTGACTTGTTTTATTATTTGTATATATCCCATTTGCTCATTTAAGTCCTTCCTGCTGAAGTATGAATGACTATGCATCGACATGATCATATTATAAGCATATTCTCTAAAACACCACCCAAAAACGTGGGGAAGTGGAGTTCGAGTTAAGCATGTTTTAACGTTATCTAGCCTCTAAAGCTTCATGAGAGAGTATCAGATCTATCCCCCGTGGCTCTGGGTAAGAGGCTGGCGCTGAAGTGAGGAAGTCTGGCTTGGAGAACAGCAGAGCCCCAGGTGACAGCGGTAGGTTCCGTCCTTTTTGCGTATGGCAGTAATGATGCCTTTCACAAAGAAACAACAGCAACCGCAAAGGCAGGAGCTGGTGCACAATTCCAAGTCCAACACAGTGCGGAAAAACTCAGTTTAGTAACTCAGCGCCCGTGTTCGAATAACCAGTTTGAGTATTTTCGCGGCCCGCCAGCTCTTTGGGGGAACGGAGGCTCTGTCTGGACTTCTGACGGCTCTACCTACCTCTCTGCTTCTCGCCTGTTGCCAGCCTCAGATAGAATTTCATTTCTCTCTCAGCCGGAAGCTCTTCTGATGGATCAAGGATAATGGATTTGCAGTTGCCTCTTGTAGGTTTTTTTTTTTTGATTATTATGAAGCATTATTATTTTCACTGGATACAAGGAGATGTGGTGTTTTTTTTTTTTCTCCCTCCCGAGCAAACGTATGACATCTGGCTGTCCTCCCTCAGCTGAGCTGGGGCTTGCACAGTTGTTAAACAGCGGGGATTATCAGGCAGGACAGTATTAAGTGGTATTTAACAGCAAGACCAAAGTTCTCTGTCAGATGCCTGACTTAGGGCTTCTCGACTGTGAGCATCGCAGCCCCAAGACCTTTTGTGCAGGACCATTTTTCATTCTGACAACAACTACTGCGGCTATCCAGGGTTGCCTTTCTGGAGCTGACAGCCAAGGATTTCAGTGGCAGAAATATTGCCAGGGAGTCAGAGACCGGGGTGGAGGGGAGACGTTTTTATCCCCTTTCACTCTGAGTGCAGCGGCATTCCAGGCCGTAGGTGTCCCAAGCCCATGGCTGGGTAATCTATTCAGTATGATCCCTGTCTAGTCATAACAATAGGGGGGTCAGGGGCGGTGTGTGTGTGTGTGGAATATCGGCCCCGCAATGGGATTGTCTCAAGGGCACATGAGCTTCTCCACCTCTTCCAGGCACATTCTCCTTGACGTAGGCCGGGGAGGGTGAACCCCCAGACTGTCAACTTAAGTACTGGTCTCTAAAAGGTTTTTTATTAGGGGGACAGAGGGAGGGAGAGGTGTTTGGCAGGTCCCTGAAGTTCAGGCTCAGCCATTTCATGACCGCAGAAAGACATCGGTTATGGAACGGACGATATGACGGGTGCAAAGGCAGGAAATAAAAAAAGAAAGAACTTCAATGGTATCCGTCCTTTTGCGTATGGCAGTAATGATGCTTTTCACAAAGAAACAACAGCAACCGCAAAGGCAGGAGCTGGTGCACAATTCCAAGTCCAACACAGTGCGGAAAAACTCAGTTTAGTAACTCAGCGCCCGTGTTCGAATAACCAGTTTGAGTATTTTCGCGGCCCGCCAGCTCTTTGGGGGAACGGAGGCTCTGTCTGGACTTCTGACGGCTCTACCTACCTCTCTGCTTCTCGCCTGTTGCCAGCCTCAGATAGAATTTCATTTCTCTCTCAGCCGGAAGCTCTTCTGATGGATCAAGGATAATGGATTTGCAGTTGCCTCTTGTAGGTTTTTTTTTTTTGATTATTATGAAGCATTATTATTTTCACTGGATACAAGGAGATGTGGTGTTTTTTTTTTTTCTCCCTCCCGAGCAAACGTATGACATCTGGCTGTCCTCCCTCAGCTGAGCTGGGGCTTGCACAGTTGTTAAACAGCGGGGATTATCAGGCAGGACAGTATTAAGTGGTATTTAACAGCAAGACCAAAGTTCTCTGTCAGATGCCTGACTTAGGGCTTCTCGACTGTGAGCATCGCAGCCCCAAGACCTTTTGTGCAGGACCATTTTTCATTCTGACAACAACTACTGCGGCTATCCAGGGTTGCCTTTCTGGAGCTGACAGCCAAGGATTTCAGTGGCAGAAATATTGCCAGGGAGTCAGAGACCGGGGTGGAGGGGAGACGTTTTTACCCCCTTTCACTCTGAGTGCAGCGGCATTCCAGGCCGTAGGTGTCCCAAGCCCATGGCTGGGTAATCTATTCAGTATGATCCCTGTCTAGTCATAACAATAGGGGGGTCAGGGGCGGTGTGTGTGTGTGTGGAATATCGGCCCCGCAATGGGATTGTCTCAAGGGCACATGAGCTTCTCCACCTCTTCCAGGCACATTCTCCTTGACGTAGGCCGGGGAGGGTGAACCCCCAGACTGTCAACTTAAGTACTGGTCTCTAAAAGGTTTTTTATTAGGGGGACAGAGGGAGGGAGAGGTGTTTGGCAGGTCCCTGAAGTTCAGGCTCAGCCATTTCATGACCGCAGAAAGACATCGGTTATGGAACGGACGATATGACGGGTGCAAAGGCAGGAAATAAAAGAAAGAACTTAATGAAAGTTTAATCTTCTGGGGAATTGGTGCCCCTCAGAGGCATAAATTGAGAGACCTAAAGCTAAATTTCTCTGTCAAAGGCTGGCACTGAGTTCATGCACATTTTACAGCTATGTGAGAAATACATACATACATGCATATGTGTTTTAAAATAACTATTTCTGTTCTGCAGTCCCCTCCGTTGCTGATGGAGCCTGGGAAGTGCTCACGGTAGATTTATTAGAGAGGTTATTGCTTCTCTGTCCAGCCTGTGTTACAGAAGAGTTACATGAGTGTGCTCCCCCGTGCGTTGTCTGGTCCTGATTCTAGCTCTGCGTGGCTGGCATCTGATTGGCTGAAAAGCTGGAAAAAATTTAAAAAATCCTTGGGAACTCTCACATTAGGCCACCCCTTCTGAGATCCCGGATGCTGAGTCCATATCATGTTAATCTCTGAGTCGGGGGGATCCCCTGGAGCAGGACATGGCACCCCACGCCATTATCCTTGCCTGGGGAATCCCATGGACAGAGGAGCCTGATGGGCGACAGTTCATGGGTCATCAAAGAGTCAGACAGGCAGGGGCCACCGAGCACACACACACACACGATATGTTAGCCTGTGTATTCTTGCCCCCGGTCTGGCTCGAACTGGAGGGGCACGTGTGGAGGGGTGCGGAGGGGCGGGAGCTTGCTTGTAATTCCCCTGAGCCCTGGAATCCGAGTTCTCCAGTGATCTTGCTCTGAGAGGCCATTTGGTCAGCTAGCCTGGCAGTTCTCAGCTGGTGGTCATACTTCCTCCCCTCGCCAGTCCCAGAAATGTTTCAAAGTATGTGAGCGGCTTTAATTGTTCTAGAGAAGGGGAGTGGGGCCTCCAAGTGGACAGGCGGCTGGACTGTCCCGACCTGTAATACGTGAGATAGTCACACATGGTGAAGGGTCGCCTTGCCCAGAATGTCCATAATATGTTAATGGAGAAACAATGCAGACACCAGTTTCGCGCCCCTGGTCTGGTCCGCAGGGGGTCCGCACAGGCTGAGGTCAGTGCGCCGTGTTTCCCTCACACCCGTGCTCAGGCTTGCCTCTTCCCAGGGACAGTGGCTGGAGCCGTTCTGTAGGAGGGCTCCGTGGAGACGTGCGATGTGTTAAGAGAGCATGGCCAGCAACAGTGGCAGCAAGTCCAGATTTCACGCTTAGTAGGGTGGGCAGAAAGGTGGGAGGGCAGTTCAGGATGGAGGGGACACGTGTGGACCGATGGCTGATGTATATTTATATATGGCCAAAACCATCACAGTGTTGTATAGTTACTCTCTTCCAATTAAGACAAATAAGTAAACATAAAAATACTTACATACTTGGATCAAAATATTTCACAAAATGTTACAGTTTTCACAGAATTTTCAGCATCTGCCTGATTAGGCATCACATTGGTTTCTAATGTATATGTTTTATGATTTTAATTCACGGTGCACTTTCCATAACACATTGCTTTAATCAGTCCCTTTAGCATGCCCAGCTAGCCAGTGAAGCACTTCAGGATGGACCCTCCGAGTATGGGGAAGGCGCTAACTTCGGGGGCTCCTGCCCAGACTTCTTTTCATAGGCGTCAACTATGTAACCTGTACTGTGTAACACTAGAGGGTTCGCTGAGTAGCTTATATTACAAACAACGTTTCATGGGTGAAATGAGTCCTAACATCTGAGGGTATGGATCATTATCACCATTGCTTCTGGAAGGAGTAAGACTCGGCTGTGTCCACTGGTTCCTGTGTCCATCACTTAATTGAGAATTGTCCCGTCCAACTAGGTTAGACAGATCCTCTGCTAAAACATCGTCTCCTGTCCCCTAAGAGAACCTTCATGCACAATGTTGCACACGTTAAGAGTGTGTACAGGAAAGAGAGCTGAGACATTGCAGAGCTCACAGGGATAGGCTGGGTGGCAGTATTGGAGTCTGTTGGCCGACGTTCAAAGGTGCGGATCCTGGAAGAACTTACTCCCCATGAGACTCACCAAACTCTCATTGTAGGAATTCCTACCACAATGACCTTGACTAAATCAGTTTACATCAATATGCATTTCTCTTACTCAGTGGTAAGCTTTCGCCCTGGTCTGGTCCGCAGGGGTCCGCACAGGCTGAGGTCAGTCGCCGTGTTTCCCTCACACCCGTGCTCAGGCTTGCCTCTTCCCAGGGACAGTGGCTGGAGCCGTTCTGTAGGAGGGCTCCGTGGAGACGTGCGATGTGTTAAGAGAGCATGGCCAGCAACAGTGGCAGCAAGTCCAGATTTCACGCTTAGTAGGGTGGGCAGAAAGGTGGGAGGGCAGTTCAGGATGGAGGGGACACGTGTGGACCGATGGCTGATGTATATTTATATATGGCCAAAACCATCACAGTGTTGTATAGTTACTCTCTTCCAATTAAGACAAATAAGTAAACATAAAAATACTTACATACTTGGATCAAAATATTTCACAAAATGTTACAGTTTTCACAGAATTTTCAGCATCTGCCTGATTAGGCATCACATTGGTTTCTAATGTATATGTTTTATGATTTTAATTCACGGTGCACTTTCCATAACACATTGCTTTAATCAGTCCCTTTAGCATGCCCAGCTAGCCAGTGAAGCACTTCAGGATGGACCCTCCGAGTAGGGGGAAGGCGCTAACTTCGGGGGCTCCTGCCCAGACTTCTTTTCATAGGCGTCAACTATGTAACCTGTACTGTGTAACACTAGAGGGTTCGCTGAGTAGCTTATATTACAAACAACGTTTCATGGGTGAAATGAGTCCTAACATCTGAGGGTATGGATCATTATCACCATTGCTTCTGGAAGGAGTAAGACTCGGCTGTGTCCACTGGTTCCTGTGTCCATCACTTAATTGAGAATTGTCCCGTCCAACTAGGTTAGACAGATCCTCTGCTAAAACATCGTCTCCTGTCCCCTAAGAGAACCTTCATGCACAATGTTGCACACGTTAAGAGTGTGTACAGGAAAGAGAGCTGAGACATTGCAGAGCTCACAGGGATAGGCTGGGTGGCAGTATTGGAGTCTGTTGGCCGACGTTCAAAGGTGCGGATCCTGGAAGAACTTACTCCCCATGAGACTCACCAAACTCTCATTGTAGGAATTCCTACCACAATGACCTTGACTAAATCAGTTTACATCAATATGCATTTCTCTTACTCAGTGGTAAGCTTTTGGATGGCCATGGTCACTGCTTATGTATTTCATTCGTTCAACAGGCAGCCAATATGTGCTTTAATAAAAGTTATTTTCTAAATATTGGTTTCACCTCTGAGGATAGAGAAGAACTTACACACTTAGGTATCTGTCATTGATCAGAACAGTTTTGCTGCCTAGGTATTCTTGCAGGTGGGTATTTGTATCACATGATAAACCTCCCGCTTCGAGGTTTATAAGCTGAACCTGGAGGAAGGCAGAGAGGACTCATCTGGTTAAGTTTCAACTTGAGTATCTTTCTGTAGCTTCTGAAAAAATGCCAATATATTAAAAAACTTCCATTTTGGAAAAGAGACTCCCAGGTTTAAAACAAATCAAAAAGCATTTAATTAGATGATCGATCATTTCACTGTGAATCTAAATAAGCTGATGCTGAGTAAAATGAACTGTCACAGAGAAATTCATCTATTTTGACCAAGTTTATGATAGAATTATCGTAGAAGGATAAATTCATTTATTTCACAGATAAAATCCATTACTTACACACACACACACACACACACACACATTTCACATCTTCACTCAAGATGTCTTTAAAGCACCTGTTAGGATAAAAGTAGATGCAGCGAGCTGGTTTGCCTGTGGAGGAGAGAGAAAACATGAAAGTCGTGAAATATAACTCTTGGGAGCCAAGAGAGAGACTCTCAACTCAGTGCTAGAGATTGGCCAGAAAGTCAACGTATTCAGGAAGTGATTAGCACAGACGTGATCATTTTCTCCGGGAAAGCTGTCTACCGGGAAAACACTTAATTGAGAATTGTCCCGTCCAACTAGGTTAGACAGATCCTCTGCTAAAACATCGTCTCCTGTCCCCTAAGAGAACCTTCATGCACAATGTTGCACACGTTAAGAGTGTGTACAGGAAAGAGAGCTGAGACATTGCAGAGCTCACAGGGATAGGCTGGGTGGCAGTATTGGAGTCTGTTGGCCGACGTTCAAAGGTGCGGATCCTGGAAGAACTTACTCCCCATGAGACTCACCAAACTCTCATTGTAGGAATTCCTACCACAATGACCTTGACTAAATCAGTTTACATCAATATGCATTTCTCTTACTCAGTGGTAAGCTTTTGGATGGCCATGGTCACTGCTTATGTATTTCATTCGTTCAACAGGCAGCCAATATGTGCTTTAATAAAAGTTATTTTCTAAATATTGGTTTCACCTCTGAGGATAGAGAAGAACTTACACACTTAGGTATCTGTCATTGATCAGAACAGTTTTGCTGCCTAGGTATTCTTGCAGGTGGGTATTTGTATCACATGATAAACCTCCCGCTTCGAGGTTTATAAGCTGAACCTGGAGGAAGGCAGAGAGGACTCATCTGGTTAAGTTTCAACTTGAGTATCTTTCTGTAGCTTCTGAAAAAATGCCAATATATTAAAAAACTTCCATTTTGGAAAAGAGACTCCCAGGTTTAAAACAAATCAAAAAGCATTTAATTAGATGATCGATCATTTCACTGTGAATCTAAATAAGCTGATGCTGAGTAAAATGAACTGTCACAGAGAAATTCATCTATTTTGACCAAGTTTATGATAGAATTATCGTAGAAGGATAAATTCATTTATTTCACAGATAAAATCCATTACTTACACACACACACACACACACACACACATTTCACATCTTCACTCAAGATGTCTTTAAAGCACCTGTTAGGATAAAAGTAGATGCAGCGAGCTGGTTTGCCTGTGGAGGAGAGAGAAAACATGAAAGTCGTGAAATATAACTCTTGGGAGCCAAGAGAGAGACTCTCAACTCAGTGCTAGAGATTGGCCAGAAAGTCAACGTATTCAGGAAGTGATTAGCACAGACGTGATCATTTTCTCCGGGAAAGCTGTACATCCAGCCAGCCAAGGCCCTATAAATCAATAGTATAACCAGAGTTGGGAATTCCATTAACAGTTGATTTCCAGGAAGTGAGCATTTTTTAAAACGTAGCTAAAAATACGTATGAAAAGCAATCCTCTCTGAAGTGTGTGTGTGAGAGAGAGGGAGAGTGAGCACAAGGAGTCACGCGTTAGTAGAGTGAGAAGGGGTGCAGTCCCCGGTAGCTAGCACGTGTGGCAGAGAAAGCCCGGGACCTGGCTGCTTGTTGCTAAGAGCAGAGCGCTTGGGCTTACCTGAGACAGGCTTCTGCGAGGTCTCTTTTGAATTCACTTCAGCTGTTCCTCCCTCTGCCTGTCAGAGGAAGTCAGACTGGAAGCCGGGGTCCCTGCAGGGTGGAGGGAATCCCTAAAGGAGAGAAATAGGGGTGGTTTCAGCCCCTCCCTGCCCCCATGAGAGGTGCTTCAGCAGGATACAAAAGGACGGAGACTTCCTGTCCGCTCCACCCCGGTTGAGGTCTTCAGACTTTTAATCTGTTTAACAGCCTGGTTCTAAAATTAAAAGTCTTTGGATAAATCCTAACTGGTTAAAATGGAATCCGTCTCTTATTTCCTCTTTCGGAAGAAGCTCAATGTATTACAGGAGACACAATTTATAATATGGGCTATTTTGGTAATTTGTCAGCTATTGAAATGAATTCCATTTGGCTTGGCTTGACTCCATAAAAATAAGTTGTAAGACTGTCTGTAGAATCAAAACAGGGCCCTGTTTTTCTTTGAAATGTCCTTGGCATGGGTAGGCATTTTTCTAGGGCACCCAAGTTCAGGATGGCTCAGACAGACAGTGAAGGACCGTGCAGAGCGGCAGAGGAAGGTCTCTGGACGGGAGAAGGAAAAGGAGAGGCATCGAAGCTCAGCTAGGGAGTACATATGGTTTCCTCAGAATTTTCTAAAATACTAAAAATTATTAGCATCATACTGTTGGGAAAGCTCTTTACACAAGGGTTTGTTCTTTAGTGTTTGGAGGAAGATCCATTTTCTGAGCTTTCTGATGAGCCCACTTGTCGTTTTATAAGCGCTATGTCTTGAAATCCAGTGAATGAGGAAAGGGTTCCAAACAGAAAGCTCGAGTCTCATACATGGATTTGGATGGAAGGCGTTTCCAATCTCAAAGCTGAGGCTGAAAACAGTAATTGCTGCATTCTGTCCAGAGGGCTCTTCACGAATAGAACGGCACCATGACTAGAGCTCACTCACTCATCAAGATCTTTCCTCAAAGTGAGCGAAAGGAAAAGCCTTTCAGATCAGAAGGGTGCAGTCCCCGGTAGCTAGCACGTGTGGCAGAAAGCCCGGGACCTGGCTGCTTGTTGCTAAGAGCAGGCGCTTGGGCTTACCTGAGACAGGCTTCTGCGAGGTCTCTTTTGAATTCACTTCAGCTGTTCCTCCCTCTGCCTGTCAGAGGAAGTCAGACTGGAAGCCGGGGTCCCTGCAGGGTGGAGGGAATCCCTAAAGGAGAGAAATAGGGGTGGTTTCAGCCCTCCCTGCCCCCATGAGAGGTGCTTCAGCAGGATACAAAAGGACGGAGACTTCCTGTCCGCTCCACCCCGGTTGAGGTCTTCAGACTTTTAATCTGTTTAACAGCCTGGTTCTAAAATTAAAAGTCTTTGGATAAATCCTAACTGGTTAAAATGGAATCCGTCTCTTATTTCCTCTTTCGGAAGAAGCTCAATGTATTACAGGAGACACAATTTATAATATGGGCTATTTTGGTAATTTGTCAGCTATTGAAATGAATTCCATTTGGCTTGGCTTGACTCCATAAAATAAGTTGTAAGACTGTCTGTAGAATCAAAACAGGGCCCTGTTTTTCTTTGAAATGTCCTTGGCATGGGTAGGCATTTTTCTAGGGCACCCAAGTTCAGGATGGCTCAGACAGACAGTGAAGGACCGTGCAGAGCGGCAGAGGAAGGTCTCTGGACGGGAGAAGGAAAAGGAGAGGCATCGAAGCTCAGCTAGGGAGTACATATGGTTTCCTCAGAATTTTCTAAAATACTAAAAATTATTAGCATCATACTGTTGGGAAAGCTCTTTACACAAGGGTTTGTTCTTTAGTGTTTGGAGGAAGATCCATTTTCTGAGCTTTCTGATGAGCCCACTTGTCGTTTTATAAGCGCTATGTCTTGAAATCCAGTGAATGAGGAAAGGGTTCCAAACAGAAAGCTCGAGTCTCATACATGGATTTGGATGGAAGGCGTTTCCAATCTCAAAGCTGAGGCTGAAAACAGTAATTGCTGCATTCTGTCCAGAGGGGCTCTTCACGAATAGAACGGCACCATGACTAGAGCTCACTCACTCATCAAGATCTTTCCTCAAAGTGAGCGAAAGGAAAAGCCTTTCAGATCAGAAGCCTCGTGTGCCGCCAGCAGACCCGCATCCCTGGAGTCTTAGGTTGGTTCAGCCCAGAAGAAGCCATCGTATTAGCCAGAGGAGTGAGTTTTCCGAACTCTCTCAAGACAGGGAGAATCCAGAATAAACTGCCACTAAAGTTGGATGTCAGAGGAGCACAGCTGCATGCAAGCCCCGTGATTGTCTGGAAACTTTCACGATCAGGGCTTTCCCCCAAGACTGCATCAAAATCCATGCATAAAACTGTCACGGGGACATAACAGATGCTCCGTAGATAGCCCAATCATCTGACATTAGGCATCTGGAGACGAATTAGACAGCCTCTCTTCTGAACCATGGATAATCTCACGTTTTGCATCGTTTTCCATGCATTGTTGTATAAATGGGCTTCCCAGGTGGCAAAGTGGTACAGAATCCACCTATCAGTGCAGGAGAGGCAAGAGACATCATTTTCAGAGAAGACCGTCCATGCCCCAGACATCAGCCACCTGCAGCACAGGTATTTTTGCACAGTGACATGTGCTCACATCCCACAGCTATTACCGGAGCGTCCTAAAGATTTTCTCAACATCTCAAGCTTTTTCTCCCCCACTACCAGGCAGTTGCCTAGATGGAGACTGCACAGCATCGGTTGTGCCAGAGTTAAAAATCACCTCACACCCGCATACATTTTTTTCCTTCTTTATGAATTGGGCTTTAAATCTTGACTGTGATTTAGTGAGAAAATAAAATTGGGCAAGAGTCAATGTCTCATTTATATATGTGTGTGTGTGTGTGTGTGTGTATGTATATATTTGTATGAATTCTGTAACCTGGAGGATGTCTCCAATCCAAGGAAATATAACCATGAACCCACAGCTAAACAGTTTCCAAAGAGGCCTTTTCAAGGAATGGCTTTCAGTGCCCAAGGAGCTCAGTCCAGCGGCAGAGATATTTGAAATATACACAAACATACAAGCCTTTTAGATAAACACATTTTCAGGGGGCTTTTGATGAAAGTGATAAGTTACATTCTCTACAACTACACACACTGTATTTTATTACCCCTCAGTAGACACTTATCAGCTATAAATGCTGGGTGGTTTAGGCTAGGAATCGGCCCTGAGGGGAAACAGTGGCAGGACTCGGGGACTCCCGGTTCTACAGATCAACATATACCCGAGGCTCCATTTTATTTTCATTTATTAAAAAGGTCTGTGGTCCGCTTCTGCAATTTCAAATCCATTAGCTTCCTGCCCCCTGTAAGAGAAAAAAAAAAAAAAGAGAAAGTAACTGCAGACTTTATGGACTGATTGCTGATGGCTTGTGCTACTGCTCTATTGGTTTTGAGTGGAGGGTCCATTATAGATACATTATCCATAAACCATGCTTCCAGTGGAGCTCGTACTTCCAGTCTGACTGGGGCGTGAGCTGAGCTGGCGTGGTCCAAAGAGAGGCTGGGGGAAGGGGCAGGTCTCTTGGAAGCCAACCCGGGCTAGGTACAGGCATAAATTACAAGCTTTCTTCCGCCTCCCACCTAATTACGTCTCCAACGGGCCACGGTTGGATTTCGTTAACCAGGCACCAGATGAACTTGGAAATCATATCGACAGTAGATTAGAGGTGGAGTTCTCCACCTTTTTCCCTGCCATGTATGTTCAAGCGATACATTTGTCTTTCGTTGACACTCTCTGCTTCTGGTCGCACGTACTCAACGGCTGACCATGCCCATATGCGTTTACCTTGTTTAGGGTATATGGTGCTTAAACCTTTTTTCAGCAAAGATGCAAAAACATTTCCAGGGGCAGGAAAACAGAGAAAATATGCCTTTCCCCCTCTGTAACCCTACTTCTTTAATTTCCAAGGAGAAAAGTAAATCCATCTCCCATGTGATCCTGTGATGTTCCTGTTCAGTAAGGGCTCTCTTTGTGAAAAGAGGCAGAAGAATAATTAGAACAATACAGTTGGCATTCATAGAAGAGGAAACCTTCTTCGAGGACAAGTCTCCATTCATCTTTGAATTCTGGTACCTACAGACTGTATACATACCAGATACATAGCAGATTCCCAATGAATTTGTCAAACTGAGCTGGATTTTTGTTTTTAACAAGTTTCTGTCATTTAAGCCACTTCAGGTCTTGGGTTTTTTTTAAAAATTATTATTTATTTATTTATTTTTGGCTATTCTGGGTCTTCACTACTGCCATAGGCCTTTCTCTAGTTGCAGGGAGTGGGGGCTCATCTCTGGTTGAGGTCAGCAGGCTTCTTGTTGTAGTGACTTCTCTTGGGCTTCTCTTGGGTTGGAACTTGGGCTCTAGGGCACAGGGGCTTCAGTCGTTGTGACACATGAGTTGCGGCTCTGAGGCTCTAGAGCACAGACTCCACAGTTGTGGCTCACGGGCTTAGTTGCTCTGTAGCCTGTGGGATCTTCCTAGAGCAGGGATCCAACCTGTGTCTCCTGCATTGGCAGGAAAATTCTTTATCACTGAACTACCAGGGAAGCCTGAGTTGGATGTTTTTAAGTGTAAATAAATGTCAGAAATGAGTATACTCTTTCTTAAAATGGAAAGGTATTTTCTTTGCATTGTTGATGAAAAGGCTATGTTCACTTAGGCAAAAGCTTACTGAAGGACTTAGTTCTTTTTCCTTGTGACTTAAGTTAATGTGGTACTTGTCGATGTATCATCCGACAGCTTTTCCCCTCCACAGTCTGAAGTCTCTATTTTGATTGGCCAGTGTACACCCAAGATGTACACAGAGGTCCACAAGATGGTCTCCTTTTGTTCATTCACTCAGCCATCTGACTCTTTGCAGCCCCATGGCCTGCAGCACACCAGGCTTCCTTCTCCTCCACTAGGTCCCAGCGTTTGCTCAAATTCGTGTCCACTGAGTTAGTGATGTTATCTAACCACCTCATCATCTGCTGCCCCTTCTCCTTTTGCCTTCAGTCTTTCCCAGTGTCAGGGTCTTTTCCAGTGAGTCAGCTCTTCATATCGGGTGGCCCAAGTATTGGAGACTCAGCTTCAGCATGAGTTCTTCCAAAGAATATTTAGGGTTGATTTCCCTTAGGATTGACTGGCTTGGTCTCCTTGCTGTCCAAGGGACTCTCAGGAGTCCTCTCCAGCATCACAGTGTGAAAGCATCAGTTCCTCAGCACGCAGCCTCCTTCGTGGTGCAGCTCTCCCATCCGTGCATGACTCCTGGGGACACCATGGCTTTGACTGTCTGACCTTTGCCGGCAAAGTGAGGTCTCTGCTTATTGTGTCATAGCTTTCCCTCCAAGGAGCAAGCATCTTTGAGTTTCAGGGCTGCAATCACCATCCACAGTGATTTTGGAGCCTAAGAACCTCTTTCTAAATATCCGGGAACCTAAATGACACAGATAATCTGATTCTTTAAAAATTTTTTGAACTTTATTTTTTTATAGCAGTTTCCAGCTCAAAGTAAAATAGACAGGAAGGTGTAGCGCTTCCCCACACATCCCTCACAGTCATGCATGAACCCCCGTCACCCACATCCTCACCCGGTGATCCAGTTGTTACGTCTGGTGAACCTGCATGGCCCCATCGCAATCAGTCAAAGTCTATGCCTACCTAGAGTTCACTCGCGATGCGCTGCCTTCCCTGGGTTTGGACAAATATGTAGTCACATACCCATCATCATAATATTGCAAAGTATTTCACTGACCTCAGCATTCTCTGTGCTTTGCCTGTGTCTACTCTGACTGAAGAGCACACCTGATCCGTTAATCCCATCCGCCAGTCTGACACTCCTGATGATTATTTTAACGATTTTGCTTTCCAGTGAGGCAGGACAGGTTGGAAGTCTCTTCTTCCATTAACTACTTAGACAAGCACTTAACCTTCCTCTCTGCTTTCTTCATCTGCCTATTGCTTTAGAGTTTTTCTCCATATGTCAAATTACAGAGAAAGTTTCAACCAGACATAAACTTGGCAATTTGGTGGCGACAGCTTTATAATCATGATCAGCAGGCAGGAGCTGCAGCGACTCATTAGTTTCGAGAAAAAGGTGGCTCAGTGGTAAAGAGCCTGCCTGCCAAGAAGCAGACACGGGTTTGATCCCTGGGTCAGGAAGACCCCCTGGGGAAGGAAATGGAAACCCACTCCAGTATTTTTGCCTCGAGAATTCCCATGGACAGAGGAACCTGCTGGGCCACAGTCCCTGGGATCTCAGAGAGTTGGACATAACTGAACGACTAAGCACAAGAAAAGGATATGAAATGAGGAGACTCAGTGCCTTTTCGCTCCTTTCGTCCCTTCGGAAGTCCTGCTGCAACGGGCAGTTGCCTGTCGGGCGCGTCATCACGCGCTCCAGCTGTCCGTCGTCAGCTCTGGCTGCCCTTGCAGAAGCGCGGGGCGCACGTTGGCAGCCCTGCTAACAGAAGCTGTTAACAAAGATCCAGTGACCCTGTGCTCTTTAAAGACGTTTTAAATTCCATCTTGTGATGCCCTTTGCCCTTTGATGGGAGGATATCAGCCCCTGACCTCAGATCAATGGACAGGAACACACAGCCCCTGACAGAGGAGCCACCTTGCCCTGGTGGAGATGCGTTTTCAACTCACGATTTATTTTAATTTTTTTTTTTAATCCATAAAAGCATCATTCTTTCCACAGACACTGAAGTCCCAGGAAGTATTGCATTTCCTGCTTGTCTTTCTGACCTGGGAAAGAGCTTCCCACTGTGGCCTTTCCAGTTAGAGTCTCTATTGCCCTGGGAGAGGTTCAGACAGGTGGACCAGCTTCGAGAAGGAATCCTTTTGACCCTGCACCCACAACTATATCATGGTAAGGAGGATAAAGGAAAACAGTAAAGAATTTTCAAAATGGGAGGCCCCAGAACCATTATTGTCTGTCGTCACATTAGCCCTCAATAAGACCACAAAACCAAACAGTAAAAACGAGGAGCCTGTGGTTCTCTTCCAACCAAGGGAGACCAGAAAACAGAGAGGGGGCAGTTATGTTTTCTTTTTGCTTTCTTGGGGAGCAGCTTCCTCGTGAAGTCAGCCTTTTCCTGCTCAGCCCCCCTTCTGGCCACCGCACAGCAGTTGGTCTGTCTTCTCTAGGTACTGTGAGCTGTGTCATGGGCACTGTACATTTAGTGTGGGAGACCCTTGGCCAGTCCCCACGCACAGTCAGAGAAGAGGATGGGGTGTATGTGTGCGTGAGAGAGAGAGAGGAACAGAGACAGAGGGAGACAGGGAGAGGGAGAGAGGGAAAGACAGAGAGACAGCAGAAAGTGGGGGCAGAGAAAGACACAGCAGAGAGAGAGGGTGAGATAGAAACAGAGAGACAGAGATAGGAAGAGAGATATACACAGAGAGACAGAAAGACACAGAAAGAGGGAGAAAGAGACAAAGAGAGACAGGCTGAGGGAGAGAGAGACAGGCAATGTAGATGCCTCTCCTGAGCCCACGGAAGCTCGCATCCTGTGTGACTCGAAGGTCTGAAGGCACGCTCAGTCTGATTAGCCTTACCCATCGTCACTTCCATTTTCAATTGAAGGGAGCACTTTTCATAAAAATCAGTTGGCAGAGAAGATTCTCATGTTGTCGCCTCCTTGGGAAGTAACTTTTGCACAAAGACAGAACCTCACATTTGAGTCCGTGATGCTCCTTCCAGTGGTGTCCGGTCTTTAGCCCAGAATTCATACCGTACTGGATGGACCACATCTGAACCTGTCCAGACAGACAAAGAATTAGAATAGACACAGTGCCAGGCACGTTCTTCCAACCACTTCTCTTTACAGACCAAGGAGCTGTGACCCAGTGAGAACCAGCCGCTTGTTGAAGTGCACCCAGCTAATGATAGCAGAACAGCAGGCAAGCTTAGGTCTCCTGGTTCCCGCCTGTCAAGAGCTGCTTCTAACACACAACCCCAATAGTTCATCATCCAGAAGGGAACATGGTGCCATGAGTCACTGACAGACTATGTCAATTTGCTCCATAGCATTGGATTCCCAGTGATGCTGAACTTAATCTGCTTCCCAGGGGGTGGCGCGGTGGTAAAGAATCTGCCTGCAATGCTGGAGACATTGGTTCGATCCCTGGGTTGATAAGACCTCTGGGAAAAGAAAATGGCACGCCTACACCATGTATTCTTGCCTGGGATATCCCATGGACAGGGGAGCCTGGCGGGCTACAGTCTGTGGGATCACAAAGAGTCAGACGTGACTGAAGCAACCTGAGTAACGGCATCAAATGGTGTAACAGGGAGGTTCGTGTGTAACGGAGAGGTCCAGTCACATGGTCCAGTCGCGTGTAATGGGGAGGTCCAGTCGCGTGGTCCAGTCGTGTGTAACGGGGAGATCCAGTCATGTGTAACAGGGAGGTTCATGTGCCAATCTGTCCCTTCAGGTGAGACAGCCTGGATGTGACAGTGAGGTCCCGTTGTGCACAGAGCAGCCCCCTCGGCTGAGGCCTGGCGTGGGCGCAGTGGGGAGACCCCCGAAGCCGACAGGCGGAGATGTCATTCGATAGCGTCCACAGGGAGGTCATCCCTGTGCTCTGATTCACAATATGGGTCTATGTACGTTTCAGATACTTCTTCTTGTGGGTTTACAGGTGCATTTTTTGAAATGTGAGATTAAAAGCTGAAGGGAGCACTTTTCATAAAAATCAGTTGGCAGAGAAGATTCTCATGTTGTCGCCTCCTTGGGAAGTAACTTTTGCACAAAGACAGAACCTCACATTTGAGTCCGTGATGCTCCTTCCAGTGGTGTCCGGTCTTTAGCCCAGAATTCATACCGTACTGGATGGACCACATCTGAACCTGTCCAGACAGACAAAGAATTAGAATAGACACAGTGCCAGGCACGTTCTTCCAACCACTTCTCTTTACAGACCAAGGAGCTGTGACCCAGTGAGAACCAGCCGCTTGTTGAAGTGCACCCAGCTAATGATAGCAGAACAGCAGGCAAGCTTAGGTCTCCTGGTTCCCGCCTGTCAAGAGCTGCTTCTAACACACAACCCCAATAGTTCATCATCCAGAAGGGAACATGGTGCCATGAGTCACTGACAGACTATGTCAATTTGCTCCATAGCATTGGATTCCCAGTGATGCTGAACTTAATCTGCTTCCCAGGGGGTGGCGCGGTGGTAAAGAATCTGCCTGCAATGCTGGAGACATTGGTTCGATCCCTGGGTTGATAAGACCTCTGGGAAAAGAAAATGGCACGCCTACACCATGTATTCTTGCCTGGGATATCCCATGGACAGGGGAGCCTGGCGGGCTACAGTCTGTGGGATCACAAAGAGTCAGACGTGACTGAAGCAACCTGAGTAACGGCATCAAATGGTGTAACAGGGAGGTTCGTGTGTAACGGAGAGGTCCAGTCACATGGTCCAGTCGCGTGTAATGGGGAGGTCCAGTCGCGTGGTCCAGTCGTGTGTAACGGGGAGATCCAGTCATGTGTAACAGGGAGGTTCATGTGCCAATCTGTCCCTTCAGGTGAGACAGCCTGGATGTGACAGTGAGGTCCCGTTGTGCACAGAGCAGCCCCCTCGGCTGAGGCCTGGCGTGGGCGCAGTGGGGAGACCCCCGAAGCCGACAGGCGGAGATGTCATTCGATAGCGTCCACAGGGAGGTCATCCCTGTGCTCTGATTCACAATATGGGTCTATGTACGTTTCAGATACTTCTTCTTGTGGGTTTACTGGTTTTCACTGGGACAACATGGACCAGTTGTTCTTTTTGAGAAATGGAAAAAAATGTGTAGGAGATTAAAATGCAAATGAGAAGCAAATGAGAGAAAGATCTGGGCATCAGTTCAGCCTCCTTTGTGGTTCCCTGGCAGGGCTGCTGCCATGCTGGTTGCCTGACACATAATCAGGCTTGAGATTGGAAGCCCACGTCTGTACCTCTCACTTACCACATTTCCTGTGCATTACTAAACATTTCAGCCTGAGACAGAGAGAAAGCAGGAGAAAGTGATTTCCCCTGGCAAAACGGCTCACATTTCTTCTGTCTTGTAAAACAAAAGACGAAAAATAACGGTAAATTACTCTTCTTATGACTGTTTTTTTAAAATGGCCCCCACTCCTCTCTCATCCTATTTTAAATAAAACCTGATGATGCAAAAGGCTGTCTGGCTTCTGACTCTGCAGTCCATCAGCTCGCAATGGAAATGTTGTCTTATTTTTATTTTTTTTTAAATGGCTACATATTAAAAGCGAACCAGTCTTTGCCAGCTTTGGATAAAAGGCTATTTATTTTCAACCAATTTGATAGCTGCAGTTTTCAGTAATTGAATTTTCTGTGGTCAGAAAAGCAGTAATCTTAGAAACCAAATAAATATTTTTTAATAAAATGGAACACTGAGAAACCCTATAATAATGTCAAAAATGTAGCCACTTATGGATGGATAAATATTTTAAGAAATTTACATTTCACCCAAAGCTTTATGCTTCTAGCTTCCCTGGAGATTTTGAAGAGCGTAACATTTTGCTTTGGGAATGGAACAACATGGGGCTTACATGAAATAGACATGCCCTATAGAAACCTTTCTGGTTCTTAGGCTCTCATGGGCTGGTAGTTTTATCAGTGATTTTGGAAAACAGTCTGCACCGGGCTCTCTATCTTGGCATTACTGACGTTTGGGGCTAGGTGATTCTTGGTTGCCGAGTGGCTCTCCTGTGCACTGGAGGGTGTTGTCAGTGTCTTTCCCCACCCACCCCATTACCAGCAAAACATGGGCCTAAATATTGAGAGCTGTGTCCTGGCCTATGATGCAAAATCAGCAACAGTCAAGAATCACTAGTCTAATGAAGGGTTTAAGCAAGTTTGGTACCTATTTGAGTGAATCTTGTAGGTGTCTGGAATCTTGATTTCTTTCAGTAGTTAATCATTTACTGTCTTCTGTTGTTTTGAGTGTGAGCACAAAATCTTCCCAGCACGTGTAGAGAACAGTGTGGTTTAAGAAGGCATCTGGGAAAGAGTGACACAGTGTTGCTCAGCTGTGTTCGACTCTTTGTGACTCCGTGGACTGTAGCCCGCCAGGCTCCTCTGTCCATGAGATTTTCCAGACAAGAGCACTGGAGTGGGTTGCCGTCCCCTTCTCCAGGGGGCCACTGGAGAAAAACGGTAAATTACTCTTCTTATGACTGTTTTTTAAAATGGCCCCACCTCTCTCATCCTATTTTAAATAAAACCTGATGATGCAAAAGGCTGTCTGGCTTCTGACTCTGCAGTCCATCAGCTCGCAATGGAAATGTTGTCTTATTTTTATTTTTTTTTAAATGGCTACATATTAAAAGCGAACCAGTCTTTGCCAGCTTTGGATAAAAGGCTATTTATTTTCAACCAATTTGATAGCTGCAGTTTTCAGTAATTGAATTTTCTGTGGTCAGAAAAGCAGTAATCTTAGAAACCAAATAAATATTTTTTAATAAAATGGAACACTGAGAAACCCTATAATAATGTCAAAAATGTAGCCACTTATGGATGGATAAATATTTTAAGAAATTTACATTTCACCCAAAGCTTTATGCTTCTAGCTTCCCTGGAGATTTTGAAGAGCGTAACATTTTGCTTTGGGAATGGAACAACATGGGGCTTACATGAAATAGACATGCCCTATAGAAACCTTTCTGGTTCTTAGGCTCTCATGGGCTGGTAGTTTTATCAGTGATTTTGGAAAACAGTCTGCACCGGGCTCTCTATCTTGGCATTACTGACGTTTGGGGCTAGGTGATTCTTGGTTGCCGAGTGGCTCTCCTGTGCACTGGAGGGTGTTGTCAGTGTCTTTCCCCACCCACCCCATTACCAGCAAAACATGGGCCTAAATATTGAGAGCTGTGTCCTGGCCTATGATGCAAAATCAGCAACAGTCAAGAATCACTAGTCTAATGAAGGGTTTAAGCAAGTTTGGTACCTATTTGAGTGAATCTTGTAGGTGTCTGGAATCTTGATTTCTTTCAGTAGTTAATCATTTACTGTCTTCTGTTGTTTTGAGTGTGAGCACAAAATCTTCCCAGCACGTGTAGAGAACAGTGTGGTTTAAGAAGGCATCTGGGAAAGAGTGACACAGTGTTGCTCAGCTGTGTTCGACTCTTTGTGACTCCGTGGACTGTAGCCCGCCAGGCTCCTCTGTCCATGAGATTTTCCAGACAAGAGCACTGGAGTGGGTTGCCGTCCCCTTCTCCAGGGGATCGCCCTGACTCAGGGATTGAACCTGTATCTCCTGCAGAACAGGCAGGTTCTTTACCATCTGAGCCACCAAGGAAGCCCCAGAAAGCATTTCATTAGATTGTAAACATGAATTGATACAGAGAGGACTAGTTCAGACCTGTTTATGTGTTGGCATAGTACTACTTTTCCATTGGAAGCTTTCAGGTTCTAAGCTTGACTCCTCCATAACCTCTGTGACAGAATGGAGGCAGTTATTGAGTTTAGATAATTATCTTTATCGTTCCTCGGTTTTATTTTCAACTCTAGAAATAATAACTGTGTTCAAATTTTTCACTACATGCATTGTATCCTGTTGAATGACCAGTGAGGTTCAACGTGTATATATAAACTGAATCATTTCTTACAAACTGAAGCATTTCTTACAAGCTTGATTGTGAAAACACAGAACTGAGGAAATTTGGGCATCAGATTTCTTCATCTCCCAGTTTGTGCTCGGGGTTCTTCTTGAACCACTAAATGCAGTAATCTTGTCTTTAAAATAATCGATGGGAAGAAGGAAGGCAGATCATTATGAGACTGAAAATAGAAGAGAAAGCCAAAGAGACATAGATAGTATACAGGTTTTTTTTCCTCTCATCTTCTGAATACAAGTGGGCCAAACTTAGCGAATTCCATAATAATACATTTTTTGGGTTCCACATGGTGATTGAAATTTCATATGAGCAAATTTCACAATAGTGTCAAAGATCACGCTATTAAATTATTAGCCTTAGTCCATGAAGAAAGTTAGGAACTCCTGTAGAAATAGATCACAAGACTGAGACGCACCTTAGAAACCACTGGATCCAGCTCTTTCGGATGCTACGAAGACAGGTGGTAGCAGTTCTCAGTCACTTCCCAGTGCCAGAGGAATGGCGCTGAGAAGATGATACCTTCAGAATTCCAGAAACAACAGCAGTGCCCAGCCTAAGCCAAGGTGTGGATCAGACCACATGGATTATTTCCAGTTACATTTCACCGTGTTACTGTCTATCACTACACATTTAGGTAGATAGGTAGGCCAATCCTGACAATGGCTGACTTTGGGGAGTGTGTTTTTAATCTTTACTGGCCTATAACAGGCAGCATTCATTTAAAATTCAGTGAATACAGAAGCACGGCATAGATTTCATTTCACATCACAATTATTGTTGCTTGATGGATTTATTTGCATCCATCTTTATTCACTGACCTGTGTGGGCCCGCCACTGCAGTGGCCTCTCGCATTGCAGAGCACCAGCTCTGGGCGCATGCGCTTCAGAGCGCTGGCTCGTAATTGGACACACCGGTCCAGCTGCTGGCACGTGGGATCTTCCCCTGCCAGGGATTGAACCGGGGCCCCTGACACTGCCCCTGCACTCTCTACCCACTGGACCACCAGGGAAGCCCCACGTGTCACAATTTTGAAAGTAGAGATTTCCCCCTCAACTGTTGCTTCCTTGGTTTTTTTTTTGGAAATTTCCCCTGAGGGAGCAGGCACGGTTTTGGAATAATTCCTAACATGCCCATTCGACGTGAGGAGGGGAAAGAACAGACTCATTTGAATGAGTGGATCCAGGCCTGTCCCTTGGCCTGGATATTTCTTTCATCCTCTTGCATATATGTTTGTTTTCACCGACTAGATCCATTATTCAGTGAAATTAGTCCCAGTTTAATAATCACAGCCTCCCTTCAGCCTGTCCCTTTAATGCGAGTGAAAACGAAAACCCAGGTGGTTTTCAACATGACACCAGGTGGAAATCAGTTATGAAATTACCTGTTTATTAATGACGTGTGAGCAGACTGACAAGCTAACTAACGGCGGGCGCTGGCTGGAGCCGTGCTTAGGTAAGAAGCCTCGATTATGTGCAGTGTAGATTCTCTAGAGCTGTAACGCAGCGTCCCTGGGGGCGCCATTGAGATCCAGATGTTTTATCTCAAGATTTGAATCCCAGAGAGGGAAGATTTTAAAGCGAAATCAAGCCTCAGCCACAATGCTGTTTGGCCATACTTCCTCACTGGGGAGCCACGTGAGCAAACATTTAGGACCAGATGGCGGGACTGTCCAGTTAATTAGCCAGACGGGTGATTCTGCAATCGCAAGAGTGGATAAGCCTGGCTCGAGGTTGCACATTAGAGACCACATGGATATTTCCAGTTACATTTCACCGTGTTACTGTCTATCACTACACATTTAGGTAGATAGGTAGGCCAATCCTGACAATGGCTGACTTTGGGGAGTGTGTTTTTAATCTTTACTGGCCTATAACAGGCAGCATTCATTTAAAATTCAGTGAATACAGAAGCACGGCATAGATTTCATTTCACATCACAATTATTGTTGCTTGATGGATTTATTTGCATCCATCTTTATTCACTGACCTGTGTGGGCCCGCCACTGCAGTGGCCTCTCGCATTGCAGAGCACCAGCTCTGGGCGCATGCGCTTCAGGCGCTGGCTCGTGGTGGACACACCGGTCCAGCTGCTGGCACGTGGGATCTTCCCCTGCCAGGGATTGAACCGGGGCCCCTGACACTGCCCCTGCACTCTCTACCCACTGGACCACCAGGGAAGCCCCACGTGTCACAATTTTGAAAGTAGAGATTTCCCCCTCAACTGTTGCTTCCTTGGTTTTTTTTTTGGAAATTTCCCCTGAGGGAGCAGGCACGGTTTTGGAATAATTCCTAACATGCCCATTCGACGTGAGGAGGGGAAAGAACAGACTCATTTGAATGAGTGGATCCAGGCCTGTCCCTTGGCCTGGATATTTCTTTCATCCTCTTGCATATATGTTTGTTTTCACCGACTAGATCCATTATTCAGTGAAATTAGTCCCAGTTTAATAATCACAGCCTCCCTTCAGCCTGTCCCTTTAATGCGAGTGAAAACGAAAACCCAGGTGGTTTTCAACATGACACCAGGTGGAAATCAGTTATGAAATTACCTGTTTATTAATGACGTGTGAGCAGACTGACAAGCTAACTAACGGCGGGCGCTGGCTGGAGCCGTGCTTAGGTAAGAAGCCTCGATTATGTGCAGTGTAGATTCTCTAGAGCTGTAACGCAGCGTCCCTGGGGGCGCCATTGAGATCCAGATGTTTTATCTCAAGATTTGAATCCCAGAGAGGGAAGATTTTAAAGCGAAATCAAGCCTCAGCCACAATGCTGTTTGGCCATACTTCCTCACTGGGGAGCCCACGTGAGCAAACATTTAGGACCAGATGTGCAGAGGATTACTGTCGTATCAGTTAATTAGCCAGACGGGGGAATAAAAGCCATTCTGCAATCGCAAGAGTGGATGCGAAGCCTGGCTCGAGGTTGCACATTAGAGACTGGTCTATTGATTCCTGTCAAAGATGTTTTCAAAGTTTGGTAGCTACATTGGGGAGAAATGAATCATTTTTATGTAAAAGAAGGAATTTTTACAGGACGTTTTTACATTTTTATCCTAAAGAGATCTGGCCACAATGCTATAAATAAGACATTGAAAAGACCCCCCCCCCTTTTTTTTTCAAAGCAGGCAAAAAATGTGCTGTAAAGATCATATTAGTAACAGATAAAATAAACCAAGGACACTCGCAGCGTGGGTGGGGAAAGGATTTTCTTTTTTCTTTTTCTCTGAGTGTGTTTTTTAAAGCAACTCATGTAGCCAATGGAATGGAGGAATAGCAAGGATCTGATGATTCTATATTATTGCAAAACAGTGTTGTTGTTAAGTTGCTCATTCACGTCTGAATCTTTGTAACCCCATGGACGGTAGCCCACCAGACTCCTCTCTTCCGCTGTTTCCTGGAGGTTGCTCAAATCCACGTCCATTGAGGTGGTGGTGATGCCTCTACCCATCTCCTCCTCTGCCACCCCGCTCTCCGTTTGTCTTCAGTCTTCCCCAGCATCAGGGTCTTTTCCATTGAGTTGGCTCTGCCCATCAGGTGGTCAAAGTATTGAAGCTTATTGCAAATAAATCCCACTGTATAACAAACAACTGGGTAACTGGTACAAAAATATACATTGAAACATGAAGTGTCTCAACAGCCGCCTTTATACAGGTGAACGTGCTTCCCAGCGCCGCCTCCCAGTTTTCCATCATCCCGTTTTCATAGGAATGTTATCTCCAGGGCCATCTCTCGTCTTAGAGGGCAGTCCAAGTGGAGTGTATGTAACAGCCAGCAACTTCGGAGTCTGAATGTGAAAAGTACCTAAAGCCACAGATGTGTTTTGTTTGGTGTTTTTTTTTTTTTTTTTTTGCCACTTCTATTGGTCTTTCATTTATTTCCATCTTTATTCTTTGGCCTGTGTGGGCCTCCCATGGCAGTGCCCTTTCTTGTTGCAGAGCGCCGGCTCTGGGCGCATGCGCTCCAGAGCTCCGGCTCGGTAATTGGACACATCGGTCCAGCTGCTCCACGGCACGTGGGATCCTCCCAGGCCAGGGGTCAAACTGGTGCCTCTTGCACTGCAGGGTGATGTCCTTACCCACTGGACCACCAGGGAAGCCCACCGATGTGTTTAGCTCAAATAGTTTCTGGATGCTGAGAATCTATGCTCTAATATAAAGTGGTAAGAGAATCAGGGCACAAGTGTGCTTTTACAAAAGAGGGAAAAAATATGACCTCTTTTAGTTGGATTTCAGATGGCATCTTGGCAGTTGCCCTGCACTTAATACACCATCCACGTTGCCCAGAACAGAAGGTTGAATGCTTAACTGGTCGGTGGGTGGGGTGGAGGAGATTTAGCCAGGAAGGTAATCTGTCTGGTAATAATTAAGGAAGCAAGTTGGCTTTTGTGTTAGAAAAACCAGGTCGTGGAGTCACCCGTCACTGGTTACCCGGAATCTCGTTTGTAAGGGTGATGAGGTGGTGAAGGAAGCTTCAGACCTCAGCTCCGCACCCCCCACTATCGCTCACCAGGCTCCTCTGTCCGTGGGATTCCCTAGGCAAGAATACCGGAGTGGGTTGCTGTTTCCTCCTCCAGAGGATCTTCCCAACCCAGGGATCGGACCCGCGTCTCCTGTGTCTCCTGCATTGGCAGGCCTTTATCCCTGAGCCGCCGCGGAAGGACTGATGTCCTGCTTTTGTGTTTCCCTGTAATTGGTCCTTTCCTCCACCCAGGCTCTTAACACATTATACTGTTAGACTCTTTCCCCCGCAGCCTGCTCTCTGGTCTTGATTTCTTATGGTTCTGCCTTTACACCAAGTGCCAGACCTTTCCTCTCGATCTGCGATTCATCATCTTGCGCATTTTCTCACTTAGAGTTTATCACGACTTCTTCAGGCAGGCAGAATGACTATCAGTAACTCATACTTTACCAAGAGACCTTGAGAGTCAGAGAAGTAAAGCAAGCTTCTTCATGTTGAAAGCAGATGGGAAGAGCAGAGGGACTTGAACTCCAACCCCTGACTTCAGACCTTGCCTTCTTTCCCCTGTACTTTTCACGCTGACATACTGCTTCGAGAACAGGAAATAAAACACCTTAGCTACCAGAGATGGTAGGATAATGTGCATTGATTAGACACTGGAATAGAGACAAAGCTATGACCTTGAAATTTAAAGGCCGAGTTCTTGAAAGAGCGTCCTGTTGTAAACAAGTGTTTTCATCCTTAAAGCCAGCTTCTCCTCTTTAAAACACTTTTTCGATGAAGGCTTAGTTTGGTGGGAGCCCCAGGAAGGAGGACGAGCTGGTTAGACAGCACCACTGACTCAGTGGGCCTGAGTCAGAGCACACTTGGGGAGACAGTGGAGGACAGAGGAGCCTGGCGTGCTGCCGTCCACGACGTCACGAAGAGTCAAACAAGACTTAGCGACTGAACAACAACAACAGGACTGACAAGTCCTCAGAAAAGGAAAAGAAAAAACGAAAAACATGTTTCAAGAGGGGCCCAGGGGCCTTGGAATACTCCTTGGAGCCTAAGGGCTGTATAAAGCCTACATGGTTATTTACATAAATTTCTTACAGTTTCTGTCCCATATATACCCGTGCCATTTTCCTGAATCTTTATTTAATAATGATTATAATAAAATTAAGTTTATCTTCACCGCCTTGCTCTTGGTGCCAAGCAGCCAGAAGTCAGCAATACATTTTTTTTTTTTTCCTTTTCAATAAAAGTCTCAGAATAGAAATAGCGTATGGTGGGCAGTGTCTGTAGTCGTGGTGGTTCAAAGCTCCGGCCCCAGTGGACGTGAAACGGCAACAGCTGTGAGCAGACTGGGATCATTCTTTCAGTTAAGTAAGCTGCGGTGTCTACTCTTGTCCCTGTAATTTACAAGAATGTGAAATCCCGAGGGCAGCAGCAGGAGCTAGCCCAGGCACTCCTCCCACGGTTAGTTTCCAAAGAGAGGTTTGTTCCCCCTAGAAGCACCAGGCTTAGAAATCCAGAGGGGAGAAGATTGTGGCAATGGTTTAGTCCAAGGAGTGCTTCTCAGCAGCGTCATGCACAGAGCCCCAGAGTGCGGATGACCCCAGGCAAAAGCCGTAAGCCCAGGGCATGCAAGGTCCAGTGTCACCTCTAATGAAATGAGCCTTCCTGGATACAATGCCTGCCTTTATTAGCTAAAGAATTTGCTGCACTTACGGGATGAATGTGCACTTGTGTTTTCTCTATCATAAGATGCCTGGGTAGAACATGATTCAATTAACCTAATAAAAACAAAAACAACACTGAGAACAACAACTAGAAAAAAATTCCTAAGAGTTACCTTTACTTTTTCCATTCTATCTTTCCCCATGTACTCAGGCTCCAGGTCTTGCTAATGGTGAGAACATGGTACGTCTACTCCTAAGCTTCTTTTATCTCTTATTAACTGACTAGATCAGAGCTAAGAGCTCCACAGGCATGCTTTTTGTTTTTTTCCAATATATATATATTTTAAAATTTTGGCCTCTTTTATTGGTTTTTTATTGATTTATTTTCATCCATCTTAATTCTTTGGTCTGTGTGGGACTCCCATTGCAGTGGCCTCTCTCGTTGCAGAGCACCGGCTCTGGCACTGGCTCATAATTTGACACACCGGTCTAGCCGATCTTCCCGGACTAGGGATCAAACTGGTGCCCCATGTACTGCAAGGCAGACTCTTTACCCACTGGGCCACCAGGGAAACCCTCCACAGGCATTCTTTGCTCTTCAAATGTCTTGGGTTATTGGTCTGTGACTTTATATGAAGCAAACCCCAGACCACTCCCTGTTGGACCTGAGCCCTAGTCCACATACATACACTTTGTTCCTGTTCCTGAGAAGCAAAAGAGTTAACCGCATCTCTGATCCCGTCATTGAAACCAAGAGGATGGGATCCGATCCATTCATTAGCTGAGACCAATCAAAGCCTACCCTTGAAACTGAGATCAAGATCAATTCCATCCAAGTCCGATGGACTGAGGATTGCAGGGGTAAGGAGGGTGATTTTCCCAGAACAAACAAGCACACACTCTGGATGAAGTAAATGGACGGTGAATTTCAAAAGTCACCTGCCCACTCTTCCCATCTGCTTCTGTGTGTTGTGTGTTGTCGCTGGTGGTTTAGGCTCCTCCCTCTCCTTGTAGACTGGAAGCTTTCTCTGAGTAGGAACTGTGTCCTTTCTATTCGTATTCACATCCCGTGATGGCTAGCCCAGAACCTTTAGCACAGGAAGAGTTCAGTGAAATATTTATCCAGTTGCATTACGAGTACCCGTGGCAGATGGGCCCCAGCGTACCGTGGTTTCTGTCCAGCGTGCCTCTGTGGCTGAGGTTTTTGACTTTAGTTTGTGAATGATTAGCTCACTCTCTTTTCCCTATCCAAGACGATTCTTGGTGTGTCTTTCTACCATGAAATTCTCAAGTGAGGAAAATAACTCCCCACCGAGACTGCCTGACCTAGAAACTTTAAAGCATATCTCCGTCAGCAAAGGTACACGAAGAACAGGGGCTGACAGCTGAATAAGGCAATGGTGGGGTGGTGGTGGTGGGAATTACGAGATTTCTGCCAAACCAGCCGTTCACGTGTGCGGTGAGGATGGTGTCGGCGTCCTAACAGCCTATCGAAAATGTCCAGCGTCCAATCAGAAAATATTTGATTAGGGTTCCCAAGGCTCGAACGCAGCTGGTTGGGATTTCCTTGTCTGCGTTTTCTCCATCCCAGTGGCTACTGAAAACAATTTGCAATTCATTTGAGGATTCTTTACATATGCCCTGAAGTATATGTGGCATTTAATTGAAAAACCACCAAATAAAGACTTCCGGGCCGTGTGAAGGGGGGGGCGGCCTGTGGTGCCAGCACCGAGCTCTGCGCCTCTGAGGCTTTGCCCTAAGTGGAGCTTGATACGTGGAGATTCCAATTATTGAAAAATGACCCCTGCCACAATTTCACAGGAGGAGTGTCAGGTCTCCGCTGGCCCCACCAGGAGCCTCAAGGGCAGACAGTTCCTGCCTGAATATTATCTTCACTAAGCTACCAGTTGGGAGGCACAACTGCTTCTCCAGTGAGAGATCTGGGCCTTTAGGAGGAGCAGAGTCTAATTAAAGATCAAAAAGAAGAAAGAGAAGGAGCTAGAGGAAGGGAGGGAGGGAAGGAGAAAGGAAGAAAGAAAACCTTTTTGATCCTCTAAAATCTTCTTGTATCTTTCAAGCCCCGTCGGATGGGAAGGGATGGATCAACAGGGTATTTTAAAGATGGTCTAAATATTTAACTGTTCATTCTAAGGCCTGTATTAGGAGCGCCCCCCTCAACCCCCATCCCACGTCTACCATCACCAAAACACTTTTAAAAGGAAAAGAAGAAACCATTTTCCTTCTGAAAGCGGATAATCTTCTCTGCTAAGGGATGAGTGACTCCCAGGAATAACCCATCCCCGACCTTGAATGGCAGTCCATAGCAGCACTTTCGTCGTCAAGATCGAGGGTCACATATGAGATGACAAATGACAGTCCTCTCTCCCCCCAGACTCAAACATGGGGCTTACTTTCCAATTCGTGCTTATGGACAAAACCTGTCTGTATCACAGTCGGGCGAGGGGGAGGGTTGGGAGAGGAGGCTGGAAAAAACTAGCAAAGGGGAAAAAAAAAATTGGAGAGCCAGCCTGGCACCAAAAATATAATTTAGTGTGCAGGTATTTGATTTGATAGAAAACCTGCATTGATTTAAAAAAATAGGTTCTTGACAAGGTCGTAATTCATCGAGAGAGGCCAAGCCCGCAGCTTAAGTTTGACATCCCCCTCCAACCCAAACCATAACTGGTTTTAGGTGATCCCCTGTGAGGGTAGCATGTTGCAGCTGGCAAAAAAATAAACACTCCTGAGCCCTGTGCTAACAGAATTTTTTTGCCTCTTTTTTTTTGATTTATGCCACGAGCTAAGGAAAACAGTTACATATTTGTGAGTCCCGGTTTTGTTTGGCCTTTGCAAGCTTGCCGGATTGGTGTCCTGCTGGGAGCGAAGGGACCCTGTAAGAGGCGAGAACCGGGTGGGCAGCCGGGGAAAGGCAAGGAGCCAGGAGGTGGGCAGAGGAGACGGGTGCCTGCAGAAACACACGGGAGCTGAAAGGTGTGATGTGCCAGGCATGCCCCCAGGCAGGGTCCCCGCTCGCTCTTTCAGCCTTGAGGCTGTTTGAGAATCTCAGCTCTGAAGGCAGATGCCTTTAGAGCTGAAGACATTTGAATGAGGGTGGATTCGTGGTGAGGTCGGGTCTGACTCTTTGTGACTCCATGAACGGTAGCCCACCAGGCTCCTCTGGCCGCGGGAGTCTCCAGGCAAGCATACTGGAGTGGGCTGCCATGCCCTCCTCCAGGGGATCTTTCCGAACCCAGGGATCAAACCCATGTCTCCTGCATTGGCAGGAGGGTTCTTTATCACGGAGCCACCTGGGAGTGATCAGCTGCCCTTGTTTTTCTATGTGGCAGCATCCTGTTTTCCAGATTGATAGTTTTCTCTTTCATTCTTTCCTGAATATCTGAGTCCATTCAGGTTTGACCAGTGCAGGTGGTGGGGACGGTTTAGGCAGTGCATTTTCTTCCGAGTTGCCTTTGTGGGACAGACTCTTTTCGGCAAAGGAACGCAGCTATGTGTGTCAGGACAGGCCGTGTCGCATCGAGATCCTTCTCTGGCTGATATGCTGCATGTTTGGTCCTCGTTTTGCAGAGAAGGAGCTTGTAGGGAGTCTGCCAGCTCAACAGGGTTGAATGGCTTAAGGTCACCCAGCTCTTCAGCGAAGCTTGCTAGCTTATTGACTTACTTGTCCAGCCGTGACGTCCAGTGGACTTTGCATCCTACCCCAGGCCCTGCCCCCATTTAAAGAATCTGAAGAGTTAATTCATGTAATGAGGTCTGTTGGATCAGACCCTGGGACAGAAAGAGCCCACAAGTGGAAAAACTGGTGAAGTCCAACGCAAGTCTGAGTTTAATTAATAGTAACGTACCAGTGTTCATTTCTTCATTTTGACAAATTTCGCAGTAACGTAAGATGATGACTGTACAGAAAGCTGGGCGGGGTACCTCTGTGTTAAACTGGCAGTTTTTCTATGAATCTCAAATGATGCCAAAACAGAAAACGTCTTTCTGAAAGAAACAGTTTCAGAAAAACAGAGTCATTCTGCTCCTTTCATCTCTGTATTTGCGTGGGTCCCCCACACTCAGTGGGGTGTCCCAGGGTCATGCAGTCGGCCGCTTCCCCAGCAGCTGGAGTGGTCTGTCTTACCCCAGGTGCGAACTGGGAGGTCAGAAAGGTGTTTGGCGGGGGGATTACGCCAGTGCCTGATAGACCTTTCCTGGGGCCGTGGAGAGGGGGACCACGTCTTGCCTCAGCTTCATCCTTTTCATCTTTAGAGAAGAAAAATTGCATGTTATAGGAAAATTCAGATTTACTCATGGGGAAATGAAGGACTCGGCTTACATATCTTTATTTCTTAACAGCGAAAGAAGATGAGCAATCATTAGGCAGGCACGCTCAGTCGGTCAGTCGTTTCCGACTCTTTGTATGCCCCGGACTGTCAGCTTCTTCTGTTGATGAGGTTTCCCAGGCATGAATACCGGAGTGGGCAGCCATTCCCTTCTCCTGCGGATCTTCCCAACCCAGGATAAAACCCGGGTCTCCTGCATTTGCAAGCAGATTCTTTACCACTGAACCACCTGGGAGGCCCCCGTTAGAGTGAATGCTATCTCAATCCCAGTGTTTCTTTATTTATAAAAAAAAAAAAAACAGCAAACAAACAGAAATAAGCCAGTTTCCCAGGCACAGGCAGCTGGACTCCCAGAGCCAACTGCAGTCATGGCTTACCACCACCTATGTGCCAGAACCTCTAAATTACTTACGTTATGACATCATCCTGCTTTGTGTATGTACTTGTCGCCTTGCATAAATATACCCTCTCTAGCTGCTGCTTTAATCTGTTCTATCCACAGTGTGTATCACTGAAAAAAAAAAATGACTTCACAGAAGACAAATTATTCCATAACAGTGAACAGAATCATTTGAATCACATTCAGTCTCCATGACAATATGAAAATATAAATGTCTGGTGTCCCAAAAAAAGAAAAAAAAAAAACCTCTGTCATGGTGGCATAGAAAATGAAGTTAATTCAATACTTCAACCAGGCGTTTTTTTTTTTAAACCACTTTGTTATCATAAATGCGTGATGCAACTGCACTGCCTTTACAAAAACACAGACAGAGACATGGATATTTTTTCCATCCTATTTGTCTCCTTTTCAGACACAGCCTCTGCCTCCCCAGTCACTGAGCAGCAGCAGCGGCAGCCCAGGCGCCTGTGAACTTGAGGATAATAAAATTCTAGGAGAACAGTGTGCTGAATGTTTACTTTGGCTGCTCCGTCCTCTCAAATCCCCTTTTCATCTTTAGAGAAGAAAAATTGCATGTTATAGGAAAATTCAGATTTACTCATGGGGAAATGAAGGACTCGGCTTACATATCTTTATTTCTTAACAGCGAAAGAAGATGAGCAATCATTAGGCAGGCACGCTCAGTCGGTCAGTCGTTTCCGACTCTTTGTATGCCCCGGACTGTCAGCTTCTTCTGTTGATGAGGTTTCCCAGGCATGAATACCGGAGTGGGCAGCCATTCCCTTCTCCTGCGGATCTTCCCAACCCAGGATAAAACCCGGGTCTCCTGCATTTGCAAGCAGATTCTTTACCACTGAACCACCTGGGAGGCCCCCGTTAGAGTGAATGCTATCTCAATCCCAGTGTTTCTTTATTTAAAAAAAAAAAAACAAAAAAAACAGCAAACAAACAGAAATAAGCCAGTTTCCCAGGCACAGGCAGCTGGACTCCCAGAGCCAACTGCAGTCATGGCTTACCACCACCTATGTGCCAGAACCTCTAAATTACTTACGTTATGACATCATCCTGCTTTGTGTATGTACTTGTCGCCTTGCATAAATATACCCTCTCTAGCTGCTGCTTTAATCTGTTCTATCCACAGTGTGTATCACTGAAAAAAAAAAATGACTTCACAGAAGACAAATTATTCCATAACAGTGAACAGAATCATTTGAATCACATTCAGTCTCCATGACAATATGAAAATATAAATGTCTGGTGTCCCAAAAAAAGAAAAAAAACCTCTGTCATGGTGGCATAGAAAATGAAGTTAATTCAATACTTCAACCAGGCGTTTTTTTTTTTAAACCACTTTGTTATCATAAATGCGTGATGCAACTGCACTGCCTTTACAAAAACACAGACAGAGACATGGATATTTTTTCCATCCTATTTGTCTCCTTTTCAGACACAGCCTCTGCCTCCCCAGTCACTGAGCAGCAGCAGCGGCAGCCCAGGCGCCTGTGAACTTGAGGATAATAAAATTCTAGGAGAACAGTGTGCTGAATGTTTACTTTGGCTGCTCCGTCCTCTCAAATCCCCCTTTTCAACTAATATTTTAAAATGTGGAAAGGCATTAAAATGGAGATAAATTCAAGGCTCTTTCTGAAAGTGAGGGTCTCTTCTGCATTCTGCCTCTCTGCTGCATGCGGATTCCCTTCATTCGGGTAATTATTATGACGGAGAGATTCACGTCTGTGCCTGCCTTTTGACCACTAGCGGTCTTCCTCCAATACTTTGGCCACCTGGTGCAAAGAGATGACTCACTGGAGGAGACCCTGATGCTGGGAAAGACTGAAGGCAAAAGGAGAAGGGGTGGCAAAGGACGAGATGGTTAGAGAGCATCACCAACTCCATGGACATGAATCTGAGCAAACTCCAGAGGACGGTGGGGGACAGAGAAGCCTGCCGTGCTGGATCCGTGGGGTCACAGATGCGGACACAACCTGACAACTGAACAACAACAGTTTTACTAAGTAAAGGAGAAGGGGGGTCAGGTTTTCCAGCTGCTCCTGTTCCGTTGCTGACCTTTGTTATTGGTCCTAGACTGATCGGAGTTTATCAGCATGGCTTTGTAGACTGTCATAAGGAAAAGTTTGTGAGTCCAGCAATGAGCTGAAGAGATTCCCAGGCTGTTCATTCCTGGCCATGTGACTGGTATGAATCAACTGAACTTTCTCTTCTGTCGCTTCATCTATAAATAGGGAGAGTCGTAACACTGATTCACTAGCAGGACTAAGTCAGATCGTGCAGTAAAGGGCTTCCCAGGTGGTGCGGTGGTAAAAAGAGTCTACCTGTCAGTGCAGGAGGTGCAGAAGAGGGCTCTATCCCCAGAGCAGGAAGAATCTCTGAAGGAGGAAACAGCAGCCCCCTCCAGTCTTCTCGTCTGGAGGATCCCATGGACAGTGGAGCCTGGTGGGCTACCGTCCATCAGGTCACAAAGAGTAGGTCATGAGTGAGCATGCACACACGCGCGCACACACACACACAATTGCCAAGGGTGTTACAGTTATTAATTTCTTTATCCTACCAACATCTCTAAGAAGGTGCTATAATTTTCCTTGTTTTCCAGTGGAGCAAACAGGTTAGACATTCTAGGAATCTTTCCCAAGTCATTGTAACTGTCTGACAGGTAACCGCACTGGGATTGACGGCCAGACAGTCCCGCTTTCAAGAGCGTGCTCTGGGCCATCCTGTCTATTAGCCTCTTGGCTCTTCATCCAGAACATGACCGAGGCTGCACAGGTCATGCTCAGATCGAGGGGGAGCTGCCAGGACCTTGCTCTTCCCATAGCAGTGCATCTTCAGACCTTTTCATTCTTCAAAATTACACAAAGTCAGGATTCATATTTTTAAAAAGTATTATGAGACTCAAGCTTAATAACCACGTAACAGTGTGACTCACAAGTTACACCTTCATAAAAGTTCAAGAGCTCACAGAGACCAATGTGATTATGGGACAAATTATTTCATTTATTTAAACAGAGGGGAAATATACTTATATTTTACAATTGCCTCGAGTTATATATAAAACTAGTTTCTGGCCCTTTAATTACAGACAAAGGCAGGACCATGAGGAGAAACTCATGCATGAAGTGCCCTCCACACCTGGAGAGGCGTTTCTGCAGGCTCCCGATTCAATGAAAGCTCCCCATTTGAAGCCCGTTCCCTCCTTGATGTATGTTTCCTTAAGACATACTTTTCTCTGTTGCCAACTAAATATGATCATCATGAATTCAAGAGAGTCAGATATCAAAAAAGCTTGCTTTAAATAAGCAATATAAGTAGAATCATGTTCTGTCGATAAATGTTGTCAGACTCTGCGACCCTATGGACTGTAGCCCACCAGGCTCCTCTGTCCATGAGATTCTCCAGGGAAGAATACTGGAGTGGGTGGCCATTTCCTCCTTTGGGGGGATCTTCCTGACCCAGGGCTTGAATCTTCATCTTCTCACTGGCAGGCAGGTTCTTTACCTCTGAGTCACCGGGGGAGCCCATAGGTGGAATAACCAACAACAAGTATTGCTTCATTCTAATCTTACCACAAGCTCACATCATCTGGAGAAATCTGGCTCCATTTCCGTGACCCGTGCCTCCCGGGCCGTCCTGTGAGCCCCTGAGCCAGGAGAGATGCTGTGCTGCCTCTGCTGCAGTTGTCTTCCTGGGCACTGTCTTCTCTGGCAGGTGAATTGCACTTTAAATGTTGGAAAGTGAGTTATTTTTGAGTTAAAATGCATACTCAAAGAGAAATGGCGCTATAAATGCTGTTTAGATTCCCAGGCCACACAAAGCCTCCATAGAGAAGAATAGAAATAAACATGTGGGGTGCTTCCCTGGTGGTCCAGTGGGTGGAGAGTCTGCCTTGCAGTGCAAAGGGCACCAGTTTGATCCCTGGCCCAGGAAGATCCCATGTGCCGTGGAGCGGCTGGATCAATGTGTCCAATTATGAGCCAGTGCTCCGGAGCGCATGTGCCCAGAGCCGGTGCTCTGCTACAAGAGAGGCCACCGTAATGGGAGACCCACACAGGCCAAAGAATAAAGACAGATGAAAGTAAATAAATAAATAAATAAACAATAAAAGAGGCCAAAAAATTAAAAAAAAAAAAAACGTGCCATGAGACCCAGGCATAATGTGTTCTAGCAACCATGTGTGTGTGTGTCCATGTTACATACAAAGATACACGTGTACACAAATGTGTACTTATATGTCTTTATTGATCCTGTAATTTAAAAGACTTTTGAATTGCTCAGCCCATAAAAGCTAAGAAAACCATGTTTGGGGGCCTCTGGATTTGCTCTTCACAGGCCCACACTCTGTCTGTGGAGTGTGCTTTCTCTGAATCTGAATAAATCTATTTCTCCCCCTCTCCCAAAAAAAAAGTTTTGAAAGCTGTAAGTGTGGAAAATTACATTCTAAAGCTTTCATTTGTGCAGTTTTTAAGGTTGATAGCATTCTTTTTTATTTTTTAATTTAATTTTTATTGAAAATTAATTGAGAAATATCATTGTATACATTTAAAGTGTGTAGTGTGATAATCTGACATACACTGTAGAAAGATTACCAAGATCAAGATACTTGAAATATCCATCACTTCACATAATTTGTTTGTTTTTTGCATTTTTGGTTGGTATTCTTTTCGTCATAGAAGTTTAAATTCATCATTGAGGAAATATACATCTTGATGTTTAGAAAAAATGCTTTAGGGACATTTTCAAATATGTCCTGGCAAAGCAATAGCTATGCTCAGAGAGAGAGATGGGAAAAAACCCTGAAATTAAACTTTCTCTGATACTATCAAGTTTGTCTTTCTTGGAGGGGAACTTAAAGCTCTGCCAGGCATATATCATTTTTGGAACTTGTGTTTCTTTCTGGGAGAAGAGGCGAGGTGGAGTCTGAGAGGAGCCCTCTGACGGTGGACAGCTCAGGAGAGCCGCTGTCAGAGTGGAATCCCCGGGCCGGCATCTGCCCCTCACCTGGAAATTTGTTAGAACTGCAGAGTCTCGGCTTAAGTCCCCATCAGCCTTCTCAGGAGATGCCCAAGGACAAGCCTGCACAGTAGAGTTTGAGAAGAACTGAACAGAGGATCTCCTCTATGGTAGGGATTGGTCATGAGCATCCAGCAACTGTCTTATCTAGGATTCATATTTAAGATGTGTTTTCTTTTGATTTTATTTTGTTTGTGTATTTTCCATGTTCTGTTACTTCTTACATCTTCAACTCTATGGGGAGCTAAGGACTCAGGGGCTTGTCCAGTTTTGGAAATAAAGGCGCCTCTAGTGAACATTGCTGGTCCCAGTGTAACCTCCAGGTTTACTTCCTAACAGTTCCCAGACTTGTCTTTATTCACTTTGCCTCAACACAGTCCGTGTATTTTGGGAGAAGTGGAGCCTATCCCAGCAAAAGAGGGGGGTTCTGGTTGGTTCAGCCTCTCCGGATGTTTTATTCCTTCACCGTATCTATTGGTTCATAGTTGGGTATTATCTCAGTTGATCTGGGCTTATGTAACAGAATATCATAGACTGGGTGACTTAAAAACAGCATAAATTCATTTCTCATGGTTCCAGAGGGCGGAAAGTCCAAGATCGAGAGCAGCATGCTTGATGTCTGGCGGAAGCCCACTTCCTGGCTCACTGAGGGTCTTCTCGCTGTGTCTTCATGTGGCAGAAGTGGGAGGGGGAGCTCTCCGGGGTGTCTTCTGCAAGGGCACGAATCCCATTCATGAGGGCTCCGCCCTCGTGACTTCCTCACCCTCCAACAGCACCACCTCCAAATACCATCACAGTGGGGAGTAGGTTTCCACGTACGAGTTCTGTGGGGACACGCACAACCATTCTGTAGCAGATGTGTGACTTAAGCCAAGCCGTCAAGATGAATCTCTGTGCTGTGCTGGAATGCTGGGTCCCCACTTTCTCCCCTTTACAAAAAGAATGAGGAGCCATGTGGTTTTATTGTTCCTGGCAGACCTGCGTCGTCCTGGTGTCAAGGGGAGCGGGCACAGAGGAGAGTTAGACGTGGGAGGAACTCGATGCCCCGAAGGCGGAGGAAGACAGAAGACATAGGTGCTTGATTCTGGTTCGTCAGTGCTGAGACCCTCGCTAGACATGGGCTTCCCATTACGGAAGCCAATAAATCCCCTTTGCTGTGTTTGAGATGAATTTCCTGTGACCCGCGGTATGAGGTCTATCTTAAGAGAGAGAGTTTTATAGCAGGTGTGATTGGAGTCATGCTTGAAATTCGAAGAGACGACCAAAAAAGTGAATACCAGCTGCCTGACTCCAGGGACTGATCTGGCCGACCAATCTGTGGGCGCCGTCACCTTTTCTCAGAGAGATTATCAGGAACTTTTGGGTGGGGCCACTGGATAAAAGACCAATTTCTGTGCTTGAACAAAAAGAAAATCCAGACTTAAAAAAAAAAAAAAAATCACTGAAAGGATGTGTGATCGTTCAAAACTGGAGATACCTGGAAAAGTTAGGTCATATAATATGTGTGCTATCTGGATTATGGAGTGCTTGGCACAAGTAAGGGAATGAATCAGGCTTAAATTCATCTCATCCCCCAGATCCCCATGCCCCATCAGCCTTAGCAATCCTGGAAAAAGGAGTGCTAGTCAGATTACCTAGTTCCTGCTGCGGCTGCTGGTCCCACGGCAGTGAGTGATACCCATTGTCACTTTCCTCTGTTAGATTTTCTAGGCTTCTCCCCTCTTTCCCTGCATTTCTGCTGGTCTGCGTGGTTTGCATTGTGGGGTGACCCAGAATCTTATCCTCGAGGCTCTGAGCCCTGGAGCTTGTTTATGGATGTGGGTTTGTGAGCCAAGTCCCTTCTGTCATGTCTGACGCTTTGTGACCCCATGGGATGTAGCCTGCCAGGCTTCTCAGCCCGTGGGGGTTTTCTAGGTATGGATACTGGAGTGGGCTGCTGTTCCCTTCTTCAGGGTGTTTTCCCAACCCAGGGCTTGAACCCACGTCGCCCGTGTCTCCCGGATTGGCAGGCAGAGGCTTCAGCACGGAGCCACCAGGGAAGCAAGTGCCTTGTTTGTAGACACTTCACCATTTATAGTTAAAACTGGACATGAGACTGTCAAGAGGTGTCCCGTGGTAAATAGATTCCTCCCTGACTCTGTTTCGTAGCAACGGTTCCGTCTTCTTATGGGAATGACTTGCTGTGCCTGCAGTTTACGGCCATGAAATCCTCAAATTATATGTGACAGCTTTAGCTTAATTTTAGTGGAATTTTTACTGTGTTTCCTGCTGAGAATAGCTGCTCTGAAAACCAGGATGTCTAGATCGTAGAGTCTGACATTGCAGGGAGGGGGGAGGCATGCCTTCTCCACATGAGTCACCAGGTGGGAGTAAGAGAAAAGATGCCGCCTACCTCTGTCTTGGATTCCCAGACCCACTAGGAGAGCCCCATCTCTGAGACGCTGGCCTCGATCACGGGCTGTGCCCTGAAGGACAGTGCTCCATCTTACCTGGGTGTCCTCTCCACCCTGATGCCCGGTATGGCCCTTCGAGAGGCCATGCTCTTTGACCCAGCTGCATCTGGATAGTGTGGTATATGTAGGAACAGTGGATCCCGCGGTCCTGTGCCACTGCCACACCTTCATTTTTTTTTTTTTTAAAGATTTATTTATTTATTTATTTTGGGCGGGGGTCGGGTTGGGGAGGGAGGGGAGCGGGCGGGCCACTTCCATTGGTCTTTCATTTCTCTATTTTCATCCATCCTTGCTCCCTGGCCCCTGCGGGCCTCCCATCCCGGTGGCCTCTGTTGTCGCAGAGCACCAGCTCTGGGCGCATGCGCTCCAGAGCTCCGGCTCGGTGATTGGACACATCAGTCCAGCCGCTCCACGGCACGTGGGATCTTCCCAGGCCAGGGATCGAACCGGCGCCCCTTGCACTGCAAGGCGGTGTCCTCATCCACTGGACCACCAGGGGAAGCCCACTGCCACACCTTCTTTGCTGTAGAGCATGCCCTTGGCCACAGGTGACCTTGTGTGGGGTTCCGATGGGCAGTTGACTACAGGCTCCGCTCGGGCGGGAGAGGAACGGCCGCTGCGCCACACTAGATGAGAAATGCAGGGATGTCCAGAGTAGGAGTCAGCCGACCCCCTTTCTAAGACGCCCCTGGACGGCTGGCTGATACACAGGGGGAATTCGACTCAAGGGGAGGGTAGACGAGGGCCTGGCCTCTGTTGCTAGCAGCTCAGTCACCTGCTGTGGCTGCTGAGCCCGTGCTGAGCCTCCAGTTCACCCATCACAGTGACTGCGCGGGCGCCCACTCCTCAGGCCCACAGCTCGTCCCGGGGCGTCGAGGCGCGCTCCGTCCCAGGGCTGTGTTGTTCCATCGCCCTGGTTCTGTCTCTGCAGTGGACCCTTCGCTCAACGTGAATGTGAGGTTCACTCTTGGTGTGCCTCCCTCCGGGGTCCCCATTGCCTATTCCTTAGCCCTGCCAGCCCCTGTCTTCCAGTGTGTCCACATCGCCGTCCACTCCGCCAGGACGTTTACCCTTGTCCACGAGACCGTGCGTCTTCTTACTCGAGGTCATTTTTCTCTTCACAAAGGTGAAGAGTGCTGCCCACTGGGAGGCTTTTCCCTTCGCTGCTCTGGGGTCACCTTTAAAGCAGATCCTTTCGGACCTCCTCTGAGTGGGGGTGCAAACCACGGTCCTGGCCCCCCCTACTACTCTGGATAGTGTGGTATATGTAGGAACAGTGGATCCCGCGGTCCTGTGCCACTGCCACACGTTCATTTTTTTTTTTTTTAAAGATTTATTTATTTATTTATTTGGGGCGGGGGTCGGGTTGGGATGGAAGGCCAGCCGGCGGGCCACTTCCATTGGTCTTTCATTTCTCTATTTTCATCCATCCTTGCTCCCTGGCCCCTGCGGGCCTCCCATCCCGGTGGCCTCTGTTGTCGCAGAGCACCAGCTCTGGGCGCATGCGCTCCAGAGCTCCGGCTCGGTGATTGGACACATCAGTCCAGCCGCTCCACGGCACGTGGGATCTTCCCAGGCCAGGGATCGAACCGGCGCCCCTTGCACTGCAAGGCGGTGTCCTCATCCACTGGACCACCAGGGGAAGCCCACTGCCACACCTTCTTTGCTGTAGAGCATGCCCTTGGCCACAGGTGACCTTGTGTGGGGTTCCGATGGGCAGTTGACTACAGGCTCCGCTCGGGCGGGAGAGGAACGGCCGCTGCGCCACACTAGATGAGAAATGCAGGGATGTCCAGAGTAGGAGTCAGCCGACCCCCTTTCTAAGACGCCCCTGGACGGCTGGCTGATACACAGGGGGAATTCGACTCAAGGGGAGGGTAGACGAGGGCCTGGCCTCTGTTGCTAGCAGCTCAGTCACCTGCTGTGGCTGCTGAGCCCGTGCTGAGCCTCCAGTTCACCCATCACAGTGACTGCGCGGGCGCCCACTCCTCAGGCCCACAGCTCGTCCCGGGGCGTCGAGGCGCGCTCCGTCCCAGGGCTGTGTTGTTCCATCGCCCTGGTTCTGTCTCTGCAGTGGACCCTTCGCTCAACGTGAATGTGAGGTTCACTCTTGGTGTGCCTCCCTCCGGGGTCCCCATTGCCTATTCCTTAGCCCTGCCAGCCCCTGTCTTCCAGTGTGTCCACATCGCCGTCCACTCCGCCAGGACGTTTACCCTTGTCCACGAGACCGTGCGTCTTCTTACTCGAGGTCATTTTTCTCTTCACAAAGGTGAAGAGTGCTGCCCACTGGGAGGCTTTTCCCTTCGCTGCTCTGGGGTCACCTTTAAAGCAGATCCTTTCGGACCTCCTCTGAGTGGGGGTGCAAACCACGGTCCTGGCGCCTACTACTCAGTCCTTCCACTTGTCAGGGGCTGTGGTTTCATTCTCAGAGACTGGCCTTTTTACGAGCTGGGTGATACTGCCTGCGAGCTCACTGGTAGTCCTGAAGCCGTGTGGCATATAAAGGCCTAAGTTGGGGAGTTCTCTCCAGAGGAGACTTGCTTCTGTTGGTATTCAGGAGTCTTTGCTGAACTGGAGTCTCAGCCCATCACCAGAATTCTAGACTCACCTTCTTCCTTTCTGTCATCAGTTCCAGTGCAGCGTCCAGTCCACGCTTTGTGGGTCTCCAAGAATGAATCTCATCTAAAGCCTCATCTAAGGCTGCTTTGCAGGGGGAGGATCCCCAGAGAACCCTCGTTACCATAATGAGAGAGGAAGGGGATCCCCAGAGAACCCTCGTTACCATAACGAGAGAGGAAGGAGTGGATTTAAACTTCTAGAGCATTGATGGCTTTTGGTATAAGATTTCTTTTTTTCTTTTTTTTTGCAGCCCATAGTAAGTTTAGATATGAGATTTCTTACTGAACAGAAGTCACAGGAATCCTAGGAGTGACGTCGTCACTGACTTCTCTGCCGCAGTGTATCGCTAGTCCACACTGTATGCCTTCTGTAAGTTTTCTCATTTAATCCTAACCAGATTCCTATGGAGTCACTCCTGTTTTGGCCCCTGACTCCAGAGGAGGAAATGGAGACCCAGAGAAGTCAGATCGCTGGCTCGGCGTCACACAGCTAGAAAATCATAAACATAAACCCAGGCTTTAAACGCAGATACTCTGACTTCACAGCCAGGCCCACCCACCATGCCACCCTGGCTTCCTCAGCATGAGAATCTGAACAGGTGTCGTGGAAGAGGCCCCAGGGCCTGCACAATCTCGATGGCAGGTGATATTATTACACACAGTGCATTTAAGCCAGCTTCCCTGGGGGGTCAGCCAGTAAAGAATCTGGCCGTAACGTGGAAGACCTGGGTTTGATCCCTGGTCGGGAAGATCCCCTAGAGAAAAGGGAGTGGGAACCCACTCGTATTCTTGCCTAGAGAATTCCGTGGACAGAGGAGCCTGGGGCTAGAGCCCACAGGGTCACAATGAGTCGGCCACAAGGGAGTGACTAACACTTTCACTTTTCATACATTTAAGCAACATAATGTTTGACCTTCTCTAGAAAGTTCCTGCTAACCTTTTATCCACTGCTCCTAGCACTTCCCCGGGAGCTTTGTTATTTGAGTTCTGAGGTTGGTTTTCAACAGCAAACCTGTGATTAATGTGAAGTGTTCTTAACTTTGTCCTGTTGCTATCGTTTGTCTTGTATTCTTACTGGGACCCATTTGAAAAACGTAGTATTCATTTGTATGTCAATTTAAAAACAACAACAACACAAACGGCTACAAGGAGAAGTGTGAGGTAAAGAAAACAAACTCATTTAAATACAACTTCTCAGATGGTGAGGATGCTAATGATGTGTTCAAAAGAATCATGTTGGACGTGACATCTCCTCTGAGGATGTGGCACGGAGAGGTCGCTTGGCCTTGCCTGAAATCATCAAGAACTCCCTGCCGGGAGGCGCACTGATCTGTCCCCACGAGGCTGGTGTATCCATTTTAATTGATAGCCTTTGGCCCCGTTTCAGCCTCACTCTACGCCAAGAAACCGCTGCTCCGTGGATAACAGTAAAAGGAGGCGGTTTACAATGTAAAGTTCAGTATGAAAGGAAAGTTAATAAGAAGTAAAATACGTTGAGTACACTTGGCTGGAGGAGCAGCGTGTCAAGCTCCAGGAAGTCTTCTGCAGCGATTTTATCATGTCTGTGCTCTGGAATCCACTGCTCACCAAGTGTCTCCTGCAGGCCCCACCTCCCCCGCCCCCTCCAGGAGGACATGTGCGTGTGCGTTTCTTCTGACACGTTCGCGTCCTCAGCTGGTGTTTGTATTCCACACTGCGAGCTTTCAACATGGTTTTATAGGACCGACGGACAGCTGGGGGCCAGGTGAAGGGAACAACGCAAACAATTGTTAGGCCCCCACAATGTAACACCAGAAAGCAAGCAACACATCCACGAGAGTAACCAGGCCTAGACACACGGCCAGTCCTTGTCAGCCACATGTGCCCTGCCCACCTCAAAAAACGGAAAGAACTTCCCGTCAGGGCCACATGATAAAAAATCCCCTAGAGGTTTGATCTGGTCGGGAAGATCCTAGAGAAAGGGTGGGAACCCACTCGTATTCTTGCCTAGAGAATTCCGTGGACAGAGGAGCCTGGGGCTAGAGCCCACAGGGTCACAATGAGTCGGCCACAAGGGAGTGACTAACACTTTCACTTTTCATACATTTAAGCAACATAATGTTTGACCTTCTCTAGAAAGTTCCTGCTAACCTTTTATCCACTGCTCCTAGCACTTCCCCGGGAGCTTTGTTATTTGAGTTCTGAGGTTGGTTTTCAACAGCAAACCTGTGATTAATGTGAAGTGTTCTTAACTTTGTCCTGTTGCTATCGTTTGTCTTGTATTCTTACTGGGACCCATTTGAAAAACGTAGTATTCATTTGTATGTCAATTTAAAAACAACAACAACACAAACGGCTACAAGGAGAAGTGTGAGGTAAAGAAAACAAACTCATTTAAATACAACTTCTCAGATGGTGAGGATGCTAATGATGTGTTCAAAAGAATCATGTTGGACGTGACATCTCCTCTGAGGATGTGGCACGGAGAGGTCGCTTGGCCTTGCCTGAAATCATCAAGAACTCCCTGCCGGGAGGCGCACTGATCTGTCCCCACGAGGCTGGTGTATCCATTTTAATTGATAGCCTTTGGCCCCGTTTCAGCCTCACTCTACGCCAAGAAACCGCTGCTCCGTGGATAACAGTAAAAGGAGGCGGTTTACAATGTAAAGTTCAGTATGAAAGGAAAGTTAATAAGAAGTAAAATACGTTGAGTACACTTGGCTGGAGGAGCAGCGTGTCAAGCTCCAGGAAGTCTTCTGCAGCGATTTTATCATGTCTGTGCTCTGGAATCCACTGCTCACCAAGTGTCTCCTGCAGGCCCCACCTCCCCCGCCCCCTCCAGGAGGACATGTGCGTGTGCGTTTCTTCTGACACGTTCGCGTCCTCAGCTGGTGTTTGTATTCCACACTGCGAGCTTTCAACATGGTTTTATAGGACCGACGGACAGCTGGGGGCCAGGTGAAGGGAACAACGCAAACAATTGTTAGGCCCCCACAATGTAACACCAGAAAGCAAGCAACACATCCACGAGAGTAACCAGGCCTAGACACACGGCCAGTCCTTGTCAGCCACATGTGCCCTGCCCACCCCTCCAGAAAGAAAAAGAACGGAAAGAACTTTCCCAGAAGTCAGTCATTTACAGGGACACAGCTGCCTTCATTAAGTTTAACTTAGATTTGAAAAACCATTGCAGCTGGAAAACCATTGCCATTTCCAAAATGATGTGTGTGTGTATATATATATATATGTATATGTATATGTGTATGTGTATATACGTATATAGAGAGATGGAAACTGTCACAAAAGCATCAGAAAGGATCTAAGAAATGGAATGACTTGGAGTTCCGTAACTGCTCGCGTTTCCACACTTGGCCCCAGCGGCCCCCGTTCTCTCTCTCTCTCTCCTCTCTCTTCTCCCTCTCTCTCTCTCTCTCTTTCTCTTCTCTCTCTTCTCTCTCTCCTCTCTCTCTCTCTCTCTCTCTCTCACACACACACACACACGGAATGGAATCGACTCTATACAGAGAAGTGTATCAGCTACTTAACCTCCTCTTTTAGCCGTCCAGGATGTGATACAACCAACTGTGAGGGAACCTAAGATATTTGACGTGAGGTCCTAGAAGCAAAAGTCGTTTTAAGTTTGACAGAGAATCAGCCTTCAGGGCCGCAGGCGTTCTATTTTAGAGGTTTTTTTTCCTTTTTCCTGAAGAAGCCAGAACAAGCATGACTGAACAAAGAATAAACTTCAAAGTCTTATTCTTTGGTAGGAAGCGCTTTCGAACAAAAATCATAAACGTTTGTCAATGAGACCTTTGTTAGACACGAGGAGCGCCTCTCCCCCAGCTCTTGTCAACGTCGTTAAAACCAGAGGCGGCTTCCCCTCCGTACAAAAGAGCCCCTCCGTCAGAAGAGGAGTCTTGTCCGGACAGAGCTTGCCTTTGCCCCGAGCCCTGTCCTGGCACGGAGCTGAGAGGTGACTTTGTGATACATCACCAGTAAGGAAATGCGGGGCTGCACTCCACACCACCCCTCCCAGCTTTTCTTTCTTTCCTTCTTTTGTTTGTTTATCCATCTTAATCTGTACCATCCTGTCCTCTAACACATCACTGGGGCATTTCTGAAGCAAGGTATTGCAAGGAACCCATGGCAGTTGGAAATCAAAATAGATTTATGTAAGACAACTGTGGTCCTCCAGGCTAGCCCGCTGTTTCTTCAGCTGTGTTTCACAGGCGTGGGGAAGAAGTGTCATGTTTTCTTTTTTTTGAATTGGGGGGGTGGGGCAGGCATCTTCCATCCGTCTTTCCAGCTGTTCGGTTCCAGTTTGAATGCTCCCGCAGCGCATCAGACTGGTCAGAAGAGGACCAGAGGAGCAGTAGGAGCGCTGCAGCTTGTGGTGGGACGGCAGGGCTATTTTTGTTGCTTCCAGAGGCAGCCTCTGCAGGGCTATGTTTGATGGTTAGAAGGAACGGTCCAGACCAGAGAGGTTTGGCGTCAGTCTCTTCATGAGAAGCATAGAGGGGAAAGTGTAAGGAACTTGGGTTACTACCTTGCCTTTTAACTACAATCGTAACTTGATAAATACCTTTAATGACAGCCAGGGATTAATTCGAACCCATAACGAACATAGTCATCACATCCCCTTACATGACCTCACCCACGTTCCCCACCCCACCCCGATTCATCTTCCTTCCATTACACATTGACTCTGCTGACTTGTCAAAACAAAGGAAATGATATTTGGTGATTATCAATCATATATTTTTTTTTGCCTAGTTTTTAGGAATATAGTATGCAAGCAGGGAGCCTGGAACAGAAGTCCTAGTTTTTGTGCTGTGGAATAAACACAGTTTCTAATGCCGGAGGTGGAATGGAGGGTGACCCTCCCCGAAATGGGCAGAGCACCCTACACGTTTGTAGTAACTGAAAAAGAGAAGGATGCTTACTGGGTGTGATTTGGCGTGGGCCACCCTGCTGGGTTGATTTCTTATGAATGAGGGCCATCCCTTCCCTCTCACGCCCACTCAGCCACAGGCAAGCCTGCAGATAGGGTTTGGACCTCTGTAATGATAGAGGACCACGGGGAGCCCTTTGTGAAAGATCGAGTCCCAGCAAGGACAGTCCCTTTTGTTTAAGTTGTTGCTCTAGGCTTTCAGTTTTCGAAATTGTGATGATAGAGACTTTCTTAAAGAACGGGTCGCTACTTTTCGTTTTTCCCTTACCATTTCACATCAGGCCTGTTGCTACCAAGTTGTACTGAAGACATATCAGCCAATAGGAATGAAAAGAGAAAGTTGTAGATGTTAAGAAACTGATCAATAATAGCACTTTGCCTAATCATGTAATACTGAGTGATACGTAACTACCAGCTGTACAAAATCAAGTCCACACCCTCTCTGTTGGCTTCTTTGAAGGAGAACCGATGGTATGAGACATTGGATGCAGGAGCCTTTCCCTCCATCCTCTGATATCCCAGGAGAAAATCTGATCAGACATATAGTTCAGCTTGTTGTTCAGTCGCTAAGTCATGTCTGACTCTGCAACACCATGGACTGCAGCACGCCAGGGTCCCCTGTCCTTCACCATCTGCCAGAGTTTGCTCAAATTCATGTCCACTGAGTCACTGACACTATCTAACCAGCTCAGCCTCTGTTGCTCCCGTCTCCTTCTGCCTTCTGTTTCTCGCAGCATCAGGGTCTTTTCCAGTGAGTCGGCTCTTCGCGTCAGGTGGCCAAAGTATTGGAACTTCCGCTTTGGCTACCCTAGATCAGCTCAGAACTGCCTTAAAATGTCTTTATTTCAGTCGTTAAAGTGGACAGTCTGACTTAAGAAGGATGTGGTCCAATGACATGCGTTCATCTTCCTCCGATCGAAAGGATTAAGATTTTTCAGATTCTTTATTCTCTTATTAGACCATATGTGGTTCAGGAGCAAGGAGATTTATTATGCCTAGGTTTCTTAATCTCCCCTGTTCAGTGAAATACTAAAAAAACACCCAGGCGTTTAATCATCATCTATTGACTTAAGTCTCACAGTGTTCTTTGGAGAAGGCTTAATTTAAAAATTCTGCCGTTAAGCACAGGTCTAGACTGAGTAACATATTTGGCTGAGAAAATCAAGTTTGCAGGTGGTAATCCTTACCTCTGACATTCAAAAGCCTACTTCCATCTCCACCCGAAAGCTGCACTGAACATGCAATAGATACATCCGTATTTCAGTCTATCAGGTGTTCTTGAAATTGTCAACCACAAATTGGCACTTGCTGTTGGCCTGTCTGCCTCTGTAAGGATAGAAGCATGTGTTGCTACAGCTGCTGACCTTCATCACCCCCTGAAAGGAGTTGAGGATGGAGAGAAGGGATGAGGCCCTCCGTGCTCCAGGTAAACTGGCAGGACGGGTCTTCAGAGAGTTAGATATTCTCAGGATCTGATGTTTGAGTCTGATCCTTGCATCTCCCCCTACCTATAAAAGCACCGACTCCGTTCATGGTGACAACTGAACCTCATGACCAGCAGAAGCTTCTCAAGACTAATAGAGATTGGCAGACTTTCCCTCCATCCTCTGATATCCCAGGAGAAAATCTGATCAGACATATAGTTCAGCTTGTTGTTCAGTCGCTAAGTCATGTCTGACTCTGCAACACCATGGACTGCAGCACGCCAGGGTCCCCTGTCCTTCACCATCTGCCAGAGTTTGCTCAAATTCATGTCCACTGAGTCACTGACACTATCTAACCAGCTCAGCCTCTGTTGCTCCCGTCTCCTTCTGCCTTCTGTTTCTCGCAGCATCAGGGTCTTTTCAGTGAGTCGGCTCTTGGCGTCAGGTGGCCAAAGTATTGGAACTTCCGCTTTGGCTACCCTAGATCAGCTCAGAACTGCCTTAAAATGTCTTTATTTCAGTCGTTAAAGTGGACAGTCTGACTTAAGAAGGATGTGGTCCAATGACATGCGTTCATCTTCCTCCGATCGAAAGGATTAAGATTTTTCAGATTCTTTATTCTCTTATTAGACCATATGTGGTTCAGGAGCAAGGAGATTTATTATGCCTAGGTTTCTTAATCTCCCCTGTTCAGTGAAATACTAAAAAAACACCCAGGCGTTTAATCATCATCTATTGACTTAAGTCTCACAGTGTTCTTTGGAGAAGGCTTAATTTAAAAATTCTGCCGTTAAGCACAGGTCTAGACTGAGTAACATATTTGGCTGAGAAAATCAAGTTTGCAGGTGGTAATCCTTACCTCTGACATTCAAAAGCCTACTTCCATCTCCACCCGAAAGCTGCACTGAACATGCAATAGATACATCCGTATTTCAGTCTATCAGGTGTTCTTGAAATTGTCAACCACAAATTGGCACTTGCTGTTGGCCTGTCTGCCTCTGTAAGGATAGAAGCATGTGTTGCTACAGCTGCTGACCTTCATCACCCCCTGAAAGGAGTTGAGGATGGAGAGAAGGGATGAGGCCCTCCGTGCTCCAGGTAAACTGGCAGGACGGGTCTTCAGAGAGTTAGATATTCTCAGGATCTGATGTTTGAGTCTGATCCTTGCATCTCCCCCTACCTATAAAAGCACCGACTCCGTTCATGGTGACAACTGAACCTCATGACCAGCAGAAGCTTCTCAAGACTAATAGAAACCTTCTGGAAAAATCTGTGTTTGATGGCATGTGTTCTTTCCTTTTACCAACTTCATATCTATCCTGACTTTGCCCTTGCCTCTTTGGAGCAGTTTCTCAAGAGCTGTCTGAGGGGCTGTCTCCCGGGCTTCAATCTTCCTATTGCCCCCAATAAAACTTAACCCAAAACCCTCACGTTGTGTGCTATTTTAAGTCGATAAAATGTAGCTCAACCCCATCAAAATATTTTAATCTGTTTTTTTATTATTCAGTATTATTTCATAAGGAAATAGGAAAACTCCAAAAATGTTTTCAAAACTAAAGTGAATTGCTTTGTCCTGTAAGAGTCTGTCTTTACATTTTGTAAATGACTTGTTAACAGAGATTTAAAAATATATGTATATCTATGTAAACAGGGACTTCCCTGGCAGTCCAATCAACCCCTGATCAGGGGATTAAGATCCTGCATGCCAAGCAGTACAGCCAAAGGAGAAAAAAATATATATATATAACAAGAGTGGAAATATTTTGCACCTTCTGGCAATGTGTTCTCCATCAGTAACAACGCAGCAACATAACTCTGAGTGTATGGTAATGAAAATAGCTGGGGTGAGAAACGGAGCGCTGAGCCTGTGCACACCCCGGGCCTGTGGGATGTCTCTCTTGCCTGTGCTCTGTGAGTCCTGGGACATTTCCTCAGCTTCTGAATCTTAGCCCTTCTTCCGCAAGCCTTTGTTGCTGCAAAGATTAAAGGGTAGATATGAGTCACTTAGCTCAACAGTTTTTTTTTTTAATTTTGGTCTCTTCTATTATTTTATTTTTTCATCCATCTTTATTTTTCAGCCTGTGTGGGCCTCCCATTGCAGTGGCCTTTCTCATTGCAGAGCACCAGCTCTGGGCGCATGCGCTCAGAGCTCCGGCTCGGTAGTTGGACACACCGGTCCAGCCGCTCTGCTGCTCCAGGTAAACTGGCAGGACGGGTCTTCAGAGAGTTAGATATTCTCAGGATCTGATGTTTGAGTCTGATCCTTGCATCTCCCCCTACCTATAAAAGCACCGACTCCGTTCATGGTGACAACTGAACCTCATGACCAGCAGAAGCTTCTCAAGACTAATAGAAACCTTCTGGAAAAATCTGTGTTTGATGGCATGTGTTCTTTCCTTTTACCAACTTCATATCTATCCTGACTTTGCCCTTGCCTCTTTGGAGCAGTTTCTCAAGAGCTGTCTGAGGGGCTGTCTCCCGGGCTTCAATCTTCCTATTGCCCCCAATAAAACTTAACCCAAAACCCTCACGTTGTGTGCTATTTTAAGTCGATAAAATGTAGCTCAACCCCATCAAAATATTTTAATCTGTTTTTTTATTATTCAGTATTATTTCATAAGGAAATAGGAAAACTCCAAAAATGTTTTCAAAACTAAAGTGAATTGCTTTGTCCTGTAAGAGTCTGTCTTTACATTTTGTAAATGACTTGTTAACAGAGATTTAAAAATATATGTATATCTATGTAAACAGGGACTTCCCTGGCAGTCCAATCAACCCCTGATCAGGGGATTAAGATCCTGCATGCCAAGCAGTACAGCCAAAGGAGAAAAAAATATATATATATAACAAGAGTGGAAATATTTTGCACCTTCTGGCAATGTGTTCTCCATCAGTAACAACGCAGCAACATAACTCTGAGTGTATGGTAATGAAAATAGCTGGGGTGAGAAACGGAGCGCTGAGCCTGTGCACACCCCGGGCCTGTGGGATGTCTCTCTTGCCTGTGCTCTGTGAGTCCTGGGACATTTCCTCAGCTTCTGAATCTTAGCCCTTCTTCCGCAAGCCTTTGTTGCTGCAAAGATTAAAGGGTAGATATGAGTCACTTAGCTCAACAGTTTTTTTTTTTAATTTTGGTCTCTTCTATTATTTTATTTTTTCATCCATCTTTATTTTTCAGCCTGTGTGGGCCTCCCATCGCAGTGGGCTCTCTCGTTGCAGAGCACCGGCTCTGGGTGCATGCGCTCCAGAGCTCCGGCTCGGTAGTTGGACACACCGGTCCAGCCGCTCTGCTGTACGTGGGATCTTCCCAGGCCAGGGATTCAACTGGTGCCCCTTGCACTGCAAGGCACACACTTTACCCACTGGACCACCAGAGAAGCCCCTTAGCTCTAATTTGACACACAGTAGGCACTTAGCTCAACCCTGGCATCCCACCGTTCGGGTGGCCACAAAGCATTGGACATGACTTAGCGACTGGAGAACAATAAGGCACTCAATGTTCTAAATCATTCCTTCTCTGCGTTGTCTGAGCACTACATTTTGTTTGTTTGTTTGTTACTTTTGACTGGGCTGGGTCTTCATTGTGATGCACAGTCTTCTTACCACAGTGGCTTCTCGTGGCAGAGTATGGACTCTAGGCCCCATAGCTGTGGCTCGTGGGCTCCACAGGGTGGGATTAGTTGCCTCAGAGCATGTGGGATCTTCCTGGACCAGAGATCGAACCTGTGTCCCCCATTGGCAGGCCGATTCCTAACCAGAGGACCACTTGGAAAGCACCACTTTCTTTTCTTTTTTTTTTCCTGAAAGGCTAAACGTTTGAGTCTTGCTACCTACTGTTTATTTATTGTTGGTGAATAACACAGTAAGCGAATACTTGTACCGGAGAATCCCATGAACTGAGGATCCTGGTGGGCTACCATCCGTGAGGCTGCAAAGAGTTGGGACGTGACTGAGGGGCTGCGCACGAGTGCTTACATGGAAGAATCCACTTATTTTGTTAAAATAGCTTGGTACTTGAGTGAAAACTTTAAAACAGTTAATAAATAAGACTCAAAAGTCCTTATTTCTTTAGAGTTTCGTTTTCATAAGAATCGAGCCCTTGGGCTTCCCTGGTGGTCCAGTGGGTAAAGCATCTGCCTTCCAGTGCAAGGGGCACCAGTTCAATCCCTGGTCCAGGAAGATCCCACGTGCCACGGAGCAGCTGGACCAGTGTGTGCAATTACAAGCCAGCGCTCTGGAGTTCATGCTCTCAGAGCCAGTGTCCTGCAATGAGAGAGGCCACTGCAATGGGAGGCCCACACAGGCCAAAGAATAAAGATGAATGAAAAATAAATACATAAAAAAGCAATAAAAGGGACACATTTTTTTTTAATTAATAAATTAAGAATTGAGTCCTTATCTAACCAATCTCATACTGTACACATGAGTACAACTGGTGCCTTGCACTGCAAGGCACACACTTACCCACTGGACTACCAGAGAAGCCCCTTAGCTCTAATTTGACACACAGTAGGCACTTAGCTCAACCCTGGCATCCCACCGTTCGGGTGGCCACAAAGCATTGGACATGACTTAGCGACTGGAGAACAATAAGGCACTCAATGTTCTAAATCATTCCTTCTCTGCGTTGTCTGAGCACTACATTTTGTTTGTTTGTTTGTTACTTTTGACTGGGCTGGGTCTTCATTGTGATGCACAGTCTTCTTACCACAGTGGCTTCTCGTGGCAGAGTATGGACTCTAGGCCCCATAGCTGTGGCTCGTGGGCTCCACAGGGTGGGATTAGTTGCCTCAGAGCATGTGGGATCTTCCTGGACCAGAGATCGAACCTGTGTCCCCCATTGGCAGGCCGATTCCTAACCAGAGGACCACTTGGAAAGCACCACTTTCTTTTCTTTTTTTTTTCCTGAAAGGCTAAACGTTTGAGTCTTGCTACCTACTGTTTATTTATTGTTGGTGAATAACACAGTAAGCGAATACTTGTACCGGAGAATCCCATGAACTGAGGATCCTGGTGGGCTACCATCCGTGAGGCTGCAAAGAGTTGGGACGTGACTGAGGGGCTGCGCACGAGTGCTTACATGGAAGAATCCACTTATTTTGTTAAAATAGCTTGGTACTTGAGTGAAAACTTTAAAACAGTTAATAAATAAGACTCAAAAGTCCTTATTTCTTTAGAGTTTCGTTTTCATAAGAATCGAGCCCTTGGGCTTCCCTGGTGGTCCAGTGGGTAAAGCATCTGCCTTCCAGTGCAAGGGGCACCAGTTCAATCCCTGGTCCAGGAAGATCCCACGTGCCACGGAGCAGCTGGACCAGTGTGTGCAATTACAAGCCAGCGCTCTGGAGTTCATGCTCTCAGAGCCAGTGTCCTGCAATGAGAGAGGCCACTGCAATGGGAGGCCCACACAGGCCAAAGAATAAAGATGAATGAAAAATAAATACATAAAAAAGCAATAAAAGGGACACATTTTTTTTTAATTAATAAATTAAGAATTGAGTCCTTATCTAACCAATCTCATACTGTACACATGAGTAAGTCAACATCCAGAGATATTAGAGGCTTCCTCAAGTCAGACACTGGCAAGTGAATGAGGAACCAGAAGAGGGTCTTCCCTTTCTACCACTCAGCCAGAAAGATCCACATTAAAAAGATATTTGCCTCGCAGGAGATCAAATTCAGCCTTTCCTCCACAGGCAGGGAGATTGGAATGACCAAAGATGAGATATGTTTTCAGCCAGTTTTGGCACCTGTCCATTCGGAAATCAACTGAATACATCATGGATTTTGCAAAACTGGCTCCCGATCTTTTTGCTGATTTCTTCCTCTACAGGCAGACAGACTATAAGAGATCTGGTATAAAATGAAGACTTCCGGAAGGTTCCCCAATTCAAACCGAAGTGCCAAGACAGTCTATTATTTTTTTCAGACACAGACAGGCTAATGTTTTCCTTGACCCATGTCCATGTTTACTAGGAGACAACAATGTTACATGTAATTGCATCAGAAACTGTGGGAAGCGTTCTAGACACGGACCCTGCCACATGACTTCAGAAGCCTCGGCTCGGTCACCAGGGAGTTTCTAAGCACAGACCGGCTGCCGCGAAGCAGGGCGGCCGTGGACAGCTGCAGAAACCAGAATCCTCTCCAGACAGGGATGGGGCGGTTCTGAGGAGGGTTCAGGGACCGTGTATTGGCGTGGATATAAGTGCATCCGCTGCCACAGCACGCCCTCTTCTCTGTATTCCCACGGAAAGGACTGCTTTCAGAGTGCTTGGTCAGCACGGAAGCTGCTCAGGTATCCCCGACCGCCTCGGAGGCCCTTGGCTGGGAGTGGGGGCCCTTGTCTGGGAGTGGGGGCCGTCCTGGCCCCCTCCCGCCCCTTCCGGTGCCTTTCCTTCCACTCCCTGGGCTTGTCACTCCCCACCCCATCAGGTTTCCTTCTAGCTCCCGTTTTTCAAGTATTTCCCTTTAGGTGCTTGTGATAATGACTTAAAGCATTCCTATGCCCAGAGATATTGCTACAGAGGTTTTTACGGAGGAGCTCAGAAACCTGGAAAGCTTTCAGAAAAGATTTGATAACTCTGGAAGAGAGATTTGAAGAGATCTATGACAGACAGTCTTTGAAGGTTCTGGGTGTCCGCTGGGTCAAAAAGGCCTGGTCTGTCTTGATCAGTTTCCCCTGGCCTCCTGTAGTAGCCTCTGAAATACCGGGGGGCCTGAGAAAGAGGCTTCCCCTTCTCCACAAAGGAGTGCAGAGGACAATCAGGGCAGAAATAAGCTGACAAGACTGGAAGATATTGGTAGCACAGTTTAGGAGACAAGATTAACATACACAGAATCATTCCTTCACTCATAAGTATTAACACATGCTTTCCTTCACATTTTCTGTCCTTTCTTAGTTTCTTCTTCCTTTTCTCCGCTTCTTTCCTTCCTTTATTTCTTCCTGTTTTTCCCTCTTACTTTTTTTCTCCTAAATAATATAAGATTGACCTCTTTGCTGTAAATATTTGGTGCAGTTTTGAAGGATGCTTCCTCAGCCATAAATAAGACATGCTTGAAGTAGATCATCATGCAGATGAATTCAGTACAATGCTGAGCCTTTGAGTCTGGACTGTAATGTGTTGTGATTAGCTGTAAGCTGGTAACTGTCCACTCGAAGCAGATTTTGATGGAACTTGCCATTCATCTTATCTTCTCACTTAAAATTGTGCCTTACTTAGTAAAAATATATATAACTGCCTTCGTGCATGCTCAGTCATGTCTGATTCCCTGTGGCCCTGTGAACTGTTGTGCACGAGGCTCCTCTGTCCATGGGATTTCCCAGGCAAGAATACTGGAGTGGGTTGCCATTCCCTTCTCCAGGGAATTTAGAGATTGGACCCACATCTCTGGTGTCTCCTTCACTGGCAGGTAAACTCTTTACCATTAGTGCCACCTGGGAAGCCAATCTTGTAAGGGAAAAAAAATCTGTGAGAGAATAAAATTATTGGGAAAATACCAATACTTTGATGGATGTCTGTTGAACTGTAGATGCCTAGGGCTTCCCAGCTGGTGTGGTGGTGAAGACCAGCACACCGTAACCTTTCCCGAGGTGCTTGTGATAATGACTTAAAGCATTCCTATGCCCAGAGATATTGCTACAGAGGTTTTACGGAGGAGCTCAGAAACCTGGAAAGCTTTCAGAAAAGATTTGATAACTCTGGAAGAGAGATTTGAAGAGATCTATGACAGACAGTCTTTGAAGGTTCTGGGTGTCCGCTGGGTCAAAAAGGCCTGGTCTGTCTTGATCAGTTTCCCCTGGCCTCCTGTAGTAGCCTCTGAAATACCGGGGCCTGAGAAAGAGGCTTCCCTTCTCCACAAAGGAGTGCAGAGGACAATCAGGGCAGAAATAAGCTGACAAGACTGGAAGATATTGGTAGCACAGTTTAGGAGACAAGATTAACATACACAGAATCATTCCTTCACTCATAAGTATTAACACATGCTTTCCTTCACATTTTCTGTCCTTTCTTAGTTTCTTCTTCCTTTTCTCCGCTTCTTTCCTTCCTTTATTTCTTCCTGTTTTTCCCTCTTACTTTTTTTCTCCTAAATAATATAAGATTGACCTCTTTGCTGTAAATATTTGGTGCAGTTTTGAAGGATGCTTCCTCAGCCATAAATAAGACATGCTTGAAGTAGATCATCATGCAGATGAATTCAGTACAATGCTGAGCCTTTGAGTCTGGACTGTAATGTGTTGTGATTAGCTGTAAGCTGGTAACTGTCCACTCGAAGCAGATTTTGATGGAACTTGCCATTCATCTTATCTTCTCACTTAAAATTGTGCCTTACTTAGTAAAAATATATATAACTGCCTTCGTGCATGCTCAGTCATGTCTGATTCCCTGTGGCCCTGTGAACTGTTGTGCACGAGGCTCCTCTGTCCATGGGATTTCCCAGGCAAGAATACTGGAGTGGGTTGCCATTCCCTTCTCCAGGGAATTTAGAGATTGGACCCACATCTCTGGTGTCTCCTTCACTGGCAGGTAAACTCTTTACCATTAGTGCCACCTGGGAAGCCAATCTTGTAAGGGAAAAAAAATCTGTGAGAGAATAAAATTATTGGGAAAATACCAATACTTTGATGGATGTCTGTTGAACTGTAGATGCCTAGGGCTTCCCAGCTGGTGTGGTGGTGAAGAACAACAGCACCATAACAGAAAGCCTGGGCTGAAGTCATCGCAACAGGAGGGAAAAGAGAAGAAGGATCCTAGGTTACCAGATGACCGTGATTTGAGCGGCAATTCTGTGACCAGCACATCAGCTTTTATGATCATTGACTTTAGGGTCACTTACCTGGTAGTCTTGAGAATTCATAGAGAATCAAAGCATGTAGTCAGACTTGATGCAAAAATCAGAAGAGTATTTCTATCCAGGAGGCTCATGGCTGTTAGGAGTTAGTGTGAGGTCTTGCAAGTATAATTTCTCACCTGAAGTAATTTTCCTTTCCTTTCTGCACCAATCCTTCTTCAAACATGTCTCCAACAGAATAATGATCTTTAGAGAAACAGAAGTCAATCTGTAATTATCCCGGCAAAGAGGGAACTCAAAATAAGCTCTGAGGAAATAATAGAAAAAAAGAACAGCCTCTAGATAGAAGTCTTGGATTTTAGTTTCCATGTCTAAATGGAAACATTTTTATGACTTGGAAATCAGAGGAACAAATGGGTAAAGGAATAAATGTATGAATGCTGACCATCTCAATGAATAAATAACATGAGTTATGGAGGGAGAGAGTTATTTGGGTTGGTGCTATTCCAATTTTTAAACTTAAAAATTGTCATTCATAAAAAGTAATGGGAGTGGTCTTAATATTCCTTGAATTCTAAAACTTCCAAGCCTTCTGAAGGAAGCCTGAGGGACAAGGAATACCTTAATTTCTGGCATTAATTGTATTATGGAATGGATACCTGCATTTAAAAAAAAAAAAAATGGCTCCATTTATTGTTTTATTTATTTATTTATTTATTTTCATCCATCTTATTCTTTGGCTCGTGTGGGCCTCTGATCGTAGTGGCCTCTCGTTGCAGAGCACCAGCTCTGGGTGCATGCGCTCCAGAGCGCTGGCTCGCAATTGAATGCACCGGTCTAGCCGCTTCGCTGCTCTTGGGATCTTCCCAGGCCAGGGATCAGACCAGTATCCCTTGCACTACACGGCAGACTCTCTACCCACTGGACCACCAGGGAAGCCCCGATAGCTGCATTTTAAGACTCTTTTATTGTTAATTCTAATGTTTCAACCCATTCTTCTCAGGATAACAGAAAGCCGGGGAATCATCGCAACAGGAGGGAAAGAGAAGAAGGATCCTAGGTTACCAGATGACCGTGATTTGAGCGGCAATTCTGTGACCAGCACATCAGCTTTTATGATCATTGACTTTAGGGTCACTTACCTGGTAGTCTTGAGAATTCATAGAGAATCAAAGCATGTAGTCAGACTTGATGCAAAAATCAGAAGAGTATTTCTATCCAGGAGGCTCATGGCTGTTAGGAGTTAGTGTGAGGTCTTGCAAGTATAATTTCTCACCTGAAGTAATTTTCCTTTCCTTTCTGCACCAATCCTTCTTCAAACATGTCTCCAACAGAATAATGATCTTTAGAGAAACAGAAGTCAATCTGTAATTATCCCGGCAAAGAGGGAACTCAAAATAAGCTCTGAGGAAATAATAGAAAAAAAGAACAGCCTCTAGATAGAAGTCTTGGATTTTAGTTTCCATGTCTAAATGGAAACATTTTTATGACTTGGAAATCAGAGGAACAAATGGGTAAAGGAATAAATGTATGAATGCTGACCATCTCAATGAATAAATAACATGAGTTATGGAGGGAGAGAGTTATTTGGGTTGGTGCTATTCCAATTTTTAAACTTAAAAATTGTCATTCATAAAAAGTAATGGGAGTGGTCTTAATATTCCTTGAATTCTAAAACTTCCAAGCCTTCTGAAGGAAGCCTGAGGGACAAGGAATACCTTAATTTCTGGCATTAATTGTATTATGGAATGGATACCTGCATTTAAAAAAAAAAAAAATGGCTCCATTTATTGTTTTATTTATTTATTTATTTATTTTCATCCATCTTATTCTTTGGCTCGTGTGGGCCTCTGATCGTAGTGGCCTCTCGTTGCAGAGCACCAGCTCTGGGTGCATGCGCTCCAGAGCGCTGGCTCGCAATTGAATGCACCGGTCTAGCCGCTTCGCTGCTCTTGGGATCTTCCCAGGCCAGGGATCAGACCAGTATCCCTTGCACTACACGGCAGACTCTCTACCCACTGGACCACCAGGGAAGCCCCGATAGCTGCATTTTAAGACTCTTTTATTGTTAATTCTAATTGTTTCAACTTCCCTGAGGTTCTTTGCTACTAAGGTGCATTGAACGCTTAATGTTTTTCCCCTGGTATAGGGGTGATGCTTCTTCCATGAATTTTGTTTCCTTATTTTAAAATATATTTTGCAAGCCATTTTCCTTAAAATTCCCAAGGTTATAACTCCATGGCTGGCTAATAAAGCTTTTCATAAAATAATTCAGTTTCAGGTTTCCCTGGTGATCCAGTGGGTAAAGAGTCCACCTTGCAGTGCAAGGGGCACCAGTTCAATCCCTGGCCGGGGAAGATCCCACATGCCACGAAGCGACTAGACCAGTGTGTCCCATTATGAGCCAGCACTCTGGAACACATGCACCCAGAGCCAGTGCTCTGCAACAAGAGAGGCCACTGCAATGGGAGGCCCACACAGGTTAAAGAACAAAGATGGATGAACATAAATAAATGAAAGACCAATGAAAGTGGCCAAAAAATAATAATTGAGTTTCACCAAGTTTTGGACCCATATTGTTTCTCACCATCCCCTTGTTCTGGAAAATGGGGCCGCCTTGAGTTTGAAGAATGGAGTCAATGGTGATATCCATTGGTTTGTTGTTCCACTGTCCACCAGAAAGCATTGGAAATTTGTGGAGGCTTATTGTATCTTGGCCTCAAAACATGGCATTTTGTGGAATGTTTTGAGGAGAAAGAGATGTCCCTTTAAGAGGGGAACCCAAAGGATCATCCTGAGGGTGTCTGTCCCCAGCTCTGCAGAAGGGAGATGGGCTCTTACCTTCTAATTATCACACTTTCTCTTTTTTATTGCTACAAGTTCCTTGATTCATTTAAAACAAAAATCATGAACGCTTTTACCTTTTCTGTAAATAATAGTTGCAGAAAAGTACGTTCTAACCGAAGAGACATTACTCATTTTCTCAGGGGAAAAATAACAACCGCTCATTAGACTATGACTTCAAATCTAGGCAGACAGTGGGATTATTAAAAGCCAGAGAGTGCTTCTTGGTGACTCTTACTTCTATTATTACTGCAATTATTTTTCGTACTCAACTGAAGTATAATAGGGAAGTATGTTTGGAATCCTCCATAACAAAAAAAAAAAAAAAAGAAAAAATCTTAGAAACAGCAGTTTTAATGGTACGGGCCCTGACTTGAGTTTAGTGTCACAAGTCACCAGACAAGGTCCACTGTCAGCCAACGAGCTCCATGTCGGCTGAGAACCATGTTCCCAAACGTGTTCTATTAAGATGCGAAAGACCCCTTCGTTAAATTTCTGTATTTAGATTATGGGGATGATCCTGGTAAATTACAGGCCAAAATTTTTTTTTAAAGTATAAGTAAATGTTTTATGTTAGGGAAATAACTGATCCCAAAGCAACTTAGAGATAACTTCTTTTAAGGATTACTAGGGTAGAGCTCTAAACACTTTCAGCTTCTCAGAGGCTCAGCCCTAAAGAATCCATCTGCATGGTAGGAGACATAGGAGATGTGGGTTTGGTCTCTGGGTGGGGAAGATCCCTGGAGGAGGAAATAGCAGTCCACTGCAGTGTGTCTGCCTGGGAAATCCCGTGCCCAGAGAGGCCTGGTGGACGACAGTCCTGTGGCCACAGAAGAGTCTGGCACGGCTGAGCGACCGAGCATGTGCACAGAGTGGAGCTCTAAACATTTTTTGTTTCTCTTATTTATTTGCCTTATCAAAGGATTATCTGAATTTCATTTTGTGATCAGAGCCTTCTCTTTCTTTCTACGCTTAAATTTGTGTTTGAATTTTCTTACAAATTTAATAGTAGGATATATTTAAGTTAAAAGGGAAAGCTGACATGTGAAGAAGGTATGAAAACTGTATTTTCACACACCTGGGACAGTACTGTCATTTCATTTCCTGACTCAGGATATCCACCAAATATCTTGAGGTCTTTCCCGAGTACTCAGGGTGCCTCGGATGAGCCTGTGAACACCAGTGGGCTTGTTTCCACAGAGCTTGCCACCTGATGCCCACCTGAGTGTTCAGTTGATGGAGTCAGAAATGCTCCCCTTCCCTCCTTGCTTTGATCCCTGCCTGGGCCGGATCCCTGTCCTGAAGGCCTGCTTGCCTCTTGCTCATCATCTCTCCCTGGAACCCTCTTCTGTGTCTATATTTCCGGAAAGTCCCTGGGGGTCTTTCTTCTGCCCAGCGTTTTGCTAGAATCTTGATTTTCCACATGAAAAAGCTAAATATAGACCTCAGCTGACTGCAAGTGGAAGTGTTCACCTCTCTGAAGTGTCCGACTCTCTGCAGCCCCATGGCCTGTAGCCTGCTTGGCTCCTCTGTCCGTGGGATTCTCCAGGAAGAACACTGGAGTGCGTTGCCGTTTCCTCCTCCAGGTATTTTCCTGACCCAGGAATGCAACCCGGGTCTCCTGCGTTGCATGCGGATTCTTTACCATCTGAGCCACCGGGGAAGCCCCTCAGTTGGCCAGAGGGAACATGCCGACGTGAACAAGGGCTGATCGGCGAGCAGCCTCCTGGTCACAGGGCGGGCCTTGGCCTCGGCGGCGTTCCGTATTGTGAGCCTCCAGCAGGCACTGTGTATCCGCTAGACTGGGCGTGTGGGAGGAAGCAGCTGCTAACCTGGTGGAAGGCTCCTGTTGCCTGTGCCCCCTACCCCCATCCCCATCCCTGCTCTTACCATTGCAAGACCTGGAGGACGCCTACATTGGCCACCACCGTGGCGTTCGTCTGTGGGTAACCCCTGCAGGCAACAGTCCATCACTCTTCATTCCCAGACCTCGTATTCCAAGGTTCTTTCTTTCCCAGACTAGTAGACTGCTGAAGGCTTTTAGGTCATGCAGAAGTCCCTTCTGTACAGATTGCTTAGATGATTAATTGGCCACTCGTAAATGGTCTCAGAAATCCAAATCCACAATCTTGTGTTGTGCTCAAACTCTTGGCAGTGCCCTCTCTCCTATGGTGAGCGGTCGGCAAAGCTGTGGTCTGATCGTCCTTCAGGTTCCCAGAGAACACCTGAAACTGGATAGAAGACACAGGATCACTCCCAGCTGCTCCCATGTGGGCGGGCGTGGGCTTGCAAAGTGTAAGAATGAACCTCTTCGGTACAGACTCATCTGTCCTTGGCAGGCACCTGCTCAGCACCCTGAGCCAGAGCAGAAACTGGTGTGACTCACTGGACATTGCCGGCCCATCCTGTGAGGCACCCATACCCAGGCTGTCATTGAAATAATGAAGTTTTTTGAGTTTCCTGTGAGACTTTACGTGTGTCCATAATAAGCTTTTTCATATTATGGTTTATTGAAGTGATTTTGAATCTAGCCTTCCGTATTTACTGTTTATAAATACATTATGTGCTGAGGCATCAAAGCATCATGACTGATGATGCAGATTTGAGAGCCAAACGACTTGGCCTCAGAGCCCAGACCTGGACCTATGTGCTACGTGACTTTGGGCCAGGTGCTTAACCCTCCTGTGCTTCCGTTTCCTCTCCAGTTATGGCAGGAGGGTTTTGTGATTACTAAACACAGGAATGCTAAAAAAAAAGAGAAAAAAGCACAGAAAATATAGAGTATTAAATACATCGAAATTAATATTGTTAACTAGGCATCTGTCCCATTATTTATGTCATTTAAAAGTTAATAAATATGCCTTTTTTCTAAAAGTCATTTATTATTTTAGTCAAAAAATGATATGGATGCCCTATAGGAAAGGATTTGCACAGTTCACTAAAAGTAGACCCTTTTACTTGTCTATTTTTGATCGGCACATCTTAGATATCACAGGTCATTCAGAAATAAACTTATTATCTAATAATATTATCCCTATATAATTGTCTCCATCTTGTTAATCATTCCAACAAAACCGTATCCAATGGATGGACGCCTACATTGGCCACCACCGTGGCGTTCGTCTGTGGGTAACCCCTGCAGGCAACAGTCCATCACTCTTCATTCCCAGACCTCGTATTCCAAGGTTCTTTCTTTCCCAGACTAGTAGACTGCTGAAGGCTTTTAGGTCATGCAGAAGTCCCTTCTGTACAGATTGCTTAGATGATTAATTGGCCACTCGTAAATGGTCTCAGAAATCCAAATCCACAATCTTGTGTTGTGCTCAAACTCTTGGCAGTGCCCTCTCTCCTATGGTGAGCGGTCGGCAAAGCTGTGGTCTGATCGTCCTTCAGGTTCCCAGAGAACACCTGAAACTGGATAGAAGACACAGGATCACTCCCAGCTGCTCCCATGTGGGCGGGCGTGGGCTTGCAAAGTGTAAGAATGAACCTCTTCGGTACAGACTCATCTGTCCTTGGCAGGCACCTGCTCAGCACCCTGAGCCAGAGCAGAAACTGGTGTGACTCACTGGACATTGCCGGCCCATCCTGTGAGGCACCCATACCCAGGCTGTCATTGAAATAATGAAGTTTTTTGAGTTTCCTGTGAGACTTTACGTGTGTCCATAATAAGCTTTTTCATATTATGGTTTATTGAAGTGATTTTGAATCTCGCCTTCCGTATTTACTGTTTATAAATACATTATGTGCTGAGGCATCAAAGCATCATGACTGATGATGCAGATTTGAGAGCCAAACGACTTGGCCTCAGAGCCCAGACCTGGACCTATGTGCTACGTGACTTTGGGCCAGGTGCTTAACCCTCCTGTGCTTCCGTTTCCTCTCCAGTTATGGCAGGAGGGTTTTGTGATTACTAAACACAGGAATGCTAAAAAAAAAAAGAAGAGAGAAAAAAGCACAGAAAATATAGAGTATTAAATACATCGAAATTAATATTGTTAACTAGGCATCTGTCCCATTATTTATGTCATTTAAAAGTTAATAAATATGCCTTTTTTCTAAAAGTCATTTATTATTTTAGTCAAAAAATGATATGGATGCCCTATAGGAAAGGATTTGCACAGTTCACTAAAAGTAGACCCTTTTACTTGTCTATTTTTGATCGGCACATCTTAGATATCACAGGTCATTCAGAAATAAACTTATTATCTAATAATATTATCCCTATATAATTGTCTCCATCTTGTTAATCATTCCAACATGGAAAATTGTCAGATAATTTGTTCAGTAAAATTGCTGTCTATGTATTTCCCAGGGCCTACAATTTTATTTCAGTAAAATGAAGTTACTTTATGTGACTTTTTTTTTTTTTTTTTTATCGCTAGGACCTGTCTGAACTTCTAGCATTGCCTACACATTTTCTATCCATAAGCCATTTGTTAGTGTGTTCTAGAATTTTTCAAAGGAGAGACACTCTGATCCTAAAAAACATTTGTCAGAAATTATTCCAATCTCTCTCTTTGAAGTCCAGTGAACATTTTACTTACATCTCCTGTGCTTTCTGACTCTAAAGGTTTCTGACAGTTGTTTCAAGATCAAGTCTTTCTGTGCTGTAGTTTATCTTGTTTCAGAAATGCTGCAAGTCATTTATATACAGAATTATTCCATTTCCACTTAACTGCTTGAATCCACCTCTGCCTGAGCACCGCTGGGGTGCGCTCGGCCTCACGCATGGAGGGCGGGGCTGGAAAGGGTCTTCGTCCAAAACAGAGAGACTGCTTTCTGTACGGGAAGTAGGGAATCAAGAACAACCTTGATGGTATCCGAAGGTTTTATACAATTTTATAATTTGTCATTATATTGAAAATATAATTGTAAACACAGCAGTAGCATCTATTCTCAAGTCGTTCTGGTTTTGAAGAAGCCCGGCAATGTGCTTTCACAGTTCTGTAATAATTTCTAGTGATGATTGAGTATCTCGTCCCTCCTACTGGTTTTGATGTCTTTTTTTCTCTGTAACCTGTGGGTCTGCTCAGCCCTCCCCATTGACATTTTCGGTTCCCATGCCACCCCACCCCTATCGAGTTTGGTGGCTGTGTGATAAGTGGGTTGTTTTTTTTTTTTTCTCTGTCTGGGTCTCTCTTTGTCTCTTCAGTTATTACTCATGACTCAGACCCTAAGTCTGGATTATACCCCTATTTTCCACAAGGCGTTTAGAATCGACGCTTCTGAAGTCTGCCTCGCTTGTTCAGGTCTGCATGGCTTCTCGCAGCTCCAGACCTCATCGCGTTTAACCAAGATGTCACTTCACTGGGCACAGCCCAGCCTCCAGCTGGCGACAGTCAGAAAATAGCCGTTTCTGCTGAGAAGAGAACCTGGCAGCCAGGGGATCCCAGAGTAGCAATCCTCCTTGCTAAAAATGGTTCTGATACGCCATTTAAAACATACGGTATATTTTTATTTAGAAAATATTTATTTAGCTGTCAGACACACTTCAACTAATCACTACTCTTTAAAAGGGCTGGGATCTGGTGACACCCTCCGACATCATCGTGGCTCTGGTTTTCCGTAAGCTGAGTATAATGGACTGTGGCTGAAGAACCCTTGATAGTCTCCCCATGTGGAACTTTCTTGTCCCCTACTGTATACACAGCACAAATACTCCAATCCCTTGCATCTTCCAAGGTCCCGTTCTGCCTTGTCCGCACCCCCTTATCTCGGGTGGTAAACAGAGACACGCCTTCAACAAGGGGAAGTAGAGAAGATCAAGGGGATTCAGTGACTCAGTTTAATCTCTTTATGTACCCAGACTGAGCGATTTCAGCAACTACAGAGTCAGACATCTCTTAATGGCGGAAATTAGAAAGCTCTGATTAGATAAGAGGAGGAGTGGTAACTGATTAGCCGTAAGGGCCCCAGGGGGAACAGACTGACCCTGAGAAAATCAATGGACTTTTTTTTTTCTTTCTTTCTAAAGCAAGTGGCATCCAAGAGAGAGTAAAGAATCACAGCTAAATCAATAGTCTCCGAAGAGAAATCTAGGTTAAGGGGATCCGTGATCGACTAAGCAAAGTCAAACTTTGACCTAGCTAATCTTTCACTTCTTTCCTCTGCTTTCTTCCTTCCTCTTCTCTGCATCAGCTTCATTATTATTTTTTTTTTCAAATATGAACCATTTTAAAAGTCTTCATTGAATTTGTTTCTGGTTGATGGTTTGGCTTTTTGGCAGTGAGGCAGGTGGGATCTTGGGCACTTCCTAGGTGGCTCAGTGCTAATAAGAATCTACATGCAAGGCAGGAGACAGGAGACATGGGTTTGATCCCTGGGTGGGAAAGATCCCCTGGGGGAGGGACTGGCAACCTACTCTGGTGCTCTTGCCTGGAAAATTCCATGGACAGAGGAATAAGTTGGCTAAGACTGGTAATAAGGTGGTAATGAAGCTAGGGGTCCAAGTAGTCTATCAGGTTCACTTACCCAATAGTGGCTACATTGAAGTATTATATGGATTTTGGTGATCTGGAAAAGTGATACCAAGAGCAGTCTTGGCTAGCCTGTGTTGGTATTTGCCCAAAACAGTGAATCACAGAAACCCAGATTTCGTCTTTGATCTGCTTGTGACTGGCCTATTTTCTAAGTCTTTGTATAATCTGGGGCAGTATTCCTTGTTTAGCATGTGGAAAAATGCCTCCTTTGTGTTAATGGGAGACTACTGTTGGGTTTTTTTTTTTTTTTAAGATTTTAAAAATTTATTTATTTATTGGAGGGGGCGGGTTGGGGAGGGAGGGGGCGGGCAGGCCACTTCTCTTGGTCTTTCATTTATCTATTTTTCATCCATCTTTGTTCTTTGGCCCGTGTGGGCCTCCCATCGCAGTGGCCTCTGTTGTCGCAGAGCACCAGCTCTGGGCGCATGCGCCCTAGAGCTCCGGCTCAGTAATTGGAAACATCGGTCCAGCCACTCCACGGCACATGGGATCTTCCCAGGCCAGGGACCGAACCGGTGCCCCTTGCACTGCAAGGCGGTGTCCTTACCCACTGGACCACCAGGGAAGCCCCCTACTGTTGGTCTTGATGTTCCTGCTGAGAGTTCCCTTTGCTTGTATTTGTAAAAGTAAGTTGTCTCATTGGTGTTAGCAGGTAGGCTTGCTTTTTCTGTTGTTTCTTCCCTCTCTATAACATGTGTCCATATCCTGGTCCATAGACAGTTTTATGAGAAACAGTTATTTGTCTGCCTTATTTCATACGCTGACCATCTAAATCAGAATGAGCGTCAGAGTGACCTTCAATTAGAAAAGACTTGTTGGTGTTCGGTTGCTAAGTCATATCCGAGTCTTTGTGAACCCATGGACTGTAGCATGGCAGTGAGGCAGGTGGGATCTTGGGCCCCAGGTAGCTAATAAGAATCTACATGCAAGGCAGGAGACAGGAGACATGGGTTTGATCCCTGGGTGGGAAAGATCCCCTGGGGGAGGGACTGGCAACCTACTCTGGTGCTCTTGCCTGGAAAATTCCATGGACAGAGGAATAAGTTGGCTAAGACTGGTAATAAGGTGGTAATGAAGCTAGGGGTCCAAGTAGTCTATCAGGTTCACTTACCCAATAGTGGCTACATTGAAGTATTATATGGATTTTGGTGATCTGGAAAAGTGATACCAAGAGCAGTCTTGGCTAGCCTGTGTTGGTATTTGCCCAAAACAGTGAATCACAGAAACCCAGATTTCGTCTTTGATCTGCTTGTGACTGGCCTATTTTCTAAGTCTTTGTATAATCTGGGGCAGTATTCCTTGTTTAGCATGTGGAAAAATGCCTCCTTTGTGTTAATGGGAGACTACTGTTGGGTTTTTTTTTTTTTTAAGATTTTAAAAATTTATTTATTTATTGGAGGGGGCGGGTTGGGGGGGGGGGGGGGCGGGCAGGCCACTTCTCTTGGTCTTTCATTTATCTATTTTTCATCCATCTTTGTTCTTTGGCCCGTGTGGGCCTCCCATCGCAGTGGCCTCTGTTGTCGCAGAGCACCAGCTCTGGGCGCATGCGCCCTAGAGCTCCGGCTCAGTAATTGGAAACATCGGTCCAGCCACTCCACGGCACATGGGATCTTCCCAGGCCAGGGACCGAACCGGTGCCCCTTGCACTGCAAGGCGGTGTCCTTACCCACTGGACCACCAGGGAAGCCCCCTACTGTTGGTCTTGATGTTCCTGCTGAGAGTTCCCTTTGCTTGTATTTGTAAAAGTAAGTTGTCTCATTGGTGTTAGCAGGTAGGCTTGCTTTTTCTGTTGTTTCTTCCCTCTCTATAACATGTGTCCATATCCTGGTCCATAGACAGTTTTATGAGAAACAGTTATTTGTCTGCCTTATTTCATACGCTGACCATCTAAATCAGAATGAGCGTCAGAGAGTGACCTTCAATTAGAAAAAGACTTGTTGGTGTTCGGTTGCTAAGTCATATCCGAGTCTTTGTGAACCCATGGACTGTAGCATGCCAGCCTCCCTTGTGCTTCACTGACTCCTTGATGTTGCTCAAATTCATGGTCATTGAGTCAGTGATGTTATCTAACTATCTCATCCTCTGCTGTCCCCTTCTCCTCTTGCCTGTAGCCTTTTCCAGCATTAGGCTCTTTTTACAATGAGTAGACTCTTCGCATCATGTGGCCAAAGTATTGGAGCTTGATCTTCAGCATTAGTCTTTCCAATGAGTATTCAGGGCTGATGTCCTTTAGGATGGACTGGTTTGATCTCCTTGCAGTCCAAGGGACTCTCAAGAGTCTTCTCCAGCTTTTCCGGAAAGGGGCCTGAGGTGACCTCTAAAAATGGTGCGCTATTCACTTGACCCAGAAAACCCCACAAAATCATGCAAATCAAGAGGTTCGAATCTTCGTGTTCACTTTAAGAACACTCGTGAAACTGCCCAGGCCATAAAGGGTATGCATATCCGAAAAGCCACCAAGTATCTGAAGGATGTCACTTTGAAGAAGCAGTGTGTGCCGTTCCGCCGTTACAATGGTGGAGTTGGTAGGTGTGCACAGGCCAAACAGTGGGGCTGGACGCAAGGTCGGTGGCCCAAAAAGAGTGCTGAATTTTTACTACACATGCTCAAAAATGCAGAGAGTAATGCTGAACTTAAGGGCTTAGATGTCGACTCTCTGGTCATTGAGCACATCCAGGTGAACAAAGCCCCCAAGATGCGGCGCAGGACTTACAGAGCTCATGGTCGGATCAACCCATACATGAGCTCTCCTTGCCACATCGAGATGATCCTCACTGAGAAAGAACAGATTGTTCCTAAACCAGAAGAGGAGGTTGCACAGAAGAAAAAGATATCCCAGGAGAAACTGAAGAAACAAAAACTTATGGCCCGGGAATAAATGCTGAAAAGTAAATGTTGAAAAAATAAATGCAGAGGAAAGTAAAAAAAAAAAAAAAAAAGAGTCTTCTCCAGCACCACAGTTTGGAAGCATGAATTCTTCAGTGCTCAGCCCTGTGTATAGTCTAGCTCTCTCATCTGTATGTGACTGCTGGTAAAACCATAGCTTTGACTATACTAGCCTTTGCCAGCAAAGCTTGTCTTTGCTTTTTAATACTCTATCTAGGTTTGTCATAACTTTCCTTCCAAGAAAAAGACTAAGTACACCCACAACTGAGCCTAGAATAATCTGCTATCTCAACAACAAAAGTGCATCATTTTCTTACCTACGGGCAAAATATGGAATACATGTGTTCTCTTTCCCTGAGCTTGACCTTTCATGGTTTCAGGAGTTTCTTTGGGTTATAGAGATTACAGTGTGCTATATTATCATGTCATTTGCTTATAGGATGAAACTGTTTGGAGGACAAGTCATGGATTGACAGTTCGGGCACATTTCTCCTCTCTGGACAACTTGTAGCAGTGAGTCCAGGCTGTAACAGAGCAGTGAATGGACTAGAGCCTGGGCTACAGCATCAGGCTGACTTGAGCTCAAGTCCAGGCTTTGCAGTATCCTGATGTATCCATCTGGACAGCTCTCCTCATCTGTAAATAGAGAATAATAAAATAATTTGTCTTATATGAGAATTGAGACTAATGTGATAGGTAAGACACTTAAGGAAAGGACCTGGCACAGAGATACACACACACATTTATAATTACCACTGTATAGTTAAGAGTCCACCATGTGCCTCTGTAGGAAATAGTATGGTGAACCCTCCAATAAAAAAAAGAAAAGAAACATAGAAATATCATATGATCTAGGAGTTTCACCTCCAGATATATTTCAAAAACAATTGATGGCAGAGACTCAGACATTTGTATACCCACGTCCATAGCAACAAGGTTCACAGTAGCCAAAAAGTGTAAGTAACCCACGTGCCCATCAGCAGATGAATACAGCAATGAAGTGTGCTCTACACACATAATATTATTCAACTTTAAAGGGAGTGAAAAACTGACATATACAGCAGTGTGAATGGACCAGAAGACCCTGTATATGCTAAGTGAAATTTGTGCTTATGCTCAGTTGCTCAGTTGCATCTGACTCTTTGCAATCCCATGGACCAAAGCCTACCAGGCTCTTCTGTTCATGGCATTCTACAGACGGTTTTGGAGGACTCTGAGCCTCAGCAGTACGCACCTAGGTCCTTTCTGCTGAAAGAGCCCTGTCCTCCTGGCAGTTCTGTTGGGCAAGAGGTGAAGATTGGCCTTTACCCAGCGTCTTCCTAGGTCCTCTTTCTGTTGGTCACTTTCTTGTTGAGAATGGGTGGGAGAGATTCACCATACTTGGAACAATTTGTCCTGGGTTTCTTTTGAAAAACTTGCACATGAGAATTTGTCTGACACCTGCGCTGGCCCCTGATGTTAATGCTTCCCTAGAACTGGGGCAAGAGCCCATTTCTTACATCAAGAGACATGACTCCAGCCACTGTGTGAAGAATGTCCTGTTTATAATCAGGAGAGGAGGGAGTAAGATGCTGAGACAAAGTGGTTCTTTGGAAGGAAGGTGTTGATAAGGATTAGGATGTTTTGAAGATAACATTGCAAGAACTTAATATTGATTTGGCTGTTGGGTGTGGTGAGAAATGAAGGTGGACTTTGAACTTTTTTGTTCAAGCCAGTGATCAGAGAGGGGTGCGATTTTCTGGGTAGCATGCAAACACAGAATATTAAATCAGAACTGTGGATGGGAGGGTGTGAAAAGGAAGATTTATGAATGAATTGTTCTGTGTACTTTAAGTTTTAGAGTTGGATTTATGACTTTGGAGTTCAGGGAGGGTTCAGGGCTGAAGCCATAAATTTTGAACTCATAAACAGATAGAAGACTGCAAATCCATGCAATCGGATGGAGTTATTTGGGGGGAAAAAGTGTCTATACTGCAGAGTAGATATTCTGTAGCTGTGTCCATTTGATTCTCAGGTTTAGAGTTTGGTAGGAGCTGGAGGATGAAGGACATAGAAGGACGCGCGGTCTGTGGGATGAACAGAATTACGGGACAGGGTGGCAGGTGTGTGCTGCCGATCTTGGAGGAAGAAGCCACCTGCTTGGTTACTGGGTTTGGCGAGAAGTAATCGTTTGATGATCTTGACCAGATTAGTTTCATTGGAGTAGGAGGAGCAAGGCAATGATGGGTGTGGCCTAAAGTGAGAGAGACAGAGAGGGAGGGGCACTCACAGTGTGTACTGAGTTGATTGCAGGATTTTCCCACCTGTTTTCCTTTGCGCTCTTGATAGAAAATGTTACATAAGAAAGTTCAATTTTACTGGGAGCCTCCAACTATTCTAAACAATATTCTAATAAACATGATTAGTAATATTTAAATGATAAGTGGTTTTAGCAGCTATTCAGATTTCTGAGATTTAATTCCATTCATGTTCCTATTGCCAAATTTTAGAGATGAATGGACTATGCCCTGATCCAACCATTTTAATAAAATGATTCATTTCTTTTAACTTAAATATCATGATTTGAGAATATATTAAGTCCTAGAACAGAAAATGTTGCCCTTTCTAAACAAGTTTCTCCATCATTCAACATTGACACATAATCAGAATTGTCACCATCAGTTACTTAGAGATGGGGTGTTGGCAGTTATTATGAAGACGGATGCAGATATGATGTAGAATCTATTGAAATATGGAAAGTAACAATAAGTGAAAACATAGAAAATAAAGGAATGGTTGTCACTGTGAAGATGCACAAAACTGGACAGTAGTTCATAAAAAATAAATAAGTGACATAGATAATGGAGTGATCAGATCTTTTATTTTCCTTTTTGTTCCAAAACAATTAACTTTGTTATAGCAAGATTTTATTGTCAGTTTTTCTTTCTTTTCAATCAAATAGCCCGCCAGGCTCCTATGTCCATGGGATTTCTCAGGCATAAACACTAGAGTGGGTTGCCATGCCCTCCTCCAGAGGATCTTCCTGACCCAGGGATAGAACCCTTGTCTGTGTGTCTCCTATGTCAGCAGCCAGGCTCTTTACCACTAGCGCCACCTTGGGAAACCTAGTTCCACTGTATTTGGTTGATTTTGTCTTCAGTAGAAAGTAGCTTTAGTCATTTTATGGTTTAAAAAGAATTTATTGCTGTGAAAAAAATTGAAATATCTGTAATGCATGTGATTCTTCTCAGTGGTGTCTGACTCTTTGTGAGAGCCCACGGACTGTAGCCCACCAGGCTCCTCTGTCTGTGGGATTTCCCAGGCAAGAATACTGAAGTAGGTTGCCATTTCCTTCTCCAGGAGATCTTTCCAGACAAGGGATTGAAACTGTGGCTCTTGCATTGGCAGGTGTGTGTTTTACCACCGAGCCACCTGGGAAGCTGATGTACTTTGCTCTCCTCAAACACGACTCATTTCTCCTCCTCAAGGCCCTTGCAGCTGCCTGGATGGCTCCCCAGCCAGCCATTGTATTGACTAACATTTGTTCAATGTTAAGTCTTCGGGTAAATACAAATCGCCTAAGCAAGCTTCCATAGACCCCACGATAGTCCATTAATTGGCTGCCATGTTCTATATCTGTTTTTAGGTTTAACCTCTTGGCAGGTTGGTATTCTGCTGCTTTACATAACACTACATTCTAAGCGGCTTGCAAGATGCCTCGTGTATCATAGACGTTCAGAAATATTTACTATATGAACGGCCAGCACCACTATCCAGAAGTGCTTCCTAGAGAAGCCACAGTAGGAGAATTCATCTGTCCACCATTGTTTCCCATTATTTCTGCACAGGATTTTTGCAGCCATACTCAATCACAGAGTCATTGGAAATTAAAATAATTTCCTTAGCACTCGCTCTTTGAAATCAAGATGTCGACTTACACTTTACTAAAGTTCCTCTTTGGAAAAGTCATTTTCCAGTAGGCTTTCCTTCATGAATTGTCCATCGCTGAACCTAATAAAAATAATTTATCTGTGTTGGAGTTCAGCTTATAAGAGTTTCTGGGATCCGACAGATTTTAGCTATTTCTTGAATCCTGCAGATGTCTTGGTTTTTGTAAAAAAATTGCACCACCATATGTTCCCTGCTCCCACGAGGAAGTTTCAGGGAAGTTTTAACAGGTAAAGTAGGGTTTTTCTTTCTTTTGAAAGCTAGCATGTGGATTTAGTGCTTATTAAAGGGAGAGACTGAGTGTAGTGGTTTGATTTAGGATTAGAAAAGGGACCAGGACTAAAAGCTTAGTAGCACAGTTTTGCCAAGAGCCCTCCCCCCCCCCTTTTTTTTTTCTCTCATACTCGCCACCATTGCTGAGTGAGCTCTCAGATGCATTGTTTTCCATTTTTTACCGTCGGTCACTCAGGCACGCCCCCCAGAGAAGGAAATGGCCACCTGTTCCCGTATTCTTGCCTGGACAATTCCATGAACAGAGGAGCCTTGCAGGCTGTGGTCCATGGAGTCTCAGAGAGATCGGCATGACCGAAGTGACGAACACACACAAATACTCACACTTCACACTCGCACACTCAGGCGCATGGAGCCTGGATCTCTCCAGAAAGGCCACCTTCAAATGCACTGCCAAGTAAGGGCCCGTTGAAGGGATGAGTATGTTTCCTATTTGGATCCTCCATTCTCTCTTTCCATGACACAAGCCCTCGGAAACTACCCACTGTAAGCCTTTAATTTTTAAAAATTCAAACTGTGTGGCAGAGTCCACCCACCTATTAAACACATAAACTAAGTGTTCACAGACTACTTCTTTGTCCTGTGAAAAGAAACCCGTGTGTGACGTGTGACCCTGCTTGGCCACTCCATATAACTAGAACCATGTCTCCCTGAGCAATGCCTCAGACCTGAATGCTCTGGAAATTTTTACTAACGCTGGCCATTTTTCATGACATCAGCAGTTATTAGCCAGAGAGAAAATGTTTTCCCACAGTTTAAAAAAAATACATGCAGAGGGCTCCCCTGGTGGTCCAGTGGGTGAAGAGTCCACCTTGCAGTACAAGGGACACCGGCTCAATCCCTGGCCCAGGAAGATCCCACATGCCATGGAGTGCCTGGACCAGTGTGTCTAATTATGAACTAGCACTCTAGAGCACATGTGCCCAGAGCCAGTGTTCTGCGATGAGAGAGGCCACTGCAATGGGAGGCCCACACAGGCCAAAGAACAAAAATGGGTGAAAATAAATAAATAATCAATCAGAGGTCAATGTTAATATATATATATATATATATATATATATATATGTACATATAAACAAAAATAAATAAAAAGTAAATATATATAAAAAAAAGATAAAATGTTAAAAAAGTACTTGCAGAGAGAATGCTAATAATAGTGTTGATATCTCTTCTTCTGGAACTGTTGGGTGAAATTATCCAAGGATGCAGCACCTCAACAGGGCTTAGGAGAAACCAGGGATCTGCAGTGACAGAGAGGACCAGGTCCATGGGATCTTATCCTCCCTGTCTTTGCGTGACTGTAAATGACCAGTGAGAAATCCACAAAGAACCCCACACGAGATGACATGGTACCTCAGTCCAAACCAGGGCCTGGCAAATGGTGTGCCTGTGGGTGAAGTCTGCCCACTGCCTGTGCTTGGAAATAAAGCTTTGTGAAAGCATCATCACCCTCATCCATGTATGCATTGGCTGAGGTGGTGTTGCACTGCAGCGCAAAGTGGAGTAGTTCTAACGGAGAACAGAGAACGCCTGCCCACTAAAGTCAAAAATATTTCTCGCTGGGATCGTTAAAGAAAAAGTTCATTGATACCCATTCTAAACCAAGATTCTTTCAGACTGTGTTCTCAGGTCACTGAGCTGTCATTTCTTGCTCATGGGAGGAAAAAACGTAGTGTAGTAAGAGAAGGAAGCTTTCAGAATGCATTAAAATGGGAAGTATGAATTGGAGATGGTGGTGATTGCTCCAACTGCCTCCAAAGCTTGTCCTGCGGATCATTTCTGGTGTATATAGAGATCAGCAAATAGGTTAGGGTGGTTGGTTTATGGGATATGAATAATGAGGAGAGAGAAAAGGGATTAAATATATAACCTTAGTGAGTCGGCTCGGCCTCTGTCCACTGTGTGCAGCATGCTAAGGTGGCTATTTTTATTGTAATTATCGGATCACTTTCACAACTCCCTGAAGCTCAACCCTGTGACAAGAAAAGAACATGAGGATATTTGCCACGTAACTGTGCATCAGCCTGAATGGAACGTTTCCCACCAAAAGTGAAAATAGCCCTATCTGGCATTTCTCTGGGTTGAGAAGGAAAAAAACAATCATTTGTCAGAGACACTATTTTATGAGGGTTTAACTCAGCACAAAGCTAATCTGTGGTTTGGCCAAAGAGAAATATTTGCAAAATATCTCAAAGATGGCAGCAGTATTCACATTGTTATTGTTGGTAGCCATTTAAGAATGATATGATTATGCTGCCACATATTTCTGAGAAGATGGTAAATATTCAAGGAACAATAAACCCACCTTTTCCAGTGCCCAAGTTCCTCTTTCTGAATGTTCAGAAGCATGCTAACTTTTCACAAGACAAGAGGAATGCTTTTTTCCCTACAAAAGTAAGTGGGCACATCGCATTGGCAGTCTTTTTCTGCTTCAGATCTGAAGCCTGAATGATCCTCTAACATGCTTCAATCCAGTGTGATATCATGTCTGGATTTAAATAAAGAGAATCTTTATTGTCCAAACCCCTGCCCACTGCCTGTGCTTGGAAATAAAGCTTTGTGAAAGCATCATCACCCTCATCCATGTATGCATTGGCTGAGGTGGTGTTGCACTGCAGCGCAAAGTGGAGTAGTTCTAACGGAGAACAGAGAACGCCTGCCCACTAAAGTCAAAAATATTTCTCGCTGGGATCGTTAAAGAAAAAGTTCATTGATACCCATTCTAAACCAAGATTCTTTCAGACTGTGTTCTCAGGTCACTGAGCTGTCATTTCTTGCTCATGGGAGGAAAAACGTAGTGTAGTAAGAGAAGGAAGCTTTCAGAATGCATTAAAATGGGAAGTATGAATTGGAGATGGTGGTGATTGCTCCAACTGCCTCCAAAGCTTGTCCTGCGGATCATTTCTGGTGTATATAGAGATCAGCAAATAGGTTAGGGTGGTTGGTTTATGGGATATGAATAATGAGGAGAGAGAAAAGGGATTAAATATATAACCTTAGTGAGTCGGCTCGGCCTCTGTCCACTGTGTGCAGCATGCTAAGGTGGCTATTTTTATTGTAATTATCGGATCACTTTCACAACTCCCTGAAGCTCAACCCTGTGACAAGAAAAGAACATGAGGATATTTGCCACGTAACTGTGCATCAGCCTGAATGGAACGTTTCCCACCAAAAGTGAAAATAGCCCTATCTGGCATTTCTCTGGGTTGAGAAGGAAAAAAACAATCATTTGTCAGAGACACTATTTTATGAGGGTTTAACTCAGCACAAAGCTAATCTGTGGTTTGGCCAAAGAGAGAAATATTTGCAAAATATCTCAAAGATGGCAGCAGTATTCACATTGTTATTGTTGGTAGCCATTTAAGAATGATATGATTATGCTGCCACATATTTCTGAGAAGATGGTAAATATTCAAGGAACAATAAACCCACCTTTTCCAGTGCCCAAGTTCCTCTTTCTGAATGTTCAGAAGCATGCTAACTTTTTCACAAGACAAGAGGGAATGCTTTTTTCCCTACAAAAGTAAGTGGGCACATCGCATTGGCAGTCTTTTTCTGCTTCAGATCTGAAGCCTGAATGATCCTCTAACATGCTTCAATCCAGTGTGATATCATGTCTGGATTTAAATAAAGAGAATCTTTATTGTCCAAAGCAACATGTTCATTAAGACTCAAGAATTAAATTTTACATCTTCTTTCTGTGATTTGTTTCAGACATTACAGACATTATATTGGTGTCAGAAAATATATACTTTTTTAAAAAAGAAGATGTGTTGTTGTTTCTAGTATTAGTGAAATCCACACAACTTGGGTCAAAATCGAACACAGCCTCATAATCACTCTGGTCAAGTTCAAGTGAAGGTTCCTCGTGGGAGTAACTGCTCAGGTAGATCCTAACTTATGGGAACTGGTTTCCCAGCCCTTTGTTCTCGTGATTTTGTAGTGATTCGACAACATAGTATTTTCAAATAATCCATCACATTCATAGCACCAGGATATAATTGAAATGCATAGGGCACTTCCTAGAAAAACCAAAAGATGTTCTGTAGAGACCACATCTGATGGCCTGTCTATTTTGATATTCATCTAACTTGACCTGACAACTTTGCTTAATTTCTGCTAAACTCTTGAAGACTGTTATATTTTCTTTATTTTTTTTAAAGAGGCATAAGATAAAACTTCTGACGTTTAGATATGTAAGTAATGTTGACTGTGATTGTTCTGCTTTATCATAAAGGAAAAAGTGTCTTACGTGCTTTGAGAGAATTCTTGAAGGTGGGCGCCAGAACTCGGGCCAATACTTACTCTAAAGTGAGATTTTAATATTTCCCTTCATGAGTCTCTTAGAATTTCCCAGTTCACATTCAAAGTCAATCTAGGGAATGTAGAAAGTACTGAGAAATATTTGCAAAATATCTCAAAGATGGCAGCAGTATTCACATTGTTATTGTTGGTAGCCATTTAAGAATGATATGATTATGCTGCCACATATTTCTGAGAAGATGGTAAATATTCAAGGAACAATAAACCCACCTTTTCCAGTGCCCAAGTTCCTCTTTCTGAATGTTCAGAAGCATGCTAACTTTTTCACAAGACAAGAGGGAATGCTTTTTTCCCTACAAAAGTAAGTGGGCACATCGCATTGGCAGTCTTTTTCTGCTTCAGATCTGAAGCCTGAATGATCCTCTAACATGCTTCAATCCAGTGTGATATCATGTCTGGATTTAAATAAAGAGAATCTTTATTGTCCAAAGCAACATGTTCATTAAGACTCAAGAATTAAATTTTACATCTTCTTTCTGTGATTTGTTTCAGACATTACAGACATTATATTGGTGTCAGAAAATATATACTTTTTTAAAAAAGAAGATGTGTTGTTGTTTCTAGTATTAGTGAAATCCACACAACTTGGGTCAAAATCGAACACAGCCTCATAATCACTCTGGTCAAGTTCAAGTGAAGGTTCCTCGTGGGAGTAACTGCTCAGGTAGATCCTAACTTATGGGAACTGGTTTCCCAGCCCTTTTGTTCTCGTGATTTTGTAGTGATTCGACAACATAGTATTTTCAAATAATCCATCACATTCATAGCACCAGGATATAATTGAAATGCATAGGGCACTTCCTAGAAAAACCAAAAGATGTTCTGTAGAGACCACATCTGATGGCCTGTCTATTTTGATATTCATCTAACTTGACCTGACAACTTTGCTTAATTTCTGCTAAACTCTTGAAGACTGTTATATTTTCTTTATTTTTTTTAAAGAGGCATAAGATAAAACTTCTGACGTTTAGATATGTAAGTAATGTTGACTGTGATTGTTCTGCTTTATCATAAAGGAAAAAGTGTCTTACGTGCTTTGAGAGAATTCTTGAAGGTGGGCGCCAGAACTCGGGCCAATACTTACTCTAAAGTGAGATTTTAATATTTCCCTTCATGAGTCTCTTAGAATTTCCCAGTTCACATTCAAAGTCAATCTATTTCTGTTTTCTGCTCTTTGTGTTAAAATCCTTTATCATCATTAAATGGAAATAGATTAGATGTATGTGGGATTTCTCCAAATCAGCTTACAGATTTTGGTCTATAGGTAATAGAAAGTAATGAAAAAATACTGGCTTTGCTGTTAGTATTAAGGATATACATTTATATCAGTGTAACAGTAACAAAAATTAACTATCAAAATATTTTTCTTTGCTTTGTAAATATAATAAAAAAGTCAAAAGTTTTGGAAGATTTGAAGACTCCCGGAAAATTTTTTTAATTAAAATATGACCTATTTGGAAAATAGTTTGGCAGTTTCTTAAAAAGTTAAATATAAATTCACAAATATACCGTATGATCAAATAGTTCCACACTTAGGTGTATACCAAAGGTAAATGAAAACATGTGTCCACATAAAGACTTTTACACAGAAGTTCATACAACCATTATTCAAAATAGCCCCAAACTAGAAACAGTCTAAATGTTCATCAGCTGCTGAAATATCCATATGGTGGGTACTATTCAATAATGAGAAGGAACTTTTACTACAATAAAGGAAAACATTTTAAAAAGGAACAAGCTGTTGATACATGTCAACAGCATGGATGAACCTCAGAATCATTATGCTAAATGAGAAATGCCCTCTAAGATCAGGAACCAAATAATGGTGCCCACTCCTGCTGCTTTTTTGAAATTTTTATTTATATATTTATTTTTGGCTGTTCTGGGTCTTTGTTGCTGAGTGCAGGCTTTCTCCAGTTGTAGCAAGTGGGAGATATGCTCCAGTGCCTGTCTATTTTGATATTCATCTAACTTGACCTGACAACTTTGCTTAATTTCTGCTAAACTCTTGAAGACTGTTATATTTTCTTTATTTTTTTTAAAGAGGCATAAGATAAAACTTCTGACGTTTAGATATGTAAGTAATGTTGACTGTGATTGTTCTGCTTTATCATAAAGGAAAAAGTGTCTTACGTGCTTTGAGAGAATTCTTGAAGGTGGGCGCCAGAACTCGGGCCAATACTTACTCTAAAGTGAGATTTTAATATTTCCCTTCATGAGTCTCTTAGAATTTCCCAGTTCACATTCAAAGTCAATCTATTTCTGTTTTCTGCTCTTTGTGTTAAAATCCTTTATCATCATTAAATGGAAATAGATTAGATGTATGTGGGATTTCTCCAAATCAGCTTACAGATTTTGGTCTATAGGTAATAGAAAGTAATGAAAAAATACTGGCTTTGCTGTTAGTATTAAGGATATACATTTATATCAGTGTAACAGTAACAAAAATTAACTATCAAAATATTTTTCTTTGCTTTGTAAATATAATAAAAAAGTCAAAAGTTTTGGAAGATTTGAAGACTCCCGGAAAATTTTTTTAATTAAAATATGACCTATTTGGAAAATAGTTTGGCAGTTTCTTAAAAAGTTAAATATAAATTCACAAATATACCGTATGATCAAATAGTTCCACACTTAGGTGTATACCAAAGGTAAATGAAAACATGTGTCCACATAAAGACTTTTACACAGAAGTTCATACAACCATTATTCAAAATAGCCCCAAACTAGAAACAGTCTAAATGTTCATCAGCTGCTGAAATATCCATATGGTGGGTACTATTCAATAATGAGAAGGAACTTTTACTACAATAAAGGAAAACATTTTAAAAAGGAACAAGCTGTTGATACATGTCAACAGCATGGATGAACCTCAGAATCATTATGCTAAATGAGAAATGCCCTCTAAGATCAGGAACCAAATAATGGTGCCCACTCCTGCTGCTTTTTTGAAATTTTTATTTATATATTTATTTTTGGCTGTTCTGGGTCTTTGTTGCTGAGTGCAGGCTTTCTCCAGTTGTAGCAAGTGGGAGATATGCTCCAGTGCTGGCATGCAGGCTTCTCATTGTCATGGCTTCTCTCACTGCCAAGCACAAGCTCTAGGGCGTGGGCTTCCGTATTCGTGGCTCAGGCTCTTAGCTCCCCGGTGGCACGTGGGGTCTTCCTGGACCGACCGAGGATTGAACCTGTGCTGGCAGGCATAGCCTCATTCCCCGGATCCCCAGGGGCGGCCATGCTGCTTCTATTGACAGAGCACAGAACGTTTTAGCCAGAGCTGTCGGACGTCCGAGCAATTGTGAAAACCTTGAGGTGGGCGTATCATGGCCTGTCTTAAGAGCTGCCTACCGTGCATATACCTGATAAAAGGGTCGTATCCAAAATGTCAGTGAACCCTTATAACTTGATAATAAAGATATATGACACTCAGTTAAAATATGGGGGAAAGACTCAGGTAGGCACTTCTCGAAGGAAGCTATCTGTTAACCAGTGCATATATGACAAAGGGCTCCTCACCATTAGGCATCTGAACATTCCAAGTAAAACCTCCAAGAGACTCTGCAACACACGCATCAGAATGGCTGTGTTTAAGCAGCCAACAGTACTGACTGTTGTCAAGAAAATGGAGTGGACGAAACCCTCCTTGTTGCTGGTGGGCGTGTAAAATGGTCCACCCACACTGGAAAACACTTTAGCAATTTCTAATAAAGTTAAACATACACCTACCCATGACCCAGCAGTTCCACTCCTCGGGACTTCTTTCTCAAAGAAATGAATGCATGTGCTCACACACATACCGACACAAGCAAACAAAGTGCTTTATTCATAGAAGCCCCAAACTAGGAAATACCAGATATCCATCAACAGAAAAATGCAATTTAAAAAGTAGTATATTTAGATGAATCACTGCACAGCAGTTCTTTTTTTAGATGTAAGCCACTGATAAGCGCAACAATATAAATGAATTTCGAAAACATTATTGGACCAAAGGAAGTCAGAAACAAACACAAATTAACAAGTCAATATGAATTATTCATGCTGAATCGTTCCCATTTCATGAAATTCAAGAAGAAGTTAAATTAACATATGATGATGGAAGTCAGGAAAGTTGTTATTTCTGGGAGGGGTGGAGAGAATTTTTGGCCCAAGAAAGATGTGGACATTTTGGAGGTATGATGGAAATGTTCTAGATATTCATCAGAGCATGTGTAAATAATCACTTAAGATGTGTTCACCTTCTGGTGTGCTCATTTCAACTTAGTAAATTAAAACAGGGTGAGAAAGACACTTTTATGTGCTTTCAGATTACTTAGGGGTTCTTGTTAAAGTGCAGGTTCTGTTTTAGTGGGCCTGGAAGAGGCTCGAGACTCCACACTACCTACCTCCCGGCGATGCTGACGCTGCTGATCTGGTTTCAGTGGGAGGACCCTCATACCTGTTCCTCCCTGTTCCAGTGGCCCTTGCTCTAAAACAGAAGCCCCTAAGCTTAATGGTGTGAAATAGGTTGTCATTTGAACAATTATGCAGGTCAGCGATTTGAACAGGACATGGCAGGCATGGCCTGTTTTCTGTTTTTCCTTTCCCCGAAGCTCTGTCATATCTAAGGCTTCACTTGGGAAGAGTCTGAGGGTAGGATTGGATGGTTAGGGCTAGAATGTCTGAATCTCTCCGCTTCATGCACAGAGCTGACTCCTGCACCCTAGGAGGACGCAGGAGCTAGGATGACCCCCTGGAGCACAGGGAACGTCCAGAGAGGACTTCTCTGTGGCTCCAGAAGCTAGAGACTCACCATTTCAGTTTCCTCCAGAGTAAATCTTTGTCTCCCGTGGCTGGCTGCCTGTGGGTAGCAGTTTGAGTTAGAATCCAGCAGGCTCATAGCCCCATGGTTTTAAGGAGCTGAGAGAACAACCTCTTGATCCAGACGCCCATGAGGGGGTCAGAAGAATACCTGTCTGAGAGCCCTGGGGAGGTGCTCTCTGCCGTGCCCAGGAGGGCCAAAAGTACCTCCCTGAAACAGACTGGACAGTGGCCGAGTCCAGAGAGCGTGGTGGGTGTGGCTCGCGCAGCTCTTGTCATGAGCCCGGACCTCCGCCTGCCCAGAGGCAGTCATGCCTCTGTACTCTGAAACCTGGGGATCTGTTTCAGGGCCCCGGACAGTCAGCTTCGGTGCCAGGGGCACGGGAGGTGCTGCCGCAGGCTCTGAAGAGAAGACCAGAAACCCGATAAACGAGAGCCGCGTGGAGCGTCAGCCCTGGGGCTGGGCGAAAGCCTGACTAGTTCATCTTTGGAAGGTTTGCTACTCAGCTCCTCCCTTGAGCCGTAGAACTGTGATTGTCTATATCGTTTATTCTCTTCATAGTTTGGGCTTTGTATGTGAATAAGCCTCTTTTCCTCGTGTCTGAAAATACTCCAAGTTGGTACCATCATTCCTCAATACAATTTAAGAAAATTTGTTCATTTAACAAAATATCATGAGAATCCATGGGATCCTGCAGGCCAGAAGACTGGGACGGGGCTGCCACGCCCTCTTCCAGGGAATCTTCTTGATTCAGGGGTCGAACCTGTGTCTCTTACGTCTCCTGCACTGGAAGGCAGGTTCTTTACCACTCGTGCCACCTGGGAAGCTGCAAGAACAGTGCACGATAGAAGTCAGATTATCTAGGTTTAATTTCTAGTCATTATTAGTCGTACGTCGATTTCTGGTTTTTTCCACATTTCACCTTACTAGCTTGCCACTGACACCGATGTGACTCTGGACGAGTCCTTTAAACTCTTCCATCTCAATGTCTTCTTCCCTAAACATGGAGATAAGTGACCTGTTGGAAGAACCCCACGGAGGTCTCGCGGTTATCTGTTGGCAATCTGCCTGCCTCGTGCTTCTGAAACTCCGTGTCTTGGGAGTCCCGAGGGTCGCTGGGTGGAAATCCAGCTTCCACCACCAGAGAGTCCCGTTCCTTCCGTCTGTGGAGTGGAGGTCAGAAAATCAGCATTTAACAGGCTGGTGAGAATGTGGTCTGTGGACCACACTTTGAACTACCCTCTGTTGCTTCTCCTCTCTGCTAACCCAGATCATGAAGGACCCCTGCCCTTGGGGGTGCCCCCTGGCATCCTGTGCAGCCAGAGAGAGACGCCATGTGAGGCAGAGGGACTGTGTGTAGGAAAACACTGGAAAGGTTCATCCCTCTTCCTTTTAAATAAACACTCAATGCTGCAGAACTTCTCTATCTATCCCAGATACTTCTTTAAACCTTTTTAAAAATAATTTGATTCATGTGTTTGTGTTTGGCTTGCTGGGTTTTCGCTGCACCGAGTGGGCTTTTCTCTGGTTGAGGCTGGAGCTGCTCTCCCATCACGGCGCACGGTCTTCTCGCTGCGGTGGCTGCCCGCATTGCAGAGCGTGGGCTCCAGGGCACATGGGCTCAGTGGCTCTGGCTCCCGGGCCGAGAGCACAGGCTGCGTGGTTGTGGCCCTTGCTTTCGTTGTTCCGCACGTGGCAGGTGGGATCTTCCAGGATCAGGAATCAGAACCAACCGTGTTCCCTGCATTGACAGACAGATTCGTAGCCATGGGGCCACTAGGGAAGCCCCCCAAGTGCAGTGTTGATTGATCAGGATGAGTCCCTACCTCTGAGTAATGGAGCTTATGGGTGCCACGCAGCAGGAGTCTGTGAGCAGAAGCCCATGTGCCCCGGTTGCTCTCAGTTGCTGCGCAGAAGGAAGCTTAAGGCGGCCCCTCGGAAGAGCCTTTCCTTGCCACGGGGTCTGCGGCGGGCCTCCTCCACACCCCCCGTCTCTTAGGACGCTCACAGCTTCCGTGTTTTCTACCGGTAGCTCATGTTCATGTCTGACTCCAACAGTCTGGGCTGTTTCTGCGTCCTGTTGGGGACCAGAGAAAGGAGACTCACCGACAGACCGCTGCCGCTGAGCCCACGAAACGTCCAGCCTAAGGTTCCCAAGGACCGGTAGGGTCTTCCCCTGGTGCAAACCAGTCCATTGCATGGGCAGGGCAGGAGGAAGCCAATAAACCAGCCCCACGAAACCGGCAGCTCAGACCCTTGGTGGCAGAACAGCCGTTGGTAGAGGTGGGCTTGGAACCAGAGCGTCTTAGCCCTTTCCGTTTTGCTTCCTTTTCCTTCCCTTCCCCCTTTCTTGTTCTCTGTGTATCTCTCTTTTTTTTAGCCTTCAGCTTCTTTGCCTTCGTGGAGCCACTCTGACCCTGTTTTCGGCTCTCACTTTCTTCCCCGGCTTCCTGAGGACCTCGCGCAAGCCTCTGAGCCCGCCTCTCTCTCCACGCGGTGTCTCAGACCCCTCTCTCCTCGCCCCTCTCCCCCAGAGCTCCCTCCTGATTTTATGAGTCCCCTGGGGAGTGTGCAGTTTATGGAAGGGCGAGGAAGGGCAAGTCCACCCTCGACTTGGGGAGGGGGCGGCAGTTTCCTCCATGGGGCTCCCCCGTTGTCACAGAGGGGCAGACAGCTTTCTGGCTCCCGGCTGTCGAATCCCCGTCAGAAGGCCGTGTGCGGCTGCGGGTGTCTAAAAGCCACCTTTGGGCAAAAAGGATCATAAAAACGTTCAGGCAGACATTCGCGGCAGCCTTCCAAACTGCTCGCTGCCAATTCCCCAGTTAAGAGACGCCTGGCTCCGGGCCGGTCACGTGAACCCCTTTCCCACCACCCCTCCATGAGGGGCTTCTACCCGGAGGCCTAGAGCCGAGAGAGGGAGAGACAGGGACAGCGGCCCGGGGAGAGAGGCCTTCGAGCGGGATCCGGGTTTCAAAGCTGCCCAACGCTTATTCGATTTGGACAGCTTGTGCCTCACTAAATAAGATGTTGTGAAGAGAGGGTGGTCACCGTGTTTGAAAGAAAAACACTGAAGGGCGCGACTCAGCTCTCCTGGCTTTGTAACAGCTACAGACGGCTTGATGTTCTTGGCTGGGATGTGCATGTGAGTGCACACACGCATGTGTGTGTGTGTGTTTAAAAAATATGAGGTATTAGGCCCTGTCCCAAGTGAGGCCGCCTCTAAGCCACACTTCTCTATGAGGGCAGTGTGTCCTCAGAGGAAGGAAGGAAGGAGAGGTTCCCTCCCTGTGACACAGCCACCTACATCCTGGTGGCCTCGCGGCTGCCTGTCCTTTCCCTCTGCCTCACTAGCTCGAGCCACACTGGGTGCTGGTGCCTAGGATGTGCGTGTCTTGGCCAGTGGCTTCAGTCCACAGCAAAACCCCAGACACTGTGCAGTCAGGAGATCCGTTGAGGGCTCCTTCTTGTTTTGCTTCCTTTCTTTCTTCCCCTTTCTTGTTCTCTGTGTATCTCTTTTTAGCCTTCAGCTTCTTTGCCTTCGTGGAGCCACTCTGACCCTGTTTTCGGCTCTCACTTTCTTCCCCGGCTTCCTGAGGACCTCGCGCAAGCCTCTGAGCCCGCCTCTCTCTCACGCGGTGTCTCAGACCCTCTCTCCTCGCCCCTCTCCCCCAGAGCTCCCTCCTGATTTTATGAGTCCCCTGGGGAGTGTGCAGTTTATGGAAGGGCGAGGAAGGGCAAGTCCACCCTCGACTTGGGGAGGGGGCGGCAGTTTCCTCCATGGGGCTCCCCCGTTGTCACAGAGGGGCAGACAGCTTTCTGGCTCCCGGCTGTCGAATCCCCGTCAGAAGGCCGTGTGCGGCTGCGGGTGTCTAAAAGCCACCTTTGGGCAAAAAGGATCATAAAAACGTTCAGGCAGACATTCGCGGCAGCCTTCCAAACTGCTCGCTGCCAATTCCCCAGTTAAGAGACGCCTGGCTCCGGGCCGGTCACGTGAACCCCTTTCCCACCACCCCTCCATGAGGGGCTTCTACCCGGAGGCCTAGAGCCGAGAGAGGGAGAGACAGGGACAGCGGCCCGGGGAGAGAGGCCTTGAGCGGGATCCGGGTTTCAAAGCTGCCCAACGCTTATTCGATTTGGACAGCTTGTGCCTCACTAAATAAGATGTTGTGAAGAGAGGGTGGTCACCGTGTTTGAAAGAAAAACACTGAAGGGCGCGACTCAGCTCTCCTGGCTTTGTAACAGCTACAGACGGCTTGATGTTCTTGGCTGGGATGTGCATGTGAGTGCACACACGCATGTGTGTGTGTGTGTTTAAAAAATATGAGGTATTAGGCCCTGTCCCAAGTGAGGCCGCCTCTAAGCCACACTTCTCTATGAGGGCAGTGTGTCCTCAGAGGAAGGAAGGAAGGAGAGGTTCCCTCCCTGTGACACAGCCACCTACATCCTGGTGGCCTCGCGGCTGCCTGTCCTTTCCCTCTGCCTCACTAGCTCGAGCCACACTGGGTGCTGGTGCCTAGGATGTGCGTGTCTTGGCCAGTGGCTTCAGTCCACAGCAAAACCCCAGACACTGTGCAGTCAGGAGATGCAACAGCTGGGGCAGACGGACCGAATGCCCCATGCCCTTTGCTCTCTCACCTGCCTGGGGGTCGAAGTTCGAGTCTTAGCTCCACACGGTGCCAGCTCTGCTCTTCATCTCCCACTTCTTTCCTGATGGTGCCTGATCAGTCACTCAGTTGTATCTGACTCTCTGTGACCCCTGTGGCCTGCCAGGCTGCTCTGTCCATGGGACTCTCTAGCCAGGAATACTGGAGTGGGTTACCATTTCCTCCGCTGGGGATCCTCCTGACCCAGGAGGATCAAACCCACGTCTCCTGTGTCTCCCACATCAGCAGGCAGATTCTTTACCACTGAGCTACAGGGGAAGCCCTCTTCTCTGGGTATATGAGGATAGTTAATCAACCAATATTATAGTGTTATGGTGAAAACGGAATGAAGAAACACTTGCAAAATTCTTCAGACTTACCTAATGCAAATTTGTGCTAAAAATACCTGTTGTCGGTATTTAACATGACTTGCATTTGTGTGTGTGTTCGTCACTCAGTCACATCCAATGCTTGGTGACCCCATGGCCTGTAGCCCACCAGGCTCCTCTGTGCATGCGGTTCCCCAGGCAAGAATCCTGGAGTGGGTCGCCATGCCCTCCTCCAAGGGTTCTTCCTGAGCCAGGGATCAAACTGGCATCCCCTGTACTGGCAAGAGGGTTCTTTACCACTGAGCCACCAGGGACGCTCCCTGCTGATCTGCTACTGTTCCATAAGCCTCTCCAAAGGTAATGCAAAGTGACAGAAATGTTACAATGCTTGAAGGTTCTGGGAGTCAGGATGCTAGACTGAGCAAGGTGGGGGACCCTGACCTCTCTGAACCTTGGGGCGTCTGCAACCCCAGTTCTGATGCTTCAGGGGTTGAGCCCCGAGATGACCTGGTGGAGGCGAATTATTTCATCAAATATCCAGTGCTCCGGCGGGGGGTTCAAAGCCAATCTCTGCTAGCACAGTCCACTAGAGCACCTGCACATGACCACTCTGCATGTTTAGACTTCTCGCAGTCTGGGAGTTTGATTCCAGGGTGCAGACATTTGAAGAAAAACAGGCAAGGCTGCATGGTCTTTGCTCACCTGTCTGTGGAATTCATACAGCCTCTCTTCCGCCCTGTCCTGTTCCCATCTGACAGCTCAGGTCTGTGGGGAGAGGTGACTACACCCCCATCTTTCATCAGAGAGCAGCAAGATCATGCTGTGTCACAGTGCGTGGTAATGAAATCATGAGATGCGGTTGTCCTTCGAAATCCCATCCTGCCACCAGGATGGAAGAAAATGATGGTGAAGCGTCTCTGATAGTCCTGCAGAGCCACCATAAAAGCCAACTCACGGGCTTTGTTGTTTTTTTTTTTTTAAATAACTGTATGTTAGAAATACTTTTATCCTATCTAAAACATTGTTATTTTGATTGTACATAATATGCAGTTCAACCCACCACTCACCGATACAGTGGTCAGCAACCACAGGTTTTACCGCGTTTACCATAGCTCACCTGTGAACAAGATGAGCTTAAATATCTACTACCAAGGGAATTGGTGTAAGGTAGAAGGCAAAATTCAACATCACATCTACTGCAATCATTAGGCTAACAGCATTCTCTTTCGGTCCACTGATTCGAGTTCTTTTTTTACCCCTGCTGTTTTCTTAGCAGAAAGCAGTAACCTCTGTGCTGAAACGGCATGGTGGTTTTTCCCATCCAGTGGTGGTGCTGATGGTGTACCAGCACGTTCTGATCCCGTTTCTGGAGCCGGAACAATCTAAACTTGTATGGAGAAAGCCTTCATGGGTTTTTGTTGGCATGGGAGACGTCTAATTACACACATCCAAATACACAGGAGAGAAATGGAAGGTTTTTCCCCATTGACTTAGAAAGGCTGGTGGTTTTGACCTGCAGTATTTGAATGAAAGATCCAAGCTAATTATGGGATTCCATGTTTAAACAGTTATTTCTTTACAGAATACTCCTAGCACATTTGTAAGTTTAATTTTCTTGGGGATCTAGGCTATTCATGGACTTTCTGCACAGAGTTCCCTCAATTCGATGGGGCATGTTAGCTTTTATTTATTGAGAATAACCTCATTCATTCTATGCCTGTGTTCTTAGAATTAAAAGGTTCTTCTGGAACCTATATTTTAGGTTTATTTAGGATTATTTCTTGTTTATTTATTTAGGATTATTTCTTCGTTTATTTTCTCTGGTTTATTCTCTGCTCATAAAGATAATCCAGCCATGTGTTTAAGTCACTTTTGTGACTACGTCTTCCTTTTGCGTTCCATGAGATCTGGCACCTACCTTGTTTAGCAAACTGTTATTTTTGTAGTATTTTGTATAGCAAGTGTAGATAATGGACACGCCATAGGATGAAAGAATATCTAAGTCTTGTTGTTATTTTTGTGTCTGTCTGTATTTAAAATTGTTGCGATGGCAGATCCACCCGTTTGTTGAAAGTGCATTGTCTCCATTTTCCCAGTAAGAAAGATACCATACTCTGCCTATAGATATCGAGGATGATTCTGACATATTTGAAATGCTGATACCCTGGATGCTGGTTATTAGAGACGAGTAGGAAACGCACTTCAACTGTAATTGTAATTCCGGTGCTGCCATAGGACAGAAAGAATCCAGTTCACATCAGGGGCTGAGGTAGCGTGAGCTACAATAATGGGTTTGAATCACCCAGAGTCTTAGGACTGCAGGATATTAGCAACGTAGGGTACGTGTCTCTGTTTGGCAAGACCTTGCAGGAAACATACGACGGTGTAAAGACACCAATTGCATGCAGTTGGTTTCTCCGAAGGGAAAATGCAAGTAGGAAGTACCGGAGGAGGATCAGCAGGAGGGGGGCTCAGGCGCACCTCGGTGTGACTCGGTCGTGCTTTGGCTCCCATCCGCTAGTGCCTCAGACGCCAGGCGCGGAGGACAGCTCCTCTCCCTTAACCAGGAGGAGGAGAGTGTCACTATCTTTCCAGGCTCAGGAAGACATTGTTTCAGAGTCGCGACAGAGATCCTCCAGGCGGGGGGGGGCCTGGCCAACATTTAAGTTATTTCTTGGGGATACTCCTAGGACATTTGTAAGTTTAATTTTCTTGGGGATCTAGGCTATTATGACTTTCTGCACAGAATAACCTCAATTCATGGCATGTGTTCTTATTGAGGGAATAACCTCATTATTCTTGCCTGTGTTCTTAGAATTAAAAGGTTCTTCTGGAACCTATATTTTAGTTTTTTAGGATTATTTCTTGTTTATTTATTTAGGATTATTTCTTCGTTTATTTTCTCTGGTTTATTCTCTGCTCATAAAGATAATCCAGCCATGTGTTTAAGTCACTTTTGTGACTACGTCTTCCTTTTGCGTTCCATGAGATCTGGCACCTACCTTGTTTAGCAAACTGTTATTTTTGTAGTATTTTGTATAGCAAGTGTAGATAATGGACACGCCATAGGATGAAAGAATATCTAAGTCTTGTTGTTATTTTTGTGTCTGTCTGTATTTAAAATTGTTGCGATGGCAGATCCACCCGTTTGTTGAAAGTGCATTGTCTCCATTTTCCCAGTAAGAAAGATACCATACTCTGCCTATAGATATCGAGGATGATTCTGACATATTTGAAATGCTGATACCCTGGATGCTGGTTATTAGAGACGAGTAGGAAACGCACTTCAACTGTAATTGTAATTCCGGTGCTGCCATAGGACAGAAAGAATCCAGTTCACATCAGGGGCTGAGGTAGCGTGAGCTACAATAATGGGTTTGAATCACCCAGAGTCTTAGGACTGCAGGATATTAGCAACGTAGGGTACGTGTCTCTGTTTGGCAAGACCTTGCAGGAAACATACGACGGTGTAAAGACACCAATTGCATGCAGTTGGTTTCTCCGAAGGGAAAATGCAAGTAGGAAGTACCGGAGGAGGATCAGCAGGAGGGGGGCTCAGGGCGCACCTCGGTGTGACTCGGTCGTGCTTTGGCTCCCATCCGCTAGTGCCTCAGACGCCAGGCGCGGAGGACAGCTCCTCTCCCTTAACCAGGAGGAGGAGAGTGTCACTATCTTTCCAGGCTCAGGAAGACATTGTTTCAGAGTCGCGACAGAGATCCTCCAGCCGCTGGTGGAATCACTGTCTCTGAAACGGATGTGAGGGAGAAAAGGAAGAAAACTAGGAAACCCTGGCCCCAGGAAGCGAAAACTGCATTTTATCCCTCCTCTCCTGGTGTCTTCTTCCTATCTTCTCTCGTGATTCCTTTCTGCTCAGGTCCTTTTTCTTTTCTCCTCAAGTTCCTTGTTTCCTTCTCTCCCTTCCTCCAAGATTTCAACCAGTGGCAATCAGTCTTACTGGGGAATGAGGGCTACGCATCCCCTCAAAGGAAGCCGGGTAGAGATACTCCTTCCACCTCGCGTGTGTCCTCGCGCAGGCCCAGGTGCACGCTGCGGATACCACCAGTCGCCAGACTTAGGAGGGGATGCCTCGTGCCCTCGACTGCCTTTGTTCGTGCCCGTCAGGAACGTGATCCTACGTCCCCAGGGTGTTCTCTGTAGAAGCATTCCCGAGAAGGTGGCTCAGACCCAAGGGCCGTCAGTGCCGCTGCCTGCAGGACAGGCAGAACTATGAGATCGACCTCCTGATATGCATCAGTATCATCGTTTCCGTATTTTTAAATGTTTATTTATTTGCTGTATGGAGGCTTTCTCTCGTTGCTGTGAGCGAGGGCTACTCTGGTGGTGGCGCTCAGGCATCTCACTGTGGTGGCTTCCCTTGCTGCGGAGCACAGGCTCTGGAGCACAGGCACATGGGCTCCTGACAGGTGGGCTTGGTTACCCTCAGCATGGGGAGTCTTCCCGAACCGGGGATCAAACCCATGCCCCCTGCACTGGCAGGTGGACTCCCACCCACTGGACCACCGGGGGAAAGTCCCTATATATGTAACTGTACAACGTATGTACCTTATCATTCCACAAAATGATCATTTCAACCTGTAAATCAGTATTCAAATGAATACCCAAATAAGTGCTAAAGTTGGTTCAAGCCCTAATAGACATTTTAGCCAATTAGCATAAGGAGAAAATCAAAATAGGTCGGCTTCAGGCGCACCTCGGTGTGACTCGGTCGTGCTTTGGCTCCCATCCGCTAGTGCCTCAGACGCCAGGCGCGGAGGACAGCTCCTCTCCCTTAACCAGGAGGAGGAGAGTGTCACTATCTTTCCAGGCTCAGGAAGACATTGTTTCAGAGTCGCGACAGAGATCCTCCAGCCGCTGGTGGAATCACTGTCTCTGAAACGGATGTGAGGGAGAAAAGGAAGAAAACTAGGAAACCCTGGCCCCAGGAAGCGAAAACTGCATTTTATCCCTCCTCTCCTGGTGTCTTCTTCCTATCTTCTCTCGTGATTCCTTTCTGCTCAGGTCCTTTTTCTTTTCTCCTCAAGTTCCTTGTTTCCTTCTCTCCCTTCCTCCAAGATTTCAACCAGTGGCAATCAGTCTTACTGGGGAATGAGGGCTACGCATCCTCAAAGGAAGCCGGGTAGAGATACTCCTTCCACCTCGCGTGTGTCCTCGCGCAGGCCCAGGTGCACGCTGCGGATACCACCAGTCGCCAGACTTAGGAGGGGATGCCTCGTGCCCTCGACTGCCTTTGTTCGTGCCCGTCAGGAACGTGATCCTACGTCCCCAGGGTGTTCTCTGTAGAAGCATTCCCGAGAAGGTGGCTCAGACCCAAGGGCCGTCAGTGCCGCTGCCTGCAGGACAGGCAGAACTATGAGATCGACCTCCTGATATGCATCAGTATCATCGTTTCCGTATTTTTAAATGTTTATTTATTTGCTGTATGGAGGCTTTCTCTCGTTGCTGTGAGCGAGGGCTACTCTGGTGGTGGCGCTCAGGCATCTCACTGTGGTGGCTTCCCTTGCTGCGGAGCACAGGCTCTGGAGCACAGGCACATGGGCTCCTGACAGGTGGGCTTGGTTACCCTCAGCATGGGGAGTCTTCCCGAACCGGGGATCAAACCCATGCCCCCTGCACTGGCAGGTGGACTCCCACCCACTGGACCACCGGGGGAAAGTCCCTATATATGTAACTGTACAACGTATGTACCTTATCATTCCACAAAATGATCATTTCAACCTGTAAATCAGTATTCAAATGAATACCCAAATAAGTGCTAAAGTTGGTTCAAGCCCTAATAGACATTTTAGCCAATTAGCATAAGGAGAAAAGTCTACTTCTGAAGATAGTAGTTTTGGGGGAGAGGTGGCACTTTTATTATTTCTACTCATTACTCAGTTAAGGATTCAGTATTCTCCCTTTTTTCTCTTCCTGTATAGTAACCGAGCAGGAGCTGGGACTCTCATGCATTATACCAGAAATAACTTGGCAGCAAGAGTGGCTCAGGATAGGAGAAAGCTGGGCTTTGGAATTAGACAAAACTGAGCTTAAATTAAAACTCAGACTCTTACTTAATGCCAGTTAATTAAAGCTTGCTAATCCTCAGGTTTATCATCCTTAATATATAAGGATGACATTGCCTACTTTAAAGGATTATATGATAATGTATGGAAAAGGCTTATTGAAGCATGTGGCATCTATTACTCATGCTCAATGCTCCATGTGCGTGAAGAAGGGAGCTTCTTCACTGAGGCCTGTTGTAGAATGCAGACGAAAAGAACCATGGAGAAATTCAGGGGATTGGCTGATACTGAGCCTCAGTATAGTCCGGATCTGCTTGTGAGGGCTTTCCTGGTGGTGCCAGAGTTAAAGAATCCTCTTGCCAGGGCAGGAGACATTAGACTTGGGGTTTGATCCCTGGGTTGGGAACCCCACTCCGGTGTTCTTGCCTGGAGAATCCCGTGGACAGAGGAGCCTGGCAGGCTATCGTCCAGGGGGTGATAAAGAGTCAGACAGGACTGGGTGACACAGCACAGATATGGGTAGTTTGAAACCCCCACAGCTGTGAGCGAGGGCTACTCTGGTGGTGGCGCTCAGGCATCTCACTGTGGTGGCTTCCCTTGCTGCGGAGCACAGGCTCTGGAGCACAGGCACATGGGCTCCTGACAGGTGGGCTTGGTTACCCTCAGCATGGGGAGTCTTCCCGAACCGGGGATCAAACCCATGCCCCCTGCACTGGCAGGTGGACTCCCACCCACTGGACCACCGGGGGAAAGTCCCTATATATGTAACTGTACAACGTATGTACCTTATCATTCCACAAAATGATCATTTCAACCTGTAAATCAGTATTCAAATGAATACCCAAATAAGTGCTAAAGTTGGTTCAAGCCCTAATAGACATTTTAGCCAATTAGCATAAGGAGAAAAGTCTACTTCTGAAGATAGTAGTTTTGGGGGAGAGGTGGCACTTTTATTATTTCTACTCATTACTCAGTTAAGGATTCAGTATTCTCCCTTTTTTCTCTTCCTGTATAGTAACCGAGCAGGAGCTGGGACTCTCATGCATTATACCAGAAATAACTTGGCAGCAAGAGTGGCTCAGGATAGGAGAAAGCTGGGCTTTGGAATTAGACAAAACTGAGCTTAAATTAAAACTCAGACTCTTACTTAATGCCAGTTAATTAAAGCTTGCTAATCCTCAGGTTTATCATCCTTAATATATAAGGATGACATTGCCTACTTTAAAGGATTATATGATAATGTATGGAAAAGGCTTATTGAAGCATGTGGCATCTATTACTCATGCTCAATGCTCCATGTGCGTGAAGAAGGGAGCTTCTTCACTGAGGCCTGTTGTAGAATGCAGACGAAAAGAACCATGGAGAAATTCAGGGGATTGGCTGATACTGAGCCTCAGTATAGTCCGGATCTGCTTGTGAGGGCTTTCCTGGTGGTGCCAGAGTTAAAGAATCCTCTTGCCAGGGCAGGAGACATTAGACTTGGGGTTTGATCCCTGGGTTGGGAACCCCACTCCGGTGTTCTTGCCTGGAGAATCCCGTGGACAGAGGAGCCTGGCAGGCTATCGTCCAGGGGGTGATAAAGAGTCAGACAGGACTGGGTGACACAGCACAGATATGCTTGGATCACATGAATACTTTCTTGATTTTTCCCTGGGAGATGATCTTTTAAATGAAAGGGTTGTCATGTGCCTCCAAGTTCACATTGTTGGGGAGCAGCTCACAGAGATCTGTGGGGGGCCTCTGAGCCTGAGTTAGCACAACAGGATGCTGAATCAATCAAAGAGTTCATGGTAGTCAGTTCTAATTAACCAGATTTTAAAGACTTTCTTTAAAAAAAAGTCTAAAGTGTGACAGCTTGTCAATGGACAATTAAAACCTATTGATGACTGGCTATTTCAAGGATAGCTCTCTTTCTACTTGTCTCAAAAAGTAAAACATCAAGAATCCAAATTTTTCTTTCTTCAAAACGGTTCCTGTTTTCTTTTCACCTTTTTAAAATGAATTGTTTATCTCAAGTCATGGTGCAATGGATTGAGGATGTAGGCAGCAAAACTTCACTTCCAGCAAGGTTTTTCCCTGTTCCCTACATTAATATTTGTATAGTTATGGGTTTGAACTCTTTCTTTATGTGCATAGTATGGTATTCGTAGTGGTGGTGGTAGAGGAGGAATGTGTGTGTGTGTGTGTGAGAGAGAGAGAGAGAGAACCGTCCGCCTCCTGCTCGCTGAGACTTCAGTTACGTAGGGCACGAGGATTCTGGCGCCCTTGCCTCTAAAGCAAACACAGTCAGATCTGAGGAGCGCCCACCTCTTACAAGGCCTCGATTGTGTAAGAAGACCAAAAAAGAAACAAATGCCGCTTAATTGCGTCGGATGCTTGGTGACTCGTTCACAAATCTTTTATTTGTTTTGAGAAGGGCTGCAGGGGCACTAAATTTTGTGTGCGTTTGGGGAGAGGCCGACGTGACTTACAGTAGGACTCAAAAGCCGACATAATTACCTGGGCTCCTGTCAACTAATACACTAATAGAGGCTTTAAAGAAAATCAGGAAAGACTGACGATTTGAGAAACTTAGGGAAGGAGGTTTACCTTGAGTCCTGTTACTTTTTTTTTTTTTTAATGCATATATTTGAGAAGCTGATGGTGCCATGGAATAGGGATTATATGTTCCAAATTTTAAAAAGAATTGTAAAATCTCTGGAGGAGGATCCTGGGGTTTTAGAATCAATGTGCTCCTCTTCTGTTTCATTCTAGTTACATAAGGATACAGATAGTAAGGAACATCTTCAAGAAATTATGGTCCAGCCTGGAGGGAAGGCTAGGTAAATGCTTGACTATGTGAATGTCAGCATTTCTATGAGCGAATCCAAATATTAACTTCAGATCAGATGACCTGATCTTGTGCTGTCCACGTCGCTAGTAATCGGATCTTCTTAACAGGAATCATTTGTTCCATGTAGGCTATGACGAGGATGCTTAGCAAGAGATTCTTAAAGCCCCTATAGTGCTGTAGCTGAGGTTGGGACTGTGGTATCCGTGTGCCTTTCTCCACTTCCATTCTTAAGTCATAGCATTGTTGATCCAGTGGTCCATTCATTCAGTCACACTGAAGTGCTTAGTGTGTTCCAGATACTAGGCAGTGTCCTGGAAACAAAATTAAGACTGAGATGTAGTCCCTTTCTTCAAAAGAAGTCAGTGGGTAGTCAGAGACTGTGAGATGCAAATTTATCAAAATACAGTGCTAATAATGATGTTAAATAAATATATGTTCAATGTGTGATGTAAATCCAGAGGAATATTTTACTCAACCATGGAGGGAATGGAAAATTTCACAGTAAAAATGACATTGAGCTGGATCTTGAGTTACAAGTGAGGGTCCGCCCAAGAAGAATGGAGTTGAATGTATTAGACACCAAAATAGGCAACTTGCTTTGGTAGGAAATGCTCTAAGCAGAATCACGTAAATTAGATTTAAACAGCTACCATTATTTAGTCATAATTTGAGAAGCTACCTCCTTTTTGGTGTCCCCTTCATTACAATGTACTCTGAAAGACAACCTGCTTACGGTTCTCTTATTGTAGGAGTCGTATGTGTGCATATCCTTGGAAAATGTCTCTGTGTCTTGTTTGACTGTGTGTCCCTCAGACCCACTACTGTGCACCCATTCAGAGGAGGTGCTAAAGAATAATCTGATCAATGAGAGAATAAAAGACTTAGTAGGATGGCTCTCACAAATAGGGGCTTAGGAACAGCAAACTGACTGTAAATATGGCGGTGGGGTGGGGATGGGGCGCATGATTGCCCTGAAGCCTTTGGCTTCCCAGGTTCGCTGGTTTTCCCTCGACTGTGGCTTTGGGAGATGGGGTTTAAGGTCGTTCTCCATCCACCCTTGGGCCTTGGCATAAATGAAAGGCTGAGTTAATAAATAGACACGCCTCACAATATAGATTCTAGACACAGGCTCTCCTAAAGTACAAGAGAAATGAGAAATACTACAGAAGATGGGGAATTTTTATTTAACTTTCAGATCAGATGACCTGATCTTGTGCTGTCCACGTCGCTAGTAATCGGATCTTCTTAACAGGAATCATTTGTTCCATGTAGGCTATGACGAGGATGCTTAGCAAGAGATTCTTAAAGCCCCTATAGTGCTGTAGCTGAGGTTGGGACTGTGGTATCCGTGTGCCTTTCTCCACTTCCATTCTTAAGTCATAGCATTGTTGATCCAGTGGTCCATTCATTCAGTCACACTGAAGTGCTTAGTGTGTTCCAGATACTAGGCAGTGTCCTGGAAACAAAATTAAGACTGAGATGTAGTCCCTTTCTTCAAAAGAAGTCAGTGGGTAGTCAGAGACTGTGAGATGCAAATTTATCAAAATACAGTGCTAATAATGATGTTAAATAAATATATGTTCAATGTGTGATGTAAATCCAGAGGAATATTTTACTCAACCATGGAGGGAATGGAAAATTTCACAGTAAAAATGACATTGAGCTGGATCTTGAGTTACAAGTGAGGGTCCGCCCAAGAAGAATGGAGTTGAATGTATTAGACACCAAAATAGGCAACTTGCTTTGGTAGGAAATGCTCTAAGCAGAATCACGTAAATTAGATTTAAACAGCTACCATTATTTAGTCATAATTTGAGAAGCTACCTCCTTTTTGGTGTCCCCTTCATTACAATGTACTCTGAAAGACAACCTGCTTACGGTTCTCTTATTGTAGGAGTCGTATGTGTGCATATCCTTGGAAAATGTCTCTGTGTCTTGTTTGACTGTGTGTCCCTCAGACCCACTACTGTGCACCCATTCAGAGGAGGTGCTAAAGAATAATCTGATCAATGAGAGAATAAAAGACTTAGTAGGATGGCTCTCACAAATAGGGGCTTAGGAACAGCAAACTGACTGTAAATATGGCGGTGGGGTGGGGATGGGGGCGCATGATTGCCCTGAAGCCTTTGGCTTCCCAGGTTCGCTGGTTTTCCCTCGACTGTGGCTTTGGGAGATGGGGTTTAAGGTCGTTCTGCATCCACCCTTGGGCCTTGGCATAAATGAAAGGCTGAGTTAATAAATAGACAAGGGTCACAATATAGATTCTAGAAACAGGCTCTCTTAAAGTATAAGAGAAATGAGAAATACTACAGAAGATTTTATTCATGGCCAACAAATAAGTGGAAAGCTAAATGCCAGGTTGTGAATACTGTCTTTTAGTGCTTACTATGTAAGAATGCTCTGAAGCTCTTTGGTTAATCCCCTCACTCCATACCTGTAGATGAGACAAATCAGGTGTTCCTGCCACCTGGCTGGCCAGCTTCACCAACATACAGTATGCTCGAGGTTCCCATTTTTGACAAAGTTGTAAGTGGAAGTATCTCGGATAAAACTGTATATAGAAAAGGAGTATTTCATCCACATTTCATAGATCACAAAAACAGAAAGAATTTTAAAATCTAATTTGCTTTACACAAGGGATCAGGCAGTGTGGCAGGATTGGGGGTTCTTCGTGTATCTTGAGTTATTTCTCAAGTATTTTGGGTTCAATAAAATCCAAAATGCAATCGCCCTGAGCACTTTCCTCCCTTAATTCTGAAACCCCTGTGTAATCTAAAGGAAATGTAATCCATATGTTACTGATTCATTTACACTTAACTCATCAAAATATTTTTCTAGGAGCTATTTGATGTTGAAGAAGCATTTTGAGACTTTTTAATACGTTTTTTAAAGCCTCCCTTCCCCCTCTTTCAAACAGAAGACCGTGTTTGCCAAGAACGAATAAGCCCCAATACCAAACCATGTGAGTTTGGTTCCAAACTCTGAACCACAAGATAGTCTCCCAGTTTCTCCAGTGTGTCCCTGTATGCTGTTTTCTGGTTCTGGTTCAGCGTGTACAATTCTGTAGATCTACCCGGGAGAAAAACGGGGCTCCTGTGACCTTGCCACGGCATCAAGAGGGAGGCTTAAAGCTGCCAACTAACAAGGTTGTGGTGTTATCCAAAAAAGCAAAAATAAAGGTTACCTTACCACATGGGGACCAGAGCTGCAGTCCTGGGGGGTTGGGGAATGAAGCCTCAGGGACCTAACCTCTTCCACTTAGGATTGCAGTCAGAACAACCGAACCACTGAGTCTTGTTTCCTTTTGTTTTGGAAGCCTGGTCTCATTGAAGTAAATATCCAGGTGACTTTTTTTCAAACTTCCCATAACATAAACAAAGATTTCCTAACGAGCTTATCTTGGCCACTGGCTAGTCCTGCTTCCCTGACGCTCCATCACCATTCCTAGTTGCACTGCTTGAAAATCCAGAATTCTGGAACTTCACAGACAGTGCCCACCACAACTCCAGCCCAAGGCTGAATCTTGTGATCTCAAGACAACCAAGACGACTAAGGAACGCCTGAACTCTTCCAGGGGTTTCAGGGAAGACCTATTTACAGGCACAAAGGGTGGTGGGAGGTGGGCTGCAGGGGGTGTCACCCTCCTCTAATTGGTTGGCAGTGAGGTCACAGGGTCCTGTTCCAGGAATCTCAGCCATCAGCCTTCGGCTTCCAGTGGTCTGGGATCTGCAGGCTTCTGCTCAGCCCGAAGTCACCATCCTTGACAGGGTAGGAACCCTGGGTCCTGTAGAATAACTCAGAAACATGTATCAGATTGTTCCAACATCCCCGAGGAGGGAGGAGCCAGAACAAGGCCACACGTCTGTCTGCTCTGTTGTTTCCTTCTGCATTTCCTCACTCACCTAAGCCCTAACTCAGTACCTTTGGAACTCAAAGAAGGTCTAGAAGCTGAAACATTTTTCTTACAAACAAGAAATGGGGGCCACGGAAAGATCTTTGTAGCTGGGAGACCCACAGGGTCCTGCACACTTTCAGAATTTCTGCTTGAAGGGAAAGATAAGTACAAGGCTTTATCCTTTGGAAAATTAAAATCTAAATGATTTGGAAAGACCTACGATTTTTGTAGCCATATGCTATCACAGGGGCTGTGGCTCAGTGGTAAAGAACCTGCCTGTCAGTGCAGGAGACAAATGTTCGATCCCTGGGTTGGGAAGATCCTTTGGAGTAGGAAATGGCAACCCGCTGGAGTACTCTTGCCTGGGAAATCCATGGACAGAGGCGCCTCGAGGGCTACAGTCCATAGGGTCCCTTAGTCATGACTGACCAACTAAACAACAAAACAATGGCAACTGAGAATTAGAGACTGAGATGATTGCTCTTGGTAGGGTTGACAGATTCCAGATTCCGCCATGTAGGACACACAATTACATTTGAATTTCAGATAAAAGGCAAATAGTTTTATTAGTTTAGGTATGCCTCCTGCAGGTGGTGTTGTTCAGTCACTCACTTGTGTCCGACTCCTTGCTGCTCCGTGGACTGCTGCACGCCTGGCTTCCCTGTCCTTCACCGTCTCCCAGAGTTTGCTCAGACTCGTGTCTATTGACCTGGTGATGCCCTCCAACCATCTCATGCAATATTAGGACCATATTTATTATATTACAATTACTCATTGTTTATCTGAAGCTCAGAATTAAGTGAGCAACCTATATTTTATTTGACAGGCCTAACTATCAGTGTGTTTGCTAACTGAGCCCCCTTACCAGGGGCTCAACTATCAATGTGTCAGAAAGCAGAGACATCACTTTGCCTACAAAGGTCCATATAGTCTTAAGCTATGGTTTTTCCAGTAGTCATGTATGGATGTGAGGACCGTAAAGAAGGCTGAGTGCCAAAGAACTGATGCTTTCTAATTGTGGTGCTCAAGAATACTCTTCAACAGCAAGGAAATCAAACCAATTAATCCCAAAGGAAATCAACCCTTAATATTCATTGGAAGAACTGATGCTGAAGCTCTAATATTTTGGTTACCTGAGGCAAAGAGCCAACTCATTGGAAAAGGTCCTGATGCTGGGGCAGATTGAAGGCAAAAGGAGAAGGGGGTGGCAGAGGATGAGATAGTTAGAATTATTGTCTCAATGGACATGAGTTGAGCAAACTGCAGGAGATAGCGAAGGACAGGGAAGCCTGGCGTGCTGCAGTCCATGGGGTAGCAAAGGGTCAGGCACAAGTTAGCAACTGAACAGCAACTATCAACGCAGAAATTATCCGGGGACAGAAATAAGGACCGTAAGATACAGGAAAAGGAAAAAAAGCCATGATTTGCTTCAAGAAATTTGAGATGGGCCAGATTTTAGAGCAGGGTGCAACATAAACATGATTACTTGTAGAGAGTGAACCAGATTAAAAAAAGGCACTTGAAAGCCATTCAGATAAATTTACATTTGAAGGAGAAAACAGTCTACTGCCATACCACCCTGAACCCATCAGATCTCCTCTGAAGAAGCAAAATACAGGAGTCCACCCCAAAGTGCCTTTTCTCAGGCCCTTTCTGAAGAGCAACCACTTCTCCGGTGCTCTTTGTGTAAGCAGCCTCCCCACAGCCTCCCAGGTGCCTTGTCTGAGTCTGTACATAATGTTGGTAATGCACAGGCACGGTTCACGGGACTTGCCCTTGGTGACGATTAGCTCCGTCGTTGCAGTTGCTGCTCTGTCCACTTTTGAGTTTCCAGTCCTTAGAAACTTAAAAATAATAAAAAAAATCTTTTTACCTGCTTCAAAGTGTGTTGCCATTCGTAATCCACGGATAAAATCGAGACTTCTAAACCTGCTCTTGCAGACGCGCATCAATTTCACATGGCTTATGCAATGTATTTTCATACTGGGTTCCAATCTCCCTTCTTCATAATCAAGCATGTCTTGGGAGTTCCCCGGCAGTCTAGTGGTTAGGACTCCACAGTTTCACTGCCCCGGGTTCAGGTTTGATCCCTGGTTGGGATCCCTGCCCACTGTCCTCATTCCTTTCCCAAGTTTCCTCTGGATTAGGCACTGCTTTCTGTCTCTCCCCAGGAAGCCCAGATCCACCCATAAACCAAGAACCAGCTCGTTGTCTCTTAAGAAATCAGTTTCACCTTCCCTAACCAGACTGCTGATCTGCCAGAACTGCTCCAAGGCTCTCCTGTTCTGAATTCTCTTAGCAACCCTGATTTCAAGCAGTATTCTAACTGTTCCCTTACATTCTCTTTTAGCATTTCTTCCTTGTTTCATGGGCATAATTTTTATCTTTCTAACTAAAGTATAATATTTTAACCACAAAGAGAGCTTATAAAAATATTTTTATATCTCCCATGGTGCCTGCCCTGCTTCTGGGCATGAAGCAAATGATCAAGAAATACTTTTTGGTTTTAATTGAATTAGCATCCAGGGAAAACAATTTAGAAAAATAGTATATAATTCATATCAAATGTTTGAAACGTTCTTACGGAAATTTGTAGGAAAACCTGTTTTGAAGATTAACCCTTCCAACTAGGAGTTTTCTTACAAGTCAGAATGTTTAATGTCTTTATGGGCTATGGTATTTAAAGGGTCATGGTCTGATTACCCTCAGTCTAACCAACTCAAATGATAATCATAATCAATTACCATCGTGAGTGCCAACTATATTCTTGACATTATGTCAAGTAGTTTTATATTTATCTTCTCATTTAATCCACATATGTGATACATATGGTAATTTTTTTCATTTTCCTGTCAAATAAGAAAATTGAGGATGAGAAAGGTAAAGTGAAGACAATTAAGAAACAACTGTGCCGAATTTATTTTTAAAAGATTTTTAAAGTGATTTATTTATGGCTGTGCTGCATCTTTGGTGCGTGTGGGCTTTCATTGTGGTGAGGGGGGGGGAGGCTGCTTTCTGGGTTCGAGACTTCTAAACCTGCTCTTGCAGGCGCATCAATTTCACATGGCTTATGCAATGTATTTTCATACTGGGTTCCAATCTCCCTTCTTCATAATCAAGCATGTCTTGGGAGTTCCCGGCAGTCTAGTGGTTAGGACTCCACAGTTTCACTGCCCCGGGTTCAGGTTTGATCCCTGGTTGGGATCCCTGCCCACTGTCCTCATTCCTTTCCCAAGTTTCCTCTGGATTAGGCACTGCTTTCTGTCTCTCCCCAGGAAGCCCAGATCCACCCATAAACCAAGAACCAGCTCGTTGTCTCTTAAGAAATCAGTTTCACCTTCCCTAACCAGACTGCTGATCTGCCAGAACTGCTCCAAGGCTCTCCTGTTCTGAATTCTCTTAGCAACCCTGATTTCAAGCAGTATTCTAACTGTTCCCTTACATTCTCTTTTAGCATTTCTTCCTTGTTTCATGGGCATAATTTTTATCTTTCTAACTAAAGTATAATATTTTAACCACAAAGAGAGCTTATAAAAATATTTTATATCTCCCATGGTGCCTGCCCTGCTTCTGGGCATGAAGCAAATGATCAAGAAATACTTTTTGGTTTTAATTGAATTAGCATCCAGGGAAAACAATTTAGAAAAATAGTATATAATTCATATCAAATGTTTGAAACGTTCTTACGGAAATTTGTAGGAAAACCTGTTTTGAAGATTAACCCTTCCAACTAGGAGTTTTCTTACAAGTCAGAATGTTTAATGTCTTTATGGGCTATGGTATTTAAAGGGTCATGGTCTGATTACCCTCAGTCTAACCAACTCAAATGATAATCATAATCAATTACCATCGTGAGTGCCAACTATATTCTTGACATTATGTCAAGTAGTTTTATATTTATCTTCTCATTTAATCCACATATGTGATACATATGGTAATTTTTTTCATTTTCCTGTCAAATAAGAAAATTGAGGATGAGAAAGGTAAAGTGAAGACAATTAAGAAACAACTGTGCCGAATTTATTTTTAAAAGATTTTTAAAGTGATTTATTTATGGCTGTGCTGCATCTTTGGTGCGTGTGGGCTTTCATTGTGGTGAGTGGGGGCTGCTTTCTGGTTGTGGAGTCCAGTCTCTAAGGCACGTGGACTTCAGTAGTTGCAGCTCATGGGCTTTAGTTGTCCCAGGACGAGGGATCTTCCTGGACCAGGGACTGAACCTGAGTCTTGTGCTTTGGCAGGTGGATTCTTTACCACTGAGCCACCAGGGAAGCCCTGCACTGGGTTTAAACTGAGGTTGGTCTGCCTTTGAAACCTGTACTCTTGGCCACCGTGCCCTTTGCCCTTCTGAAACAAGGATGAACAATGAAAGTAAAATCGCTGACTCCCTTCTCTTTCCTCGAAGGAGGATAGGGGAAATCAAGAGTCACTGAGCTCAAGATTTCTTCCACAGGAATTTCTCACCAATAATTTTCTATAAGTCAAGCTGTGACATCTTTTATTTATCTTCTGCTGTTTTGTTTCTTTTTTTTTTTATTATTCATGGGACATATTGATTCCATTTATTTCTTGTTTTGACTTTTTTTCTTCGGGTTTCTTTTTCTTGCTTAAACTAATACAGCACCCTATCAACTGATAGGTCTGGCCATCTTCCATCTCTCCCTATTCAGTATATCAAAATATTGCTTAAAATATTATCACATAGAAGATAATTCTTAACTTGATATATTATTGTAAAAAGGATAAAAACTTCAGTGATTTCCAATGAAAACTGATAAAAAGTTGAGATATAATAGTATCCGATTTCTTTAGATTTCTGCATGGGCCATCTTCTAATGAGACACATTTTTGCAAGGTGGTGCCTGTAGCTGATAACTTTTCATGTTTAGCTTCCCAGAGAATTTAGTACATTGCTTGCACTTAGCAGATGCTCAGTAAATGCTTATCAAGATGACCAGAAAAGACTGAAAATCTAGGATGAATTTTGCAATTAGAGTGATGCCACTTCCTGGTTACTGAACTACACTTCTTCAGATTACTAATAATATAAGCTGGTAGTCCAGTTAGGATTTTTTTTTTTTATCAGAATCATCCATACATGTCTGATTGTTTTAAATGAATCTACTAGAGACTTATGAAGATCCTCAGGGATTCAAGATAACTGATAACTCTTTAGAAAACCTGCTCAAAAGGATGGACTAATGCTTAGCACATACTTTTCTTCACACCCTTTTAGCCTCTACTGAACATTTTTCCCAGTTATGGCTGTGACCTCTACATAAGGAAAAGAACCCTGACAAAGAAGCTTCTTGATCTTTTGGAAATTCCTAATTTCAAATGAAAATCAAAGGGAAAAATATGAATTAAGGGCTTTTTTAAATTTTACACCAGGAAGATAATTTCATTGACATGCTTACTTATTCAGGGAATGAAGATATTCCGTGGCGGAACACCATTCTACCATGATTAGAAGCATCGACATTTGGTATTCCATTCAGCCCCAAAATAAAATTCAAATTTTGCAACACTTCATTTAGCAGAATATTAATCCCCTGGGCTTGGAAAGAGGAGCCAGTGTGAACAAAGCTTCACAGGGCAGATCAAGCTGCAAATGCACATACACGCGTTTATGTATGCAGGCCTGTGCATGCACACGTGAAAGGGAACAGCTTTCCTGTGGCCACAGAAGTGCCCAGGTCTATGCTTAGACATCAGCACCCTATCAACTGATAGGTCTGGCCATCTTCCATCTCTCCCTATTCAGTATATCAAAATATTGCTTAAAATATTATCACATAGAAGATAATTCTTAACTTGATATATTATTGTAAAAAGGATAAAAACTTCAGTGATTTCCAATGAAAACTGATAAAAAGTTGAGATATAATAGTATCCGATTTCTTTAGATTTCTGCATGGGCCATCTTCTAATGAGACACATTTTTGCAAGGTGGTGCCTGTAGCTGATAACTTTTCATGTTTAGCTTCCCAGAGAATTTAGTACATTGCTTGCACTTAGCAGATGCTCAGTAAATGCTTATCAAGATGACCAGAAAAGACTGAAAATCTAGGATGAATTTTGCAATTAGAGTGATGCCACTTCCTGGTTACTGAACTACACTTCTTCAGATTACTAATAATATAAGCTGGTAGTCCAGTTAGGATTTTTTTTTTTTATCAGAATCATCCATACATGTCTGATTGTTTTAAATGAATCTACTAGAGACTTATGAAGATCCTCAGGGATTCAAGATAACTGATAACTCTTTAGAAAACCTGCTCAAAAGGATGGACTAATGCTTAGCACATACTTTTCTTCACACCCTTTTAGCCTCTACTGAACATTTTTCCCAGTTATGGCTGTGACCTCTACATAAGGAAAAGAACCCTGACAAAGAAGCTTCTTGATCTTTTGGAAATTCCTAATTTCAAATGAAAATCAAAGGGAAAAATATGAATTAAGGGCTTTTTAATTTCACACCAGGAAGATAATTTCATTGACATGCTTACTTATTCAGGGAATGAAGATATTCCGTGGCGGAACACCATTCTACCATGATTAGAAGCATCGACATTTGGTATTCCATTCAGCCCCAAAATAAAATTCAAATTTTGCAACACTTCATTTAGCAGAATATTAATCCCCTGGGCTTGGAAAGAGGAGCCAGTGTGAACAAAGCTTCACAGGGCAGATCAAGCTGCAAATGCACATACACGCGTTTATGTATGCAGGCCTGTGCATGCACACGTGAAAGGGAACAGCTTTCCTGTGGCCACAGAAGTGCCCAGGTCTATGCTTAGACATTTGTCTGTTTTTCTGGTGCCTGGTCCACTTGCTCAGAATAGACCAGGCACGGGGCATGTTGGGATGAATAATTATTTAATCAAATAATCGGTGCATGCCTCCAACACCAATCCTTTAAGAATTGAACTGGAAAAAAAAAAAAAAGAAAAAAAGACCAGCAAATATGTAAATTGGAACTGATTAGGGGATTAAGTTTCACTAAAAAAAAAAAAAAAATTAAAAATTGGAATAAAAACAGCTCGCAAATCCCTGTAAGCCAAGCCCTGTCTGAATTACAACACCAGCGCCTGTCGGCTGTGATAACTTCACTTCATTAAGTTCCAGATATAAATAGAGAGCCTTTTTTTTTTCCATCCACCAGTTTAAATAAGCATGGACTGAAAACACAGGGGTTATTTATCCACTCAGCTGTTTGTTATTGGGTCCTTGGTCTTGCTTCATTGTTGCATTAAAAATTTTCAAACACCTATATCCTGAAGCCAGGGACAATTCACCTCTGTAGAAACCATTTTAAAACTATTGTTTCCCTGGCAAAAAATACTGATAGAGCAAAACTCATCAAGTGTGTTACATCTTGAAATGCAAAACAGAAGTCTGTGTGCTGTATATAAAGAATGCCAAGAAATTAATATGAAAACCTTAATGCTAAATACCAGTGATTTGGGCACTAGTGCCAGATTGCTTTATACAGTAAGATAAAATAAAATGTGTTATTTCTCTATGATGTTTAAGAGTTTATACTCGAAAAAGTTTCTTTTTTTTGTTTCTTTTCCTGTAAGTCAGGGGTTCTCATATTATGGAGTTTTCAGATTATCTATAATTCAGTTCAAATTAGCAGTATTTGTTGCCACCCAAAACCATTGAAGAATAAAATTCATTATATGTAATACTGCTAATTCTAATCTTAAAATATAGGACAAACAGCAAACGAATTGACTTAGAATAGCAAAAAAGCCAACTTTTTATAGTTTAAGGCCAGGGTCAACAAGTTTTTCGTTAAAGGAAAAATCAAGGGTATTATGTTGGCACTTCCATAATTGCAACTGTAACCCTTTTAAAAATGTAAAAGCTTTTCTTAGCATTACAGGCTGTACAAAGGCAGGGGACATACTGGATTGGGACCGAGGGCATAATTGGCTCAGCTGGTTTAAGATGTACAAAATATTGGTGCTTTACCATTTTCTATAGTAGTTATCATTTTTTTCTAGGTTCAAATCTGGCCACCAATGAGTGTGGACATTTAACAAGTTTCAGTTAAACTGTTTATCTCAAAAAACTCAAGTTGAAAAATACTTTAAGTCTTAAGGGGAAATGGCTTTACATGGTCTTTACCTAATGTCAGTGGGCACTTGTCCGTATAATAAAATGGCCTGGCACCTCTTGGTACCAGCACACATGACCGGCCAAGTGAGGCTGGCAGCAACATCGGGGTGAATGACACAACGAGGCCGTAGGTCGACATTGCCACGTAAAGTCTGAGCTGGGAGGGAGGCACAAAGGTGCCTGAGATCTGGCTGGCTTGTGCTTGGGTCATGACGGTTGGTTCTAGAAATCATTCACCTCATTAGCCATGGTTTAGAAAACAGTTTCAAGAGACCATCACCCAAGTTGAAGGTGATTCAAAAAATTATTTGGGAGATCCACAACTTAATGAGTTTGTTTTATTCTGGTCCACACTGAATACTCCCCCAGCTGTATGTATGTTGAAAAGAAAGCAGACATTTTCTGAACTGGGCTCTAGGTCACTTTCCTTTGATCACAAATGCCTGGTTAGCTGAGGAGAAAGAAAACTCAGAGCAGACTTTCCTTCTAGCTCCATCCAAACCACAGCAGATGAAACCAAGGATCAGCTTTGTTCTGAATCAACAGCAGTCCAGGGCCTCGAGATCTGAAAACACAGCTCACACAGCCAGCTGCCGAATGTATACTTTAAACGTCAAAGAGAAGAATAATCCTCCCGTAGGAAGCTGGGAAGCTGGAAGCTATAGTTCCCCACTTCTGAACCAGCAGGCTTCCCTGGGGGCTCAGAAGGAAAAGAATCTGTCTGAAATGCAGGAGAACTGGGTTTGATCCCTGGGTTCCAGGTTCAGTCTCTGGGTCAGGAAGATCCCCTGGAGAAGGGCATGGCAACCCACTGCAGTGTTCTTGCCTGGAAAATCCCATAGACAGAGGAGCCTGGCAGGTCCATGGGGTCACACAGAGTCAGACAGGACTGAGGCACTAATGTAATTACACACGCTCTTGCCCTTGTCAGGGTTCTCTGATTGGTATGATACAAGTTATGTGAATAGTATTGCTTAACTATTAAATAATAGCTAATAACCACAGAGATAACCGCATAGAAGATGCTGTTGAAAGTATGTTAGAGGGGCTTCCCTGGTGGTCCAGTGGGTAAGGACACCACCTTGCAGTGCAAGGGGCGCTGGTTCGATCCCTGGCCTGGGAAGATCCCACGTGCCGCGGAGCGACTGGACCCATGTGTCCAGCTACCGAGCCAGAGCTCTGGAGCGCATGCGCCCAGAGCCGGTGCTCTGCAACAACAGAGGCCACTGCAATGGGAGGCCCACACGGGCCAAAGAACAAAGACGGATGAAAATAGAGAAATGAAAGACCAATAGAAGTGGCCCACCGCCCCCCACCTCCGCCCCCCATCCCAAAAAAGAAAGTATGTTAGAGGGTGTCGTTGTTCAGTCACTGAGTTGTGTCCCACTCTTTGTGGCTCTGTGAACTGCAGCAGGCCAGGTTCCTCTCTCCTTTACCCTCTCCTGGAGTTCACTCAAGTCGATGTTCATTGAGTTGGTGATGCTGTCTAATCATCTCATCCCCCTTTTCCTCGTGCCTTCAATCTTTCCCAGCATTGGGGTCTTTTCTAGTGAGTCGACTTTTTGCATTAAGTGTCCAAAATACTGGAGCTTCAGCTCAGCACCAGTCCTTTCAGTGACTACTCAGGGTTGATTTCCCTTAGAATTGACTGGTTTTGTCGGTACTATGTCGTTTAATCAGAGCTTCTCCAGGAAATAAATACTATCATCATCACTATCATTCAAAAGGGAGGAAACTGAGATATGAAAAAGTTATGTAATTTGTTGAAAGTCGCAGGGTCAGTAAGTGATAGCAGCAGGATTGTAACCATAACGTGAGAGCTTTGGTTCACTTGCCTTTACAAAACTCTGTCCAGATACGTAAGTAAGTCTGTAAACAGTTTAGCCTATGGCTTCACCTATGACTGCAGAACATCTTGAATTCTTAGTGAATACTCCTGCCCGATGGAGATATGCTACACACACACACACACACTCACACACACACACACACATTTGTAACCTATTTTCCAGAAGCCAATAATGTTTGAGTCTATCAATGGAGTTTTATTTCTGGATTTGGAAAAATGGGCCGTCAGACTTTGGAATTCATTCATCAAACCATAAGCCTTTGTCATCCTCTAGGTCACCACTGCCTGATAGAAATATAATGCAAGTCACATACGTGGTTTCAGATTTTCTTGAAACTTGTAATACAAATGTAAAAATGAAACAAATGAAATTAACTTTATTAGTATATTTTATTTTGTCCAGTATAGCCAGAATATTCTTTCAACCTGCAATTAATATAAAAATTTAATGAGACTTTTTTCTTTATTGTGTGCTAAGTCTTCAAAATATGCTGTTTGTTTTATGCGTATATCTCATTGCAGAGACTGCGCTGTAGGCCAACACCACACTCCGTAGAGTCCAAGGCTCCACTCACTCCTAGAGGTGGTGACTGACTGTGTCGAGTGAGGCTCTGAGATCTTTTATTTTCTAGAAGATTTCTTGCGGATTTCAAACACAAATCCTTTGTGTCTCGCTGTATCTTTGAAATACATACTATATACTGAGTATTTTGGTCCTCAATGTTGTATTTGATGAAGTTTTCTAATCATTTTTAAAGGGATTAGTTCAATCTTAAAGCAGTCATAATCAATAATTTCATACTTTTAGGAGTAGAGTGTTTCCTGATTATTTGCAGATACCACTTGAGCGTATTATTATTGAGTTTGGTGATTGGACAATAGATGGAAAAACAGACAAGAAGTAAAATATTAAATTCCACTCCCTCCCATTCTCTCTCCAGTTACAATCATGTACCACAGACTCATGGGTTTTTTTTTTTTTTTTTTTTTAGCAATTTATTTCTCAGTGCACCAGCTCTGAGAACTCTGCTAGGCTTGTTTGAGAAATTGAGATCTGTGAATTAAGAACACAACTTTCATTTATTCGGCAGCAGTTGGAAAGTGTGCATGTTTCCATAGAGACGGGTAAGCCATTTCCTTTCCCACATTATGAGCACAGGCCTTTCTACCAACACTGATTTCCGTCCCGTCACCCATGGGTTTGGTGAGATTGTGGAGTTTGATCCAAGGGTCTGGCGTGGCTCCAGGCAGAACAATAAAAAGAAGGCATAAATCATGGGGAAAAGAGGCTGACCCCAGCGGGAGGGGTGCAGGTGGAGAGTTGAAATACAGCTGCCACTGCACATCTGCAGAACACGGGGCACACTTGCCTCGAGAGAGCATCTCACTGGAAATGTGTGGATCGGCTCTTGTTCACAGTAAGGAGGCCCATGTGGGTGAGGCGGCCAAGGGGTCAGGGCCCAGTGGCATTTTCTGGGCTTCTGTAGAAGACCCCTGATCTTCCAATTTATCAATCACGATGTTATGGACTTGGTGACTCAGTGGTGGTTTTTCTTTTTTTGGGCTGTGCTGGGTGTTCATTGGGGCACACAGACTTTTTCTAGTTGTAACCCATGGATTCTAGAGCATGGGCTCAGCAGTTGCAGCTTGTGGGCTTAGCTGTCCCGAGGCATGTGGGATCTTAGTTCCCAAATAAGAGATTGAACCCGCATCACCTGCGTTGGAAGACAAATTCTCAACCACTGGACCAGGGAAGTCCCTCGTTGGCTGCTTTATTCATTCCTTCTATAAGTATTAATGCATGCTATGCACAAGGCATCCTTTTAGGTCACAGGGGTAGGGTAGAGGGTGTAAGGGGATCCAGCATTGCTTTAGGCACAAGTCCTACCATGAAAGAGAGGGGCAAGATGAGGCATGCCCCCACAGGAATCCCAGTATGAGGAGGCTGTTTACAAAAGCCAGGAGTCTTCCAGTGAAGGATTCTGAGAACAGATATGGGTTCATATTTTGTTTTGGAATTGAAGACCAATACAGGACAAAGGCAGGAACATGTTTGATTCTTTTTTTTAGCAATTTATTTCTCAGTGCACCAGCTCTGAGAACTCTGCTAGGCTTGTTTGAGAAATTGAGATCTGTGAATTAAGAACACAACTTTCATTTATTCGGCAGCAGTTGGAAAGTGTGCATGTTTCCATAGAGACGGGTAAGCCATTTCCTTTCCCACATTATGAGCACAGGCCTTTCTACCAACACTGATTTCCGTCCCGTCACCCATGGGTTTGGTGAGATTGTGGAGTTTGATCCAAGGGTCTGGCGTGGCTCCAGGCAGAACAATAAAAAGAAGGCATAAATCATGGGGAAAAGAGGCTGACCCCAGCGGGAGGGGTGCAGGTGGAGAGTTGAAATACAGCTGCCACTGCACATCTGCAGAACACGGGGCACACTTGCCTCGAGAGAGCATCTCACTGGAAATGTGTGGATCGGCTCTTGTTCACAGTAAGGAGGCCCATGTGGGTGAGGCGGCCAAGGGGTCAGGGCCCAGTGGCATTTTCTGGGCTTCTGTAGAAGACCCCTGATCTTCCAATTTATCAATCACGATGTTATGGACTTGGTGACTCAGTGGTGGTTTTTCTTTTTTTGGGCTGTGCTGGGTGTTCATTGGGGCACACAGACTTTTTCTAGTTGTAACCCATGGATTCTAGAGCATGGGCTCAGCAGTTGCAGCTTGTGGGCTTAGCTGTCCCGAGGCATGTGGGATCTTAGTTCCCAAATAAGAGATTGAACCCGCATCACCTGCGTTGGAAGACAAATTCTCAACCACTGGACCAGGGAAGTCCCTCGTTGGCTGCTTTATTCATTCCTTCTATAAGTATTAATGCATGCTATGCACAAGGCATCCTTTTAGGTCACAGGGGTAGGGTAGAGGGTGTAAGGGGATCCAGCATTGCTTTAGGCACAAGTCCTACCATGAAAGAGAGGGGCAAGATGAGGCATGCCCCCACAGGAATCCCAGTATGAGGAGGCTGTTTACAAAAGCCAGGAGTCTTCCAGTGAAGGATTCTGAGAACAGATATGGGTTCATATTTTGTTTTGGAATTGAAGACCAATACAGGACAAAGGCAGGAACATGTTGCTGTGTTTATTCCATTTGAAAGGAGTGATTGGGCTGCGGAATGAATTGACATATAAAGTAGAGTCTCCATGCGTTAGACTCCAGATGCTGAAAAAGCTCATCAGGCCGTTTAACTGGCGTTAATTGGGCAGCTGTGTAGACTGTGGTAAGGGCCAGAGAGGCAGAAGAGGGAGGGCCTGCTGTCTTTATCTCCCATTGTTGAGAGTCGCTGTAGGGGGTGTTGCTTGTGGGCTGTGGTTTTTCTGTGAGTCACGTTGACTGAGATGTCCACAGGCATTCCACAGTGCACAGAGGAGAAGTCCCGGGGGAGGAGTTGAGGCCACTTGATACGGAGATGAGGACACTTGCGAGCAGCCGAGTTAACATGCTGGGCTGAGCAGCCATGAGGCTGAGCCTAAGAAGTAGTTCAAAATCTATGTGTGTACAGTGACAGTTCCAAGGACAGGCACCAGGCATGGTTCATCTTTGTGTAACACGCGTGATCCTTGCCCAGTCGCGTGTGCATAGGCAGTACTTGAAAGACATTTGTTCCATTGAGTTAGATCAATGCTCTCAGAAACTGGGCATGTGCTGGGTTTGTTCTCGTAGACTGTAGTTATGCATGCGTGTTATTTGAGTCTGTTTTACCTCATTCATTCGGCTGAAGCTCCAATTCTTTGGCCGCCTGATGCAAAGAGCTGACTCATTGGAAAAGACCCTGATGCTGGGAAAGATTGAGGGCAGGAGAAGAAGGGGGTGACAGAGAATGAGATGCTTAGATGGCATCGCCAACTCGATGGACATGAATGTGAGCAAATTCTGGGAGACAGCGGAAGACAGAGAAGCCTGGCGTGCTGCCTTGCATGGGCTTACACAGTGTTGGACACGACTTGATGACTGAACGACAATAACAGCAAACGCTGAGAGCACAAAACCAGTAATAATAAACGGTTCCTGTTCTCTCAAACTAGAAATGGGCATACCTTGAAAAAGTCCTCAAAGAAACACCTTACTAAGCTGATATGTGCTACTGTCTAGTGTGGGGCTGCTGGGAGCTCCTGCACGTACACTAAGGGGGCTATTTTGTTTTGGAATTGAAGACCAATACAGGACAAAGGCAGGAACATGTTGCTGTGTTTATTCCATTTGAAAGGAGTGATTGGGCTGCGGAATGAATTGACATATAAAGTAGAGTCTCCATGCGTTAGACTCCAGATGCTGAAAAAGCTCATCAGGCCGTTTAACTGGCGTTAATTGGGCAGCTGTGTAGACTGTGGTAAGGGCCAGAGAGGCAGAAGAGGGAGGGCCTGCTGTCTTTATCTCCCATTGTTGAGAGTCGCTGTAGGGGGTGTTGCTTGTGGGCTGTGGTTTTTCTGTGAGTCACGTTGACTGAGATGTCCACAGGCATTCCACAGTGCACAGAGGAGAAGTCCCGGGGGAGGAGTTGAGGCCACTTGATACGGAGATGAGGACACTTGCGAGCAGCCGAGTTAACATGCTGGGCTGAGCAGCCATGAGGCTGAGCCTAAGAAGTAGTTCAAAATCTATGTGTGTACAGTGACAGTTCCAAGGACAGGCACCAGGCATGGTTCATCTTTGTGTAACACGCGTGATCCTTGCCCAGTCGCGTGTGCATAGGCAGTACTTGAAAGACATTTGTTCCATTGAGTTAGATCAATGCTCTCAGAAACTGGGCATGTGCTGGGTTTGTTCTCGTAGACTGTAGTTATGCATGCGTGTTATTTGAGTCTGTTTTACCTCATTCATTCGGCTGAAGCTCCAATTCTTTGGCCGCCTGATGCAAAGAGCTGACTCATTGGAAAAGACCCTGATGCTGGGAAAGATTGAGGGCAGGAGAAGAAGGGGGTGACAGAGAATGAGATGCTTAGATGGCATCGCCAACTCGATGGACATGAATGTGAGCAAATTCTGGGAGACAGCGGAAGACAGAGAAGCCTGGCGTGCTGCCTTGCATGGGCTTACACAGTGTTGGACACGACTTGATGACTGAACGACAATAACAGCAAACGCTGAGAGCACAAAACCAGTAATAATAAACGGTTCCTGTTCTCTCAAACTAGAAATGGGCATACCTTGAAAAAGTCCTCAAAGAAACACCTTACTAAGCTGATATGTGCTACTGTCTAGTGTGGGGCTGCTGGGAGCTCCTGCACGTCACATGTCCTTGAAGGGGAGCTAAGGCAGCTCTCTCGGGTGACCAGGTGACCGGGTGTTGGTTTGATCTCAGTCCACAGCTTCTTCCTCCCAGCGTCATGGGACGGAAGTGATGCTTAGTGTCCAGAAAAGAAACAGGCCCTCAGAAGCTGCTGCGGTTGCCAGACAGATTTCAGTAGACTTTGCAAAGTGTGACAGGATTTATTCTTGATATATAAAATTATGTTTCATTCTTTTTGTTGTAGCAGATTTGGAAGAATAAAAACAGTATTTATTTCTTTTTCCTCCCCGTGGATCTGGATGCTGAGCCCGTATACTCCTGCTGGAGCCTCCTGATGCGCGTGTGGGGATGGTGACTGCTTTGTGCTTTTTAAAAGAAAAGTTAACAGGCACCTAGAGCCCATCAGGCCTGGGGTTTATGTGGCGACAGAGGAGCTGGACCAGTGTGGGCTAGTGATGAGGGGAGGCGGCTGGATGTGTCTTTACGCGGGTAGCAGACCTCACGAAGGCAGAAGGGCAGGATGGTAGATTCTGCAAGTGATAGGGACACATACACCTTATACCTTCTCTGAAGCGTTTTGGGGGTGACAAGCATTCTGACGGGGTCATTCACAAAGGCAGGGGTCACTGAAGAGCAAGAACCATAGGCTTTGGATTTCTCTTCTCAAAGATCCCCAATGTGAACCCCAAACTCTCCTTTCCCATAGATTTCTGGAAATCTTATGTTCTTATGTTAGTCTGGAAAGATAGATGAGTCCCCATATGGTAATGGGATACCATTTACTTCCGTCCTGTCAAGCGGAGCTGTGACTTGGTATGGAAAAACGAAAAGTCGTTTCTGGAACTGTAGGCTGTAGAACAGATTTCGTTTCTATTTTCGAAATAAGCCCTGGGGTTCTTTCTCTTCCTGACTCTGCCAAAGGTGTGTTTTTCTTCATCCTTTGATTAGGTGCTGCTCTTTTATTATTTATCCTCCTCAAGTGACAGGCATCAGGAGTGCCTGATCTCCTGGATCACAGCAAAAGGCAAGGAAACTAGCCACCTCTTCCTCTCAGCATCTACGGGCCGCCTCCCCGCGGTAGCTTCCCTTCTGAAATCTTCCCTGTGGTCATGGGCACCGTGTGATTATCATTGTGCCTTGCATGCTGTCTTGCCAGTGGCATTTTCCTGACAGCTGTAATGAAGGGTAGAAAGCATAAGCTTATGGGACTGATTAACATTGGCAAATGCAGACAAGTTTAAATGTCTTTTGGAAACAAATCGGTTTCTCCTGGCGGCCACTTGACTTAGAAGCACTTCCTGTTTTCCTTCTTCCTGCCTCACACAGGGTAGAGCCACCAAAAATGGACGTTTATTTAACCTCTACTCTTTATTCCTAGTAAGACATGGTGGGGGGAGGGAGTGAAACCGAAAGACAGAAAGCAGAAAAAAAGAAGCTGATCCTCTAAAGAGGGAGGTGGGAATGGCCTCTAGGAATTAGCCTTTTCTGTCCCAAATGGAGTAATAGCAGGGGTCACAGTAATAATATGTTAGTTTTGCTGAATGTTTGTTGTGCTGAGAGCACACAGGATCCGCTCGCTTGGCTGTGACAGCAGTTCTCTGAGGGCAGGAGTGTGACTGTCCGCCTTAGACACGTAGAGAGACTCAGCTGGTGGCGGCGGCGGTGGCGGCGGCGGCTTGTCCATGGCAGCACGACTGGGAAGTTCTCAGGCCAGGGTGGAGGAAACCAGGTACCTGAGGGCAGGAGTGTCCCGACCTGTGCTTGCGTCATACAAACGAAAAGTCGTTTCTGGAACCCCTCGATTTCTGGAAATCTTATGTTCTTATGTTAGTCTGGAAAGATAGATGAGTCCCATATGGTAATGGGATACCATTTACTTCCGTCCTGTCAAGCGGAGCTGTGACTTGGTATGGAAACGAAAAGTCGTTTCTGGAACTGTAGGCTGTAGAACAGATTTCGTTTCTATTTTCGAAATAAGCCCTGGGGTTCTTTCTCTTCCTGACTCTGCCAAAGGTGTGTTTTTCTTCATCCTTTGATTAGGTGCTGCTCTTTTATTATTTATCCTCCTCAAGTGACAGGCATCAGGAGTGCCTGATCTCCTGGATCACAGCAAAAGGCAAGGAAACTAGCCACCTCTTCCTCTCAGCATCTACGGGCCGCCTCCCTGCGGTAGCTTCCCTTCTGAAATCTTCCCTGTGGTCATGGGCACCGTGTGATTATCATTGTGCCTTGCATGCTGTCTTGCCAGTGGCATTTTCCTGACAGCTGTAATGAAGGGTAGAAAGCATAAGCTTATGGGACTGATTAACATTGGCAAATGCAGACAAGTTTAAATGTCTTTTGGAAACAAATCGGTTTCTCCTGGCGGCCACTTGACTTAGAAGCACTTCCTGTTTTCCTTCTTCCTGCCTCACACAGGGTAGAGCCACCAAAAATGGACGTTTATTTAACCTCTACTCTTTATTCCTAGTAAGACATGGTGGGGGGAGGGAGTGAAACCGAAAGACAGAAAGCAGAAAAAAAGAAGCTGATCCTCTAAAGAGGGAGGTGGGAATGGCCTCTAGGAATTAGCCTTTTCTGTCCCAAATGGAGTAATAGCAGGGGTCACAGTAATAATATGTTAGTTTTGCTGAATGTTTGTTGTGCTGAGAGCACACAGGATCCGCTCGCTTGGCTGTGACAGCAGTTCTCTGAGGGCAGGAGTGTGACTGTCCGCCTTAGACACGTAGAGAGACTCAGCTGGTGGCGGCGGCGGTGGCGGCGGCGGCTTGTCCATGGCAGCACGACTGGGAAGTTCTCAGGCCAGGGTGGAGGAAACCAGGTACCTGCCCCACAGCCTGGCTCAGCACCACGCTAGGTCCCTCTACACAGCAGGCCTCGTGGGCCCCAGATGCCCCATTTGTCCTTATCACCATGCCTGTGCCTTTCTATGTGATCGTCATAACTCACGAAGTGGTTTGACTTGTGAAGTGGTTTTACAGCTATTTCAGTGAGAGCACATAGAGGCTCCGAAAAAGGATGTGAGTCACCCATGATTCTCCAGCTTCTAAGCAGCAAGCTAGAATTCAAGTCCAGGCCGTCGGATCCAAAGCCCCTGTTCTCTCTCTGTGCCAAGCGCCTTGTTATGAAAGTAGGAAGCTTTCGACTCTAACTTTATGGGAATAACTACAGGCTCCCACTGCAGCCGCTAAGCTCACAGCCTGTGACCTCCCCATGAGGGACTCATTTTAGTTTGGGGGAATTTCACTTTTGATTTCCTTCCAGTTATGATTTTTGAGAAGTAGCTTATTTATCTCCTCCCCATTGACTGGGACCAGGAGTCTCCCTCCACAAGTATCTGGGAGTCATGCAGTCTTCTAGTTTATTTCTAACATGAGAGGTCAGAATGAATCAGTGATCATATGTATTCATTTAAATTACAGTCATGCATTAAAACATAAAATAGAATTCTGCTTTAGACTGATATTCAGAAGATAGGACTCATGAATAAAATACCAAGTTTACACAAAATATTTTTCATTTCAAATGTAACTGTATATTCACATATTTATAGTTTGCTATTGTACTATAAAAGTTCTCCTTAAAAACAAATGTGATAAATGGTTTCATTATTATTTCAGTTTGGAAGTAGGCAGCTACAGAAATAACATTTTAATATATTCCAGATTAGACTCCATGCTATATTTGTAATAAGGACTTGTTTCCAGCATTAGTTGGCAGATCGCTCACATGAACAATTATCCAAATAGCTATTAGGATATGATTGCGCTCATTTCCAGGCAGAACAGGGTTGCCAGGGCTCAGCCTGGCTGCTGGTTCAATTTTGGTTTGACTTTTGGAGAAAGCCGCAAGCATTTGCCCGTCATCCTGGCTGTAAGGGAGTCTCCCTGTCTTGAGGCTAGTCTCCTTCCTACTTGAAAATAGAGGCAAACGTGTTTTTCTTTTGTTTTATTTTTACAGTTTTTCATGATCTAGGGGAGAAAAAGGAAAGGAGAAAGAGGTAGAGGGGAAAACAGGACGGGGTCGCGTTGCACAGGGAAGTAACATGAAGCACAAAGAGAGTGAACGGGTCAGAGGCTGAACCTCACGGGGAAGGATGGTTACGGAGAGGGCATCCAGAGCTGTGTGCGGGCCATCCTGTGGACGTGCTCCACGGGGACAACTCCCCAGACAGGCTCATGCGTGGTGTGACTTACAGATGTGGGCGCCAGGAAGAAATGGTGTTTGTAGAAATGGAGACTCAAGCTTCTTGGTGCCCGTTCTTTATGCTGCTGCAGAGTTTGGCACCTGGGGATCCTGCTGATTAATCTGGTCCAACACTCCAACCCAAGAACAGTGACTCCCTTAGACGAGGTGAAGAAAAGCCCCCTTGTGCTCAGGTCTCAGGCTGGTGGAAAGATTATTTAGAAAGCCCGTGTGCTTCATGAGAGTGGGGCAATGCCTCCCACGGCTGCCTGACGAGCAAGGCTTACGGCAGGTCTCAGATTCCACCCGTCAGCCACCAAAACCACCATCCCGACCGCAGCTGGAAAGGTCTCTGTTCTTCTTCAGCTTTAGGGGTGGCGAGGGCTGAAGGGCCAACGCAAAGGCGTTTTTTTGCCCCCAATCTAGTGGTATTGACGTCTATCTTCCAAAGACCTTTCTGGTATTATCTAAATGAATTGTCTTTAATGGAAAGAAAATGCTGATGGATTTAGGAAGGCATTTTTCCTTTAATGAAAATAGAATGAGGACAGCTTTACTTTGCGCAGAATCTTAGGGTCCCCGATAGTCCTTGAGAGGAGTCTTGCTTCCCATGATTGCTGCCACAACACAACTGGGTCGAATGCTCAGCTGGTGGTCAGTGGTGGACTGTGTGTTCTATTCTAAATGAATTCCTCTGATGCATTCCCCTCCTGACACTGGAATTCAGAGTGCTCGTGGAAGGAAGTCAAGGCCCAGCCTTGTAACTCTCCTAAACCACTCTCGGTGTAAGCATGTAATTAATTTCACGTAACATTTATTGAACTCTTACCATTTGGCGAACCTTTAAGTTCTTACAAATGCATGGTCCCTTTTAATGTTCACAATGACACTCTTCAGAAAGTCTGATTATCACCTCCACCTTATAGAAACTGGGAATCAAAGAGGTACAGTACCTCATCCGAGTGCAGAAAGACCTTGCAAATCATCTAGGATGCCCACTTAGATGTTCTGACGCCCAGTTCAGTGCCATCCAATTTCCCCATCACTAGGAGTTGTATGAGGACTTATATTTTGAAGAAAATGTTTGAATGCTTCATCTCACAAGAATCTCAAAGTCATTGTTGTAACATAGTAGGAAGCAGAACCATGTCTGAGTATATACTTCCTACCTCTGAAAGTCAGCCAAGTCCTTTTGTTTCTTTCGGGCATTACAGCCATCGTCCCTCATGACCACCATCAAAGAATGGATGGAATGATTCCAGACTGAAGCAAAAGATAACCATAGGCCCAACAAACTGTGGCTCCTTTTTGTGTGTGGAAAAAGTTACGAATGGGATGAGGGGTGCTAAGAAAGAAAAATAACTAGATGAAAAGGTGAAGGTCGGGGGAGAAAGGTGTGACAGATGATGTATGACTGAGGGAAAGGGAGATCCTTTTGCTTTTCTTCTTGCCCTCTGGTACCTAAACCTTGTATTTTCAGCTTTCTATTCTTAGAAAATGTTAACAACAACTAATAAGATATGTGTAAGTAAAAGATATTGAATCAAAGTTATATAAAATTTTTAAAAGTTAGATTTTCTTCTAAATCTTAAAGAAAAACTTACCAGAACTAAAAGAACTACATTTGCTGCAATAAAAGGTTCTTTCAAATAGAAGTCACCTTCCATGCTGGTAGGCTGTATTAGAAAGCATTTAAGCATATCTATTTAAATTCAAAAGAAATCTCAATTTTTGTTTTGCCCTAAGGTGATATATGTGAAATGTATCAATGTGAGAAATTAGTATAAAGACATGTTAAAAAATAAGGCACAATTAATTCTTAAGCCCTGTTTTATTGAATCACACCAAATATCATCAAAACAGGACATCACATTCTCTGGAACCTTTTTTGTTTTCTTTCCAGAAATTCCAGCCTTAGCTGGGCATCGTCTAAATTTGTTGTCAGTTAGAAAGACGGCACTAGGTTCTGCTTGCCACAGTCTCCATCCTTCACTGATTTCTAAGACGTATCAGGGTCGAAGGAAGCTCATGTGACTCCCAAGGTCAAGGATATAATAAAAACTATGAAGAGAACACACCCTCCTGTTTTATGTAAGCTCTTATTAAAATCTTCAATTGCCTGGGATATAATGATATTCTGTATGCTCTTTCCTTTCTTTCTTATAACTACTGCTGAAATTAAACTTGGAAAAGCAAGGGAAAAGATGGATATTGTCGGTTGTTGGGATTTTCATTTGACATTCCTCAAATAATGGGACGTAATACGGTTATGCTGAAAAACAGATTGATTTTTCACAATTTTCCCACAGAGGTAATAGAGAACAGACTGGAGGAAATTCCAGGGTTTCACTGGGGGAACTATTTGCAACACAACTGAAGAAGAAAACAAACTCAAACCATCCTTTTTTGCAATTTTCCCTTCAATATTTTTAAGTAGGAAATTTGCTAACCAATTTGTTTTCATTCCTGTGAGTTTCAGGAATTTGGGAATATTTTCAGGTTTGCAGAAGGATTTCAGAAAGTTTACCAGTTGGGTGAACCACAGGTGATAACAGTACCTAAACCTTGTATTTTCAGCTTTCTATTCTTAGAAAATGTTAACAACAACTAATAAGATATGTGTAAGTAAAAGATATTGAATCAAAGTTATATAAAATTTTTAAAAGTTAGATTTTCTTCTAAATCTTAAAGAAAAACTTACCAGAACTAAAAGAACTACATTTGCTGCAATAAAAGGTTCTTTCAAATAGAAGTCACCTTCCATGCTGGTAGGCTGTATTAGAAAGCATTTAAGCATATCTATTTAAATTCAAAAGAAATCTCAATTTTTGTTTTGCCCTAAGGTGATATATGTGAAATGTATCAATGTGAGAAATTAGTATAAAGACATGTTAAAAAATAAGGCACAATTAATTCTTAAGCCCTGTTTTATTGAATCACACCAAATATCATCAAAACAGGACATCACATTCTCTGGAACCTTTTTTGTTTTCTTTCCAGAAATTCCAGCCTTAGCTGGGCATCGTCTAAATTTGTTGTCAGTTAGAAAGACGGCACTAGGTTCTGCTTGCCACAGTCTCCATCCTTCACTGATTTCTAAGACGTATCAGGGTCGAAGGAAGCTCATGTGACTCCCAAGGTCAAGGATATAATAAAAACTATGAAGAGAACACACCCTCCTGTTTTATGTAAGCTCTTATTAAAATCTTCAATTGCCTGGGATATAATGATATTCTGTATGCTCTTTCCTTTCTTTCTTATAACTACTGCTGAAATTAAACTTGGAAAAGCAAGGGAAAAGATGGATATTGTCGGTTGTTGGGATTTTCATTTGACATTCCTCAAATAATGGGACGTAATACGGTTATGCTGAAAAACAGATTGATTTTTCACAATTTTCCCACAGAGGTAATAGAGAACAGACTGGAGGAAATTCCAGGGTTTCACTGGGGGAACTATTTGCAACACAACTGAAGAAGAAAACAAACTCAAACCATCCTTTTTTGCAATTTTCCCTTCAATATTTTTAAGTAGGAAATTTGCTAACCAATTTGTTTTCATTCCTGTGAGTTTCAGGAATTTGGGAATATTTTCAGGTTTGCAGAAGGATTTCAGAAAGTTTACCAGTTGGGTGAACCACAGGTGATAACAGTTAAATTGATGGTGTTAGAATTTACACAATATATTCTTCTAAAAATTTGAGGTATGTTTTAGGACCTACTTCTCTTTCCCTTCTCCACTCTTCTCTGCCTCTCTGCATTTCAGTAGATGCAAAAAAAAAAAAAAAAAACACCCAAAAAAACCTCAATGTATTAATGAAATTGAAACAGAACCAGAGGTGCAGGGACATGTGCCCAGTGTCACACAGTCGGTAGTGGAAACGCTGGAATCCCTCATTCCAGCGTGAACAGACTTTTATTAATGCTGAAGAAAGGAATGTACCCTTGAATTTAATTTCCTTCTTCTTTGCAGGAAGCCAGTCAACTCAGTTGGTTAAAGCACCACCGTGCTAATGAGGCCAAGGTCACTGGCTTGACCCCTCCATGGTATCTTTAGCTTTGCATTTACAAAGTCTCATTCTGTGTTTCTAGCAAAAAGAATGGACTTGCATAGAATAAAACTTTTGCTCTATTTTAAACTTTCGCTTAAATAATCAGAGTATGGATGCTTCCTAGAAAAACCCACTCTTACCACTAAGAAAGCAGTTCAAAGCTTTTGTTCTAAATTCCATACCTCCAAAATAAAAATGTCATTGCAACAACCAGTGAAAATTAGAGTTGACTTCCATCTTTGATTAATAAACCTTGGTCGCCCCCCTCCCCACTCCTTTTTTCTTTTTTTTTAACTCACTCAATACATTGTCCTGTATCTCTTTTTGAGGGGGGAAGGGGCGGGTTGGGGAGGGAGGGGGAGGGCGAGCCACTTTCATGGGTCTTTCATTTATCTATTTTTCATCCATCTTTGTTTTTTGGCCCGTGTGGGCCTCCCATCGCAGTGGCCTCTGTTGTCGCAGAGCACCGGCTCTGGGCGCATGCACTCCAGAGCTCCGGCTCGGTAATTGGACACATGGGTCCAGCCGCTCTGCAGCATGTGGGATCTTCCCAGGCCAGGGATCAAACCGGCGCCCCTTGCACTGCAAGGCGGTGTCCTTACCCACTGGACCACCTAGGAAGCCCGTCCTATATCTCTTGAAAGTGTTAATCACTCAGTCGTGTCTGACTTTTGCAACCCCATGGACTGTAGCCCGCCATGGTCCTCTGTCCACAGGCTTCTCTAGGCAAGAATTCTTGGGTATTCCCCCCAAGAATTCTTGGGTAGTGATTCCCTTCTCTAGGGGATCTTCCCCACCCAGGGATGGAACTCAGGTCTCCTGAATTGCAGGCAGATTCTTTACCATCTGAGCCACCAGGGAAGCCCTCCAGCATCTCTTCCCCTAGTGTAGGGAGAGACTGTTTCTCACTGCTCCATGAAGAGGTAACTGCAAATAGAAGTCTGTTCAGGAGGAGTCTGGTGCTACTCACAATTTCTAGGCCTCGCTCAGGCAGGCCTCACTGCATGCCCTCTAAAGACTGAGCACTGAGGCTTCTGCAAAAAATGCACAATGTAGGTCTGTGGGTCACATATGCCTGGACCTGCCTTCATTGTATGAGCTTTATGTTTAAAACACATCCCAGAAGTCTCCTCTTCTCCAAAGGCATGGAGTCTTCATGTTGTTTGTGGCTGATGAGAATTCCAAACATTTTTCAGATGTCTGGTGCTTCCAGGCCTGTCTTGTCCTGTGCTCCAGAAATACAATAGGAGAGGGAGAAGGGGTCAAATAGGCTTTTATGGCAAAGCATAGGATGACTGTCAGTAGAAGCTGTGCGTGTAATTGAAGCATCCCTGTCAAGGGCGTGAAGCATCCACAGAAGGTGAATCGGAACCCCTTGCTCTGAGTCCCATATACAAGTGAAAAGGCAGCCCTTTCTTTATCTGCTCGCTCTTCCACCAGCTAAGGATGTTGACTCCACACCAGGCTTCTCCAGTTAGAACCCTCTGCTTCTGCGTTGATGTGTTCTCCTCTCAGTCTTGGCAGAACTTCTGGGATCACGGTTTCTCAAGGGCCACCATTCTGTCAGCTTTCATGCTGGAAGCAAATCTTGTCAAGTAATTGGAGTCTAGGCCTTGTCACAGCATTTCCCTCATAGGCGTTGCCATTTAAGGTGAAGTTTCTAGAGGAAACAAAGGATTTCTCAACACGTCTTAAGTGGATAGAAATTTAGACCCTGAAACAGCTTAGAGGAAATACATTGAAGGTGGAGGAATCTTCCTCTTGTTCTGTCATTCACTAGTGTCTGACTCTTTAGTGGGCCCATAGACTATAGCCTCCCAGGCTCCTCTGTCCGTGGGATTTGCCAGGCAAGAGTTCAGGAGTGGGTTGCCATTTCCTCCTCCAAGGCATCTCTCCAACCCAGGGATTGAACCCAGGTCTCCTGCATTGACAAGTGGTTCTTTACCACTGAGCCCTCTTGGGAAGGGCCCTCAGGGAAGCCCTCTTGGAGCCTTGAATCACACTATGGAGAATGCCTCTCCCTGCAATTCACAAAGCAGATTGCACTAAGTAGGTTTGCCTTCTTAATGTGACTTCAGCGAAATACTTGAGGATGAGGCTTTGAGGGAAAAGTGTTAATAGCTTGGCTCTGAGCTCCCTGGGTTGGACTTTTTTGTACCACGAGGAGGTGGTTTCTGGAGGGCCACGAGACCCAGATCCCTTTGCTGCTTCGAAAACGTCGCCGACATCTGATTCCCAGAGCAAACAGGATTTCTGCAGTTTTTCTATTGCTTTGCTGGCAAGTCAGCCAAGTAGAGTACATTATTTCATAGTAAAATAAACCTTCGTTTCTTTTTGTTCCACGGGAAATTACTCAGTGTGGAGTCCAGACGTGACACCTTCACATTTCCCCAAGATTTGCTTCCCTTTATAACTGTGGATCCTGCTGTGTTTAAGAACGATCAAAAGTTACAGAAGCCTGGTTTTCATTCGTCTTCTTTTGTTACTTCCTAATCTCCAGTTTCACTCACCTCCGTCTCCGTCTCATCAGTGCCCATGGATGGTAATGATTTTAGTTCGTACCCATCTAGATTCCCCATGAGAGGGTTCAGTGCTCTGTTCAACTGGGATTGCCTTTTTCATGAAACATATGGACGAGAATTAATTCATCCATGTATAGATGATCTCAAGGCCACCATTCTGTCAGCTTTCATGCTGGAAGCAAATCTTGTCAAGTAATTGGAGTCTAGGCCTTGTCACAGCATTTCCCTCATAGGCGTTGCCATTTAAGGTGAAGTTTCTAGAGGAAACAAAGGATTTCTCAACACGTCTTAAGTGGATAGAAATTTAGACCCTGAAACAGCTTAGAGGAAATACATTGAAGGTGGAGGAATCTTCCTCTTGTTCTGTCATTCACTAGTGTCTGACTCTTTAGTGGGCCCATAGACTATAGCCTCCCAGGCTCCTCTGTCCGTGGGATTTGCCAGGCAAGAGTTCAGGAGTGGGTTGCCATTTCCTCCTCCAAGGCATCTCTCCAACCCAGGGATTGAACCCAGGTCTCCTGCATTGACAAGTGGTTCTTTACCACTGAGCCCTCTTGGGAAGGGCCCTCAGGGAAGCCCTCTTGGAGCCTTGAATCACACTATGGAGAATGCCTCTCCCTGCAATTCACAAAGCAGATTGCACTAAGTAGGTTTGCCTTCTTAATGTGACTTCAGCGAAATACTTGAGGATGAGGCTTTGAGGGAAAAGTGTTAATAGCTTGGCTCTGAGCTCCCTGGGTTGGACTTTTGTACCACGAGGAGGTGGTTTCTGGAGGGCCACGAGACCCAGATCCCTTTGCTGCTTCGAAAACGTCGCCGACATCTGATTCCCAGAGCAAACAGGATTTCTGCAGTTTTTCTATTGCTTTGCTGGCAAGTCAGCCAAGTAGAGTACATTATTTCATAGTAAAATAAACCTTCGTTTCTTTTTGTTCCACGGGAAATTACTCAGTGTGGAGTCCAGACGTGACACCTTCACATTTCCCCAAGATTTGCTTCCCTTTATAACTGTGGATCCTGCTGTGTTTAAGAACGATCAAAAGTTACAGAAGCCTGGTTTTCATTCGTCTTCTTTTGTTACTTCCTAATCTCCAGTTTCACTCACCTCCGTCTCCCGTCTCATCAGTGCCCATGGATGGTAATGATTTTAGTTCGTACCCATCTAGATTCCCCATGAGAGGGTTCAGTGCTCTGTTCAACTGGGATTGCCTTTTTCATGAAACATATGGACGAGAATTAATTCATCCATGTATAGATGTACTCAGGGTTGTTTGTATCCTTCAAGGAAACTATTTGCCTTTTCCAGTGGTTTCCCACTTGGAGGACCATGCTAACACTGTGAGTGGCCAGCAATACAGAGAGTCAACTGTAGCATACCTCCGCCTTGTATGACACTTCCTAGTCCTGCAGAGAGGAGGCAGAGACAAAGTGAGTTCCTGAAACACTACCGTGGGTGTTTCTCGTGGGTTATTGGTAAATATCATTGTCCTTTTGTTGTGACAGTTGCGAGAATGGTGTTCTGCTCTAGACGACTGATTAGTTTCTGCTGTTAGCAAAAGTTGTCTGTGTTTAAGAACATAGGTACAGAACGTCTTATTTTTAAAGAAAAAGATGAAAACTCATTTTTAACAGTCGAGACAGGCCAAAGCCAAAGCATGTGCATTAAGTGACTTCAGTCGTGTCCAGTGAACCATAGCCAACTGGGCTTCTCTGTCCATGGGATTCTCAAGGCAAGAATATTGGGTTGCCTTTTCCTTCTCCAAGGGATCTTCTCAACCCAGGGATTGAAGCTGTTTCTGCTGCATTGCCATGGGGGTTCTTTACTAACTGGGGCATCTGGGTGCCCCAGTGCTCCCATACCCCGTTAGCTTAGGGAGGCAGAGTTCTCACCAATGGGACGAAGTCCCTGAATCAGCCTTCCCAGGAAGCAGTTAAGTCTGATGTATTCCGTTGTCACAGTAAATGCACATTACCTCAAAAACCCATCTTGCTAAGGCCTGCTATTCATCACAATGAATAAGGAAGTTTAGGTAAATACTGTCAACCCTTCCTCACTGTGCAAAATAAAGAGTCTTTCCAAGTACCTACTAAGGATGATGAGTTCTGAGCATCACTTTGGCATACAATATATGGTGTATTGTCAGACAGGTTTCGGAATTTAAATGCGTAGTATGTACAATTTCAGAATTCATTAACGTTTCATTGTAAACCTGGGAAAGAGTAGTTCAGAAGCAGTGTCATCCACTTACAGCATAAAGTTTTAACAGTGTGGGTTCATGGGTATAAACTGTTGCTCCTAAGTGGAGAGTATATGTGGTTAGTGAATGCAGAGAGAGATACACCAGCACTGGGGAATACTCTGGCATTTACGGAGCATTTTGTACTTTGTCGTGTTTTCATACAGTTGATGGGATTCTCATGGCAAGAGACTGGGGTGGGTTGCCATTCCCTCCTCTAGTGGACCACATTTTCTCAGAACTCTCCATCATGACCTGTCCATCTTTGATGGCCCTGCTTTATTTTTGGCAAGGCCCATAGCTTTAATGAATTATGCAAGCCCCTTGGCCATGAAAAGACTGTGATCCATGAGGGAGGATCACCTTGTAGAAGCTTCACCATAGCATTCCAGAAATGTTCACCTCATAAACTCTCTACCATAGTCTGTGAACATAGGTACAGAACGTCTTATTTTTAAAGAAAAAGATGAAAACTCATTTTTAACAGTCGAGACAGGGCAAAGCCAAAGCATGTGCATTAAGTGACTTCAGTCGTGTCCAGTGAACCATAGCCAACTGGGCTTCTCTGTCCATGGGATTCTCAAGGCAAGAATATTGGGTTGCCTTTTCCTTCTCCAAGGGATCTTCTCAACCCAGGGATTGAAGCTGTTTCTGCTGCATTGCCATGGGGGTTCTTTACTAACTGGGGCATCTGGGTGCCCCAGTGCTCCCATACCCCGTTAGCTTAGGGAGGCAGAGTTCTCACCAATGGGACGAAGTCCCTGAATCAGCCTTCCCAGGAAGCAGTTAAGTCTGATGTATTCCGTTGTCACAGTAAATGCACATTACCTCAAAAACCCATCTTGCTAAGGCCTGCTATTCATCACAATGAATAAGGAAGTTTAGGTAAATACTGTCAACCCTTCCTCACTGTGCAAAATAAAGAGTCTTTCCAAGTACCTACTAAGGATGATGAGTTCTGAGCATCACTTTGGCATACAATATATGGTGTATTGTCAGACAGGTTTGAATTTAAATGCGTAGTATGTACAATTTCAGAATTCATTAACGTTTCATTGTAAACCTGGGAAAGAGTAGTTCAGAAGCAGTGTCATCCACTTACAGCATAAAGTTTTAACAGTGTGGGTTCATGGGTATAAACTGTTGCTCCTAAGTGGAGAGTATATGTGGTTAGTGAATGCAGAGAGAGATACACCAGCACTGGGGAATACTCTGGCATTTACGGAGCATTTTGTACTTTGTCGTGTTTTCATACAGTTGATGGGATTCTCATGGCAAGAGACTGGGGTGGGTTGCCATTCCCTCCTCTAGTGGACCACATTTTCTCAGAACTCTCCATCATGACCTGTCCATCTTTGATGGCCCTGCTTTATTTTTGGCAAGGCCCATAGCTTTAATGAATTATGCAAGCCCCTTGGCCATGAAAAGACTGTGATCCATGAGGGAGGATCACCTTGTAGAAGCTTCACCATAGCATTCCAGAAATGTTCACCTCATAAACTCTCTACCATAGTCTGTGAACTTATCAAAATAAATGCATTTAAGAAGAGTGGCTGGCTCGAGCCTTCTTTGGTGGAGATTTTTGGGGGATTGGAAAACAGGAGTGAGCTTTACCACCACCACAAGGACGCTTCTTTGGAATAAGAGATGCTCAAGAGAGCTGCTGTATCATTCTCAATACTGAGAGTTTTAAAACTTCTTCTTTCTTATAAATAAAGGGCTCATTTCCCATCCTCTGTCCCACACCCGGCCCCACAAAATGATATCTCGTTAGGACCTATAATACCTCCGCAGTGTGAATCTCTCAGGTTGAAGTAAGAATGGGGTAGCAAAGTGTAGGGCAGCCTTGAGCTATCTGGCCTCCCATCTGTTGGTGATTCTCTGATAGAACCAGGGAGGGGAAGAATGTGTTGACGCCAACTACAGTTACCATGGACACATGAAGCACGCATGTCCTTGGCCGTGTGGTGTGTGCTCTCTTCCTTTCTGTGCTCACCACCCCTAGTCTTTGTGCTTAAGGAAAGGAAAATGTGAACTCTCCGAGGCTCTGACCTAATGCGTACACAGAAACACCTTAGAGTGATGGGGTAGCTAAGTGAGGCAAATCGGGGAAACCTTCAGGTCCAGACTGGAGCCAGGAAGGCAGATGGAGCCTGAGTTCCCATCCCAGCCCTCTGGTCTGGTAGATGAATCCTACTGAGTGATTAAATCTCCTTTGTTGTCATCTGTCAAGGGGTTATGGGTTAGTGCTCCTAAGTGGAGAGTATATGTGGTTAGTGAATGCAGAGAGAGATACACCAGCACTGGGGAATACTCTGGCATTTACGGAGCATTTTGTACTTTGTCGTGTTTTCATACAGTTGATGGGATTCTCATGGCAAGAGACTGGGGTGGGTTGCCATTCCCTCCTCTAGTGGACCACATTTTCTCAGAACTCTCCATCATGACCTGTCCATCTTTGATGGCCCTGCTTTATTTTTGGCAAGGCCCATAGCTTTAATGAATTATGCAAGCCCCTTGGCCATGAAAAGACTGTGATCCATGAGGGAGGATCACCTTGTAGAAGCTTCACCATAGCATTCCAGAAATGTTCACCTCATAAACTCTCTACCATAGTCTGTGAACTTATCAAAATAAATGCATTTAAGAAGAGTGGCTGGCTCGAGCCTTCTTTGGTGGAGATTTTTGGGGGATTGGAAAACAGGAGTGAGCTTTACCACCACCACAAGGACGCTTCTTTGGAATAAGAGATGCTCAAGAGAGCTGCTGTATCATTCTCAATACTGAGAGTTTTAAAACTTCTTCTTTCTTATAAATAAAGGGCTCATTTCCCATCCTCTGTCCCACACCCGGCCCCACAAAATGATATCTCGTTAGGACCTATAATACCTCCGCAGTGTGAATCTCTCAGGTTGAAGTAAGAATGGGGTAGCAAAGTGTAGGGCAGCCTTGAGCTATCTGGCCTCCCATCTGTTGGTGATTCTCTGATAGAACCAGGGAGGGGAAGAATGTGTTGACGCCAACTACAGTTACCATGGACACATGAAGCACGCATGTCCTTGGCCGTGTGGTGTGTGCTCTCTTCCTTTCTGTGCTCACCACCCCTAGTCTTTGTGCTTAAGGAAAGGAAAATGTGAACTCTCCGAGGCTCTGACCTAATGCGTACACAGAAACACCTTAGAGTGATGGGGTAGCTAAGTGAGGCAAATCGGGGAAACCTTCAGGTCCAGACTGGAGCCAGGAAGGCAGATGGAGCCTGAGTTCCCATCCCAGCCCTCTGGTCTGGTAGATGAATCCTACTGAGTGATTAAATCTCCTTTGTTGTCATCTGTCAAGTGGAGAGGAGGAAATATTAATGCCCACGGGAGAGGGATTCTGTGGGGTCCAAAGAGACCACATTATGCAGCACTCAAGTGTTGAGCATAAATTCTCTATAAATGTTATTAAGAATTTGAATGGAATAGAAATAAACAGTGCTCATGGATTGAAAATATAGCAACAATTTATTCAGCGATGGCATACTCTATCTCTTCAGGCAATATTATTCCCTTAAACAAGCAGTCAAGAATATTAAATGTCAAAATCAAAGATTATTTATGGAGCTTATCACTGCCGGGCAAGTTTTCATAGAGTAGCTAACAAAGACCTAAGTGGGTGATTCATAACCTTGCTTGTTAAGTGGGAAATATTTACCATTTTAACTTTGTCAGTTCTTTCATTGACTTGGTGATTCTGCAAATTAATTAGTACTGCCGCTGGTTGTAACTTGTGTCCACCAGTTAAATGAAGGTAAATCATTCATTTAAGGCATGTGAGAGAGAGAACAGATGAGGACTTGACAGACCGTCCCTCTCTGGCTTTGGAAGCTGAGTGTTGCGTTAATAGAGGAAAGAAAAAAGTACGTAAGATCAACTTTCAAAAAGTTCAGTTAATTAAAATAACATGTTGCGAAGCTCAGCCTGGATCTTGGCACAGACTAAACACTCAACAAAAAGATCTCATCATCTTCACCATCAGAATCATCTCTACTACCATCATCATTCACATGCATTCCTCCTAACTTAAATTGGACTTTTGTCCCAACAAGACATTTCAAGCTACATCTATTGAAAAAAACAGTGGAAGCTGCCCCCAGGCAAAGAGAAAAACCACTCCCTTGTCTATCAGTGATTGACAAGATACGTGGGCCAATGAGACACAAAGTTCCTAGGGGCTTCCCTGGAGGTCCAGGGGCTGAGACTGCATGCTTCTAATGCAGGAGGCCAGGGTTCAATCCCTGGTCAGGGAACTAGATCCCACATGCAACTAAAAAAACCCACATGCTCCAACCAAGACCCAGTTCAACCAAGTAAATAAATAAATAAATAAATACTACAAAAAAAGAAAAAAGAAAAGTATCCTAGCACACCAGACCTCAAAAAGCTGCTGCTGTATTTGTCCATCTTATTGACCACCCAGACAGCTCAGAGACTGAGGATCCAGGGAAGAGCGTGCCATTGTCTTGATTACAGTACCCTCCATTAAATACTTGGGATCAGGTCTTTGCATCAGGTGGTCAAAGTATGACCAAAGTATTCTAGAGAGCCAGCCCACTGAAACAAACCCTGATGCTGGGAAAAGACTGAAGGCAAATGGAGAAGAGGGTGGCAGAGGATGAGATGGTCAGATAGCATCGCCGACTCAATGGACATGAACTTGAGAAAGTCCCAGGCAAGTGGAAGACAGAGAACCCTGGTGTGCTGCAGTCCGTGGGTTCACAAAGAGTCCAACATGACTGAGCAACTGAACAACAACAGCATTACATACTTAGTCTGACCTGTTTTAAACAAAAAGAGTAGTGATTGTTCATGGCTATCTGTATGCACTGTGCATCGAAGAGTTTTAGAAAACTGGGTGAGACTTCTTGGCCTGAGGTTAATGTTGTTTGTCCAAATTCAGTCCTTATTTCCAGGGCTCGTGGTTTGGAACCCCAGTCTGGAGCTGGCGTTCCAGTTCGCCCGGCCTGCCACAGCTTTGGAAGCTGAGTGTTGCGTTAATAGAGGAAAGAAAAAAGTACGTAAGATCAACTTTCAAAAAGTTCAGTTAATTAAAATAACATGTTGCGAAGCTCAGCCTGGATCTTGGCACAGACTAAACACTCAACAAAAGATCTCATCAGCTTCACCATCAGAATCATCTCTACTACCATCATCATTCACATGCATTCCTCCTAACTTAAATTGGACTTTTGTCCCAACAAGACATTTCAAGCTACATCTATTGAAAAAAACAGTGGAAGCTGCCCCCCGGCAAAGAAAAACCACTCCCTTGTCTATCAGTGATTGACAAGATACGTGGGCCAATGAGACACAAAGTTCCTAGGGGCTTCCCTGGAGGTCCAGGGGCTGAGACTGCATGCTTCTAATGCAGGAGGCCAGGGTTCAATCCCTGGTCAGGGAACTAGATCCCACATGCAACTAAAAAAACCCACATGCTCCAACCAAGACCCAGTTCAACCAAGTAAATAAATAAATAAATAAATACTACAAAAAAAGAAAAAAGAAAAGTATCCTAGCACACCAGACCTCAAAAAGCTGCTGCTGTATTTGTCCATCTTATTGACCACCCAGACAGCTCAGAGACTGAGGATCCAGGGAAGAGCGTGCCATTGTCTTGATTACAGTACCCTCCATTAAATACTTGGGATCAGGTCTTTGCATCAGGTGGTCAAAGTATGACCAAAGTATTCTAGAGAGCCAGCCCACTGAAACAAACCCTGATGCTGGGAAAAGACTGAAGGCAAATGGAGAAGAGGGTGGCAGAGGATGAGATGGTCAGATAGCATCGCCGACTCAATGGACATGAACTTGAGAAAGTCCCAGGCAAGTGGAAGACAGAGAACCCTGGTGTGCTGCAGTCCGTGGGTTCACAAAGAGTCCAACATGACTGAGCAACTGAACAACAACAGCATTACATACTTAGTCTGACCTGTTTTAAACAAAAAGAGTAGTGATTGTTCATGGCTATCTGTATGCACTGTGCATCGAAGAGTTTTAGAAAACTGGGTGAGACTTCTTGGCCTGAGGTTAATGTTGTTTGTCCAAATTCAGTCCTTATTTCCAGGGGCTCGTGGTTTGGAACCCCAGTCTGGAGCTGGCGTTCCAGTTCGCCCCCGGCCTGCCACAGCTAGATGGAATTTGCTGTTTCTGGACTCAAGTGATGAATAAGATCCTGGTGCCCCAGGTAGGGGATGTTTGACGGTAGAGGAAGAAATCTCTGTCCACAGTCCCCTTTGCTCAGAGAAGAAATCATCGACTAAGGAGAGGTGTCGTACAGTGCAGGCATTGAACTTCTGCATGCCACCTATGAACACACCAGTGCTGACTTTCTTCTATGAAAAATACAGTGTGCCTCCTCCTGTAAGATTGTCTAAATAGAGTCAAGATAGAATATTAGCAGAAAGAGCATAGAATTAGTCCCTGGCACCTTGGGAGCTTATGTTGTGCATGGTTTCCAACAGCTTCATGAATAATCCCCTTAGCTTTTGTCCATTGTACATAAATTATGATAGAACCGTCATAAATGTTCATGAAGAACAGCATCACAGTCTTTAAAAGGATAAACATTTAAAATGTAACTGGAGTCTGGTATAGGAGAACCGTTTAACAAATCTTGATCTGGACGGATTATAAAATAAGCCAGGGCAGAAATGCTATATGGGGAGAGCAGGCTCACTCACTTTAACTTCTGTGTGGGGTGAGCTCTTGCCAAAATGATTTGTAAGATTACAGTTCTGAGGCTCCCAGTTTCTTCCTCTTCTTAACTCTCTGCCACAACGCTACCATCTTCTTCCTTTTGCCCAGTTTAAATCAGAGAAACTCTATAAAGTTTTCTTTTTTAAAAAAATATAAACACTGTTTCACTAACATTACTGTTGCATCTGAGAATTTACTAGTGTTTTAAGGGCAACTAATTTTTTCTAGTTTTTTTTTTTTAATTTATTTTTCAGTTGGAGGAAAATTGCTTTACAGTGTTGTGTTGGTTTTGACTATGCAAAAAGGAGAATCAGCCGATAATTATACATAGATTTCCTCCCTCTTGAACCTTCCTCTCCTCCTTCCATCACATGCCTCTAGGTCATCACAGAACAACAGGCTGGGCTCATGTGTTCTATAGCAACTTAGAAGAAAATAAGTCAGAAAGAGAAAAACAGGTATCATATATTAATGCATATGTATGGAACCTAGAAACATGGTATTTATGAACCTGTTTGCAGGGAAGGAATGGAGAGTCAGATGGAGAGTGTAGATTTGTGGACCTGTGGATAGGAACAATGGGAGTGGGTCAAACTGAAAAAGTAGTGTGGGTGCATGCATCCTCCCGTGTAGGGTAGGTAGCTGGTGAGCAGGTGCTATGAAAGATTTCTTGAACTTGTTCCCCACCCCGAGACAGCCAAACCCTGGGACATTGCTGGAAACTTACCTACCAGTTTTGTACAAGGCTCAGTCTTTGGGTTTGAGCTAGTCCAAGATGAAACCCAACTCTGCCCCTCCCCAGGCCCTCCAGCCTCTCAGTCCTGTGTAAAGGTGCTCCATTCACCTTGCAGCAGGAACTCCACACCGAGGAGCAGATTTTTGATGGAGAGGGGACGTGAATGGATGAGGAAGCGTGGATGGAGAGCGGTGGCCCGTGTCCTGCCTTGGCTCACACGGTCATCTTGGACTCCATCTCTGAATAAAAAAAGAACGAAGGTTTTTCTTTCTTTTGTCCTGAGATAATCCTAAAAAAACTATTGCTGTAAAAGATAGATGAGATCCCTTTAAATCATCCAGAGTCAACGTTTTCCACCAACCAGGAACTGAAACAGGAATAGTGTCCTGTCTGAGGACGGTTCACTTGGCCAGTATTCTAAATCTTTGTTTTCACTAGAACTTTTGAGGAATGGTGGGACAGTGGCCATTTAGTTAGGCAGAAACACACAAGTCATTCTTTAATGTGAAAAAGTAAAATGACCTTCATTCTCTCTTTAGAAGGAGTTGGTCATTGGATGAGAAGGAAGAGTAGAAATCATGCATGTGGGGGAATGTGTTTAACAGTTGATCCAAATAAACACGTTAGAATTAGGTTCTCTTTTCATTTTTCTAAGGAGGACTAGGGAAGTGTGGTCCTAAGTCATAGAGACTCACTTGACATGAACACAGGGATGGGAGATTTTCTTCTCAATGCGTTCTTAAATGCAAATGTAGTAGAGTTGATCTCACATTGTAGAAGTCCCAGTCACACCCATCAGAGAAGAGCAGTCTGTCCAAAGAGTCCTTTATCTCCTGGCCCTATGACACTAGAGTCTCCACGTCAGTGATTTCACCCATCATTGAGGTTCTGACGATTATCTCTACAGGGAAGATTTTAAATGGCAAGCTCTAGCCACAGTATCTCCAGAATTCCATTTGTAAATACTCTCTAGACATTCCCTTTGTGAAATCCTTCTTTCAGCTCCAGCAAACCCTCAAGCAGTGTTTGCACCCCATTCTCTGAAAATGGTACTCCACTGCGGACTTCTGAAGCCAACGTTATGCCTGCGTGGACTCATCTACTGCTGTTGTTCGAACCCCTGTATTTATTCAGTTGACATTTTCTGTTCTGACCTCCTTCTGAATGTTAATCATTACTGGAATTTCTTTCTCCATGTGCGTGCCCGTGTGCATGATCAGTCGTGTCTGACTCTTTGTGACTCCATGGACTGCAGCCCACTGGGCTCCTCTGTCCATGGGATTCCCTAGACAGGACGACTGGAGTGGGTTACTGTTTCCCACACCAGGGAATCTCCCAGACCCAGGGATCAAACCCACATCTCCTGTGTTGGCAGGCAGATTCTTTACCACTGAGCCACTGGAGGCACACTTTCATCTCCATTACAACCCCCAAATCACGCTTATCTTTGGTTAGTTCTTGCCAGAAATATGTTCTCATGTTACCTTTTGTTGTTTCTACTTTTTGGATTATTCAGCAATTTGCTATGTACTGTCTTTCATGATGTCTCCTAAACTTAAAAAAAAAAAAAAAAAGTGTATAATTGTATGATCATAAAGCATGATTTTAAGTCCCTGATTTGACTTTAATAGAAGTTCCATCAAACTGACAGCCAGCATATCTCAAAATGCAATCCTTGCCTGCTGATCACTGTGACTGAGTTTCAGGCTTGATACTGAACCAAATGGGGTGATTATTTACTCGCTGTAATCCTCCTGCTCACAAATATCCCTAGCTGAATGTGAAGAACAAATAGGCTAAGAAAAATTCATATTGGATAATATAAGAAGCAGGGAAAGAGTGTGCAGAGTCTAATAAAATAACTATAAAAAAGACATGCTTAGCTATTCTCTTCAAGCAGCTACTAGACAAAAAGAGACATCTAGGATAGAACGATTTGATGTTGAAGAGTGCAGTTACCACATTTAGAATCCAGTTTGGTAACACTACTCCACGTCAGTGATTTCACCCATCATTGAGGTTCTGACGATTATCTCTACAGGGAAGATTTTAAATGGCAAGCTCTAGCCACAGTATCTCCAGAATTCCATTTGTAAATACTCTCTAGACATTCCCTTTGTGAAATCCTTCTTTCAGCTCCAGCAAACCCTCAAGCAGTGTTTGCACCCCATTCTCTGAAAATGGTACTCCACTGCGGACTTCTGAAGCCAACGTTATGCCTGCGTGGACTCATCTACTGCTGTTGTTCGAACCCCTGTATTTATTCAGTTGACATTTTCTGTTCTGACCTCCTTCTGAATGTTAATCATTACTGGAATTTCTTTCTCCATGTGCGTGCCCGTGTGCATGATCAGTCGTGTCTGACTCTTTGTGACTCCATGGACTGCAGCCCACTGGGCTCCTCTGTCCATGGGATTCCCTAGACAGGACGACTGGAGTGGGTTACTGTTTCCCACACCAGGGAATCTCCCAGACCCAGGGATCAAACCCACATCTCCTGTGTTGGCAGGCAGATTCTTTACCACTGAGCCACTGGAGGCACACTTTCATCTCCATTACAACCCCCAAATCACGCTTATCTTTGGTTAGTTCTTGCCAGAAATATGTTCTCATGTTACCTTTTGTTGTTTCTACTTTTTGGATTATTCAGCAATTTGCTATGTACTGTCTTTCATGATGTCTCCTAAACTTAAAAAAAAAAAAAGTGTATAATTGTATGATCATAAAGCATGATTTTAAGTCCCTGATTTGACTTTAATAGAAGTTCCATCAAACTGACAGCCAGCATATCTCAAAATGCAATCCTTGCCTGCTGATCACTGTGACTGAGTTTCAGGCTTGATACTGAACCAAATGGGGTGATTATTTACTCGCTGTAATCCTCCTGCTCACAAATATCCCTAGCTGAATGTGAAGAACAAATAGGCTAAGAAAAATTCATATTGGATAATATAAGAAGCAGGGAAAGAGTGTGCAGAGTCTAATAAAATAACTATAAAAAAGACATGCTTAGCTATTCTCTTCAAGCAGCTACTAGACAAAAAGAGACATCTAGGATAGAACGATTTGATGTTGAAGTGTGTCCTTTTATTCCTTAAAGTAGCAGGTAGAAACATAGTTGTCATCACATTTTTAACAAAGGTAAGCACATGGAGTATCCCAGCAGAAGGCACAGTTAAGTACTGCAGGGCTTCCTCCAGAAAGAAGCTTTACCGGGCTGTGAATCACAGCTGTGTGAGGCTTATCTGCAGAAAAACAGTCAGCGGTTTTGGCTATTTTAATTCACATGTCGCCCCCACCTACAGTACTTGTTGAAGACTCCTAATCCCCGTCTTACTCTGCAATTATGTCCTGCAGACAGCTCTAAGTCAGGCAGTCCTGCCATTAAAACGTGCAGCATGCTTTGGTCCTGCTGAAAACACCAAATGCCTGTGGGCAGCCCCAGTGACCACATGCTGATGCCAGTTGCAGAAATACCCGTCCTGGTGGCAGTGCCAGCACAGCCCGTTCACAGAGCACAAGCATCGTCGTAGGCTCCACATGCGACCCAGGCGGGGGACGCCGCTTCTTCTAGGCTTTTGAAGGACTCACTTGAGAGTGTGAAATGCCACCTGCTAGAAACTGATCATATGGACTGTCCTGCAGTCAGTCTTGACCTGTGTCCTGCTGCAGAATGATCAAATTGATGTTCTTTGCCCTTCAGTCTTCCTGTGCTACTTGATGTGACTGGTGTCTGCACAGGCCTGTTGGATTAGTTAGGAAACCCTCTGCCTCCCTCTGTCCTAAACCAGCCTCTGTTCTTGTTTTTAAGTGAGTCGTTTATTCTTGGTTGTGCTGTATGTCCATCCCTGCATGCAGGCATTTTGTAGTTGGGGTGAGCTGGGGCTACACTCTGCTGCAGTGTGCAGGCTTCTCATTGAAGTGATTTCTGTTGTGGCTGTGCACAGGCTTGGGGTGCATGGGTTCAATCGTTATGGCACACGGGCTTATTTGCCCCATGGCATGTGGGATCCTCCGTGATTAGGGATCGAACCCATGTCCCCTGCATTGGCAGCATATTCTCAATTACTGGACCACCAGAGAAGATCACAATCTTCCATCTTAAGGTGTACATTTGGTTTAATGATCACTTTGTAGGGCTGGGGAAACTCATGAGAGAGCCAACAAGCCCAAACCTGATGCATAGGTTGTTACATCTTAGCTTCAGAAATGTTAACATACAAAATATTCAAAGACAACTAGATTGTCACAGTAGCAATTTTTCAGTTGACACTGAACACCACTGAGAGTTACATATCATGTTTATAGTTTGCTTGATTAAGTAGGATCCAGGTGTCACAAAATTTTCTAGGCTTAATGACAACTAGATTGTCACAGTTAGCAAGGTTTGCTATTTTAATTCACATGTCGCCCCCACCTACAGTACTTGTTGAAGACTCCTAATCCCCGTCTTACTCTGCAATTATGTCCTGCAGACAGCTCTAAGTCAGGCAGTCCTGCCATTAAAACGTGCAGCATGCTTTGGTCCTGCTGAAAACACCAAATGCCTGTGGGCAGCCCCAGTGACCACATGCTGATGCCAGTTGCAGAAATACCCGTCCTGGTGGCAGTGCCAGCACAGCCCGTTCACAGAGCACAAGCATCGTCGTAGGCTCCACATGCGACCCAGGCGGGGGACGCCGCTTCTTCTAGGCTTTTGAAGGACTCACTTGAGAGTGTGAAATGCCACCTGCTAGAAACTGATCATATGGACTGTCCTGCAGTCAGTCTTGACCTGTGTCCTGCTGCAGAATGATCAAATTGATGTTCTTTGCCCTTCAGTCTTCCTGTGCTACTTGATGTGACTGGTGTCTGCACAGGCCTGTTGGATTAGTTAGGAAACCCTCTGCCTCCCTCTGTCCTAAACCAGCCTCTGTTCTTGTTTTTAAGTGAGTCGTTTATTCTTGGTTGTGCTGTATGTCCATCCCTGCATGCAGGCATTTTGTAGTTGGGGTGAGCTGGGGCTACACTCTGCTGCAGTGTGCAGGCTTCTCATTGAAGTGATTTCTGTTGTGGCTGTGCACAGGCTTGGGGTGCATGGGTTCAATCGTTATGGCACACGGGCTTATTTGCCCCATGGCATGTGGGATCCTCCGTGATTAGGGATCGAACCCATGTCCCCTGCATTGGCAGCATATTCTCAATTACTGGACCACCAGAGAAGATCACAATCTTCCATCTTAAGGTGTACATTTGGTTTAATGATCACTTTGTAGGGCTGGGGAAACTCATGAGAGAGCCAACAAGCCCAAACCTGATGCATAGGTTGTTACATCTTAGCTTCAGAAATGTTAACATACAAAATATTCAAAGACAACTAGATTGTCACAGTAGCAATTTTTCAGTTGACACTGAACACCACTGAGAGTTACATATCATGTTTATAGTTTGCTTGATTAAGTAGGATCCAGGTGTCACAGTTTTTGAGAATGTTTTTCTCTTATGTGGTGCTTGGAACTGTAACATGGATACTTGCAGAACTTCAGTGCCATCAGGCATTATAGTACACATAGGTCTTGGAATGAGTGAGCAGTTCTAAGAACATCCTGTTGGGTTAGGATATAGACTGACAAATTCCACATATGCCTGACACATAGTAGGTGGTTACTAAACGCTGACTAGCAGGTGGACTCAAATTTAGTTTCGAGCTTGTGGGTCTATAAGGATTGTTGTAATTGACTCTTTGGGAGCCTCCTATGTGTATTGTTTGAGTGTCATTTTAACCAAGTTGTGCTTTGGAATGTGCTTTCGAATGATGACTTAGCTGATTCTGCTAATCTGAATTACTAGGAGTTATTCTGATTCTTACAGGGTACAGAATGGCAGGTGATCTACCTGTGTGGGTCATCGTACTGATTGGAGAACAGGTGTGCCATGACCATCCCATTGATCGCTATGCTTATGAAAAGGTTCACCTGCAACTCATGGAGTGATTTAGAGTCGGAGATGATGATTCTATTCATATTAATAACGTAACTTAATGCAGTAGTTTTGGTCATTTTTTTCACTCAGGAAATATCTATACTGATAGCTGGGCCCATCCAAGATGATAATTATAATTTTGTTCAGGTACCTAGACCCCGACACAAACAAAATTATAATCTTGGAAGGTCCCAGCTCTCAGTGTGTCTAGATGCTTAGTGGCTCAGACAGTAAGAACCTTCTGCCAATGAAGGGGACCTGGGTTCAATCCCTGGGTCAGGAAGATCCCTTGGAGTAGGGAATGGCCGCCCACTCCAGTATTCTTGCCAGGAGAATCCCATGGACGGAGGAGCTGTGTGGGCTACAGTCCATGGGGTCACAAGAGTCTGACACTACTGCATGACTAACACTTTCACTCACCTTTCGTGTGTGTGTGTGTGTGTGTACATAAATATATGTATGAAAGTGTATACACATACATACATATAAACAGTGCTCCATCCTCACTCACGTATTCCATTTTCTGATTGTACTTGATTTTGCTCCCCTATATTTAACAATGATGAATTTAGAACGTCTAATTTGACACAAAATTCCTACTAATTTTGTTCCTGCTCATGTGAATGGAACATTAGTGGTACTATTTGCTCTCTGTTTTCTTTTTGGTAAAAGTGTTTAAAAAAAAGAAAAAAGTGAAAGTGTCAGTCACTCAGTCATGTCTGACTTTCTGTGACCCCATGGACTCCCACCAGGCTCCGCTGCCCATTCTCCAGGCAGGCACACTGGAGTGGGCAGCCTGTCCCTTCTCCAGGGGGTCTTCATGAGCCAGGCGTAAAACCTGCGTCTCCTGCTTTGGGGGCAGATTCTTTACCATCGGAGCCACCAGGGAAGCCCTCCTAATGTGAATGGGACATTGGCGGTACTGTTTGATTTCTGTTGTGTCTTTGGTAAAGGTATTCGAGCCTATGATTTCATTTTCAACATCAGCCATAATAGAGCACTTGAACATTTGCAATGAATTGTGATGCCCACTTAGGTAGCCACTACTTGGCTGTGCTCTCTTCGCTTCCCTAAACTGATGGGCACGTCAACTGCTTAAAGTAAACCCCTCTGAGATGGAGAGGCTCTTTAACCAAAGGCAAGGAAGAAGCAGCAGAAACTGTTTTTCCCTTTCCCTTCCAGTTGCTGGATAACTTAGTAGTAAACCTCTCTCCACTTTTCAGAGCCTTATTTTGTCACGTGCACGACTTGGCTCAAGCAAGCCTGTATTCACCGAGGACGCAGTCCTTACACACAGTTAAACGATCCTCCCGCCTCTGTGATGTAAAATAGTGTCTAATATTCCTTCATAATACCCCTACGTTGCTTTTGGAGTTTGATAAATGGTCCCACGTAGAAATTTGTCTTTCGCGTTTGTCTGTCTAGTCACCTTAACCACCTTGGGTCTCTAAACTAATTCCTCTTGGATGTTTTTCTTCAGCTTTGTGATAGCTAGGAGACGACGCCAGCTTTTTACGTTCCTCTGCCTCCCTGGGTTGTTTCTGCTCCTCCGACGGGCTCCCACGTGCCACCGTCACCTTCGTGTGGCTCTCCATGGTGTCCCCGCGCGCTGTCCTCACCCCGTCTCTGCATTTTCACGCTGCGGGTCCTCGCTGCTGCTGCCCGAGCTCCTAGCTCTCTGTGTGAAGACAGCGCAGGAGGTGGGGCTGCCCGTCTCTCTTTCCTGCAAGGAGGGCAGACCTCGAGGAGCGGCGGTCAGGCCTCCGCACTGCCTGCGGTCCAGCTGGAAACCACAGGGTCCAGAGGCACTGGCTGTGGAGTCCCTGTCTCTCTCCAGCTCACGCGAACCATTTGCTCAGGCAGCTCCGGTATCGACGGGAGAGGGGAGGTCCGTCTCGATGCTCCCCGGCAGTCAGATAAAGTCTCTTGGCTTCAAGACAGATTCAGAAAATCCTGCCGCACCACGTTCTGTTTTTGTTTTCATTTGTTTTCGCAATTTGCGAAGGGACAACGGAGAGACTCCTTGGGAAAAGAACGTGATTTGATTTCTGTTGTGTCTTTGGTAAAGGTATTCGAGCCTTTCACACTTTAAAAGGCTTGAACATTTGCAATGAATTGTGATGCCCACTTAGGTAGCCACTACTTGGCTGTGCTCTCTTCGCTTCCCTAAACTGATGGGCACGTCAACTGCTTAAAGTAAACCCCTCTGAGATGGAGAGGCTCTTTAACCAAAGGCAAGGAAGAAGCAGCAGAAACTGTTTTTCCCTTTCCCTTCCAGTTGCTGGATAACTTAGTAGTAAACCTCTCTCCACTTTTCAGAGCCTTATTTTGTCACGTGCACGACTTGGCTCAAGCAAGCCTGTATTCACCGAGGACGCAGTCCTTACACACAGTTAAACGATCCTCCCGCCTCTGTGATGTAAAATAGTGTCTAATATTCCTTCATAATACCCCTACGTTGCTTTTGGAGTTTGATAAATGGTCCCACGTAGAAATTTGTCTTTCGCGTTTGTCTGTCTAGTCACCTTAACCACCTTGGGTCTCTAAACTAATTCCTCTTGGATGTTTTTCTTCAGCTTTGTGATAGCTAGGAGACGACGCCAGCTTTTTACGTTCCTCTGCCTCCCTGGGTTGTTTCTGCTCCTCCGACGGGCTCCCACGTGCCACCGTCACCTTCGTGTGGCTCTCCATGGTGTCCCCGCGCGCTGTCCTCACCCCGTCTCTGCATTTTCACGCGCTGCGGGGTCCTCGCTGCTGCTGCCCGAGCTCCTAGCTCTCTGTGTGAAGACAGCGCAGGAGGTGGGGCTGCCCGTCTCTCTTTCCTGCAAGGAGGGCAGACCTCGAGGAGCGGCGGTCAGGCCTCCGCACTGCCTGCGGTCCAGCTGGAAACCACAGGGTCCAGAGGCACTGGCTGTGGAGTCCCTGTCTCTCTCCAGCTCACGCGAACCATTTGCTCAGGCAGCTCCGGTATCGACGGGAGAGGGGAGGTCCGTCTCTCGATGCTCCCCGGCAGTCAGATAAAGTCTCTTGGCTTCAAGACAGATTCAGAAAATCCTGCCGCACCACGTTCTGTTTTTGTTTTCATTTGTTTTCGCAATTTGCGAAGGGGACAACGGAGAGACTCCTTGGGAAAAAGAAATCAGAAATGCCAGTCAAAGAGGCAGCCAATTAGAGGACCATTTATCATGGAATGTTCCCATGTTACATTTAGGGAAAATGGAAATAAAATGATATGTCAAACGGGAAATAGTACTAGAGGCCTGCCAGGAGCCGAAGCTTGCCGCTCCGTGTGTGTGTGTGTCTGTGCGTGCGTGTGTGTGTGTGTTTGTCTCTGCGTGTGTGTGTGTGTTCCCTCCTTGACATTCTCCCATTTAGCTGCATTAGAAATAAATCCTAGTCAGGGTTCTCAGGAGTCAAGAGAGATCTGTCTGAGGAAAGATTATCTTCATTCATTTCTGGGATGTGTTGCGTTGATCCTGCAGATGTTTGAGTAAATCTAGGCTACTTCATTCAAGCCTCAACTCTCATAAGTCCAATTTCTATGGTTCCTATAATGTTTCTTTGCAGTTATTTGGGATAGTAGCAAAGGAGATCATGTCACAGTGGTAATGCCATGTACAAATTACTTCCACCAAGATAGTTTATATCCTATTGCCCTGCTGGTCACTCAGTCATGTCCTCCTCTTTGTAACCCCACGGACTGTAACCCACCCCGCTCCATCTCTTCTATCCCTGGAATTTTCCAGGCAAGAATACTGGACTGGGTATCAGAATACTATCCCAGCTGTTCTCTCCAGGGGTTCAAACCTGGGTTTCCCTCATTGGAGGCAATGTCTTTACTGTCTGAGCCGCCAGCGAAGCCCCCTTTATCCCTGCTGTAGCTTTAAAAGGTAAAAATTTCAACAGGCCATCTTCTGGTGAATCATGGTGCTGCTTGACGCTCTTTGAATCTCAGCATGCAATCAACGATAAAGTAAAAGAGCGTAGGAAACTACTTGGGTCGTGTCAGTAGCAATGGGCAAACATTTGTATCCACACGTGGGAGTGCATCGTTGTTGAAAGAGGAACTCTTGCTCCACGGAAATACTCATCCAGCCACCTAGTTTTCTTTTTACATGTGTATTTGGTTAAAATGAATTATTTGTTGGCCTGCAACAAGTCTTAGTTGTGCCACTCGAGATCTTTTTTGTGGTCGTAGTTGTTGAGTTGCAATGTGTGGGATCTAGTTCCCTGACCAGGGATCAAACCCTGGGAGCCCCGCCTGTAAGCCCCTGGACCACCAGGGAAGTCCTGACCTCGACCACCGTCCTCTGTGTGCTCCTTTCATGGTTATCGCTTAGCTTCATTCAGCCCAGGGACTCAGAGCTAGACTCTGATGGAGACAGAAAGATAGACCTGGTCCTTGGGTTGGTCACGCTCTAGAGACTATGGACAGGGCAGCGTGTTGGAAGGTCTGTGTTAAGCACTTCAAGTGTAAGCCCAGAAGCACCTGCAGCCCTTTGCCTTCATGAGAGAGGGGGCTGGATGCCAAAGATCCAGTGAGATTGAAAATGCAGATTCCAAAAGAGCACGGAAAAACAAAAGTCCATATTAAAAATGAAGGCTTGTGACTTTTCTAGGAGCACATACAGGTCGTTTAAAGGCCAAGGTTGATTATAAGTACTGCCGTCTTCTCTTTTCCACCCAAGTAGTGGCACTTAATTAAATTGACAGAAACGACTACATCCCTCTCATGTCCCAGAGGATGGTTATGCTTTGAATTTGGAAGCTGAGGTACAAAAGAAGTCAATTTAAATTAGGACCGTTGCTAGGGTTCCAGGGACTTCCTTGGAGGCTCAGATGATAGAGAATTCCCCTGCCAGTGCAGGAGACCCGGGTTCCATCTCTGGGTTGGAAGATCCCCTGGAGAAGGAAATGGCAACCCACTCCAATATTCTTGCCTGGGAAACCCCATGGACAGAGGAGCCGGCAGGCTCTATGGACATGGCTGAGCGACTGGCCTGTTGACAGTGCTAGCTTTAGAGATGCCCCGGGACAATTCTGTTTTCAGTGCTTGGATCCAGTCAGTGTTGGACTATAAGAACATCTTGCTAACACATTCATGTCCCTATCCATCTGTTCATCTGTCATCTCTCGGGTTGCTGGGCACCAGGAGCTCTTGCTCCTGCCTCCAGTGTCCAGTACCACGGAAATCATGTGAATCTTCCGGGGCCCTACTCATGCCACCTAGTTTTCTTTTTACATGTGTATTTGGTTAAAATGAATTATTTGTTGGCCTGCAACAAGTCTTAGTTGTGCCACTCGAGATCTTTTTTGTGGTCGTAGTTGTTGAGTTGCAATGTGTGGGATCTAGTTCCCTGACCAGGGATCAAACCCTGGGAGCCCCGCCTGTAAGCCCCTGGACCACCAGGGAAGTCCTGACCTCGACCACCGTCCTCTGTGTGCTCCTTTCATGGTTATCGCTTAGCTTCATTCAGCCCAGGGACTCAGAGCTAGACTCTGATGGAGACAGAAAGATAGACCTGGTCCTTGGGTTGGTCACGCTCTAGAGACTATGGACAGGGCAGCGTGTTGGAAGGTCTGTGTTAAGCACTTCAAGTGTAAGCCCAGAAGCACCTGCAGCCCTTTGCCTTCATGAGAGAGGGGGCTGGATGCCAAAGATCCAGTGAGATTGAAAATGCAGATTCCAAAAGAGCACGGAAAAACAAAAGTCCATATTAAAAATGAAGGCTTGTGACTTTTCTAGGAGCACATACAGGTCGTTTAAAGGCCAAGGTTGATTATAAGTACTGCCGTCTTCTCTTTTCCACCCAAGTAGTGGCACTTAATTAAATTGACAGAAACGACTACATCCCTCTCATGTCCCAGAGGATGGTTATGCTTTGAATTTGGAAGCTGAGGTACAAAAGAAGTCAATTTAAATTAGGACCGTTGCTAGGGTTCCAGGGACTTCCTTGGAGGCTCAGATGATAGAGAATTCCCCTGCCAGTGCAGGAGACCCGGGTTCCATCTCTGGGTTGGAAGATCCCCTGGAGAAGGAAATGGCAACCCACTCCAATATTCTTGCCTGGGAAACCCCATGGACAGAGGAGCCGGCAGGCTCTATGGACATGGCTGAGCGACTGGCCTGTTGACAGTGCTAGCTTTAGAGATGCCCCGGGACAATTCTGTTTTCAGTGCTTGGATCCAGTCAGTGTTGGACTATAAGAACATCTTGCTAACACATTCATGTCCCTATCCATCTGTTCATCTGTCATCTCTCGGGTTGCTGGGCACCAGGAGCTCTTGCTCCTGCCTCCAGTGTCCAGTACCACGGAATCACCACAGCTCCATGTGAATCTTCCCCGGTTTACAGAGGGGAACTTAAGGCCCTGTGTTGTTAGTTGACTTGTTCACAGCCACACATCAAGTAATGATAAAGCCAGGAGTTGCATCCTGACTGACTGACTGACTGCATCTTGTCTTCATTTCTTCCCAACTCTGCCTGCGCTCTTTCATTATCTGTATGTTAACCAACATATGTTAATAGTACTGTCACTGACAGGTGTTAAACTCAAAATAAGGAGAAGATCTTGTAAGAAAAGCTCCTTACCTGTGTCCTTTTGAGATGAGCTACCTTTTGTGAGGTGTCCTTAATGCTGGGCCAGTCTCCATCACGTCCGTTGGGACGATAGTATACAGTTTCCATATTTCTTGTGGTGTAGAACATTGATCCACGGTGGCAAATGAAGGTTTCCAAATAGTCACATTACTCTAGGTCACTAGCTTGCTGTTGTTGCTTGATGTTCAGTTGCTAAGTTGTGTCAGACTCTTTTGCAAGCCCATGGCCCAAAGCCCACCAGGCTCCTCTGTCTGTGGGGTTTCCAGGCCAAGCACATTGGAGTGGGTTGCCATTTCTTCCTCCAGGGGATCTTCCCCACCCAGTGATCAAACCCACATCTCCTGCATGGGCAGGCAAGTTCTTTGCCGCTAAGCCACCAGGGGGAAGGTGTCAATCCATCCTTATGGATACAGAGGCTCAAATTAAAAAACATTCTTGATCTTCTAATAGTGCTATTGCTTAAATATTTACTTATAACAAAGAGCATAATATATTAAACTAGTTTACATCTAAAGAGAAAAACTCTCTTTTTGTGTGTCTCTATCTCCTAGTCAGGGATGCGTGACCATAACCCCCCGAATGTGTGAAACCACAGCATATTTCCCTGCTGTGTCATTAAAAGCTGCTTGCAATGTAAATGAGAATCCGAAGCAGGGGAGAGGGAGAAGAGCTCTGAGACTGTATATAAGGAATTGCTTCCAGCAAGGATCGGTTCTGAGACTTTTGGTTCGTTGTTCTTAAACTGTCCTGGGAGTCTTGGAGAGCCCTCTCATGCTACGACCTCTTAGATTTCTGTATAGCACGGTATCATTTATTTGAACAGAACTGAGTTCATAGCATCCAACGCTGATGTCACAGAGTTAATGAAGTGAGTCTGATGCCCTGGGAGATGGATATACTGTAGGTACCATATCAGGGAAACTGACTTGGCAACCTTGTAACAGAATGGCGTAGGGATTCAGCTTTCATGTCTGTTGTTTGAGTCTGCTGGCCTGGAGTCAAGACCAGGATTGCGCTGAGCTGTTCCCCTGAGTTTTCAAAGTGTGCTCACTGAGTCAGCCTGCCACAAACACGAAGTCTTCAAGGCTTGGCGGGACAGACTTTCAGACAGCGCAGTGAATGAGGAAGGTTCAGCCCTGGGATGGTTTTAATGAGAAAAAGAGGCAAAGAGGAAAACACCTAATTGGGAATAATTTTATGTGGGTGAAAGATGGAGAGAACATGGGGACACGGGGTATGTTTATGTACACAGCAGAGTTTGTAAAAAAGGAAAGGCTTGTTGAATTCAAAGCTCTGTTTATTTCTGACATAGCTGCTTTGCAATCGGTCATCAATCTCCTGTTTAGCTTAATTATAGTAGAATTGTTTTTAAAGAGATTTAAAATGTGGACCGAGTCATTAAAATGTTGGAATGCTAATGGATTTAAATTAAAGGAAGCACTTTTACTCCTTTCAGTAGAAACATATATAATCTAGGATACACAGAGATACTCATAAATAAGAAAGAAAACGTGAAAACGGTCACTGGCCTTAGCGTAGACTGCCCAGTATTGTGTCATAATAAAGGCATTTTAAAATACAAGTTTAACTTCACCAAAACCAGGAATTTGAAGACTCATGAAGAAATGCTTCATTTAGTATTGATTTCATTAGATACTGATTTGACACTGGATTCCTCTTATTTATATGGGTGCCTTTAGGTCATAAAATAAACTCGATATTTTAGCTCATGAAATTATAGATAGCCTCACAAATGTCAAGAGACTTTGTGGGTAGGGATTTATGTTTAGAGTAGAATGGTATATACGTAGTCACGTTGAAACAGTCCACTGGAGGGGAAAATATTGCGGGTAAGAAGCAAAGCGTCTTCTTCCCAGGTTTCTTGGAAATTCATAGGCTGAGGCTGTTTGCTCATTGGGGGGCACTAGAAAACAATCCAAAGGGGAGAAAAAACCCTGTGACCCAGCAAGAGAGTGACCTGAGACTTTATTTAAAACAGTCCGTAATAGCTCACATTTAATATGAACTCGTCCTTAGAGCGGGCACCACCCCAAATACTTCACCTATTAACTCATTGAATTCTCTTGATGTGTAGGGGACTTCCCTGGAGCGACAGTGGTAAAGAATCCGCCTGCCATTGCAGGAGGCATAAGAGATGTGAGTTCAGTTGCTGGGTCAGGAAGACTCCCTGCGAAAGGAACTGGCAACCCACTCCAGTATTCTTCTCTGGAAAATCCCACGGAGAAGCCGGGTGGGCTACAGTCTAAGGGGTTGCAAAGAGTCGGACACAACTTAGTGACAAAACAATAGCCACGAATACTATAGGGCGTGGGGGCTGTTTTCATCTGTTAGAGATGGGCCGCCTGAAAAACAGAGGCTCAGCACTCAGCAGAGCAGGAGCCGTCAGACCTGAAATGGAGACACGCCATGTTACAGGCAGAAGATTTCAAGTGCCCAACATCTGGAACATGTCTGGTTTTGCTGAAACCAGAACATCTGATAGAAGCTCGATTTTCCTTGTAGATTATATTTTGCTTAAAGTGAAGGAATCATGGGTGGGAGCTGTTGTACTTCATTTTTATCAGCAAGAGAAGGAAAAAAAAAAAAAAAAAAACCCTCATTGATGATGAAGCTTCCTAGGAAGAGAGAGAGATGCGTGTGCGTGGAGGTGTGGGAGTGTCACCCAGAGCCCAGATGATGAGGAAAGATCACGCCAGGTGTAATCAGGGAGGAACCCTACACCTTAAGAAAGTGGGCTAAATACCAACACTGAAATGTATGAGTCGTTCCATGATCATTTTTTAAAAGCACTTCAGCTCAGCAATTGATATGGTAGGTCTTATCAAAGACTATACTCTTCCCTTAGAGGGTAAGGGTATGCATAGGAAACTCCTCTTTCCCCCCCTTTATTAATAATTTTATTTTTTAATTAGAATATAATTGCTTTACGATGCTGTGTTTTTAGTTTACAACAGTGTGAATCAGCCATCTGTATACCTTTGTCCCCTCCCTCTTGAGCCTCTGAGCCTGCGCTCCCTGCCCAGCCCTCTAGGCCACCATGGAGCTCTGAGCTGAGCTCTCTGTGCTGGGCAGCAGCTTGCCACACGCTAGCTCTTTTCCCCATGGTGCTGTGTACAGGTCAGTTCCACTCTCTCAGTTCTCCTAGAGTGAAAGTCTACTCATGGCAGAAAGGGGGATTCCACGTTCAGGGAAGCAGACGTAATCTGTAGTACATCTAGAAAAAAATGAGCCAACATTCCTTAAGAGGAGGTGTTTATTGATTTTATTTTTGTAAGTTGAAAAGCCTAAACTGTGTCATTAGGGCATCTTCCCACTAACGTGAATACATGAAGATCCTTAACAGGGATTTATTAACTCAGGGACTTGGCCAAAGAACATTCTGAAATGGAATGGCAACCATGTAAGTGTTACGACACAGTTCCTTAGGCAGACACTAACAATAAAACTCCAGTAGTCCTGGGATTCTCCCACCAGTTCGCTCTGTGAAGGCAGCCAGGATGTTAGCAGAGGATGTTGCACCGGGGTGTGAATGTTTCTCTTTGGGTCTGAATTATGTTCTGAGTTCCTTTTCCTCTTTTTGTACCTTTTCGTCTCCTTTGCTGTTACTTCCAGGACTTCCCTCTTCTTGGTTCAAAACCTCTGTTACAATTGTATCCGTGGAGCTTGCTTGTGTGTTTGCTTGTACACTTGCTCAGCTTGTGCTTTGCACGTCCTCTGCACTTACTGACGGTCTCCCGGGGCTGGACACCTTTTCATTTTTAATATTAGCACATTTGCTTGTTTAAAGAGGATGTTTGCTATTACTTATTGCTGATGATGAGGGAGTGAAATGAATCCTCCACACTCTGCTGATGGGCTGTCAGCAGGAAAAACTCCTCTTGGACAGTCATTTGGCCACACTTGTCAAGATGCTAAGAACGACGGTCTCCCTTGACCCTTTAATTTCACTTCTGGGAATGTATCCCAAGGAATTAATGCTAAATACAGAAGCGCTTTATGTAAATAGTCACACTATTTAACATAGCGCCCTCTCTGAGGAAGAAAGCAAGATAAATATTCAATGATGTGAGAATGACTGAATACAGAATAAAATGTTCTTCAGTCACTAATATTTTATACTTCAGGAATAAAGTGTATTCTGACAAGATAGAATTTTGATATAAAGCTTGAGAGTAAGACTCCCCATGGTGCTGTGTACAGGTCAGTTCCACTCTCTCAGTTCTCCTAGAGTGAAAGTCTACTCATGGCAGAAAGGGGGATTCCACGTTCAGGGAAGCAGACGTAATCTGTAGTACATCTAGAAAAAAATGAGCCAACATTCCTTAAGAGGAGGTGTTTATTGATTTTATTTTTGTAAGTTGAAAAGCCTAAACTGTGTCATTAGGGCATCTTCCCACTAACGTGAATACATGAAGATCCTTAACAGGGATTTATTAACTCAGGGACTTGGCCAAAGAACATTCTGAAATGGAATGGCAACCATGTAAGTGTTACGACACAGTTCCTTAGGCAGACACTAACAATAAAACTCCAGTAGTCCTGGGATTCTCCCACCAGTTCGCTCTGTGAAGGCAGCCAGGATGTTAGCAGAGGATGTTGCACCGGAGAGTGAATGTTTCTCTTTGGGTCTGAATTATGTTCTGAGTTCCTTTTCCTCTTTTTGTACCTTTTCGTCTCCTTTGCTGTTACTTCCAGGACTTCCCTCTTCTTGGTTCAAAACCTCTGTTACAATTGTATCCGTGGAGCTTGCTTGTGTGTTTGCTTGTACACTTGCTCAGCTTGTGCTTTGCACGTCCTCTGCACTTACTGACGGTCTCCCGGGGCTGGACACCTTTTCATTTTTAATATTAGCACATTTGCTTGTTTAAAGAGGATGTTTGCTATTACTTATTGCTGATGATGAGGGAGTGAAATGAATCCTCCACACTCTGCTGATGGGCTGTCAGCAGGAAAAACTCCTCTTGGACAGTCATTTGGCCACACTTGTCAAGATGCTAAGAACGACGGTCTCCCTTGACCCTTTAATTTCACTTCTGGGAATGTATCCCAAGGAATTAATGCTAAATACAGAAGCGCTTTATGTAAATAGTCACACTATTTAACATAGCGCCCTCTCTGAGGAAGAAAGCAAGATAAATATTCAATGATGTGAGAATGACTGAATACAGAATAAAATGTTCTTCAGTCACTAATATTTTATACTTCAGGAATAAAGTGTATTCTGACAAGATAGAATTTTGATATAAAGCTTGAGAGAAGACTACAGATGTCTAAAACACACACTGAAGAAATACTTGGGTGAAAACTACTGCCGGTTTAGTTTAATCACCTTAGGGTGATGGAATTAAAGGTGATTGCTTCTATTTTTCGGGTTTAGCCACATGTCAGTAGCAAGCTTGTTCTATTAATAGTTAAATAGGGACAAACAAAAAGCAAGTCCAACTCTCAGGAAAATTTTCCTAAGTGCAACTTGTAAGGTTAATTCTCAAGATGATGTTTTTAAGCAGGGGCTGAGGGAATGAGATTAGGGAAACAAATTGACGAAAGACTTTTTGAACAAGGGTGACTGGCGAGCAGTAGCTGGGCAAGGAGCTTGTAAAGACTGAGCTGACCTCCAGGACGCTGGGGAGAGATGACCCTTGAGCACCTCAGACAACGGGAAACTCCAGGTTACAGCTCACTGGAATCCTGAGGTTTTATTGGCCATGCGCCAGTCTGCAGCCCTGTTCCAACCACCCGAGTATTTTATAACATGGTAAAGACTGTATTGTTTCAAACAGTTCAGAGTTTTACACACAACCTGGCCGTCATCCAAAGGCGTTTCCAATGGGCCAAAACTATCAGCAGCCACCCAGCTCCTCGGCCGCGGCCGCCTGATTAATGACGTTCAACCAGAGGGTCCTCCGTCAGGCTCATCTGTGCGGCAGACCCCAGGACCAATAGGATCTTTGAGACCTGAAGAGTGTCTATACATTTTGCAGTGGATTTTTTTTAAACAGGGATGGAACATTAGAAGTGAGAGGTCTGGTGTGGTGTGATTCGGGTTGACTGAATACAACAGGCTCTGACTCACTAAACAGCCAAGGATTCTCTTTGTCCCAGATGCTGTTCCCCCTGCAGAGTATTTGTTATGGCATGGAGCTACTCAAGTTCCTCCTCCTCAGCCCCTGCCCTTCTTTTAAATCACTCCCTATGTGACTTAGTTGATTTACCCCAAGGGCTTAGATCTGATTCTTTTAAAAAACAAACATAACATTAAGCATTTTTCATTGATACTTTTCCTACACATTAGTAAGTGCATTCAAGCCCTTTCCATCACATCCTTACTAACTTACTCTGTGCCAGCTCTATACTAGGTCATTTACATACAGTCACTCCTTTACTCTTTGCAAAAGCCCCATGAAATAGTTGTTATTGCCATTTTACCCATTTGAAAATGAACACATGGAAAGGTGGAGAATCTTCCCCCAGGCTGGCCTTGGGGCTTACAGTTGGCAGAGACAGACTGTGAAACAAACAGAGTCCACGTCGGGGGCTCACCGCCCAACCCGCCCACCTCTCACAGTCGTTCCGAGTCTCAGACTTTCTAGCTACAGTCGTCAGTGACACTAGAATTTTCACATGGAGTGTGCACAGAGTGTTTCTTTACTGCTTCATTAAAATAGAACATAGAAATTGTTGAAGAGAGATTTTTCCAAAACTACAGTTGAGAGGAATAGAACATCTGTGGATGCTGATGCTAGCTTTTGGTTCTCTCTAGGGAAAAAATATAGGTTTGCATCCTTGTTAGTTTTTCTGATTTGCAAGATAGGATGTCTTTGACACTCAAAATATTTATTGCGGTCTAAATGATACAGTAGCTATCTGAAACACATTTGCCGCTATCATTAATTGCATGTGACTTTGTTTCACGTCTTGAAATGTCACCGATGAGGTTGGCCGTGTGAAAACGAAGGAAGGGCCTGTGGAGTCAGGACTGACTTACTTCCATCCTGTAATCAGCCATGTCTGCCATCCATCTGACCAGCGGGAAATGAAAGTGAGATTTTACTAGTGGCCACTCAGACATTCCAGTCATTCCAGTCAATAGCTTTCTTTCAATTACAAAAAACCCTGGCTGTGGATTTTTTTAAACCAAATTACAGTATATGATAAAGCAAGAACCACAGGCTTCAAGAAAAAGACTATCTTAACACCATAAAAGGCTCCATGCAAGCCCTTTATTCCAACTTGGTTCCCTTGCTTAATGAGCGTCAGTGCAAACCCATCCCTTGGTTTGGCTTCACTTCTGTTTCCTTGACACAGTCTATTTATTTATTTAATTTTTATTGGAGTTATAATTGATTTGCAATGTTATGATAGTTTCTGCTGTATCAGTTATGCAAATACATATAGCTACTCTTTTAAAAATCATTTTCCCATGTAGAACATTACCGAATATTGAGTGGAGTTCCCTGCGCTGTACAGCAAGTCCTTATTAGCTCTCATATGTACAGTTCCTGCTTCCCTGGTGACTCAGACGGTAAAGAATCCTCCCAGGAGACCTCCGTCTGATCTGGGAAGAGCCCCCGGAGGAGGCACGGCAGCCGGCTCCGGCACTCTTGCCTGGAGAACCCCAGGGACAGAGGACCCTGGCCGGCTGCAGTGGTCACAGACGAGGCAGAAAAGACTTCGCGGGCTTCCCTGGTGGTCCAGTGGGTAAGGACACCACCTTGCAGTGCAAGGGGCGCCGGTTCGAGCCCTGGCCTGGGAAGATCCCGCGTGCAGTGGAGCGGCTGGACCCATGTGTCCAATTACCGAGCCAGAGCTCTGGAGCGCATGCGCCCGGAGCCAGTGCTCTGCCACAAGAGAGGCCACTGCGATGGGAGGCCCACACGGGCCGAAGAACAAAGATGGATGAAAATAGAGAAATCAAAGACCAATAGCAGTGGCCCGCCCGGCCCCCTCCCTCTGCAACCCAACACCGCCACCCCTCCCCCTCCCCCAAAAAAGAAACGACTTCGCGACTGAACAGCAGTGCCTCACTGTGGTTTGGGGATTAGAAAGGTTAAGTGATAGGCACAAAATCATTTTCCTCACTTGTAAAATGGCTAAAAAAATACCTACATTACAAAGTTTTCATTAGGATTGTGAATAATATTTCAGAATAGTCAGCAGGATGTCTGGAATATAGCAAGCGTTCAGTAAATGGTAGGGAGTATTATTTTATGTGTGTTATTTTCCTTTAGCATCAACCCTGTGGGGATGAGGTCACAGTGGGACCTTAGCTGGCACCAGGCAATATAATTACATGTAGCCTGTGCTGGGCTGTGCTAAGTCATGTTCAACACTTGATGACCCCATGGACTGTAGCAGTCCTCGTCCATGGGTCAAAATTGGTTTGGCTTCACTTCTGTTTCCTTGACACAGTCTATTTATTTATTTAATTTTTATTGGAGTTATAATTGATTTGCAATGTTATGATAGTTTCTGCTGTATCAGTTATGCAAATACATATAGCTACTCTTTTAAAAATCATTTTCCCATGTAGAACATTACCGAATATTGAGTGGAGTTCCCTGCGCTGTACAGCAAGTCCTTATTAGCTCTCATATGTACAGTTCCTGCTTCCCTGGTGACTCAGACGGTAAAGAATCCTCCCAGGAGACCTCCGTCTGATCTGGGAAGAGCCCCCGGAGGAGGCACGGCAGCCGGCTCCGGCACTCTTGCCTGGAGAACCCCAGGGACAGAGGACCCTGGCCGGCTGCAGTGGTCACAGCGAGGCAGAAAGACTTCGCGGGCTTCCCTGGTGGTCCAGTGGGTAAGGACACCACCTTGCAGTGCAAGGGGCGCCGGTTCGAGCCCTGGCCTGGGAAGATCCCGCGTGCAGTGGAGCGGCTGGACCCATGTGTCCAATTACCGAGCCAGAGCTCTGGAGCGCATGCGCCCGGAGCCAGTGCTCTGCCACAAGAGAGGCCACTGCGATGGGAGGCCCACACGGGCCGAAGAACAAAGATGGATGAAAATAGAGAAATCAAAGACCAATAGCAGTGGCCCGCCCGGCCCCCTCCCTCTGCAACCCAACACCGCCACCCCTCCCCCTCCCCCAAAAAAGAAACGACTTCGCGACTGAACAGCAGTGCCTCACTGTGGTTTGGGGATTAGAAAGGTTAAGTGATAGGCACAAAATCATTTTCCTCACTTGTAAAATGGCTAAAAAAATACCTACATTACAAAGTTTTCATTAGGATTGTGAATAATATTTCAGAATAGTCAGCAGGATGTCTGGAATATAGCAAGCGTTCAGTAAATGGTAGGGAGTATTATTTTATGTGTGTTATTTTCCTTTAGCATCAACCCTGTGGGGATGAGGTCACAGTGGGACCTTAGCTGGCACCAGGCAATATAATTACATGTAGCCTGTGCTGGGCTGTGCTAAGTCATGTTCAACACTTGATGACCCCATGGACTGTAGCCCGCAGGCTCCTCTGTCCATGGGGTTCTCCAGGCAAGATGACCGGAGTGGGTTGTCATGGCCTCCTCCAGGGGGTCTTCCCAGCTCAGAGACTGAACCCGGGTCATATCTCGTACATGGGCAAGTGGGTTCTTGATCACTAGCACCCGGGAAGCCCACATGTGGCTTAAGTAGGGCATTTCATCATTACAGACACTATATTAGTAGGAAAATTAACAGTAGAGGTAGGAATATTATACGTTACCTTGTATGTTCCTATGAAAAGTCCAGATTTCACCTGAATGAACTACGATACTGTTTTGTTTTCAGAGAGTGGCGGGGGTCTTGCAAGTATTATGAAGCTCTTTTCAAAAGGCATTTTCTCGCCTGTTTTTTCCCAATATGCTCTTATCCAAATAAACCATGTTTCTGTTGGAGTTGAAACAGGGATGAAAGTCAAACCATCATGACTGAAAAGGCAAAGGTCCACACTCATTGAAGTGGAATATCGTCTTTAAGATATTCTGAGTGTGGAAGGGATCAATCTATCAAATGCTCCAGTGTCACATGCTCTGTAGCAAAGGGCAAGACTTGATGTTAAAGGGGCAGGCGTGAGTCTCTCATTAGGTTTCAGGGCTTCATTTACAAGCCAGTTAGAAACCCAGCGTCGATTCCAGGGGCTCTAGTGATTTGTACGTTGTTTTCCTCTGGATTATTTTGTCCTGTTCAGCCTTATGACTCACAGTATACTGTACCGTGAGCCTGAATGCCTCCCCATGCATTTGCTTGTACTAAATCAGGGATCGCTACTCACCAAGTGATAAGCACAAAATCATTTTCCTCACTTGTAAAATGGCTAAAAAAATACCTACATTACAAAGTTTTCATTAGGATTGTGAATAATATTTCAGAATAGTCAGCAGGATGTCTGGAATATAGCAAGCGTTCAGTAAATGGTAGGGAGTATTATTTTATGTGTGTTATTTTCCTTTAGCATCAACCCTGTGGGGATGAGGTCACAGTGGGACCTTAGCTGGCACCAGGCAATATAATTACATGTAGCCTGTGCTGGGCTGTGCTAAGTCATGTTCAACACTTGATGACCCCATGGACTGTAGCCCGCAGGCTCCTCTGTCCATGGGGTTCTCCAGGCAAGATGACCGGAGTGGGTTGTCATGGCCTCCTCCAGGGGGTCTTCCCAGCTCAGAGACTGAACCCGGGTCATATCTCGTACATGGGCAAGTGGGTTCTTTATCACTAGCACCGCCGGGGAAGCCCACATGTGGCTTAAGTAGGGCATTTCATCATTACAGACACTATATTAGTAGGAAAATTAACAGTAGAGGTAGGAATATTATACGTTACCTTGTATGTTCCTATGAAAAGTCCAGATTTCACCTGAATGAACTACGATACTGTTTTGTTTTCAGAGAGTGGCGGGGGTCTTGCAAGTATTATGAAGCTCTTTTCAAAAGGCATTTTCTCGCCTGTTTTTTCCCAATATGCTCTTATCCAAATAAACCATGTTTCTGTTGGAGTTGAAACAGGGATGAAAGTCAAACCATCATGACTGAAAAGGCAAAGGTCCACACTCATTGAAGTGGAATATCGTCTTTAAGATATTCTGAGTGTGGAAGGGATCAATCTATCAAATGCTCCAGTGTCACATGCTCTGTAGCAAAGGGCAAGACTTGATGTTAAAGGGGCAGGCGTGAGTCTCTCATTAGGTTTCAGGGCTTCATTTACAAGCCAGTTAGAAACCCAGCGTCGATTCCAGGGGCTCTAGTGATTTGTACGTTGTTTTTCCTCTGGATTATTTTGTCCTGTTCAGCCTTATGACTCACAGTATACTGTACCGTGAGCCTGAATGCCTCCCCATGCATTTGCTTGTACTAAATCAGGGATCGCTACTCACCAAATGAAAATCATTTTGTTAGAGACAGAGCTAGAACCAGAAAGTTACCTACTTGCTTGGATGAAGAACACTTTGACCTTTGTTTATTACAGCCATCTCAAAGCATCAGGGTGGGCATTAAGGCCACGGTTTTGTTTTAAATTAAGTGCTACTAAAAAGCATAAGACTAATAGCACCAAGTAAAGTTGACTGTTTTTCTGGCAAGCAATATGTGCATTTCCCCTCACTACTGAAGCCAGTAAAATTCAGTGTGACTGTGGCAGTTTCCCTGCTGTTCGAGTTCTTAGACTCTTGTCTAAATGGCACCAAAATAGCTGGATGAAAAGTGAATGCTTCAGTTGGCCACTCGGATTCTGCCAAAGGTTAGAATGCAGTGATTTTAAGCCATCCAGATGGTTCATCATATTTTCTCCCTCTTTACCCCATATTTTGGCCATGTGTAGGTACCCATTTAAACTTTATCCATAAAGACATTTCATGGATCTGTCATTTCCAGTGTGGAACCCAAGAAAGAGTATCAGATATCTCTTCAAAGAAGATATCTCATTTTAAGTCTGTGCTTTTTCTATCTCTCTTAGTTTGAGCTAAAATAATCTCCTGTTCTGCCAAAACCATGTTGGGTTTTTTTAGGTTTATGTACGCTTTCGACAAGCAGCCTATGAGATGATGATGTATCCATATGAGATAGGGCGCTTTCAAAAGACAGAATATATCCATCAACAAGAACGTTTGTTGGAGTTGAAACAGGGATGAAAGTCAAACCATCATGACTGAAAAGGCAAAGGTCCACACTCATTGAAGTGGAATATCGTCTTTAAGATATTCTGAGTGTGGAAGGGATCAATCTATCAAATGCTCCAGTGTCACATGCTCTGTAGCAAAGGGCAAGACTTGATGTTAAAGGGGCAGGCGTGAGTCTCTCATTAGGTTTCAGGGCTTCATTTACAAGCCAGTTAGAAACCCAGCGTCGATTCCAGGGGCTCTAGTGATTTGTACGTTGTTTTCCTCTGGATTATTTTGTCCTGTTCAGCCTTATGACTCACAGTATACTGTACCGTGAGCCTGAATGCCTCCCCATGCATTTGCTTGTACTAAATCAGGGATCGCTACTCACCAAATGAAAATCATTTTGTTAGAGACAGAGCTAGAACCAGAAAGTTACCTACTTGCTTGGATGAAGAACACTTTGACCTTTGTTTATTACAGCCATCTCAAAGCATCAGGGTGGGCATTAAGGCCACGGTTTTGTTTTAAATTAAGTGCTACTAAAAAGCATAAGACTAATAGCACCAAGTAAAGTTGACTGTTTTTCTGGCAAGCAATATGTGCATTTCCCCTCACTACTGAAGCCAGTAAAATTCAGTGTGACTGTGGCAGTTTCCCTGCTGTTCGAGTTCTTAGACTCTTGTCTAAATGGCACCAAAATAGCTGGATGAAAAGTGAATGCTTCAGTTGGCCACTCGGATTCTGCCAAAGGTTAGAATGCAGTGATTTTAAGCCATCCAGATGGTTCATCATATTTTCTCCCTCTTTACCCCATATTTTGGCCATGTGTAGGTACCCATTTAAACTTTATCCATAAAGACATTTCATGGATCTGTCATTTCCAGTGTGGAACCCAAGAAAGAGTATCAGATATCTCTTCAAAGAAGATATCTCATTTTAAGTCTGTGCTTTTTCTATCTCTCTTAGTTTGAGCTAAAATAATCTCCTGTTCTGCCAAAACCATGTTGGGTTTTTTTAGGTTTATGTACGCTTTCGACAAGCAGCCTATGAGATGATGATGTATCCATATGAGATAGGGCGCTTTCAAAAGACAGAATATATCCATCAACAAGAACGTTTGTTGAATTTATACTGCATTTCAAACACTGGGCAAGGTAGTTGTTGTTTAGTCATTCGGTCATGTCTGACTCTTTGCGCCTACCAGGTTCCTCTGTCCATGGGATTTCCTAGGTAAGAATACTGGATTGGGTTGCCATTCCCATCTCTAGGAGATCTTCCTGACCGAGAGACTGAACCAGTATCTCCTGCATTGGCAGATGGATTCTTTACCACTGAGTCATGAGATGATTGGGCATTTGTGAAAAGGAGGTATTGTTCCTGCTTTCTAGGAACAAATTCGATTGTAGAGAAAGAAAATACATGCACACATTCATAGATATCTGTGTATATGTGTGTATATACGTATATACATATATGGGTATATGTGTGTGTGTACATAGATACATATATATATGAATGATAGCTACATTTAAAACGTCAATATTTGCTAAAATAATCAACAGGAACAGCTGCTGAACATAGCAGAGCAGACACTGTGGAGTGTGGCTCAGACTCCAGAGACCTTGCTGAGGGTGTGAAGCTTGAGGTGGGTCTTCCTGGAAACAGGGAAGCTTGGTAAATGCATAAGAGAACAGACCCTTTCTAGCTAATGAGAAGAGAAAGACGTCCAGGTGCTCACATGAACAGTTCATCCCAGTGTTCTTGGAACTTGCTCTGTTTTAAGGCTAGAAGTCCTATGTTCTAGGAGACGGCAGTCCGTGGCAAACTGGGAAGGTGGATCACCCTACAATGTAGTACCGTGTGTGACCAGGTCTGGAAATGATAGGCATGTTTATTTTTTTATGAAAAAATATTTTTCAAAAAATGTATTTCATATCTCATCTTCTGTTAACCTCTTCTTGCATTCTTCTTCACAAATACCTTGACTTGCTAATTAGTTGCTTGTAATGGCTAGTGCCACCCTGCTAGCCAAAAATCCTTAGGTTAACGATGGAAGGATTGTTCTTTGTGTCCCAACACCTTTGGATGCCGTCCCTTTTATCAGCCTTCTGGGAGCCATGTGCTCACTGAGTTCCAGTCCATCCTCCCTGACTCTGTGCCATTGCATATGCGGCGGAAATGCCCTTTCTTCTTGTCCCCCAAATATTCAGTAATTATGCTCCGTTGAGGAACAGACCAAAGAAGTTCTTCCGTAAAGCCCTCCCTGCTCCCACCTGCCTTAGGCAAATGATCCATCAGTAACTTCCCATCACTTCTGTTTTGTTGGTTGCATCTCTCCTGTATGGCTTCCCTGGCTGCCCAGATGGTCAAGACTCTGCCTGCCATGCGGGAGACCTGGGTTCGATCCCTGCGTCAGGAAGATCCCCTAGAAAAGAAATGGCACCCACCCCAGTACTCTCGCCAGGGACATGCCATGGCAGACGAGTCAGGGGAACTGCCATCTAGGGGCTCTCTCCTATGTCATCTCACTGAAAGCGAAAAAAGCATCTTTTTTATTCTCATTTTTTTCCTACCATCTCACCATGAACATCATATATGGTAGCTGTTAAGGCTGTTTCTTGTTGGGAAGGATTGAAGGCAAAAGGAGAAGGAGGGTGGAGGATGAGATCATTAGATAGCATCACCAGTTCAACAAACGTGAAGTTGAACAAACTCCAGGATTTCGTGGGCCTCCCTAGTGGCTCAGGGAGTGAAGAATTTGCCTGCAGTGCAGGAGTCCCGGGTTTGATCCCTGGATCGGTAAGGTTTCCCTGGAGAAGGGAATGGCAACCCACTCCAGTATTCTTGCCTGAGAGATCCTATGGAGACGACCTTGGCAAGCTATAGTCCATGGGGTCGCCAAGAATCGGAGGCAACTTACCAACTAGACAGCAACAACAAGTTGTCAAAACCAAAAATGATTTGAAACAACACTTGTCTTGAGGTTTTCTTCATTTCTTCATTTTCTACCTCTCGCCTCTCTAAAGTGATTCCCTTCAGCCAAAATGATGACAAATGTAGAAAGCTTTTGGATATTATCCAGTGGATAAAGGGCCCTTGAGTTTAACTGTCTCCTAATGGGATGAGTAAGTCACTACCTGAAATGTTTCTTCCGTCATAGGTGAGAAAGGGCCCACTGCCTTTCTGTTTGTGATGTGAGGAAGCCAGGATGCCTAAGATGCTGTCATCGTTAGCAGAGAGCATCACCATCCCGGTCAGCTGCTCCCGAGCTGTCTCCAGGCAACCACAACACAGCCACGTTAGCGTGGCCGTGTCGTTTTAGAGGAGCGTGTAACCTTTCTAAAGAGACTTGCAGACAAGGTTTTTGCTCAACTGTGACTCATCTTAGAGTCAACTCTTTTTCCTGGATCCAACCAGGGAACTCTGAGTAAGTTTACTTTGCCACGTCCCAAAGAAACCCCGGATGACCCCCGCTCAGCCCTGTGCTGTGAGCAGAGACTTTCGGGTCACCCGAGGAACAGCCGTCTGTGACCGGCTGCCGTTCGCAGTGATGACCTTGGCTCACAGAACCCAGATAGAATGTGCCGCAGCTCAGGAAGTCAGGGCAGTGCGGGAATCAGAGCCCGTGCCCACAGGCCATTGTCTCAACATCCTTGGGCTTGCCGACCCTGTCTGGGCAGAGGCACACATATCACAAGCCATATTTAGGTGTGGGTAATCAGTGGTGACTACGTCACAGGCCCATTAGCTTCTTAGAGACGGCTTTTTTAAAAAAATTGTTTTTATTTATTTATGGCAGTGCTGGGTCTTCCTTGCTGTGTGTGGGCTTTCTGTAGTTGCAGCGAGTGTGGAGGGCTTCTGGCTCGTCGCGGGGCCCATGCTTCTTGCGGTGGGTTCTCTGTGGAGCACCGGCTCTCAGGTGCATGGGCTCAGTAGCTGTGACTCACGGGCTTAGTTGCTCTGAGGCACATGGGATCTTCCCAGACCAGGGACCAAACCCATGCCTTGGTAGCTGACCTCTCGTCCCCTGGGCCACCAGGGACATGCCAGACTTCTTTCAGTATTATCGGAGGAACTTCTACTGTCACTTTAAGTCAGAAACTTGTTAAAACTCCTGGAAAAAACCACTGAAAGAAGGGAGTCACTTTGAAAGGGGACAGTGGTCCAAATGGTTTGGAAGCAAAGTTGATGCACATTGTTGGAAGAAGCTGTGAAATAAAGCATTTTTATGACGTTTTTATTATGGTGATGGTGGCTGGTTTCCAACACAGAGTTACTTCTATAGCCCTGTCCACGTCCATGAAGTTACCAAACTGTCTAAGGATATCAGACTTGTCTTCTAGTTAAGATGACCAACTCTTCTAATATCAGGTGGTTATTTACAGCTTTCGAATCTTGATTTATGCTCTGCCACTGAATATTCGTCTATGCCAGCTGACATCAGTTGACCTGTGGTTTTACCTTAAAGTGCAGCTGAAGTATCTTGAAATTTTAAAAGATGGGGAAAAAGTGTAAAGATGGATTTCTTCCTTTGAACATCTCCTCAAAATTTATTTCCACTGACCACACTCCAGATGGCTTCCAATAATGAACGAAAAGGACATATCCTGAATGTGGCTCATGTGTACAGCCCAGACACTTCAACTGAAATGAGCACTTAGCCTGCTGTCTTATAGAACTGTTTGCCATAGTAATAATGTAACACCCACATTTTGTCGAAAGCCTCTCAGTGAATAGTGAGTGCTTCAAGAATAGGTACAGTGAATGATCTTTGAATACTTCATGTTTAGTACTGTGCCGGCCCCACAAAATAATGCTCAGTAAATGCTTCTTTAAATGGAATTCTTTTGACATAATGTCAGGCTCCCAAGAAAACCAGATGGTTGAAGGTTGCTGAGTATATTACTTTGCTACATTGAGTATCAGTTGGGTCTTTTTAATGTTTGAATAGATCAAATTTAGTTGCTAACAGCCTTCAGCCATCTCACATTCTTATGATTATTTTGTTGAAGGGTACTAACTGTTGGGTGCATTTACAGTTCAAAAATCAGCCAGTGAAATGACCCAGTCTTCAAATATTGTTGTTTTTGGAAAAGACAGAGATTTAAAGCAGGTAAAGGTTGAATTGGAGAAGAAAATGGCAATCCACTCCAGTATTCTTGCTGGGAAATCTCACGGACAGAGGGTCCAGTGGGCTATAGTCCATGAAGTCAAAAAGAATCAGACACGACTTAGCAACTAAAGAAGAACAAATCGATAGAAAAGTAGCATCGCCAAACCACTGCCCTGTTTTCTTCACCAGCAGAAGAGATTCCATCGGACAGGCGTCTCTCTCTGGTCATTACTCTGGCTTGCACACCCTCCTGGCACTCTCATGGCTATCTTTTACCAAAAGAGAGAGAAAGAAGGGGGAAAAAAGTGGTCTGTGGCTCTAAGCTTTTCACATAGTCACATGCAAGAAACAGGAACTTCAGCTCTCTGTCTTTGGGGCAGTTTGTTAAGGATGATATTACATCTCCAGGGTCTAATTCATACAAACATTAGCTTGTGATGGATAAAACAAATGTGAGATCTTATAATAAATAAATATCACCGTTTCATATGAACCAGAACATCGAGAGACCTGAGTATAAAAATACAATATGCTCAGAAATATGGGGGCCATAACTGAGGAAAGAAAAGATGTGCCACAGTGAGTTGAGAAATATGATTCAGCAAATGATCCAGACCAAAAAGCATTTTGAAAAGAGAGCTCTACTTAAATGCAGCCGTCTCTAATAATTGATCTGCATTTCTAAAGTGCTCCACACTGGGCCACACAAAGTAAACCTGACTCAAGGGAGGATTTTTTTTTAATTATATTTTATACATGTATTATCATCTTAATATACAAAGGTGATAATTTGTGCTTATAAAATATTATAGTTGTTAGTGGATTTCTGTTTCAGAGTAAGTAGAAATGTTGAGATTATGAAGAATTTCAATTTTGAACCACTAACATTTACTAACATGAGATTAAACCCTCAGGGACTTCCCTGGTGGTCTGGTGATCAAGAATTTGTCTTCCAATGCACAGGACACAGGTTCGGTCCCTGGTCAGGGAACTAGATCCCACATGCAATGGGCGACAGAGTCTGAGCACCACAAGGTGAGATATCCCGTATGTCACAAAGAAGATCTCAACGTGCTTCAACGAAGGTCCAGTGCAGCCAAATAACTGAATAATAATAATTAAAAAATAATAACAGCCTCGTTTATCCACAGTATCATGAGAGAATGAAAATGATGAACTGCCTAAATAGCTGAAGCATATCTCTCTTGGTAAATGGTATTTTTAGCTTGAAATACTTGAATCGAAGCCTCACGTGCTCTGGACCACATCTCTGAGCTTCAGCATATTTATAACACTCAGGTCAGTGAGGAAAGGGAAACCATTCACTTACGTTGTGTTACAGCACACATGCTGGTTTCATGGGGGCTTAGTCTTGTCACTTTATCCATTGAAAAGATATTCCATTGTGTATAATTGATTTTCATACCATGAAAAGAGAATCTGTGTTGCTTATAAACCTTACTGGTTTATTGTGAAGGTAGTAAAACAATACATATAAACATCCATTGAACCTGGCATGTGCCCAGTAAAAACTTGCTGATGGAACTTGGTATAACAAGTATAAGAAGCACGGATCATGTCCCCTGAAAAGCACCCTTACAGGCGGACCTTAGTGTGCAGTGTTTTTTTACAGCGAACCGATGAGGTCAGCACCTGGGAATGGGAGGAACGGATCGAGGGTGAAGCCCACTTATCACTCAACCTCCAGATCGGCTCTGGATGGAACTCCTCAGCACTGGCCCAGATGGGCCTGCGTGGCCAGGCCACTTGCACATGGATCAGCTACTGGAAATGACCTCGGTGAGGTGGTCCTTCGTAACTGAGGCAATCTCTAAAGGGCTAGGGTGTTAGAGCCAGGACTCGATGAACTGGGTAAAGCAAAGATTAAACCATCCGTGCAAAAATTAAAACAGCACCAAAAATGGAGTGATCAGGGTAACTAATATTTTAGTAAAATTAAAGAATCAGAATTCACACAAGAATCCACAAAGAACAAAATCCCAAGAGTTAAATGCCCACAGGCTGTTGTTTGTCTGTTTGATGGTCCAATGAGGGAAACTGTCCTTTCCAATCAGATGATGGTTCTTGGGTCCTCAGAAGTGTTAGATCTTCACTGTGCAGACTTGACAGTTGGCGAAGGCATGCAAATTGGCTGGGCGGTGCAGGATTCTATTTATGGTCTTTTCTTTTTTTTTATGTGTGTACACAGTGGCCCCTAAAGCTGTGTTTAATAAGAGGTCAGAGGCTGAAGGGGAGATTTAAACAAATCCTGAAACACTGACTTGAGCTTTCAAAACTTTGGAGTGGAGCAACGAACGGAACATGGGAAATAAATTAGGCGGTAAACGAAGCTGTTCAGAGTGTGTTCAGTGCTTCATTTTGTGTGTTTTTCCCCAAAAGGATTCTTTGTCAGGCAACATCTATTAGCATAGACTGAGAAAAGCTGGTGTTATGTGAAAATACACAGCATTTGAAGCAAGGTCTCAGTGGCTCCATGTTGACTAATGTGTGTGAAATTCATGATGCTGCGTCATTTTTTCCCCCCATTTCTTGAATTTGCTTAGGGTCATGGAGGTGGCCCAGTGGGATCAGCCTCAGATTTTGTGATCTGCGCGGTATTTTAGCTGTCAACGGTACTGCACAGGTCAGGAAGTGAACACCAAGCAAGTGCCAGTGGGCAAGTAATGGACCTGCATTACCTGTGGTACCTGTGCCTGGCCGCACGGAACACCTGTCAGCAAGAATTGCTGCTTTTAACTTCACCTGTCTCATAGTGTCAATCTGTGACCATGAGTGTGTGGATTCCTTCCTTTCCACTTCCCTCATCTGAAGAAGAGGAAGAGTGGTTCGTTTCCCAAGGGGTTTTCAGGAGGAAAGTCAGTTCTCCAAGTGCAAAGAGTGGTTGAACAGTGGAGAGTTTGTGGGAGAACTTGTTTGACCTGTTACCCTAGCGGTCTGCATGGAAGATTTTGTAGAGAAAGAGTTAAGGAACAGCCACTCCACACACACCCACACACAGAAGTGTCACCCAAGAAAATCACATTTGGGAATCACTGTTGAGATTTTGTAGCCACAGCAGGTTCTGTTGTGTGACTGTTCAGAGATTGATGTACACAGTATGCATCTTTTCTTTTTAATTTTGGCCCCTTTTATTGTTTTTATTTATTCATTTTCATCTGTCTATTCTTTGGCCTGTGTGGGCCTCCCATCACAGTGACCTCTCTCACTGCAGAGCACCGGCTGTGGGCGCATGCGCTCCAGAGGGCTGGCTTGTAATTGGACACACCTGTTCAGCTGCTCCGTGGCATGTGATTTCTTCCCGGGCCAGGGATTGAACCGGTGCCCCTTGCCCTGCAAGGCGGACTCTTTACCCACCGGACCACCAGGGAAGCCCCACAGTGTGCATCTTAAGCAGGAGAGATTTCATTCTTTTTTATTTTGTTGAAGCAAAGGAGGATTTCATTTAAGTGTATTTTTTTAAACTATTTATTCTAATTTGGAGGATAATTTCTTTACAATACATGGACATAAATGAATTGGCCACAGGTATACAATTTCTTTACAATACACGGACATAAATGAATTGGCCACAGGTATACAATTTCTTTACAATACACGGACATAAATGAATTGGCCACAGGTATACATGAGTCCCCTCCCTTCTGGATCCCTCTCCACCCTCTCTCCCCACCTCATCCTCTCAGAGCACCGGCTTTGAGTTCCCTGTGTCAGACAGCAAACTCCCGCTGGCTGTCGGCTTCACATATAGGAATATATGTGCTTCAGTGCGAACCATCCACCTTTCCTTCCTCTTTAAGTACTCTTCTCACATGAGTGGTATTGCGGTGCTTCTAGACCCTCAAGAAGAGGTCAGGAAATGGTTCTGATGGATTAAAATCCTTCTATTTTGTCAAATTCATCTGTTGTAGGGAATCTTACCAAAATTAAAATAAATATATATAAATCCTTATTTCAGTCGAGCACTCATCTCATATGCCAGAGGACTGGAGTAAACATTGCAGATGGGGTTATGCTTGAATACAGTCATTTTTATTTTTCTGTAAGAGAACACTTTAAGCAGTGTGGTTTAAAAAGCTAAAGCCTAAGCTAAAAATACCATAGCATATTAATAGGAGCCTATTGACTACACTTAGGAATGTCCTGGTGCCAAAATAGTTCACCAGAATGCCGCAGCATATTGCAAGGGAAAATAATAATTAGTACTCAATGAGCCACATAAGTCCTACATTTAACTGGAAATATATATATATATATATATATATATATGTATTATTTAACATCATGCATAAATAAATATTTTTAGCCTCAGAGCATCTTTTAAAAACCTATTTATTAATTTATTGGTTTGCTTATTACAACCGTAAAATCAGAGTTTGAATGACACATAGTATTTGCATTTTTAAATTGTATAGTAGAAACCATTAAGTAAGCAAACAGTGAAATTACATGTGTGTCATATGAGGCGGGAGACCGGTGCTTGCCTGCAGGGGATTTACCAAAAAAGTGTGCATCTTAAGCAGGAGAGATTTCATTCTTTTTATTTTGTTGAAGCAAAGGAGGATTTCATTTAAGTGTATTTTTTTAAACTATTTATTCTAATTTGGAGGATAATTTCTTTACAATACATGGACATAAATGAATTGGCCACAGGTATACAATTTCTTTACAATACACGGACATAAATGAATTGGCCACAGGTATACAATTTCTTTACAATACACGGACATAAATGAATTGGCCACAGGTATACATGAGTCCCCTCCCTTCTGGATCCCTCTCCACCCTCTCTCCCCACCTCATCCTCTCAGAGCACCGGCTTTGAGTTCCCTGTGTCAGACAGCAAACTCCCGCTGGCTGTCGGCTTCACATATAGGAATATATGTGCTTCAGTGCGAACCATCCACCTTTCCTTCCTCTTTAAGTACTCTTCTCACATGAGTGGTATTGCCGGTGCTTCTAGACCCTCAAGAAGAGGTCAGGAAATGGTTCTGATGGATTAAAATCCTTCTATTTTGTCAAATTCATCTGTTGTAGGGAATCTTACCAAAATTAAAATAAATATATATAAATCCTTATTTCAGTCGAGCACTCATCTCATATGCCAGAGGACTGGAGTAAACATTGCAGATGGGGTTATGCTTGAATACAGTCATTTTTATTTTTCTGTAAGAGAACACTTTAAGCAGTGTGGTTTAAAAAGCTAAAGCCTAAGCTAAAAATACCATAGCATATTAATAGGAGCCTATTGACTACACTTAGGAATGTCCTGGTGCCAAAATAGTTCACCAGAATGCCGCAGCATATTGCAAGGGAAAATAATAATTAGTACTCAATGAGCCACATAAGTCCTACATTTAACTGGAAATATATATATATATATATATATATATATGTATTATTTAACATCATGCATAAATAAATATTTTTAGCCTCAGAGCATCTTTTAAAAACCTATTTATTAATTTATTGGTTTGCTTATTACAACCGTAAAATCAGAGTTTGAATGACACATAGTATTTGCATTTGTAAATTGTATAGTAGAAACCATTAAGTAAGCAAACAGTGAAATGTACATGTGTGTCATATATATGCATGTGTGTATATGTGAGGTTTCCCAGGTAGCTCTGGTACAGAATGTGGCAGCCGGTGCTGGGGACACACATCCCTGGGTTGAGAAGATCTTCTGGACGAGGAAAACTCTACCCACTCCAGTGTTCTTGGCGGGATATTCCCATGGATAGAGAGGTCTGGCAGTTACACAGAGCTGCGCAGAATCAGACATGACTGGGTGGCTGAGCATACATGCACTTGTGTATGTATATACACACAAGATAAAAACCCAGCCTGAATGTCCCTGGCCTCTCATGCCAGGCCTCTGTCTGAATCTCTTCCGCTCTGGGGGAGTCTAAGGGAAGTTCCACCACATGCCCAGCTGTGCGGACCAGGGCAGAGCTAAGGAAGCTGTCGGGGAAGTGTGGCTCCATTGGGCAGGGTGGACTGAGAGAAGGGAGTCCTTCCAGGAGCCAGGAGAGAGCAGGTCTAGGTCCAGACCCTTTGCAGGAGTCAGAGGCCCAACTGAGCATTGCTGGCAGAGAGGGGGCCCACTGGACAAATAGCTCAGGGTCCCTTTCCCTCTTTCCACACTCTTGCCAGGGCCTCCCGCTGGTTGACACCAATGAAAGTCAGAAGGTAAGGGCATCACTGTGGCAACACTTACAGGTTAGCTTCTCGGGGTGCTAAGGAGAGGGAACCCAAAGGGAGCTTGTTTCCAGAGGGCCAAACTCTTCTCTGGAGTGACCTATTAATCAAAGTGTATTTTATTACTTTGGGACGATCATTCAAATCTTGTTTATATACATTTAATCTATACATAATTCTGAATCGCTCCCCCGGCCCCCCCACCCCACAAAAAAACACACTAAAATGTACTAGTTTCATCCAGACAAGTGCTGAAGCTCTTAGGGGAGTAGAGAGATTGATTCTTATGAATCCAGTTTTCACCGACTCACTTACAGCTGTTCCAAGACTACATGACAGACACGGGAGAGAGAGCTCTGTGGGAGCGCGAGTACTGGCCGCTCCGTCAGCCCGACGGTGTGGCCCTGTGGGTGATAGCCTGTCAGGCTCCGCTGTCCGTGGGATTCGCCAAGCGAGAATACTGGAGTGGGGTGCCATTTCCTCCTCCCGGGGGAACCTTCCCAACCCAGGGACAGACTCTTTACCATCTGAGCCCTTTGAGAAGCTCTTTGCGGCTTTTTTAATGTTTCTAGTAAATATCATTAATAGAAAATTTGATTCTGTCAACTAAGAAACATGTCCTCTTTAGGAAGTCTTTGTGGTAAAGAGTGGTCTGCAGTCTTCTCCTTTCTCGAGTCACATGTCCCTGATCCTGTCACTTCTCAGACTAAAACATTCCTTTACCTGAAAGAAAGAATTGCCACGGCAGGTGTTTGCCTATCTCCAGGGGCTTTGCAGGGAGCCAAGAACACAGCCCATGAAACAGCAAGTCATATGCTATAAAGTCCATTCAACTTCCTAAAACTTGGTGAACCAGTAATCTTTACTTGCCTAGTACAGAGAAAAAGAAATATCTTTCCTCTTTGAAGCATGGAGGGAAAGATGGACCTTCTCCATGTTTTCCTTTGATTTTCTTTTTCCCTTTGGTGAGAGACCAGTCCATAAGTTAAAACCAAGCGAGGTGAAGACAGGGCTTCCTGCTTGACGTATTTTCCAAAGTCTCAGTTGTAAAACATGATAATAAGTTATTAATCAATCTCTGTTTGTTTTAGTAGGGTAGCTATTCTCCGTGGAGTCTGCTCAGACCGGGTAGGGAAAGCCCTTCAGGGTCTCCCCTCTAAAGGTTGCCCATGCAGCAACCTTTGCCAGCATTTGTGGACTTTCCCTCCTGGGCAGCTAAGACGTCCACCTGGCTTGGGAGCACATGAAGTCTTTAGTGAGGGCGTCAGCTGTGATTTATTATAAGCTGAGTTAATTCTCTTTCAATTTAAAGGCCTTTCATACGACCTAATCACTTTCTTTATTTCTCCCCCCTACAGAGCGAGCTGCCTACGGTTTTCACCGACTCACTTACAGCTGTTCCAAGACTACATGACAGACACGGGAGAGAGAGCTCTGTGGGAGCGCGAGTACTGGCCGCTCCGTCAGCCCGACGGTGTGGCCCTGTGGGTGATAGCCTGTCAGGCTCCGCTGTCCGTGGGATTCGCCAAGCGAGAATACTGGAGTGGGGTGCCATTTCCTCCTCCCGGGGGAACCTTCCCAACCCAGGGACAGACTCTTTACCATCTGAGCCCTTTGAGAAGCTCTTTGCGGCTTTTTTAATGTTTCTAGTAAATATCATTAATAGAAAATTTGATTCTGTCAACTAAGAAACATGTCCTCTTTAGGAAGTCTTTGTGGTAAAGAGTGGTCTGCAGTCTTCTCCTTTCTCGAGTCACATGTCCCTGATCCTGTCACTTCTCAGACTAAAACATTCCTTTACCTGAAAGAAAGAATTGCCACGGCAGGTGTTTGCCTATCTCCAGGGGCTTTGCAGGGAGCCAAGAACACAGCCCATGAAACAGCAAGTCATATGCTATAAAGTCCATTCAACTTCCTAAAACTTGGTGAACCAGTAATCTTTACTTGCCTAGTACAGAGAAAAAGAAATATCTTTCCTCTTTGAAGCATGGAGGGAAAGATGGACCTTCTCCATGTTTTCCTTTGATTTTCTTTTTCCCTTTGGTGAGAGACCAGTCCATAAGTTAAAACCAAGCGAGGTGAAGACAGGGCTTCCTGCTTGACGTATTTTCCAAAGTCTCAGTTGTAAAACATGATAATAAGTTATTAATCAATCTCTGTTTGTTTTAGTAGGGTAGCTATTCTCCGTGGAGTCTGCTCAGACCGGGTAGGGAAAGCCCTTCAGGGTCTCCCCTCTAAAGGTTGCCCATGCAGCAACCTTTGCCAGCATTTGTGGACTTTCCCTCCTGGGCAGCTAAGACGTCCACCTGGCTTGGGAGCACATGAAGTCTTTAGTGAGGGCGTCAGCTGTGATTTATTATAAGCTGAGTTAATTCTCTTTCAATTTAAAGGCCTTTCATACGACCTAATCACTTTCTTTATTTCTCCCCCCTACAGAGCGAGCTGCTTATTCCTCGATTCTCGAGACAGCTTCATCCAGACACCAGCCACGGTAAGAATTCGGTTGTTTTCTTTGGAAATTTTTGTTGCAGCGAACGGGGCATGGTGCAAGTGTGGTTCTCACCCAAGAAGGCTTCAGTGTGAAAAAAAAAAAAAAACAAGACATGGTGCGCGTGTGTGTTCTGTGACTATGTGAGCACAACTTCGCATGCGTCTGGATGAAGGTTTGGAGAGCTTTCTGGCAACAGAGCAGGGAGAAGTACTAACTCAGGCTTCTCTGATGGACTAGTTAGACTTACGCTGTGTTGAATTTGTTGTGCTTTTATCCCTTTACAGTCTCGCAAACTGAATCGAGGTGATAGAAGTATGGAGGAGGCTCAGGGATGAGCCCAGGCAACTTAAAAGTTGGAAAGTCAAGCCTGAAAGTGGTTCTTAGACAGCAGTCAATATGGAGAAATTTCCGTTCACTGGAGATGGTGACAGGATCACATTTTGTGTGTTTACGGCGACATCTTTAATTGCGTGAACTTCTTAGACGCTGGTAGTGTGGTCATTTCCAGTTTTTCTAGAGATATGGAATGAAAGTGGAGTGTTTAAGCCATAGTGCTCATGGCTTCGTTGTTGCTATTGGGTAATGAGTGTTTCTATAACTTAAACATGAAGAGAAGTCAGCTAAGTAATTGCAGGTTATGACAGCATTGTTTTTGTGCATATGCATGTGATAGCATTTTTTTTCATGTGATAGCATTTAATCACGTGAACGTCTTAGATGCCGGTACTGTGGTCATTTCCAGTTTTTCCAGAGATATGGAATAAAAGTGGAGCGTTTAAGCCATAGTGCTCATGGCTGGGTTGTTGCCATTGGGTAATGGATGTCGCTGTAACTTGAACATGGAGAGAAGTCAACTAACTAACTGCAGGGTATGACCGTATTGTTTTTGTGTGTATATACCTGACGGCATTTTAATCTCATGAACTTAGACGCTGGTAATCTGGTCCAGTTTTTTTAAAGGCATGGGATAAAAGGGGAACATTTAAGCCACAGTGATCATGGCTGGGTTGTTGGTATTAGGTAAGGGGTGTCACTCTAAGACCTGTGTTGGATTGTGATCCTTGTACTGTGAAACCTCTGCATGATTTTAATCTGTAAGAAGTCAACAATTATGATTTCTTCCAATCCCCATTGTGCACCACTTGGAACACAGTATAATAATACACCTGCTTTCACCGAAATCGTTATGGGTGATGTGGCCCGACGGCCTTCTTGGGACAGTGCTGCTCTCAGTTGGGAACATCTGTTCTAAGGAGTCAACACTAAGTTCTCTGAGTTTGTAAAATAAGGTGAGAAACTGGGGGCTCAAGGTCATGACAACCTCTTAGCCTTGCACTCATGTTTAGAAGGCATGATGAAGGACCCCAGACAATCTGGACGTGGGGGAAATGGGATTTTTCTCAGAGAGTTAAGCCCTCATATGAGTGCACAGACATGCAGTCCTCTAGTTGTTAAGTTTCCGTCTTCCAAGTGGCTCTCTGACTCTGGAGGATGATCTGTATGGTGCCATCACATGGTTTTACACCCTCTGGGTTCTGGCTGGACTCAGCCAATGGGACGTGCTGGTAGGAGGTCAGGGATGAGGAGGGTGAGATTGAGGAGTTTAGTGCCCTTCTATAGGTATACCTCATTTGACGACATCTCTCAACCAGAGGCCACCTGTTCCTGCAGTGAGCAAGGAGTGACTGGGATCCTTCATTTCTAGTTCAAGTACGGACTCTCTCTCTACCTTTCTTAAGCCTAGGAGTGTTATCAAGCCCTGTTAAAGATCCTCCTCAAATGATCTATATTGAGTGTGATATCTGTTTCCTTCTTAACAGATGTAACCTCTTCCTCTCTGTGAGTCTAGTTCTTCCCTCCCTCTTTCTCTCCTCCACCACAAAAGGGAGAGAATATCACCCTAATTCCTCTCTGTCTTTGTAGCTCATGTGCCAGCAGAACTCAAGTCTAGGAGCACTAATAAGTGTCTGTAGCACATCTCATGCTCTTTCCTAAACTCAAATATGTTGTCTCATTTAATCCCAACAATGACCCATCAGTTCTAATATCATGTTTTTAGGTTATCATGGGATAAAAGGGGAACATTTAAGCCACAGTGATCATGGCTGGGTTGTTGGTATTAGGTAAGGGGTGTCACTCTAAGACCTGTGTTGGATTGTGATCCTTGTACTGTGAAACCTCTGCATGATTTTAATCTGTAAGAAGTCAACAATTATGATTTCTTCCAATCCCCATTGTGCACCACTTGGAACACAGTATAATAATACACCTGCTTTCACCGAAATCGTTATGGGTGATGTGGCCCGACGGCCTTCTTGGGACAGTGCTGCTCTCAGTTGGGAACATCTGTTCTAAGGAGTCAACACTAAGTTCTCTGAGTTTGTAAAATAAGGTGAGAAACTGGGGGCTCAAGGTCATGACAACCTCTTAGCCTTGCACTCATGTTTAGAAGGCATGATGAAGGACCCCAGACAATCTGGACGTGGGGGAAATGGGATTTTTCTCAGAGAGTTAAGCCCTCATATGAGTGCACAGACATGCAGTCCTCTAGTTGTTAAGTTTCCGTCTTCCAAGTGGCTCTCTGACTCTGGAGGATGATCTGTATGGTGCCATCACATGGTTTTACACCCTCTGGGTTCTGGCTGGACTCAGCCAATGGGACGTGCTGGTAGGAGGTCAGGGATGAGGAGGGTGAGATTGAGGAGTTTAGTGCCCTTCTATAGGTATACCTCATTTGACGACATCTCTCAACCAGAGGCCACCTGTTCCTGCAGTGAGCAAGGAGTGACTGGGATCCTTCATTTCTAGTTCAAGTACGGACTCTCTCTCTACCTTTCTTAAGCCTAGGAGTGTTATCAAGCCCTGTTAAAGATCCTCCTCAAATGATCTATATTGAGTGTGATATCTGTTTCCTTCTTAACAGATGTAACCTCTTCCTCTCTGTGAGTCTAGTTCTTCCCTCCCTCTTTCTCTCCTCCACCACAAAAGGGAGAGAATATCACCCTAATTCCTCTCTGTCTTTGTAGCTCATGTGCCAGCAGAACTCAAGTCTAGGAGCACTAATAAGTGTCTGTAGCACATCTCATGCTCTTTCCTAAACTCAAATATGTTGTCTCATTTAATCCCAACAATGACCCATCAGTTCTAATATCATGAAGTTTTATGGTTTAGGTTATCCAGACGTGGGAACTGAATAATTTGAACTCTTAAATCGAGACAGAATTGGAACTCTAAGCAGACACATTTCAGAAAATCCATCCTTCAGTACTATTTTTGGTAGTTTGATTGTTGGTCTGGACCATTTAGGACTGTGACCTCAAAAACAATTCACTCACAATGCAGTGGTGGTAAAGGTACATGATACCATGATTTACTTTCTAGTGAGTTCAGCTTTGGGGAGAAAAATCTCTGAATTTGGTACTAAGGAGGACAGTGGGTTCTTATAATCCACCAGCCTGATTATGTTAACCATATATTTTATAATCTCTCCAAAAAATACTGAAGATGTTTACAAAATATTGAAACTGTTTAAATCTTTTGGCTACGTGTATTTTCCTTGCACACCCTAACTCCTCTAGATTTTACTTAATGCAGACTCAAAGGAGAATCTACCTGATTAGACTAAAACAAAAAGAATAAAACATTATCTGCCTTCCCCTTAAAGTGGAGATTTGATGAATGTCTTCAAATCGACATAGTATATTTTCTCCAGTGACTTCAGGTCTGAGCATCTTTATCAGATTCTACATGAGAAGCCCATGAGCTGGTGGAGAACTACTTTGCCATGACCACTGACTGATGCTTTTAGTTACATGAGACTGAACAATGAGGACAATGCTAAAATTGCAGCATTTCATCATCCAGTGTTGACAGTGTATACTTTTATACCCAGATAGTCTATATAAGCCATGCTGTAAGATGTTATTTTTTGCTCCAAGTTGATTAAATCTCATTTAGAGTATTTATTACAATACCATCATGAGAGGCAGAATGTGATAGATGGAGTCTGTCTCCTCAAAGAGTGTAACCTTAAGTGATATACAGAGGGTATATCCTAAGACTTTCTTTACAATACATATCTTGATGGTTTTATTTAGCTTTAATTGAGTAAATGATTTCACTGTTACAGAAAAGAAAAAGAAAACCATACTCTGTAGGGCAGTGTACTCTTACAATTGAATTCAAGAATGGCTTTGGGGAGCAATGGAAACTAAAAGAAATCACCATAAAAAAGAAAAACTCAAAACCATGTCTTTCCTTAGCAAGACACATACATACCAAAAAAGCATACCTTTTTTTCCTTGATTACTGTTTTCATATCTAATCAACATGATACTCTTTTCTGTCCTGGGGAGCTTGCCCATGAATTTTAGGGGATATATTTTATTTATCATTGTGTTTTTTAGCACCTGCTATGGGCACTTCATACATAATAGATGAACAATAATGTTTGTTGAATGAAGTGTAAATGCAGACACAAATATAATATTTCTCAAATGTTCATATCTTTAACCATTTTTGACTTAGTGATGATGCTTATACTATGAAAGTTATAGAATGTAAAGCTATTTCACTAATTTCTGCATATTAAGTAAAATGTAAAGTTCAGTAAAAATTGAGATGATGTTCAGTTGAGGGCACTGAAAGTATAAAATTCTTGTTTTCATCAGACCTGAAAATCATGAATGGTGCATGAGTACACACCATCCTCAGCTAGGTAAAGTTTCCCACAGTTGACGAAACTGTGCAGATTTTCTCGCCCAGCTCCTTGGAGAAGATGCTTCCATCCGTGTATAACGAGATGAAAATGACAGTCTCTGCAACAGTATTTATGATAGGAAGGACGATACTGAACTTTTAGGCTCTAGCAAGTAACTGAAGACCAAGATGATGTGAGGGAGTCCTCGTGAAAAGGTGTTCCTGGTGATGGTGAGGCAATTGAAGGTAGGAAGGATTAGCTGCCATCCCAAATCTAGCACCGTTGTGCTGCTGGGACCTTGACTGGACGATGCCAAGTTCTTTAAGAAAAGAGGGCCACATGGTAGTTGAGTGAAATCTGATGTTTTGCTTAGTTGTCTCAGACATGTATACTTTTATACCCAGATAGTCTATATAAGCCATGCTGTAAGATGTTATTTTTGCTCATGATTAAATCTCATTTAGAGTATTTATTACAATACCATCATGAGAGGCAGAATGAAAACTGTCTCCTCAAAGAGTGTAACCTTAAGTGATATACAGAGGGTATATCCTAAGACTTTCTTTACAATACATATCTTGATGGTTTTATTTAGCTTTAATTGAGTAAATGATTTCACTGTTACAGAAAAGAAAAAGAAAACCATACTCTGTAGGGCAGTGTACTCTTACAATTGAATTCAAGAATGGCTTTGGGGAGCAATGGAAACTAAAAGAAATCACCATAAAAAAGAAAAACTCAAAACCATGTCTTTCCTTAGCAAGACACATACATACCAAAAAAGCATACCTTTTTTTCCTTGATTACTGTTTTCATATCTAATCAACATGATACTCTTTTCTGTCCTGGGGAGCTTGCCCATGAATTTTAGGGGATATATTTTATTTATCATTGTGTTTTTTAGCACCTGCTATGGGCACTTCATACATAATAGATGAACAATAATGTTTGTTGAATGAAGTGTAAATGCAGACACAAATATAATATTTCTCAAATGTTCATATCTTTAACCATTTTTGACTTAGTGATGATGCTTATACTATGAAAGTTATAGAATGTAAAGCTATTTCACTAATTTCTGCATATTAAGTAAAATGTAAAGTTCAGTAAAAATTGAGATGATGTTCAGTTGAGGGCACTGAAAGTATAAAATTCTTGTTTTCATCAGACCTGAAAATCATGAATGGTGCATGAGTACACACCATCCTCAGCTAGGTAAAGTTTCCCACAGTTGACGAAACTGTGCAGATTTTCTCGCCCAGCTCCTTGGAGAAGATGCTTCCATCCGTGTATAACGAGATGAAAATGACAGTCTCTGCAACAGTATTTATGATAGGAAGGACGATACTGAACTTTTAGGCTCTAGCAAGTAACTGAAGACCAAGATGATGTGAGGGAGTCCTCGTGAAAAGGTGTTCCTGGTGATGGTGAGGCAATTGAAGGTAGGAAGGATTAGCTGCCATCCCAAATCTAGCACCGTTGTGCTGCTGGGACCTTGACTGGACGATGCCAAGTTCTTTAAGAAAAGAGGGCCACATGGTAGTTGAGTGAAATCTGATGTTTTGCTTAGTTGTCTCAGACATGTTTACTTTAGTAGAGGGTTATGGAAAGGTTGAATCAATAAACACTTTCTTTTCAGTCAGCAGACTTGCCATGGACATCAGTAGTCATGCTTAAAGTGAAACTGGTGTTTCTCTGTGAATGAGAGCGTTTCACGTTTCCTTAGAGAAAATGGAATTCTGTAGAGGCTGAGTACTAACAACTGGTGGCCTGAGCAGACGTGTTGATACTTTTCATTTATTCTGGACAAGATTTTGAGTAACTGGTAAATGAAAACTCAAATAGTAATTTTTAAAAATTTTTTATTATCAGTTTGAATAAGAAATGATAACTAAACTGTGAGATGATTTTATGATTTCCATCCTATAATCTGTTTGGAGTGAAATAAATCACAATGGTCTTGGTAATCTTTTGACCCTGGTCACATACAGATTCTAGGTCTTCCATCCTGATTTTGCTTTATTATTTCCATCCATGAACCCTTTATTTAAAAGAAAACAAACTTATTTCTCTGATTTAACACTCTTGCCCTGCCTCTCTAGTAAAAATATAACAAAAAACAAACCAATAACTGAACTAAGAATTAAGAGCTTGAAAAAAAACCATGGAAAGTTAAAGCACAAGATGAAAAGAGTAGATTTCTTTTTCTGAAAATGCAACTATCATAATATGAAGAAAAACAGCCAAATGGAGCATAGTTCCAAACCCTTCACTCTTCTGTTCTCTCTGACTTACTGGTTCTATTATGCTGGGTGAATAAAAAATTCACGTGTGTCACCTTAATTCCGGACGTCATGTGTAAACCCAAGACAAGCTTAGAAGATTCCCGTCTTCCGCTGGAGTGGCCGTCTGCTGTAATGTACCCAGCTCCTTGGAGAAGATGCTTCCATCCGTGTATAACGAGATGAAAATGACAGTCTCTGCAACAGTATTTATGATAGGAAGGACGATACTGAACTTTTAGGCTCTAGCAAGTAACTGAAGACCAAGATGATGTGAGGGAGTCCTCGTGAAAAGGTGTTCCTGGTGATGGTGAGGCAATTGAAGGTAGGAAGGATTAGCTGCCATCCCAAATCTAGCACCGTTGTGCTGCTGGGACCTTGACTGGACGATGCCAAGTTCTTTAAGAAAAGAGGGCCACATGGTAGTTGAGTGAAATCTGATGTTTTGCTTAGTTGTCTCAGACATGTTTACTTTAGTAGAGGGTTATGGAAAGGTTGAATCAATAAACACTTTCTTTTCAGTCAGCAGACTTGCCATGGACATCAGTAGTCATGCTTAAAGTGAAACTGGTGTTTCTCTGTGAATGAGAGCGTTTCACGTTTCCTTAGAGAAAATGGAATTCTGTAGAGGCTGAGTACTAACAACTGGTGGCCTGAGCAGACGTGTTGATACTTTTCATTTATTCTGGACAAGATTTTGAGTAACTGGTAAATGAAAACTCAAATAGTAATTTTTAAAAATTTTTTATTATCAGTTTGAATAAGAAATGATAACTAAACTGTGAGATGATTTTATGATTTCCATCCTATAATCTGTTTGGAGTGAAATAAATCACAATGGTCTTGGTAATCTTTTGACCCTGGTCACATACAGATTCTAGGTCTTCCATCCTGATTTTGCTTTATTATTTCCATCCATGAACCCTTTATTTAAAAGAAAACAAACTTATTTCTCTGATTTAACACTCTTGCCCTGCCTCTCTAGTAAAAAGATAACAAAAAACAAACCAATAACTGAACTAAGAATTAAGAGCTTGAAAAAAAACCATGGAAAGTTAAAGCACAAGATGAAAAGAGTAGATTTCTTTTTCTGAAAATGCAACTATCATAATATGAAGAAAAACAGCCAAATGGAGCATAGTTCCAAACCCTTCACTCTTCTGTTCTCTCTGACTTACTGGTTCTATTATGCTGGGTGAATAAAAAATTCACGTGTGTCACCTTAATTCCGGACGTCATGTGTAAACCCAAGACAAGCTTAGAAGATTCCCGTCTTCCGCTGGAGTGGCCGTCTGCTGTAATGTACACGCATAACAAAGCCACTAAACAGGGAAGTTGAAAACAATATGATTTTATGGTGTTGGCAGTTTATTTTTAAAGAGCTTCATTTCTTATTATACCTTTGACATCCAGTCACTCTTATCAGCCCCAAGAGTCCGGTTTTCTGCAGACAAAAGCTTTTAGACATCTTCTGGGACTGGGTCCAGCTTGACTACAATAAGGTGTTTATTTCCTCTCCTGTTTGGCTTGTTGGGTGCCCACAACACACAGGTGCACATTGAGGGCTCTAGTTTTCCCCTTGTTCTTGAAATGGAAGAAGGCGATGAGGAGGTCCTCAGTGAGTCAGGAGAGGACCAGAAGCAGGTGGGGAGGCTGAGCCATGACACCAAGATTATCACTTCCCATGAAACCCCTCTGAGTGAACTGATCTCTCTGTGCTCCGAGTCTAAATGGGAAAGGCATGGAGGCGGGAGAGTCCTGTCCAGACCAGGTCAGAGCTGGAGGCCACGAATTCAGGACGAACAGACCATTGAACAGACCATTCCAACAGCCTGATAGAGAGGCCAGCATAACGGAAGTGGGTCAGCCACCCGGGCTAAGGTCGTCAGCCATGAGCAACAATCCTGCACGACTGTTTGAAGCAGTGTATTAGATGCTCTGGAAATAGATACTGAGAACATGTGTGCACACAATTCTTTGTAAACAAGTAGGGTTCTATGATGATTTTATAGTTATCTTTGTTTTCAGCTTTTCTTTTTCATCTTAAGTTTTCGTAGTAGCGATTACAAGTTGTGATCAAGTTTTAGCCTGTCCTTCCATCTTTCCACTGTCTTTTTTTCCACATCTTCTACTAAACAGAGGCTGAGTTTTTGAAAGCCTTGGAAAGAAAGGTAAATATAAGCCGGCTGAAGGGCAATCTAAGAAAATAATTGTGGATAGGTGGAAAGATGAATGTGCAAAGATGTTTATAACAGAGAGGGAGAACCTGGACATATTCTGAAGTTGAATTGTGAGTAACAGGTCAGATCAATTATGGTTCAGCGAAACAGGCAAACGCTGCAGCCTTTTAAAACAATACATATGGATATTAGGGATATGTTTTCAACATTTTAATTTACTGTGACTTTGTGCGGTCTTGATAAAATTTAAACTGAAATGTCAGTACGAACTTTCTATTTATCTCAAATGTCCAGCGGCTGCTTTATGATCTCAGTCATCAGTGCCTGACGGGGTAGTCCATTCATAAAATAATTTTGGACGTATTTCTCTACTTTTGTCTGAGCCCTAACTTTCTAACATTTGTAAGGTTTTATCTCTCAGTACATATAAACTATTTAGACTGTTTTTTTTTCTTCTCAGAGTTAAGAAATGCACACTCATCAAAGGCAGGAGACCCCAGGGTATTTGAAAAATGGTTGAATTTAACAGAGAATATCCAGTTATTCCTGTGAATGGAAGAGGAGGGGGAAAATGGAGTCTGCAGAGTTGGTTTTTCAACTCTACTTCAGTCTCAAAGTTTCCTCTTCTTTTTCTCCTCCTCTTTGGCTCCGGGGCAGTATTGGGGGTTGGGGATGAGGTCGATTGTGCTCGTTCCTGCGTGCTGCTCGGATGGGACTGTCTTGAAGACTTGGTTGCCTGTGTCTGTCCCGTCACTGTGTTTGTTTTTTCAAACGATTTGACATTTTGAGCCATCAGCCGCCTGGAAAGTTTTCCTTCCAGATGCAGTGGCTCTGAGGGCTGGTTTCCACGTGGTCCCTTTCTGCTCCCTTCCCCAGCTGTAGGCCGCGTTCACAGACCTGGCTGACCACCCTGGCGGGCTGTGCAGTGCAATTGCCTATCAGGGTCTCTCCCCACGAGTGCCAAACCCTGTCTTCTGCAAACTCACCTAGCCAGCCCGGAGGGAGGTGTTTGAAAACTCAGCTCAGAGTAAAACTTCATTTATTTTCTTTCCCGTTCCAGCTTTCTTGTGTTGCTTCTTATGCTGAAACATACCTTGAGTTCTCTGCTTGCTTTTTTTGAACATGGAAAATACCAATTTACAACAAGAAATGCCTCCCATGCTGGAGACGATGGCTGTGTTTCCAGCATCAGCTGTTTCTTTGGTGGGAGTGTTTCCTGCTGATTTTCAACAACATCTTATTTCTTCTATGGCAGACCAGTGGGGATGACTTTATTTAGACTAGAAGAGAGATCAAGTCATATTTTCTCAGATATAAAAGGAAGATAAAATGGTACCCGCAGAAAAGGTCTAAAGGAAGAAGGTGGGTTATTGTTTGCTGAGCAGTGAACATGAGAGATTTTGGGGGAATGAAGACATGGTTTAAAAACAGATTTTGGATAGTTGCACAGCACAGCAAATTTGCTAAAAAGTTATTGAGTTTTACTCTTAAAAAGGGTAAATGAATATTATGCCTCAGTGAGATCATTCAGTAAAGGGGAGGATCGTGTCTGTATAAGAAGATTCTTTGGAAGATGTTTGATTTTCTTCTATAAAGTATTTCTTGGATTTAAGAAGTGCTCATTCATATCAATTCAGGTTGTTATAATGAACTTCCATGAAAGTCAGCCCATTTCCAAGTTTCCTTTCCCTCTCCAGCAGTTATTCATACGCACGAGCACACACAAGTGCACACACACAGCCTTTAACCTCTGTGTCTGATTCTGTTAGGAACACTGTACCAATTAAGGTGTTTTTGCTTAGTCTCTTCAAGCCTTTTTCAGCCGTCCGTGTTTTGGCCTTATTTCTTATCATCCAGTGTAGTTGTATCCACACCTCCCTCTTGATCTTGTGTAACGATTGTGGTGAGAAACAAAACAGACGTTGAGCTGATGTCCCTGACCTGGCACTTTATTCCATGATATCCTAATTCCCTAGGCAGGTTAATACTAGATTTTCTAATTTTTCCTCCTCCTAGAGGCCTTAATTATTTAGTACCACACTCCATGCATATTGATAGGAATTTGGAAAGTCTAAAAATTTAAATTCTGAAAGTTCTTAATATATATACACATATATTTGTGGTGGGGCAAGTATAAGAAATCTCATCCTGAAATTCCTGAAATCTCATCCTGAAATCTTTCCTGAAATTCACAATGCATCATGGCGCAATAAAGAAACTAATACGTGAAGGAGTAAAGAGATCTTAATTCAGCTTAATATGGAGTTTGTTAAAGTGTTTTGAACACAGACTACTTTGATAGATACTGTCTGAAGAATCAGCCTGTGTAGGACTTTTAGGCAAAGAGTAGACTGAGAAGTACTGTATAAAATCAAGCCTCACTAAGAGGAAGAAAAGATAAATTTTTCTTCTCTTTTTAAAATTTTCTCAGATATAAAAGGAAGATAAAATGGTACCAGAAAAGGTCTAAAGGAAGAAGGTGGGTTATTGTTTGCTGAGCAGTGAACATGAGAGATTTTGGGGGAATGAAGACATGGTTTAAAAACAGATTTTGGATAGTTGCACAGCACAGCAAATTTGCTAAAAAGTTATTGAGTTTTACTCTTAAAAAGGGTAAATGAATATTATGCCTCAGTGAGATCATTCAGTAAAGGGGAGGATCGTGTCTGTATAAGAAGATTCTTTGGAAGATGTTTGATTTTCTTCTATAAAGTATTTCTTGGATTTAAGAAGTGCTCATTCATATCAATTCAGGTTGTTATAATGAACTTCCATGAAAGTCAGCCCATTTCCAAGTTTCCTTTCCCTCTCCAGCAGTTATTCATACGCACGAGCACACACAAGTGCACACACACAGCCTTTAACCTCTGTGTCTGATTCTGTTAGGGAACACTGTACCAATTAAGGTGTTTTTGCTTAGTCTCTTCAAGCCTTTTTCAGCCGTCCGTGTTTTGGCCTTATTTCTTATCATCCAGTGTAGTTGTATCCACACCTCCCTCTTGATCTTGTGTAACGATTGTGGTGAGAAACAAAACAGACGTTGAGCTGATGTCCCTGACCTGGCACTTTATTCCATGATATCCTAATTCCCTAGGCAGGTTAATACTAGATTTTCTAATTTTTCCTCCTCCTAGAGGCCTTAATTATTTAGTACCACACTCCATGCATATTGATAGGAATTTGGAAAGTCTAAAAATTTAAATTCTGAAAGTTCTTAATATATATACACATATATTTGTGGTGGGGCAAGTATAAGAAATCTCATCCTGAAATTCCTGAAATCTCATCCTGAAATCTTTCCTGAAATTCACAATGCATCATGGCGCAATAAAGAAACTAATACGTGAAGGAGTAAAGAGATCTTAATTCAGCTTAATATGGAGTTTGTTAAAGTGTTTTGAACACAGACTACTTTGATAGATACTGTCTGAAGAATCAGCCTGTGTAGGACTTTTAGGCAAAGAGTAGACTGAGAAGTACTGTATAAAATCAAGCCTCACTAAGAGGAAGAAAAGATAAATTTTTCTTCTCTTTTTAAAATTTTATTATTAGTATTGTCTCTCCTTTTATTATTTTGGTTTTTTAATTTTTATGAGGCTGTCATGGACACACTGGGGGGAGACAGAGAGTGGGCTGAATGGAGAAAGAAGCCTCAACCGAGAGTGGTCATCTTTAAATTCCAAAGTGGAAGAGCTCGAGTCCAGCTCATTCTAAGCTGTCCCTGTGCCTCACAGGTTCAAACCGCTCACCTTCTTCAGCCTGGTTGCGTCTTGTCACGAGTTTTCTGTTCCTCCTTATCTTTGGTGTCCTTGAGCCAATCCAGGACTCTTCCTGCAGGAAGTTGCTCTGATGGTGGAACCTTCCAGAACGTGGGCACATCCAACGAGCATCTTTTAATTAAATTGTTGGAAGCCAAACTGGTGCTAACTGTGCCCAAGTGTGGTCATACAGAGGTGAGAAATTTGATTCCCCACCAGAGGTCCACTCTCTTTTTCCAGGCTGGCCACAAATATGTGGGTTTGCATGGTGTCTGCTCTCTGCCCGGGGTATATTATGAGGTTAACATCCCTCCTGCACATATACGCAGCCAAGGGCAGGCGTGGGCCAGGTCTCCTGCAAAAGAGAATGGTGTCTAGCCCTAAAAGCCAGCCGTCATTCCTACCTAATCTTTCTAGGAAAACAGTGTCACGCAAAAACATGCGAATCTATAATTGGCATCTTTAAAGATGCTTGCCATCTGGACCTCACTCAGTTTAATTAGTCACTGCAGGGTGGCGGTTCCCTTGTAAAAATCTTGCACTCCATTAACCTTGACTCTTCACACATTGACATTTCGAGTCCCTTCTTTGCTTCCCTACGGTGGCGTGGACGCATTTCCATTTAATAGGAGTCCACCTCAGCATTCATGAGCCAGACGCTCGTTATTTGGCAGCCACGGAGCCCCGGTCTATAAACCGTGGCAGCCAGGAAAGGTTGCAGGCGGCTAAAAATGGCAAGAAAGCCGGGGTTATGGGACTCACTCCACCCTTCCTGAGAGACTTCCAAACAGCATGGTGAGCAAGAGCTGGGAAGGGCAGCTGAGGGAAACAACACGTAACCATGAACCCGAGCAAAATGCGAGAATGGGTGCCTGCACTAATTTGCAGTTTTATTCAGCAGCAGACAGCTACTCAAAGATGGATGGTTTAACAGCTTCTGTAGCTAAGCTCTCCTTTTATTATTTTGGTTTTTTAATTTTTATGAGGCTGTCATGGACACACTGGGGGGAGACAGAGAGTGGGCTGAATGGAGAAAGAAGCCTCAACCGAGAGTGGTCATCTTTAAATTCCAAAGTGGAAGAGCTCGAGTCCAGCTCATTCTAAGCTGTCCCTGTGCCTCACAGGTTCAAACCGCTCACCTTCTTCAGCCTGGTTGCGTCTTGTCACGAGTTTTCTGTTCCTCCTTATCTTTGGTGTCCTTGAGCCAATCCAGGACTCTTCCTGCAGGAAGTTGCTCTGATGGTGGAACCTTCCAGAACGTGGGCACATCCAACGAGCATCTTTTAATTAAATTGTTGGAAGCCAAACTGGTGCTAACTGTGCCCAAGTGTGGTCATACAGAGGTGAGAAATTTGATTCCCCACCAGAGGTCCACTCTCTTTTTCCAGGCTGGCCACAAATATGTGGGTTTGCATGGTGTCTGCTCTCTGCCCGGGGTATATTATGAGGTTAACATCCCTCCTGCACATATACGCAGCCAAGGGCAGGCGTGGGCCAGGTCTCCTGCAAAAGAGAATGGTGTCTAGCCCTAAAAGCCAGCCGTCATTCCTACCTAATCTTTCTAGGAAAACAGTGTCACGCAAAAACATGCGAATCTATAATTGGCATCTTTAAAGATGCTTGCCATCTGGACCTCACTCAGTTTAATTAGTCACTGCAGGGTGGCGGTTCCCTTGTAAAAATCTTGCACTCCATTAACCTTGACTCTTCACACATTGACATTTCGAGTCCCTTCTTTGCTTCCCTACGGTGGCGTGGACGCATTTCCATTTAATAGGAGTCCACCTCAGCATTCATGAGCCAGACGCTCGTTATTTGGCAAGGCCACGGAGCCCCGGTCTATAAACCGTGGCAGCCAGGAAAGGTTGCAGGCGGCTAAAAATGGCAAGAAAGCCGGGGTTATGGGACTCACTCCACCCTTCCTGAGAGACTTCCAAACAGCATGGTGAGCAAGAGCTGGGAAGGGCAGCTGAGGGAAACAACACGTAACCATGAACCCGAGCAAAATGCGAGAATGGGTGCCTGCACTAATTTGCAGTTTTATTCAGCAGCAGACAGCTACTCAAAGATGGATGGTTTAACAGCTTCTGTAGCTAAGCATTTCAGACAGCTCACCATGATTTCTTTACCATGTAAGTGCAGTATTGTCACACTTGGGCATCAGGAAAGAAGGCTTTTTCCTTTAGGGCAGTCGTGACATTCAATACTGTCTTCCCTGACTACTTTTTTCTTTCTTACAGCTTTCAATTCCCACTTATTACTGTTTATTTTCAAAGGATAGATTTTCAGGAATGGAAGTGACCACAGTTGGTCAATAGAATATCTGTTTTACATAATTTAGAAGAATTGGAAGCTGTGCAGTGCAAATGACCATAAGATGTGGTAAGAATGATGTCAGAGGTGTTACAGTAACAAGAGACCATCTTGCTTCTTGTACCCAAGGAGAATCCATTTTTTGTAGATTTTCAAGTCTCTCTTTAGTCTTGTTTATGGTTTTTTGTTTGTTTGTTTTTGCCTCTAAGTCATTGTTTATTTTCATCCATCTTTATTCTTTTTGGCCTGTGTGGGCCTCCCATCGCAGTGGCCTCTCCTGTTGGAGAGCACCAGCTCTGGACACTTGCGCTCCAGAGTGCTGGCTTGTAATTGGAGATACTGGCGTAGCCCCTCCATGGCATGTGGAATCTTCCCGGGCCAGGGATCGAACCGGTGCCCCCTGCAATGCAAGGTGGACTCTCTACCCACTGGACCACCAGGGAAGCCCTAGTCTTGTTTAAAATAGAAAATATAGTATCTTCATTCTGAACTTTATTTCTAGCCTTATGTCTGTGCTTTATTATGATAGTTATCATTATCTTAATTATTATAATGCAGTAAGTGATCTCATGCAGCATTTAATCATCTCTTTCTTTCTTTCTGTAATTGCTGTATTCATTTAATAAGTTCAGATAATAATTAAGATCAGAAAGCTTAAGTTCTAAATCATTATTCAATAGATATTGGACATAGAATACAATAAAAGGAGAGATCTGACATTTTGTGATAAATTAGAAATTAAAGCCACTCAAGCATGTGACTTTGGGGGCGGGTCTCCAGTACCCATGCTCAGTCGGCATCTCCAGAAACAGACCTCAGGATGAACATGGGCAGAGCCCCAGTAATAAGAGATGAGTTAACAGATTGATTGGTTTTTGTAGCTCTGGCAGCCAGTTGCCGTATTCTAAACTTTCCCCAAATATGCCAATTGCTTCTTCAAATTTTCTCCCCATATTTTTGAAATCTAGAGGTTTACCATTGAGTTTTTGCTAGCACAGGATGATATAAGGGTATGCTATTGAAAGGGAAATTCCCTGGAGGAGGTTCAGTGTTTCTGGTTTTGTGGGGGAATGTGATCTTTTTAATTTTAAAATTGTATTTATTCATTTATTTATTAATTTCATAGAATGGCTTGCATATGGGATTCAGTCAGGTTGCAGTTTGAACCCTAACATGGCTTTTTTTTTTTTTTTTTTAGTCTCTATTTCAGTGGGGGTAAGGTGTAATAGAGGGCTTTTACTTCCTCTTTTCTACCAGTTATTTCTGTCGTCACAATAATATGACATAACAAGTCTCATCACAGAGAGATGGGTTAAGAGCACAAGCGTTTTGAAAATCACACACCTAGGAATCAGGTGCTGACTCGGGCTGTGCCCGGCTGTGCGGTTCTTGGATCTCAGTCAGGACCACTCCGCTCTCTGGAGTTTGGGCACTTTGCTGGGACTGAGATGGCGGCCGAGCCTGCTGCCCATGCTCCGGCAGCTTAGTCCTGGTGAATGTCCACAGCCCAGGCGGAGGATCAGGGCAGAGGAACCAGGCCTGCACGTGATGTCTGAGTCCGGGCTTGGAACTGGTGCGTCTTTATTCCCGTCCTGTGGGCTGAGCACATCCCAAGCAGCCCCCTTATTCTTTAGCCTTATGTTTTTTTAATGTTATCATTATCTTAATTATTATAATGCAGTAAGTGATCTCATGCAGCATTTAATCATCTCTTTCTTTCTTTCTGTAATTGCTGTATTCATTTAATAAGTTCAGATAATAATTAAGATCAGAAAGCTTAAGTTCTAAATCATTATTCAATAGATATTGGACATAGAATACAATAAAAGGAGAGATCTGACATTTTGTGATAAATTAGAAATTAAAGCCACTCAAGCATGTGACTTTGGGGGCGGGTCTCCAGTACCCATGCTCAGTCGGCATCTCCAGAAACAGACCTCAGGATGAACATGGGCAGAGCCCCAGTAATAAGAGATGAGTTAACAGATTGATTGGTTTTTGTAGCTCTGGCAGCCAGTTGCCGTATTCTAAACTTTCCCCAAATATGCCAATTGCTTCTTCAAATTTTCTCCCCATATTTTTGAAATCTAGAGGTTTACCATTGAGTTTTTGCTAGCACAGGATGATATAAGGGTATGCTATTGAAAGGGAAATTCCCTGGAGGAGGTTCAGTGTTTCTGGTTTTGTGGGGGAATGTGATCTTTTTAATTTTAAAATTGTATTTATTCATTTATTTATTAATTTCATAGAATGGCTTGCATATGGGATTCAGTCAGGTTGCAGTTTGAACCCTAACATGGTTTTTTTTTTTTTTTTTTTAGTCTCTATTTCAGTGGGGGTAAGGTGTAATAGAGGGCTTTTACTTCCTCTTTTCTACCAGTTATTTCTGTCGTCACAATAATATGACATAACAAGTCTCATCACAGAGAGATGGGTTAAGAGCACAAGCGTTTTGAAAATCACACACCTAGGAATCAGGTGCTGACTCGGGCTGTGCCCGGCTGTGCGGTTCTTGGATCTCAGTCAGGACCACTCCGCTCTCTGGAGTTTGGGCACTTTGCTGGGACTGAGATGGCGGCCGAGCCTGCTGCCCATGCTCCGGCAGCTTAGTCCTGGTGAATGTCCACAGCCCAGGCGGAGGATCAGGGCAGAGGAACCAGGCCTGCACGTGATGTCTGAGTCCGGGCTTGGAACTGGTGCGTCTTTATTCCCGTCCTGTGGGCTGAGCACATCCCAGTTTCTGAGGACGAGGACACAGACCCCACCTCTTCAGAAAGGAGAACTTCAAAATCACAGAGCGCAGAAGGTGATGAGAACAGCCAGGGATGAGCCGCTGGACTGTTAATCAAATTAATCTACATGAGTCTATTCCTCAATCGAAAGAGGCTGAACAGAAAGTTTTAATCTTCTCAAGTTTTGACTTATTAAACATCAGGCTGTATAGACAAAGATTACTGCCAGTATAAAATTAGAAAAGAAGAGGTTATTAAGGAGATAGAGAAAGGGTTGACCTACTAATCTGCCCACAGAAATCAAGAACTGTGCCTTTTCTTCAGTCAATCTAATAAATTCTGTACTATTTATGAAAAAAAAAAAAAATCAATTTTGGAGACGCCAGAACATTACACAGTGCCATTTGTAAGAAACACTGGGAATTTGTGATACTTTGTGACCAAGTTCTGGTGTCTAACCTTATCTTCCTTTGCCCAGCTTCAGTTTTCCTAACGGCTATTAGTCCATTGTTTTCTTAAAGCCAAGTCCTGGTAGTGCTAGTAAGGGAAGGATAAACCAGTTAACAGGACCTGGGCCTGTTTTTCCTTCACCATCAGCAGCACCATTTTTCTAGTGATAAAATGACCATTTAAAAACTTGACGTGATGTGAGTTAACTAAGTCCAGAGTCTCTCCTACCAAGCCCACTTTCAGCTGTAGAAACAGATCTCAAATGTGGATTCTATCAATTGGGAGCCAATGAGCCATTATCAGGAAATTATCTCACTTTTCATGTGTTTAGGTAAAGATTAAAAATTTCCTCAGAGTCATTTACAAACAAGCTTTTGTTAAATTTATTATAAAATAATGAGAGGAAAATAAATTACCTTCACAAGCTGGTAAGCACATTTGCCTAGGGCTGAGGGGTTTTCCCAGACGTGGCTTTCAGCGCTCGACGTGGAAGGTCTCAGACAGGCTGTGGAGAGTGGACTGCCGCCTCACAAGTGTGCCTTTTGGAAGGACAGTGGATAATATGGCAGTGTTTTGTATGGGTCAGCACATTTTGGTTAAATCAAGTATTCGAGTACTTTATTTATGTTTTTCATGTATAGTAGATGTACTCCATTTTACATTGCCAAGTCTAAGTGATTCAACTTTAATTTGCTGCTCAGATCCTCTACTGGAAGTGAAAAAGTGAGATAGAGCTGCTTTCCTTAAGTGAAATTGGTAAAGGAATATTAATACTTTTGTGTAGTATAGGTGATAGAAATGAGATGTCATTATCTTAAATAATTATACAAAAACCCTAATCCATTTCTTCTTTTCTGTCAAATAAAGGAGTTGCCTGAAGATTTCTAAGATCCTACCACCTATGACGATAAGTTCTGATGTTCTAAAGCTTTATGCTTTAATAAAACTTATTCTCCATTATTAGAGAAAGTACGTTAGAGTGCAGACTGACTTTTAAAGAGTTAAACAGAACATTACACAGTGCCATTTGTAAGAAACACTGGGAATTTGTGATACTTTGTGACCAAGTTCTGGTGTCTAACCTTATCTTCCTTTGCCCAGCTTCAGTTTTCCTAACGGCTATTAGTCCATTGTTTTCTTAAAGCCAAGTCCTGGTAGTGCTAGTAAGGGAAGGATAAACCAGTTAACAGGACCTGGGCCTGTTTTTCCTTCACCATCAGCAGCACCATTTTTCTAGTGATAAAATGACCATTTAAAAACTTGACGTGATGTGAGTTAACTAAGTCCAGAGTCTCTCCTACCAAGCCCACTTTCAGCTGTAGAAACAGATCTCAAATGTGGATTCTATCAATTGGGAGCCAATGAGCCATTATCAGGAAATTATCTCACTTTTCATGTGTTTAGGTAAAGATTAAAAATTTCCTCAGAGTCATTTACAAACAAGCTTTTGTTAAATTTATTATAAAATAATGAGAGGAAAATAAATTACCTTCACAAGCTGGTAAGCACATTTGCCTAGGGCTGAGGGGTTTTCCCAGACGTGGCTTTCAGCGCTCGACGTGGAAGGTCTCAGACAGGCTGTGGAGAGTGGACTGCCGCCTCACAAGTGTGCCTTTTGGAAGGACAGTGGATAATATGGCAGTGTTTTGTATGGGTCAGCACATTTTGGTTAAATCAAGTATTCGAGTACTTTATTTATGTTTTCATGTATAGTAGATGTACTCCATTTTACATTGCCAAGTCTAAGTGATTCAACTTTAATTTGCTGCTCAGATCCTCTACTGGAAGTGAAAAAGTGAGATAGAGCTGCTTTCCTTAAGTGAAATTGGTAAAGGAATATTAATACTTTTGTGTAGTATAGGTGATAGAAATGAGATGTCATTATCTTAAATAATTATACAAAAACCCTAATCCATTTCTTCTTTTCTGTCAAATAAAGGAGTTGCCTGAAGATTTCTAAGATCCTACCACCTATGACGATAAGTTCTGATGTTCTAAAGCTTTATGCTTTAATAAAACTTATTCTCCATTATTAGAGAAAGTACGTTAGAGTGCAGACTGACTTTTAAAGAGTTAAACAGCACATCAAAATGCTGCCATTTTAACAGAACATTTTAAACCAACCAAGTATACTAACTACTGTTATTGTTTATTTTCTTTCTAGTCTAGGGATTTTTTTTTCTTTTTAATCTGCCAGAAGGGACCTTGAGGATTTGAGCCTTAATATTGTTCTTAAGATTTGAATTTATTTTTTAATTAGAGTTAAAATAAAAATAAATGCCCACTTTCTAGAGCTAGGCAAGTTTGGGGGAAGAAGAAAAAGAAATTTCCTCATCTGAAAAGATGTGATAGTAATCTATGCTGTAAAAGAGCATTTTGAAAAATATTAAACAAAGAGCTTTCAAAGTGGCCAGAGCCTAATGTAAAGTGATATATTTCAGACCGGAGAGATGGTGTAACTTACTTCTGTCACTGCTGCCTATTTAGTGTGTTTGTCTGGTTGGCCTGGCAACCAGCTCATGCCATTTCACTCATTTTATAATGTTCCTGTAAATGTTAGGTAGGCCTGGATTTATTAGACACTGTCAACACCTAAAATGGAACCCACTGCTTAACGCAGTTTATTTGGCTGGATTCCTCTGGCTCCCTAAAAAATAAAGTGTGTGTGTGTGTGCCTGTGTGTGTGTGTGTGTGTGTGTGTGTATGTGTGAAAGGGAAAAAAAATTCTGTGGTGCCTCCAGAAGAAACGTAGCCCAGGCATAGCTGGACTTGGGTGGCATGGGCTGTGTCAAAGGACCGTCTGAGCTCAGCCCTCCGTGTGTCGGTGGGTGGGGACGTCTGACTCACACTATTTGTAACTTGGACTTAGAGGGACAGAGGGAGGACCGGGAGGCCTGTTTATGGCTGAATGTATCATCCCCGGTGAAACCAGATGGCCAATCGCTGTTGTCCAGAAAGGCCTGCGAGCCGTCAGAGGATGAATCATAATCCTATTAGAAGCTGGACGGTTAGAAACCATTATCTTAAATAATTATACAAAAACCCTAATCCATTTCTTCTTTTCTGTCAAATAAAGGAGTTGCCTGAAGATTTCTAAGATCCTACCACCTATGACGATAAGTTCTGATGTTCTAAAGCTTTATGCTTTAATAAAACTTATTCTCCATTATTAGAGAAAGTACGTTAGAGTGCAGACTGACTTTTAAAGAGTTAAACAGCACATCAAAATGCTGCCATTTTAACAGAACATTTTAAACCAACCAAGTATACTAACTACTGTTATTGTTTATTTTCTTTCTAGTCTAGGGATTTTTTTTTCTTTTTAATCTGCCAGAAGGGACCTTGAGGATTTGAGCCTTAATATTGTTCTTAAGATTTGAATTTATTTTTTAATTAGAGTTAAAATAAAAATAAATGCCCACTTTCTAGAGCTAGGCAAGTTTGGGGGAAGAAGAAAAAGAAATTTCCTCATCTGAAAAGATGTGATAGTAATCTATGCTGTAAAAGAGCATTTTGAAAAATATTAAACAAAGAGCTTTCAAAGTGGCCAGAGCCTAATGTAAAGTGATATATTTCAGACCGGAGAGATGGTGTAACTTACTTCTGTCACTGCTGCCTATTTAGTGTGTTTGTCTGGTTGGCCTGGCAACCAGCTCATGCCATTTCACTCATTTTATAATGTTCCTGTAAATGTTAGGTAGGCCTGGATTTATTAGACACTGTCAACACCTAAAATGGAACCCACTGCTTAACGCAGTTTATTTGGCTGGATTCCTCTGGCTCCCTAAAAAATAAAGTGTGTGTGTGTGTGCCTGTGTGTGTGTGTGTGTGTGTGTGTGTATGTGTGAAAGGGAAAAAAAATTCTGTGGTGCCTCCAGAAGAAACGTAGCCCAGGCATAGCTGGACTTGGGTGGCATGGGCTGTGTCAAAGGACCGTCTGAGCTCAGCCCTCCGTGTGTCGGTGGGTGGGGACGTCTGACTCACACTATTTGTAACTTGGACTTAGAGGGACAGAGGGAGGACCGGGAGGCCTGTTTATGGCTGAATGTATCATCCCCGGTGAAACCAGATGGCCAATCGCTGTTGTCCAGAAAGGCCTGCGAGCCGTCAGAGGATGAATCATAATCCTATTAGAAGCTGGACGGTTTCTTTCCTTCTTTGTAACATGCTGCTTTTATCCATCCACTCAGTGACAAGGCAGGTTTGGTGGAGGCCTTGGAAGTTAGAATCTTGGGGAAGCCACAGTTTGGGATCGTCTTGATAGAGTTTATCTATTCTACCGAGATCGCCGGAGCATTCATGTGAGGCAGACTCAGAGCCGAAGTGGTTTAGGAGTATGAAAAGGGGAAATGTGGCATTCTGGCCAAAACCAGTGGCGGCTGACGCAGCCCAGCAGTAGCGTGGGTCACAGACAGGTGCCTCTGCTTCCCTCCATCAGCCCCGTGGCGAGTCAGCATCCTAGACATGGCCCGGCTTCCAGCAAGCGGGGCTGGTGGCTAGCAAGAGTGGACTTGTGCTGACCGCTCTGGCCAGTATCGGCGAACAGACCACTGAGTCCTGTATTCTCTGGGTCCCTCATGGCATCCTGCCCATATCTGTATCAGTGTGCATTTCAAGCAAAACGATTAGCTATCGAGGCTGAACACAGAGGCTAACAGAAATCAGGACCCCCTCTTAGGATACTTTGCGTGAAGGCACAGTCTTCTATCCTCCGTCCTGGTTGTGCGTCTCATCAGTGTTTTACCCTGTGAAAAAAGGAAAAGAGAAAAAAATACAACACTCAGGCAGTTTGAGAACCAAAACTATTCTAGCTCCGTGTTTTGTTTGTGTTCTAGAAATCATGTCTGTTTACTAGCTGGGTAGTTATAATTACAGCTTTACTAACTGTGTAGTTATAGTTACAGCTATACATAGTGTGGGTTTACAGACAACCTTTCAGAGGAATGATTCAAAACCGATCAGATCTGTTGATTTCATTGCACTTTACTCCATTCCCACATCCCCTTGACCTCCAGAAGAAACGTAGCCCAGGCATAGCTGGACTTGGGTGGCATGGGCTGTGTCAAAGGACCGTCTGAGCTCAGCCCTCCGTGTGTCGGTGGGTGGGGACGTCTGACTCACACTATTTGTAACTTGGACTTAGAGGGACAGAGGGAGGACCGGGAGGCCTGTTTATGGCTGAATGTATCATCCCCGGTGAAACCAGATGGCCAATCGCTGTTGTCCAGAAAGGCCTGCGAGCCGTCAGAGGATGAATCATAATCCTATTAGAAGCTGGACGGTTTCTTTCCTTCTTTGTAACATGCTGCTTTTATCCATCCACTCAGTGACAAGGCAGGTTTGGTGGAGGCCTTGGAAGTTAGAATCTTGGGGAAGCCACAGTTTGGGATCGTCTTGATAGAGTTTATCTATTCTACCGAGATCGCCGGAGCATTCATGTGAGGCAGACTCAGAGCCGAAGTGGTTTAGGAGTATGAAAAGGGGAAATGTGGCATTCTGGCCAAAACCAGTGGCGGCTGACGCAGCCCAGCAGTAGCGTGGGTCACAGACAGGTGCCTCTGCTTCCCTCCATCAGCCCCGTGGCGAGTCAGCATCCTAGACATGGCCCGGCTTCCAGCAAGCGGGGCTGGTGGCTAGCAAGAGTGGACTTGTGCTGACCGCTCTGGCCAGTATCGGCGAACAGACCACTGAGTCCTGTATTCTCTGGGTCCCTCATGGCATCCTGCCCATATCTGTATCAGTGTGCATTTCAAGCAAAACGATTAGCTATCGAGGCTGAACACAGAGGCTAACAGAAATCAGGACCCCCTCTTAGGATACTTTGCGTGAAGGCACAGTCTTCTATCCTCCGTCCTGGTTGTGCGTCTCATCAGTGTTTTACCCTGTGAAAAAAGGAAAAGAGAAAAAAATACAACACTCAGGCAGTTTGAGAACCAAAACTATTCTAGCTCCGTGTTTTGTTTGTGTTCTAGAAATCATGTCTGTTTACTAGCTGGGTAGTTATAATTACAGCTTTACTAACTGTGTAGTTATAGTTACAGCTATACATAGTGTGGGTTTACAGACAACCTTTCAGAGGAATGATTCAAAACCGATCAGATCTGTTGATTTCATTGCACTTTACTCCATTCCCACATCCCCTTGACTATCTTATGAGTTAACAAAAGAAGGCACAGTTCTCCTAAGAAAGGAAATTGTTCTTTCTTCTCCAGCCTCCAAACTGAATGAACACTCCACTTTTTGAAGGAAAATTTGTTTTTAAAGCTCTAAGTACTATGTGAACCTTTTGGCTCAAGGCCACCAGATTTCAGAGAATTATCTCAGAATAAAAAATATGTGTCATGGATGTGTGCTATATACATACATATATATATATATATATATATATATATATATATTTATAAATATGTGCATACATATAGATGGGTACACACATATATGTCATTTGTGTGCATATATTGTGTGCATGTGTGTGTGTTTGCATTACGCATGTACATAGTGCATGTGTGTTTACGTGTATGTTTGTAGGTGTGTATATAGATAGATAGATATTGTGTGTTGTGTTAGTCGCTCAGTTGGACTGGGCCACCAGGGAACTTCCAATCATCTGCTGATTTTTTCACATTTATTATGCAAGTTAAGTGGGGACTGAAATTTCTAATTATTTTAGACAAATATGGAGAGATTTCTCTTTTGACATATTCATGCAATTATTGCATACATAGAATTCCTAATATTCATGTATATAAAATCTGGGATACACTTGACTTGGTTGTGGTCATTGGTAAATTACATGAAAATATAAGTTGTTTCTGATAATGCATCTCATACCTTAGAATGTTAGCTCATAGTAGGTACACAAGTAAGTTTTTTAAAAATATATACTATAAACATTGATTGGTACATGTGAGGATAATGAAAAAAATATGGCAGTAGAAAACAGGTTTGACTCAGTTTCCATCATTTACGAGCCATGTGCCTTTGGGGAAATTAGTTAAATATTCTGCACCTCATTTTTCTAATGTAAACAATGTAAGTAACTATTGTGACCACATAGGGTACCTATAAGCATCAAGTAAGTTCTGTGAAAGCCAAACGTCCACTAGAATATCTTGTGCACCGTATGCACTGAACAAATATTAATTACTCTTTGTGCCTGTTCAGTCATTTCAGTTGTGTCCAACTCTTTGCAACCCCATGGACTGTAGCCCACCAGGCTCCTCTGTCTATGGGATTTTTGAGCGAGAATACTGGAATGGGTTGCCACGCCCTCCTAAAGGGGATCTTCCATTTTAAAATTTTTACTCAATGTATAATCAAATTACATTTAATCCTCTAAAATGCATGCTTAAAGAAAAGTCATAGCATAAAAATGAAAGATGCTGTAAGGAGAATGTGATCCTGTAAGACACACATTATCATGAGCCAAGATCCCTTGAGATGGGAGACTCACAGAGCAAAGTCTAAGCCACCACGTCGTTCTTCAAGGATTTGAAGCTAACTGACTTTTTTCCTCTACCCAAAACAATCCTGTTACTTTGAAACTCTTCTTCTTCTTCTGATTATTCATCTTTCTCACTATCATATTCTTATAAGCATGCCTTACTAGTTTTATGTTCCCCTCAAATCCAGGGAGGGCCTTCCCAGGTGTCAGTGGTAACAAATCTGCCTGCTAAGGCAGGAGCTGCAGGTTTGGTCCCTGGGTCGGGAAGATCCCCTGAAGGAAGAAATGGCGACCCACTCCAGTATTCATAGCTGGAGAATCCTACGGACAGAGGAGCCTGGCGGGCTACAGTCCATGAGGCCACAGAGAGTCAGACACGACCCAGACACATCTGAGCGACTAAACCACAGCAACAACAGGGACCGTGAGCTTCATGTACAGTACCTCGAACGTGCCAAAATTTAAAATAAAACAAGTTACAACTCCCTCATTCTCCAGGATGAAGGTGGAATTTCTCTAAGTTCTTTGTCCACATCATGTCAGCCAGAAAAGCTTCATTTTTATCTGCTCTGGAAGCTGATAGCGTGGCATTACGAGACTGAGGTGCTGCCTACTTTTGCTAAGAAGGCACTTAGTGTGGTATTTAAAATGCTGCTTTAGGGCTTCCCTGGTGGTCCAGTGGGTAGAGAGGCCGCCTTGCAGTGCAAGGGGCACCGGTTCGATCCCTGGCCCAGCAAGATCCCACGTGCCACGGAGGGGCTAGACCGGTGTCTCCAATTACAAGCCAGTGCTCTGGAGCACGTGCTCCCAGAGCCAGTGCTCTGCAACAAGAGAGCCACTGCAAGGGGAGGCCCACATAGGCCAAAGAATAAAGATGGATGAAAGTAAATAAATAAATAACCAATAAAAGGGGCCAATTTTTTTTTTTTAAATACCACTTTAAGAAAGAGTCTTGTCTCATTGTATCTGCTGGTCCATTCCATGTTGGTGCCTGGTAGCTTTTTCCATATATATGATAACTTTCTGCAGTTCTGCATTAATGACCACCTACGTAATGAGATCAAATCTTAATTCTTGGTGACAAACAGAGTGAATATATGGGTCGTTTGTTCAGGCTCTATTTTGAAATGACTAAGTAGCCTGTGAAAACAAAGTTTAACAGGCTCCTAAAGGCATGGTGTCTACCTAAGTAAGGCGGAGTTTGTTTTTATGTTGCCCATTACAGACCATAAACAGTAACAGTGAAGTCTATCTTTTATGCCACAGAGTTGTAAAATGTCCTGGCTGTGACAACATATGCCCTGAACGCACTTTGTAAAGAGATTGCTCATAGTCTATATTTAAATGAAAGCAATAAACTGTTCAAACAGTGTCAACTGAAGATAAACAGGGGGCCTGGCTAAAGGCAGGAGCTGCAGGTTTGGTCCCTCAACCGAGGGAAATGGCGACCCACTCCAGTATTCATAGCTGGAGAATCCTACGGACAGAGGAGCCTGGCGGGCTACAGTCCATGAGGCCACAGAGAGTCAGACACGACCCAGACACATCTGAGCGACTAAACCACAGCAACAACAGGGACCGTGAGCTTCATGTACAGTACCTCGAACGTGCCAAAATTTAAAATAAAACAAGTTACAACTCCCTCATTCTCCAGGATGAAGGTGGAATTTCTCTAAGTTCTTTGTCCACATCATGTCAGCCAGAAAAGCTTCATTTTTATCTGCTCTGGAAGCTGATAGCGTGGCATTACGAGACTGAGGTGCTGCCTACTTTTGCTAAGAAGGCACTTAGTGTGGTATTTAAAATGCTGCTTTAGGGCTTCCCTGGTGGTCCAGTGGGTAGAGAGGCCGCCTTGCAGTGCAAGGGGCACCGGTTCGATCCCTGGCCCAGCAAGATCCCACGTGCCACGGAGGGGCTAGACCGGTGTCTCCAATTACAAGCCAGTGCTCTGGAGCACGTGCTCCCAGAGCCAGTGCTCTGCAACAAGAGAGCCACTGCAAGGGGAGGCCCACATAGGCCAAAGAATAAAGATGGATGAAAGTAAATAAATAAATAACCAATAAAAGGGGCCAATTTTTTTTTTTTAAATACCACTTTAAGAAAGAGTCTTGTCTCATTGTATCTGCTGGTCCATTCCATGTTGGTGCCTGGTAGCTTTTTCCATATATATGATAACTTTCTGCAGTTCTGCATTAATGACCACCTACGTAATGAGATCAAATCTTAATTCTTGGTGACAAACAGAGTGAATATATGGGTCGTTTGTTCAGGCTCTATTTTGAATGACTAAGTAGCCTGTGAAAACAAAGTTTAACAGGCTCCTAAAGGCATGGTGTCTACCTAAGTAAGGCGGAGTTTGTTTTTATGTTGCCCATTACAGACCATAAACAGTAACAGTGAAGTCTATCTTTTATGCCACAGAGTTGTAAAATGTCCTGGCTGTGACAACATATGCCCTGAACGCACTTTGTAAAGAGATTGCTCATAGTCTATATTTAAATGAAAGCAATAAACTGTTCAAACAGTGTCAACTGAAGATAAACACATTACACCGGAAAGGTACTTAAAATTAAACCAAATACAGAAGAGGTGTTCTTTTTCTTTTTTTTTGTCTCTTGAAGCTCCTCCACAAGGTCACCAAAAGAGTTGTCTTTTAATATAAACACTGTTCTTACAGAGCAGGACTTTCCCGCAGCATTTGCATGCTTCAAGCGGCTCTTTCATCAGCCTTGCCCAGAGCTTCTGAGAGAACCGTGGCAGGGCCACGTCAGCAGAGCCACGGCTGCCCCTTTTCATTATTTTACAATTTGCTCCCTGGTTTGGGGTAATTGGAACAATTTGCTTGCTGAAAGCTGTGAGGAATCAGATGTTAATCGACTTTGTCTTGCTTCATCAGCCCTCGAGAAACAGGCTTCTTTTTCCCGACGGTTCCTTAGGCCGTGTGCTGGCATCCTGTGATACAGCGGAAAGAAAACATACACACAGTTGCCTTGGTATCGACCGGCCAAATCTGATTATGGCTCCGACTCTGAAGGGAGAGGTTCCAGGAATTAGCTGAGGGGCCTAGAGAAAATACTCAGAAATATGAAGTGACAGTGAAAAGTGTGGCTATGATGTCTCTACCCCACAGTGAAAAGAGTAATGCACACTCAAAATCAGGACTCCAAGTGCTTTCTGATTCCATTGCTCTGATCTGGAACAATTCCGTTGTAATATACAGCTCAGTTTATTCCATGTTGGTGCCTGGTAGCTTTTTCCATATATATGATAACTTTCTGCAGTTCTGCATTAATGACCACCTACGTAATGAGATCAAATCTTAATTCTTGGTGACAAACAGAGTGAATATATGGGTCGTTTGTTCAGGCTCTATTTTGAAATGACTAAGTAGCCTGTGAAAACAAAGTTTAACAGGCTCCTAAAGGCATGGTGTCTACCTAAGTAAGGCGGAGTTTGTTTTTATGTTGCCCATTACAGACCATAAACAGTAACAGTGAAGTCTATCTTTTATGCCACAGAGTTGTAAAATGTCCTGGCTGTGACAACATATGCCCTGAACGCACTTTGTAAAGAGATTGCTCATAGTCTATATTTAAATGAAAGCAATAAACTGTTCAAACAGTGTCAACTGAAGATAAACACATTACACCGGAAAGGTACTTAAAATTAAACCAAATACAGAAGAGGTGTTCTTTTTCTTTTTTTTTGTCTCTTGAAGCTCCTCCACAAGGTCACCAAAAGAGTTGTCTTTTAATATAAACACTGTTCTTACAGAGCAGGACTTTCCCGCAGCAGCATTTGCATGCTTCAAGCGGCTCTTTCATCAGCCTTGCCCAGAGCTTCTGAGAGAACCGTGGCAGGGCCACGTCAGCAGAGCCACGGCTGCCCCTTTTCATTATTTTACAATTTGCTCCCTGGTTTGGGGTAATTGGAACAATTTGCTTGCTGAAAGCTGTGAGGAATCAGATGTTAATCGACTTTGTCTTGCTTCATCAGCCCTCGAGAAACAGGCTTCTTTTCCCGACGGTTCCTTAGGCCGTGTGCTGGCATCCTGTGATACAGCGGAAAGAAAACATACACACAGTTGCCTTGGTATCGACCGGCCAAATCTGATTATGGCTCCGACTCTGAAGGGAGAGGTTCCAGGAATTAGCTGAGGGGCCTAGAGAAAATACTCAGAAATATGAAGTGACAGTGAAAAGTGTGGCTATGATGTCTCTACCCCACAGTGAAAAGAGTAATGCACACTCAAAATCAGGACTCCAAGTGCTTTCTGATTCCATTGCTCTGATCTGGAACAATTCCGTTGTAATATACAGCTCAGTTTATTTGAGCAACTTGTTTGACTGTTGTGGGACATTCCAGGTATCAAAATTCAGTGGACCCGCTTTCACCTTCTCCCTTGGCAGTAACTTCCCAAATGCAGGCTTACCTGTCTGCCTTGCCCTCTCAAAGCCCCATAATAAAGACAGTTAAAGAACATCTAAGTTATCTCAAGTCTAGAAGATCACTTACAAAATATTCTACTTTTCCACATCTCTGATGCCATGAACCCAAGAAGATTACTGAACTGTAGAGAGGAGTGAAGCATTTAACAAAACACGCAGGAGTTAGAAGAAGACGGATTTTCCTCTCCACAGATCATTTTCCATCTTTTAATCACCTCCCTTTTATGCTTTATGAATCTCCTATATACAGCATAGGGTTCAGTTGAGTTTGATGGTACATTCTTTGGAACTTTTGCGTCTAAGTTAATGGATAAATGTGCTTCTCCTTTACTTCTTTTTACATGGGGTTCATACCAAAATTATACCTGCTTCAAAGGATGAGCTGAGGCATAGACTCTGCCATTCTCTGAAGTCATCTTGCACTTAAAATTCTGGAAACTCTGTCTTATAAAACCCCGATGCCCTGGTATTTTCCTTCTGGGAGTATTTAAATGTATGCATGACTCTTTTCTAAAGCATAATTTTAAGGGTTTTTTGAGTCCTCAAATCTACAAAATTATTTATTCTCGAATAAAATGATCAAAAATTGTTTATATTACCTCTTTAAAAAAGCCTCTGTTGTATCTTGTATCAAGTGCTATTCCTATTCCTAGTCATTATTTTTCATCTTGAGAGAACTTTATTTGCCAATTTTTCCAAAGCATCAGTTTTTGGCTTTGCTGATTTCCTGATTGAATTTTTATTTTTATTATGCTAATTTAAAGTTCTTAACTTTGTTATCTCCTTCATGTTATTTAACGTGTAGTGATGGATGCTTAGTGAATAATTATCAACCTTTCTTTTTTCTAAAAGTGTAGCTCTTCTATGAAGCTCCATTTTTTACTTGTTAACTGTTGATAACGTAGTATTTTTTTATTCAGTAATTATATTTCGGACTCTGCATCTGGAACAATTCCGTTGTAATATACAGCTCAGTTTATTTGAGCAACTTGTTTGACTGTTGTGGGACATTCCAGGTATCAAAATTCAGTGGACCCGCTTTCACCTTCTCCCTTGGCAGTAACTTCCCAAATGCAGGCTTACCTGTCTGCCTTGCCCTCTCAAAGCCCCATAATAAAGACAGTTAAAGAACATCTAAGTTATCTCAAGTCTAGAAGATCACTTACAAAATATTCTACTTTTCCACATCTCTGATGCCATGAACCCAAGAAGATTACTGAACTGTAGAGAGGAGTGAAGCATTTAACAAAACACGCAGGAGTTAGAAGAAGACGGATTTTCCTCTCCACAGATCATTTTCCATCTTTTAATCACCTCCCTTTTATGCTTTATGAATCTCCTATATACAGCATAGGGTTCAGTTGAGTTTGATGGTACATTCTTTGGAACTTTTGCGTCTAAGTTAATGGATAAATGTGCTTCTCCTTTACTTCTTTTTACATGGGGTTCATACCAAAATTATACCTGCTTCAAAGGATGAGCTGAGGCATAGACTCTGCCATTCTCTGAAGTCATCTTGCACTTAAAATTCTGGAAACTCTGTCTTATAAAACCCCGATGCCCTGGTATTTTCCTTCTGGGAGTATTTAAATGTATGCATGACTCTTTTCTAAAGCATAATTTTAAGGGTTTTTTGAGTCCTCAAATCTACAAAATTATTTATTCTCGAATAAAATGATCAAAAATTGTTTATATTACCTCTTTAAAAAAGCCTCTGTTGTATCTTGTATCAAGTGCTATTCCTATTCCTAGTCATTATTTTTCATCTTGAGAGAACTTTATTTGCCAATTTTTCCAAAGCATCAGTTTTTGGCTTTGCTGATTTCCTGATTGAATTTTTATTTTTATTATGCTAATTTAAAGTTCTTAACTTTGTTATCTCCTTCATGTTATTTAACGTGTAGTGATGGATGCTTAGTGAATAATTATCAACCTTTCTTTTTTCTAAAAGTGTAGCTCTTCTATGAAGCTCCATTTTTTACTTGTTAACTGTTGATAACGTAGTATTTTTTTATTCAGTAATTATATTTCTAATTTCCATTACATTTTCTTAGAAGTGGATTTTTAAATACTAAATACGTAAATTTATGTTTTCTTGACTTTTTTTTTTAAAGATTATTCTAATTGTTTTTTTTTTTTTTTTGCCTCTAAGTCATCATTTATTTTTCATCCATCTTTATTCTTTGGCATGTGTGGGCCTCGCATTGCCGTGGCCTCTTGTTGCAGAGCACTGGCTCATAATTGGACATAGCAGTCCAGCCGCTCCATGGCACATGGGATCTTCCTGGGCCAGGGATCAAACCAGTGCCCCTTGCACTGCAAGGTGGACTCTTTACCTACTGGACCACCAGGGAAGCCCTTGACTTTTTACATAGTTGTGTGTTTACCAAAGATATAGTCAGTGTGTTACTTATTTTATTTTCTGAAATGGATTGAACCTTGAATGGTAGCCTACTAGCATGCATTCAGGTTTCCCAAAGTTTAGACGTACACCCAAGAAAAACTTGTATTTTCCAATGGTTAGATACATAATTGCATGTATGTCCATTAAACCAAGTTTGTTAGCTGTGTTAGTAAATATTCCATAGGTTTAATTTATTTCTGCTTGCAACTTTGCTTGAGATAGGTGTGTTTAAAATTTCTTCTGTGACTGTGAATTCATTCATTCCTTCTTGCACTTCTATACATTTTTTATTTATACATCCTAGGGCTAAATTACTAGGTATTACAAGTTTCAGGGTTTTTGTCTTATTAATGAATTGGACTAGTTCTTATCCATTATAGAGTAATTTGGGGGTGGGGGGGCAGTTTGGGGAGGGAGGGGGGTGGGTAGGCCTCTTCTATTGGTCTTTCATTTATCTGTTTTCATCCATCTTTGTTCTTTGGCCCGTGTGGGCCTCCCATCGCAGTGGCCCCTGTTGTCGCAGAGCACCGGCTCTGGGTGCATGCGCTCCAGAGCTCTGGCTTGGTAGTTGGACACATCAGTCCAGCCGCTCCATGGCATGTGGGATCTTCCCAGCCCAGGGATCGAACCGGCGCCCCTTGCACTGCAAGGCGGTGTCCTTACCCACTGGACCACCAGGGAAGCCCCATTATATAGTAATTTTGGTGATACTTTTGCTTTCTTTTATCTCTTACAGGATATTTATATTAAGATATCAGCTGCCTTTTAGTTAGCATATGTTGAGTATATCTTGTTTATTTAAAAAAAAAAGAATCTGTGTCTGTGCTATGGAAGTGTGTCCTATGAGGACACAGGGATGAGGGGTGGTAAACTCTGAATATATCTCTATAAACTGGGATTTTTTAAAAGTGCAATTTGATCTTTTTTTTTTTTAAATGGCAGGTTTCTTCCATCTACACGGTCAATGTCATTGGGCTCATTTATAGTGGAGAGCTTTGTAACTTTTATCTATCCTTTGAAAAAAATCTCCTTTCTTGTTTTCTTTAGGATTAAAGTTTTTGAGTTGTTGAGGTTTATTTTTCTTCTTGTTTTTCCAGATTTGAAAAAGAATCCACTGTTTTTTTATGATTGGAGGAAAATTGGTTTGCAATGTTGTCTTGGTTTCTGCCTTACAACAGTATGAATTTGCCCTAATTATACATCTCCCTCTCCGTCTTGAGCCTCCCTCCCCTCTCCCACCTCCCCAGGTCATCACAGAGTGCCAGGAAGCATTGGGGTTTTAAGTAATCTATTTCTCCCATCATAGAGGTTACTTTGGAAATTATATCATGACTATTTAATTAAGTCCAGAGTACAACATTAAAAATTTAAACTAGGTTTAGAATTAAACTTTATATTACAGTTCTTTCAGCGGTTGCTCCTCAGACTTTATCATATGTATTTGGTTATTTTACAAAGCCTAATGCTATCTTAAACCTGTTTGAACCACCTTCCTTCAATTTAGAGGCTCTCGGTTTCCTGCATTTAATTAGTGTCCTTTAAAATTCACATGTTTTGTTTATTTGTTTTATGAAGTACAGCTGGTTTACCATACTATATTTGAGGCTTATGACATAGTGATTGAATATCTTCATAGATTATACTCCATTAAAGTTAGTACACAACAATGGCTGTACTTCCCTGGCTGTGCAGTGTATCCTTGTTGCTCATTTATTCTATGCCATTGTAGTTTTTATCTCTTAATCCTGTACCCCCTCCCTTCTTTCCTCTTGTCGCTTGTTTGTTCTCTAGATTTGTGAGCCCATTTTTGTTTTGTCATATCCATTCATTTGTTTTATTGTTTTTTAGATTTTACATATAAGAATCACTTTTTATTGTAATATAGTAATAATATGATTGCTTTACACTAGATGTTGGTTTCAACTTAATATATAGCCACCATGTGTTCTCTTACTGTTTCTTACATATTAAATTTCCTCCTAGACATTATTTTCTTCTCCTTGATGTATAATTTTAAAATGTGGTATATTAGTGGAACTTTTGTGTTTTTTTTTATCAAAATTTTTATTTCATCCTTATTTTTTGAAGACCAATCAGCTAAGTATATTCTTCTAATTTGATAGTTTCTCAGAGCACTCTTATATGAATATTCCACTGATTTCTGTCTTCTGTCATTACTCTTAAGAAATCTGTTTTCAGTCTGATTCTTGCTCCTCTATCAATGAGAGGTCCTTTCCTTTTCCCTTTTGTGCCACAAATGTGTAAATTAAAAATTTGTTCAATTTATGGATGTTTACTCTGATTATGAATGTATTCTATTTTCTTTCTCTATTCAGTAGTAGAAAATATTTCACATGGGTGAAAAAGCCCCAAAAGTTAAACCAGGTGAAAAAAAAAACAACTATTGCATGCCTTATTTAATTTTATGTAACTAGATATTTAATAGATATTTACTATATCTATATATGTGTTATGAGGCACATATACATACATATATATACACCAATGTATACCTTAAGTATTTTTAATATGTCATATTGACTTAAACAAATAAACAGTGGAAATCATAAATAACTCTTAACTATCTGGTACTATGTGGATATACTTATTTGGGAGCTTCTGTAGCTTAATAGTATGCCCAGAAGAATTTTCAGAAAATCATCACCCTTATGTAATGTTGTATGAACAGGCTATTAAAACACATCTGATCCATAGCCAAGCTTTGCACTGCAGTGTTGGGAGACTCATAATAACTATTTGTGAGTTGGTTCTTGACTGAATCAAACCTTACCCCACTGCACGGTGGTCTGTGACATTCCTCAGCTGTTTACACAGCATGGGAACCAATAATGGATGTGACAAGTCCGGAAGAGCATGGGACTTTGGAGGGACTTGAGAGAAACAGGATGATGGGTAAAGGCTTAGAAAATCAGAGCCTTGAGAAGAGCTAAAAAGAACTGGGTTTCTGTAGTCTGAGGAATAAGTAACTGAAGAGTTTTGCTTCTAAGACATCATTTGTTTTCATCCATCTTTATTCTTTGTCATGTGTGGGTCTCCCATTGCAATGGCCTGTCTCATTGCAGAGCACCGGCTCTAGGCGCATGCACTCCAGAGTGCTGGCTTGTAATCGACACAATGGCCCAGCCGCTCCACGACACGTGGGATCTTCCTAGGCCAGGTATCGAACTGGTGCCCCTTGCACTGAAAGGCAGACTCACTAGCTACTGGACCACCAGGAAAGCCCTGAAGAGTTCTTTAATAATTATTTGCAATTCAATGAGGGACTCTTAATAGGTGATGGTACCAGCACACCCAGATGATAAGCTAGCTTTGAGTTCAATATGGAAATATAGGTTAACTGTGATTCATTGTCTAAGGATGATAACTGTCTAAGGTTTTCATTATATTGAGACAGCTCAGAGGCCATTTTCTCTCAATTTGATGAGCCTCCACTCCCAGTTCCCAGATCAAATCAGCCAGGTTTTCATAGTATTTTCCATGTGAGACAGCATCAAGAGTGTCTGGTGGCATATGCATGCCTTATTTAATTTTATGTAACTAGATATTTAATAGATATTTACTATATCTATATATGTGTTATGAGGCACATATACATACATATATATACACCAATGTATACCTTAAGTATTTTTAATATGTCATATTGACTTAAACAAATAAACAGTGGAAATCATAAATAACTCTTAACTATCTGGTACTATGTGGATATACTTATTTGGGAGCTTCTGTAGCTTAATAGTATGCCCAGAAGAATTTTCAGAAAATCATCACCCTTATGTAATGTTGTATGAACAGGCTATTAAAACACATCTGATCCATAGCCAAGCTTTGCACTGCAGTGTTGGGAGACTCATAATAACTATTTGTGAGTTGGTTCTTGACTGAATCAAACCTTACCCCACTGCACGGTGGTCTGTGACATTCCTCAGCTGTTTACACAGCATGGGAACCAATAATGGATGTGACAAGTCCGGAAGAGCATGGGACTTTGGAGGGACTTGAGAGAAACAGGATGATGGGTAAAGGCTTAGAAAATCAGAGCCTTGAGAAGAGCTAAAAAGAACTGGGTTTCTGTAGTCTGAGGAATAAGTAACTGAAGAGTTTTGCTTCTAAGACATCATTTGTTTTCATCCATCTTTATTCTTTGTCATGTGTGGGTCTCCCATTGCAATGGCCTGTCTCATTGCAGAGCACCGGCTCTAGGCGCATGCACTCCAGAGTGCTGGCTTGTAACCGGACACAATGGCCCAGCCGCTCCACGACACGTGGGATCTTCCTAGGCCAGGTATCGAACTGGTGCCCCTTGCACTGAAAGGCAGACTCACTAGCTACTGGACCACCAGGAAAGCCCTGAAGAGTTCTTTAATAATTATTTGCAATTCAATGAGGGACTCTTAATAGGTGATGGTACCAGCACACCCAGATGATAAGCTAGCTTTGAGTTCAATATGGAAATATAGGTTAACTGTGATTCATTGTCTAAGGATGATAACTGTCTAAGGTTTTCATTATATTGAGACAGCTCAGAGGCCATTTTTCTCTCAATTTGATGAGCCTCCACTCCCAGTTCCCAGATCAAATCAGCCAGGTTTTCATAGTATTTTCCATGTCAGTAGCATATCGCCTTTGTGTAAGGCATCACATAGTTTACTTTCTGTCATCAGTGTCTGGTGGCTAGATAGTGCTTAATAAAAGACTCTGTCTCAATTGAGTTGAATGGATTGAGGATTTCTCTATGACTTTTACCAGTACTGTGTGTCATATAACATGGGAGACTGATCGAAAGTCTTCATAAAAGGTGGGATTGAATCGGGTCTTGAAGAGTAGACAGAAAGGAGTATTATTGGAAAGAAACATGTGAAACTAAGGCTGAGCACCAAAGGATTGATGCTTTCAAACTACGGTGCTGGAGAAGACTCTTGAGAGTCTCTTCAACTGCAGGGAAGTCAGACTAGTCAATCCTAAAGGAAATCAGCCCTGAATGTTCATTGGGAGGACTGATGCTGAAGCTGAAGCTCTAATACTTTGGACACCTGATGTCAACAGACGACTCACTGGAAAAGACCCTGATGCTGGGAAAGATTGAAGGCAAGAGGAGAAGGGGCCAACAGAGAACGAGATGGTTGGATAGCATCACTGACACAATGGGAATGAATTTGAACAAATTCCAGGAGATAGTGAAGAATGGGGACGCCTGGCAAATGACACTCCATGGGGTCGCAAAGAGTTGGATATGACTTAGTGACTGAATAATAACAATAACAACGACAAGGAGTTGATATAAATGTTTCCCAGAGTATGTTATTGAAAACAGCCCGCTCACCACCCGATGCTGGCTTGTAACGACACAATGGCCAGCCGCCCACGACACGTGGGATCTTCCTAGGCCAGGTATCGAACTGGTGCCCCTTGCACTGAAAGGCAGACTCACTAGCTACTGGACCACCAGGAAAGCCCTGAAGAGTTCTTTAATAATTATTTGCAATTCAATGAGGGACTCTTAATAGGTGATGGTACCAGCACACCCAGATGATAAGCTAGCTTTGAGTTCAATATGGAAATATAGGTTAACTGTGATTCATTGTCTAAGGATGATAACTGTCTAAGGTTTTCATTATATTGAGACAGCTCAGAGGCCATTTTTCTCTCAATTTGATGAGCCTCCACTCCCAGTTCCCAGATCAAATCAGCCAGGTTTTCATAGTATTTTCCATGTCAGTAGCATATCGCCTTTGTGTAAGGCATCACATAGTTTACTTTCTGTCATCAGTGTCTGGTGGCTAGATAGTGCTTAATAAAAGACTCTGTCTCAATTGAGTTGAATGGATTGAGGATTTCTCTATGACTTTTACCAGTACTGTGTGTCATATAACATGGGAGACTGATCGAAAGTCTTCATAAAAGGTGGGATTGAATCGGGTCTTGAAGAGTAGACAGAAAGGAGTATTATTGGAAAGAAACATGTGAAACTAAGGCTGAGCACCAAAGGATTGATGCTTTCAAACTACGGTGCTGGAGAAGACTCTTGAGAGTCTCTTCAACTGCAGGGAAGTCAGACTAGTCAATCCTAAAGGAAATCAGCCCTGAATGTTCATTGGGAGGACTGATGCTGAAGCTGAAGCTCTAATACTTTGGACACCTGATGTCAACAGACGACTCACTGGAAAAGACCCTGATGCTGGGAAAGATTGAAGGCAAGAGGAGAAGGGGCCAACAGAGAACGAGATGGTTGGATAGCATCACTGACACAATGGGAATGAATTTGAACAAATTCCAGGAGATAGTGAAGAATGGGGACGCCTGGCAAATGACACTCCATGGGGTCGCAAAGAGTTGGATATGACTTAGTGACTGAATAATAACAATAACAACGACAAGGAGTTGATATAAATGTTTCCCAGAGTATGTTATTGAAAATGCTAAGTCTCAAAACTGTTAGTAAATTTTACCTGGAAAAAAATGTTTCCATGTTCAACACAATTTGAAAATGTGGAATGCTGAATAAAACAAACCAGGTTTTCCATTGAGAGATTCCTTCAAGTGATTGATCTGCCAAATGTTGTCAATTTCCTAAGGCGGTCACCATAGACAATTGTTCTTGGATGGATTTAATTGAACTGTCTGTTGCTGAACAGATGAACGGCTGTGCTACACAGATAAACACAAGGCAGAGACACTGAGAAGAGGGAGGCAGAGAATGAAAGGGTTGGATAGCACCACCAACACAATGGACATGACTCTGTGCAAACTCCAAGAGATAGTGAAGGAAGGAGAGCCCGGCATGCTGTAGTCCATGGGGTCATAGAGTCGGACAGGACTTAGCGAATGAACAACAACATCAACAACAAGAGATACTGAAGGTGAATGACATGATCAAAGTGATGATTAAAGAAGATCAATCTCGTGCCAGGCTAGTTGGCTGGAAAAGGGTCCAATACCAAGAACAGGCATGAAATAATAGAAACTCGAATTAAAGCCTTGAAGTGGAAATAAGCAACGTAGACTTAGTGGACTTGGACAGGAAAGAGACATAAAAGAATTGAATAAAGCTGGTAAGTGACTGGGTTAAGAGCCAACAGAATGAAAACTAATTCCAAAATCTGAAGCCTGGGTGGCTGGAAGGACGGTGGCGCCATTGACAGGAGACGGGAAGGCGGCCAGGAAATACACTGAGTTCTGTGTGTGACGTGGTCACACCGCGTTAACTGCTGCGTTTCCCAGACTCCCGCGGCCATAAAAGGCCTCCCAGGGCTTCCCGCTCACACGCCTCTGGGCCAGTCCGCCTGCAGCTTACCTATCTCAAACCATCAAGAACTGTTTCGCAGAATGCTGCAAGGAAAGGGTAAATCTTTTCCCGGGTAAGATTCTGCTGTGTCCTCCAGACTGACATCATCTCTTCAGTTCATCCAGATCTTCTCTTCACTACTTGCAGTCCCTCTTGCTTTATTCCAGGTGGGGAACTGGTTGTTGCTTTTTCACATACTAACTTCTGTGTGAAACGGAAGGCTTCCAGAGTGGTTCAACCATAAAGAATCTGCCTGCAGTGCAGGTGCCATGGCAGGAGACATGGGTTCAATCCCTGGGTCAGGAAGATCCCCTAGAGGAGGCCATGGAAACCCACTCCAGTATTCCTGCCTAGAGAATCCCATGGACAGAGGAGCCTGGTGGGCTGCAGTCCACAGGGTCACAAAGAGTTGGACATGGCTGAGCAACTTAGCATGCATACACAAAGGTCATTATAGACTAAGTTTTCAATCTTTTCCCTCTCTATGAAACCACGGAATTTCTTAAACCATTTATAAGTTGACATTTATAGTTCTAGTGATGAAACTGTTAGTTGTATGTGGGTCATATTTATTGGATAGTATACTAAATACATTAATAAATGGAAGTCTGTAGAAAAAGAACACCATTAATGGGACTGTTCTTGGTTTGAGAAATTCACACCATTTCTTTAGAGTTTTACAAAAATATGATTCCGATTCCTTGTCAATAGGGATCTAGAATCTGAAGGATCCTGCACCTAGGAGAGAAACAGATAAATTCATTATAAGATACAGTAACCACAGAGATTGAATATACTTGATAATACAATCTTCTGGGCTTACATAAAAATGCTTGTAAAAGTGATTATATAGTTGGGGTAAGAGCCAACAGAATGAAAACTAATTCCAAAATCTGAAGCCTGGGTGGCTGGAAGGACGGTGGCGCCATTGACAGGAGACGGGAAGGCGGCCAGGAAATACACTGAGTTCTGTGTGTGACGTGGTCACACCGCGTTAACTGCTGCGTTTCCCAGACTCCCGCGGCCATAAAAGGCCTCCCAGGGCTTCCCGCTCACACGCCTCTGGGCCAGTCCGCCTGCAGCTTACCTATCTCAAACCATCAAGAACTGTTTCGCAGAATGCTGCAAGGAAAGGGTAAATCTTTTCCCGGGTAAGATTCTGCTGTGTCCTCCAGACTGACATCATCTCTTCAGTTCATCCAGATCTTCTCTTCACTACTTGCAGTCCCTCTTGCTTTATTCCAGGTGGGGAACTGGTTGTTGCTTTTTCACATACTAACTTCTGTGTGAAACGGAAGGCTTCCAGAGTGGTTCAACCATAAAGAATCTGCCTGCAGTGCAGGTGCCATGGCAGGAGACATGGGTTCAATCCCTGGGTCAGGAAGATCCCCTAGAGGAGGCCATGGAAACCCACTCCAGTATTCCTGCCTAGAGAATCCCATGGACAGAGGAGCCTGGTGGGCTGCAGTCCACAGGGTCACAAAGAGTTGGACATGGCTGAGCAACTTAGCATGCATACACAAAGGTCATTATAGACTAAGTTTTCAATCTTTTCCCTCTCTATGAAACCACGGAATTTCTTAAACCATTTATAAGTTGACATTTATAGTTCTAGTGATGAAACTGTTAGTTGTATGTGGGTCATATTTATTGGATAGTATACTAAATACATTAATAAATGGAAGTCTGTAGAAAAAGAACACCATTAATGGGACTGTTCTTGGTTTGAGAAATTCACACCATTTCTTTAGAGTTTTACAAAAATATGATTCCGATTCCTTGTCAATAGGGATCTAGAATCTGAAGGATCCTGCACCTAGGAGAGAAACAGATAAATTCATTATAAGATACAGTAACCACAGAGATTGAATATACTTGATAATACAATCTTCTGGGCTTACATAAAATAATGCTTGTAAAAGTGATTATATAGTCAATTCATTTAAAAACAAGTGTATGTGTTATTGAATAGTAGCCACATGATATAATACCGATATTAAGAATAAAAAGCTGTTTGCCTTTATATCCTATGTATACCTGTAAGTTTATACTGTTGTAATGGATGACCTTGAGTAATATGTATGCCAAATTGGATCATTTTTAAAACTAAGTTTATATTAATCATTCCCTCTGCATCATCAAAGATAACACAGAGATCAAATGATAGGACATAATTTCCTAACTACTCAGTCATATTAAGACTTTCAAATAAATCATTTACATGAAATGTATACATAATTGAGCATAATCTGAAGAAATTTACATGGTCATTTTATTAAAGGGAGAGGAGGCTGTCTTTCTAATTTCCTTGATGACAGGGTATTTAAATGCAGATGTATTAATCAAAACAAAATCTGATGACTCTTGTTCTTCTAAACACTCTTTCCCACCCTGCCAGCTCCTCCCCTCTCCCACCTCTTCAGGTCTTCAAACTTCACACAGATTTACAGGTTGAGGACCTTACATTTTGCCTCTTCCTGACTCCCTTCCCTCTTTCCTACTGCAACAATAGCAGTCAGCTCAGTGCAGTGGCTCAGCTTTATGTAAAACCAGTAAAAGAGAGCCAAACAAGATGCAACTGGAGGAACACCATGTATCTGATAGGTCTGGAGCATCTGGAGTCCAAATGAGCATCATGCTTCAACTGTCCAACTTTTCCCCACCTCAAGTGACTCCCTGGCTTAACTGCACTTTCATCCTGGTGTCTGATGCTTCCTACACTCCTCCTTTCACCTGAAGCTCAGACCTGAAGTCCCTGAAGTTTCCTAAGATCATCATCTGAGGCTCTGAACTGCTGCCCAGTACCCCCACTACCTCTTCTCTTTGAAGGTAAATCTACATCCTCTATCCTTTTTAAAAACTCATGTGGATTTAAAATACTCACATCCCTGAATTAAAAAAAAAAAAACCATCAGTCTGTTGCTGTGCTAAAACCTACCACATCCAGTCAAATGGGCCATGTTCTTTAATTCAGTTAACCCATATTACTGAGGTTGCACCATGAGCCCACTCAAGTTCAGAAATAAGCTACCTGGATTCGACCGTGTATAGCATAGCTCTTCCCCCACCAAAGGAAAAGGCAGCATGTGAAGACTGAATGCCAGTGTACTCAGCACTGGTGCTTCTCTTTGAAGGAACAAGGTACACTGGTGGCAAAGAAGGTATCAGAGAAAAAAGCACCCTCAAACTCTGGCTCTCTGCCATGTGCAGACTTGAGACTTTGTTCCCAAGGTTTTGATTTTCCAATCAGACCTTCCTTTACAGTCCAAATACCATGCAGAGGCATTCTGGAGCACAGCAGAGATGTGAGCAAAACCAGAGTAAGCCACTTCAGAAGGCCCGCAGAGGCACATGATAGAGCAAACTGAAAGCTGCAGGGTGCACGTGATCCCCAAGACAGTGTCTGGCAGGCTGCCCTCCGGAGGGAGAGTGAGAGGTGGGACCCCCGGCAGGTCTGCTGGATGGTGGGCCACTTGGCTCTGCATCAGGTGACAACACACTTCCTTTGAAAGTCAACTAGAAAAAAGCCATGCTCTCTGTTCACTGGAGAATGAGCTTTAGCCCGGCACTCTCTACAGTATAAAAGTCCTCATGTTTGTGGTCACACACATGTTGTATTCACACACGCTCTCTGTCAATTACAGTATAATGTTGCCCGTAAATCTTCTCTGATTAAGTACAGAAAGTGCTTCTAAATTGAGTTCAAATGAAGAACAAAACCTTTCAGAATTCTGATGCATTTTTTCGCACCGGCTTGTTCTGTATGCCCACCTTCTCTCCTCATTTTTCTCCCTATGCCTATATGTTCTCTCTTTCTGTCTCTCTCTCTCTCCCTCTCTCTGAGAGGGCGTATGTTTAGGTAAAAACCAGTTTGCTGGCAGGAAGCAACGAGATTTGTATAATCTCAAGGCCAATCTTGGTATAACTTTATTCTTGTAGCCAGAAACATATAAAGGACAGAAACTTCTGGGAGACTCCATTCTGGGGAAAATAAATGAAGCTGCACTTCCTGGGGGTCAGCAGAGAGGTGGCGAGAAGGGAGGAGAACAAGGAGGAGAGGGTGGACACAGTTTTGAGTCTTGGGAAAATGTGAAGAGGGACTCCATTTCTCCTACTTCATCTTTCACTCTTATTTGTCTCTTTTTCCATTGCATTGTGTTGGGGGAGCAAAGTAACAGTTTAATGATGGGGATGTTATCTCCTGGAAAGTTATTGCCCAGGAAATGTATTTTTATGACATTTATCCAGGGAAAAGACAAAGATCATTGCGCATTCGAAGCTGAACCTGAAATAAGTGGCTAATATATTTAACTGAAGAATCAGATTAATTCATCATGTTAAAACATACTTGTAGTTTTTAGTGTCAAGAATGGTCTTAGGTTGTAACTTTGAGTGATAGGTAAGTTATAGATGATAATGTGTTCCTGGAAAATAGTATAGAAAACTAACTTTTTTTTCTTTCAAATTAAATCCTATTTCTCCATTAGCTCACATGATTATTTATGACACAATTTATCTTTAGTGGACTTTATCATTATCTATGGGTTTCCCAGGTGGCACCATGGTAAAGAATCCACCTGCCAATGCAAGAGACACAGGAGACAAGGGTTCAATCCCTGGGTTGAAAGATTCCCTGCAGCAGGAAGTGCCAACCCACTCCAGTGTTCTTGCCCGGGAAATCCCATGGACAGAGGAGCCTGGTGGGCTACAGTCCAGGGGATTGCAATGAGTCGGACACAGCTGAACGTCTAAGAACACATATCATCATGTATCTCTATTAAGCACTGGCCACTGACAACCTCATAGTAAATGGTCTGTCTCTTTCTACACACTATTCCAAGTCAGCCTAGAAAGCAATCTTACATATAGTTAAAAAAAATCAGTAACAAGGAATTCAGCAAAATTTTTGGTCAAAAAAGACATTTTGAGGTGGAAGAGTATTTGGTTAACACACCTGGCGTTTAGAAGTTTAGATTTTAGCATACTCTTGATTACATACTGGAGCATTTCCTCTAAAATACCTTCCTGAAGGGTTTATATTAAAACCTGATGAGGATTTCATCGAGCTTGATTCTCCATCTTCCAACTCCGGGGCTGAAGTCATAGAGAGGAAGGGGCTTCTGAGTCACAAAACAGAATTGTGTTGTAATATGTAAAAATGTGTATTCTCTTTCTCTTTTATCTATTCTTATTTGTTGACTTTTAGAGCATTATTTGTGTGTGCATGTACACACACACACACACACACACACACATTGTCATCATCATCATCATTGCCCATGTCTGAGGGAACTGTTTCGTGGATCTGTAACAGAGACATGTTTTTTAGCAGATATGCGCCCTGGTGGTCTTGTTTCGGTATTCATAAATATTACAGCCAGACTTTTAATGGAGGTTCTAAACGAAAATAGAACTTCACTGCTAAAATTTAATTTTCTGTGTAAAATAAAAGAAGCAGCAAGAGACTGAAACATGGGCTGTGGCTTGGAGTGTTTGGGGGCTCCCACAGGCTGTATATCACCCTGTGTGGCTTTCATTTTCTTGGCGCAAATTGATTTAATGGGCAACATTATTAGATTAATCAAGTCCCCATGGAAGATGTGATCTTGCCAAAAAGATTTTGTTTAACTCTGGTCCTCTGCTCTGCTCTGACATACACAGTGCTCTTTGATCATTAAGAGGAAAAACAGGAAAGAAAAAGTGAGGGTATCTCCGGCAACAACCTCTATTCTTAGTAAGGAAACGTTTTTTCCAACCTGGCCCACTAAAAGATGAAACCATTGGAAAGCCATCCTCATGAGCTCGAATAAGGATTCATTGCTCCCTTTTGTTTTCTAGATTGGATTTGATTTCTGTATATTCTATAATAATACAGGTGAAAATCTTGCCTGCTTTCATGCTCGGTAATTTTAGCAGTCAATTCCTCGTTAAGTTTTGGCCATGAAGAATATGTGTGTGGACATGTGTGCTAAGTCTCTTCAGGCATGAGCGACTCTTTGTCACCCTGTGGACTGGAGTCCGCCAGACTCCTCTGTCCGTGGGAGAACATCTGTACATCCAGACAGTGGGTTTGTGTGTGTGTTTATAATGGCTTCCCAGGTGGTGCCAGCGGTAAAGAACCTGCCTGCCAATGCAGAAGGTGCAGGAAACACAAATCTGATCCCTGGGTTGGGAAGATCCCCTGGAAGTGGGCACGGCAATCCACTCCAGTGTTCTTGCCTGGAGAATTCCATGGAGCCTGGTGGGCTCAGTCCATGGCATTGCAAAGAGTCAGACAGGACTGAACTACTGAGCATACAGGCACTTAAAAAGAAAACCCCACATATTCACATTGGAAGGTTATTATTATCATAGAATTTTATATTTTGTTTATTTTTCAGAATCTCTCTTTTTGAATACACTATTTAAATATATTTTCATATTGTATGCTATCTTAAACTTATCCTGAATGCAGCTTACTTGCATTATTTTAACAAATAACAGAGACATGTTTTTTAGCAGATATGCGCCCTGGTGGTCTTGTTTCGGTATTCATAAATATTACAGCCAGACTTTTAATGGAGGTTCTAAACGAAAATAGAACTTCACTGCTAAAATTTAATTTTCTGTGTAAAATAAAAGAAGCAGCAAGAGACTGAAACATGGGCTGTGGCTTGGAGTGTTTGGGGGCTCCCACAGGCTGTATATCACCCTGTGTGGCTTTCATTTTCTTGGCGCAAATTGATTTAATGGGCAACATTATTAGATTAATCAAGTCCCCATGGAAGATGTGATCTTGCCAAAAAGATTTTGTTTAACTCTGGTCCTCTGCTCTGCTCTGACATACACAGTGCTCTTTGATCATTAAGAGGAAAAACAGGAAAGAAAAAGTGAGGGTATCTCCGGCAACAACCTCTATTCTTAGTAAGGAAACGTTTTTTCCAACCTGGCCCACTAAAAGATGAAACCATTGGAAAGCCATCCTCATGAGCTCGAATAAGGATTCATTGCTCCCTTTTGTTTTCTAGATTGGATTTGATTTCTGTATATTCTATAATAATACAGGTGAAAATCTTGCCTGCTTTCATGCTCGGTAATTTTAGCAGTCAATTCCTCGTTAAGTTTTGGCCATGAAGAATATGTGTGTGGACATGTGTGCTAAGTCTCTTCAGGCATGAGCGACTCTTTGTCACCCTGTGGACTGGAGTCCGCCAGACTCCTCTGTCCGTGGGAGAACATCTGTACATCCAGACAGTGGGTTTGTGTGTGTGTTTATAATGGCTTCCCAGGTGGTGCCAGCGGTAAAGAACCTGCCTGCCAATGCAGAAGGTGCAGGAAACACAAATCTGATCCCTGGGTTGGGAAGATCCCCTGGAAGTGGGCACGGCAATCCACTCCAGTGTTCTTGCCTGGAGAATTCCATGGAGCCTGGTGGGCTCAGTCCATGGCATTGCAAAGAGTCAGACAGGACTGAACTACTGAGCATACAGGCACTTAAAAAGAACACCCCACATATTCACATTGGAAGGTTATTATTATCATAGAATTTTATATTTTGTTTATTTTTCAGAATCTCTCTTTTTTTGAATACACTATTTAAATATATTTTCATATTGTATGCTATCTTAAACTTATCCTGAATGCAGCTTACTTGCATTATTTTAACAAATAACAAGGGTTCATCTAGTCTAACAATACAATGGAAATATATGTGTGGTAGATAAAATTTAGAATTACAGAAAATCAAACAAAAGAAAGTAAATAAAATCACTTGTAATTCTCTCCCTCAGTAACAGATAGTTAAAGGTCAAAATACAGCAAGATCCTGAAAAGCTCAAGGCTCTGAATTTTCCCTCTGTCTCTTACCAAGAAAGAAGGTATTTCTCACTCCTTTATTCTTCAAAAAACTTAGGTTCAGGATTTCGAGTTCTCCATCAGTTGTCCAGGTTTCCCAGTCATCTTTTTAAATAGCTTTTTAAAATTGGTTTTCGCAGGAGGAACAAGGGCATAACTTTTCTGGACATTTCCAGCTTTTTTAGCCTCATCCTTCCTAGGTAGATACAGATTTAGTAACACATAGACTCCAGTTTCCCAGACTCCAAGGTCCACATGTATTTTAGCGTTGTGCTGGAAAATGTTGATAGAACAGCATCATCTGGGTATACTTACTAAAGGAACAGTTAGAGGACAACCATCTCTGATTAAGGCTCAGACAGAGCTGGTTCACCAGGCAGAGATGTGCATGGAAGATGCCCTCAGGTATCAAAGGCTGCTGCACATCAGACATAGGTGATGCTTAGGTCGTTTGTCGAGAGGTATGGTGTTAATATTATTCAGGGCGTGCAGTGTGGTAACCAGCATGGCAGACGTGGATGGTCAACATATTAAAAGCTTATTCATCACTCATGCCAACTCTAGGGTGAGGCTCTTCATCGGGTGGCCCTCTGGATATTTCTTCTCCAGGTGGGAAGCCAGGGAGCCTGCATCCCAACATGATGAGAAATTGAGGGCCTCCGGGTCTTCTGTGTCAAAAATGGGGGCCATGGGCACGGCAATCCACTCCAGTGTTCTTGCCTGGAGAATTCCATGGAGCCTGGTGGGCTCAGTCCATGGCATTGCAAAGAGTCAGACAGGACTGAACTACTGAGCATACAGGCACTTAAAAAGAACACCCCACATATTCACATTGGAAGGTTATTATTATCATAGAATTTTATATTTTGTTTATTTTTCAGAATCTCTCTTTTTTTGAATACACTATTTAAATATATTTTCATATTGTATGCTATCTTAAACTTATCCTGAATGCAGCTTACTTGCATTATTTTAACAAATAACAAGGGTTCATCTAGTCTAACAATACAATGGAAATATATGTGTGGTAGATAAAATTTAGAATTACAGAAAATCAAACAAAAGAAAGTAAATAAAAATCACTTGTAATTCTCTCCCTCAGTAACAGATAGTTAAAGGTCAAAATACAGCAAGATCCTGAAAAGCTCAAGGCTCTGAATTTTCCCTCTGTCTCTTACCAAGAAAGAAGGTATTTCTCACTCCTTTATTCTTCAAAAAACTTAGGTTCAGGATTTCGAGTTCTCCATCAGTTGTCCAGGTTTCCCAGTCATCTTTTTAAATAGCTTTTTAAAATTGGTTTTCGCAGGAGGAACAAGGGCATAACTTTTCTGGACATTTCCAGCTTTTTTAGCCTCATCCTTCCTAGGTAGATACAGATTTAGTAACACATAGACTCCAGTTTCCCAGACTCCGAAGGTCCACATGTATTTTAGCGTTGTGCTGGAAAATGTTGATAGAACAGCATCATCTGGGTATACTTACTAAAGGAACAGTTAGAGGACAACCATCTCTGATTAAGGCTCAGACAGAGCTGGTTCACCAGGCAGAGATGTGCATGGAAGATGCCCTCAGGTATCAAAGGCTGCTGCACATCAGACATAGGTGATGCTTAGGTCGTTTGTCGAGAGGTATGGTGTTAATATTATTCAGGGCGTGCAGTGTGGTAACCAGCATGGCAGACGTGGATGGTCAACATATTAAAAGCTTATTCATCACTCATGCCAACTCTAGGGTGAGGCTCTTCATCGGGTGGCCCTCTGGATATTTCTTCTCCAGGTGGGAAGCCAGGGAGCCTGCATCCCAACATGATGAGAAATTGAGGGCCTCCGTCGGGTCTTCTGTGTCTAACAGGCACCTGTGGAGAGTGTATAGAATGATACGAGAGGTTCAGTAGGGCCAGTCTTGAAAGTCGTGTTCCTCCATTCTGCCCACATTGCATTGACTGGAACTCAGTCACAAGGCAATCTGGCTGAGCTGGGGGCCCACCAAGCGAAGGAAGTGATGTGGTATGTATTAGAAGAATCTCTACCACAGAGGTAGACTTTACTACACAAACAAAAACCACGTGAAATTATACCTTTTCAATTTAATTTTCTATTTAAGGAGCAAAAAGTTAGGATCAAGATGGAGACAAAGTTGGGGAAATAGTAAATTGATACATACCTGACATTTTTATGGTTTGGGTTTGATTTTTTCTTTATATATTTATCTGTCTGAAATTCATTTTTTCCCCAAAGATTTTCCTTTCTAGAAAAGAGTTTGAGATCATATTCTTAAAACCAAATATGCTTTTCCTCTTTGACCCCAAGTTTGTAGATTCTCTGCAATTTATATTGAAAGTCCTCTGGGTTTAGTGCTTAGGTAGAATAGAGCGTTGGGTTTATCTAAGCAAAGATTGATCAATCTTCTTCTTTACGCTGTCTAGGAGAGCGTAAAAGAAATGAAAGAAAGACAAAAAATTGTTGTCTCTGCAAATAATTTTGGGAGTATAAAGAAGCGTTAGAAGCTGTCCACCTGTCAACAGGCTTTTATTTCAGATGATATGACTTTATTCTGAATTCGGCCCTGATTAAAGGCTCAGGGTATACTTACTAAAGGAACAGTTAGAGGACAACCATCTCTGATTAAGGCTCAGACAGAGCTGGTTCACCAGGCAGAGATGTGCATGGAAGATGCCCTCAGGTATCAAAGGCTGCTGCACATCAGACATAGGTGATGCTTAGGTCGTTTGTCGAGAGGTATGGTGTTAATATTATTCAGGGCGTGCAGTGTGGTAACCAGCATGGCAGACGTGGATGGTCAACATATTAAAAGCTTATTCATCACTCATGCCAACTCTAGGGTGAGGCTCTTCATCGGGTGGCCCTCTGGATATTTCTTCTCCAGGTGGGAAGCCAGGGAGCCTGCATCCCAACATGATGAGAAATTGAGGGCCTCCGTCGGGTCTTCTGTGTCTAACAGGCACCTGTGGAGAGTGTATAGAATGATACGAGAGGTTCAGTAGGGCCAGTCTTGAAAGTCGTGTTCCTCCATTCTGCCCACATTGCATTGACTGGAACTCAGTCACAAGGCAATCTGGCTGAGCTGGGGGCCCACCAAGCGAAGGAAGTGATGTGGTATGTATTAGAAGAATCTCTACCACAGAGGTAGACTTTACTACACAAACAAAAACCACGTGAAATTATACCTTTTCAATTTAATTTTCTATTTAAGGAGCAAAAAGTTAGGATCAAGATGGAGACAAAGTTGGGGAAATAGTAAATTGATACATACCTGACATTTTTATGGTTTGGGTTTGATTTTTTCTTTATATATTTATCTGTCTGAAATTCATTTTTTCCCCAAAGATTTTCCTTTCTAGAAAAGAGTTTGAGATCATATTCTTAAAACCAAATATGCTTTTCCTCTTTGACCCCAAGTTTGTAGATTCTCTGCAATTTATATTGAAAGTCCTCTGGGTTTAGTGCTTAGGTAGAATAGAGCGTTGGGTTTATCTAAGCAAAAGATTGATCAATCTTCTTCTTTTACGCTGTCTAGGAGAGCGTAAAAGAAATGAAAGAAAGACAAAAAAATTGTTGTCTCTGCAAATAATTTTTGGGAGTATAAAGAAGCGTTAGAAGCTGTCCACCTGTCAACAGGCTTTTATTTCAGATGATATGACTTTATTCTGAATTCCAGTGAATTCAGTAAAGACCTCAGGATAACATTAAGGTTTGTAACTATTAAGAGTTCACATGTGCATCCTGCTTCTTACTTTCAAATGTGATAATTCCTTGCAAATATTGCAAAAGGGATATATTCATAGAAATCAGTCTGTATAATCTATTTTTCCTTCTCTTGGGTGTTAGAGCATGTAATTCACGATCTAAGGAACAAGTGAAAAGTCTAGCTGTCTGTTTTGTGGCCTCTTGGGTGAAAATCAAGGTCTTTAACCCTGCTTTCATGAAGGGCGATGTTATGTTTTTTGAGGTGAGGCACACGGGAAGAGGTGGCGGATGGATAATATTTCAGAAAGGTAGCAATTACCTGATAACAGAAAGTAGCGTGGACTGTGTCTTGTTACCGCTCATTTCAGAAGTGCCAAATCTGCCGTGGACATCCCAGTCATTAGGGCTTCAATCGGCCGAGGTCGCGTTGGTTCATGGGTTTTATACATTGGTAGCCTTCTCCTTATTACTTGCCAAACAAACCTTTTTATTTTTGCACACGTTTAGGTTGATTTTGTGGTTTCTGAAATTGGATTCTGGCTCCTGGAGACCTGAGTTTCCACAGCAACTGGAGGGGCTTATCGACTACTGGTTCTTGGCAGGCAGACAACTAGGTCTTTCAGTTTACTTTGGGACTTTTTTTTTATGCTTTTTTTAAAAAAAGTTTTTCTTCTCTCTCTTTTCCTACACCCTGTCATTTCCACAAAGCATACTAATTTGGTTTATTTTTTTCTGTCTGAAATTCATTTTCCCCGTTTTTTGGGTTTGAGTCTAAAAACCAAATATGCTTTTCCTCTTTGACCCCAAGTTTGTAGATTCTCTGCAATTTATATTGAAAGTCCTCTGGGTTTAGTGCTTAGGTAGAATAGAGCGTTGGGTTTATCTAAGCAAAGATTGATCAATCTTCTTCTTTTACGCTGTCTAGGAGAGCGTAAAAGAAATGAAAGAAAGACAAAAAAATTGTTGTCTCTGCAAATAATTTTTGGGAGTATAAAGAAGCGTTAGAAGCTGTCCACCTGTCAACAGGCTTTTATTTCAGATGATATGACTTTATTCTGAATTCCAGTGAATTCAGTAAAGACCTCAGGATAACATTAAGGTTTGTAACTATTAAGAGTTCACATGTGCATCCTGCTTCTTACTTTCAAATGTGATAATTCCTTGCAAATATTGCAAAAGGGATATATTCATAGAAATCAGTCTGTATAATCTATTTTTCCTTCTCTTGGGTGTTAGAGCATGTAATTCACGATCTAAGGAACAAGTGAAAAGTCTAGCTGTCTGTTTTGTGGCCTCTTGGGTGAAAATCAAGGTCTTTAACCCTGCTTTCATGAAGGGCGATGTTATGTTTTTTGAGGTGAGGCACACGGGAAGAGGTGGCGGATGGATAATATTTCAGAAAGGTAGCAATTACCTGATAACAGAAAGTAGCGTGGACTGTGTCTTGTTACCGCTCATTTCAGAAGTGCCAAATCTGCCGTGGACATCCCAGTCATTAGGGCTTCAATCGGCCGAGGTCGCGTTGGTTCATGGGTTTTATACATTGGTAGCCTTCTCCTTATTACTTGCCAAACAAACCTTTTTATTTTTGCACACGTTTAGGTTGATTTTGTGGTTTCTGAAATTGGATTCTGGCTCCTGGAGACCTGAGTTTCCACAGCAACTGGAGGGGCTTATCGACTACTGGTTCTTGGCAGGCAGACAACTAGGTCTTTCAGTTTACTTTGGGACTTTTTTTTTATGCTTTTTTTAAAAAAAGTTTTTCTTCTCTCCTCTTTTTCCTACACCCTGTCATTTAAGCATCACATAATTAATTGCGTACATCCTGTGCCACATGCAATTGCCACAGCTTTGAAGTCCCAATAGATCATTTTATAGGGCACTGGGTGCCATTTTAAAAGAGAGAAATTAATGAAGACCTGGCGCCAGGGCAGCGCTAGGGTGATTTTAGCATATCCTTCTCCAGGTATGATAAAGAAACCCGGGCAGTTGGTGTTTCTTTTTCCGCATTTCCTTTCCAAACTGGCCTTTTCAGTATATAGGAAAGACCTCGAGATTGGTTTTGTTATTTTTCTCTCTGGAGCTAATTCCTTTTCCAAAACCAGCATCAACTGCCTCATTTGGTGCTGAGGTGAGGGTTGTTTTTTTTGTTTTGTTTTTTGGGTTTTTTTTCTATTTGAAAGGAAAAAAAAAAGGTCTGATTTAGCATCATGTCATTTGGAGGCTGCTACTGGTCCAGCAGGAGTGGAAAAAACAGCAGACAAACAAGAAAAATATACTTACCCCTTTATTTAGACGCCATTAAAGTTTGCAACAATAAATGAGCTAATCATCTTCTTGATGTTTAAAAGAATAATAAATGTAATCATTTACTTCAGTGGAAAGACCACATTTGTTGGAATAAGCCCTCAGAATCTTTATGAAATGAACATGCTCACTTTGGAAAGTAGAAATGTGAGGAAAATAGAAAACGCTTTGCAGTGTTCAATTAGTTTGCATTTTGATTTATAGAGAGAAAGCATATGAATATAGGTGGCTTCCCAGGGGGCACTCATGATAAAGAACCCGCCTATCAATGCAGGAGACATAGGAGACATGGGTTTGATCCCTGGATTGGGGAGACCCCCTGGAGGAGGCCATGGCCACCTACTCCAGTAGTCTTGCCTGGAGGGCCCCATGCACAGAGGAGCTTGGCTGGCTACCGTCCATGGGGCCACAAAGAGTGGGCCACAACCGAAGTGACTTAGCATGCACACACATATGAATATACATCTTTGACAGTTTAGGTTTCTCCTTAGAGAAGACCTATCCAAATAAGGAATTTTCTAGGGAAAAAATGAGCCTCATTTTCCTCACAAAGTGAATATTGCTGGATTCTTTTGTGTTAGAGATAAAAGTTCAGTGTTGGTAGAACTGAATCTTCAGTAGTTTTCTATCTTTGTTTCCATCTTCTTCCTCAGTTGGCGTTTTTGAACTTCTTAGCTGTTGCTGTTTCATGGTACGTCCCATGTGCTCGCACCCTCCCAGGAGGGTGAGACTATAGGCGGAATCTCTCCATTACCTGACATTTTCCTCATTCAGACCTATTTGCCTACGGTCTCATTACCTCAGGGCATTTACCCTTCCTGCCAGAGCAAATAGGAGGAAAACATTCTCACTTTATTAGAGTTTGGCTTCGGATCTTATGATTTAAGCTAGAGCTCAGACCTTTTAAGAAAAGACCTTTATGGCCAATTTACCTAAAGAAGCACACCTTCCATCCAGCCCCCAGCTACTCATCTATAATCTTTTTTCTTATGTTTATATCATTTTAGGTGTTTATTTATCTACTTATGCAATGGCTGTTTTTTAGTTGGGTAGCTCATTTTTTCTTTAATATGTCTGTAGAATACAGAGTAATTCCTTAATTAAATTTTTTAAGGAATATTCAAAGTCCTGACTGTATATCTGGCAATGCAAAAAGGTCCCTGGGAATGCTATAACAAAGTGACCATAACCTCTTACCATCAAATTGTCCATTTTCTAGGAGAGAAAAGTCTGGAAGAGGAAAGCTGAGCAAGAACATGATTGAGGCAAGGGTAGTATGGTTTAGTAAGGAAGGGCTGGGGCATAGGTGCTTCCCAGGTGTCAAAATGGTCAAGAATCAGCCTGCCCATGCAGGAGACTCGAGAGAGGCAGGTTCGATCCCTGAGTCTGGAAGATCCCTTGGAGTAGGAAGTGGCAATCCACTCCAGTATTCTTGCCTGGAAAATCTCATAGACAGAGGAGTCTAATGGGCTAGAGTCCATGGGGTTACGTGAATCAAAATACCTCCCCTAAAATATTGATGCCTCTGTTCAATATAATCCCAAGAGTGGAATTACTGGGTCACAGTAGGGATATATTTTATTTTTTAGAAGCTTCTAAGAAAAAAATTTTGAGTAATCGGACCATTTTAAACCTCCAGCATCGCCACCTGGAAGTTTCACCTTCTCCATATTCTGCTGCACTTGATCCGGTCATTCTTTTACATTTAGCAGTTCTGGTGGATGTACAGTCATACTTTAATACTGTTTTAATTTGCATTCCCCCAATGCTGATCATGTCTGTATGCTCATTGATTTGTCCAGTAACTTCTGAGTTTAAATCATTGGCTTTGGAATAAAATAGATTAGGATAAACCCTCTGCCTTTAATTTACTTGATAAAACAGAAATAGGACTTGTATCTATCTCATAGATTTTGGAGTCAGAAATCAATGTGTCTAGTAGAATGCCTGGCACATAGGAACAATCCAGCAAATACTAGTTCCCAAGGTTATTAACCAAGGTTGAAACATATTTAAGCAGCAGGAATAGCACTAAACAGGAAGCCCATGGAGATAATCTCTGGGGAAGATCCTAGATGCTCTTTATTTGGGTGTACCAGGTAGTGCAGTGGTAGAAAATTTATCTACTTATGCAATGGCTGTTTTTTAGTTGGGTAGCTCATTTTTTCTTTAATATGTCTGTAGAATACAGAGTAATTCCTTAATTAAATTTTTTAAGGAATATTCAAAGTCCTGACTGTATATCTGGCAATGCAAAAAGGTCCCTGGGAATGCTATAACAAAGTGACCATAACCTCTTACCATCAAATTGTCCATTTTCTAGGAGAGAAAAGTCTGGAAGAGGAAAGCTGAGCAAGAACATGATTGAGGCAAGGGTAGTATGGTTTAGTAAGGAAGGGCTGGGGCATAGGTGCTTCCCAGGTGTCAAAATGGTCAAGAATCAGCCTGCCCATGCAGGAGACTCGAGAGAGGCAGGTTCGATCCCTGAGTCTGGAAGATCCCTTGGAGTAGGAAGTGGCAATCCACTCCAGTATTCTTGCCTGGAAAATCTCATAGACAGAGGAGTCTAATGGGCTAGAGTCCATGGGGTTACGTGAATCAAAATACCTCCCCTAAAATATTGATGCCTCTGTTCAATATAATCCCAAGAGTGGAATTACTGGGTCACAGTAGGGATATATTTTATTTTTTAGAAGCTTCTAAGAAAAAATTCTGAGTAATCGGACCATTTTAAACCTCCAGCATCGCCACCTGGAAGTTTCACCTTCTCCATATTCTGCTGCACTTGATCCGGTCATTCTTTTACATTTAGCAGTTCTGGTGGATGTACAGTCATACTTTAATACTGTTTTAATTTGCATTCCCCCAATGCTGATCATGTCTGTATGCTCATTGATTTGTCCAGTAACTTCTGAGTTTAAATCATTGGCTTTGGAATAAAATAGATTAGGATAAACCCTCTGCCTTTAATTTACTTGATAAAACAGAAATAGGACTTGTATCTATCTCATAGATTTTGGAGTCAGAAATCAATGTGTCTAGTAGAATGCCTGGCACATAGGAACAATCCAGCAAATACTAGTTCCCAAGGTTATTAACCAAGGTTGAAACATATTTAAGCAGCAGGAATAGCACTAAACAGGAAGCCCATGGAGATAATCTCTGGGGAAGATCCTAGATGCTCTTTATTTGGGTGTACCAGGTAGTGCAGTGGTAAAAAATATCTGCCTGTCAGTCCAGAAGACACAAAAGAGGCAGGTTCAATCCCTAGGTCTGGAAGATCCCCTGGAGAAGGAAATGATACCCATTCCAGGATTCTTCCCTGGAGAATCCCATGGACAGAGGAGCCTGGTGGGCTATCATCTATAGGATCACGAAGAGCTAGACCCAATGGAGACCACTTAGCATTAAACACTCCAGACTCATCAGGGTGTGTGTGTGTGTGTGGACATGTCCATTTATGAACTCTCCAACCACTGAGTAAGATCCATAGTAGAAGACACATCAGTGAAATTTGCTTTTATTAACTATGGCATATGGATATTTCACACATGGCCATATGTTTCTCAGCACGTGTAACTTATAATCTGAGCATTATAACAAAACAACACACATCACTGCAGTGATTTCTTCCCAGCAACACTTCATATCCCATTTCTCTCTCGAAGGGTCTGTTTTTATTTCTGTTTCCACCCAAGGATCACTTGTCTCTGGCAACACCTCCTTTTAAAAAAAAAAAAAAAAAAACCCTGGACATATGGGGTGTTATTCCAAGGCTGAAATATTCCTTATTTTTCTTCTGCGAAACCCTGATGGGCAACAACCAGCGCCTGTCTCTCCTCTTCAACTCCAGCCTTGAGCCAGGATCGAAATATTCATGAATAATTCGCAAATAATTAAATCCTTCAGGTTTTGTTCTTATTCATGGGAGCAGAGTCATTCTGATCTCCTTATGGATTAGATTATCCATAAAAGTTCTGATTTAAGCAGTCTCTTTCTCAAACGTGAGCCCTTTGAATGTGTGGGCTGATAGGACTCTGAGCAGCACGGGGTCTGTGTTTTCTCTGTAAATAAAAGCCTACAAAATTTCAACAAGTCAGCCCTTGTTTGCCACATGGAGAGATTGATGACAAACCACGCTATTTTTCCCCTTAATGTAACAGTTCACAATCACATGTACACTTTCTCAAAACACTGATTTACTTCTCCTGCAAAGCTTATGACATGTTAGAGGAGTCAGTGATCTCTTTAAAGAGCATAGCTTCCACACAGGAAAGCACCCTGCAAAATACTGCTATTTATTGAAATCTTCCAGTAGGGAGCATGTTTTCAAAATAATAATTCACTCTTTCACTATTTTGCATTAGTTAAATGCAAAGATAACATAGATGGTCACCTATCAATATCTAGCTGGAATATCAACCATTCTGCCCACAAACCTTTGTAATTGTGCCTCTTCAAAATCACAATCAGAGAGAAACAAAAGCAAGGAACAAAGAGTTTAAAAACTAAATGCAAATATGTAGATAGTTCTGTTCGAACCAATATAGTCATAAAATTTCAAACAAGTCTGAAAGGGATTCTAGGTCTCCTCTCATTTAACAGGGTTTGAGTTTGTGTCCTGAGACGTAAACAACTGTGGATAACATGCTATGCCTTGCCAGCTGCTCCTATGTTTGTGGAAACAACATGCATTTTTATCAGGTCATTGAATCTTTACCCAGCCTGTGTATTTTCAGACTCAACCAATACTCTTGCTGACTGACAGATTCTAAACAAAGTACAGTTTTAAAACTGCCATCTAGGGCCCCTTTATCTTTTATTTTCTGTGTTTCTGAAATTAAATTATTGGTCTTGGAAAGTTAGGGAACCAAGGTTCTGTTGATGTATCTTTGTTACGAGTTACTATGGGGGGACTTCCTTGGCAGACCAGTAGTTAAGACTCCACGATTCCCTGAAAGGGTGTCTCTCCTCTTCAACTCCAGCCTTGAGCCAGGATCAAATTTCAATTAAAAAAAGTTTTCTTATTCATGGGAGCAGAGTCATTCTGATCTCCTTATGGATTAGATTATCCATAAAAGTTCTGATTTAAGCAGTCTCTTTCTCAAACGTGAGCCCTTTGAATGTGTGGGCTGATAGGACTCTGAGCAGCACGGGGTCTGTGTTTTCTCTGTAAATAAAAGCCTACAAAATTTCAACAAGTCAGCCCTTGTTTGCCACATGGAGAGATTGATGACAAACCACGCTATTTTTCCCCTTAATGTAACAGTTCACAATCACATGTACACTTTCTCAAAACACTGATTTACTTCTCCTGCAAAGCTTATGACATGTTAGAGGAGTCAGTGATCTCTTTAAAGAGCATAGCTTCCACACAGGAAAGCACCCTGCAAAATACTGCTATTTATTGAAATCTTCCAGTAGGGAGCATGTTTTCAAAATAATAATTCACTCTTTCACTATTTTGCATTAGTTAAATGCAAAGATAACATAGATGGTCACCTATCAATATCTAGCTGGAATATCAACCATTCTGCCCACAAACCTTTGTAATTGTGCCTCTTCAAAATCACAATCAGAGAGAAACAAAAGCAAGGAACAAAGAGTTTAAAAACTAAATGCAAATATGTAGATAGTTCTGTTCGAACCAATATAGTCATAAAATTTCAAACAAGTCTGAAAGGGATTCTAGGTCTCCTCTCATTTAACAGGGTTTGAGTTTGTGTCCTGAGACGTAAACAACTGTGGATAACATGCTATGCCTTGCCAGCTGCTCCTATGTTTGTGGAAACAACATGCATTTTTATCAGGTCATTGAATCTTTACCCAGCCTGTGTATTTTCAGACTCAACCAATACTCTTGCTGACTGACAGATTCTAAACAAAGTACAGTTTTAAAACTGCCATCTAGGGCCCCTTTATCTTTTATTTTCTGTGTTTCTGAAATTAAATTATTGGTCTTGGAAAGTTAGGGAACCAAGGTTCTGTTGATGTATCTTTGTTACGAGTTACTATGGGGGGACTTCCTTGGCAGACCAGTAGTTAAGACTCCACGATTCCCCTGAAAGGGACTTTGGTTTAATCCCTGGTTGGGAACTAGGATCCTACAAGCCACAGGGCACAACCAAAAAGTAAAAAGAATAATTATAAAAAAAAACTCGATTGAAAGTTTTTTTTAAAAAAAAGAGTTACTTTTGGAGTAAAATATAGACTTCAGTGTACTTGCTACTCAAAGCATGTACACACACGCACCCCCACCCACCCTTCAAAGATTCTCCTGGGATCTGCTCTTTTGCAGCGTCCTTTTGTTTTAGTACATTGGCACCCAAAGCTGAGGTGGTAACGAAATAGTTCATAATATCCCCAGTTGGATTGCTTTATCTGATTAGTCAAATAGAAGGAAACAAGAACATTTCTCCAATATGAAAAGTCAATACTGAAGAAATACGCTCTGATTAGGGAACTGATGGTCCTGCAGTTGGAAAAGGACTGGACGTCCTGTGGCTAATGGGGCCAGGTACAGATCCACAGCCAGCCCTCCACACCCACAGGGGCGAAACCTAAGGATACGGAGGCCGATTGGACTCCGACATTTTATTTAAGGGGCTTGCGCATCCCTGGATTGGAGTCCACAGGTGTCCGGGACCAGTGCCCTGCAGATGCTGAGGCATGACTGCAGATACAGATAAAGAGATGGAGCTGTGGGGAAGCGGGTGGTGGTGGCAGAGCAGTGGATGGTGATGAGAAAATGGCAGAGAGGACAATTTTAGCAATTTCTTCCCAGGAAGGTCTCTGAAAGGGTTCTGGATGTTTTTTAAATGCGTACTTTGTTCACCTGCCCAATGTCTTGGGTCGATAAAGGTTAGACCTTTATTATAAAAACACATCACAGGGCTTCCCTGGGTGGCCCAGGGTAAAGAGTCTGCCTTGCAGTGCAAGGGGCACCAGTTCGATCTCTGGCCCAGCAAGATCCCACGTGCCATGGAACGACTGGCCCGGTGTGTCCAACTACGAGCCAGTGCTCTGGAACGCATGTGCCCAGAGCCAGTGCTCCACAGGGAGAGAGGCCACTGCAATGGGAGGCCCACACAGGCCAAAAATGAATAAAGATTGATGAAAATAAATGGTGACTGAGAGGCAAAAAAAAAACAGCAAAACTTTATAAAAAATATTTTTAAAAAACTACATCCCATTATTGTTATTGTTATGACGCACATGTGAATGATTGTTCTTCCTATGTGGGGACAACTGCCCACACGCATGGGTCCAGAGGAACTCGCCATGATGAATGGGTGTGTCAGGTCCTTTAAGAATCCTGTAGCATCCAGGAGCCACATGAAGTCTGGCCAGAAGGCCTATGAGGCTTTCCTTCAAGAGCGAGGATTTCCACAGAAAGGCATCTCCTGCACGGCCGGTATTCTGCTGTTACCAGGAAGGCTGACCCTCCCAGAAGCTGCATCAGCCCCAGAGCATGGGCCCCCTCCTCATCAGAGGCTCTCAGCCGGGCCGGTCTCATCCCCCATCTCTCTCCTCCCAGCCCACCTGCCCCCGGGCAGGTGAGCTTGGCTGAGAAGGCTTTGGAGTTGGTACACCTGTTGGGGGTGGGGTGGAGATGCCACTGGTATCTGCGGATAGAAGCCAAGGATTCCATGAGCCATTATGTCTGTTTGCGTTTGGCTGTGCTGAGTCTTTGTTGCTGCACACGGTCTTTCTCGCCTCATGGTGAGAGGTGGGGCCTCTTGTAGCTGTGTGCAGGCTTTCATCGTGGTGACTTCTCTTTTTGCAGAGCACAGGTTCTAGGGCATGTGGGCTTCAGTAGTCATGGCTCCCCAGCTCTAGAGCACAGGCTCAGTAGTGGTGGTACACCAGTTTAGTTGCTTCTTGGCATGTGGATCCTCCCAGACCAGGGATCAAACCTGTGTCTCCTGCATCAGCTGGCAGATTCTTTCCTGCTGGACCGCCGGGGAAGCCTTTGTCACCTCACTTACTTTCATTCACCGTACACTGTGAATAGCTAGTTACCAGCTAGAAAGCCAATCAACTTAACTACTTAGGACCTTCAGAAACAACTTTTCCTTTGAATTCTTTCTTAAAGTTATTTTGTTCAGCTGATTGGAAATTTAAAGAATGGGTTAATACTGTGTAGACCCAGAGTGTGCATCAGACCAAAAATTCATGTCTGTTTGCTTTTTTTTCTGAAATGGTTTTGGGACTGATGTCCTCAGCTGTTTGAAGCCCATGTTGTAAGCTGAGCCCGTGGACATTTAACAAGAAGCGTGCATATAATTGAACATTTTTCCAAACTGAAGCTGTCAGTTGCTCATCGAGGCTTCCTCTGGGATCCCACCTGCAAACCGTCTTGTTCCTGTGGGAGAGACTTGTAGAAATGATGGGACCAAGTTCCTTCTAAAACTTCCTGAGGAGCCAAAGAAAGGGAAGGTCTGTGCTGTGCCTTTCTCTTTTTTTCTTCCTTGTTGTGTCCCTGAAATGAAGGGAGACTAAAAAGCAATAAAGCCAAAGGCATTTCCTACAGGTAGCCTTAAATCATTCAACACAGAGGTCTTCAGGGAGTCACCCAGTTCCTCTTTCCTTTCCAGAATGGGCTTTCTGGCTAAATGCTCTCATCCAGCCCACAGTGTCTTCACCTGCCTCTCCAAGGGCTTCTCTCCGGGCTCAGCCTCGTACACCGGTATCCCCGCTTCTTCAGAAAGGGGTTTTGACCCATGCATCACATCCAAAGACTTTTGCAATCACTCCCTGGTGGCGGAGGCCAAGGGCTCTGTTTGGCTTGTGATAATGTGCTAATCTCTGGGACGCGACATAAATTTTTCTCCTTGCATTGTCATTTGTCAAAGTCGCAATATGGAACTGGGAAAAAAAGAGAAGAAGGCGGCGGGGTGGGGGAGTAGAGTAATGACAGAAAGAAAACTTGGCCTTGGGTTTGTTTTCTCTCATGCAGAACTCTCCCCAACCTTCTCCTTAATCTGTAAAACATCTGACGGAGAGGGCACTGCAAATACAAATAAATAAATACTTCTCCGTGGCTCTCCCCATATGGTTTTCTTGTTGGGTCAACACTTTAGACAGACAGTGGAGGCTAAAAAGTGGTGATAATTTACAGAAGAGTCCCAAGGTTGATGCCTGAAGCTTTGTGAACCTGTCTTCTCCACATTTTCCCCACTTGGTCCAATAACAGCAAGTTGAGAGCCCTGGAGTCATGCACGGAGCGTTCAGCAGTGGCCTTTCCACAAATCTCACATCAGGGACCAAGCTCTAACCACTGAGTACTTTCCTTGCGAAGGACTTTTCAAGCTTCCCTGGTTTTGCTACAGATCTGCCTGCCCCTACAGGAAATGTAAGAGATGCAGATTCGAGCTCTGGTTCAGGAAGATCCCCTGGAAAAGGGAATGACAGCCCACTCCAGTATTCTTGTCCGGAGAATCCCATAGACAGAGGAGCCTGGAGGGCTCTGATCCATGGGGTTGCAGAGAGTCAGACAGGACTGAGACAGCGAGCAAGAGCTTTCATAAGGCATACTTTCGTAGCATAAAATTCACTCATTGTAAGGGAACTCGTCAGTGACTCTAGTAAATTGAGCACGTGTAGAAAGATCCCTGAATCTGAATTTAGACCATTTTTGTCGTTTACAAAAAAATCCCTGGTGCATGTCTGTGGTCACATCCTCTTCCCAAACCAGCCCTCAACAACCACTCATCGGCTTTCACTTTCTGTAGAGTTGGGTTTTCTGGGTATTTCATAGAAAAGGAATCGTGCACTCTGCAGTCTTTCGTGTCTGTCTCCTTTCACTCAGCATAATCATTTGGGAGTCTACATGGTGGGTATCCGTACTCCGTTCCTTTTTTATTAACGGAGAATGTGACATTGTAACAGCACATTTGACTTATCTGTTCATCGGTGGATGGGCATTTGGGTAAAATTGTTTTGGAAAATCTGCAATGGCAGCAGGTCAACATGATATTAAATTAAAGAGCTTGTTTAAAGAAAAACATGTTAAGCTGCTGTAGCAAAAATTGTTCATTGCGGTGGCCAGAAAACCTTTCCCCAGATTTTGTCTATGGGTGGAGGCATCTCAGAATAGGCACTTCCAAGAAACCGAAGATACTTATTATAGTCCAGTGCACAGTGAAAACTAAGGAAGCTGCCAGTCTTAAGTCCTGACAAAATATCGTTGGTGCCACCAATGTCTGGCACATTTCACGTGACTCATTTTCTGCTGCTACCTGTTCAACGCTCTTCTGCAGGTTCTAGGGGTACTACATAAGTGGAAGAACTGGGTTTGACACTCCTAATCCAGTTTGAAACCACCTAATGGAATATAGGAAGCTCTTTACTTAAGACATCATTTTTAGCAAACTTAACAAATTAGTTCAGTATGTGAGTGATAAAACTGGGCAGAAAGTGTGTAGATTATTCTGATAGCAAACATTACAGAGAAAGGAAAAAAAAAAAAAAGATTTACCTAAATCCCTGAGACAGAACCTCCCTAAAAGTGATTATTGTAAATATAGACATTTTTGGTATTCATAATACTAATGTTAATGTGGCCAATCCATGCCAAGGACTCTGGTTGGTGACCTACCTGCATTTTTATACTTCTCATCCAATTATCTTGATTTATGAATGAGAAAACTAAACAAGATTCAGACGGGAGGTATTCCATCAATTCCCTGATGTGATCTGATGAGTAAAGGAAGGAACCAGAGTTTAAATATATGTCTGTTGGCTCCAAAGATGTGTTCCTTTCCTTCTTCTCCAACATTTTTACCCCCCCCCTCATCGGCTTTCACTTTCTGTAGAGTTGGGTTTTCTGGGTATTTCATAGAAAAGGAATCGTGCACTCTGCAGTCTTTCGTGTCTGTCTCCTTTCACTCAGCATCATCATTTGGGAGTCTACATGGTGGGTATCCGTACCCCGTTCCTTTTTATTAACGGAGAATGTGACTTTGTAACAGCACATTTGACTTATCTGTTCATCGGTGGATGGGCATTTGGGTAAAATTGTTTTGGAAAATCTGCAATGGCAGCAGGTCAACATGATATTAAATTAAAGAGCTTGTTTAAAGAAAAACATGTTAAGCTGCTGTAGCAAAAATTGTTCATTGCGGTGGCCAGAAAACCTTTCCCCAGATTTTGTCTATGGGTGGAGGCATCTCAGAATAGGCACTTCCAAGAAACCGAAGATACTTATTATAGTCCAGTGCACAGTGAAAACTAAGGAAGCTGCCAGTCTTAAGTCCTGACAAAATATCGTTGGTGCCACCAATGTCTGGCACATTTCACGTGACTCATTTTCTGCTGCTACCTGTTCAACGCTCTTCTGCAGGTTCTAGGGGTACTACATAAGTGGAAGAACTGGGTTTGACACTCCTAATCCAGTTTGAAACCACCTAATGGAATATAGGAAGCTCTTTACTTAAGACATCATTTTTAGCAAACTTAACAAATTAGTTCAGTATGTGAGTGATAAAACTGGGCAGAAAGTGTGTAGATTATTCTGATAGCAAACATTACAGAGAAAGGAAAAAAAAAAAAAAGATTTACCTAAATCCCTGAGACAGAACCTCCCTAAAAGTGATTATTGTAAATATAGACATTTTTGGTATTCATAATACTAATGTTAATGTGGCCAATCCATGCCAAGGACTCTGGTTGGTGACCTACCTGCATTTTTATACTTCTCATCCAATTATCTTGATTTATGAATGAGAAAACTAAACAAGATTCAGACGGGAGGTATTCCATCAATTCCCTGATGTGATCTGATGAGTAAAGGAAGGAACCAGAGTTTAAATATATGTCTGTTGGCTCCAAAGATGTGTTCCTTTCCTTCTTCTCCCAGAAAGACAAGAAAACTAAAGGAAGACATGTCTCACGTTAAGAAGTATGTAACACTGAAAGACAGTATGCCTTCTAAATTTTGCGGACTGGATAATTCACGCAAGGGGCTGGATAGGTGTAAGAATATCTTGTCCCTGGGATCATGACACATTCTGTATCTCCTCTTCTTAAATGAGGAGAACCAACAGGCTAACAATTGCCTCCTTTTCCATTCTTACTCAATGGCAAGTCCTTTAAGGTCAAAGTGACCACAGGGGTTTGAGTCCAAAGAAAAAGAATCAAATCCAATAGGACTAGATGCCAAAAAGACAGGAATGTGAATTATACTGAGATCAGGACCCTAGGAGTCAACCCCGCTTCAGATCCCCCATGTTCTCACTAACAAACATGTTTGTTAATTACTACTTGGAGAAATATTGAGAATATAGGCTTGAATACCCGAAAGGTGTCAGTGCAAAGAGAGAGAGATCCCAGAATTACCTCTATTGCCCTCTAATAGGAAATTTTGTGAAGGATAGAAAAGTAAAATACTTTATAATTTCACCAGAGTTGAATAAGAAACAGTTTTTTTGCAGTACAGAAATTCAGTACAGCCTGGTTAAAAACCATTTTTTAATCACTAGTCAGATTCAAAATATATCACTGAGTGTCAAGAGTCATTTTGTTTTGCTAAGGAAACCTATGAGGCTGCTCTTTAAATCCTTTCCTGTGTCTTCTTAAGCACTGCTGAATGCATCATGTTACCGCATTGAGAACCCAGTTTGTACAACATAATTTCACTGAAGCCATTCAGTGGATGGTTTTGTAACTCATACTGGCACCGCCGGATCCTCCACTAATAAGCAAAAGTCAGCACAAAACTTCCAGTTCAGCTAAATGAGGCAATAAACATTTCTCTAGCAGGATCCTCTGTCACACTCTTGTCATTCGATATATGGCTGTTCCGCACATAAATGTGATATTTAACGTTGGTTAGTTCCTCTCTGTTGAGGAAACACAGTTCTATTTTCAAGTGCTTCACAACCACAGACGCTTTATCATCAGAGCCGAGAACGTGGTCCCTTCAATCACAGCGTGAAATCAAGCCGCCGCTACGCACATGCCATGTATCAGCTTGCCTGGTACCACTCCTCCGGTGACCAGGGTACCAATTAGATTTCACCTCAGGTAACTCTTCAAAAGAAAAAACCTAATCCTTTTAATGAGAAGGGCGACATCTTAGGGGGAAAAATAACAAAATTAAAGCTGATTTTAACCTGCAATGAAAAACAAGCCATGGGCTGTTTCCATGTGAAGTTTTGGACGTGGTACAATGGATGGGGGGGGGGGGGGCTGGTACTAATCCCAAAAGGCAAGTCCTTTAAGGTCAAAGTGACCACAGGTTTGAGTCCAAAGAAAAGAATCAAATCCAATAGGACTAGATGCCAAAAAGACAGGAATGTGAATTATACTGAGATCAGGACCCTAGGAGTCAACCCCGCTTCAGATCCCCCATGTTCTCACTAACAAACATGTTTGTTAATTACTACTTGGAGAAATATTGAGAATATAGGCTTGAATACCCGAAAGGTGTCAGTGCAAAGAGAGAGAGATCCCAGAATTACCTCTATTGCCCTCTAATAGGAAATTTTGTGAAGGATAGAAAAGTAAAATACTTTATAATTTCACCAGAGTTGAATAAGAAACAGTTTTTTTGCAGTACAGAAATTCAGTACAGCCTGGTTAAAAACCATTTTTTAATCACTAGTCAGATTCAAAATATATCACTGAGTGTCAAGAGTCATTTTGTTTTGCTAAGGAAACCTATGAGGCTGCTCTTTAAATCCTTTCCTGTGTCTTCTTAAGCACTGCTGAATGCATCATGTTACCGCATTGAGAACCCAGTTTGTACAACATAATTTCACTGAAGCCATTCAGTGGATGGTTTTGTAACTCATACTGGCACCGCCGGATCCTCCACTAATAAGCAAAAGTCAGCACAAAACTTCCAGTTCAGCTAAATGAGGCAATAAACATTTCTCTAGCAGGATCCTCTGTCACACTCTTGTCATTCGATATATGGCTGTTCCGCACATAAATGTGATATTTAACGTTGGTTAGTTCCTCTCTGTTGAGGAAACACAGTTCTATTTTCAAGTGCTTCACAACCACAGACGCTTTATCATCAGAGCCGAGAACGTGGTCCCTTCAATCACAGCGTGAAATCAAGCCGCCGCTACGCACATGCCATGTATCAGCTTGCCTGGTACCACTCCTCCGGTGACCAGGGTACCAATTAGATTTCACCTCAGGTAACTCTTCAAAAGAAAAAACCTAATCCTTTTAATGAGAAGGGCGACATCTTAGGGGGAAAAATAACAAAATTAAAGCTGATTTTAACCTGCAATGAAAAACAAGCCATGGGCTGTTTCCATGTGAAGTTTTGGACGTGGTACAATGGATGGAGAAAAAACAACCAAAACCAGGGGAGGGGAAGGGGAGGAGGGAAGCAGGAAAGTTTGCTTGAGTTGTTTTCAGCCCAAGTTGCTTCTAAGTAAAGACTCATGGAATGGGTTTAGAATTTCATAATGCTGCTGACAATTAGCCACACTTGGTGTCAGGCACCAAGAAGAAAAGCCTTAGAGAGAATTCATGTTTTTTGGTCCTTACCCTGTTTCAGCGGTCAAGTCTTCATTTTGACAATGTTTGGGGGGGAAAAAAAAGGGCGCTTCCCATTTCTTGTTCTTCTTGTTCTTTTTTTTTTTTTCTGTCCTAGTAAATAAATAAATCATTTTCTCCAGGGCAAGGAGCCTAAAGAGAGAGACAGAACACCAGTGTTCAGGTCTGCGATTTTATTTTAGTGGTGATTTTAAAGAAAATCTTTCAGAAGAAATAAATTGAAACAAAAAGAGGTGGGGTAGGAGAAGGAAGAAAGAAAGAGGGACAAAGAAAGAGAAGGAAAAAAAGGGAGGAAGAAAGCTAGAAAAGAACCAGATGAACCAAATGTGGGAAATGAAACAACAGCAATACTGTTCCTAACTTCACAGTTTTTTTTTTTCCTTTGTGTGTGTGTTTTCTCTTTCATGTTGATGCTATGCAAGTTAGGAGGAAACCTCTGAGATATTGTTCTTCTCTGTCAAATGACTAATTTGTAAAAAGCAGAAGAAAAGACTGCAGTCAAAAGAGCATTTATTGAGTTAGTTTTGCTGTCAGTAAGTGAAGATTTTAGGTCGTTGGGGGTCCAACCAACAAACTTCGGATGATGAAAGATGGTAGGTTTTATTTCACTTACTCTACCAGGGGAAGTATTCTTTTGTGATTGCTTTTCTTCTGTTTGATTTGTTTTCTATGATAGAACTTTCTGTTGATGTGTTAGTATGTCTCATAATGCTTACTGTGAAGAGTACTTGGTGGAAATTGAACATGTCTATCCTCACCCCTCCCATAAACTGGTCATGGAGGAAGCTTCTTCCTCACTTGCTTCACAGCTTAGTAATGAGGCAGTAGCGCCAGGGTCATATGCTGCCACACGCGTTTTCACATTTCCTCGCTTGCAGTCTTACGCGTGCACTCTTGGGGTATCTTTCCTCAGACCCCCACTTTGGCTCTTCTCCGAAGTGGCTTTGAACCTCCGTTTCCTTGACATCTGGCCCCATGGTATAAAGATGACATTCCTAATGAGGAGTCTCCAAATGGACCCTTGGCTTGTATCACTGCTGGGCAGACGTTCTTCTCCTGGGAACACTTTGTGTGCAGAAATATGGGATAATTCTGACTACAGTTTAAAATTCAGCCAGCATCTGCAGTGAACCATCGAGAAGCCTTCTAATTTGGAGGACTGAAATGATCACGAGACTACCAGGACATCCTTCCCTTGGTTTTGTTCTTTCTTGATATACTCAGCATGGAGAGCTTGTGCCGGAGCAACCATCTGTTCCTACTGCTTATTCCCCGTTGAAGTCAAACCTAGTGAAGGATGGCTCTCCGAAGGTCCATAAGTTTGATTTGCATAGCCATTCAGAGTTTGAATATCCATCAGAGTGTCTCTGGCCTGGAAATCAGGTTAGAAATGCCATGAGACTATGTCCTCATGAGAGATTTCTTTGAATCAATCTCTCTCTTTACAGACCAGCTGGAAACAAATGACAAGAAAAGCTCTATTTCTTTTTTGCTTGATTGGAGTTATCATTCTATAGTAACCATTGTTGAAAGAAAAAAACTTGATTATGAATGTGCTAGAGAGGTCTTTAGAAGCTGTCAGGTATTTACCTTGAGAATCATTTCAGGCCCATTTTATTTTAGTTGTTTGTGTGTTACATAAGTCACTGGAAAAGAGGTAATTGATGGGAACAGGCAAAGCATCTCTAAACTGAGCATGCACAGACTCTGACTTACGTATATCATGAACTCAGGACAACCAGCCAACATTCACATTTCCATGAAAAGACACCTTCTTGTATTTCCAAAATAAGTCACGTCCCTAAACTTCACCAGTGCTTGAATTGCATTGGCTGGCCTATTTCTTTGGGTTATGTACTAAGGTGGTTCTTGCTTAGTAATCTGCAATATTTCTTCGTCTTCACAGCTTAGTAATGAGGCAGTAGCGCCAGGGTCATATGCTGCCACACGCCACATTTCCTCGCTTGCAGTCTTACGCGTGCACTCTTGGGGTATCTTTCCTCAGACCCCCACTTTGGCTCTTCTCCGAAGTGGCTTTGAACCTCCGTTTCCTTGACATCTGGCCCCATGGTATAAAGATGACATTCCTAATGAGGAGTCTCCAAATGGACCCTTGGCTTGTATCACTGCTGGGCAGACGTTCTTCTCCTGGGAACACTTTGTGTGCAGAAATATGGGATAATTCTGACTACAGTTTAAAATTCAGCCAGCATCTGCAGTGAACCATCGAGAAGCCTTCTAATTTGGAGGACTGAAATGATCACGAGACTACCAGGACATCCTTCCCTTGGTTTTGTTCTTTCTTGATATACTCAGCATGGAGAGCTTGTGCCGGAGCAACCATCTGTTCCTACTGCTTATTCCCCGTTGAAGTCAAACCTAGTGAAGGATGGCTCTCCGAAGGTCCATAAGTTTGATTTGCATAGCCATTCAGAGTTTGAATATCCATCAGAGTGTCTCTGGCCTGGAAATCAGGTTAGAAATGCCATGAGACTATGTCCTCATGAGAGATTTCTTTGAATCAATCTCTCTCTCTCTTTACAGACCAGCTGGAAACAAATGACAAGAAAAGCTCTATTTCTTTTTTGCTTGATTGGAGTTATCATTCTATAGTAACCATTGTTGAAAGAAAAAAACTTGATTATGAATGTGCTAGAGAGGTCTTTAGAAGCTGTCAGGTATTTACCTTGAGAATCATTTCAGGCCCATTTTATTTTAGTTGTTTGTGTGTTACATAAGTCACTGGAAAAGAGGTAATTGATGGGAACAGGCAAAGCATCTCTAAACTGAGCATGCACAGACTCTGACTTACGTATATCATGAACTCAGGACAACCAGCCAACATTCACATTTCCATGAAAAGACACCTTCTTGTATTTCCAAAATAAGTCACGTCCCTAAACTTCACCAGTGCTTGAATTGCATTGGCTGGCCTATTTCTTTGGGTTATGTACTAAGGTGGTTCTTGCTTAGTAATCTGCAATATTTCTTTACCAAAATTTGTAAGTCTCCTTTGGGCTTTCTATTTATTATTATAGTTTTAAGAAATATAATATTTATGCATATGCAAACTTGCATATACCACATGATAGCTATACTCAATATATACCTTTTATGCTACTCTTAGTGTATGAAAAGTTGATATTATCAATAAAAATTAAATCATTTTAAACCAGGTATGCTTATATTACAAAGTGTAACTAATAAGAAGGTAGATTTGAAATCAAATATTTTATGACAATGCTTTATTTTTTTATTTGAATTAGAACTACGAGATGTAGAAATCTCACTTCTGTATTATTTACTGTAGTACTAAAATGGCATGATGTTGGGAAAAATTATTGAGAAATTGCATATAATATGAAATTATATTGATATAAATGAATTTAAAAATAGTTAAAATGTAATTGGAAAGTATTGACTTTACCTTTTTGGGGAGGAGGGGAATATAAAAAGATACATTTAAGTTATCAACAAAGACCCATACACCTAAATAACCAGTTAGCTTTGGAAATACAACCAGAAGGGCAAGTCATGGTTGAGCTAGGTTTTCAAGACATTGGTGAGGTGTATACTCTGCTCCAGCTCCTATCCTGAGAAGTCAGAACAAAATCATTGCAAGTACTTTGATGAGTGACTCATTAGTTTATAAATGTCAGGGCTCTGATTTTGCCTGTGAATCCCAGCCACCTATTATCGGGAACTGAGATGGGTCATTTGACTTATTTTTGGCTTTTTTGCTTTCTAATGTCTTAACTGAAAACAAGAGTCCAGCTGATGGTTTTTTAGGAGAACTCTCCACATTTAGTGTATGAAATCAGTGAGTGATTTTTCTCCCACATGCTATTGTTACGAGACTTCAGGAGCCAATCCGAAGTTCACCATGGTTCCACAGAAGTGCAATTTGAGTATTACCATGTTGAACATCAACTCCAACACAATTTCCAAAAGTAATCTCTAGTATATAATTTTTGATTAAAAAGTAGTGCTAAAATGTCAGTTCTCATATTCTGATTATAGTCAAAATAGTTCGAAGATGAAAACAATTCCATCAGAAAAACACCCTTTCAGTTTATAGAAATGATTCAGTTTCCCTAAATGGATAAACAAACCAATAAAAAATAAAGTCTTGCATTCAAAAATCCCCCCTTGTCTTTTGTTACTCACACCAGATATCATCTCTGCAGAGTGATTTTCAAATCAGTTCTTCACATACTCAAATAAGGTCCTGCCCTCTCGCTTGAGGGGTAGTTAGTCTTGAAGGATGAGCACTCAGTCTTAGAATCATCTTCTCCTTAGGGCCTGAGATGACAGAAAGGAAGTAGGTCCACCAGGAAATCGCCCTGAGGATGGCCTTGTCTGGTTCCAGACAAAAACACATATCCTATTTATTTTCTTAAGAATAATTTGCTTAAACAAATTATATAAATGTACTGAATTACATGTTTACATAGTAAATTAAATAATAATAATAATACTCAAATTCCAAGTTAAGATGCTAATTGCAGCTTCCAAAATATACTTTAAAATAATTATTCTCTCTAATAATTATTATCAAATTACCTGGTGCAGTCTCTGCCTCCTGTTACAGGAAAAGTAAAGCTTAGATACGACTGAGCAAAGAAGAAAAAAGGCTCCTATCCAAGTAGCCCTTTAAGTTTATAACACAGACGCATTTTCACTCTGATCATTGTCCCTTAAACTGATGCAAATTCAAATACTGTTTTTATGAATTCTGGTTTTGAGTCATCTCCAAGAAAATTATTCACTCTCTTTAAAGTCCTTTATGTAATAGCTTGTGTTATTAATCACTGCAATTTGGTTAACTCTAAAGAACAAAATAAGTAAACCATAAGAACTTGTATTTCTGATAAAAAACACTGAAGTCAGGTAAGAAGAAATTTGTATAAAAGCTAGATACAGGGGCCTAATGTTTGTATTTAGGGTCTGAAATAACTTTACATCTCGAACAGCCTATTGGTTCATGACTACCAGTGTTCTTTTGAGTATTGTGGCCTGCCTTCCTGCTGCCCTAGAAGACCCAGCTCAGGTTTCCAGAGTGGCTGTGTCTTCTCAAATAAATGGCTTCATTTAATGAAAACTTTATTTAGAAAGAAATTTATCAGATACATTTGTCTGTGTGCTGTTTACTTATAATCATTTAAAGTTAACAGCTCAAATCAAAGTGGGTAATTGTTTTTAAATTCACTATTTTATCCTATTTTGTACTTCTGCCTGGAAAATAAAAGATATATTTTGCTGACTGTGAAAAAATTCTGTCCACACTGGAGTATTTTTCCAGCTTTATAGACAACGTATTTTATGGACACACGCATCCAGCATCTGAATGGCCAGCGCTCCAGAAAGTGACTCCATGCCAGTTGGCCTCCTGTCACGTGGGCAGCCTGTGAGCCCATTTGGTGTGAGAGATAACTGAGCAACTATATGCCCTACGGGAAGGAAGAAGCCTAGACACACTTTCCACGTCCCGACATTGTCCTGAGTGACGAGGAATGGGCCCTAGGAAAAGAGTGAAGAGAGAAAAATAGCTCCCCACAGAAGAAGTGAAGAATTCCTCTAATAACAGAATGAGTGAGCAAGTCAAGAGACCCGCGGCTCTGCTACTGTTTAAAAGAGCCCAGATAACAGTGTTAACACCTCAGGGACAGAGCCTTTTGTCTCCTCTGTTATCCTAGTGGGTGGAAGCCGGATTCATAGTTTGGTGCCTGAACAAGAGACCTTTCACATGGCGTGATGTTTCCATGTCTTTCACATCTGTCTGCTTAAGGCATTAACTCTATTTTTCTCAGAGGATAAAGTGAATGAAGAAATGCATCGTCTCATCTTTCTGGTAGTGATTCTTAGGAAATTCCGACTCAAAAAAACTTTTAAAAAAAGAATATTTCTTTCTCTGGGAGTAATTTTTTGAAATGTCACTGACTGGAGGATGAAAGAAGGGAATGTCACATATTTGAAAGAAGGAAGAGGTTTTTTATCTTGGAGTCCTGGATACCAGATTCAGCTTAGAATTGTATTAAAACCAGGAAGCTGTGCAAAACCTAAAGCAGTGATGTCTTGTTAGTTAATGGGTGGTCCCTAAATTGGGGAATTACCAGACATTAATGAGAGTCCAGTTAAAAATACTAACAAGCTAAAAACTTTAAATAAATTGTTTAATCTATTTAAGCATCATTATTAACAACAGAATAAATGGCTTCATTTAATGAAAACTTTATTTAGAAAGAAATTTATCAGATACATTTGTCTGTGTGCTGTTTACTTATAATCATTTAAAGTTAACAGCTCAAATCAAAGTGGGTAATTGTTTTTAAATTCACTATTTTATCCTATTTTGTACTTCTGCCTGGAAAATAAAAGATATATTTTGCTGACTGTGAAAAAATTCTGTCCACACTGGAGTATTTTTCCAGCTTTATAGACAACGTATTTTATGGACACACGCATCCAGCATCTGAATGGCCAGCGCTCCAGAAAGTGACTCCATGCCAGTTGGCCTCCTGTCACGTGGGCAGCCTGTGAGCCCATTTGGTGTGAGAGATAACTGAGCAACTATATGCCCTACGGGAAGGAAGAAGCCTAGACACACTTTCCACGTCCCGACATTGTCCTGAGTGACGAGGAATGGGCCCTAGGAAAAGAGTGAAGAGAGAAAAATAGCTCCCCACAGAAGAAGTGAAGAATTCCTCTAATAACAGAATGAGTGAGCAAGTCAAGAGACCCGCGGCTCTGCTACTGTTTAAAAGAGCCCAGATAACAGTGTTAACACCTCAGGGACAGAGCCTTTTGTCTCCTCTGTTATCCTAGTGGGTGGAAGCCGGATTCATAGTTTGGTGCCTGAACAAGAGACCTTTCACATGGCGTGATGTTTCCATGTCTTTCACATCTGTCTGCTTAAGGCATTAACTCTATTTTTCTCAGAGGATAAAGTGAATGAAGAAATGCATCGTCTCATCTTTCTGGTAGTGATTCTTAGGAAATTCCGACTCAAAAAAACTTTTAAAAAAAGAATATTTCTTTCTCTGGGAGTAATTTTTTGAAATGTCACTGACTGGAGGATGAAAGAAGGGAATGTCACATATTTGAAAGAAGGAAGAGGTTTTTTATCTTGGAGTCCTGGATACCAGATTCAGCTTAGAATTGTATTAAAACCAGGAAGCTGTGCAAAACCTAAAGCAGTGATGTCTTGTTAGTTAATGGGTGGTCCCTAAATTGGGGAATTACCAGACATTAATGAGAGTCCAGTTAAAAATACTAACAAGCTAAAAACTTTAAATAAATTGTTTAATCTATTTAAGCATCATTATTAACAACAGAATAAAAATGACCTCTTTGAAAGATGGAGGGAAAATAATATAAAAAATAGAAATCATTTTGAAAAATTAAAACATTAATTGAACTCTGCAGTTAGTAGTCCATTTTTCACCCAAGTACATAGTTTTCAAATAAAAAATGTTTTCATAATTGGGGAAAAATCCATAAAATATTTTACTTCTCTCCTTTTTTAAAAAGTTGAGACAAAGCATTTTCCAGATTGGGTTAATTTTGCTACCATTCACTGCAAGAGGCCTAACTTCATACTCTCAATACTTGGTATATTGCACAATAAATTTTTTAATTGCAGAATATTAAAATAAAATCCATGCATTTATTCAAACGTATTTATAAGCCAAAGGACTGCCATGCATTTATTGGAATAATGCTCCAAATAAGAAAAAGAAACAGAGTTGTAATCCATGTATCCCACTGGCCCCATCTAGTCCAGCCAATGATTGTAGCAGATGTGAATTAAATATAGGTGTATTTGCAATTAGACTGAAAGACAACATTGACCATATCTGAACACGGACCTGCCAGCTTCACAAATGTTAATGCCATAATAGTCTGGATTATGCAGTCACCGTTGCTATAATAACATTCGTCTGCTGTCAGCGCTCCCATGTTAAAACAAATTAGCCAGATGATTAATGAATATCAAAAACAGCGTGTGGATTCTCTGCACTGAAGTCTCACCCAGTGTGAAATCCACTGGCCTCCAAGTCAGTGAGATAATTTCTGGATCAGATCAAGCTCCTGTGGACTTCAGGAGCATGCGGAAAAGTCTTTCCAACCACGAACTGCGTTTGATTGCAGGACGGCGTATGCTCCTCACTCATAACAGATGGAAGCCAGAGCTGAGGGTATTTGTTTTTGTTCCTGTTATTTGTTTTTAGGACAAAACAGAAGGAGATTATTTTATGTAAAAAAAAAAAAAAAAAAAAAAAAACACAACCAACCAATGTGACCAGAGTGAAAAGTGTGAGGAGCAAAGAGCTATAATTTATTATAGACTGATTTTCAAGCAAATTCTACTCTAGGCTTCAGTAAGAACTAGAAATCACACATACTCCCTCTTCCACTTGCTAAAAAAGTAGAACTTATCTAATTTTCTTCTTTGCAATCAATAAATATCTAGAGGTAAAATGTAAAAATGCAAATGAAATTAACCTTCATACAACTGTTAGGTCATATTTATTAAGATGAAAAACATCCAAATGTGCATATATAACATATGTGATATATTGATATATTGATAACAATATGTATAATTTTGTTCTAAATTTTAAAAACTTTGTATATACACACACATATATTTACATTAGCTTGTTATATATATATATATATACACACACACAAACATTTTATATATCTGTGTATGTGTAGACGGCACACTGTTTGGAAGGCATTAGCCATAATTATTTCCTAATAGCAAAAACTTATAAATATATTCACACTCAATAATTCCGCCACTTTAAACTGATTTTTAAGAAAATATTTAACTGACATAATAAAATGCCACATTAAGATGTCCCTTCCAAAGCTAAGAGCAAAGATGGGAAACAAGCCAGCATTCAACCTTAAAGGAAATGTTGACTAAATTTTATTGAATCAGTGTGATTAGATATGCCATTTTTATGGTGACATCTCAAAATGATTATTATGAAAACTATACAGACATAAAATGATTGCAGTATAACATATATGTGAAAAAAGGAATGCAGAGAAAATTACTTGAATCTCAGGCACTTAAGGGCTTCCCAGGTGGCGCTAGTAAGAGACCTGGGTTGATGCCCAGGTCAGAAGGATCCCCTGGAGGAGGACGTGGCGAGCCACTCCAGGCTTCTCGCCTGGGAAATCCCGTGGACAGAGGAGCCTGGCGGGCTGCAGTCCGTGGGGCACAGAGTTGGTCAGGACTGAGCGTACTGCAACAGAACAAGCACGGAAAACATACACACATAAACATAAGTTTAAATTTAAGGTGTATATATCTTTAAATCACTTGTAAACCTAAAGTAGTTGAACACTTTTATCTTCTTTTATAATTTATTTTAAATACGTTATCTACTACAATTATAATTTAGTCTGTGGTGTAGTGTGAGGGAGTGCCAGGCATTTATTACCAACCGACCAAGTACTGTTTACGGAATAAGCGTGTGAGGAGCAAGGAGCTATAATTTATTATAGACTGATTTTCAAGCAAATTCTACTCTAGGCTTCAGTAAGAACTAGAAATCACACATACTCCCTCTTCCACTTGCTAAAAAAGTAGAACTTATCTAATTTTCTTCTTTGCAATCAATAAATATCTAGAGGTAAAATGTAAAAATGCAAATGAAATTAACCTTCATACAACTGTTAGGTCATATTTATTAAGATGAAAAACATCCAAATGTGCATATATAACATATGTGATATATTGATATATTGATAACAATATGTATAATTTTGTTCTAAATTTTAAAAACTTTGTATATACACACACATATATTTACATTAGCTTGTTATATATATATATATATACACACACACAAACATTTTATATATCTGTGTATGTGTAGACGGCACACTGTTTGGAAGGCATTAGCCATAATTATTTCCTAATAGCAAAAACTTATAAATATATTCACACTCAATAATTCCGCCACTTTAAACTGATTTTTAAGAAAATATTTAACTGACATAATAAAATGCCACATTAAGATGTCCCTTCCAAAGCTAAGAGCAAAGATGGGAAACAAGCCAGCATTCAACCTTAAAGGAAATGTTGACTAAATTTTATTGAATCAGTGTGATTAGATATGCCATTTTTATGGTGACATCTCAAAATGATTATTATGAAAACTATACAGACATAAAATGATTGCAGTATAACATATATGTGAAAAAAGGAATGCAGAGAAAATTACTTGAATCTCAGGCACTTAAGGGCTTCCCAGGTGGCGCTAGTAAGAGACCTGGGTTGATGCCCAGGTCAGAAGGATCCCCTGGAGGAGGACGTGGCGAGCCACTCCAGGCTTCTCGCCTGGGAAATCCCGTGGACAGAGGAGCCTGGCGGGCTGCAGTCCGTGGGGCACAGAGTTGGTCAGGACTGAGCGTACTGCAACAGAACAAGCACGGAAAACATACACACATAAACATAAGTTTAAATTTAAGGTGTATATATCTTTAAATCACTTGTAAACCTAAAGTAGTTGAACACTTTTATCTTCTTTTATAATTTATTTTAAATACGTTATCTACTACAATTATAATTTAGTCTGTGGTGTAGTGTGAGGGAGTGCCAGGCATTTATTACCAACCGACCAAGTACTGTTTACGGAATAAGCGTGACGTTCCACTGAATATGAATAGTCAGAAAAGTTAGATTTTTTTAATATTATTTTTGGACAATTTCCACATTATTTTGCTTGTTTCCAAAACAGTCTAAATGTTCAGATAGTTTTATATTAACTTTGGCAGCTTCTAAAATTATTACCATTGAATGGGAAGTTTACTTAATTTACAAAATAACTTGAAAACATTTTATCTTTTGTAGATTGAGTTTTTCCATCCAGGAAAACAGTACAGTTTCTTAATTCAGTATCTTTTTTTCTGGTCTTTCATTGATGCTTTATTTTTTGTTTGTTTGTTTGCTTTTCTTTTTACCATAGTTTAAATAATGTTCTTAAGGTCACTCTTAGGAGAGTAGGAGCTTTGCTTATGCAGATATGTATTCGTATATTTTCTGACTTGTGTGGATATATTAGAAACCTACTGAGTTTTGATGATTAAATTACCCCCCTATTTTGAGTTCCATTACTAAATCAGTTCTTTTTTGCCTTCAGTAGATAGTCACAAAAACATCAAATAATTAAGGTATCCCCAGATTTGTGTTTTAGGGGTTTTGGACTAAACTTTCCACATTTAAAAAATACTACTTATCCCGATTGGTGTTTTCTCTTTTTCTATTTTAACTTTGAAAAAGTGTGAAATAATTACATTTGAAAAAAATTGTCAAAATAATTCTCCCCCAAATCGTATATGCCTGTTGTTTAGCCTCCCCAGATTTATTCTACATGCTCTTAAAAGGCTGACCGAAACCAGGGAAAGAAGTACAATTCCAGAAAGTGATGCCTCTTCAGATGCATCATCTTCCCACCATCATCCTTCTCTCAAGGCCAAGATACAATTTAAGATCATACATTGCCTCTAATTGTTTCATTTCATTAGTTGGTCAGGACTGAGCGTACTGCAACAGAACAAGCACGGAAAACATACACACATAAACATAAGTTTAAATTTAAGGTGTATATATCTTTAAATCACTTGTAAACCTAAAGTAGTTGAACACTTTTATCTTCTTTTATAATTTATTTTAAATACGTTATCTACTACAATTATAATTTAGTCTGTGGTGTAGTGTGAGGGAGTGCCAGGCATTTATTACCAACCGACCAAGTACTGTTTACGGAATAAGCGTGACGTTCCACTGAATATGAATAGTCAGAAAAGTTAGATTTTTTTAATATTATTTTTGGACAATTTCCACATTATTTTGCTTGTTTCCAAAACAGTCTAAATGTTCAGATAGTTTTATATTAACTTTGGCAGCTTCTAAAATTATTACCATTGAATGGGAAGTTTACTTAATTTACAAAATAACTTGAAAACATTTTATCTTTTGTAGATTGAGTTTTTCCATCCAGGAAAACAGTACAGTTTCTTAATTCAGTATCTTTTTTTCTGGTCTTTCATTGATGCTTTATTTTTTGTTTGTTTGTTTGCTTTTCTTTTACCATAGTTTAAATAATGTTCTTAAGGTCACTCTTAGGAGAGTAGGAGCTTTGCTTATGCAGATATGTATTCGTATATTTTCTGACTTGTGTGGATATATTAGAAACCTACTGAGTTTTGATGATTAAATTACCCCCCTATTTTGAGTTCCATTACTAAATCAGTTCTTTTTTGCCTTCAGTAGATAGTCACAAAAACATCAAATAATTAAGGTATCCCCAGATTTGTGTTTTAGGGGTTTTGGACTAAACTTTCCACATTTAAAAAATACTACTTATCCCGATTGGTGTTTTCTCTTTTTCTATTTTAACTTTGAAAAAGTGTGAAATAATTACATTTGAAAAAAATTGTCAAAATAATTCTCCCCCAAATCGTATATGCCTGTTGTTTAGCCTCCCCAGATTTATTCTACATGCTCTTAAAAGGCTGACCGAAACCAGGGAAAGAAGTACAATTCCAGAAAGTGATGCCTCTTCAGATGCATCATCTTCCCACCATCATCCTTCTCTCAAGGCCAAGATACAATTTAAGATCATACATTGCCTCTAATTGTTTCATTTCATTAGTCTTTTCCATTGGGAGGTTTCTGAGTCTTCCTTGGCTTTTTGTGTCCTTGATGCTTTCAAAGTGAGTGGCTAGATCTAGGGTAGGATGTTTCTCTTTAGGTTCATGCGATGATTTCCCGTGATTAGATTGAAGTGATGCATTTTTCAGCCAGAATATCTTAGAAGTGAGGTGTCCTCTTTATTGTAGCATTTGAGGACATACATGACGTCTCCATGTCTCATGACTGGGGATGTTCACTTTGATCATGTGGTTAAGATTGCATGTCTGCCTTCTCCACTATAATTACTGTATTTCCTTTTAAAACTAATAAGTATAGTGTGGATAAATAATTTGAGGCTCTGAAAATATCCTACTTCTCATCATACTTTTTTCCCTACTAATGTTAGTACCCACTGGTGACTTGTGTGTGTAATGATTGCTAGTGCATGCTGGCAAGGACAGATCTTGCTGGCTTTATATGTCTACCATTCCTTCTATACTTATTAATTGAAATTATATGTGATTCAAGAGCTTTTCCTTCATCTTTTTTTATCCTTTCAATCACTTACATTAACTGGATTTCATCCCCATTGGCTTCGTGAGTTGTAATCCATCATTATTCCTCTTGATTATGTTGTTCAATTTGTCCCAGATTTCATCACTAGAAGCGTCTTCCTCAGACATGCTCCCAACAATTTTTTTAACACTTCTTTTCTTTCTGGCACAGCAATCTTGTTTTCCCAGGCTCATCTTGTATTTTCCCTGCCCCTGCTCAACCTATTTCCTAACTAAACTTCGATACCTGCATTGACTTGGCTTTAGCCGTACAAGTGTTTAGCTTCTCAGGTCAGTCAAGTGTGTGTTACCACTTGACTTAAGATTTTTCTTCCTCAGCTGATTCAAGTTGGTTATGATATTTGTTAGTGGTACACTTTGCTTCATTATTCTTTGTATTCCATTTGGGGTTCTTTCTTAAAAAGCTGGTTGATTTTGTTGATTTGTTGTGTGTGGATGCACAAAGAAAGCAAACTCAAAAGAATCATTGTAGCTTTTACAGTAACGTAGCGTTCAGCATGTGACTGTGCCGTCATTGATTTAACTGCTTACTTAAATAGAGTCATTTCCTTGTTTTCAGTTACGAATAATAATGCATGAATAATTTCATGCTTCTATATTTTTGTACAAATTTCTGCAAGTGGGATTGCTGGGTTAAAAAGAAAGTGCATGGTAGTTTTGACAGGTATTGCTGACTTTCTCACTAGACAATTTGTGGGAGATTGCATATGTACAATCAAAGTAGGAGAGGGGCTATTTTCCCTCATCCTCAGTAAGCAAAATTATTTTTCACAAATCTAAGGGAAAAGTTATATCTTGGTGTTTTTAATATATATTTCATTAAGTATGAAAGAGACTAAACGTTATAGGGCATTTTAAAATGTGTGTGTGTGTGCACTGTAAATTTTAGTAATAGCATTGATACTTGTCTCCAAATGTAGTCTGCTGATTCTAGGTTAGTGCTTCTAATTGCTTTTGATCTCTTAGTTTTGAGAAAGATGTTCTTTATCATAGCAAAGAAATATCATATATTTCCAGTTCTATGAGTTTTTAGAATAAATTAATGTAGAATTCATCAAATGAGACCTTTTATCATCTTACAAATATGCTCATGGGCATAATAAAATATATTCTGTTTATAATTTCCTTTGATAACTACTTCATCTTAATTGCATTATATTACTTATCAATTTGAATTGTCAGTTTAGTGACTTTAGGTTCACTTTGTTTTGTTCTGTTTTGAGTAGAGCTTTTTGGGGAGAACTTGGCTGTAAGTTTACTATGAGCAAAATGGCTGTAGCAAAGCACAGAATGAACATTCGGTTATTTTTTTTTTTTAATTCCTTCTTCCACGTTATAGGAAACCAAGATGCCTATATGAATACATTTGTGTTTGCATGTGTGTACATGAATATGCACATAGGCATACATATTCACGCACACTCTCTAACTACCTGTGTCCTACTGAACCCACAGTTTACCTATGTCAGCATCATCTAACATTTTTTATTAAACATAGCATATATCTTGTTCCAACAAACTATGTCACATCCAGTTTTCCATGCTTATTAACCAAATAAGAGGAGGCAATGAGTAATTTCACTTTTTCCTTAGACTTTGTTGATCTATTCTAGGAATCTGGGCCCTTAATAGATCAGAGAAAGACATAGCTATATACAGCTTTCGTTCCTGGATTGACTTCCTTTTCACTTTTTATTTATTCTTATAAAAGCAGTGCCTGCTCCTTATAGGAAACGAGGCCATCAACATCACTGTAACCTCACCCTCCTAGCTATTGCTGACGACGCCCCAGTGCCCGTCCCGTGGCCATGAGATTTGGGCTGAAATCTCAGTAATGTCACAAGTACAAGCAAATAAAAGGACGTGTGTATTTTCTCTGCTAATGAAATAACCTAAATACTTAGACCCTTTTCATCACAACATGTCACCACTAATAGACTGAAAATATGCATATGTCCGGCTGCTCCCTCACATTTTCTTCTTTATTGTATTTTACTTTTTAAACATCTACCTTTTACTACTTCCTAGATCACATACCTGAACATAATCCGTGCAAACTCCAACCACAAGTAACTGGCATCTGTAATCAAAATATACCTCTAGAGATTCCACGTTTGTTTTTCTGTCTGTACAGATGTGTTCTATAGACTTGTGGTGTTTAAAAACCTATGTGGGTGAAATACCCACCTCCGCATCTTTTGCAAACACACGCCTTGATTCTACAGAACATGCTGAATGGTACACATGGGTCATTGTGGTACTGTCGATGACTCTGGCTTGTCCACATGCACACCCTGCAAAATAAAGTGAAACATATTGAAAACCTTAAGAAAGTAATCACCCTCAAGAGGCAGTGTCTTAGCCAGGAGTCAGGTCTGCGTATGAACCAAGCCAGGCAAGTGAGCGAAGCCCTCACACCACTGGTTCTCTCCCTGTCAGGTCCTTTCAGAGTGTTTGGAAACAGGAAATGTGCATTCTAATGGAGACAGCCTGCATTTCCCCCGTCATGATGCGCCATGATGGTCTGAATGATGCCAGTGTTTCTGGCTAACACTCTCATCGTGTCCTAGACATCTTGCTAACTTTTTATTAAACATAGCATATATCTTGTTCCAACAAACTATGTCACATCCAGTTTTCCATGCTTATTAACCAAATAAGAGGAGGCAATGAGTAATTTCACTTTTTCCTTAGACTTTGTTGATCTATTCTAGGAATCTGGGCCCTTAATAGATCAGAGAAAGACATAGCTATATACAGCTTTCGTTCCTGGATTGACTTCCTTTTCACTTTTTATTTATTCTTATAAAAGCAGTGCCTGCTCCTTATAGGAAACGAGGCCATCAACATCACTGTAACCTCACCCTCCTAGCTATTGCTGACGACGCCCCAGTGCCCGTCCCGTGGCCATGAGATTTGGGCTGAAATCTCAGTAATGTCACAAGTACAAGCAAATAAAAGGACGTGTGTATTTTCTCTGCTAATGAAATAACCTAAATACTTAGACCCTTTTCATCACAACATGTCACCACTAATAGACTGAAAATATGCATATGTCCGGCTGCTCCCTCACATTTTCTTCTTTATTGTATTTTACTTTTTAAACATCTACCTTTTACTACTTCCTAGATCACATACCTGAACATAATCCGTGCAAACTCCAACCACAAGTAACTGGCATCTGTAATCAAAATATACCTCTAGAGATTCCACGTTTGTTTTTCTGTCTGTACAGATGTGTTCTATAGACTTGTGGTGTTTAAAAACCTATGTGGGTGAAATACCCACCTCCGCATCTTTTGCAAACACACGCCTTGATTCTACAGAACATGCTGAATGGTACACATGGGTCATTGTGGTACTGTCGATGACTCTGGCTTGTCCACATGCACACCCTGCAAAATAAAGTGAAACATATTGAAAACCTTAAGAAAGTAATCACCCTCAAGAGGCAGTGTCTTAGCCAGGAGTCAGGTCTGCGTATGAACCAAGCCAGGCAAGTGAGCGAAGCCCTCACACCACTGGTTCTCTCCCTGTCAGGTCCTTTCAGAGTGTTTGGAAACAGGAAATGTGCATTCTAATGGAGACAGCCTGCATTTCCCCCGTCATGATGCGCCATGATGGTCTGAATGATGCCAGTGTTTCTGGCTAAGGGAGACAAAAAGATGCAGGCCACTTGTTTAAAAAGTCAACACCACACAATCAGTATCAAGGGATCTCTCAGCTTAGGGGAGGAAAGCTCCTATGAGTCTTCTTTTAAAGTGTAAAGAATGCAAAACATGGTCTTCCTAAAATGATAAAATATTCTATTTAGTAGGAGGCACTTTGAAATGCCCTCTTCTCCCCTTGCCCATTTCACTTGAAGCTAGGACACAGCTTTGTAATTTTCAGTTCTGCTTTCGGCTGTGCTGGGTCTTTGCTGCTGTGCGTGGGTTTTTCTCTAGTTGTGATGACCGAAGGCTGCTCTCTGGTTACGGGGCATGGGCTTCTCATTGCAGTGGCTTCTTGTGGATGCAGAGCATGACTCTAGAGCAGAGGCCAGCAGCTGTGGCACACACGCTTAGCGGCCCCACTACATGTGGGATCTGCCCAGACCAGGGTGTCAGTCTGTGTCTTCTGCGTTGACAGGAGGATTCTTAACCCTTGGACCACCAGGGAAGTCCCTGACTTTCCATTTTTATTCATCTAAGACTGGTTAAGGTGAAACACACAGTTTGTGAAATACAAGCCCTGTGTTCCTTTTCAGTAATTATATAAGGCACAGAATTCTTTGGCCAAATTTCCACTATAGTAAAGTTTTAGATTTCAAGTCCACTGAAATGTCCATTGGCATGTGCAGTGACTCTTAACCCAATATATATATTTCTTTTGCTTCTATTTTATCTTAACAACTTCCCGTCTAGAATGATGTAGAGGAGCTTCCTGTAGAGCACTGCACTGACACACAGGCTACTCTCCTCTCTGAGCTGCTCCAGTGGCTCGTGGTCCTTATCCTAGAAGGCATACCTGAAATAAGTGCATATGAAAACCTAAGAAAGTAATCACCCTCAAGAGGCAGTGTCTTAGCCAGGAGTCAGGTCTGCGTATGAACCAAGCCAGGCAAGTGAGCGAAGCCCTCACACCACTGGTTCTCTCCCTGTCAGGTCCTTTCAGAGTGTTTGGAAACAGGAAATGTGCATTCTAATGGAGACAGCCTGCATTTCCCCCGTCATGATGCGCCATGATGGTCTGAATGATGCCAGTGTTTCTGGCTAAGGGAGACAAAAAGATGCAGGCCACTTGTTTAAAAAGTCAACACCACACAATCAGTATCAAGGGATCTCTCAGCTTAGGGGAGGAAAGCTCCTATGAGTCTTCTTTTAAAGTGTAAAGAATGCAAAACATGGTCTTCCTAAAATGATAAAATATTCTATTTAGTAGGAGGCACTTTGAAATGCCCTCTTCTCCCCTTGCCCATTTCACTTGAAGCTAGGACACAGCTTTGTAATTTTCAGTTCTGCTTTCGGCTGTGCTGGGTCTTTGCTGCTGTGCGTGGGTTTTTCTCTAGTTGTGATGACCGAAGGCTGCTCTCTGGTTACGGGGCATGGGCTTCTCATTGCAGTGGCTTCTTGTGGATGCAGAGCATGACTCTAGAGCAGAGGCCAGCAGCTGTGGCACACACGCTTAGCGGCCCCACTACATGTGGGATCTGCCCAGACCAGGGTGTCAGTCTGTGTCTTCTGCGTTGACAGGAGGATTCTTAACCCTTGGACCACCAGGGAAGTCCCTGACTTTCCATTTTTATTCATCTAAGACTGGTTAAGGTGAAACACACAGTTTGTGAAATACAAGCCCTGTGTTCCTTTTCAGTAATTATATAAGGCACAGAATTCTTTGGCCAAATTTCCACTATAGTAAAGTTTTAGATTTCAAGTCCACTGAAATGTCCATTGGCATGTGCAGTGACTCTTAACCCAATATATATATTTCTTTTGCTTCTATTTTATCTTAACAACTTCCCGTCTAGAATGATGTAGAGGAGCTTCCTGTAGAGCACTGCACTGACACACAGGCTACTCTCCCTCTCTGAGCTGCTCCAGTGGCTCGTGGTCCTTATCCTAGAAGGTGTTAGGTGTTCACCTGACACTTTCTGTATTCTCTTTCTCATCCCTCTCTCCAGATTACTCATAATTTGAAGACACCACATAAATTGTGGGATAATCATGCGTGTGTTCAAGATTTGATGTTGTTTTGCTGACACCCTTACTCCACCAACCAAGAGACCTTCCATAGGTACTACCACTTTCCAATTTTAAGTTTGCACAACTTACTGACTGTTCAAAGTTGTTATCTTTGAAAAAAATATTCTTCGCTTTTATTTTAAATTAGACAAGTGAAAAGTGTGCATGCTCCCAAGAGTAGCACATGAAGGAGGTGAAAAGAGAAAGTTAAAGATTTCCTCTTCCCTTTTTTCTCATGTCATCTCTCCTAGAAGCCTGTGCCACCCATCACTTTGTTTACACAGATCTCCTTAGGAACTGGAGATGTACAGTGACTTTTCACTTTTTAAATACATTAATTAATTACTTTTTTAACCCAGAAAATCTAAAGTAGCCCAAGAAAAGAAGAATTTGAGGAGTTTTATTCTAACTAAACTTAAAGATTCAAAATAAAACCTTAAGAGGATTCAAAATATTGCTGAGTTTCTATATTTTATTGAAGCATTTGAATATGAAGGAATTTGGAATTAAGTATGAGCAATTCAACCAAAGTCTGAGAATAGGGTTTTCCAGTTGTTCCTTTGCCCACAACTCCCTGTGCCCGTGTCAGTCTGTGTCTTCTGCGTTGACGGGGTTTAACCCTTGGACCACCAGGGAAGTCCCTGACTTTCCATTTTTATTCATCTAAGACTGGTTAAGGTGAAACACACAGTTTGTGAAATACAAGCCCTGTGTTCCTTTTCAGTAATTATATAAGGCACAGAATTCTTTGGCCAAATTTCCACTATAGTAAAGTTTTAGATTTCAAGTCCACTGAAATGTCCATTGGCATGTGCAGTGACTCTTAACCCAATATATATATTTCTTTTGCTTCTATTTTATCTTAACAACTTCCCGTCTAGAATGATGTAGAGGAGCTTCCTGTAGAGCACTGCACTGACACACAGGCTACTCTCCCTCTCTGAGCTGCTCCAGTGGCTCGTGGTCCTTATCCTAGAAGGTGTTAGGTGTTCACCTGACACTTTCTGTATTCTCTTTCTCATCCCTCTCTCCAGATTACTCATAATTTGAAGACACCACATAAATTGTGGGATAATCATGCGTGTGTTCAAGATTTGATGTTGTTTTGCTGACACCCTTACTCCACCAACCAAGAGACCTTCCATAGGTACTACCACTTTCCAATTTTAAGTTTGCACAACTTACTGACTGTTCAAAGTTGTTATCTTTGAAAAAAATATTCTTCGCTTTTATTTTAAATTAGACAAGTGAAAAGTGTGCATGCTCCCAAGAGTAGCACATGAAGGAGGTGAAAAGAGAAAGTTAAAGATTTCCTCTTCCCTTTTTTCTCATGTCATCTCTCCTAGAAGCCTGTGCCACCCATCACTTTGTTTACACAGATCTCCTTAGGAACTGGAGATGTACAGTGACTTTTCACTTTTTAAATACATTAATTAATTACTTTTTTAACCCAGAAAATCTAAAGTAGCCCAAGAAAAGAAGAATTTGAGGAGTTTTATTCTAACTAAACTTAAAGATTCAAAATAAAACCTTAAGAGGGATTCAAAATATTGCTGAGTTTCTATATTTTATTGAAGCATTTGAATATGAAGGAATTTGGAATTAAGTATGAGCAATTCAACCAAAGTCTGAGAATAGGGTTTTCCAGTTGTTCCTTTGCCCACAACTCCCTGTGCCCATGTTGACAATGTTGCCAAAACAGACGGTAGGAGGAGACAAATGTGTCAGCTTTCCAAGACTAAGACTCTATAATACTGTAATTCATTTTCAGCTCATATATAATACTGTAAATGCTGCTTAGGCAAGTGACATGGTAAATGCTGATGTAAACTGGTTTAATCTCTGGCTTTAGGAACACAACTGTGCCATCACAATATATTAAACAACTGGATTTTCATAATGTATGTGAATGTACCAGCATAGCCTGTTTATATTTTAAAGTGGATGTTAGTCAAATCTCTGTACTGTCTGGGGGTGGGGGCGTTCCTACCTGAAGAAAAAGGCTGAATCAAAAGGAGCTTTTTATTTGTATTACTTATGTGTTATTTTTATTTGCGCTCTTCTCAGATGGCACCCAAGAAACTCATTTTTCCCTCTTCCATTCTGCTTCCTTGGACCTGACTCGTCTATCCTAAATTCAGAAGCACCTGCAACTGTGTGTTGACTCTGGAGTCATTTCTTTTTGAGTAGAAATTATTTTCCATTTATTCCTTCTCCCTCAGTGACTTCCGCATAAACAACACTCATCCAGTGTGGTTTGAATGGAAAATTCTGTTGTATCTACTATGCTTTTAAATGTCATGGATGAGTGTCATGATGTTAATGTTGAGGTAAAGCTCCTCCCTGTCAGAACCAGCAGTGCTGAGGCAGGTCATGGGTCGTGACAGAGCCGGGATTTGATCCTTGAACTTGGGCCCTCGACACCTCACTCCATAACCTTTAGGGGTGCAGGGTCTGATGGTCTCTCTGCGTATTATGCATAGACTAAACGTTACATTCTTTCACTGAAATTACCAGAACTTCACTCAACACACGTATGAGACAGAAGCAAATTTGTTTGTATATCAGTCTTTCAGGCTATCCAAAGAATTTGAGGAGTTTTATTCTAACTAAACTTAAAGATTCAAAATAAAACCTTAAGAGGATTCAAAATATTGCTGAGTTTCTATATTTTATTGAAGCATTTGAATATGAAGGAATTTGGAATTAAGTATGAGCAATTCAACCAAAGTCTGAGAATAGGGTTTTCCAGTTGTTCCTTTGCCCACAACTCCCTGTGCCCATGTTGACAATGTTGCCAAAACAGACGGTAGGAGGAGACAAATGTGTCAGCTTTCCAAGACTAAGACTCTATAATACTGTAATTCATTTTCAGCTCATATATAATACTGTAAATGCTGCTTAGGCAAGTGACATGGTAAATGCTGATGTAAACTGGTTTAATCTCTGGCTTTAGGAACACAACTGTGCCATCACAATATATTAAACAACTGGATTTTCATAATGTATGTGAATGTACCAGCATAGCCTGTTTATATTTTAAAGTGGATGTTAGTCAAATCTCTGTACTGTCTGGGGGTGGGGGCGTTCCTACCTGAAGAAAAAGGCTGAATCAAAAGGAGCTTTTTATTTGTATTACTTATGTGTTATTTTTATTTGCGCTCTTCTCAGATGGCACCCAAGAAACTCATTTTTCCCTCTTCCATTCTGCTTCCTTGGACCTGACTCGTCTATCCTAAATTCAGAAGCACCTGCAACTGTGTGTTGACTCTGGAGTCATTTCTTTTTGAGTAGAAATTATTTTCCATTTATTCCTTCTCCCTCAGTGACTTCCGCATAAACAACACTCATCCAGTGTGGTTTGAATGGAAAATTCTGTTGTATCTACTATGCTTTTAAATGTCATGGATGAGTGTCATGATGTTAATGTTGAGGTAAAGCTCCTCCCTGTCAGAACCAGCAGTGCTGAGGCAGGTCATGGGTCGTGACAGAGCCGGGATTTGATCCTTGAACTTGGGCCCTCGACACCTCACTCCATAACCTTTAGGGGTGCAGGGTCTGATGGTCTCTCTGCGTATTATGCATAGACTAAACGTTACATTCTTTCACTGAAATTACCAGAACTTCACTCAACACACGTATGAGACAGAAGCAAATTTGTTTGTATATCAGTCTTTCAGGCTATCCAGAAGTTCTCTGTGGTAGCTAAAGGAGTTACAACAATCAAGAGTCGCTTATACTTATTTCTAATCATAGGTGCCTTTTTCGTCAAATGTGTTTTTATTGAATTCTCTCTTGTGTGCATCGAGCCGGCAGATTTTCAATGCAGTTGGCTTTTTGGCCTCAGAGCAGCATGTTTTAAGGGACAAGGATTGGGGAACTTTTATTAAAACCAAGTGGTACAAGCCTGGCGAGGGAGGAGAAGCCGGTTGCCATGTGGAGGCAGAAAGAGATCCCCTGGCTCCGCCATTTATTTGCACTTGTTTTAATCTTGTTTCTCATCACAAAACCTAGACGAATAGTGCTCCGAGGGCCGATGCTAAAGAAACAGAAGGAAATTGAGGTTCATTGTGTCCGGGGCACACACCGCCAGGCTCACCAGGAAAGAAAGGGGGATCTGAGAAACCTCAGGACAATTAAAATTTGATTTCCATATCCTTACTGACAATGTGCTACTTACCTGCTGTGGGACTTCAGCCCCTGGCCGTATCACAGTTGCTCCAGAAACAAACTGGGTCAGAAGTAGGCTGTTTAGTCATAAACTCACCTGTGTGACTGACTGCTGGGCTCTTCACGGTCGGTGCTGTGTCATTTGAAAGAATAGACAAGCTTGCATGTCGAGCAAGGTGAACAGAAGAAGGTGGAAGCTCTAGGTAGTCAAAAGAGGCTGAATTTTTCCTTTTGGCACTTATGGGGTTAATTGGAATTTTTCCTCCTGTAACACACACTGAGTAGTTATAGAATATAAAAAGGTCTTTTTCATATCCCCTCAGCATGTACTAGGACTCCACATATAGAATACCCTCCCTGCAAAAGAAATTCAGACGGTGCCAAAATCTACATTTTCATTTGGCAAACTAGTTAAATCTATTCATAATCTGGTGCCTGAATCAAACTAGATTTTTGGCTCCACATCACGGGGGGAAACTTACCGAGGGTGAACTTCAACTTCAGGGTCTGATGGTCTCTCTGCGAAATTGCATAGACTAAACGTTACATTCTTTCACTGAAATTACCAGAACTTCACTCAACACACGTATGAGACAGAAGCAAATTTGTTTGTATATCAGTCTTTCAGGCTATCCAGAAGTTCTCTGTGGTAGCTAAAGGAGTTACAACAATCAAGAGTCGCTTATACTTATTTCTAATCATAGGTGCCTTTTTCGTCAAATGTGTTTTTATTGAATTCTCTCTTGTGTGCATCGAGCCGGCAGATTTTCAATGCAGTTGGCTTTTTGGCCTCAGAGCAGCATGTTTTAAGGGACAAGGATTGGGGAACTTTTATTAAAACCAAGTGGTACAAGCCTGGCGAGGGAGGAGAAGCCGGTTGCCATGTGGAGGCAGAAAGAGATCCCCTGGCTCCGCCATTTATTTGCACTTGTTTTAATCTTGTTTCTCATCACAAAACCTAGACGAATAGTGCTCCGAGGGCCGATGCTAAAGAAACAGAAGGAAATTGAGGTTCATTGTGTCCGGGGCACACACCGCCAGGCTCACCAGGAAAGAAAGGGGGATCTGAGAAACCTCAGGACAATTAAAATTTGATTTCCATATCCTTACTGACAATGTGCTACTTACCTGCTGTGGGACTTCAGCCCCTGGCCGTATCACAGTTGCTCCAGAAACAAACTGGGTCAGAAGTAGGCTGTTTAGTCATAAACTCACCTGTGTGACTGACTGCTGGGCTCTTCACGGTCGGTGCTGTGTCATTTGAAAGAATAGACAAGCTTGCATGTCGAGCAAGGTGAACAGAAGAAGGTGGAAGCTCTAGGTAGTCAAAAGAGGCTGAATTTTTCCTTTTGGCACTTATGGGGTTAATTGGAATTTTTCCTCCTGTAACACACACTGAGTAGTTATAGAATATAAAAAGGTCTTTTTCATATCCCCTCAGCATGTACTAGGACTCCACATATAGAATACCCCCTCCCCTGCAAAAGAAATTCAGACGGTGCCAAAATCTACATTTTCATTTGGCAAACTAGTTAAATCTATTCATAATCTGGTGCCTGAATCAAATTTCAGGGCCGACTAGACTGCCTTGGCTCCTGGTTTTTGTTGCTCGACCTGTCGCCGACCGAATTTAGCTATGATGTTACATCTCTTGCTGTAGAAAATTTCTAATAAGGGTGGCCTGTTTTTCTTTGCCATTGAAGGGTTCATACACAAGATTCAGCATTTCCGATCAGGGGCCCTTCTGGAGTCACCACGGAACATTTTTTGGAAAGAAACTCCTTGTTTCTTTAACTTGTTCCCCCTTCTTCCTCTAAATGTTCACTTTAATGGCTCTAGCACCCCATAAAACTCATGTCCCCTCCAGGGAACGAATTGTGCAGAGAACATTGTCAGGAATCAGAGAAAGGCCTGAAGATCTGAGGGATTAGTTGGAAAAGCTCACGGGATTTCTCTATTTGGATCACAGGGAGACTGGGGAAAAAAAGGGCAGGAGAAGGCTGGGTGCCCAGTTACCTAGGGTGAGTGGTACTTTCTTCTAGAGGAATATTTAGAGACAGAAGGAAAGAGAAGTTAGAGAAGATCAGAAGCCAGTGGCTAGAACTCAGTGTAGTTCAAAACTCATTTGACACAAGAAAATAGTGATTGGGCTTCCCCGCTGACTCAAGTCGTGAAGAGCTTCAGCTTCCACGGTAGGTCTTCTTCCAATGAACATTCAGGGTTGATTTCCTTTAGGGTAGACTGATTTGATCTCCTTGCCATCCAAGGGGCTCTCAAGACCGAACCATAATTCAAAATCATCAGTTCTTTGGTGCTCAGCCTTCTTTCGGGTCCAATATGAAAGAAAACAACCAACAAAAAAATGATAAGACTATTTGCTACATAGTGACATGAACTTTACATGACTAAATCTTGAAGGGAGACAGCTACGAGCATAAAATATGACCTCTTTGGAGTGATTTTAGCATTAGCACACTTTTAAAAAGTGCTTCCTGAGTTCTGTTTTACAGCGAACCTCTGACCTTCATATGGATTAGAAGCTACATGAAGACTTTTCAAACCTCCTCCCATGTAAGCAATGCCTGGGATCTCACACTGTGAATAAGGAAGGTTAGGAAAGGGCATAGTTTTGCCCTTAAGTAGCCACAGGTTGGGCTCTCCAGGTGGCGCTAGTGGTAAAGAACCCACACGCTAGTTCAGGAGATGTAAGAGACATAGGTTCGACCCCTGGGTCGGGAAGATTCCCGTGGAGAAGGGCAGGACCAGCCGCTCCAGTGTTCTTGCCTGGGGAATCCTGTGGGCGGAGGATTTAATGAACGTAATTCCCTTACTTTTAAAAAGAATCATGGCCGGGCTTCCCTGGTGGTCCAGTGGGTAAGGACACCGCCTTGCAGTGCAAGGGGCACAAGTTCGATCCCTGGCCTTGAAAGATCCCACATGCCGCGGAGTGGCTGGACCGATGTGTCCAACTACTGAGCCAGCGCTCTGGAGTGCATGCGCCCAGAGCCGGTGCTCTGCAACGAGAGAGGCCACTGTGATGGGTGGCCCACACAGGCCAAAAGAACAAAGATGGAAACAAATGAAAGACCAATAGAAGTGGCCAAAAAAAAAAAAAAAAAACAATTGTGGCAGGGCTTCCCTGGTAGCTCAGTGATAAAGAGCTCGCATACCAGTGGAGGAGACATGGGTTTGATTCCTGATCTGGGAAGATCCCACATGCTCCAGAGCAACTAAGCCCATGAGCCGCAGCTACAGAGCCTGAGCTCTAGAGCCTCGGAGTCTCAGCTACTGAGCCCGTGTGCCGCTACTGTTGAAACCGATGAGCCCTAGAGCCCGAGTTCCACAACCGGAGAAGTCGCCGCAACAAGAAGGCTGCTCACATCAGCTAGAGAGTAGCCCGGCTCCCTGCAGCTAGAGAAGAGCCTGTGCCAGCCGTGAAAATCCAGAATAGCCAAAAATGACTAAATAGGTAAAATTTAAAAAAAAAATCATGTATCTGACGATCAGATCTCTGACTCTTGCCTCAGAGGAAGAGGGTAACGGTTTGGGTTTGTGTCTGTCCTGCTCATAATTGTCTCTCTCATATCTGTTGTTCAGTACATGGCACATTTTGGTTGTTCATTCACCCAGTCCTGTCTGACTCTTTGCGACTCCGTGGACTGTAACCCCCAGGCCCTTCTGTCCATGGGATTTCCCAAGCCAGAACAGTGGAGTGGGCGGCCATGTCCTCCTCCAGGGGACCTTCCGCACCCAGGCACGGAGCCTGTGTCTCCTGCACTAGCAGGTGGATTCTTCACTTCTGCTCCACCAGGGAAGCCCTTGTCTGCTGGCAGGATGTAGCAGAAACGCTGCGTTTGGGTGCGTTACTCTGTTGCCACATGGCCCCAGGAAGCTCACTTTGCTTTTTAAAGTCTGGGAGTCAGAGGACAGGCCCCTGTCACACCCCACCCATGCCCCCTGACCCTGTGCCGTGGCCAGTGCCGTCCTGAAGACCCTGGGCCTCTAGAGGCCGCCTTCCTCTCCTGAAGACGTCAGCCACCCCACCCCACGGGCGCAGTCTCCTTGGCTCTTTGTCTGTCGGTGTTGATACAGTCCCCATCTAGAAGGCAGGAAAGGCTCAGCGTCCAAACCCAATTTTTGCTAATTTAAGCACATTTAAGCCAGAGGGAGAGCCAGGCGGCTGGGTTGACTGGGGTCACTTCTCCTGCCAAGTGTGGGTGGGTTTTCATTCGTTGAGCATTTAGTGCCAGTCCTGATCATTATGGGCTGGCACAGAAAATTCAGCTACCACACCTTTAATGAACTTAATTCCCTTATTTTGACAGAGTTCCCATTTCCAGTGATTCACAGTTTACATTTAGACATTTCTCCTATAGGCGTTTGCCAAAGGCCTTACCTGGCCCGCTCGGCACGGGATTCATCAGCAAATAGGAGGAGGACCATCCAAGCCACCTTTGCAGATTCTGTAAGCCAGATTCGGACCCAAGATGCCCCCGTGTCAGACTCAGTCAGGGACAAACACATGCCCTTCGTCCTCTCTGCTATTCTTTACTGTTGCATTTTGAAGAGTTAGAACCCAGTCCTTCATTAGGGGTTATGAGGCTTCCTGGACCCCTACAGACATGTGATATGCCTATTAGCTGATTTTCACCATTATCGGAGGGCTTCCCTGGCGGCCTGCAAGCCAGAGACGAGGGTTCGATCCCTGGGTTGGGAAGATCCCCTGGAACAGGAAATGGCAACCCACTCCAGTATTGCTGCCTGGGAAATCTCAGGGACAGGAGCCTGGCGGGCTCCGTCCAGTCCATGGGGTCGCAAACCCACTCCAGTATTTGGCTGCTGGGAAACCAGCCCTGGCAGGTGGATTCTTCACTTCTGCTCCACCAGGGAAGCCCTTGTCTGCTGGCAGGATGTAGCAGAAACGCTGCGTTTGGGTGCGTTACTCTGTTGCCACATGGCCCCAGGAAGCTCACTTTGCTTTTTAAAGTCTGGGAGTCAGAGGACAGGCCCCTGTCACACCCCACCCATGCCCCCTGACCCTGTGCCGTGGCCAGTGCCGTCCTGAAGACCCTGGGCCTCTAGAGGCCGCCTTCCTCTCCTGAAGACGTCAGCCACCCCACCCCACGGGCGCAGTCTCCTTGGCTCTTTGTCTGTCGGTGTTGATACAGTCCCCATCTAGAAGGCAGGAAAGGCTCAGCGTCCAAACCCAATTTTTGCTAATTTAAGCACATTTAAGCCAGAGGGAGAGCCAGGCGGCTGGGTTGACTGGGGTCACTTCTCCTGCCAAGTGTGGGTGGGTTTTCATTCGTTGAGCATTTAGTGCCAGTCCTGATCATTATGGGCTGGCACAGAAAATTCAGCTACCACACCTTTAATGAACTTAATTCCCTTATTTTGACAGAGTTCCCATTTCCAGTGATTCACAGTTTACATTTAGACATTTCTCCTATAGGCGTTTGCCAAAGGCCTTACCTGGCCCGCTCGGCACGGGATTCATCAGCAAATAGGAGGAGGACCATCCAAGCCACCTTTGCAGATTCTGTAAGCCAGATTCGGACCCAAGATGCCCCCGTGTCAGACTCAGTCAGGGACAAACACATGCCCTTCGTCCTCTCTGCTATTCTTTACTGTTGCATTTTGAAGAGTTAGAACCCAGTCCTTCATTAGGGGTTATGAGGCTTCCTGGACCCCTACAGACATGTGATATGCCTATTAGCTGATTTTCACCATTATCGGAGGGCTTCCCTGGCGGCCTGCAAGCCAGAGACGAGGGTTCGATCCCTGGGTTGGGAAGATCCCCTGGAACAGGAAATGGCAACCCACTCCAGTATTGCTGCCTGGGAAATCTCAGGGACAGGAGCCTGGCGGGCTCCGTCCAGTCCATGGGGTCGCCAAAGTCGGACACGACTGAAACGATGAAACAACAGCCATCCTCAGAAGTTTGCGCTGAAAAAGAAAGAAACTGAGAAAGGATACTTGGAGAAACCAGCCTCATGAGAATTAAATGGACATAATTTGCTTCATCATTCCATAAATGACAAATGGAGTTTAGTTTGGTGTTTAGGGACTGGTGGGCATAGAGGACATGGTCTCAGCTTCTCATTTTAGTTTGCAATAAAAAGACAGTGATGGGCAGATGAGGTCCACATACGGGCAGAGAGAGAAGTGTGTTCAGAACTTGTTTTAATCCTTACAGTGTGTTCAGGGTCCAAGAGCTATTAAGCATTAGAGCCGGGACTGAGATTTGCCTGATTCCCAAACTCATGCTTTTAAACACTGTTCTGGGATCGGCAGGCTTTACTCTAAGGGGCCACATAGTATTTTAGAGTTGGCCAGTTAGAACGTCTCAGTTGCAGTACATACATCTGCTGTTAGAAGGCATGGGAGCAGCCAGAGGCGATGTGCAAATGAATGAACATGGCTGTTCGAACAAAACTTTATTTGTAAGAACAAGTCAGAGGCCAGACCTGGGCCATGGACCGCGGTGTGTTGACCCTTTTCCCACTCCGTACTCTAACCTTGACTTTTTATGATAAAGTTTCGTGCTTTCAAGAACTTCTGGGGCACTGGGTACTCAGAGTGTTTTCTCAGCATCTGTGTTCTCTCTTTCCATCCAAGTATCAACCCTGATGAGAGATATTTGCTTCCCTGATGGCTCAGTGGTAAAGAATCTGTCTGCAGGGCAGAAGACAAGATGCCCATTCGATCCTTGGGTAGGGAAGGTCCCCTGCAAAAGGGCATGGCCATCCAGTCCAGTTGCCATGGAGAATCCCATGGACAGAGGAGCCTGTGAGCTGCAGTCCATGGGATCACACAGAGTCGAAGACAACCAGAGCGACTGAGCGTGCAGTCACGGAGATATTCATGAATCCCTGATCTTTCCCTTCCTCCCTCGTTTTGTGTTCCTTCGTAATTATTTCAACCATCCTTTCTTTCTCAGCACCCTGTCACACATTTTATTATTTTGCCCAGTACTCCCCAAATTCCAAATTAGGACATTTTCCCCCACTTCTTTCTAGATGAACTCACTTTTAGCTCAAGACAGGAGGTGACCTTCTTTTGACCTAAAGCACTCTGTCACCCACCCTTGGAGTTCTGCTCAGGTTGTGTGTAATCAGCAGTCTGTAATGGATTTTCCAGGAGGCACTGCTGATAAAAATGTAACTCTCTAAACAAAGACAGTTGTCAGAATGTCCTTTCAGAAATCAAGATTATTCACGCTGAGCTTTCAGTTCCTCAATAGTAAGGGGGCATTGCCACCTGGTGGAAAAAGTATTGAGGGGGGTTAGTTGGTCACCTGGGGAGGACACACATAAGCACATTTACATAGACTGGAAAATGTTCCCTTGGGAAAGTCACTGCAATGTCTCCTGGTCTACAAGCTGACCCCTTCTGCTTTCAGAATCTAAAACAAGTAAATGCAGATAAAAACTGCTGATGATTATGGTTGACTAGGTAGAGGCGATCTATTTTTACAATACAATGGCGTGAAACACCATGTTCTTCCTCATTGTTAAAGCTCCACGGGACCCGTTTCTTCCCATTTAAATGTCTACCATGTTTCTTCCTCTTGGCTGTTCGAACAAAACTTTATTTGTAAGAACAAGTCAGAGGCCAGACCTGGGCCATGGACCGCGGTGTGTTGACCCTTTTCCCACTCCGTACTCTAACCTTGACTTTTTATGATAAAGTTTCGTGCTTTCAAGAACTTCTGGGGCACTGGGTACTCAGAGTGTTTTCTCAGCATCTGTGTTCTCTCTTTCCATCCAAGTATCAACCCTGATGAGAGATATTTGCTTCCCTGATGGCTCAGTGGTAAAGAATCTGTCTGCAGGGCAGAAGACAAGATGCCCATTCGATCCTTGGGTAGGGAAGGTCCCCTGCAAAAGGGCATGGCCATCCAGTCCAGTTGCCATGGAGAATCCCATGGACAGAGGAGCCTGTGAGCTGCAGTCCATGGGATCACACAGAGTCGAAGACAACCAGAGCGACTGAGCGTGCAGTCACGGAGATATTCATGAATCCCTGATCTTTCCCTTCCTCCCTCGTTTTGTGTTCCTTCGTAATTATTTCAACCATCCTTTCTTTCTCAGCACCCTGTCACACATTTTATTATTTTGCCCAGTACTCCCCAAATTCCAAATTAGGACATTTTCCCCCACTTCTTTCTAGATGAACTCACTTTTAGCTCAAGACAGGAGGTGACCTTCTTTTGACCTAAAGCACTCTGTCACCCACCCTTGGAGTTCTGCTCAGGTTGTGTGTAATCAGCAGTCTGTAATGGATTTTCCAGGAGGCACTGCTGATAAAAATGTAACTCTCTAAACAAAGACAGTTGTCAGAATGTCCTTTCAGAAATCAAGATTATTCACGCTGAGCTTTCAGTTCCTCAATAGTAAGGGGGCATTGCCACCTGGTGGAAAAAGTATTGAGGGGGGTTAGTTGGTCACCTGGGGAGGACACACATAAGCACATTTACATAGACTGGAAAATGTTCCCTTGGGAAAGTCACTGCAATGTCTCCTGGTCTACAAGCTGACCCCTTCTGCTTTCAGAATCTAAAACAAGTAAATGCAGATAAAAACTGCTGATGATTATGGTTGACTAGGTAGAGGCGATCTATTTTTACAATACAATGGCGTGAAACACCATGTTCTTCCTCATTGTTAAAGCTCCACGGGACCCGTTTCTTCCCATTTATAGAACTGTCTACTCTTTTCTTCTATGATCTTCTATTACTTCCTCTGTATGGGCTTTTTGTTTGTTTCTATTTTTCAATAACGCTTAGGTCTTCTAAAGCTCTAACTTTAACCTAATCGGCCTTCGAGCAACTTTCAGTATTTATTCTTTATCGGCTCTATGGACTGTCCCTACACTTTATCTCCCTGAGCGCCATCGCGCCCTGTGAAACTTCCATTCCTTCTCCCATCCTGTCTCCAGATCTGCAGTCAAGCATGTTAAGTTTGACTTACTCCCGTGACTTTCCCGTATGTAGGCTTGTTGGCCTCCCCGTGACCACAGCTTCCTCCTTGAAGCTCTGCAGCCATGCAGCCTCCTCATTCTACCCTGGCTGCTGTCATTCTGCACCCATCCTTGCTTCTGTCCTCGCTTAGTATTACAGCCCTTCCCTTCTCTCTTTCCTCCTCCGTCCCTCGTCCTTTCACCTTGCTTCTTCTCTGAGTGTGAGAGCCAGCCATGCTACGCTCGTCCTGCTGTCTACAGTGCCGTTTTCCAGATCTGTGCATTCTCTTGCCCACCTTCCACACTTCCTCAGAGCACTTGCCTCCCCAGGCCTGGACCCAACCCGTGCATCTTCCTTTCCTACTTTCTCAGAGATTGTCCTAAATTCAACATCTCCTGATATCAGATTAAATTCACTCTGGACAAAAATCAAACGGAACGTGTTTCTTAACATAATCAACACATTTCTGGATTGCTCCTTATCGAGGAAAGCACGCTTTCTCTAATGTTCAGTGTTAGATGTTTTAGAGCAATTCAAAACGGCCGCCTCTGTTGCATGGCTCTCCCGGTCTGTTATCACAGGCTCTCTGCTGTAGCCCTGAAGAGGCCCACGACAGCGCTTTAGGGGCAGGGCATGCCCACATTGTCTCTGAAGGGTCAGACAGTAAATATTTTGCACTCCTTGGCCGTGACGTCGCTGAAAAGGGGGGCCCAAAGGCCACAGGGGGGCTTTAGGGGCAGGGCAGAATAAAACAAGTAAATGCAGATAAAAACTGCTGATGATTATGGTTGACTAGGTAGAGGCGATCTATTTTTACAATACAATGGCGTGAAACACCATGTTCTTCCTCATTGTTAAAGCTCCACGGGACCCGTTTCTTCCCATTTATAGAACTGTCTACTCTTTTCTTCTATGATCTTCTATTACTTCCTCTGTATGGGCTTTTTGTTTGTTTCTATTTTTCAATAACGCTTAGGTCTTCTAAAGCTCTAACTTTAACCTAATCGGCCTTCGAGCAACTTTCAGTATTTATTCTTTATCGGCTCTATGGACTGTCCCTACACTTTATCTCCCTGAGCGCCATCGCGCCCTGTGAAACTTCCATTCCTTCTCCCATCCTGTCTCCAGATCTGCAGTCAAGCATGTTAAGTTTGACTTACTCCCGTGACTTTCCCGTATGTAGGCTTGTTGGCCTCCCCGTGACCACAGCTTCCTCCTTGAAGCTCTGCAGCCATGCAGCCTCCTCATTCTACCCTGGCTGCTGTCATTCTGCACCCATCCTTGCTTCTGTCCTCGCTTAGTATTACAGCCCTTCCCTTCTCTCTTTCCTCCTCCGTCCCTCGTCCTTTCACCTTGCTTCTTCTCTGAGTGTGAGAGCCAGCCATGCTACGCTCGTCCTGCTGTCTACAGTGCCGTTTTCCAGATCTGTGCATTCTCTTGCCCACCTTCCACACTTCCTCAGAGCACTTGCCTCCCCAGGCCTGGACCCAACCCGTGCATCTTCCTTTCCTACTTTCTCAGAGATTGTCCTAAATTCAACATCTCCTGATATCAGATTAAATTCACTCTGGACAAAAATCAAACGGAACGTGTTTCTTAACATAATCAACACATTTCTGGATTGCTCCTTATCGAGGAAAGCACGCTTTCTCTAATGTTCAGTGTTAGATGTTTTAGAGCAATTCAAAACGGCCGCCTCTGTTGCATGGCTCTCCCCCGGTCTGTTATCACAGGCTCTCTGCTGTAGCCCTGAAGAGGCCCACGACCACAGCGCTTTAGGGGCAGGGCATGCCCACATTGTCTCTGAAGGGTCAGACAGTAAATATTTTGCACTCCTTGGCCGTGACGTCGCTGAAATGGTCACCTCGGTGCTTGTGAGCCTCCCAGCAGCTCTGGATACCGTGTGCACACATGTGGGTGTCTTGTGCTCTGTGCACTTCAGTACTGACACAGACCGCAGGCTAGGCTCGAGCTTGGACTCGAAGTTTCTCTGCTCAAGGCTGTCCTTAGGCTTCCCTGGGGGCTCAGACAGTACAGAATCTACCCGCCAGCAGGAGACCTGGGCTTGATCCCTGGGTGGGGAAGATCCCCTGGGGAAGGAAATGACTACGCCCTCCGGTCTTTGTGCCTTGGCAATCCCATGGACAGAAGAGCCTGGGGGGCTACCGTCCAGGGGCTCACAAAGAGTCAGACGCACCTGAGCCGCGGACACCCGTGGTCCTTGGGGAACAAGATGGGGAGAAATGGAGGACTTGAAGGGTGCCGTGCAGCTGAACTACCCCAGCAACCTGAGTTGGTCAACTCAGATCAGGAATATGGGAGGGAAGTAATTACCCTTCTCTTTTAAACCATTATATTTTTGAGTTCTTTGTTACAGCAAAGCTGATCAGCTGGTGCAGACATGACAAAATATGTTACTAACTGAACTGACTGTTATTCCTGTTCTATTGTTATCATTATTGTTGTTATATTAAGTTTCTATTGACTCTAATAAATTGGCTGTGATTAGACACCAGAAGTGGGGCTTCCCTGGTGACTCAGCGGTAAAGAATCCACCTAGAATTCAGGAGATGCAGGTTTGATCCCTGGGTCGGGAAGATGCCCTGGAGAAGGGAATGGCCACCCAGTCCAGTCTTCTTGCCTGGGCAATGCCGTGGACGTGAGGAGCCTGGAGAGCACCGGTCTGTGAGGTTGCAAAACAGTCAGACACAACTTGGAGACCAAACAGACAAACAGAACACAGCAGGAGGAGACGGTGGGGTGGGGAATTACTCTTACAATATTTGGTAAACTCGCTTAATTAGTCATCACAGTGTTCACAGGAATAGTGTGTGTTCATTCTATCCAGGCAAATGAGGAAGTGAGGAATGGTGGAGACTCAGTGTGTGGCCCAAGGTCACCAGAGACTAGGGTGGAAGGTCAGTTACATCTGCTTCCACACCCCTTGCTCCCCACGCCCTCTGCGGGGGAGTCCTGACACCACTGTGAGTGTGCGTGTGTCTGCACATGCGTGTGCTCTGTTGCTCAGTTAGGTTTGACTCTGAGACTCCTCAGACTGTAGCCCGCCAGGCTTCTCTGTCCATGGGGTTCTCCAGGCAAGAATACTGAAGCGGGTGGCCATTTCCTTCTCCAGGGGATCTTCCTGACCCAGGGATCGAACCAGAGTCTCCTGCATTGGCAGGTGAGCTCTTTACCCCCAAGCCACCCATTTAAGTGCAGAGGCCTACAACAGACCACAAGGGAAATCACCTCCCAGATGCAGTTTATGGTAGCCAGTCATTTACAAGGAGTCCTAAGTAGAGGTGGGGCCCCTGAGGAGTGATCCCGTCCTGCACTACCCAGAATCGTGGTCACTGGCCGCAGTCATGGCTGCTCAAGTTACGTGAAAGTAATTAAGTAAAAAACCCAGATTCCCGACAAAAGTGCATAGCCACATTGAGCGTGTTCACCAGCCAGGGGTGGCCAGTGACCCCGGCTTTGGACAGTGTGGATTACAGGACGGTGCCTCATTGCAGAAAAGTCTGCTGGGCCGTTTATTTACTGTCTCTTCTTTCTCTCTAGCATTTGACTGTTTTGTTTCTATGTAGATTCGGGCTCTCAGTATGTGACCTTTGGCCTCCCCTCAGGGCTGCTCTATCAGCATCACCCAGAGGAAGTAGCCCCCACCTCCGGGTTCCTAGATTAAGCTCCCCCAAGGCTCTTTCCTCCTTTTTTTTTTTTTTCCTTTCTGTTCCCCTCCCTGCGGCCTGTGCACTCCGGCTGGCCATGTCTTCAGCACTAATTGCTTCCCAGCAGGATGGAGCCAGAGTCTCCAGGCCCAAAGAAGGAGAAAAGAAAAGAGACAGTGTGTGAAATCTGCCCTGAGAGTGTAGAATCTGCAGACTGGCTGTCTATTCACGCTCCCTCTAGGAGCAATCCCCTAGGTTATTGGGCTGAAGGAATGTTTGTGTCTCTTCAAGCTCCCCGCCAGCACCCAGAAGGCAGGCGGACTGTGAGAATCCCCTAGGATATGTTGCTGTTCTTGCTTGTTTGTGTAGATGTGTTTTCCTGCCCAGTGTGCTGCATGCAAAGTCTTTTCAGTGTCCAACTCTTAGCAGCCCTATAGGCTGCAGGGTCCTCTGTGGGATTCTCCAAGCAAAAATCCTGGAGTGAGTTGCCATGCCTTCCTATAGGGGATCTTCCCGACCCAGGGACTAAACCTGTGTCTCTTATCTCTCCTGCATTGGCAGGTGAGCTCTTTACCATGAGCACCACCTGGCTTATCTGAGTAGATGTGTATTCTCCTGCCCCATCAAGAGCGTGAAAGCCCCCTTCACGGAAACACCCATATCTGGCCACCCACCTCTGAAGAGCTACAGCAGGTGAATCAGAAGGGAGTCTTCATCTAACCCTTTGAGGTTCACTTTCACTGGTGGTTTAGTTGCTCAGTTGTGTCTGACTCTTGGGATCCCATGGACTGTAGCCCACCAGGCTCCTCTGTCCATGGAATTCTTGAAGCAAGAATACTGGAATGGGCCGCCATTTCCTTCTCCAGGGGATCTTCCCCACCCGGGGATCGAACTCTGGTCTCTTATGCCTCCTGCATAGCAGGCAGGTTCTTTACCGACCGAGCCATAAGAGAAAGCTTATGAGGAAACACATACCTGTTCAAATGGACTGAACGACAGTGATGATCTGGCGGAGGTCCTCACTGTACTAAACTTGAGTCTATGTCTGTCTGCAGCACAGTGTGAAACACCACGGGTGACACGAATTGCGTGGCTCACATGAGAAACACACATCTGTGCCCAGCACCGCTAACAGGGTGTCTCATCCCAGGCCCATCTGATCAGGCACTCAGAGCAGCTCAACCTGGAATCAGTCCCCGGTCCCTGCTTCCCATCTCCCACCCTCAGGAGTAGACATTCCAAAGAGAGAGACAAGTGGAGATGTTACATTTATTGGTCACTGAATTCCATCAGCCTCATATTGAAGAACTTGGGAGTTTTAAATGTTCATCACGAAAGAAAGGATTTGGGGCAGCCTGCAGCCTCTTGTTTAGACAACTGGTCATGGGGTGCTTTTGAAATTTTGCACTGGCTGTCTATTCACGCCTCTAGGAGCAATCCTCTAGGTTATTGGGCTGAAGGAATGTTTGTGTCTCTTCAAGCTCCCGCCAGCACCCAGAAGGCAGGCGGACTGTGAGAATCCCCTAGGATATGTTGCTGTTCTTGCTTGTTTGTGTAGATGTGTTTTCCTGCCCAGTGTGCTGCATGCAAAGTCTTTTCAGTGTCCAACTCTTAGCAGCCCTATAGGCTGCAGGGTCCTCTGTGGGATTCTCCAAGCAAAAATCCTGGAGTGAGTTGCCATGCCTTCCTATAGGGGATCTTCCCGACCCAGGGACTAAACCTGTGTCTCTTATCTCTCCTGCATTGGCAGGTGAGCTCTTTACCATGAGCACCACCTGGCTTATCTGAGTAGATGTGTATTCTCCTGCCCCATCAAGAGCGTGAAAGCCCCCTTCACGGAAACACCCATATCTGGCCACCCACCTCTGAAGAGCTACAGCAGGTGAATCAGAAGGGAGTCTTCATCTAACCCTTTGAGGTTCACTTTCACTGGTGGTTTAGTTGCTCAGTTGTGTCTGACTCTTGGGATCCCATGGACTGTAGCCCACCAGGCTCCTCTGTCCATGGAATTCTTGAAGCAAGAATACTGGAATGGGCCGCCATTTCCTTCTCCAGGGGATCTTCCCCACCCGGGGATCGAACTCTGGTCTCTTATGCCTCCTGCATAGCAGGCAGGTTCTTTACCGACCGAGCCATAAGAGAAAGCTTATGAGGAAACACATACCTGTTCAAATGGACTGAACGACAGTGATGATCTGGCGGAGGTCCTCACTGTACTAAACTTGAGTCTATGTCTGTCTGCAGCACAGTGTGAAACACCACGGGTGACACGAATTGCGTGGCTCACATGAGAAACACACATCTGTGCCCAGCACCGCTAACAGGGTGTCTCATCCCAGGCCCATCTGATCAGGCACTCAGAGCAGCTCAACCTGGAATCAGTCCCCGGTCCCTGCTTCCCATCTCTCACCCTCAGGAGTAGACATTCCAAAGAGAGAGACAAGTGCGGAGATGTTACATTTATTGGTCACTGAATTCCATCAGCCTCATATTGAAGAACTTGGGAGTTTTTAAATGTTCATCACGAAAGAAAGGATTTGGGGGCAGCCTGCAGCCTCTTGTTTAGATCAAAGTCTGGTCCATGGGGTGCTTTGTGATTTGGACGTTTAATGAAATAATTGTTATTTGCCTTCCGGAGTGAGAATTGACTTTCTTTGACCCCCCTATGGAGTTCTTCGTTTTAAGATAAGCTCAAATATTGACAGAACGGGAACTGAGATTAAAGGACATATAAAGTGCATTAGTGTTCTAGGAAAGCAAGAAGAAAGACCGACCCAGGGGCCTCTCCCATAGTAAATAAAAGCGACAGAGATTCTTAAGAAAACACTGCTGAGTTTCACTCGTGTGGATGATGAAATGGATTAAGTTTACAGTGGTCTGAAGAGCAGGATGGATTCTTCACCTTGACACCCCCAGGAACAAACCACAGCTTTACCCGAGCTCCCTTTTATATTCACTTGGACCATTCTCTTGTTGGTGTGTATCACAATCTGACACATAATGAAAACCAGCTGCTGGTCCTCAGCGGCAAAGAGGAAAAGGTCCGCCAAGTGTTCTAAAAGCCTGGTCGCCCAGCCCGGGCTCTCGTTGTTAACTCACTTACAGAAAGATGGCAGGAGGAGAGGAAAAAAGATTACGATGTTGGTGCCCTTGTTATCAGAGAATGAATTATCCAGGGCCTCTCCGTTATCTGAGGCTTCCAGTTTCTCTCAGTTGAGAGCTGCATGTTCCAGGAATTGATCTGTAGATTTATCCCAAGCTGGAAAAAGAAAGGAAGGAAGGAAAACAAAAAAAGAAAGGAAGGGAAGGAGGAAGGAAGAGAGTGAGGAAGGAAGAACAAAAAGAAGGAAAAGAAGGAAGAAACGTGTGTCCTATTTGTGATATAAGCAGGACTTAAATTCAAAATGATGACTTATTATTGACAGGGCAAATAGAGAATTATCTGGTTCCCAGGTAGTACACACAAATATGTTTCATAAGAGGATAGAGAAGCAAGCAGTTCCCATGTCCTCTCATAAAATATTTGCTGTTCAGTCTTCCTCACCAGGCCCACCAATCAAATATTTACTGTCAGGGGTCAAGGGCAAGGTGAGACACGTGACCGTGTGTGATGCTATGATCCACGCTGGCCAGGTTGACTTCAGAGCCCCGAAATTTTGGTCTCCTTTTAACACACTGGCTGTCTGTGTTCCTGGAAGAAAAAAAGAATCATTGAACAATTTTCTGTTTAATGAATTATTAAACAGAAATTATATGAGTCAGACAGTAATGAATCTCCCTGCAGTGCAGGCGACATGGAGAGATCCCCTGGAGAAGGAAATGGCAACCCACCCCAGTGTTCTTGCTTGGGAATCCCATGGACAGAGGAGCCTGGAGGGCTACAGGCCATGGAGTCTAAGAAAAACGACTTGCTGAGTTTCACTCGTGTGGATGATGAAATGGATTAAGTTTACAGTGGTCTGAAGAGCAGGATGGATTCTTCACCTTGACACCCCCAGGAACAAACCACAGCTTTACCCGAGCTCCCTTTTATATTCACTTGGACCATTCTCTTGTTGGTGTGTATCACAATCTGACACATAATGAAAACCAGCTGCTGGTCCTCAGCGGCAAAGAGGAAAAGGTCCGCCAAGTGTTCTAAAAGCCTGGTCGCCCAGCCCGGGCTCTCGTTGTTAACTCACTTACAGAAAGATGGCAGGAGGAGAGGAAAAAAGATTACGATGTTGGTGCCCTTGTTATCAGAGAATGAATTATCCAGGGCCTCTCCGTTATCTGAGGCTTCCAGTTTCTCTCAGTTGAGAGCTGCATGTTCCAGGAATTGATCTGTAGATTTATCCCAAGCTGGAAAAAGAAAGGAAGGAAGGAAAACAAAAAAAGAAAGGAAGGGAAGGAGGAAGGAAGAGAGTGAGGAAGGAAGAACAAAAAGAAGGAAAAGAAGGAAGAAACGTGTGTCCTATTTGTGATATAAGCAGGACTTAAATTCAAAATGATGACTTATTATTGACAGGGCAAATAGAGAATTATCTGGTTCCCAGGTAGTACACACAAATATGTTTCATAAGAGGATAGAGAAGCAAGCAGTTCCCATGTCCTCTCATAAAATATTTGCTGTTCAGTCTTCCTCACCAGGCCCACCAATCAAATATTTACTGTCAGGGGTCAAGGGCAAGGTGAGACACGTGACCGTGTGTGATGCTATGATCCACGCTGGCCAGGTTGACTTCAGAGCCCCGAAATTTTGGTCTCCTTTTAACACACTGGCTGTCTGTGTTCCTGGAAGAAAAAAAGAATCATTGAACAATTTTCTGTTTAATGAATTATTAAACAGAAATTATATGAGTCAGACAGTAATGAATCTCCCTGCAGTGCAGGCGACATGGAGAGATCCCCTGGAGAAGGAAATGGCAACCCACCCCAGTGTTCTTGCTTGGGGAATCCCATGGACAGAGGAGCCTGGAGGGCTACAGGCCATGGAGTCTCAAAGAGTCAGCTGTAACTGAGCAACTAACATTTTCACTTTTCTTTTTCATGTGCTTTGTGTAGGCTCATGAGAGATGTCGGCATGTGCTTTTGAGGGCTTTGAGATTCTGTGGTGGTGTGCCTTTGGAGTCGGTTTTGCTACTCAGCTGAGTCACACTGACTTTCCAAGACACACCCAGTATCTTTAACATCAGCTCAAAAATTCAGCAAAGATAGGCCATGCATCTTTCAACACTTCCTTTTTACATCATTTTAGCCATTCTCAGTACAAAGGGAATGCTTGATCTCGAGTTTAGTGTACAACTTTATCTAAAGAGTGCATTACGCAATTTACCCTTTGAGTTTGGTTATCATCCTGATGCACTTTCCTGGTGGTTCAGGGGTAAAGAAGCCACCTGCCAATGCAGGAGATGTGGGTTGGATCCCTGGGTTGGGAAGATCCCTGGGAGGAGGAAATGGCCACCCGCTGCAGTATTCTTGCCTGGGAATCCCATGGAGAGAGGAGCCTGGGGGCCGCAGTCCATGGGGTCACAAAGAGTTGGACACGACCGAGCAACGCAACAGCACCAGCACCGTGGTCCTGACATCCCCTTGATTCCTTCCGACAGAAGAGCGTGAGGCGGGGGTGGAGGGCAAGAGCAGGCAATTTGAGTGGACGACAGAGAGGCAGAAAGGGGAATTTTCCGTGTCCCACACTATGCTCTTCATTCATTTCATTCAGCCTCCGCTTTGAACCAAAATATGTTTCATAAGAGGATAGAGAAGCAAGCAGTTCCCATGTCCTCTCATAAAATATTTGCTGTTCAGTCTTCCTCACCAGGCCCACCAATCAAATATTTACTGTCAGGGGTCAAGGGCAAGGTGAGACACGTGACCGTGTGTGATGCTATGATCCACGCTGGCCAGGTTGACTTCAGAGCCCCGAAATTTTGGTCTCCTTTTAACACACTGGCTGTCTGTGTTCCTGGAAGAAAAAAAGAATCATTGAACAATTTTCTGTTTAATGAATTATTAAACAGAAATTATATGAGTCAGACAGTAATGAATCTCCCTGCAGTGCAGGCGACATGGAGAGATCCCCTGGAGAAGGAAATGGCAACCCACCCCAGTGTTCTTGCTTGGGGAATCCCATGGACAGAGGAGCCTGGAGGGCTACAGGCCATGGAGTCTCAAAGAGTCAGCTGTAACTGAGCAACTAACATTTTCACTTTTCTTTTTCATGTGCTTTGTGTAGGCTCATGAGAGATGTCGGCATGTGCTTTTGAGGGCTTTGAGATTCTGTGGTGGTGTGCCTTTGGAGTCGGTTTTGCTACTCAGCTGAGTCACACTGACTTTCCAAGACACACCCAGTATCTTTAACATCAGCTCAAAAATTCAGCAAAGATAGGCCATGCATCTTTCAACACTTCCTTTTTACATCATTTTAGCCATTCTCAGTACAAAGGGAATGCTTGATCTCGAGTTTAGTGTACAACTTTATCTAAAGAGTGCATTACGCAATTTACCCTTTGAGTTTGGTTATCATCCTGATGCACTTTCCTGGTGGTTCAGGGGTAAAGAAGCCACCTGCCAATGCAGGAGATGTGGGTTGGATCCCTGGGTTGGGAAGATCCCTGGGAGGAGGAAATGGCCACCCGCTGCAGTATTCTTGCCTGGGGAATCCCATGGAGAGAGGAGCCTGGGGGCCGCAGTCCATGGGGTCACAAAGAGTTGGACACGACCGAGCAACGCAACAGCACCAGCACCGTGGTCCTGACATCCCCTTGATTCCTTCCGACAGAAGAGCGTGAGGCGGGGGTGGAGGGCAAGAGCAGGCAATTTGAGTGGACGACAGAGAGGCAGAAAGGGGAATTTTCCGTGTCCCACACTATGCTCTTCATTCATTTCATTCAGCCTCCGCTTTGATACTCCGTTCCCATCTCAGTGTATCTTTCTGTATCTGTCCACAAGACCTAAAACACGTCCTGCGAGTTGCACCAGGATTGACACGTGTGACGTGACTCGTCGTTCAGCCCTGCCCGAAGACTTGCGCGTCGGACTCCCGCGCGCTATCTGGCTTGTGCCGGGAGGGCCGGCCTGAGTCAGCTTCCTAATAAAACTGACCAAAACACCTAACTGGGGTCCACCTGCTCCTCTGACGTGTACCACCAGAAGCTGTTGGAAAGAATCCGTCAGGCCCGCTCCTTCTGCCAGGTTCGTGAGGGCGTTTCTCCTGCACATGTCTCTTCGTTCATTTCTTTTCATTTGCTTACCTTTAGCTGAAGGCTCATTGCTTTTCAGCATCGGACTGGTGTCCGCCACACGTCAACATGAATCAGCTGTGGGTACGTGTATGTCCCCCGCCTCTCGATCCTTGCCCGCTGCCTAGGGTGTCCCGGGGGCTGCGCATCTGCTTCCCAGGAGAGGTCTGTGCCGCCGAGGGTGATGTGGAGGCTCCAGGGCGGCGCCCCCCGTCCCTTCCACCCTCGTCTTCCCCCGCTGGGTCCACACGTCTGTGCTCTGCTGGACATTCCTCTTCTGTTTTAATGTTTTCAACGGCAGGCGTGTGCTAAACAGAGAAAATCCATTCTCGGGACTTTCTGGGACTTGGGTCAAATGTCCCTTGGTTGTCATTCTAATCTTAAGGTCTTTTAAACAAAAGAGCTTTGTCTCAAAACACGGATCAGTTCTTTCCTAAATTAGGTGAATAGCTTACCTAAGCTAAGACAGGAAGCCCACTTTATTAATGGATTCAGGACAAATCCACAACATTAAAACATTTGATATTGCTCATAAATACAAAAGGGAAATAAATCTGGCTGAGAACAAGAAAAATGCCTGGGTCCAAGCTCTCTTAAATCCCTTAAAGGTAAAAAAAAAAAAAAAACAAAAACTTTCCTGATGCCTCAGATTCTCACAATGCTCTTCAGCTTTTCTCTATCCCTTACCTAATTTTCTTTATTAAAAAAAAAAAAAAAAAAAGCTCTAGTTACTTTTCATTTCGTAATAGGAGTTTGGAGGAATTCTTTTAAAACAATCACTGGAAATCATGAATAAAATAAGGAAAATATACCTCAGCAGGAATTTCTTTAGTTGACTACACTTTTTGTTCCAATATGGATTTACCTCCACTAGGGGTACTGTCCTGATGAAATTGCAAAAATTTACTATTCCAGGAACATTAGAAGAACTGAGAAAAAGACAGTATTCCCTCAGCATTATCAGAGCGATTCTGCACACTGACTGACCTCTGTGCTTTTCCCCAGATTCACAACTGCTTCAACAAGAATGTCCAAGAGAATAAAAAATGGAGAAAGACTCAGTGGAGGGCAGTCTTTTGGGTTTTCTGACCGACAGTTATTCCTACAGGGAACCCTGGAGTATTTCCCAGGGTGTATTTGACAATCACCTTGCATAAGATTTTTTTTAAAAAATACAAGTCCTACTGCAGAACTCCCGAATCTTTTATAGAGTGAGGCCAGGAAATCTGTACTTTTAAGTAGCTCCACAAATGAATGAATGCTAAATTTTGAAAACCATTGGAATTACATAAAACCGAACCAAACATGGGGTTCCAAGGTGTGTCACTGGTAAAGAATCCACCTGTAAGGCAGGAGCCACAGGAGACGTAGGTCTGAGCCCTGGGTGGGGAAGATCCCCTGGAGGAGGACATGGCAGCCCACCCCAGTGTTCTTGCCTGAGAATCCCATGGTCAGAGGAGCCTGGCGGGCTACAGTCCCTGGGGTCGCAAAGAGTCGCACGTGACTGAAGCAACTTAGCACACACACAGTCAGACCAAACATAATTGCAATCAAAGGTTTCTAAAGCCTAAGTTTCATAAATGTGGCTATTTCAAAAGAAACAAGAAATTGTGTAACAGACACCGTAACCAATGTTAAACCATAATCCAGAACCAGTTAGAGCTTAGTACTCACTTTAAAGACCAATAAGGCAATTTTTAAAAAGGCATGAAACTCAGGAGAAAAATTAGGCAAACTATTGGTAAAATCTTTTCAAAGTAATAAGCTGAAATGTTCAAAAAAATACAAAGAGATGTTCAGTTTAACTGTCAGGAAACTGCAAATTCAAACAAAAACAAAATGCCATTTTATAAACTCGTAAAAATTAAGTTTGTTATTACCACTCCTAACAGCAAGGAGGATAAACACAAACTTTCATAAGCTACTGAAGTATAAATTGGTACAACCTCTTTGGAAGGAACCTAAAACGTGCATGCCAATAACTTAGAGGCCACTTATAATCATATAACTTATTAAAGCAAATCCTCAGCTACATAACAAGGATACATGTATGACAACCCTGCTTATAATTGCTCCAAGCCAGAAATGAACTGAAGGTTCCTCAGAAGGCACAAGACAAATGGAATATGGGATTCTTGTGTGACAGAAGAACACTGCTTAAAAGAAATGAGCAGGGGCCATAGGTATCAGAGTAGATACTTTGCAAAAACTAAATTGACTGAAAAAAGAGATACAGAAGGGAATTAGTATTATTTGATTATTTCTGTAAAAGTTAAGGCACAATGTTTGTGAGGGTCTGCACACACAGAGAGGCCGCATCCTGGCCGCCAGGCCCCCAGGGACCTGCACACTGAGGCGTGGTCAGGTGCACCTAGATCAGTAACCCCTGTGTGGACTACAGGGTTAAGAGCCTGATTCACCTTCGCTGTGGCTTCTGGGAGGAAAGAGAAATGAGACATGGGAGGGAATTTTTATATTTTTGTCACCATTGTTACTAAAGTAATAAATACTTGCATTTCTTTATTTGCTAAGTGCTTTAGGTTTAGTGTCATATTTACTCTCCTGATAGCCATTTTAGGGCACTGTTTACTACTGCCCACAGTTTTCAAATGTTCTGTTTCTAGTACGGATGCACACATACACACAGACTCTCGCATACAGACACTTAGATTGTAAATCAAAAGGTGATAGCCAATTTAGAAAAAAAGAACTTTCTGAATTTGGTGAGGTCTGGGTGCACCTTCGTGTGTCATGTTGTTTCTATCCTGTCTCTTTTTTTCCCTTTAAAATGTTTACAAGATCACTTTAGAATGCATATGACACTGATGTTATCTTGCTTTTCTGCTTCACCTCATCTGTACTATTTCTGACCTTCATACCCCGATGTCTCTCTCTCTCACACACACATACACATATACTATGCCATACACATTTGTGTATATAAGCATGTACGTGTGAATATGTATGAATAAGCGTATGTGACACTATTGTAACCTTCCCAAGTTACATCCACGCAAGAAACTGCACAGAGAGGTTACAGCGGCTTTATTTATCATTGCCCCAAAACTTGGAACAATGAAAGCTTATTAAAGGCCATAAATCTTTTTAAAAAAGCTACATAACAAGGATACATGTATGACAACCCTGCTTATAATTGCTCCAAGCCAGAAATGAACTGAAGGTTCCTCAGAAGGCACAAGACAAATGGAATATGGGATTCTTGTGTGACAGAAGAACACTGCTTAAAAGAAATGAGCAGGGGCCATAGGTATCAGAGTAGATACTTTGCAAAAACTAAATTGACTGAAAAAAGAGATACAGAAGGGAATTAGTATTATTTGATTATTTCTGTAAAAGTTAAGGCACAATGTTTGTGAGGGTCTGCACACACAGAGAGGCCGCATCCTGGCCGCCAGGCCCCCAGGGACCTGCACACTGAGGCGTGGTCAGGTGCACCTAGATCAGTAACCCCTGTGTGGACTACAGGGTTAAGAGCCTGATTCACCTTCGCTGTGGCTTCTGGGGAGGGAAAGAGAAATGAGACATGGGAGGGAATTTTTATATTTTTGTCACCATTGTTACTAAAGTAATAAATACTTGCATTTCTTTATTTGCTAAGTGCTTTAGGTTTAGTGTCATATTTACTCTCCTGATAGCCATTTTAGGGCACTGTTTACTACTGCCCACAGTTTTCAAATGTTCTGTTTCTAGTACGGATGCACACATACACACAGACTCTCGCATACAGACACTTAGATTGTAAATCAAAAGGTGATAGCCAATTTAGAAAAAAAGAACTTTCTGAATTTGGTGAGGTCTGGGTGCACCTTCGTGTGTCATGTTGTTTCTATCCTGTCTCTTTTTTTCCCTTTAAAATGTTTACAAGATCACTTTAGAATGCATATGACACTGATGTTATCTTGCTTTTCTGCTTCACCTCATCTGTACTATTTCTGACCTTCATACCCCGATGTCTCTCTCTCTCACACACACATACACATATACTATGCCATACACATTTGTGTATATAAGCATGTACGTGTGAATATGTATGAATAAGCGTATGTGACACTATTGTAACCTTCCCAAGTTACATCCACGCAAGAAACTGCACAGAGAGGTTACAGCGGCTTTATTTATCATTGCCCCAACTTGGACAATGAAAGTGGATGCATGGATGAGTAAAATTCAGTATACCCAGACAGCAGAGTATCCTTCAGCACTAAAAAGCAATGAGCTCTCCAGGCATTGAGAGGTGGAGGAGCCTTAGGAGCATATCACTTAGAGGACGAAGCCAATCTGAAAAGGCTCCTACGGTGTGTTTCCAACTTGTGTGACGTTCTGGGGAAGGCAGAATTGTGGAGAGAAAGGATCGGTGGCTACCAGGAGTTGAAGGAGGGGGGAGGAGTGGACTGAGCGCCCAGACAGGTCCTGAGGGGTCATAGTGATGGACAGATGTCACTGTACTTTTCACCCGCACCTGCGGGATGTACACCACTGAGCGTGAACGCTCATGTGAGCTGTGGACTTGGGGGATGACGAGGTGTCCCTGCAGCTGTTGACAGCGGGGAGGCTGAGCCTGTGTAGGGCAGGGGGTGTGGAAAATCTCTCTGCCTCCTTTTTAATTTTGTTGTAAACCTAACAGTGCTCTAAAAACGTATCTTAAAAGAGAAACAGGGGCTTTCCTGGTGGTCCAGTGGGTAAGGACACCACCTGGCAATGCAGGGGGTGCTGATTCGATCCCTGGCCTGGGAAGGTCCCTCCTGCTGCGGAGCCACTGGGCCGGTGTGTCCAATTACCGAGCCAGAGCTGGTGCCCTGCTGCAGGAGAGGCCACTGCGATGGGAGGCCCACACAGGCCAAAGAACAAAGATGAATAAATGAAAGACCGATAGAAGTGCCCCCCCCCCAAAAAAAAAGAGAGAGAGAAAGAGCCCAGGCTCAAAAGTAAGTGACTTAAAACAGATTAACAGATGGAGAATTGAAACTGGGTTGTTTTGAGGTCATAGCTGGTTTTTAACATGCACACTGGAAGCACTGGGGTCATTATTTGTTGTTCAGTCTCTCAGTTGTGTCCAACTCTTAGCGACCCTATGGTGACCCGCCAGGCTTCTCTCTGTGTGGGATTCTCCAGGCAAGAATACTGGAGTGGGTTGTCATTTCCTTCTCCAGAGGATCTTCCTGACCCAGAGATGAAACCAAAGTATTTTGCATTGGCAGGTGGATTCTTTACCACTGAGCCAACAGAGGAGCCAGTATTGTTATATCACTACTTAAACATTAAAAAAAGAGGGAGAAGAAATATGGTGAAAAGGATAAGCAGTGGGTCTGAGATGGATTAAGACATCCATTAGGAAGGAAGGAAGACAGAGGGAGAGGGAGAGAGAAACTGATTTTCAACCGGACCCATTATTTAGTATTTCTTCCATGAAAAGTAAGTTAATATCTTTTTCAGAAAATATTGTGAACACGACCATCATGGACCCATTTAAAGTCAAGCTCAGGGACCTGACGAGCTCCATTTGCTCTTGGAAAAATTTTTTCCACCAGCTGAAGGCTGAAATTTGTTTTCCCCACCTCCCATTTTCTCACTTTCAACATTTGTTGTTGTTTCATCTTGTACCCACTGCACGCATGGGATTCTCCAGCCAAGAACACTGGAGTGGGTTGCCGTGCCCTCCTCCAGGGGATCTTCCAGACCCAGGGATAGAACTCTTGTCTCCTGTCTGCTGCATTGGCATGTGGGTTCTTCGCTACTGGCGCCACCCAGGAAGCCCGCTATTGGTATAGAAATCAATCCATTAAGACGTTAAGCCATTGAGACTCTTCACCTTTAAGTAAAATCTAGCACTTGTGTCTGTCCTAAGGACTCACAAAGGCTCTCTTCAGAATACTCTTTCCCAGACCCAGAGCCAGCTCAGTAACAGTCACTCGCCCTTCTAATCCTTTTCTAGTAGTTGTTCTTTGCTTTTGAATCTGATCACTGAATCCTATTATGGAAATTACTGGCCACTTTGAATGTCTTAATCCCCTGGGGCTGCTCGACCCCTCCCAACATCCAGCAGGAAGGAAAAAGGAACAAAGAAGAAAGAAACCTGAGAGCCTGCCTCTACGTTTTCTTCACCTCTCTTTGGGAAACTACAGATGTATCTCTTTGCAGGCAAAACCCAAGTGCCCCAGGTCCCTGTTAGCTTTTCCAGGGCTGACAACTCAGAAGATCCGCGCACCCAAACCAGAGTTTAGCTAACTAAACCCAAATCTGTGCCGTGTTGAAGGAAGGGTTGGCTTTTTGGTGATGTGTGTGTGTGTGTGTGTGCACCCAGTCATGTCTGACTCTGTGCAACTCTGTAAACTGTAGCCCACAAGACTCCCCTGTCCACGGGATTCCCCAGGCAAGGATACTGGAGTGGGTTGCCGTTTCCTCCTCCAGGGCATCTTCTAGATCTAGTAATCAAACTCGCACCTCCTGGAGCCCCTGCATCCGCACGTTGATTCTTTACAACTAAGGCCAACTTGCTGATGATATTTTCCAAATAGTTTTTGTTTCTAATGTTAAAGATGATGTGCTCTCAGCAGCTTTGCAACGTACTCTTCAAAGACTGGGAACAATTATTACTATTTTAAGGAGACACTGCCTTAGTGTTGCTGCATACTCAAAACCCAGGTCAGGTGTGTTAGGGACACATCTCGCCTGGGTTTGTAGCAGGTTGCTGCAAAAGGCAATGAAAGACAACGGTCCAGGTTCCCACAGGAGGTGAACCTACATGGAGAATTAGGAGCATGATGCAACTTAACCAGCCTCTGTTCACAGAAGCCATCAGACTTGTGTGGTCCCTGCTCTCTGTGTATTTATTTTTAACCCTGTTATGTAAGGTCGAGTACTTAATTAGGCCCCCTAAAAGATAAGGTTTCCTTCAAGGACATGCATGACCCAGAAACTGCTTGGCCATCTCTTCTCACGGCTGGATGGTCCCCTTTCCCAGACCCAGAGCCAGCTCAGTAACAGTCACTCGCCCTTCTAATCCTTTTCTAGTAGTTGTTCTTTGCTTTTGAATCTGATCACTGAATCCTATTATGGAAATTACTGGCCACTTTGAATGTCTTAATCCCCTGGGGCTGCTCGACCCCTCCCAACATCCAGCAGGAAGGAAAAAGGAACAAAGAAGAAAGAAACCTGAGAGCCTGCCTCTACGTTTTCTTCACCTCTCTTTGGGAAACTACAGATGTATCTCTTTGCAGGCAAAACCCAAGTGCCCCAGGTCCCTGTTAGCTTTTCCAGGGCTGACAACTCAGAAGATCCGGCGCACCCAAACCAGAGTTTAGCTAACTAAACCCAAATCTGTGCCGTGTTGAAGGAAGGGTTGGCTTTTTGGTGATGTGTGTGTGTGTGTGTGTGCACCCAGTCATGTCTGACTCTGTGCAACTCTGTAAACTGTAGCCCACAAGACTCCCCTGTCCACGGGATTCCCCAGGCAAGGATACTGGAGTGGGTTGCCGTTTCCTCCTCCAGGGCATCTTCTAGATCTAGTAATCAAACTCGCACCTCCTGGAGCCCCTGCATCCGCACGTTGATTCTTTACAACTAAGGCCAACTTGCTGATGATATTTTCCAAATAGTTTTTGTTTCTAATGTTAAAGATGATGTGCTCTCAGCAGCTTTGCAACGTACTCTTCAAAGACTGGGAACAATTATTACTATTTTAAGGAGACACTGCCTTAGTGTTGCTGCATACTCAAAACCCAGGTCAGGTGTGTTAGGGACACATCTCGCCTGGGTTTGTAGCAGGTTGCTGCAAAAGGCAATGAAAGACAACGGTCCAGGTTCCCACAGGAGGTGAACCTACATGGAGAATTAGGAGCATGATGCAACTTAACCAGCCTCTGTTCACAGAAGCCATCAGACTTGTGTGGTCCCTGCTCTCTGTGTATTTATTTTTAACCCTGTTATGTAAGGTCGAGTACTTAATTAGGCCCCCTAAAAGATAAGGTTTCCTTCAAGGACATGCATGACCCAGAAACTGCTTGGCCATCTCTTCTCACGGCTGGATGGTCCCCCTTTCCCTTCTCTCAGTCCCTGTGGGTGAGCCTGTTCCATCTTCCTTGGTAAGAACATCGTTTCCTTTTTTCCCAACCATATCACAGAAGAGGCTACTTTCCTGTTCTCCCTGTTTGCCCTGACCCATTTGGTTAGTTCTCCTGTGGAATGGGGCTGTCCCCTAGGCTTTCCTGAGGCCAGATAGTCATTTTCCTGGTATGGCCAATGGCCAGTCCTGTGCAACTGAAAAAGGCAAATTTAAAAATAAAAGGCCTGATACCATTTCTATAAAACAGAAAAAAATTTAAAAAAGAATCAGATAGCATGTAAATGTCTTATGCGCCTAACCATATTTAAATCTCCCCTACTTTCCCATTCCACCTGTGCCCATTCAAAGCGTCTAGTCTAGGTATTTAACTTTATCCTTCTTCCTGGTCCTTCTGACCTGCCTGGGCATCTTCCGGACGGGCTCCGGGCTGTGAACCAGGGACAGGTATCTCAAACACCAGGCCATCACTGTCAGCCTCCGTTCACATCATTCCTCATTTCCTCCATCCTCCAGTTTCAAGTTGCTAGGAGTCCCTCCGCTCTAAACATCCACATTTTATATTTCAGCCGCCACCAAAACTTCTCTCTAGGGTGGTTTACTGGCACCCTAAATTCAACATATCTACAATTGAATGCATGACCTCACCTACAAACAAACAATAAAGATTAACAAAGGGGTCCCTTAGGTTCCTGTTTCTTGGTTAATCCTATTATTATGTAATCATTCCATTTATCCAACCAGAAGTCCAAATGATTTTGAACTTTCCTTTTCTCTCAAAACCCTATGACTTCCAGTTCTGACCTTTTTCTAGAAGGTCTTATTTCCACGCATGCAACCACTGCCTTTGTGCAGGTACATGTTATTCTTCTATGGATTAGTCAGACGCTCACTGAAAAGTGGCTTTGCATCCATCCCATTTCCTCCCAGAAGAATCTATCCCATGACCTGGGGATGTGCCCCTCCGTGTGAAGATCTCAGATGCTATCTATGACTTCTGTACACAAGGTCACATTCCCTTCCACCCTGTTATCCCCAGCCACCCCCTCTCTGACCCCCAACAGAACTTTTTGGAATCATGTCTCACTAGATCTCACTATGTAAATACACTTTTGCCAAACTGGACTATTTGAAATGCTGAACAAAAAGCATTTGCTTTCTCACTTCTGGAACTCTGCCGATACTCTGGTTGAGGGATCCTCTTATCTCCACTTATAACCCCCACCCCTGCCCACTAAGTACTCGGTTCTATACCAGTACTGACTTCAGTGCTGCTAAAAATATCCTGCAAACTGAGAACTGCTTGGCCCTTCTCTTCTAGATATAAAAGATATTCTAGGAATATCAATATGCCTCAGAAACATTGTAGTTTGGGTATCAGTACAGATAACCAGTTTGAGAGTAGAAAGGACAAGAATGCCCATTTGGAAGACTAAGCATCTGATGGCTTATCGACCTGAAAGCAAGTGCCCCCTCTTTGTGAGGTTTTGTGAAATGTCCATTTCTCCATCCTTCAGGAAAGCACTTGTGATTGTCAGGAGCCTTCCTGATGCCCTAGAGCCCTGACAAGAGCCTTCATCTCTTTGGTAACAAACAGCATGCAGTATCTCTGTTCCCCTCCACTGAGGCTTTAGGGAATTCTAGAAATTACCCAAAATAATTAGAAATGTTTTGGTCCTTAAACAACCGTCTTAAAACCTTGACCCAGTAGGGGACTTCCCCTGAGGTCCAGTGGTTAAGATTCCGCCTCCCAATGCAGGGGGTGCAGGTTCGATCCCCGCTTGGGGAACTAAGACCTTACCTGCCATGGAATGTGGCCAGAAAGTTAAAAAAAAAAAAACACACAAAAAACCAAACTTTGACCCATTGGGCTGGGAAGACCTACTGAGCCTTGTCTCCCAAAATCCACGTCCACCTGCAGCTGTAGAATGTGACCTTGAATGAAGATAAAGTCTTAGTAGATGGGATTCATTCCATGAGGTCACTCTAGACTAAGGTGGGCTTGAAGACCAGTGGCGGGTGTCTGTAGGAGAAGGCCAGGCGAGATGCAGGCCCGTGTGATGACCGAGGCAGAGATTCAAGGGAGAAGTCTAGAAGCGAAAGAGCACGGAGAGTTACAGAAGCTGGGAGCGGGGCGTGGACTGGGTTCCTCCTCACCATGAGCAAGTCCGTTGCTGTCTTTAAGCCCCTGCCCACAGCTCGCCGTGTTCCGCTCCAGCAGCCCCGGCAGCCGGTCCGTTCATTCAACCCCTGGGATCAGAAAACTGCCATCCAGCCTCGGTCGGAACACGGCTTCGGCACCTTTTGGGTTCCTTCTTACATAGTTCCTGACACGTCCCAGAAAGTCACCACTGGTATGTTGACTATATCTACTTCAGTGCTGCTAAAAATATCCTTTGCAAACTGAGAACTGCTTGGCCCTTCTCTTCTAGATATAAAAGATATTCTAGGAATATCAATATGCCTCAGAAACATTGTAGTTTGGGTATCAGTACAGATAACCAGTTTGAGAGTAGAAAGGACAAGAATGCCCATTTGGAAGACTAAGCATCTGATGGCTTATCGACCTGAAAGCAAGTGCCCCCTCTTTGTGAGGTTTTGTGAAATGTCCATTTCTCCATCCTTCAGGAAAGCACTTGTGATTGTCAGGAGCCTTCCTGATGCCCTAGAGCCCTGACAAGAGCCTTCATCTCTTTGGTAACAAACAGCATGCAGTATCTCTGTTCCCCTCCACTGAGGCTTTAGGGAATTCTAGAAATTACCCAAAATAATTAGAAATGTTTTGGTCCTTAAACAACCGTCTTAAAACCTTGACCCAGTAGGGGACTTCCCCTGAGGTCCAGTGGTTAAGATTCCGCCTCCCAATGCAGGGGGTGCAGGTTCGATCCCCGCTTGGGGAACTAAGACCTTACCTGCCATGGAATGTGGCCAGAAAGTTAAAAAAAAACACACAAAAAACCAAACTTTGACCCATTGGGCTGGGAAGACCTACTGAGCCTTGTCTCCCAAAATCCACGTCCACCTGCAGCTGTAGAATGTGACCTTGAATGAAGATAAAGTCTTAGTAGATGGGATTCATTCCATGAGGTCACTCTAGACTAAGGTGGGCTTGAAGACCAGTGGCGGGTGTCTGTAGGAGAAGGCCAGGCGAGATGCAGGCCCGTGTGATGACCGAGGCAGAGATTCAAGGGAGAAGTCTAGAAGCGAAAGAGCACGGAGAGTTACAGAAGCTGGGAGCGGGGCGTGGACTGGGTTCCTCCTCACCATGAGCAAGTCCGTTGCTGTCTTTAAGCCCCTGCCCACAGCTCGCCGTGTTCCGCTCCAGCAGCCCCGGCAGCCGGTCCGTTCATTCAACCCCTGGGATCAGAAAACTGCCATCCAGCCTCGGTCGGAACACGGCTTCGGCACCTTTTGGGTTCCTTCTTACATAGTTCCTGACACGTCCCAGAAAGTCACCACTGTATGTTTTGGGGGACGGACTCGTGAGAGTTTCCTTGAGAGTTTGCTTTCCGCCCCCACCCCCAGCCCCTGCCACCGTCTCCCCAGAGGCCGCGCCTCTCCTCTGTCAGCGCCACCCCTAAGCTTGTCCGGGGGAGTATGCATGCGAAGCTCCTGCGAGAGCCAGTTGACCCTCCTCCGTCATCTGGCCCCTCTGGTGAGACCCCGTGTTTCTGCCTGTTGCAGCTTTCCAGAACCCTCTGCGGGATGGCTCTGATGGTGAAAAGAACCTGCCTGTAGCGCAGAAGACCTGGGTTCAATCCCTGGGTCGGGAAAATCCCCTTAGGGAAGGAAATGGCAACCCACACCCTTATTCTTGCCTGGAGAATTCTGTGGACAGAGGAGCCTGATGGACAACAGTCCATGGGATCTCACAGAGTCGGACATGACTGAGCAACTGACACACGGCCTGTGACCCCCGTCACATCCTGCCTTCCCTCGAAGCTGGCTGCACAAAAGCCCTTGCCTTCCGCCGACAATCGATTAAAGCTCTTAAAGACAGGCTGCGGCTCTCATTCACATTTGTGTACAAACTAGCGCCTTCAGTAATAAATTCATTCAATACCCGTCTGTTTCCAGCCCTAGCGTAGCACATAGGTCTCCAAGTACTTCGTAGGTGTTTGGTCAACAAGCCTTGGATCAAAATGTGTGACATCTGAAGCTTTCCTTTTCTTCCTTTCAGTCTGTTGAAAACTAAGCCTGGACCTTTCTTCAGCTCCCCTGCCCTTCTGGTTAAATTATTTGATATCAGACACCGCTGACATCCCCCGTTTTTCTCTGAACAGGAAACAACCCCTCGAAAATACATCCATCTAAACCCACTCCACTTCTAAATCCCCAGGAGCAGAGAGCAGAGGAAACTGGAGAGAAGCCAGGAGGGACCAAGTTTACTCCTTCATCCTGTCTTATGCCCCCCGCCCCGTGCCTAATCTTCCCACCCTCTAGGTGATTTAAGAATTTCATCCTTTCTTCAGACTGGAAAAGGAAGTGGAGGCTGGAATTAGGTACATACACTCTGTTGAAAAGGCTTTCTGTGGATCCGGAGGGCTGAGCCAGGGTATTGTCCTACAGAGCAGCCCAAGTCTCTCATTTGAGAACGAAGGTCCACACTCACTCTCTGGCAGGATGCCTATCAGCGACATCGCTGAAGCCAAGGCTGAGAAATAAATAACTGGTCTCTCCACGCAGGGGGGCTGGTAAACAATGCAGATACTAAGCTCTGCCAAGAGGAAGAAGCCTGTAAACCCGGCAGCTGCTGAATCCGGTGCCAAAGGGGGGAGGCTTCCACTTTAATCACTAAAGCTTTCCGAAAGCTCAGTCTGATCCGAGAGCCGTCAAGCCCGGGCCGAATGACGTCGGTGGAGAGAGCAGTGGTTTGGTGGTCCCCTTCACAAGCGATTCCTTCAGGGACCCTCTGGATCCGTCAGATCACCAGACTCTGTCATGGGTTCTGTGTCAGAACCTCCAACCACAGAGTTGTGACTGCACGCTCTGCCCCAGGGCTCTAAAGCAGGCCCAGAGCAGAGAAAGCAGAGTGCGTCTTTCTGGCTCACATGCCTTTTCCAGTTCCTAAATGCTGAACTCCAGCTAATTTCTTGTTAATCTTGGAGTATAATTGCTTTGTACTGTTGTGTTGGATTCTGCTGTGCAATGAAGTGAACCACCTTTGTGCGTACAGGGTCTCCCTCCCTCTTGGTTCTCCCTCCCCACCCACCCCCCTGGGTCATCCCAGAGCGCCAGGCTGAGCGCCCTGTGCGTCAGAGCAGGTTCCCACGGGCTCTCTGTTGTAGGCATGGTGGGGTGTGTGTGTGCTCAGTGGCTCAGTCGTGTCCGGCTCTGTGCGACCGCGTGGACCACAGCCCGCTGACATCCCCTTTTCTCTGAACAGAAACCCTCAAACATCCATCTAAACCCACTCCACTTCTAAATCCCCAGGAGCAGAGAGCAGAGGAAACTGGAGAGAAGCCAGGAGGGACCAAGTTTACTCCTTCATCCTGTCTTATGCCCCCGCCCCGTGCCTAATCTTCCCACCCTCTAGGTGATTTAAGAATTTCATCCTTTCTTCAGACTGGAAAAGGAAGTGGAGGCTGGAATTAGGTACATACACTCTGTTGAAAAGGCTTTCTGTGGATCCGGAGGGCTGAGCCAGGGTATTGTCCTACAGAGCAGCCCAAGTCTCTCATTTGAGAACGAAGGTCCACACTCACTCTCTGGCAGGATGCCTATCAGCGACATCGCTGAAGCCAAGGCTGAGAAATAAATAACTGGTCTCTCCACGCAGGGGGGCTGGTAAACAATGCAGATACTAAGCTCTGCCAAGAGGAAGAAGCCTGTAAACCCGGCAGCTGCTGAATCCGGTGCCAAAGGGGGGAGGCTTCCACTTTAATCACTAAAGCTTTCCGAAAGCTCAGTCTGATCCGAGAGCCGTCAAGCCCGGGCCGAATGACGTCGGTGGAGAGAGCAGTGGTTTGGTGGTCCCCTTCACAAGCGATTCCTTCAGGGACCCTCTGGATCCGTCAGATCACCAGACTCTGTCATGGGTTCTGTGTCAGAACCTCCAACCACAGAGTTGTGACTGCACGCTCTGCCCCAGGGCTCTAAAGCAGGCCCAGAGCAGAGAAAGCAGAGTGCGTCTTTCTGGCTCACATGCCTTTTCCAGTTCCTAAATGCTGAACTCCAGCTAATTTCTTGTTAATCTTGGAGTATAATTGCTTTGTACTGTTGTGTTGGATTCTGCTGTGCAATGAAGTGAACCACCTTTGTGCGTACAGGGTCTCCCTCCCTCTTGGTTCTCCCTCCCCACCCACCCCCCTGGGTCATCCCAGAGCGCCAGGCTGAGCGCCCTGTGCGTCAGAGCAGGTTCCCACGGGCTCTCTGTTGTAGGCATGGTGGGGTGTGTGTGTGCTCAGTGGCTCAGTCGTGTCCGGCTCTGTGCGACCGCGTGGACCACAGCCCGCCAGGCTCCACTGTCCATGGATTCTCCAGGCAAGAATCCTGGAGTAGGTTGCCATGTGCCTTTCTTAATGGAATCTTCTCAATGCAAGGGAAGAGCCCATGTCTCTCTCTCTCTCTTTTTTTAATTGTGGCCTCTTTTATTGGTTTTTAATGTATTTATTTTCATCCATCTTTGTTCTTTGGCCTGTGTGGGCCTCCCATTGCAGTGGCCTCTCTCGTTGTAGAGCACCAGCTCTGGGCTCATGCGCTCCAGAGCACTGGCTCATAATTGGACACATCCGTCCAGCTGCTCTGCAGCACATGGGATCTTCCCAGGCCAGGGAACGAACCGGCGCCCCTTGCACTGCAAGGCAGACTCTATCCACTGGACCACCAGGGAAGCCCAAGCCCACATCTCTGCCTTGGGAGGCAGACTCTCTATGACAGTGCCACCTGGGAAGCCTGGCAGTGTGTATAGGTGCCACTTCTTGATCTCTTAAACCTTGAAGCCAGTTCTCTCAGCTCTGAAAAAGAGATGAGAATTGCACCTTGTGGTTGATCTCCTATAGGACTGAATAAAGTAGTGAGTGCATAGGAAGGGTCAAGTGGCCTAACTGTCACACATCACTGCTTCATAATAAATACCCATGTTATTATTACTCATGCCAGAGAGGCTAACTGCCTGTTAGTTGCGGCTTCTAAACACTCCTCCACACTTCAGTCAGAAATTCTGCCGTATTCATTCTCATTGTAAAACTCGATTGTCGTATCAGCCGTTTCCTGAAGGAGATAACATAGGACTCTATAATTAATATTACTTTTATTTGTTGAAATACTCTTAGGACGTTTGATCTTCAGGAAGTTATTGCCATCAATGGTTTTATGAGTGTACTGAGAGTCATTTTTAGGCACAGAGCAAGAGAAAAGCAAATATGAATGCTTCTCCGCTGTTCAAAGACAGAGGTTCTGAGATCAAAGAGCCCAAGTGACGTGACTCCGTCCCTGGAGATGGTGCCAGAGGCCGCCTTGCTGATAAGGTGCCTCGGCTGCCTCACAGCTGCGCTCGTTCCTCTCTGTGAGGCATGGGGGTGTGTGTGCTCAGTGGCTCATCGCCCACGTGGACAACAGCCCGCCAGGCTCCACTGTCCATGGATTCTCCAGGCAAGAATCCTGGAGTAGGTTGCCATGTGCCTTTCTTAATGGAATCTTCTCAATGCAAGGGAAGAGCCCATGTCTCTCTCTCTCTCTTTTTTTAATTGTGGCCTCTTTTATTGGTTTTTAATGTATTTATTTTCATCCATCTTTGTTCTTTGGCCTGTGTGGGCCTCCCATTGCAGTGGCCTCTCTCGTTGTAGAGCACCAGCTCTGGGCTCATGCGCTCCAGAGCACTGGCTCATAATTGGACACATCCGTCCAGCTGCTCTGCAGCACATGGGATCTTCCCAGGCCAGGGAACGAACCAGCGCCCCTTGAACTACAAGGCGGACTCTATCCACTGGACCACCAGGGAAGCCCAAGCCCACATCTCTGCCTTGGGAGGCAGACTCTCTATGACAGTGCCACCTGGGAAGCCTGGCAGTGTGTATAGGTGCCACTTCTTGATCTCTTAAACCTTGAAGCCAGTTCTCTCAGCTCTGAAAAAGAGATGAGAATTGCACCTTGTGGTTGATCTCCTATAGGACTGAATAAAGTAGTGAGTGCATAGGAAGGGTCAAGTGGCCTAACTGTCACACATCACTGCTTCATAATAAATACCCATGTTATTATTACTCATGCCAGAGAGGCTAACTGCCTGTTAGTTGCGGCTTCTAAACACTCCTCCACACTTCAGTCAGAAATTCTGCCGTATTCATTCTCATTGTAAAACTCGATTGTCGTATCAGCCGTTTCCTGAAGGAGATAACATAGGACTCTATAATTAATATTACTTTTATTTGTTGAAATACTCTTAGGACGTTTGATCTTCAGGAAGTTATTGCCATCAATGGTTTTATGAGTGTACTGAGAGTCATTTTTAGGCACAGAGCAAGAGAAAAGCAAATATGAATGCTTCTCCGCTGTTCAAAGACAGAGGTTCTGAGATCAAAGAGCCCAAGTGACGTGACTCCGTCCCTGGAGATGGTGCCAGAGGCCGCCTTGCTGATAAGGTGCCTCGGCTGCCTCACAGCTGCGCTCGTTCCTCTCTGAATGACTGTCCAGCACTCTGTGGAGAGAGCCACTATGAAGTGTCCAAGAATGATTTTATGACCCTAATAGTTATTGTTTTTTTTAGTGACGGAAGTGTACATCTGTCACACTCCGAGTTTTTTCTCTTCTGTTTCTTTAAAAATCAGGAAACCTTGCTTTTCAAGGCTCCTAAATAAGACATTGGAATGATAAAAATAGAGACTTTTTTAAAAAAGACGACTGCCTGCACTGTTGAGCTCCAAGCCACCTCAGCTCTCGTACCAGCGTCTGTGGGGTTCCCTGGAGTGGGGAACCCCAGACTCTCTCAGGAGCTTACTCAGTGACCAGAGAGGATTCTGTAACACACACACACGCACACACAGACACAGACGCACACACAGACACAGACACACACACACACACACAGTGAACCATCCCCGCCCCGCTTCCTCTCCTGTGGTCCTTTATCAACCTGTTGGCTGGGCTTTAGCGATGGGACTGTAGAAAGCTGTAGAAATGGAATCACTTAGAAGTAACTCGTGCACTTGCTCGTAATCTCTAACGTGTCACACCAGCTGCAAGACAGTGGAGCCCTTTGCTTCTTGTAAAAGCTTTAACAGTTGCATTTTACAGATCCTGGATCTATGTCAGGTCTGAATGTCACAGACTTTAGATATAAGAAGGCATTTTCCTTAAATTGTTCAACTGGGTACTATTCCTCCCACCCCAAAATGTTTTGTGTTTTCCTATTAACTATTTTGGTTTATTTTTATATACCATCGTGCTTAAAGTTGAAAAACCATCCAAAATACACAAATTAAAATATATTCTGCCGTATTCATTCTCATTGTAAAACTCGATTGTCGTATCAGCCGTTTCCTGAAGGAGATAACATAGGACTCTATAATTAATATTACTTTTATTTGTTGAAATACTCTTAGGACGTTTGATCTTCAGGAAGTTATTGCCATCAATGGTTTTATGAGTGTACTGAGAGTCATTTTTAGGCACAGAGCAAGAGAAAAGCAAATATGAATGCTTCTCCGCTGTTCAAAGACAGAGGTTCTGAGATCAAAGAGCCCAAGTGACGTGACTCCGTCCCTGGAGATGGTGCCAGAGGCCGCCTTGCTGATAAGGTGCCTCGGCTGCCTCACAGCTGCGCTCGTTCCTCTCTGAATGACTGTCCAGCACTCTGTGGAGAGAGCCACTATGAAGTGTCCAAGAATGATTTTATGACCCTAATAGTTATTGTTTTTTTTAGTGACGGAAGTGTACATCTGTCACACTCCGAGTTTTTTCTCTTCTGTTTCTTTAAAAATCAGGAAACCTTGCTTTTCAAGGCTCCTAAATAAGACATTGGAATGATAAAAATAGAGACTTTTTTAAAAAAGACGACTGCCTGCACTGTTGAGCTCCAAGCCACCTCAGCTCTCGTACCAGCGTCTGTGGGGTTCCCTGGAGTGGGGAACCCCAGACTCTCTCAGGAGCTTACTCAGTGACCAGAGAGGATTCTGTAACACACACACACGCACACACAGACACAGACGCACACACAGACACAGACACACACACACACACACAGTGAACCATCCCCGCCCCGCTTCCTCTCCTGTGGTCCTTTATCAACCTGTTGGCTGGGCTTTAGCGATGGGACTGTAGAAAGCTGTAGAAATGGAATCACTTAGAAGTAACTCGTGCACTTGCTCGTAATCTCTAACGTGTCACACCAGCTGCAAGACAGTGGAGCCCTTTGCTTCTTGTAAAAGCTTTAACAGTTGCATTTTACAGATCCTGGATCTATGTCAGGTCTGAATGTCACAGACTTTAGATATAAGAAGGCATTTTTTTTAAATTGTTTAACTGGGTACTATTCCTCCCACCCCAAAATGTTTTGTGTTTTCCTATTAACTATTTTGGTTTATTTTTATATACCATCGTGCTTAAAGTTGAGTTCCATGGTAAACATATAGCCATCCAAAATACAAAAAGGCATATTAAATGTATTTCTTTGGGTATCATACCCCATGTCTCAAAAAGAATACTGGGATATTGCTGTCACTCTTACGTTCACATAACCTACACAGCCTTCCCTTTAAACGTTATTTTTATCATTTATTTACGGCTCTGCTGGGTCTTTGTTTCTGCGCTGGCTTCTCTCTAGTCGTGGTGAGCCATGGCCACTCTCTCGCCGCGGTGCTCCGGCTCCTCTCCTTGCAGAGCGCGGGCTCTAGACGCGTGGTCTTCGGTCGCTGTGGCACGTGGGCTCAGATGCCCAGTGGCATGTGGGCGCTTCCCACATCAGGCATCAGACCCGTGTCTCCTCCATCAGCAGGCAGATTCTTGACCACCGAGTCACCAGGGAATCCCGTAACCTTCCTTTTAATCATGAGTTATTTCACCCCCAAAACAAAATTATTTTCCGACCATGTGTGAGAACATATGTTGATATTTATTTAAATACCAAACATATAATAACTTCATTGGGGAAAACTTTGTAAGACTATGTGAACGTATGGGATTATCTCAAAGGAGAAGTACTGATCACCTGGTGTCTCTAGATATTATCCATGCCAGTGCTAGTCAATGCATACACAATGTAAGCCATATGTGTAACTTTTTTTTTTTAATTTTGGCCTCTTTTATTGGTTGTTTTATTTATTTTCATACACCTTTTTTAAAAATTAATTAATTAATTAATTAATTTTGGGCGGGGGTCGGGTTGGAGAGGGCAGGGAGCGGGTGGGCCACTTCTATTGGTCTTCCATTTCTCTATTTTTCATCTGTCTTTGTTCTTTGGCTCCTGTGGGCCTCCCATCGCGGTGGCGTCTGTTGTCGCAGAGCACCAGCTCTGGGCGCGTGCGCTCCAGAGCTCCAGCTCGGTGATTGGACACATGGGTCCAGCCGCTCCGCGGCACGTGGGATCTTCCCAAGCCAGGGATCAAACCGGCGCCCCTTGCACTGCAAGGCGGTGTCCTTACCCACTGGACCACCAGGGGAAGCCCTTCATACACCTTTTTATTCTTCGGCCTGTGTGGGCCTCGCATCACAGCGGCCTCTCTCGTTGCAAAGCACTGGCTCTGGGCGCATGAGGTCCAGAGCACCGGCTTGGTAATTGGACACCTAGGTCCAGCTGCTCCGCGGCATGTGGGATCTTCCTGGGCCAGGGATCAAACTGGCACCCCTTGTACTGCAAGGCAGACTCTTTACCCACTGGACCACCAGGGAAGCCCCATTTTTAAGTATTCTGGTAGCCACATTTCAATAACAGTTTGCAAAAATTCAAAAGATACTGGCAAAGCTAAGTTTAATAATATTTTATTTAACACAATATATTCAAAAGGTTAAACATGTAATCAACATAAAATCATGAATGAACATTATTAGGCATTCTTTTATTTCTTTGTTATCACTTTCACATCAGGCATCAGACCCGTGTCTCCTCCATCAGCAGGCAGATTCTTGACCACCGAGTCACCAGGGAATCCCGTAACCTTCCTTTTAATCATGAGTTATTTCACCCCCAAAACAAAATTATTTTCCGACCATGTGTGAGAACATATGTTGATATTTATTTAAATACCAAACATATAATAACTTCATTGGGGAAAACTTTGTAAGACTATGTGAACGTATGGGATTATCTCAAAGGAGAAGTACTGATCACCTGGTGTCTCTAGATATTATCCATGCCAGTGCTAGTCAATGCATACACAATGTAAGCCATATGTGTAACTTTTTTTTTTTAATTTTGGCCTCTTTTATTGGTTGTTTTTTTTTTTTTCATACACTTTTTTTAAAAATTAATTAATTAATTAATTAATTTTGGGCGGGGGTCGGGTTGGAGAGGGCAGGGAGCGGGTGGGCCACTTCTATTGGTCTTCCATTTCTCTATTTTTCATCTGTCTTTGTTCTTTGGCTCCTGTGGGCCTCCCATCGCGGTGGCGTCTGTTGTCGCAGAGCACCAGCTCTGGGCGCGTGCGCTCCAGAGCTCCAGCTCGGTGATTGGACACATGGGTCCAGCCGCTCCGCGGCACGTGGGATCTTCCCAAGCCAGGGATCAAACCGGCGCCCCTTGCACTGCAAGGCGGTGTCCTTACCCACTGGACCACCAGGGGAAGCCCTTCATACACCTTTTTATTCTTCGGCCTGTGTGGGCCTCGCATCACAGCGGCCTCTCGTTCAAAGCACTGGCTCTGGGCGCATGAGGTCCAGAGCACCGGCTTGGTAATTGGACACCTAGGTCCAGCTGCTCCGCGGCATGTGGGATCTTCCTGGGCCAGGGATCAAACTGGCACCCCTTGTACTGCAAGGCAGACTCTTTACCCACTGGACCACCAGGGAAGCCCCATTTTTAAGTATTCTGGTAGCCACATTTCAATAACAGTTTGCAAAAATTCAAAAGATACTGGCAAAGCTAAGTTTAATAATATTTTATTTAACACAATATATTCAAAAGGTTAAACATGTAATCAACATAAAATCATGAATGAACATTATTAGGCATTCTTATTTCTTTGTTATCACTTCAAAATCTGGAGTGTGCTTTGAACTCAGCATGTTTCAGGCGCCCACTGACTAGACTTGGCTGGTGGCTACTGTGTTGGGTGGTAATGATCTGAAGAATGTTTTTAAAGGAAAACTAAGAAATCCAGGAGCAATGTCAAATGATAACAAGACTTAAATAATACAGATAGAGAGATGGATATAGGATGCGTTTATGACCTACTTTTTAAGTCTAAAAGGATAAGACACAGAGAACAAACACGTTTACATTGTTAGAACACTAACCTATGAAATGCAACTTTGCTTAGATTGCCTAAAAGACACCTATGATTTGCTCTTTAATAGAATTAGCGTGGGTGTGTAAATCTTAATGGAAAAGCAGTGTAGACGCAAATGGAGGGTATTTCTTGACAATGTGCTTTAAGAGCCATACTTTGTTCAGAGCTGTGAGAAATTCAGAAACAATAGACCTGCTTGCTGGGCGGTGAGGGTGGTCTATGGGAAGGAACCAGCCTGGTCTGGGTATTAGTTTAGTAGTCAGTGACCACCCTGTCTGTGCTTCACTGCTGTCTGTGAAATAGATTCAGTGCTCCCAGCCTCACAGGGAGGCCAGGTCTGAATGAGGCCAGGTCTGTGACTGTTGTTGTTTAGTCACTAGGTCACATCTGGCCCTGTAGGACCCCATGAACTGCAGCATACCAGGCTTCCCTGTCCTCCACTATCTCTCAGAGTTTGCAAAAATTCATGTCCATTGAATCAGCAATGCCATCTAATCATCTCATCCTCTGTTACCCCCTTTTCTTGCCCTCAGTCTTTTGTAGAATTAGGATCTTTTCCACTGACTCGGCTCGTTGCATCTGGTGACCGACGTATTGAAGCTTTTGCTTCTGTGTCAGTCCTTCCAGTGGATATTCAGAGTTGATTTCCTTTAGGATGAACTGGTTTGATCTCCTTACCGTCCAAGGGACTCTCAAGAGTCTTCTCCAGCACTGCATTTTGGAAGCATCAGCTCTTCAGTTCTTCAGTGCTCAGTCTTATTTATGGTCCAAGTCTCACCTCTGTGGTGCGATGCTAATTCACAGCAGTGGTTCAGAGATGAACTCTTTTTTACCTCCTTGACTCTATTCCACAGTGAGTTATGGTCTGCTTGGTGAAAGAGAACAGAGAAAATATCTAAAATAACCCTCAAACAAGGCAAGACAGCCTTTTAACGTAGAGCTTAATTATGTGATGCACAATTTAAGAGCCATAAAAAGTTGGAGAATGAGGAGTGAAGACAGCCTGAAGGAAACAGGCTTTGACTTTTCTCTCATCATGGTAAAGCTGTAGACATGGGGAGGAATATTGCAGACATGAAGGTTAGATAACTGGACCCGGTCGTGTGTATGGTGGAGTGACCAACTGAGCATGTTTGCTTGGAACAGGCTGATCTCTACCATGCGGCCTGTTCAGTACGCAAGCCAGGACAAACGAGAACGGCTGGTCCATCTAACAGAGGATAAAGAGAAGTAGGAAGTTCTGAAGACACATTTTCGTGAGTTACAACTTCACTCAATGAGACTGAGAGTGAATGTGTTTCTTTCAAAAAACAAGTTTTCACACCAAAGAGTGCAAAGAGGAAAAGAACAGGAAAATGAGAGCAAACGCTTAGACACACCCTGTATGGCCAAATGCCATAACTCAGCCTTTATCTTGCCTGAGTTTGTTTCCACTCTATTTATGGCTTAACTCTGAAACTTCCAGCCAAAATCTCCCAAGTAAGAAGCTTATCTATTAGCTCCCTGGGTTTCATTAGAAGCGCTACTTTAAATTTACTAACCAGAAAACTTGCAGGCTTCCCTGTCCTCCACTATCTCTCAGAGTTTGCAAAATTCATGTCCATTGAATCAGCAATGCCATCTAATCATCTCATCCTCTGTTACCCCCTTTTCTTGCCCTCAGTCTTTTGTAGAATTAGGATCTTTTCCACTGACTCGGCTCGTTGCATCTGGTGACCGACGTATTGAAGCTTTTGCTTCTGTGTCAGTCCTTCCAGTGGATATTCAGAGTTGATTTCCTTTAGGATGAACTGGTTTGATCTCCTTACCGTCCAAGGGACTCTCAAGAGTCTTCTCCAGCACTGCATTTTGGAAGCATCAGCTCTTCAGTTCTTCAGTGCTCAGTCTTATTTATGGTCCAAGTCTCACCTCTGTGGTGCGATGCTAATTCACAGCAGTGGTTCAGAGATGAACTCTTTTTTACCTCCTTGACTCTATTCCACAGTGAGTTATGGTCTGCTTGGTGAAAGAGAACAGAGAAAATATCTAAAATAACCCTCAAACAAGGCAAGACAGCCTTTTAACGTAGAGCTTAATTATGTGATGCACAATTTAAGAGCCATAAAAAGTTGGAGAATGAGGAGTGAAGACAGCCTGAAGGAAACAGGCTTTGACTTTTCTCTCATCATGGTAAAGCTGTAGACATGGGGAGGAATATTGCAGACATGAAGGTTAGATAACTGGACCCGGTCGTGTGTATGGTGGAGTGACCAACTGAGCATGTTTGCTTGGAACAGGCTGATCTCTACCATGCGGCCTGTTCAGTACGCAAGCCAGGACAAACGAGAACGGCTGGTCCATCTAACAGAGGATAAAGAGAAGTAGGAAGTTCTGAAGACACATTTTCGTGAGTTACAACTTCACTCAATGAGACTGAGAGTGAATGTGTTTCTTTCAAAAAACAAGTTTTCACACCAAAGAGTGCAAAGAGGAAAAGAACAGGAAAATGAGAGCAAACGCTTAGACACACCCTGTATGGCCAAATGCCATAACTCAGCCTTTATCTTGCCTGAGTTTGTTTCCACTCTATTTATGGCTTAACTCTGAAACTTCCAGCCAAAATCTCCCAAGTAAGAAGCTTATCTATTAGCTCCCTGGGTTTCATTCGTAGAAGCGCTACTTTAAATTTATAACCAGAAAACTTGTAATGCTAGACTTGACAGAATAAAAGCATCATTATAAATGTTCACGGGAGGAAGTTAAAAAAAAAACAGGGCTGTGGAAACTCAGTCAATGAGAGTCTCCATGCCCAAGAGTATGGATCATATTCTACCTGTTTAAGGGAAAAGGAAGAAACACCTTAATTACACTAATGGTTTACTTTTTTTTTTTTTTTTCATGTAATTACAAGTCTAAAGTTTTTCTTTGCTGCTAATTCTGTATGAAACATATTCGTGCTAAATATTCCCTTACCATACACCCAAAGATGTTTATTTGCACAGATGCAGGGTACTGGAATTTAGGGGAAGGGGTCATTGAAGCCAGAACCCAAGGCCAGCCCCTCTCCAACAGTAATTTGTGGGTTTTCCTACATTTAGTGGTTACAAAGGAGCCTTAGACTCTGTTGGTCAAGACCAATACTGCACCATTATTTTATACGAAGTTTTAGAAAAAAAAAAAATCCTTACTCTCATAACCCAATAAATATTTTAGCTCACTTTGGGTGAGTCTCGCGGTGGTGAGGAAGGGATGGAAGGAATCTGGTGTCACACACATGGGACCAGATTCCCACAGAAGGGAGCTGCTTGTCCAGTGTCTTTATCTCAGCCGTGAAAACAAACTTTGTGTGTCTGGGTGTAAAATAAGGTGGTAATAAAATAAATCAGGCACCGAGCCAAGTTTAGACTCGATTTCCTTTTTGTTTTATTCCGTGAAAACGTCTAAGTGAAAATATTTAAACAAGAACAAAATACCCACTTATCTACACAATGTATAATTTATATAATGAAATGTATGGGAGTATCTAGCAACAGAAGTGCTCATGCAGACGCTGTTCATACTGAGAATCAGAAAAAGAGGGAAATATTTTGCAAGCATCAGGGGCTGAGCTGGGAAATGTAGAATTTCAGGATATTTGAAAGTATGATTTAAACCATTGCCTTGGGATTGGAACTTTGGTACGTCATTTTGACTCTCCTCCACCACCGGCTGAACATTGTAAGCAAGTAAAAAAGAAAAAAGTCATAAAACAATGACAGTGTGCACTCCAACTGAAAAGGAACTGGAGGAGAATGATGAAGAAAATAAATCCAGCTAGGCAAAAAAAACAAAAACAGAAACTCTTGCACGTAATGTGGAGAAAGACACACGCCATTTCATGGGAGTGGTAACTTGGTCAAGGACTTGATTTGATCACCAAATTGGATGTTCACTTCCTAAAGTTTTAGCTCTAGAGCAGATCTGTCTATGAATGTTTGGGTAGAAAAGCAATAGCAGGGTTAATTCCATATGCAACCTGAAATAGCTATGATTTCTGAAGTGTTTTCTATGGCGTCTCAGTGGGGAAAACAGCAGCTTTGGGAGTTTCTAGTAGGGATATGACAATGTGTTATCAAAATTTGGTTTTGCACTTGATATGATCAGTCCACCTTAGCCTCCTTTCAAGAGACTGCGTGATTTGTTTGTATGTATATATGATACGTCGACTGCTCAGTGGAAGAGAAGGTACGGTTTTTCATAGTTAAAAATGACATCAACTATTTAGATGCCAATTAGGTAAACGTCTTGATAAAAGAGAAAAGGTATAACTTGACTCTCGTTGATAATATTTAGCAGCATGCACATGAGCCTGTAATCATACGTCTGTTTTTGCCTCCTCTTCTTGCTTCGTACAGTATTACCGTTTGGAAGCCTTTTGCAGTCCTCCACTGGCATAGGAGGTTCTGTTATTTTACTTGGTACCTGGCAAGGCTTTGGGACTTGACTTCTGACCATTCAATACCCTTACCTAATGCCAGGTGGTTGCCAAAGGTCAGGTTTGCCGACACAGGTAAATGCCATAAACACTCGAATCACGGTGCTTTGTTTATAGGCAACTTGGTTCCAGATTTCCCATAAATCCTTCCTCCTTAATACACCCTGACATAGGTTCCAGTCCAAGCACAGAAAGCTGCCCACCTGTCTGTGGAATCTTGATATATGACAAGATGACTGGACTCATTACTGAGAAAAGGAGGAATTAGCAGTAAATAGCGTCAAGCCATTGGTTCGCCATTGGAAAATAATGAAACTGCATCCCTGTTTTACACCACATATAAAAAGTAATTGCAGAAGGATTAAAGATCTCAATGTACATTTCAAATTTCTGGTAACAATAGGCTGAGTTGTTGAGACCAACGTTTTACAATCTGAGTGTGCAAAAGACTAAAAAAACAGAAACCTCTTGCACGTAATGTGGAGAAAGACACACGCCATTTCATGGGAGTGGTAACTTGGTCAAGGACTTGATTTGATCACCAAATTGGATGTTCACTTCCTAAAGTTTTAGCTCTAGAGCAGATCTGTCTATGAATGTTTGGGTAGAAAAGCAATAGCAGGGTTAATTCCATATGCAACCTGAAATAGCTATGATTTCTGAAGTGTTTTCTATGGCGTCTCAGTGGGGAAAACAGCAGCTTTGGGAGTTTCTAGTAGGGATATGACAATGTGTTATCAAAATTTGGTTTTGCACTTGATATGATCAGTCCACCTTAGCCTCCTTTCAAGAGACTGCGTGATTTGTTTGTATGTATATATGATACGTACGACTGCTCAGTGGAAGAGAAGGTACGGTTTTTCATAGTTAAAAATGACATCAACTATTTAGATGCCAATTAGGTAAACGTCTTGATAAAAGAGAAAAGGTATAACTTGACTCTCGTTGATAATATTTAGCAGCATGCACATGAGCCTGTAATCATACGTCTGTTTTTGCCTCCTCTTCTTGCTTCGTACAGTATTACCGTTTGGAAGCCTTTTGCAGTCCTCCACTGGCATAGGAGGTTCTGTTATTTTACTTGGTACCTGGCAAGGCTTTGGGACTTGACTTCTGACCATTCAATACCCTTACCTAATGCCAGGTGGTTGCCAAAGGTCAGGTTTGCCGACACAGGTAAATGCCATAAACACTCGAATCACGGTGCTTTGTTTATAGGCAACTTGGTTCCAGATTTCCCATAAATCCTTCCTCCTTAATACACCCTGACATAGGTTCCAGTCCAAGCACAGAAAGCTGCCCACCTGTCTGTGGAATCTTGATATATGACAAGATGACTGGACTCATTACTGAGAAAAGGAGGAATTAGCAGTAAATAGCGTCAAGCCATTGGTTCGCCATTGGAAAATAATGAAACTGCATCCCTGTTTTACACCACATATAAAAAGTAATTGCAGAAGGATTAAAGATCTCAATGTACATTTCAAATTTCTGGTAACAATAGGCTGAGTTGTTGAGACCAACGCTCTTACTGAAGCAGATGTTGAATAAATCTATTTTCTACTTGTAATACTGTCTGTGTTAAAGAGAATCACACTATAGAGTGATAAGAGTTTCAGTTTACCAGAAAAAAAGTAACAATTCATTTAGAATATGTGAACAGGGACTTCCCTAGTGGTTCAGTGGCTAAGACTCCATCGTTCCAATGCAGGGGGCCTGGGTTCCATCCCTGGTCATCCCCACATGCTGACAACTCAGCAGAGCCTGCATGGGCCACAGTGAGGACCAAAGATCTTGAGTGAGCCAGCTAAGACCCATCACGGTCAATAAATTTATATTTTTTAAAATAAATAAGTATATATGAATTAAATGACATGGCTTTAAGATACACTAAGCCAAATAAAACTAATTGAAAGGGAAATGGGAGCTTATTGTATCTCTCTCCTGATCATTGTTAGCTCATTAAGATCAGAAACAAATAGGGTAGGGATGAACAATGGCATATTTAAACCTGACTTTATAAGTACAGCAGGGGGCTTCCTCTGGTGGTCCAGTGGGTGAGGACACCGCCTTGCAGTGCAAGGGGTGCCGGTTCGATCCCTGGCCTGGGAAGATCCTACGTGCCGCGGAGCGGCTGGACCCATGTGTCCAATCATCGAGCCGGAGCTCTGGAGCGCATGCGCCCAGAGCCGGCGCTCTGCAACGACAGACGCCACCGCGATGGGAGGCCCACAGGAGCCAAACAACAAAGACGGATGAAAATCGAGAAATGAAAGACCAATAGAAGTGGCCCGCCCGTCCCCCACCCTCCCCATCCCACTCCCCCAAAAGATAAATAAATTAAAAAATAATAATAATAAGTACAGCAGGACAGGAAGGAAGTGACTCACCACAGCTGAAGAATGCTCTAGTGGGTGCTGTATCCCCCTCCAGGGGATCTTTCCGGACACAGGGATCGAACCCAAAGCTCTTACTCTCCTGCATTGGCACACGGGTTTTTACTACTAGTGCTGCCTGCGGGTCCCCAAGAATCAATCATAAATATTTTTTCTTTGTCGGGGGCGGGGTGGGTTGGGAAGGGAGGGAGGGGGTGGGCGGGCCACTTTTATTGGTCTTTCATTTATCTGTTTTCATCCGTCTTTGTTCTTTGGCCCGTGTGGGCCTCCCATCGCGGTGGGCGCATGCGCTCCAGAGCTCCGGCTCGGTCATTGGACACATCTGTCCAGCCGCTCCACGACTCGTGAGATCTTCTTAGGCCAGGAACTGAACCGGCGCCCCTTGCACTGCAAGGCGGTGTCCTTACCCACTGAACCACCAGAGAAGCCCCTCAATCATAAATATTGACTGAAAGATACTCCCTTGAAGTTGCTAGGATTGCATTAATTTTGTGTGTAGCAGATAATGCTGTTGGAATGGTGATTTCCTTTCGTGGGTGGTGACTGGGAAAAAGAAGAGTGATTCTAGAAAACTGATGATGTTCTTGTTTTTTATTTGAGCCCTGGTCACCTGTGTGTATTTAGTTTTTGCACATGCAGATGCCCTTTTCATACATTTACATATATTTTTCTGAATGCATGTTATAATACATGCATAAATATATACATTTAATGTATACATTATTAAAAGATAGCTAACAATTGCATCAAAAGTTGGAGGTACTATAGAATAAATCTCAAAGGAAGGACAATGCCTCTGAGGAAAAAATGTAAAACGTTACAGAGAAATTTTAAGAAAATCTAAATGAACAAATGTAGTGGCAGATAATATTCATGGATTGAAATCTTAACATTGTAAAGACTTCAACTGCTCAAACTAGTCTCTGCATTTAATGTAATCCCAATAAAATTTCCAAGTTTTTCCCTTTGGCAGACCATGACGAACAGATTCTAGAATTCACATAAAAGTGCCTAAGTCATATATAGGTAAGAATTCTAATAAACAAAGAGGTGGGAGAAATTTCTCTTCCTGAGCAGACCTTGTTACAAAGCTATGGTAATTAATTAATTACCAGTTACACATAGATAAATACATAGGTAAATTCAAAAGTATTTGAGAGCTCAACAATAGACTGTGTGTATACACACTTAATATATGACACAGGTAATACTACACAATTAGGACAGAAAGTGCCCACTTAAAAGACTTTGCATTTTATTAATAGCATTATTATTCTTTATTTTTCATTTTTATTTTCAATTCCAGAATGTCAGAAATATTCAACAACTTTTAAAATTTATTTATTTTTAATTGGAGGATAATTGCTTTCCAATATTGTGTTGGTTTCTGCCATACAGCCACATGAATCAGCCCTAGGTGTACATATGTCCCCTCCTTCTTGAACCTCCTTCTCTCCTCTCACCCCATCCCACCCCTCTAGGTTGTCCCAGAGCCCCGGTTTGAGTTCCCTGCGTCATACAGCAGATTCCCACTGGGCATCTCTTTTACCCACGGTTAGTGTATATGTTTCCAAGCTCATCGCTCCATTCATTCCACCGTCTCCCTTCCCTCTGTGTCCACAAGTCTGTTCTCTATGTCTGCATCTCCATTGCCACCCTGTGAATAGGTTCAGCAGTATCATCTTTCTAGATTTCATATGTATGCATTAATATACAATATTTGCTAGAAATATTGAACTATTAAGTATTTTACCAAATAGCCTTCACCTAAATTCTATGAATGGTATAACATTTTTCACACAGACACACGCACACATAAAGAAACGAGAGTATGACTCTATTCATATGATGTTCGAAGATGAAACCAAATTCTGTCGCTTAAAGATACACACACAGGTGATAAACTTATGACGCAAAAGGGAATGTGCTTGTTAACAGACAAGAAGATAGCAGTTGCCATGGAGGGTATGATATTCAGATCAAGAACTTGATACTCCTGAGTTGAAGATGATGTTCTTTTTGTTACCGGCCATCTGGAAAGCTTATAACACAAACTATCATTTACTTAGTCCATTTTGGTTTTTTATTCTTGAAGAAATGTATCTGTTTTGTTTACTGATGTTTCACCAGCTCTGAGAAGAATATTCTATGTTCAGCTGATGTTGATCATATATTTATTCAATGAATTAATTGTATTGCTCCATAAAATTGGAAGTGTTTTAAGAGTTTGGAGAAGAGAAGGACTAGTATTAGTCAGAGGAGTTAGAGGTTTGAATATACACAATTCCTGCTTGTATTTCATGTGCCATATGTGGTTGAGATCAAGCAGAAAGAAAAACACCCACATTGGATGGAGGTATGGAAAATGGAGTTCAGAAGAGAGACTTTCTTCCTTCAGAATAAAAGTCTTGGTTTCTAGATGGCCCCTTATCATCAATTTGGGGTATAAAAGATCTTTCCTTCCCTTTTCTGTTGGGGACAGTCAATGGTTCCAATCTTCCACCATACTTTTCTTAAAGAGTTATTTTCCTTTATAAGGCCTTTTTCCTATGATATGTCAAAGACTGTGAAGTGATTAGCTTCATAGACTTCTGGTTATCTCTTTATACCTGGGATTTTTCCCTTCTACAACAAGAGAATCTTACTATTTGGCTATGACTCTGGTTCTCTGAAATAATTACTGCAATTACCGTCTCCCTTGGAGATGTAGTGCTTACTTCCCAGTCAGGGGAGGTAGGTGTAAGGGAAATAGTGTTTGTGACTTCTAGGAGACATAAGGCATCACTCAAAGGCCAAAGGAGTGCCCTTCTGCTTCCTTTTTATCTTCACACCCCATGGAATGCAAAGTAATGTCTTAGGTTTGAGAAATGACTTGGATCACAAACTTATGAACTTATGAAGAATGATAGAGCCACAAATGGAAAACCTGGTCTTCAATAATTCAGAAACTGCTGATCTAGCTCCAGGCTATTCACCTGTACTTTTTTAGGCGAACAAAGGAGCATCTATGTTATTTAACCCACTGATAATTGGGTTTTTTGATATTTTGCTATCAAATTTCATCCTAAAAGCCTATCACTGAAAGTCCCAGTTTTCCTAAAGACAAATGTCTTGTCTCAGATGTTATCTGAAAATATAAAACAACCAGGAAGGCACAGTTACCTATCAAGTTGAATGGAGATTGACCATGCAGGTGGAGCAATGTCCTAGAAATCCTCTGCTGGGCTAATCATTGTCCCTTTGCTTGACAGATACTGGAGAGGCCAACGTGATGCTAAGGAAGTAGCCAGTCTGGCTAGCATGGGCATGGAGATATCCAGGAACTGAGAGAAAGGCTGTTTATCAATAAGTATAGGGAGTGTTTCAGTGTTTTAAGAATGCAAGTGACTATGAAACTGAGGATTATTTTAATGTCCACTGCCTCCTCTTGTAATAAAAGTTCTGTAAGAGTGAAGTGAGGTCTCACCCCTTTGACTGTTACCTACACGATTCTGGCAGGAAGAAAAACACCAACACTGGATGGAGGTATGGAAGAGGGAATGCTCCAGTATTCAGGATGGAGACACGACCATAGTCAAAATCAGTTACAGAACCCTATTGCTGAATCATCTTTGTAGTAAATATAAAGTCCAGGCATTTATTATCCCTATGAAAGAAGCAGGATCTTAGGCCATCGGGGTCTGCCTCTGCATTGATATGAGCTCAGGGCTGCTGGAGAGAGGAACAGCTTGAAAATCAACAGATACCATAGTTAGTTGTTCAGTCACTTAAGTCATGTCCCGCTCTTTGCAACCCCCTGGCCTGCAGCACTCTAGGCTTCCCTGTCCTTCACTGTCTCCTAGAGTTTGCTCAAACTCTTTTCCATTGAGTCAGTGATGCCATCCAGTCGTCTCAGCCTCTGTTGCCCTCTTCTCCTTCTACCCTCAATCTTTTCCAGCATCAGGGTGTTTTCCAGTGAGTCAGCTCTTTGCATCAGGTGGTAAAAATATGATGCAATTAGGTGCTGATATTTGGGTTCCAGTAACTTTCTGTGTCCTGAATTCAGCCATACTTGTTGAAGCAAGGAGCTACCTGTGGATTTTTCATGATTACAGAAGAATAATGTCCTCTTCAAAAAGTTTGGGTTGATCATCTATAACTAAAAGACTCCTATCCAAATAAAAGCTTGAGAATTATTAGACCTTTCTGAAAGATTGGATACGTGTTTCATCGCCTACACTCATTCAGGTATTCATTCTGAGGAGTTATAAGTGAAGGATCTGGAAAACCAGAACGTTGAGGTTCGGATCTAAAGCTGTTGCTTAATTACGCTTAACCTCCACTTTCCTGTCTTTTGAAAAATATACAGCAGTAGGAGCTAAGTCATTCGTGTTTCATGATGGTCATACGAGGGATACCTTCGGGAATGTTAGAATAGTACACGGAACACTGTAAGCACTCAGTACATGAAATAATTATAATCCCTTTATTCATTCGTGTGCAGGCCCGTGTGCTTAGAAGGACCCCATGTTTTGTTTAATGTGCTTTTGTGGCCATCTTGAAATTAATAATAATTTTTCAACAAGTAGCTGCCTTTCTGTTTTTTTCAGTGGACCCCACAATTTAGCCAGTGTGTCCTTGGAAAGATGTTCCTTCGCATCCAAAGGAAGTCATGGTTGAGAGGCCAAAGCAGGGACCTGGGGCTGCAATCATCAGGTCTAAACTTTAGCAGCCCGAATACAAAATTCTGTGACCTTCCGTAAATCATTCAGCCTACTCCTCTGTTATCCATTTGACTTCATAGTAACTCTATTATCTGCTTCTTCCCTTTTATTTCATTCACCACTTCATCATCAACTCCAGACTGAAATTTTTCAGTGATCTTTTCACTTATCTTGCTGTCTCAAATTTTTCCTGACTTGATTTTCAAACTGCTACCTTCTGTCCAACATTCACTGAAAGACAGCAGATCCACATAAGGTGACTCATAATAAAATGTTAGGACACCAGAAAGAAAAAAAAAAAAAAAAAAACACATCTTAAAAGCTTTTAGAAAAAATATAAGGCACAAGCAAAAAAAAAAAAAAAAAAAAAAAAAAAAGGAAGAATAAGATTACTGGGAACAAGAATACAAAAGAAACATGTCTTCAAATTTCTGAAAAAAAAAAATTCCAAAACGTATGATCCTAGCCAAGCCATCAAAAAGGGTAATAGTAGAATCAAGATATTTTCAGACCCGCCAATTCACACATACAAAATTACCTGCCACGTATCTTTTTTTCAGGAAGCTCCTGGCACCATTTCTTTGCAGTCATAATCCGTAAAAGAGGAATCTGTAGGATTTGTTAAATAGGAAAGAAGTGGGGACAACTCCCAGGATGATGCTAAAGAGAAATCTTAGGAAGATGGCTGGTGTACCAGACATGAACAGCACCTCACACAGACCGAGGGAGGAGGAGAAAGATGCCAAAAATACACAAACACACAGAATACACACATCTGGAACTGATCGACTTTCTAATATGGGAGTCATACTCAGAGAAGCTGTACTGTTATTTTATTTTTTTCTTTTTGGAAATTTCTGAAGCCAACTAAGTTAAGGTTTCATGAGACAAAGTGAAAAGAAAACAGAGTTAACAGTCATGAGAATTCTTGAGAGTCCTTTGGACAGCGAGAAGATCAAACCAGTCAGTCCTAAAGAAAATCAACTCTGAATATTCATGGGAAGGACAGATGCTGAAGCTGAAGTTCCAATAATTTGGCCACCTGATGGGAAGAGCTGACTTGCTGAAAAAGACCCTGATGCTGGGAAAGATGGAAGACAGGAGGGGAAGGGGGTGACAGAGGATGAGATGGGTGGATGGCATCACCGACTCAATGGACATGAGTTTGAGCAAACTCTGGGAGATAGTGGAGGACAAGAAGCCTGGCGTGCTGCAGTCCATGGGGTCTCAGGAGACGGATATGATGTAGTAGCTGAAGAACCATCATTAGAACATAAAATGCACAGAGCAGTATGACATGCCATCTTAAAGTACTGGGTGGCTCAGCTATAACATAAACAAAATATGTGTAGTCACACAAAGATGTGCACTGAATATTAACTTAACCAAAAAGTTGGGGGAATGGAAGGGAGGTAGAGTCGGGTCCACCCATACCTCTGTGTGTTGGATTATAAGTACCTGAGTTAATTCTCCATCGGCTGTAGAGCCAAATGAAAAAATAGTGTGCAATTGTTTTTTAATATTTAAGATAGGTAATTATCTGCCTTAGAAGTATGAAGATCAGTACCATCAGAAACAGCTTGAGTGTCTTTCACAGTTGAGTGGGAATTAAAGATGAAGACAAGTGGAGTAACAGCAGTTTTTCATTAGGAAGTCATCTAGTACCATTCAGGTGTTTAAAGAATTCTTTATTGTGAGTTGTAACATACATACAGAAAACTGCATAACACATATTTGGATGTTTTAACAATATAATAAAGCAAACATTTGTCTATTTTTTGACCACCGGGGTCAAAAAATAGACCATTGCAAGCTCCTAGAACTTCGGCCACCTGATGCAAAGAGCCACCTCATTGGAACAAAAACCTTGATGCTGGGGAAGTTTAAAGGCAAAGGGAGAGGTGGACAACAGAGGATTAGATAGGTCCATCAACAAATTCATGGATGTGAATGCAGGACTGTAATCCATGCGGTTGCAGAAAATCAGACATCGCTTACAGGCTGAACAACAGGGCCCCCCTGCCTGTGCGCCCTATCGAAGCAAAGTCCCCTCCCAACCTTGACAGGTGATGCCATCCTGGCTTTTGAGATAACAGATTTTGCATTTATTTACATTTTTATCACTGAGGTTCGCATCGTTCAACAGAACAGTTTAGACTCTTCATGGTTTTGACTCTTTGAATTGTTGACTAAGTATATAGTCTACTTAAATGAAATTTAAATTTTGAAATGCAGTGTTTTGCCCATTCAAGTACAAAAACTGAATTAATACATGCTCCACTCTAAAGAATTATTGAGTACACTGGTTTCTCCACATTGATATTTTCATAAGAAAAAATGTATTATTACTTGTATATTACGTTATTATGTTTGCAAATATACCTTTACCTTAGCACTGCATGGAATGCCCACAGATCCATACAAGGAATACTTATATTTCTATGCAGTTATTGGCCAAAAAATGTTTCAATATTGTGTGCTAAAAAGTATATTCAAATGTGATTTTGACAATAATTTCAGCAATGCGTACACAACTAACAGAGAAGAAGGTTCTAAGACTCAAAGGATGAACAATCACAAGGACAAGTCACTTTTTTTTTTTTTTTTTTTTATTTTTGGTTATTTTGGGTTTTCACTGCTGCCACAGGCTCTTCTCTAGTTGCAGAGAGCAGCAGCTACTCTGTAGTTGAAGTGGGCAGGCTTCTTGTTGCGGTGACTTCTCTTGCTGTCCATTCAGTTTTAGGGTCATCTAGTACCATTCAGGTGTTAAAAATTCTTTATTGTGAGTTGTAACATACATACAGAAAACTGCATAACACATATTTGGATGTTTTAACAATATAATAAAGCAAACATTTGTCTATTTTTTGACCACCGGGGTCAAAAAATAGACCATTGCAAGCTCCTAGAACTTCGGCCACCTGATGCAAAGAGCCACCTCATTGGAACAAAAACCTTGATGCTGGGGAAGTTTAAAGGCAAAGGGAGAGGTGGACAACAGAGGATTAGATAGGTCCATCAACAAATTCATGGATGTGAATGCAGGACTGTAATCCATGCGGTTGCAGAAAATCAGACATCGCTTACAGGCTGAACAACAGGGCCCCCCTGCCTGTGCGCCCTATCGAAGCAAAGTCCCCTCCCAACCTTGACAGGTGATGCCATCCTGGCTTTTGAGATAACAGATTTTGCATTTATTTACATTTTTATCACTGAGGTTCGCATCGTTCAACAGAACAGTTTAGACTCTTCATGGTTTTGACTCTTTGAATTGTTGACTAAGTATATAGTCTACTTAAATGAAATTTAAATTTTGAAATGCAGTGTTTTGCCCATTCAAGTACAAAAACTGAATTAATACATGCTCCACTCTAAAGAATTATTGAGTACACTGGTTTCTCCACATTGATATTTTCATAAGAAAAAATGTATTATTACTTGTATATTACGTTATTATGTTTGCAAATATACCTTTACCTTAGCACTGCATGGAATGCCCACAGATCCATACAAGGAATACTTATATTTCTATGCAGTTATTGGCCAAAAAATGTTTCAATATTGTGTGCTAAAAAGTATATTCAAATGTGATTTTGACAATAATTTCAGCAATGCGTACACAACTAACAGAGAAGAAGGTTCTAAGACTCAAAGGATGAACAATCACAAGGACAAGTCACTTTTTGCTTGGCTTTTTTTTTTTTTATTTTATTTATTTTTGGTTATTTTGGGTTTTCACTGCTGCCACAGGCTCTTCTCTAGTTGCAGAGAGCAGCAGCTACTCTGTAGTTGAAGTGGGCAGGCTTCTTGTTGCGGTGACTTCTCTTGCTGTGGAACGCGGGCGCTAGGGCACATGGGCTTCAGTAGTTGCAGCATATGGGCTCCACAGTTGCAGTTCCAAGGCTCTGGAGCACAGGCTCCATAGTTGTGCTTAACGGGCTTAGTTTCTCCACAGCATGTGAGATCTTCCCAGATCAGGGATCAAACTCGTGTCTTCTGCATTGATTGGCAGGCGAACTCTTCACCACTGAGCTTCCAGGGAAGCCCGAATGAGTCACTTTTAAGAAAGAAAGAATATTTAATATCCCGGCACCTACCACAAATCTGGCATTTTTCAACAGTGGTTTCCATCCAGGGCAAATATCAGGGTTGATTTTGGGGGTTTCAAATAATCCCAGTAAAATCCTCACCAGAGAGGGTAAATTAGAGTCTCGGCGATGGGGAGATGGCAGCGAGCATGTATATTTTTACAAATAAACAAATGAGCGTCCATGACAACGTCAGCAGACTCCTCAGACCATCTGGCTCTTCGTCTATCCACCCCTCATCCTGGGACACCGTCCCCAGGCAGAAGGGGTTTGTTAACCCAGAGAGAGACTCTCCCAGCATCTCACTTGACCCCTGGGATGCAGTCTTCTTTGCTCAGCTGTGTGAAGAGCAGTCCCCATTTCTAACTCATTGGAATCTGGTGACTGTTTTCCGGCTCTGGCCCTGCTACCTGCCCTGGGGCCCTGGATACAGTATTCTGAGGCCGTCTGCCTCACCACCCCACTCCTCCGCCTAGCCCAGGACTATTCATTGGAACTTCTTCTGGGTCACGGAACAAAACATGACAGGACAGCGTCCTTGGCCATTAGCGGAGGCCAGGTATGCAGAGAGAGAGCCAGTTTGGCTCCGTGGAGGGCGAGTCCTCCCTCTGTTGCTAGGGAGGAGCTTCGTCTCGTGGTCGGAGCAGGAGCTGGGAACCGTGACTCACCGGGCCTTCCCTGACTCACTGCGTGACCTTGGACAAGCCCCTCGACCACTCGGGGCCTCACTGTCCCCCCTCCCCCATCTAGTCCTTCCAGTCTCTCCGAGATTTCAAATGTTTGCATTTTTAGAGTATTTAAACCCTTCAGGAGAGCCATTTCAGAAAAAATACCAGTTGTGGAATTCAGGCGGAATTATCTGAGTCGGGCTTTGCAAACAGAGGCACTGAGTCACTATTTGCGTGCGTGTGTGTGTGTGTGATGGAATTTTTTCAATGTATTTTTTTAATTGGGGGCAAATTTCGTTACACTGTTGTGTTGGTTTCTGCCATACAATAATGCAAATCAGCCATAATTATACATATATTGAATCCCAGCTGAGTCCCCCTCCCCTCCCCTCCCCCGCCCCTGTAGTCCTCACAGAGCACCAAGCGGCGCTCCCTGGGGGGGTACAGTGGCTTCCCAACAGCTCCCTATCCCACACCAGGTCATGGACAGGGGAGCCTGGCGGGCTACAGTCCGGGGAGATGCACAGAGTTGAACACAAGTGAGCAACTAACACACACACAGTGTATAGAGTTGACTCAAATTTATTCTTTTTATGGTAATATTCCTGTGTATTCACGTATCACACATCGTCCTTGTCCATTCATCTGTGGATGGGCGTCTGGGCGGCCTCCGTGTCCTAGCTGTTGTAAACAGTGCTGCAGTGAACACGGCAGTGCATGTGCTCTTTTCCATGAACCCGTTTGTTGGTTATTTTCCGTCCTGCATCCTCTCTGCTTTCCTCTCCTCGGTCAGGGCTGCTTATGGTCTGTGGTCTCTCTACTTGAGGCACCGTGGTCGTCAGGCTGCCTCTCAGATAGGCTCAGAAGCCGCTGTGACCGCCTCACTGTCAGGCTGGGACCCGAGCCCTCCTAGGATCAGACGCCAACCCGCCTTCCCTGTCTCACGTCCTCGATGGCCGTTCACATATTTTGCGACAGAGATGGACTGACAGTCCAGCTGTTTCTCAAGGAAATCCCACCTCCCGAGGACAAAGACCTGGTTTTATTTGATTTTGTGGTCTGGGATCAAAGTCAAAGCGTCCTTTATCGTTATTGCTGAGCAGATGTTGAGCGAACGAGTACATAAATGAATGGACAAGTCAGCGCATGGACTCTGTGTCCTCCTCCCAGAAGGTCTTTACAATGGGATCACGAACCATGGTTTCTCACTCATTCTCTGCAGAGGTTTCCTGAATTCTCCCTGCTGGGAGTCGATGTTCCTCCTTCCCACCGTTCTGTCTGCTCTCATGACGTAATTCTGTGTATCGGATAGACCTGCACAGATCAGCGGTGGTATGGGATCCACTTGCCGGTGCCAGAGACACGAGAGACCTGGGTTTGATCCCTGAGTTTGGAATGAATCTGATGGGAGGGATACATGGCAACCCACTCCAGAATCTTGCCTGGAGAAATCCCCGGACAGAGGAGCCTGGTGGGCTACAGTCCACGGGGTCACAAACTGTCACACACGACCCAGCACAGACACATGTGTACTTCGTATCCCCGTAGCCCGCATCTCAAAGTCCCTTGAAGGGAAAGGATGGAAGCACTTTTCAGCTCTGTCCTCCTCCTCAGAAGCATTTTAATAACCACCATTTGCATCCAGTGTATGTGTGAGCACCCATGCCTTGGAAACAGTCACCCACTTTCTACATTTATTCTTCATCTCTCAATATGTCCTTGTAATGTGGAAGCTCTGAAATGCAGCCAACGTCTCCCTCTTCTGTGAAATAAGGAAGGCAGGCCAAGGATCCATTTGCAATGGAAGATTCTGTAACCCAGGTCCAGATTAATTTAGGTAAGGATTACTGGAATGAAGAAGTTTAATTAAAATGTATTACTAAAAACATAATGAGCTTTTGGCATCTTCTATTGCCTGGTATTTTTGTTTTCTTACAAATTAAGAAAGTTACATTTTTCACAAGTTTTTCATATTTAGCAGTTTCTGTTTGCTAATTTTCAGGGCTGAAGTGTCTCCAAACTAAAATAATAAAAGTCACAGACCAAAATGTCCTTAGAAGTTATATACGCTGATCTTTTCATCAGATCAGCTGATCTTTTCATGTAACAGAGGAGGATATTGAGCTTCTGGAATAGAAATGGGTTTTCTTCAAACAATTTAAAGGTGGATAAGAAATCCCAGCAAAAAATCTCATTCTTCTGGATAAGCAAGCAAAACAAACCACAGGATTCATCAACTTCCTTCTTCCTGATGACAAATCCAAGGTCTTTTTGGCTGGATTTGTTTTCTCTCCACCCTTTTTAAATAATTTGGGGGAATTAAAATTTAGTTTTTTGGTTTCAGCAGCCACCCTAAGGTGTCTGAAGCATACGGGCCCAGTTTTCCTCGTATTCAGTACATATCCATAGTCCAATGGAGTCAGGGTCCAGATTCCAGCTCCAGCTCAAAAACTGGGCAATAAATGAGAAAAGCAACCCTGTGAGTTTTGACATTCTTGGAAAGCTCACCGCATCTCGGGTCGGATTTGCGTCCTCTGTAACTCCACAAGGGAATTCCCAAAAGACATATATTTTCTTTCCTTGACAAATGTCTCAAATTAAAGAGCAACAAAGGAAAATGGTTGAAGCACCAAGGGTGTGATATTTTAAGAGATTTAACTCCGTCTTTGGCTCTTTCAAGCTGAATCATTCACAGTTCTCTACAGGGAGAACATTTGTCGATCAATTTGTATCACATTAGGGCTCCAAGGGCACTGCTAGCAGGGTCATCTGTTTATTTGAGGTTTAGTAATGAAATGGATGGATTTTCTCCCCAGATTTCCCCATTTTTCTAAAAGTCCCAGCTGTCTTTTATTGTTCCCCATGGTAGGTGATCCTCTTAAGGGAAGCTCAGCAGAGAAGGCGGAGCCCTGGTGCTGATGTATGCTAACATCAATCATGTCTGAGCAGGAGAAAGAGTCTTGTGGGGGATTCATACAGCAGATTGAAGATAATCAAATAGCAGGCTTACGGACCCTAAAGGGCTTCCTAGGTGGCGCTAGCAATGAAAGTCATAATTTTTTGCAGTTTCTGTTTGCTAATTTTCAGGGCTGAAGTGTCTCCAAACTAAAATAATAAAAGTCACAGACCAAAATGTCCTTAGAAGTTATATACGCTGATCTTTTCATCAGATCAGCTGATCTTTTCATGTAACAGAGGAGGATATTGAGCTTCTGGAATAGAAATGGGTTTTCTTCAAACAATTTAAAGGTGGATAAGAAATCCCAGCAAAAAATCTCATTCTTCTGGATAAGCAAGCAAAACAAACCACAGGATTCATCAACTTCCTTCTTCCTGATGACAAATCCAAGGTCTTTTTGGCTGGATTTGTTTTCTCTCCACCCTTTTTAAATAATTTGGGGGAATTAAAATTTAGTTTTTTGGTTTCAGCAGCCACCCTAAGGTGTCTGAAGCATACGGGCCCAGTTTTCCTCGTATTCAGTACATATCCATAGTCCAATGGAGTCAGGGTCCAGATTCCAGCTCCAGCTCAAAAACTGGGCAATAAATGAGAAAAGCAACCCTGTGAGTTTTGACATTCTTGGAAAGCTCACCGCATCTCGGGTCGGATTTGCGTCCTCTGTAACTCCAAAAGGGGAATTTCCCCAAAAAGACATATATTTTCTTTCCTTGACAAATGTCTCAAATTAAAGAGCAACAAAGGAAAATGGTTGAAGCACCAAGGGTGTGATATTTTAAGAGATTTAACTCCGTCTTTGGCTCTTTCAAGCTGAATCATTCACAGTTCTCTACAGGGAGAACATTTGTCGATCAATTTGTATCACATTAGGGCTCCAAGGGCACTGCTAGCAGGGTCATCTGTTTATTTGAGGTTTAGTAATGAAATGGATGGATTTTCTCCCCAGATTTCCCCATTTTTCTAAAAGTCCCAGCTGTCTTTTATTGTTCCCCATGGTAGGTGATCCTCTTAAGGGAAGCTCAGCAGAGAAGGCGGAGCCCTGGTGCTGATGTATGCTAACATCAATCATGTCTGAGCAGGAGAAAGAGTCTTGTGGGGGATTCATACAGCAGATTGAAGATAATCAAATAGCAGGCTTACGGACCCTAAAGGGCTTCCTAGGTGGCGCTAGTGGTAAAGGACCTGCCCGCCAAAGCAGGAGATGTAAGAGACATGGGTTTGATCCCTGGGTTGGGAAGATCCCCTGGAGGAGGGCATGGCAACCCCCTCCAGTATTCTTGCCTGGGGAATCCCATGGACAGAGGAGCCCGATGGGTTACAGTCCATCGGATCCCAAAGAGCTGGACATGACTGAAGGGATTTAGCATGCATGCACTAACCCTTAAGACTTTAGGACTGGCAAAGAAACCCCTACACACACCACCATGGTAAGGAGCACCGATATTTTAAATCACTGCTCTAACAGACTCTTATGTGAACAGAAGTTACTACATCTGAAACACTAAAGTTCTTACAAAGCACATTCTGCAAAGAGTCCATTCCATTTAAGCTCACATTCTTTGTTCCTTTCTCCTTGTCTGCGAGTGCTGAAAGGCTACTGAATGTGAATGCAAAGATGTTTCCTGAATGTAAACTCTAAGAAATTTAGAAAGGTGTTGACAAGATATTTAGCATGTGATGCATGGTGAGTGCTGATCTGATACCGGGGATCACCAATGGCGTGTTTAAACCCTAAGATGTGTCTTTGGGTTGAGACCTTTGTTTAACTTCCGGGAGGCTTTGCTCATTCACCTTCCCACTCAGCATATGTAGTTGAGAAGGGCCCACTACCTTGTTGGTTGGTAGCACTCAGTTACCTTGATGGAATGTTTATTTCTCATCCCCAGTTCCGCACATCAACCCAGTTAAGATAATCTAGTTAAAATCAGGCTGACCTTGACCTTTTCATCTTATTTCGTTATTTACTTTTGCCTGTGCTGGGTCTTTGTTGCAGCGTGTGGGCTTTCTCGAGTTGTGCTGGGCGAAGAGGACTCTCTAGTTGTCATGCACAGGCTTCTCCGTGCCACGGCTTCTCTTAGTGCGGTGCAGGGGCTCTGGACCGTGGGCTTCAGTAGTTGTGGCACACGGGCTCAGCTGCATTGTGGCATGTGGGCTCTCCCCGGACCAGAGATTGAACCCATTTCCCCTGCATTGGCAGATGAATTCTTAACCACTGAACCATGTGGGAAGTCCCCACCTTTTTTCTTTTAAATACTACTTAGCTAATAAATACCACTCTCTCAGCTTCCTGCCTCCTATTGGCCCCTTTTCCTCTCCCTCCCTCAAAAAAAAAATACCAAGAGTGATGTGAATCAGCCAGTATCTAGAAATAATAATGGAAAACTTTTATAACATTATAGGGCAGACGCAATTCCAAGAATTTACTGTCATGAATTTCGATAATCCTCACATCTCTACGATCTCACCCTGTGGTGAACAGCTGATAAAAATGAGAGGTCGAGATAATTTGGTACAGATGATGAGACATGAACCTGTGCATTCTGTTGGCCAACGTGAAAGAGACCGTCAGCAGGAGACTGAAGACTGGAATCCAGACCCTCTGGCTCCCCCACCTGTAATCCTAACATTACATTCTGCCTCCCTCCTGGCGATAACAGAGTTCAGATTATTTATCATCCTTTTCTGAGTCTATTAGAGACAATCACCCTGCCTTCTTGTAAGAAATGGACAGATTATTTTAGGAATAACAGGATATTAGACTGTATAGACTAGACTCAAAGGTATTTTTAAGTTTCGTTTTGAAAGCACATTTCAGTACTTGGTTGAAAAATGCTACATTAAGTCTGAAAAGGCCTAATCATGGGGCACTTACAAGCTAGAAAAAGATGTTCAATAATAGTAACAAAATGGTGCACATGCACAACCCAGAACCACACTCTTCTCTGCCTGGGTAGTATTATTATCGTTTTCCACAAAACTAAAATGTCAATGATACCTTCTTCAGTAGCTGCAAGTCCAAGTATTATTGTTTCCTCAAAAATGTCACGTCTATAATGTGTGCTTTCTAAGAATTGACTCCATGCTACTTTTAGCAAGAAAGAAATTTTTAAAAAAAGTAACAGTAGTTTGGACCAAATCCTATGGTACCTCTATACAGTGAAAGGTTCAAATAGTCTACTATTTTAAATGATAATAAATCAACTCAGATTGAGACGAATATTTATTATATTTGGAATTAACAATAATAAAAACCAAAAATTGCCTTCTGCAACATTCAGAGTGGAATTTAATGGAAATAAAATGATCCTGTGAAGTTTGATTTTTCTACTTAATACATTGTCATATTTTTGGAACCAAGGTCTCCCTAAGATTACATTACTTGCAAAGTTGAAATAACTGCATTCAAGTGTAAATCAGACTATTTTTCCTGGAGCCAAATCCTTGCCATGGCCTAGTTTTACCTCTGTAGCCTTTTTGAAAATGCACTTAGGAACAGTCTGCTTAAATTTAAGAAAGAAGGGAGGAATTTCTTCTTTCTGCCTAAATCTGAAAACAAACTCACTCGCAATAAGAAAGACAGGACTTTAGCACGTTGAAAATTTCCTGCAAAACAAGGAGAAATCGTTTTTACATCAAGTGCATTCTTCACTTTCATAGAGAAGTACAGAAAGAAAGAAGAGTGAAATGCCATAGAAATGTTAACCAAATGAATAACTGTATATATTCATGATGTACTTTAAAAATTAAAAAAATAAATATGTATTTCCCCATTTCAGTTTTCCATGGAACCTTTTAAAAACCAAACACGTGGCTCATCACTGCTGAAGGGAGAGCCTTCACTCCCTCTGGTGTCCGGCAGCTTCCATAAGACACTTAGAACATGTTGCAACTTACCAAGACACTAGGTTCTGCAAAACTGGACCAAAAGACAAACCTCAAACTGTATTAGCTGCTCAACTCCTGAAACAACAGACCTGAGCTATATTTGGAAAAGTCCATGTAGACAAAACACGGTGCACTTGGATGTGGAGGGGTGCGGAGGAGGAGAGCCGGGGGCGTTATCTGGTTTCACGGTCCATAGCGATCACGTGACCTGAATAATTGCCCATTATTTCCTGTGCAGCCTAGAGCTCCAGGCCAGTGGATCTGCTTTCAAAGTGGAATGAAGAATCCAGGATAAGGCAGCTCTCTTATGACTTTTCCCCTCTTCCATCTCAGCACCAACATTCTTTTTTTTTTTTTTTTTTGGCCACCTCTATTGGTCTTTCATCTGTCTGTTTTCATCCATCATTGTTCTTTGGCCCAACTGGGCCTCCCATCGGTGTGGCCACTGTCGCTGCAGAGCACCGGCTCTGGGCACATGCGCTCCAGAGCTCTGGCTCGGTAGTTGGACACAATCAGTCCAGCCGCTCCGCGGCACGTGGGATCTTCCCAGGTCAGGGATCGAACCAACACCCCTTGTACTGCAAGGTGGTGTCCTTACCCACTGGACCACCAGGGAAGCCCCCAGCATTCTTTTTAACTTCCCAAATTGGGGTGACTTTCCTGAGAGCTAAGCCTTAAACTGAATTTCTCTACTTCATCTGTGATGCGTTTCTGAATGAATCTGCACCCTTTGAGCAGAAGGTTATAAAGGATACTCACCCAGGGTGTGTGGGTGGGTGGGTGGGTGTGAGAGAGACAGCATGCCTCGGGGGTAATGGAGGAACCAGACAACTTGATTAGGAAACTGCAAGATCGTGAATAATGATAGCATTGAGTTTGGTGTGAAAGAAATTATTTTAATGGATTTCATTCACAAAAATGCCATAGATTTATTGTTGTTTGTTGTTTAGTTGAGAAGTCATGTCTGACTCCTTGTGACCCTGTGGACTGTAGCCTGCAAGGCTTCTTTGTCCATGGGATTCTCCAGGCAAGAATCCTGGAGTGGGTTGACGTTTCCTCCTTCAGGGCATCTTCCCGATTCAGGGATTGAACCCTTGCTTCCTGCATGGCAGGCAGATTCTTAACCACCGAGCCACCTGGGGAGCCCGCCATAGACTCTAGAACACTCTTAGCAGCCAGGTGAAGGCGGACTGGATGGGGGAAGCTCGACACCAGACCTGAGATGACTCCGCTGCACAACGTGCCTGATGCGGGGACCTGAGCTAGAACTTTGCGAGTGACCCAGACGTTGCTTTAAGCCAACTCAAATATTTCTCAAATGGATGCCTTTGTTTTCACGCTACATTGAAAGTTTTAGATCAGGCCTCGACTGCAGGCATTTTGCGTGTACACACACACACACACACGTATCTATCGAACTTTGCTTTCACCACCAGACACATCCACAACTGAGCGTCATTTCCGCTTTGGCCCAGCCCCTTCATCCTCTCTGGAGCATTTCTCGGTGATCTGTGAAGGCGTACATACATATCTCTCTATATGCACATACTTGCATAAAATCTCATCACTATATAGTAGAAACCTTTTTTCTACTCCATTTTTTCTACTTTTTTCTCATCCATTTCCCAGGACTCAGCACTAATATCCCCAGAGACAGTAACTGGTCTGAAGAAGGCACTGCATAAATGCCTGTGAAGAAACCCCAGTGTGGCCCTTTCACACTTGGCCGACACGTCTTCAGCGTATGGCACACTTCACGCAGACACCCCTGCGGGGACGTCTGAAAGCTGACTTTTGCTCTAGGCTAAAAACAATATGTTTGAAGAGAAACACTAACATGACTTCCCTCCTTGAAATTTTCATTTGGCTAAATTTTATCGTTTCCAGGCTGTTTCTGAACGACTGAAATAGTCACTAAACAAAGATGCGTTTTTATAGAACAGTTTTGGCGACGTCCACAGATTCTGTGGTTGCAGAGGACTCTAGATGTCAGGCTGGGAGCAGAATGGAAGCGGACATTCACAGCGGGAGGAACAATTATCAAATTCATGAGTCAGTTCAACTGCCGTTGAAATACACGTCTCTTAAGACTGTCCTTTCCAGAAAGAACTTGTTATGATTCTGATTCTAATTGACTCTTGAAGGATGATCATTTATTATTTTAAGTAAGACCTTATGCCTCCAAGGTAGTCTAGGACATAAAAATGCTGACTTAGTACTATTCCCTGCTGTGAACAGCAAAATATGTGAAATTCAAATGGCAGGTCACCATTGTATCTGAAGCACAATAACTTGGATGTAAGCAAACATATAAAATTAACCTTGGCAGCATAATAATAAATAAGACCTCGTTAGCGAATCGACATGCTTTCTCCAGCTGCGGACTTGACCCTCAGAGTAGCCTGTGATTGTAGCACATCTGTACGTCTTATCTGGGATTACGGTAGTCTGGTTGAGTTGGTAAATATATAAAGACCATCTGCTTGATGCCAGATCCTCCTCCAGGAAATGTTTAAGGTGCACATGGGGAAGCTGTAGGTGAGAACTGTTTCACATTTTAGTGGAAAAGGCAAATGATTAACCCAGCTACTGAGACATCGTGCAGTAAGTGATAATGATGCAAAGGGTAGGACGAAAGAGCAGAAAAGAGACATTGAATTCAGCATGGGAGTCCCAGAAAGGCATTCTGGAGAAGGTGCCTCTCCTGTAAACTTGTAGAAATGGAGCAGAAAATACAACAGGAGATTTCAGAAAGAGGCAGCACAGGCACCAAATACTGAAGGGTCCCTTCAAATAGAGCAAGTTCAGGAAACTGTAGTTAATCCAGTAATGAGTCATTCAGTTAATTCAGTGATTTACCAAGCATACACTCTGTTGGCCATTCACATCCACGAAAAAAAAAAAAAAGAAAAAACCCTGTAGAAGAACCAGTTTCAGCTGGTTCTTAGGGAGACAGGCCCCTGTTCAATGGCGTCCAGGGCTGTGCTTCTCCATGCACACCTGAGCGACTTCGGCCTTGAAGGGGCAGAGTACAGAAATCCAGACGACTCAGGCCAGAGCTGATTGACCATTTAGATGCGCAAAAGCTTCCAGGAACTGAAGGGATGAGTCAGTGCTTTCTCATAAGAAACCATTGAGAAATAATGGATAAGAGAGTTGGAGTGTATTAAAGGAAAATTATTCATTCTGTATTCTACCCCTGAATGAAGAATGATGAAACCGGGCTTCAAGATACACCTCTAAATAGTTATATGTCACTGGATCTTTGGTTTCCAAGGGTCCCATTTTCTCCGCCACTAAAAGAAACTCTGTGCATTGGTCTCTAGTTATCTTTATTCTGTTACTTTAATCACAGACATCTTTAAATGTAAGTTCCAACGTATTTTTTAATATCAGTGAAATTGGGTCCAGTGATAAGTATAAAAGTTATATACTAAATATTATTTGAGTAGTTATCTGCTATTTTTATTTTGTAATCATTCTTGCTTAAGTAAGGGTGAAGAAACCTTTTTTGGCTATTAATGGTCAGTGATACACAAGGAAAACAATTGCAACAGTTCAGTTATTAGTGTTTCTGATTTTTAAGTTAAGCATAAAAAAGCAAGAATTTCTTCAATAAAGAGGACAGAGTTTTTTCACCTTTTATTCAGTATTTTCATTTTATTATTTCCAGTATTTTAGTTTAATATTTTCAAATATTTTAAGAAGTGATAATGATGAAAAGGTACGAAAGAGCAGAAAAGAGACATTGAATTCAGCATGGGAGTCCCAGAAAGGCATTCTGGAGAAGGTGCCTCTCCTGTAAACTTGTAGAAATGGAGCAGAAAATACAACAGGAGATTTCAGAAAGAGGCAGCACAGGCACCAAATACTGAAGGGTCCCTTCAAATAGAGCAAGTTCAGGAAACTGTAGTTAATCCAGTAATGAGTCATTCAGTTAATTCAGTGATTTACCAAGCATACACTCTGTTGGCCATTCACATCCACGAAAAAAAAAAAGAAAAAACCCTGTAGAAGAACCAGTTTCAGCTGGTTCTTAGGGAGACAGGCCCCTGTTCAATGGCGTCCAGGGCTGTGCTTCTCCATGCACACCTGAGCGACTTCGGCCTTGAAGGGGCAGAGTACAGAAATCCAGACGACTCAGGCCAGAGCTGATTGACCATTTAGATGCGCAAAAGCTTCCAGGAACTGAAGGGATGAGTCAGTGCTTTCTCATAAGAAACCATTGAGAAATAATGGATAAGAGAGTTGGAGTGTATTAAAGGAAAATTATTCATTCTGTATTCTACCCCTGAATGAAGAATGATGAAACCGGGCTTCAAGATACACCTCTAAATAGTTATATGTCACTGGATCTTTGGTTTCCAAGGGTCCCATTTTCTCCGCCACTAAAAGAAACTCTGTGCATTGGTCTCTAGTTATCTTTATTCTGTTACTTTAATCACAGACATCTTTAAATGTAAGTTCCAACGTATTTTTTAATATCAGTGAAATTGGGTCCAGTGATAAGTATAAAAGTTATATACTAAATATTATTTGAGTAGTTATCTGCTATTTTTATTTTGTAATCATTCTTGCTTAAGTAAGGGTGAAGAAACCTTTTTTGGCTATTAATGGTCAGTGATACACAAGGAAAACAATTGCAACAGTTCAGTTATTAGTGTTTCTGATTTTTAAGTTAAGCATAAAAAAGCAAGAATTTCTTCAATAAAGAGGACAGAGTTTTTTCACCTTTTATTCAGTATTTTCATTTTATTATTTCCAGTATTTTAGTAATATGCATTATATTGGAATTTCTTTTGAAAACTGAACCCAAATTCTTTGCTTATTAAATCAATAGATAATATATTAAGCTACCTTATGTAAAATCTTCTTTGGTTCTTCTGAGTAAATGATGTAACCCTATAAGGAATGTGCTTTTAGACCCAGCACTCTAGGGTCAAGGAAAATGATACATAGAAATGTTGAATAGCTTTGCAAAAGTCACACAAGACTCTATTTGGTGAAGTCTGCCACCTGTATGGTAACCTAAATTCGTCTTCTCACGCCAGAGGCCCTCAGAATCACCTACTTCCTTATGAGAAAATCCTCTGGTCCCCCCAGATAGTGCTCCTAAGTTTTGATGGTTTCTGCACCGTCTCCATGACCACATGACTCTGAGCTGAGTGTGATCATCTCACTTGTAGTCTTCATATCATGCATCAAATGTTCAGTATCATCCCTGTTACAGTGTCAGTGCTATACTTTGCTAAGAACTTTCCAGAGATTCTGGGCTTCGTAAATGCGAATATCACTAACTTGTTGTTAGGTTGCCTACTGTCAGTGGTAATGACGTACTAATGGTCAATAATAACAAGAAAGCCTTGGTAAAACGAGTCTTTGCCATGAGCCTAGCCAAGCAGGCATGGCTGTAGGCGTGGATTTTTTTTTTTTTTTTTAGCTGCTCCCTCTTGCTCAGTGCACATGGGCTTGGCATTTATTTTTCCTCTCAGCGGGAATGCTCAGAGCTGTGGGTGGCCTCTCTGGAAACCTCCTGTTAAAAATGAAGTTGAGGAGGAAGCAGGGCCCTCTCGCAGTGAAAAAGAGAACATCTGTTCTTTTCCACAGGGAATAAAAATACGGTGAGATTGGACCCAAGGCGAGTCCATCTGCCCCCTATCCCTCCTCGACGCACCAGGCCTATTTTTTTGGCCAACTAATGGCCCCAAAGCAGACGGGGAGTCAGACCCTCTGTCCTAAATCATACGCTCTTCCTGCCAGATGGAGACACCTCGACACGGCACCATCAGTTACTGGTCTGTGCGTTGCTCTTAGCTGTTTGGGATTTCCAAAGGAAATCAAGAACCCTCTCCATCAGCACTGTCTCTTTCCATCCATCCTCCTTCTCAAGGAAAGAGGAGTCTGTCTTTGGCCAAATCTAATTCCTCTTCTTGTGTTCAGTGACATTTCTCTTCTCAGACCACGCTCCACTCTTTCTCCCGTGTCTTGAAACAAGAGTGCCTGCTCCCTTTTCCTAGATCATTTTCTTCAAACATCCCCAGCATCAGGGTCTTTTCAAATGAAAAGGCCTCTCTGCATCAGGTGGCTACAGTGTTGGAGCTTCAGCTCCATTCCTCGCAATGGGTATGCAGAGTGGATTTCCTTTCGGATGGACTGGTTTAGTCTCCCTGCTGTCCAAGGGACTCTTAAGAGTCTTCTCCAGCACCACAGTTTGAAAGCAGAGTAATCTTCAGTCTACTTATCTAGTTCTCCTGCCTACTACTTATCCAGTTCATTCTTTTCTCTCTGTGTCTATCAGATGTTCTATCTGTAGAACCAAGTTGAGACAGTGACTCATAGTAGTTTCTAAACGCTGGGAAGGAAATAAAATGCTCAGTGAATTGTGTTGGGGCTGGTTTTTTCTAGTCATATAGGAATAACGTCCGGGAAGAATTTACAACCCAGGGTAAGGAGCACTTTTGCCACTTACCCTCATAAATGCTATGAGCTCTTCCCAGAAGAAATCAGATTCTTGTGGGTTTAAAGAAAGAGATATATTTATGTTTCACACCAAATACTCAGAGAATTTTTAAAGAACGGTTAACCATTCTACAAAATTAACAAAGTGCAGGCTTTCATTTTACTGCTTAGAAAAATAGATTAACCCTAATTTTGTCTCTTCCTTAAGTGAATTATTTTTACTATAAAAGAACATGTCAGTTTAGTCACTGAAATTGTGGCTCTGAGATACATAGAGTGAAAATATATATTTAAATAACAGAATGAGTGATAAATCCCGCATAAGTCAAACTGAAGTTTATCTTTGCTTTTGTTTTAAAAGTGAATGGAATCATATAACATGTGGTCTTTTGTGGCTCACTTATAAGGTTTTTCAAAGTTTATCTCTGTTAACAGCATATATAAGTTCTTCATTCATTTATATTGCCAAATACTATTGCCTTGTATTTATCCACTTATCAGTTGATGGATATTTGAGTTGTTTCCACTCTCTGGCTATTATAAATACAGCTGCTATAAAAAATAGTGTACAAATTGTTATGTAGGTATAAGGTTTCATTTCTCTGGGGTATATTTCTAGTAATGGAATTTCTGGGTCATATGGTAACTTTGTGTTTACAGTTTAGATGATCTGTCAAATGTTTCACAAAGTGACTTTACCATTTTGCATTCTCTCTAGCAGTATATAAGCATTCTGATTTCTCTACATTTTCACAAACACTTAATTTTTCTGTTGTTCTCATTAGAACCATCCTGATGGGTGTAAAATGTTATTAAACTGTGATAGATAACTATGGCTTTGATTTGCATTTCACTTTAATGACATTGAGAATCTGTTCATGTAATTATTGGCTTTGGTATATCTTCTTTGGGGAAGTGTCCAGATCCTTTACCTATCATGATATTGAGCATCTTTTCATATGCTTTTTAGACATTGAAGAATGTCTCTTCTAATACTTTTCCCATTTTAAAACTCTGTAACATATTTTACGGTTGGGTTGTAAGAATTTTTTATATATTCTAGATGTCTTGTATTATTTTTCAAATTTATTTTTAATTGGAGGATAGTTGCTTTACAATATTGTGTTGACTTCTAGATTTTTTTATTCCATACAAATTTATTGCATAAAAATCCAATTAACTGCCTTAATTCATCACTTAGAATGTACAGATGATAAAATCATTGCATACAATTAAATGCACTGTGTCCAGAGTTTTCCCAGGCTTGTAGTGGGGATTAAATCCCTTACGGTCCTCTAATCCTCCTCTGATACATCTTCTAGTACATCTTAGGCCAAACAGTACTTCAGACTTTAGTACTATCTCCTCAGGATATGAAAAGTTTTCACAAGCTATTTTCATGAAGATTTGCCTTGCATATTTGATGTGTAGAGTTGGCACTCTGAGTAACTTATACCCAAACACTCATGACAATAGAACAGTTTTAAAGGAATAGCCACATTTGATTAAATGCTTCCAATGTACTCTGTTCTGAGCAAAGACATTATCGTAATTTAATTCTTCCAGAGTTTCTTAAAGATTATTATTATCAGTGCTCTAGAGGAGAAAACAAAACACATTCCCCCAACAGCAAAATCCAACCTCTGAGACCAGAGTTTATGTAAATTGCTCTAAGGTACAAAGTACTCAAAGGCAGCCTTAAATTTAAGATCAGCTGCCCTCAAATTATAAAACCATGGACATTCTCATATGTTAAAGTAAATAAACTGAAGTGAGGAAATGATACTCATTCATTTATTCAACCAAGCACTTGTTTTATCCTCAATAAACAAAGAGAAAAACAAATAAACAAACAAACACTTGTTGAACGTTAGCCATGTGATAAAAGTCTCATATTAGGAGTCAGGACTTAAAACTAACACCCTGGTTTTCAAGCTGCATATGGTCAACTGCAGGAAGTTGATGAGATAAGAATTAATTAATGTATTGTAACAAAGATAAATGGGTTTCCCTGGTGGCTCAGTGGTAAGGAATCTGCCTGCCAGTGCAGGAAATGCAAGAGATCTGGTTCAGTCTCTGGATTGTCAAGATCCCCTGAACCCTGGAGAAGGACATGGTAACCCACTCCGGTATTCGTGCCTGGAGAATCCCATGGAGAGAGGAGCCTGGCGGGCTACAGTTGATAGAGTCACAAAGAGTCAGACACAACTGAGCACACACGCACAACAGAAGTATATCATGAGAAGAAGTGAGAAACCTGAGCAGAAGCTTCGAAACCTATTCTTTAAAATAATAATCTTGTGAAGCCGTACTGAAAAGGAGTCAAGTCTGCCAAGCAGGTCACTCTTAGAAGAGTGTTTTGTTCTTTAGTCACTTCAGTCGTGTCCAACTCTTTTGCAACCCAATGGCAGCCTCGTGTTACACACTGAGTGGGCTGCCATGTCCTCCTCCAAGGATCTTCTAGTACATCTTAGGCCAAACAGTACTTCAGACTTTAGTACTATCTCCTCAGGATATGAAAAGTTTTCACAAGCTATTTTCATGAAGATTTGCCTTGCATATTTGATGTGTAGAGTTGGCACTCTGAGTAACTTATACCCAAACACTCATGACAATAGAACAGTTTTAAAGGAATAGCCACATTTGATTAAATGCTTCCAATGTACTCTGTTCTGAGCAAAGACATTATCGTAATTTAATTCTTCCAGAGTTTCTTAAAGATTATTATTATCAGTGCTCTAGAGGAGAAAACAAAACACATTCCCCCAACAGCAAAATCCAACCTCTGAGACCAGAGTTTATGTAAATTGCTCTAAGGTACAAAGTACTCAAAGGCAGCCTTAAATTTAAGATCAGCTGCCCTCAAATTATAAAACCATGGACATTCTCATATGTTAAAGTAAATAAACTGAAGTGAGGAAATGATACTCATTCATTTATTCAACCAAGCACTTGTTTTATCCTCAATAAACAAATAGAAAAACAAATAAACAAACAAACACTTGTTGAACGTTAGCCATGTGATAAAAGTCTCATATTAGGAGTCAGGACTTAAAACTAACACCCTGGTTTTCAAGCTGCATATGGTCAACTGCAGGAAGTTGATGAGATAAGAATTAATTAATGTATTGTAACAAAGATAAATGGGTTTCCCTGGTGGCTCAGTGGTAAGGAATCTGCCTGCCAGTGCAGGAAATGCAAGAGATCTGGTTCAGTCTCTGGATTGTCAAGATCCCCTGAACCCTGGAGAAGGACATGGTAACCCACTCCGGTATTCGTGCCTGGAGAATCCCATGGAGAGAGGAGCCTGGCGGGCTACAGTTGATAGAGTCACAAAGAGTCAGACACAACTGAGCACACACGCACAACAGAAGTATATCATGAGAAGAAGTGAGAAACCTGAGCAGAAGCTTCGAAACCTATTCTTTAAAATAATAATCTTGTGAAGCCGTACTGAAAAGGAGTCAAGTCTGCCAAGCAGGTCACTCTTAGAAGAGTGTTTTGTTCTTTAGTCACTTCAGTCGTGTCCAACTCTTTTGCAACCCAATGGACTATAGTTTGCTCCTCTGTCCATGGAATCTTCCAGGCAAGACGACTGGAGTGGGCTGCCATGTCCTCCTCCAAGGGATCTTCCTGACCCAGGGATCCAGCCCGCGTCTTCTGCATGTCCTGCATGGGCAGGAGAATTTTGTAGCTTGTAGGTGCATTTGACCTTTACAGAGCAGCTCACTGCATCTCCAGAAACCAGTTGTCCTGACCTAAAGCCAGTGTGCTGGAACAGTTTTCCATTTCACAGGGAAAGAGTAATCAATATCCAAGAGATGACCACAAGCTTTCTCTAGGAAGATATTATGCGTTCTCATTTTTCCAGAGTAAGTTTCCATGAGGCGGGTGTGTTAGGGTTTTCGCGGGGAAGAACACCACGGTGGTGTGTTGTTTTTAGTGGCTGCAGGATGACCCACAGTGAAAACCGAAAGTTCAAAGTGTCTGGAGGTTTATGGGACACCCACTGCCAGAGAACTGGCATTTGAGTGTGAGATTACTCATCTGTATTAACTCTTTGCATAAACACTTTCTTGTTAAGTATAACACGGACTATACATTTCCTGACAAAACAGTTCTCAAACAGAGAATCTGGACCAGGGTTTATTTTTTAAGATATATTTAGAAAGAGACAAGTCACTTTAGTACATTCTTTTCTGAAGCTGCTCACGGTGTGGGAGGCCAAGTCACAGACCAGAGACTTGATACAGCATCTTCAATCAGAAGAGAGCTCACCAAGATTCCAGGTATTTTCCATGATATTACTTCACTTACGTTTTTGCAGCTCCAGTCAGCCGGTTGTCTCTGGGTCAGTTCGTTAAATTGTGCATTTATTCTGAATACCAAGCCAGGCTTTCCCCTGATGCCAACTAACTTGTGGCTCATGTGTCTGCTTCATTGTCCTGGGTAAACAAGTAAGTGATCAAGGAAGGTATGATTGTAAGAATAAATCCAGAGGGAAAAATCTTAGAAAACAAAACAGACATATATACCAACTATAATAAACTCAAGAGATGCTGAAAGGAATAGCTTGGAGAACTAATAAGTATACATCTAACGCTTCTCTGATGGCTCAGCAGTCAAGAATCCACCTGCCAATGCAGGAGGCGTGGACTTGATCCCTGGATTGAGAAGAGCCCCTTGAGAAGGAAATGGACACCCACTCCAGTAGACTTGCCTGTGAAATCCCATGGGCAGAGGAGCCTGGTGGGCTACAGTCCATGGGGTCACAAAAGAGCCCCATACAACTGAGCGACTAAAGAACAACAATACATCTAGCAATGCATCTCTATCTTCCTACTGAAGTGAATGTAAGAGCTAGCATTTCCTTAATTGTTTGTCATGTTGCTAAGACTTTAAGGCACATCTGTGGTCTTCTTTCAGTTTAGCTACCCATCCATTCATTTGTGAACAGATAAATCTTTCACTCACTGTGCGAGGCTTTGGGCAGTGTCAAAACTGTAACTTCTAAATAATGGTTTTCAGAGCAGACATTTCTGATGAGATCATAAACACATTAAAAAATTCTTCAGACTAAATAAGACTTGAATAAGTAGGTGAGTACAGCCTTACCTACCCTCCTGGCTTTAGTCCCTTTGGGCTACTGTTATAAAATGCCATAGATGAAAGGTAGGGCTTCCCTGGTGGCCCAGTGGGAAAGGACACTGTCTTGCAGTGCAAGGGGTGCCGGTTCAATCCCTGGCCTGGGAAGATCCCACGTGCCACGGAGCAGCTGGACCGATGTGTCCAACTACTGAGCCAGAGCTCTGGAGTGAATGCGCCCAGAGCTGGTGCTCTGTAGCGAGAGAGGCTACTGTGATGGTAGGCCCACACGGGCCAAAGAACAAAGATAAATAAATGAAAGACCAATAGATGTGGCCAATAAATAAATAAATAAAGTTAAAAAAAAAAACAAAAAAAAACAGAAAGGTATTTCCCACAGCCTGAAGGCTGCAAGTCCAAGATCAAGATGCCAGTGTGTTCAGGGTCTCTTTCTGGTCTTTTCCCCGTGTCTTTACTTGACAGACAGGAGGAGGGAAGGCTGACCCCAATCACAAGGGCTCCACCCCATGACATAATCACCTAACAAAGCTGCCACGCCTAATAGCACCACCTTGGGGGTTAAGAATTCAATGTATGAGTTTTATGGGAGACACAAACATTCAAGCTTCCCTGCTGGCTCAGATGGTAAAGAATCTGCTTACAATCCAGGAGACCCGTGCTCAACCCCTGGACCAGGAATATTCCCTGGAGAAGGGAATGGCAACCCATTCCAGTATTCTTGCCTGGAGAATTCCATGGACAGAGGAGCCTGGAGGGCTGTGGTCCATGAGATCACAAGGAGTCGGACACAACTGAGCAACTGACACTTAACACACACAAACATTCAGACCATTGCACCTCCCATCTTAAGACTGAGCAGTCCTGGGGTGCAGAAGACCAGCGAAGGCAAAAGACATATTTTTCATCCCTTGAGACACGTTAATGATCTGGGGGAAATTTTTAGATTGAATACTGTTATTGTCATAAGGGAGTAAAATCATTTAATGGACAACTTTTTTCTAAGAAGTGTGACTATTGCTGTGTGGCCGGACTTGAGCTTTTGTTAAGTTTCAAGAAGGGAGGATGCTTGCAGCAACATTGCCTTCTTCCCCGATTGAAGATTGTCAAGTGGGAAGATTTTTGCTGTATTGAGCAACTCTGTTGAGTTTGGGTATGCAAAGGTGGGCCTAGAAATGCAAATGATATTATGAGCTCAAAATGTACAAAATAATGAGGCAGAGCTTTGCTTTCTTGGGCTTGAAATGGAGTTTGTGCCCAATCTTATATACATGTCAAGGAGTAAGAGGACCCCACTTTATACAAGTAGGGTTTCAGGAAAAACATGGGCGTACATGGAACTCAGGGGCTTCCCAGGTGGCGCTACTGGAAAAGAATCCACCTGCCAATGCAGGAGGTGCAAAAGATGTGGGTTCCATCTCTGGATCAGGAAGATCTCCTGGAGAAGGGAATGGCAACCCATTCCAGTATTCTTGCCTGGAGAATTCCATGGACAGAGGAGCCTGGAGGGCTGTGGTCCATGAGATCACAAGGAGTCGGACACAACTGAGCAACTGACACTTAACACACACAAACATTCAGACCATTGCACCTCCCATCTTAAGACTGAGCAGTCCTGGGGTGCAGAAGACCAGCGAAGGCAAAAGACATATTTTTCATCCCTTGAGACACGTTAATGATCTGGGGGAAATTTTTAGATTGAATACTGTTATTGTCATAAGGGAGTAAAATCATTTAATGGACAACTTTTTTCTAAGAAGTGTGACTATTGCTGTGTGGCCGGACTTGAGCTTTTGTTAAGTTTCAAGAAGGGAGGATGCTTGCAGCAACATTGCCTTCTTCCCCGATTGAAGATTGTCAAGTGGGAAGATTTTTGCTGTATTGAGCAACTCTGTTGAGTTTGGGTATGCAAAGGTGGGCCTAGAAATGCAAATGATATTATGAGCTCAAAATGTACAAAATAATGAGGCAGAGCTTTGCTTTCTTGGGCTTGAAATGGAGTTTGTGCCCAATCTTATATACATGTCAAGGAGTAAGAGGACCCCACTTTATACAAGTAGGGTTTCAGGAAAAACATGGGCGTACATGGAACTCAGGGGCTTCCCAGGTGGCGCTACTGGAAAAGAATCCACCTGCCAATGCAGGAGGTGCAAAAGATGTGGGTTCCATCTCTGGATCAGGAAGATCCCCTGGAGAAGGCAATGGCAACCCATTCCAGTATGCTTGCCTGGGAAACCCCAGGAACAGAGGAGCCACAGGGTTGCAAGAGACAGACACAACTGAGCAACTGACTCCTGTTCCTCATGAAATCTCTGACGCCAAGACCTAGCGTGAAACTTGAATGCTCCCTTGCAGGATTCAGCTCCATACTGTGAATATCTTGTTAAAACAAACGAAGACTATAAGAGACAAAGTAACCGTGAAATTTGCTCCTGTTACAGCCCTTGCCTCTGGGGTATATTTTCTCGAGTAAGATAGTCACCCTTCAGTGAAGCAGAGACTCTGAACAAGGGTCAAGATACAGAGAAGACCCCTGTGTCTGGGGCCGGCCCTCCTGAAGCTGCCAGACGAGCGAGGAGCATCTCTGGAGCAAGCATTGGTTCCTGTGACCCCTGGCGCCCCCAAAGTCCTTCTGAGCCACGGGCAGCCAGCAGGCGCAGCCCCAGGGTGGGAGGCAGCCGCGGGAGGGGTAGCCACTCACAAACTACCTTCAGGTGGGGCCCCTGGGCGGCCAGCATCGCACAGACCAACCACAATTACTAGCCAGACCTTCATAACATGTATTACTTTGTGTACTCTCTGTGGGATTATTCATATTTGCCCAGAAACTGAAAAGCCAGAAATGACTAAAAAGGCGGTGCATGAATCCTCGTTTTCAAAAGCTGTGAGCCGGGTTGTTCCACAACCATTTCATCAACTTCACTTTCCTCCCGTGTGTTCCTGACACAACAGCAAAAGCACGGTCCTGGCTGAGGCCGCCTGGCCTCTGGCATGCCCCACTTCCCAACACTGAGAAGCTTATAAACCTTCCCTCTAGCCCCTGGTCTCTAATTCTGGATTTCTAGCCGAATTCATGCATCCTAGTAAAATTCAGTGTTCTAGAATTTTCCAGAGTTCTCGCTCCTCCCTTCAGCCTCTGAAATCTAAATATTCCAGTCCTCTTTATTCTCACAGCTTTTCCTCTGCTGATGGATTGCTAGTATGTACCTTTAATTTATGAAAGGACTTTTGTCGGTTTGTGGTATTAATATCTGTCTCCTTTTTTTCTTGGGGAAAAACAGCCTAAGCACACTATTGGTTAGACATTTAAAGCTCCGGCTTGGCCAAATTTTGGAGCAGCAGAGGTGTTTGGGGATCTGGAGGAAAAATCATCTTGGGGCTTCCCAAGTGGCGCTACTGGTAAACAATCCACCTGCCAGTGCAGAAGACCTCAGAGACCTGGGTTCGATCCCTGGCTTGGGAAGATCCCCTGGAGAAGGCAATGGCAACCCACTCCAATATTCTTGCCTGGAGAATTCCACCAACAGAGGAGCCTGGCAGGCTACAGTCCATAGGGTCAAAAAGAATTGTACACAACTGACCAACAGCATAAATCAGAAACTGAAAGATGAGCTGCTTATTCCTTCTAGGTTTTGTTTTTGTTTTTTTTTTTAATTCAGTCATGTCTTAGATGTATAGGATTATTTTATGTCTAAGAATACTGTTGTTATTCTAACCCTAAAGAACATAATAATATTAGTAAAACATCAACATTGCAATATTTTCTTTATCCTAACCTTGTTATCATTAGTGATGAAGGTTGTTTACTGTTACTCAGAAATCCAGTTTGACTCTAGGTAGACCTCACTTGCATTCCTTTGTACTGACTGTTTCCCCTTTGCCATCAAAAGGAAAGGTTTGATCATTTACTTTCTAAATTTGGATGTGGAAAATAATTTGGAAGAAAATATTTTTGAAGCTTCAGAGAAACTCTTTCATACCTATAATCACAGATATTTTACATGAGCTCGAAATGAACCAGTGCAGATCTACATGTATACCTGAAAATGCAAAACTGATTACTAGAAAAACCTATCATGTTTCTCTCTTAGCATAGCAGTTGGCTAAAAGTAAATATTTGTTTATTAGTAATTTATTTTAAATCCACTAACAACAAAAAAAGAACCTGGGTTTTAGAGCAAGTTTTTGGTTTATTAAACAAACTTGCACCTGGTCACAATGTCCTTTGTAGTTAAGTACATTCCCCTGAAAAAGATGAAAGGTAAGTTTTGCTTTTGCAGGCCCACCCACTGAGGGAAACCTTAATACAACCTAAACAAAATGTTAGATTTTCAATTGTGAAAAATGCATTTGCTTTTCTATAACAGACCCACGGCTCTAGTTTTGGGTACTGGGTACTTGAAGCCACTGCCCAGGGAGGGATCAGAGGCAGCCCTCTGCTGCTCTTTCTGCCGGTAGAACCCCACGTTCTTTTACAGTCTTTTTTTAATTATTATTATTTTTAAATTTTTTTAAAAAATTTAAATTTTTTAAAATTTTAAATCTTTTATTGGTTTTTATTTAATTATTTTCATCCATCTTTATTCTTTGGCCTGTATGGGCCTCCCATCACAGTGGCTTCTCTCACTGCAGAGCCCTGGCTCTGGGCACATGTGCTCCAAAGCGCTGGCTCATAATTGGACACACCACCGCTCTGCAGAATGTGCAATCTTCCCAGGCCAGGGATCGAACCTGTGCCCCTTGCACTGCAAGGTGGACTCTTTATCCACTGGACCACCAGGGAAGCCCAGAACTCCACATTCTTGCCTGAGAATATAGGTTCTCAACCCTAAACCTCCATAGAGATTCTTGAACCAGTGACAGAAAACAGTTGATTGTCACACTGAAATACTGAAGGGTTGTGGACTGATGGATTTGAGAGAGAGAAGACGGAAGAGGAGAAAAGGAGGAGGGAAGAGAAAGGAAGGAGCAGGAGGGGAAGACCCAGTTAGGGAGAGCTTTGTAGAAGGAGGGAAGGTGGAGGAACAGAGGGAAGGAGTGAAAGAGAGAAAAACACAATGTCTGCCTCAAGCATATGGGAACTGGTTTTCAAATTTTAAATTACAATATAATAGGTTTCTCTTCTAAGAGATGAAATTGACATAGGCCTTGGGGCTGAGCCTCAAGGAAGAAACAAATGTTACTTTTATTTGGAGCTTTCTTTTAGAACTAGCCTTCTCAAGCTGTAAGATACAAATGGGTCATTTGATAACCTTGTTAAATTGCACATTCTTCTTTGGTAAGAAGAGACCTGAGATGGTGCATTTTTTGAAAAAGCTTCCAGGACATCCTATTACTGCTGGTCCTTGGATCACATGTTAGTAACAAGCCTTTGTTGTTGTTCAGTCGCTCAGTCATGTCTGACTCTCCACCACCCCATGGACTGTAGCCCACCAGGCTCCTCTGTCCATGGGATTTCCCAGGCAGTAACACTGGATTGGGTTGCCATTTCCTTCTCCAAGGGATCTTCTGGACCCAGGGACTGAATGCACTGCTCCTGCATCTCCTGCCTCCTGGGAGGCAGACTCTTTACCACTCAGCAACCTGGGAAGCCCAATCCACACTGAAGTCTATATGCCAGAACTTTGGCTTCAGAAAAGTGGAAAGTTTTCTCTGTTTGCCCAGGGGAAGATGATAATTCCGGAGAAAATAACTAAAGATGACCCACCCTATTCTGCTTTTTCTCCTCTCCAAAGAGTCTATAAAATTTACTGCCAGTCTGCTATGGTTTATCCTAGGCATTGATTCCAATTATGGGTTAGAAAACCAGATAAGGGCACAGTGTGACCAAAGGCATCGTCTCTGTAAATGATCAAAGCCCTTAGTTGTGTCCTCCCCATTTTGTCATGATAATCCTCCTCCCTAAACTGCAGCAGTCTCAAGGTCAAGGTCTTCCGTCTTGCGCTAAAGAGCACTGCGGCCCTCAGTAGTAGGACTGAATCACGTTGCTCGCCCACACTCTCTCCCCACGCTAACTTGAGCTACGAACAGCCTGCAGGGTGTCTGTCTCTTGCTGCCCTGGCTCAGTAGAAACCTGATGGAATTCTGTGGGAAGGTAGTGGAGGGAGTAGAAAGGCTGATTAAGCCATCGCTTAGGTTGATTTAGTAGCCAGCAGCTTAAACTGATGCTTTATCAACTCTCAAGTTCAGACCCTGGCTGGAAACTGAGTTATTCATCAAGAAGGATTAGAAAATGCAACAGGTCCATAAATTTCTCAGACTGATTCTTGTTATCTCCAGAGATTTTTCCTGTCACTTAAAAATGATGTCTGGGGTACAATTTGCATCTAAAATGGCCTTGGAAAGAGGCATAAGGCCAGCACTTCAAACTAATGAATCCTCAGGTTACAGAGAAATGCCCCCAGCCAAATAAAGCAAACCACATTCTGCCATATTGCGATTGGACTTGACCCAGAGCAGTGGCAACCCTGCCGGTGGACTTCGGCTCCTTTCTTCCAAAAGCTTACATTTCTTAAAAATTGTTTCATGGTCTCCTCTGTCCATGGGATTTCCCAGGCAGTAACACTGGATTGGGTTGCCATTTCCTTCTCCAAGGGATCTTCTGGACCCAGGGACCGAATGCACTGCTCCTGCATCTCCTGCCTCCTGGGAGGCAGACTCTTACCACTCAGCAACCTGGGAAGCCCAATCCACACTGAAGTCTATATGCCAGAACTTTGGCTTCAGAAAAGTGGAAATTTTTCTCTGTTTGCCCAGGGAAGATGATAATTCCGGAGAAAATAACTAAAGATGACCCACCCTATTCTGCTTTTTCTCCTCTCCAAAGAGTCTATAAAATTTACTGCCAGTCTGCTATGGTTTATCCTAGGCATTGATTCCAATTATGGGTTAGAAAACCAGATAAGGGCACAGTGTGACCAAAGGCATCGTCTCTGTAAATGATCAAAGCCCTTAGTTGTGTCCTCCCCATTTTGTCATGATAATCCTCCTCCCTAAACTGCAGCAGTCTCAAGGTCAAGGTCTTCCGTCTTGCGCTAAAGAGCACTGCGGCCCTCAGTAGTAGGACTGAATCACGTTGCTCGCCCACACTCTCTCCCCACGCTAACTTGAGCTACGAACAGCCTGCAGGGTGTCTGTCTCTTGCTGCCCTGGCTCAGTAGAAACCTGATGGAATTCTGTGGGAAGGTAGTGGAGGGAGTAGAAAGGCTGATTAAGCCATCGCTTAGGTTGATTTAGTAGCCAGCAGCTTAAACTGATGCTTTATCAACTCTCAAGTTCAGACCCTGGCTGGAAACTGAGTTATTCATCAAGAAGGATTAGAAAATGCAACAGGTCCATAAATTTCTCAGACTGATTCTTGTTATCTCCAGAGATTTTTCCTGTCACTTAAAAATGATGTCTGGGGTACAATTTGCATCTAAAATGGCCTTGGAAAGAGGCATAAGGCCAGCACTTCAAACTAATGAATCCTCAGGTTACAGAGAAATGCCCCCAGCCAAATAAAGCAAACCACATTCTGCCATATTGCGATTGGACTTGACCCAGAGCAGTGGCAACCCTGCCGGTGGACTTCGGCTCCTTTCTTCCAGGAGAAATGCTTACATTTCATTGTTGACCAGCCAGTGTTTAGAGCTTTGCTGTGTTTTCATGGGTTGATTTCTCAAGTGGTATCCTTCATCCAAACATATGTTAGAGCAACAAGGTTGCAATAACTGTTCTTGTAGAGAAGTGTTTTTCTCCATAGTTTGTGTCTTACATGGCCTGTAATGCTTTTAAACAGTTTTGTTTTATTTTTTTGGCTCCCCATTGAGGAATCGAACCCCAGTCTCCCACATGACAGGCGAGGATACTTACCACTATACAGAGGAGGAAGTAGTTTTAAGGAAAGGTCTGACAATGTTCCAATCAATGAACTCAGCAAGTTTGACATCTGAATGTCCCAAATCTACTGTCTGTTGTTCGGTCACTAAGTCGTGTCCCAGTCTTGGTGACCCCATGGACTGAAGCATCCCAGGCTTCTCTGTCCTTCACTGTCTTCTGCAGTTTGCTCAAATTATGTCCATTGAGTCAGTGATGCCATCTAACCATCTCATCCTCTGTCGCCTCCCCTCTTCCTTTGCCTTCCGTCTTTCCCAGCATCAAGATCTTTTCCAGCAAGACAGCCCTTTGCATTGGGTGGCCAGAGGATCGGAGCTTCACCATCAGTCATTCCCATTGAATATTCAGGGTTTAAAATATAGAATGAGTGTAAAGCATAATTCTTGAGTTGAACCATGAGGGAAGTTTCTAGTGATCCAGCCTGAAGCCATCAGTCTAAAGAGAAGTTTGACATTTTAGGACTCAAGGCTGTGTTCAAAGGTCAGACAAGGTTAATCTGAGAAAGTAGACAGTGATATTAGGACACCACCAGAGGCAACTTCAAAGTCATTCTGGACTGTTGTAGTAACATGCCGACAATGTCTTCACTTTCACTGGAAGAAAGAAGAATTCTAGTGATGAAAGCATGAGCCAGATAAGAAGGTAGAGTTAAAATTTCACAGTGTTTCCTTAAATTTCAAAGTGTAAACAGCCTCTTGGTTCACCTACCTTCCTGTTATTCTAATGTGTTATTCTAAGATAAGACAAAGCTTTAGAGACAAGGGAGAGCAGCAGTGTGATGACTGAAGATCCTGAAGTGGTTCTTGTGCCACTTGGTTCATTCTAGTTCCTTTGGAAATAAAGGCCTTTTCCCGATTTGTAAAATGTAAGCTTGCACAGTTTAGAATCTGCATTTTACAAGAGCAGATGCTCAAAGCTCATCCCAAATTCCATCTTCTCTCTGACAGTGCCCTCACCAAAACCCATTCAGCTGAAATTTCACATACTCTAGGTTTTCTTACTTCACCTCAGTTAGGCAAAGCTGGGAAGCCTCTCTTCCATGGCCCCCTAACCCCATGCACACCTCTCGGTTATATTTCTGAATCCCTTTGTACCCAATTTTTTTTTTTTTAATGTATGTGTTTCCAGTGGAAACCATGTTAGGAGTCTTTCAGCCCATTTTCACTTCTTAGTTCATTCACCAGGGAATTTTGAGACCTTTTGCATCTTAGGTCTGGGAAATCAAGGTAACTAAAATATGATCAGGGCTTCCCTGGTGGCTCACGCGGTAAAGAATCCGCCTGCAATGCAGGAGACCTGGGCCAGGAAGATCCCATGGAGAAGGAAATGGCAACCCACTCCAGTATTCTCGCCTGGAGAATTTCATGGACAGAGAAGCCTGGTGGATTACAGTCCATGGGATTGCAAAGAGCTGGACATGACTGATCGACTAACACTTTCAAAATATAATCAACAGAGCACAATCATGCCTGCTAAATTAGGACCATTTATCAGTGGCTTCTTGAATGACTAACGAAAGGAAAAATGAATGAATTCATCACTAGCACACAAAAGCTGTGTGGACAGCTCTTTCCCCGGCCTAGACAGTAGGATGCATGATATATAATTATACGTATTTCTCAAATGATGTTGGATAAATGAAGAATATATGACTAAGGGACTTGCAGGTCCAAGTCATATTCTTATCCTTGAATTCTTTTCCTTTCTTTGTTCTTTTTCTTTTTCATTGTTCCCATCCCCTGTCTCATTCCTGTTGGCCTCATGCTAATACCAGCCTCGTACTATCAACAAACATTCACAGAGGACGACCCATTTGTTCAATTAGGATTTTTCAAATCAAATGTATTGATGTCATTGTCCCTGTTCTACACTGATATGAATAGGAAGTGTCTGGTTACCACTGTAAATTCCATTGGGTATTTGATCGCTAAAACATAACACTGCATAGTTTCTCTCTGACCATGTCTCCGCTCTAAAGCAGATCATTAAAATGCTTCCAGGCAGAAAGACCACGGACCAAAACAGCAGGGCACTTTTGTAATAAGACCTTGTCAATTGAAAGGCCTGGCTGTCTTTCCCACTGTGAGAACCCACTGAGACTGGTTCCTTTTAACGTGGCATTAATAAGCGCTTCAGACTCAGTTAATTAAAGACAGTATATCTAGGCAGGTAGGCATGGCAACTCTTAAAAACCAGTTCTTAGTGTTTTAAGGTATTTTTCACCCTACAGAAGCTGACTTTGGTCAGTTAGCCCAGATCTTCCAAACTTCAGTTTTCATATTATATGTGGAACCCTGGACCTGAAATGGGCTGCATTCCTAACTCGAGCCTTTGCTGGAATCTGTACGTGTTCTGAGCCACAAAGTCAGATGTGAGGGCCATCTAGCTGCGATTAACCAAGTCCATTTGTTAAATCCCTGCTGGTTAAAGGAAAGGCTTATAATTGCAATATCATGGCCCTACAGTTACAAACTGGGGGCCTGCTGGGAGGCACAGACCCAAATGTGGAGGTGTCATTAAAGCCTCAGAGTCCATGGAGGTAGTTAATCACTCAATTAGACTCTCATTATCATCTGCCGGCATCAAAAAGACTTCCCGCGGTCGAGGAGGGGCTGTAACCAGTCACTGACAGGTGATCTGCACCTCCAGCACAATGGCCACAATGGGCCTCCGAGGCCACACCAGCATGGTGTGGCCTGTATCAGAGCCCCAGCAGACGCCCAGGGAGCTTAGACATGAGATCAAAGGCAGGGAAACAGCTGATCCCAGACTGGCTGGTGTCAGCCTGGTGTTTCCTCCGTCAAAGGCAGATGGAGACCCAGCTTATTGATTGCTGGCCTCCATGTCCGGCCTGGAAATGAAAGACCTGGCCTGGGGGCAGGGAGCGGGGGATGTTGCAGAGGACTGTGTAGCTTGGGAGGCCCAGAAATGAAGAATCTGCTTGCTCTTCCTTTGGAAAGGGTTGTTGGACGAAATGGAGGGTGCGTTTCTCAGCTTTTGCACCACAGAGTAACGTGCCAGGAAGCACCAGCCATCGTTACAGTGTCAGCCAGAGCGCACATATGCTGCACTGTGCCACCATCCAGCCGCGTCCGACGCTTTGTGACTCTGGGGACCATGGCCCACCTGGCCCCTCTGTCCATGGGATCTGCCAGGCGAGAGCCCTCAAGGTAGTTGCCACACCCTCCTGCAGGAGATCTTCCTGACCCAGGGATCGAACCTGCATCTCTTGTGTCTCCTGTATTAACAGGAGGGTCCTTTACCACCAGTACCACTTGGGCCATTGAAATATTTGCCAAATGCAGAGCTGGTCTTCTTGGGGTGACACCATGCACCGGGGACCCAGAAACCATCTGAGTATTCCATGGGCCCAGCAACAGAGCACAGAGAATGATGTAAACACGTACCCAGCGGCATTCGCCAGCATACTTGAAAGTGTTCAGATGAGGTGCTAGGTGGGAGGCAGGAGGCAAGTTCAAGAGGGAGGGGCCGTGTGTGTGCCTGTGACTGACTCCATCCTGTGGATATATGGCAAACGCCGGCACAACAAGGTAAAGCAACTATCCTCAAATTAGAAATAAATCAATTTAGAGAAAGAAAAAACATTGGGGTGCTAAGGTGTCTTGACATTACATTCTAACCTCGTCCCTAAAGAGTCGGTTGTTGCTCAGTCAGTCCTGCCGGACTCTCTGTGACCCCATGGACTGCAGCCCACCAGGCTTCCCCGCACTTCAGTCTCTCCGGGAAACTCTTGCTTAAACTCCTGACCATTGAGTCGCTGATGCCATGTGACGATCTTATCCTCCGTCGCCCCTTCTCATGTTATTTTTCTTTTTTCCCATCCTGGCTCTTTTTATGTCTATCTATTTTCATCCATCTTAATTCTTTGGCCTGCGCGGGCCTCCCATCACAGTGGCCTCTCTGGTTGCAGAGCACTGGCTCTGGGCACATGTGCTCCAGAGCACTGACTTGTAATTGGACACACCGGTCCAGTCGCATCAAGGCATGTGGGATCGTTCCGGGCCAGAGATACACTGCATGGTGGCCTCTTTACCCACTGGACCACCAGGGAAGCCCCGCCTCCTCTTTTTACCCTCTATTTTCCCCCGGGTCTTTTCCTGCAAGTCAGCTCTTCACATCAGGTGTCCAAAGTATAGGAACTTCAGCTTCAGGATATCAACCCTTCTAATGAATATCGAGGTTGATTTCCTTTAGGATTGGTTGGTTTGATTAAAGAATCAAAGGCTTTACTTTCTTTTTTCTTTTTTGTCCCCATCATGCCTCTTTTATTTTTATATTTATTTTCATCCATCTTTTATTCTTTGACATGTGTGGGCCTTCCATTGCAGTGGCCTCTCATTGCAGAGCACAGGCTCTGGGAACATGAGCACCAGAGCACTGGCTCGTAATTGGACACACGTGGTCCAGCCACTCCATGACACGTGGGATCTTCCCGGGCCAGGGATCAAACCGATGCCCCTTGCTCTGCAAGGCGGAGTCTTTGCCCACTGGACCACCAGGGAAACCCGGCCCTACATTTTATAACCTAGTGCATGGAGAATGGAAATTCCCCAGGGGAAAAGTCCAGATGGATTTCTAGATGTTCAGAGTAAGATAATGTCAACTTGGCCTTTATTTAATATTAATTTTAGTAAGTCAAGTAAAAATATCATCTACTGAAACTGTCCTTAAATGTATTTCTCTAACCAGCTTGCAGTCCTTATTCATTCATTCAAAATGAATAAAGGGGCTCTTTCTGTGTGCTGAAGGTCTAACCCCTGTAGTAATTAAATCACAATATTTAGTCAACAATGAATTCCATAAGTTAAAGTTTTTCTTTTAAAAATTTTGTTTATGCATGTATTTTTGACTATTCTGGGTTTCCACTGCTGCCACAGGCTCTTCTCTAGTATCTGGGAGGGGAGGATACTCTCTAATTGAGGTGAGCACACTTCTTGTTTGCAGTGACTTTTCTTGTTGTGGAACTTGGCCTCTGGGGCACAGGGGTTTCAGTAATTGCACCACGTGGGCTCCATAGTTGTGGCTCATGGGCTTAGCTGCTTAGTAGAGTGCGGGATCTTCCTGGATCAGGGATCAAACCCATTATCTCCTGCCTTGGCAGGTGAACTCTTTACCACTGAGCTACCAGAGAAACCCCATAATTTAACCTTTTAACAGGAACTTATGAAGACACTTTTTCTGCTTGTTAGTATCAATCCTTTCCTCAGAATTTAATTGTGCAACAGATTGTCTTAGTAAACAGGCTCAGTTGATTTTATTTTACATAATCTGCCCTTTTGGAAAAATACTGTCTTTTCTTTCAAGTGTCCTTGTAACACTTGTGAATTTTTCAAGCTAAAAAGTGACTTAAAATATCTGTCAAGGGACTTGCCTGGCAGTCCAGTGGTAGAGAATCCACAGGTTTGACCCCTGGTTGTGGAAGTCATATTTTTCCTTTTACCATACCATCCTTTCTGCAAGGGAGTCAGAATGGATAGCCCACCGTTCAGCTGCAGTAGTTACAGCCCATTTCCTCAACTGCATATCTACATCTATTATTTAGATTTCTTCTACATGGCAGATTTGGCTATTCAGTATTTATTTATCTATTTACTTACTTATTTAATAGATTATTTTCACCAGTGTGCATGCCTGGGTATTTCTTTCATACTTTGTGATATGATTCAATATTATCAACTAGTGGGCAGTGCTTAGAAAAAGTCCTTTTTGCCTTTAGTCTCAAAGTTTTAATTCATTTCTGAAACTTTTTACATTAATACCTTTTTTTTCTATCTCCTTAAGTAAGATTATATCATACATTTGGTTCACAATTTGCTTTCATCCCAAGATCACCCAGACTCCTAAATTGTTTTGTTGAAGATGATTCTTTGTGCTGGGAAGGTCTGTGAGTTTTGACAAATACTTATCATCCTGAATCCAGTATTATAACATTATGCAGAATGGTTTATTGATAAGTTAAAGTTTTCTTTTAAAAATTTTGTTTATGCATGTATTTTGACTATTCTGGGTTTCCACTGCTGCCACAGGCTCTTCTCTAGTATCTGGGAGGGGAGGATACTCTCTAATTGAGGTGAGCACACTTCTTGTTTGCAGTGACTTTTCTTGTTGTGGAACTTGGCCTCTGGGGCACAGGGGTTTCAGTAATTGCACCACGTGGGCTCCATAGTTGTGGCTCATGGGCTTAGCTGCTTAGTAGAGTGCGGGATCTTCCTGGATCAGGGATCAAACCCATTATCTCCTGCCTTGGCAGGTGAACTCTTTACCACTGAGCTACCAGAGAAACCCCATAATTTAACCTTTTAACAGGAACTTATGAAGACACTTTTTCTGCTTGTTAGTATCAATCCTTTCCTCAGAATTTAATTGTGCAACAGATTGTCTTAGTAAACAGGCTCAGTTGATTTTATTTTACATAATCTGCCCTTTTGGAAAAATACTGTCTTTTCTTTCAAGTGTCCTTGTAACACTTGTGAATTTTTTTTCAAGCTAAAAAGTGCCTTAAAATATCTGTCAAGGGACTTGCCTGGCAGTCCAGTGGTAGAGAATCCACAGGTTTGACCCCTGGTTGTGGAAGTCATATTTTTCCTTTTACCATACCATCCTTTCTGCAAGGGAGTCAGAATGGATAGCCCACCGTTCAGCTGCAGTAGTTACAGCCCATTTCCTCAACTGCGGCATATCTACATCTATTATTTAGATTTCTTCTACATGGCAGATTTGGCTATTCAGTATTTATTTATCTATTTACTTACTTATTTAATAGATTATTTTCACCAGTGTGCATGCCTGGGTATTTCTTTCATACTTTGTGATATGATTCAATATTATCAACTAGTGGGCAGTGCTTAGAAAAAGTCCTTTTTGCCTTTAGTCTCAAAGTTTTAATTCATTTCTGAAACTTTTTACATTAATACCTTTTTTTTCTATCTCCTTAAGTAAGATTATATCATACATTTGGTTCACAATTTGCTTTCATCCCAAGATCACCCAGACTCCTAAATTGTTTTGTTGAAGATGATTCTTTGTGCTGGGAAGGTCTGTGAGTTTTGACAAATACTTATCATCCTGAATCCAGTATTATAACATTATGCAGAATGGTTTATTGCCCTAAAAATCCTTCTGTACTTCAACAGGCATTCTTATGCCTTAGCAATTACAATTATATTCATTGCCTTTTCTATTTTTTTAAATTTTACATCAGAGAAGAGTTGATTAACAGTATTTTGTTTCAGCTGTACAGTAAAGTGATTCAGTTATAAATTGACATGTATCTATTATTTTTCAGACTCTTTCTCATTTAGGTTATTGCACAGTATTGAGCACAGTTCCCTGTGATATTCAGTAGGTCCTTGTTGATTATCTAGTTTAAATATAGCAGTGTGCACATGTCCATTCCAAACCCCCTTCCCCCCATCCATCTCCTGCCTCGATAATTATAAGCTTGTTCTGTAAATCTGCTTCTGCTTTGTAAATAAGTTCATTTGTATCCTTTTTAAATTCCACATACAAGCAATATCCTATGATATTTATCTTTCTCTAGCTTACTTCACTTAGCTCACTGTCTTTTTAGGTTCGTCATTTTGTAGAATGTCATATAAATGTAAACATATTGTGCAACCTTTGCAGACTTGGTTTCTTCAGTTAGCAATTTGCATTTAGAAGTCATCTCTTTTTTCCTGTGGCTTGATAGTGCCTTCTTTTTTCATTACTGAATAGTATTCCCTTATATGGATGTGACTCACATGATAAAGAATCCACCTGCCATGCAGGAGACATGGATAGGGATGATCCCCTGGAGAAGGGAATGACAACCCACTCCAGTATTCTTGCCTGGGAAGTCCATGGACAGAGGAGCCTGGTGGGCTACAATCTGTAGGGTCACAAAGAGACACGACTGAGTGACTGACACTTTCCTTATGTGGAGGTACGCTCAATCAAACAGTCTAGTGTACACATGCATGTGCTTCTGTTATACAGGTACAATCTTTAAATCAGTTGAGCAATTACATAGGTGCATGATTTCTGTGCCATAGGTTAAGATTGTATTTAGTTTTGTAAGAAAGTGACAAATTATATCCCCACAGGGCTATTCCCTTTTGTATCTCGACAAGCAATAAATGAGAGCTTTTACTGTTCTTCATCCTTGCCAGCACGGGTATCATGAGGTTGGTGGTGGTGGTTTTTAATTATAACTACTCAAATATGTGTGTACTGGACTTCCCAGGTGGCTCAGTGCTAAAGAATCTGCCTGCCGATGCAGGAGACGCAGGTTTTATTCCTGGGTGGGAAGATCTCCTGGAGAAAGAAGTGACAACCCACTCCAGGAGTCTTGCCTGGGAAATCCCATAGACAGAGGAGCTTGGGGGGCTACAGTCCGTGGGGTTGCAAAAGAGTTGGATGTGATTTAGCAACAACAACAATATAATGGTAGTATATCTTTTATTTTAATTTGCATTTTTGTAATCACAAATAGTGCTGAGTATATTTTCATAGTTGTTTTCCACCTGTATGTCTCTTCAGTAAGGCGTCTGTCCAGATATTTGGCCCATTTTAAAAACTGGATTGTTTTCTTATTGTTGAGGTTGACAGTTCTCTGCATATCTTGTATACACATCCTTAATCAAACAGGTACTTTACAAATACAAGCCTGTCTTTAGTTTATATTCATTCCTTTAATAGTAAAGGCACAAAGCAGAAGTTTTTAATTTTCATGAAGTCCAGTATGCCATTTTTTTCTTTCTTGAACAAGTCTGTTTTAATTGGATGCTAAGAATCTTAAAGAATACGAATCTGTAAAGGGATTTTTCTCTTCCATAAAGCTTTAATTTTCAGTTGGAACAAAAGAAGCAGACATACACCACAGATTCTGTTTTAGTGACATCCGAATTGATCGTAACTAGCTTGATTTATTTAAAATGTGTACAAATGGCATTTCAACTGTTCTGCACAAATTATTTGGAGCTGCTCATTCACTTTTTCGATTTATAGCTATTCCTAATCTGGTCTTCTCTTTTTATTCCCCTTTCCAATGTGTTATTTGAAAACATCTTTAAAAGTTTGTAATGTCCTCCTCTACTCATCTAGTCGAAAACAAAAGGAAGAAGAAAAATATACTGCGGAGTGGGGAGACCTAGATTATATAAGCAAAGCACCTCCTCCATAGCCCAGAATCTACAAGTAGTTGTTAAATGGTGGCATCGTCAATGATAATAGCTCTTAATAACAAGCAAATCATAGCAGTGAAATAAAACCCCAGCTGTATCTATGGGTTTATTTAGTCCCAGAAGCCAGGGGTCCACACAGCCTATGCGGAGAACCACTGGGATCGTCCGTGAGCGTCTACACCGTGTGAGGTTGTGGTCGAGAGCGAGGGTTTCAGCCCTAGGCTGCCTTGGTCCATATCCTGTTTCTTCGAAGCAGATGGGTTGCCATGGGCAAATTCATCTTAGTGTGCCACGTCTTCCTTATCTGTGAAATGACTCGTATCCCTCTTATGAGACACTTGGAGGATGAAGCTGGCTTCTGCCTGTGAAATCCTTTGAAAAATAGCTATCAGAATGAACAGTCCATAACTCTTTTTTAAACCATGTTTTTTAATGGAAGGGAAAGTGCTCTTCAATGCTGTGTTGGTGGGGGCCGTCAGGGAAGGAACGAGTCGCCTTGATGGGTATACGTGATAGCACTTTACGGTGTGTGTCCCTGTGCACACTCAGTCCTGTCCGACTCTGCGACCCCAGGGACTGTCGCCTGCCAGGCTCCTCTGTCCGTGGAATTTTCCAGGCAAGAGTACTGGAAGGGGGTGCCATTTCCTCCTCGGGGATCTTCCCAACGGAGGGACTGAACCCACGTCTCCTGCTGCTCTTGCATGGGCAGATGGAGCCTCTGCCACTGGGCCACCTGGGAAGCCTAACCCTTTACTACCACGCCTGCACGGCCGGAGCCCTCTAGACAGCACCTTCCCGGGGACATCGTCTGTCAGCAGCTTCTGGCCTCAGAACAAGAGGGACCCTTTTCCTTTAAAAGCCCAAAGATGCTCCTCCACCGGAGGTTACTACGAACATCTCTCTCCTCGCTCCCACGACAGTAAGACAGACGTGGTGAATGCGGGGCCCCTGGGCGTGCAGCAGGAGCGCGGGGCTTGCTCGGAGCCAGGCCTCCCCGCCGCAGTGGACAGGCGAGGCCGGGCGGGGGCGGCTGCCGAGGCGGTGATGGATGACAGATGACTCGCTGCCGCCATGCGTCACCGGAGCCGGGCCGCACTGGCGACACGTCGCGGTCATCCATCACCAGGCAGTGCCCGGCAGGAGCAGCCGCCTGGAAACCCACCCGCCCCGTAAATTTTCATACAGCCAAATAAGAGAGCTGTAATGTTCTTTTCTTCTAAATTCATAAGAGAGCTGTAATGTTCGTTTCTTCTAAGTTAAAGATGGACACTGGGGAAAGGAAGGACAAAGGAGCCTTTCAGATGACCCAGGGGCTTCCCAAGGGCCCCAGGGGCCCTGAGATTCACCGCGAACAGGCAGTTCCACCATCAGCACTGCCCAGCGAGGGAAGGAAATCCAGGGACCTCGGCTGGACTGGACCAGACGGTCCCAGTGTTGACCCAGGACAGTCTGCCCTCTGAAGTGGAGATACCCTGCCCTGCTCTATGAAAAAGCTGTCCAAGGTAGCGGCTTGCTTTGTTATTTACCCACCAGCCGTCATCAGCTGAGCCTGCAGTGAAGTTTGCTGGAATTTGTTAAGCGTGCGTGGCACTTTGTGTCTCAGGGAAGGTGGGTGTTACTAAGTCCAGTGAAGAACTTCAAGCTTTTTAATTTTTTTACCAGGTTTTGGGCTGACACAGAGACCAAGGCATTCTCATAGCTTGCATTCCGGTCGGGTTCAAGAGGAAACACTACAAGTGAACAGAAAATGAGGACAGTAACTCCAGTGTCCTTATGTACTATCATGAAAGAGGAGGACAAAAAAAAAAAAAAGTGGGGTGATGAGAGAGAGAGACAGTGTTCCTTTCACCTCAGTGTCAGGAAGGGTATCACTCTGGAGGTTACTTAGGATCTGAGACCCCAACAATGAAAAGGGCAGGAAATTTCAGAGAATAAAGTGCCCTGAGCAGAAAAATAGCCAACGGCAAAGGTTCCTCGGAGATGATCGCGAACATCTCTCTCCTCGCTCCCACGACAGTAAGACAGACGTGGTGAATGCGGGGCCCTGGGCGTGCAGCAGGAGCGCGGGGCTTGCTCGGAGCCAGGCCTCCCCGCCGCAGTGGACAGGCGAGGCCGGGCGGGGGCGGCTGCCGAGGCGGTGATGGATGACAGATGACTCGCTGCCGCCATGCGTCACCGGAGCCGGGCCGCACTGGCGACACGTCGCGGTCATCCATCACCAGGCAGTGCCCGGCAGGAGCAGCCGCCTGGAAACCCACCCGCCCCGTAAATTTTCATACAGCCAAATAAGAGAGCTGTAATGTTCTTTTCTTCTAAATTCATAAGAGAGCTGTAATGTTCGTTTCTTCTAAGTTAAAGATGGACACTGGGGAAAGGAAGGACAAAGGAGCCTTTCAGATGACCCAGGGGCTTCCCAAGGGCCCCAGGGGCCCTGAGATTCACCGCGAACAGGCAGTTCCACCATCAGCACTGCCCAGCGAGGGAAGGAAATCCAGGGACCTCGGCTGGACTGGACCAGACGGTCCCAGTGTTGACCCAGGACAGTCTGCCCTCTGAAGTGGAGATACCCTGCCCTGCTCTATGAAAAAGCTGTCCAAGGTAGCGGCTTGCTTTGTTATTTACCCACCAGCCGTCATCAGCTGAGCCTGCAGTGAAGTTTGCTGGAATTTGTTAAGCGTGCGTGGCACTTTGTGTCTCAGGGAAGGTGGGTGTTACTAAGTCCAGTGAAGAACTTCAAGCTTTTTAATTTTTTTACCAGGTTTTGGGCTGACACAGAGACCAAGGCATTCTCATAGCTTGCATTCCGGTCGGGTTCAAGAGGAAACACTACAAGTGAACAGAAAATGAGGACAGTAACTCCAGTGTCCTTATGTACTATCATGAAAGAGGAGGACAAAAAAAAAAAAAAGTGGGGTGATGAGAGAGAGAGACAGTGTTCCTTTCACCTCAGTGTCAGGAAGGGTATCACTCTGGAGGTTACTTAGGATCTGAGACCCCAACAATGAAAAGGGCAGGAAATTTCAGAGAATAAAGTGCCCTGAGCAGAAAAATAGCCAACGGCAGTCCTGAGATGGTGTAAGTGTGTCCGCATTGAGACAGAAGGGAAGCAGTGGGGATACGGGAAGAAGTGAGATCGTGAAAATCAGACGGGGAGGCGAACTCCAGACCGTCTGGGACCTGTAATCCACACGGAGGTGTCTGGATGCTCTAATTGTGGCCAGTGATGAGAAAGTTCCTAGCAGGGGAAGGGGTGATAAGGATGTCTGTTTGGAAAGAATCCCTCCCCCGCCCTCCCCCAGAGAGAATGGTAAAAATTCCACAGAAAGATAAGACCAGGTAACTGAAGAGACCAGTGAGAAAAGCGATCAGGTTAATCCAGGCCACAGACTGCTTTGAACTCACAATACACTTTTCGTGCAGTGATGGGAGGAAGGGTTTGGATTCATAAAATACTTTGAAGGCAGTGTTGGTATGCACTCCTAAAGGAGGAAATAGTTTGCACAAAGAAGAAAGCAGAACCAGGGGAGATTCTTAGGTTCTCTTGGTAAATGGCACAGCTGAGGTGACCTTGTTTACTGAAATACAAAACTCTGGAATAAACGCACAGGGGAAATCAGAACTGTTGCTCCTTGGCTATGTTCTGTTGAGATAGCAGTTCGGTATTCTGGTGGAGTTCTCAAGTAGGCAGTCTGATTATAATTCTTGAGCTCAAGAGACAGGTCTGGAGATGAAAATTAGAGACTCCTTAGAGTAGAGGCAGTAGGAAGTGGCAACCACTCTAGTATTCTTGCCCTGGGAAATCCCATGGACAGAGGAGACTTGCCCTGGAAATCCTATGAGTTGCAAAAGAGTCAGACCCAACTGAGCAACTAAACAAGTACTAAAAACTAGGATAATAATGGAATTTCCTAAGAAATAGGTAAATCTGAAAAAGAGGGGAAAATTGAAGATAGAGCTGTAGGGCTTTCTGATATTTTGAGATCCAATAAGGGGAAGAAACAAGTAGACAGGAGGACGAAAAGGTGATGAGAAAAAAGTTGAAAATAAAACTAGGTACATGTTGTGTTGGGAAGAAATCTAGAGAACAAGAGTTTCAGGGAAGGTCTGCTGCGTCCACTGATGCTGAAAGATGGTTTTAAAATGAATTACAGAACCGAGCATCATCTTCCGAAAGACTAATGTTTTTATAACATTAGTACAAGAAATACCTATTCAGCATTGGGCTGGAGGTTCCAGTGGAATGATCTAAGCCAGGATAGTAGCTGAGAAAGCAGAGACACACAGTAGGTGAGAAATGAAACAGGAACTACGGGTGAAGTTAAGGGACATTTGAGTACTAAGAAGGAACAATTAGAATGATCAAGTAGGTGAAGAGGAGAGAAAGCGAGAAATTCTAGGAGTCAGGGGGGAATTGTTGTTCAGTTGCTAAGTCCTCTCTAACTCTTAGAACCCAATGGACTGTGGCCATTCATATGCGAATGCGTGGCGGATCATTCCAACTGTTTTGGGGGGGGGGCAGAACTGTCCCGGTGCCTCTGGGTGTATTGTTCAGCTAGCTGATTGGGCATCAAGGTCTAGTCTGCCATCATGGACCCATTTGATCTAGTCACTTTGTGTTGTGTCCTTGGGTTATGTCATTCCTTCAAAAGTTATGCCCCATCGCCTTCCTCCTGTTACACAGCCATTTACAAGAGTGAAGAAACACTGTAGAATCTCAAGTGAAAGAAATGATAAGCTGTCAGTGATCCATCTATATGGATATCGAGGTTGTGAAGAATGATAATAAATGTAAAGGTGAATAAAAGATAGGTAATTCCTGGGAATCCCTGGTGGTCCAATGGTGAGGACTCGGGACTCTCACTGCACAGGGCCCAGGTAAATCCCTGTTAGGGGAACTGAGGTCACATGAATTGGGCGGAACAGCCAAAAACAAAAATGATAGTGATCCAGGTAAAAAAGACCCCCTTGACTGTTCTCCTTGATTCAGTGCCTCCCACATCCACAGCCCTGGATGACTCCGTGGGGGTTTCTGGTTAGCCCCGACTAGGAGCCAGAAAATATTTCAAAGGGGAAGAGAACAGCTGGGCATTAGATGGTTCTCCACTAGCATCCCTTACCTGGGTGATGCTTATACACTATCCCGAAGTGTGGAGACCCTGACACTCAGAATCCAGTTATTACTTCACTATGTAAAATGAGCTCACAGTGTAGTATTACCAATATTATTTCTTTTGTGATTCTTTTTTTTTTTTTTTAAGATTTATTTATTTACTTTTTATTTTTGGACGGGGGTTGGGTTGGGGAGGGAGCGGAGTGGGCGGGCCACTTCTATTGGTCTTTCATTTCTCTATTTTCATCCATCTTTGTTCTTTGGCTGCTGTGGGCCTCCCATCGCGGTGGCATCTGTCACTGCAGAGCACCGGCTCTGGGTGCATGCGCTCCAGAGCTCCGGCTCAGCAATTGGACACATCAGTCCAGCCGCTCCGCGGCACGTGGGATCTTCCCAGGCCAGGGATCGAACCGGCGCCCCTTGCACTGCAAGGCGGTGTCCTTACCCACTGGACCACCAGGGGAAGCCTGTGATTCATTTTTATAAAAATGGAACTGTAAATGATTTTTTAATTTTTAAAATGAATGCCTTGAATGCTTTTGATTTTGTTTCTTTTGCTTTTCCCCTGACAGGTTGAGCTAAATATACCCAAGAAGCAATTCTTTCTTGCTAAGGAACATCTGCTTGTTTCCTTCTGGCGGTGGGGGGAATATCTATAGTTTTAATATGTGCTTTATATGCTTTCCCTGCATTATTCCTTCTATTAAATGATGTTGTTGTTGTTGAGTCAGCAAGTCATGTCTGACGCTCTTTGACCCCATGGACTATAACACTCCAGGCTCCACTATCTCTGGGAGTTTGCTTAAATTCATGGCCATTGAGTCAATGATACCATCTAGCCATCTCATCCTCTGCCGCCCCCTTCTCCTTTTGCCTTGAGTCCTTCCCAGCATGAGGCCTTTTCCAATGAGCAGGCTGCTTGCATCAGGTGGCCAAAGTATTATCTATATAAAAAATTCATAGTAACAATAGACTCAGAGTTGTTAATTTATTTAAATGACATGATACAGAACTAAGATAAATGCACTAGGATCCTGAAATGTGGGTGAGTCTTGTTGCCTGGTTTAAAGGAATGTCTCCTTCCATGGGATAGAGGAGGCACTGATTTAAAGGAGGAAGAGACAGAGACAAGAGAAAGACACTCAGAATCCAGTTATTACTTCACTATGAAAAGCTCACAGTGTAGTATTACCAATATTATTTCTTTTGTGATTCTTTTTTTTTTTAAGATTTATTTATTTACTTTTTATTTTTGGACGGGGGTTGGGTTGGGGAGGGAGCGGAGTGGGCGGGCCACTTCTATTGGTCTTTCATTTCTCTATTTTCATCCATCTTTGTTCTTTGGCTGCTGTGGGCCTCCCATCGCGGTGGCATCTGTCACTGCAGAGCACCGGCTCTGGGTGCATGCGCTCCAGAGCTCCGGCTCAGCAATTGGACACATCAGTCCAGCCGCTCCGCGGCACGTGGGATCTTCCCAGGCCAGGGATCGAACCGGCGCCCCTTGCACTGCAAGGCGGTGTCCTTACCCACTGGACCACCAGGGGAAGCCTGTGATTCATTTTTATAAAAATGGAACTGTAAATGATTTTTTAATTTTTAAAATGAATGCCTTGAATGCTTTTGATTTTGTTTCTTTTGCTTTTCCCCTGACAGGTTGAGCTAAATATACCCAAGAAGCAATTCTTTCTTGCTAAGGAACATCTGCTTGTTTCCTTCTGGCGGTGGGGGGAATATCTATAGTTTTAATATGTGCTTTATATGCTTTCCCTGCATTATTCCTTCTATTAAATGATGTTGTTGTTGTTGAGTCAGCAAGTCATGTCTGACGCTCTTTGACCCCATGGACTATAACACTCCAGGCTCCACTATCTCTGGGAGTTTGCTTAAATTCATGGCCATTGAGTCAATGATACCATCTAGCCATCTCATCCTCTGCCGCCCCCTTCTCCTTTTGCCTTGAGTCCTTCCCAGCATGAGGCCTTTTCCAATGAGCAGGCTGCTTGCATCAGGTGGCCAAAGTATTATCTATATAAAAAATTCATAGTAACAATAGACTCAGAGTTGTTAATTTATTTAAATGACATGATACAGAACTAAGATAAATGCACTAGGATCCTGAAATGTGGGTGAGTCTTGTTGCCTGGTTTAAAGGAATGTCTCCCTTCCATGGGATAGAGGAGGCACTGATTTAAAGGAGGAAGAGACAGAGACAAGAGAAAGACAGAGACTCAGAGACCAAGACAGACAGAAATCAGGATATAGTCTCAGAAAAATAGGTCCACATATTGGGAGAAATGCTTATACTGTGGATGCTTTCCCAGACACTTCTTGGCTAATATGAAATCTGTGGACCCATCAGCTAACAGGCTGGAAAATTCTCTTTAGGGCCATGGTGTTCTCCCCCGCCCCCCAAGGCTGTACCTGTGTGGTTTCATTGAAGAGTTTCTTGAGCAGACGTTGTCGGAAACTCAGGGAGAAGGCGCCAAGGGTTTCTTAGAAATGTATTTCATGGTACGGTATCAAGGGAGAGCATTTATTTTGGATGTGGTTCCACAGGAGAACTGAGGTGTTGTGGGGAAACTTGGGTTTTTTCCCCCACATATAATGTTCGTGGTCCTAAATTAATTATAAACCAAAAATTATCATGCTACCAAAAGTTAAATGGAAATACCTTAGTGTTTCTCTTCTCCTTTTCAAAATTCTTCAGGACTTGGCTATGAACAAATCCCACTCCCACTTATCAAAGGATCCACTGTGTGTTAATTAGGTTACTCAAAGGAGAATTCTTTTTCTTTCCCTTCTCTGTTTGATCTCTCCTAAAGCAACACCACAGGAAGAAATTGCACCAGATTCAAAAATCGACAAAATAAATTAATCTCCAAATAATGCTCTAGCATTCAGAGAATTGAGCTAGTATTTGAGGGGAAAGGACTCTACTCTGAAGAAAACAACTAAAATATCAAAGTCTTCTTCCTTCTGTGAGGCACCTTCTAGGGCAGAGTGGGAAGTAGGAAGCTCTTGTCTTCTTTGCCCCCATTCATGGTCCTGGGGAGGCACTCACGTGTGCTCCAAGGGGAGGGAGAGTCTTGAATTCACCCCCACTTGACATTGCACACAGTCCCTTACTAGTGATTTGCATTAATGGGTAAAAAAGGAGGGCGGAAGATATTAGTGAGTCTAGAGAGAGGATAGATTCAGCTGTTTCAGTTGGGTCTTTGGAGTCTCTTATTTCAATATGACTTTTTGTATTTCTCGGTTTAAAGGAATGTCTCCTTCCAAGGGATAGAGGAGGCACTGATTTAAAGGAGGAAGAGACAGAGACAAGAGAAAGACAGAGACTCAGAGACCAAGACAGACAGAAATCAGGATATAGTCTCAGAAAAATAGGTCCACATATTGGGAGAAATGCTTATACTGTGGATGCTTTCCCAGACACTTCTTGGCTAATATGAAATCTGTGGACCCATCAGCTAACAGGCTGGAAAATTCTCTTTAGGGCCATGGTGTTCTCCCCCGCCCCCCAAGGCTGTACCTGTGTGGTTTCATTGAAGAGTTTCTTGAGCAGACGTTGTCGGAAACTCAGGGAGAAGGCGCCAAGGGTTTCTTAGAAATGTATTTCATGGTACGGTATCAAGGGAGAGCATTTATTTTGGATGTGGTTCCACAGGAGAACTGAGGTGTTGTGGGGAAACTTGGGTTTTTTCCCCCACATATAATGTTCGTGGTCCTAAATTAATTATAAACCAAAAATTATCATGCTACCAAAAGTTAAATGGAAATACCTTAGTGTTTCTCTTCTCCTTTTCAAAATTCTTCAGGACTTGGCTATGAACAAATCCCACTCCCACTTATCAAAGGATCCACTGTGTGTTAATTAGGTTACTCAAAGGAGAATTCTTTTTCTTTCCTTCTCTGTTTGATCTCTCCTAAAGCAACACCACAGGAAGAAATTGCACCAGATTCAAAAATCGACAAAATAAATTAATCTCCAAATAATGCTCTAGCATTCAGAGAATTGAGCTAGTATTTGAGGGGAAAGGACTCTACTCTGAAGAAAACAACTAAAATATCAAAGTCTTCTTCCTTCTGTGAGGCACCTTCTAGGGCAGAGTGGGAAGTAGGAAGCTCTTGTCTTCTTTGCCCCCATTCATGGTCCTGGGGAGGCACTCACGTGTGCTCCAAGGGGAGGGAGAGTCTTGAATTCACCCCCACTTGACATTGCACACAGTCCCTTACTAGTGATTTGCATTAATGGGTAAAAAAAAAGGAGGGGGCGGAAGATATTAGTGAGTCTAGAGAGAGGATAGATTCAGCTGTTTCAGTTGGGTCTTTGGAGTCTCTTATTTCAATATGACTGTAGGGATGGGATGTGTAGAATTTCTCTGTTCTTCATCTTGTTATTTGTATCATGAACTTTAAGGGTTTTTTCTAAATTGAGTTTTACTTTTTTTTTTTTTTGACTGCATCAGGCCTTAGTTGAGGCATGTGGGATCTAGTTCCCTGACCAGAGATGGAACCTGGGCCTCCTGCCCTTGGAGCTCAGATCTCAGCCACTGGACCACCAGAAGTCCTCCCACAGAGGTCTCATGAGGAGACCACTGGACCACAAGAAGTCCTCCCACAGAGGTCTAGTGAGGAGAGGCCATCTTTCTCATTTCACCTTCGTGCGTAGCTCTCATCTCTCCTTCTTTCCATGGAAGGAATTATGTATGTCAATTCCAAAACTGAGTGTTCCAAAACACCAACCTGAAGAAAAGCAGTCTTTTGCAAATCTGGCTCCTTCACAATTTCCCTACCAGAGGTACTTACTTTGGCTTTTGAAGATTTTTCTATGTGCGAGTCTAGCCTTAAGTGAACGTCCCGTTTGTTTCCACAAAGTGCCTAATTAGCTGAATGAATGAAAATGCAGTCATAAATTTAAAAACAAAATGCTCAGGAATAATCTTTGATTCTAATAATTTAGCTCTAGATACTTAGTAATTCCTTCATAATACTTAATTAAGGAGTGGGTGGTGTATCTTGTATTGATACATGCTCAGTCATGTCTCAGTCTTGGTGACCCTATGGCCTGTAGCCGACCAGGCTTCTCTGTCCGTGGGATTCTCCAGGCCATAATACTGGAGTGGGCTGCCATGCCCTCCTCCAGGGGATCTTCCCCACCCAGAGATAGAACCCACATCTTTGGCAGTCACCTGCATTGGCAGGGGCATTCTTTACCACTAGCACTGGCTGGAAAGCCCTTATAGAGTAATTTTCAGAAAACCATAGAACCACATTCTAGATTGTATCTTTCCTGGGAGGCACTCACGTGTGCTCCAAGGGGAGGGAGAGTCTTGAATTCACCCCCACTTGACATTGCACACAGTCCCTTACTAGTGATTTGCATTAATGGGTAAAAAAAAAGGAGGGGGCGGAAGATATTAGTGAGTCTAGAGAGAGGATAGATTCAGCTGTTTCAGTTGGGTCTTTGGAGTCTCTTATTTCAATATGACTGTAGGGATGGGATGTGTAGAATTTCTCTGTTCTTCATCTTGTTATTTGTATCATGAACTTTAAGGGTTTTTTCTAAATTGAGTTTTACTTTTTTTTTTTTTTGACTGCATCAGGCCTTAGTTGAGGCATGTGGGATCTAGTTCCCTGACCAGAGATGGAACCTGGGCCTCCTGCCCTTGGAGCTCAGATCTCAGCCACTGGACCACCAGAAGTCCTCCCACAGAGGTCTCATGAGGAGACCACTGGACCACAAGAAGTCCTCCCACAGAGGTCTAGTGAGGAGAGGCCATCTTTCTCATTTCACCTTCGTGCGTAGCTCTCATCTCTCCTTCTTTCCATGGAAGGAATTATGTATGTCAATTCCAAAACTGAGTGTTCCAAAACACCAACCTGAAGAAAAGCAGTCTTTTGCAAATCTGGCTCCTTCACAATTTCCCTACCAGAGGTACTTACTTTGGCTTTTGAAGATTTTTCTATGTGCGAGTCTAGCCTTAAGTGAACGTCCCGTTTGTTTCCACAAAGTGCCTAATTAGCTGAATGAATGAAAATGCAGTCATAAATTTAAAAACAAAATGCTCAGGAATAATCTTTGATTCTAATAATTTAGCTCTAGATACTTAGTAATTCCTTCATAATACTTAATTAAGGAGTGGGTGGTGTATCTTGTATTGATACATGCTCAGTCATGTCTCAGTCTTGGTGACCCTATGGCCTGTAGCCGACCAGGCTTCTCTGTCCGTGGGATTCTCCAGGCCATAATACTGGAGTGGGCTGCCATGCCCTCCTCCAGGGGATCTTCCCCACCCAGAGATAGAACCCACATCTTTGGCAGTCACCTGCATTGGCAGGGGCATTCTTTACCACTAGCACTGGCTGGAAAGCCCTTATAGAGGGTAATTTTGCAGGATTCCTCAAAGGCCTTACAAGTGCTCCGTTGATTCTGTAATCCACATTCTAGATTGTATCTTTCTAGAACATAACAAGAGTTACTTACACATGCAGGCATGTTCAGAAAAGCTACAAGTTATGCTCATCAAAAAGTATAGCCAATAAACTAAATTAAATACCATTAATAGTAAATTCCATGTCACAGAAAAATATTTTTATGATATGGGGAGATGCTCAGAATACGTAATTAACTTGAAAGCTATTTTGAAACAGATGAGAGAGTTTGGCCTGCTTTTAAGGAACAGAGACTCTCTGCCGGTCACCATGAGATTCTAGCATATCTGTGTGTTCAGCCACTCTTAACAATGGACTCTGAAAATATTATTTTAAGCAATTTTTCCCCAAATTATAGGCTCAGTGGTAAAAATCTATCTGCCAGTGTAGGAGACACTAGGTTTGTGGGTTCGATCTCTGGGTCAGGAAAACCCCCTGGAGGAGAAAATGGCAACCCACTCTAGTGTTCTTGCCTGCAAAGTCCATGAACAGAGAAACCTGCAGGGGGCTACAGTCCATGGGGTCACAAAGAGTTGAATGTGATGTAGCGACTGAGCATGCATACAGTTACTCTTTACTCAGAAAAAGTTAATACGTGTCCTGTTGACGGTCCGGTGGTTAAGATGCCGTGCTTCCAAAGCAGTGGGCACAGGCTCCATTCCTGGTCGAGGAACTGAGATCCTACAGTATGATCAAAACCTTAAAAATACGCTTTCAATTAAAAAGCCATATTGGGAAGTGGCAGTAGCATTTGATGATTCCATTTTAGACATGGAATCCAGTTGGGCAGTAGAAATTCATGAGGAGAAATTCTCATGACCTGTCTGACTCGGGAGTCTCCACCGGTCTCATCGTAGTTAGCTGACAAAGTTTCAAGACTCTCGTTTAAGCCCTGTGACTTTGGCGCCCTGGCAACTTCTCTGATATATATATATATAGTTTTTTTTTCCTAAGAAATTTCCGCAGTCCCAAGAGGCCCGGGCTTCTCAGGCATCCTCGTGGGGACCTGCCTTTCAGACTCGACACACACCCTGATGTAGGTCAGATGATGCGCGGGGCCGCCTGTCCCACATGCTGGCTTCTGCCCCAACAGTCAGCCTTTCCTGCATTCGGGGCTCTGGGGAATATCATAAATGCTGCTTGTGAAATTATCTACCCTCAGAAAATGCGTTTCTGCCTCTGGGAATTGTCTCCTCTCCTCGGGGAGCATGCAGGGCCTGGTCAAGACTGTACTCTCCAGTATGTTATAATTTCCTATTCTCAGACCTGTAACCGTAAAGTGAAAAATTACACAACACCGTCATCTTGTCTAAAGCAATCCAAGTATATGGCTAGAAACCAAGGGATGGAGTCAGGAAAACAGTTTAATTTTGTCCTTTTTTTACACACGTTCACATTTGGCTTTTTAAATTCTCTTCTTGCAGCCGGAAAGTACAGCTCGTAGTGTGACAGCAGAAACCCCGTAACCCCACTGTGCTTGTGGAGGCTCGTCCCGAAGGTTTTTAGGGCAATGAAAAACCCACATATATACCCAGCAGCCCATAACTTGGCTTAGGCAACAGGGCTACTGCTGACTGGTAGTTTTTCCTGTATTTACGTGTCCTTGTAAGATGCAGAAAAAAAAAAATAAACAGATAGATAGATTAAAAATGGACCTTCCGCGCCGCCACATTTGGCCATTCCTAACTGAGCCCTCTGGCTCTTCCTGCAATGGGAGGGCCCGGCAAAGATAATAAATAAGCCCATGGAGGGGCGCACCTTCTCGTGCCCTGACAGTGTTTCAGCTTCTACCCCGCGGCAGAAGACTCAGGTTCACTTTTATCATTATTGTAGCTGGCAGTCATTTAGATAATTATCCAGTGCTTATTAAGAAGCTTAATTAAATTATTTACAACGCTGACCTCCCTCCGCAGTTCATGCCTTAAAATTCCTCATGGAAGGATGATTCTATTTCATGAAGGAGAGAGGCGAGAGGTGAACAGAGTAGATTTCTACTTAGGCTGGAAATGAACTCTAGCATCCCCTGCTTCTGGTTCTGCTTTTGCTTGCAGTTGCGTTTGGGACGCAAGGAAATGTAGACGAATCATATCGTTGTCAGAGTTGATTTCTCTTGCCTTCCTGTGAAGATGTCAGCAGGCATTTGTCCTTCCCGATGGACTTGGCTATGCCAAGGGGGAAGGGAGGGCTGGGTCTTCTCTTTCCATGTAGAATGAGATTCTTCCATTTTTCTAAGGTTTAAAAAGAAAATACATCTTAGGATAAACCTGGGTCTTCCCCCTGAATGTTCTAATGGCCAATGACTCAGGAAGAACATTTTGAAATGTTTCATTGTCTTTGTTGCGGTCCTAGTGACAGTAATTGAAAACTGGAAAAAAAAAAAGGGAAAGAAAAGGTCTTCTCTTGTATTCGAGCTTCCCTGGTGGCTCAGATGGTAATAATCTGCCTGCAGTGCAGGAGACCTGGGTTTGATCCCTGGGTTGGGAAGATCCCCTGGAGAAGGGAAAGGCTACCCACTCCAGGATTCTTGCCCGGAGAGTCCCATGGCTGGTCCATGGGTCGCAAAGAGTCAGGCATGACTGAATGGCTTCACTTTCGCTTTTCTCTTGTATTCTGCTCTACAGCAGTTTGCTGAATGAGGGCATAGAGTGATTTGGTGTGTGCTCTCCATAAATACGCCTAAGACTGGAGTTAACTACATGGTCCTGCCTTGTCCATTCCAATCTTTCATAATGTGGGTGGTGGTTTGAAAACATATCTTCTGGATAAAAGTTTATTCCATGTGTCCTGTCCCACCAGGGTTGACTTTTTATCTCTCACTTAACAAAACACAGAGTACTTTCAGGAAGATGCTGTGCTGGATTCCGTTCAGTGGCTGATTTATTTTTCCTTGCCATGCCCTGGTGACACAAATTTGTGGGTTAATTCTTCAAACATCTGAAGCTATAGAAACTTAACACATCTGCAGATGATACTGAAGGGAAAAATGACTCTCACTTACGTGCCGCTCATTAACTTCTGTAATAATGGGAGTTCATCAAATAGAACTGTTTATCTACTTCAAGGCAATACTGAAATGCCACTTATGTCTTGTCTTCATCTTCTTGGGTACTATGCCAATGACCATTCATGACCAGCGTGGCTCCACCACAAAACCAGTAGGCAGTCTGCTTTTAGAACTCAAAATTTTAATAAGGCACACTGATCAGTGATTCTAAATATGTTCCATAGCTGTTTCTTTTTGTACAGTGTCTTCTAAGTAGTAAATCTGAGCAGAATAAATGGGTTAAATATATAAAGGCATGACGCTTCCCAGGTGGCTCAGTGGTAGAGAATCTGCCTGCAGTGCAGGAGACCTGGGTTCAGTCCCTGGGTCAGGAAGATCTCCTGAAGGAGGAAATGGCCACCCACTCCAGGATTCTTGCCTGGAGCATCCCATGAACAGAGGAGCCTGGCAGGTTACAGTTCAGGGGGTTGCAACGAGTCGGACACAACTGAGCACACACACGCACACACACACATATTAAGGATTATTTAAAGGTAATGCTCGCCAAGTGTCTGCAAAGCTAGCTCTTCCACATTTTCTTCCCCCTTGCTGATCGCTCCCTGATCTTCCTGAGAGATTCATTTTAAGACCACAGCTGCACATCAGGAAGAGTCAGGAGACCTCATGAGATATTTATATGAAGACTCAGGTTTTCAGCATGCTGAGTTTCCAGACTTGAAGAGCTGGAGCACACCCCATTGCCATGTATAAGTGTATACGACCTATTCCATCCCCAACACGTCATGGAAGAAGCCTGCTGTAAGTGATTAAACGTGAAAGTGGCCGTCAGCCTGAGAGCTCGCAGTAGCTGCCTCTTCCCGGCCTCCCTGACTCCAGCCTCTTCCTGTTCCCAGCCTGGCCCACATTCTCCTGCCAGAGTAAACTTCCTGGTGGTGCAGAGAACCCAGTTTGAGCCCAAACCCTGTCTGGGCTCGGCGTCCACACGGAGGGACAGTTACGATAAGATGTTTATCTGTACGAGGGCACAGGCAGCCTTTGGGAGAAAGTCCTCTTGAGGGAAAAAGATAATTGGAAAGCTGCATGAGGTAACAAGACCTGAGCTGCCTGCCGGAGGTTGAGGGATGGTTATGAGTTCATCCGGGAGCCTATGATTATTCTCCTGGCTTTCGAGTTTTCATCCAGAGGAAAGCTATGGGGATAAAGTAAGGAGAAACATCATATGGAAGTTCCTGTCTACCTTCAGAACAAAACAACCATCAACGGATGTGCTGCCAACTGAGGGGAACTCCTCAGCAGGACCGCAGTTATTTGCCTTCCTTGCTCTGCAGCCCACAGGAGTCAAAGGGTGTTTCTACCCATAGAACCCAGAGTGCTCTGAAAGTCTAGCTTTTCTCTGAAAATAGAAAGCTATCCGAGATAAGGAGACACACAGGGACAGGGGAAGGCCCTGGGTTCCTCCGACAGGACTGGCTCTCCAGAAGGGATGCACCGAGCAGAGGATGCTCCCCAAGACGGCGAGAAATACTTGATACAGCTTTAGAGGGTGTGGAAGTAATTTTTTTTATATATTGGTCTTTCATTTACTTATTTTCATCCATCTTTGTTCTTTGGCCTGTGCAGGCCTCCCGTAGCGGTGGCCTCTGTTGTCGCAGAGCACCAACCCTGGGTGCATGCGCTCCAGAGCTCCGGCTCAGTAGTTGAACACATGGGTCCAGCCGCTCAGTGGCACATGGGATCTTCCCAGGCCAGGGATCGAACCAGCGCCCCTTGCACAGCAAGGTGGTGTCCTTACCCACTGGACCACCAGGGAAGCCCGGAGTGGAAGTAATTTTTTAAGATTATTGATTTATTTATTTGGGCTGTGCAGGGTCTTCATTGCTGTGTGCGGGCTTTCTCTAATTGAAATACACCAGCTTCTCATTACAGTGGCTTCTCTTGTTGGGGAGCATGGGCCTGAGGGTGGGCCGGCTCAGTTGCCTCGCATGTGGGATCTTCCTGAACCAGAAATCAAGCCCATGTCCCCTGCATTGCAAGGTGAACTCTTAACCGCTGGGCCAACAGGGAAGCCTGGAGCTGAGAACCCAGTCAGTGTGTGGAGGAAGAGAGGGGCATGGCCACTTAAAAATTGCAAAATATTTAAGTCCTATGGAAAATTTAGAAAACACTAATATCCAGTCGCCTCTGACCTAGGTAAAAGATGCTAATAGTTTGCCATATTTGCTTGAGATCCTCATTTTACAGTTTTTTCTATTTAAAAAATAAAACATTATAATTCATTATCTAACACAGTATATCTCTGTTCCTTTTTACTTCCCTGTAGGTAATTATCATCAGAAAACTGACATATGTGAATCCATTCATGCTTTGCTTTTTAAATTTGAATAATAGTATACACAAGTTTCAAAACATTGACGTTTTTTGAAAAATGCTCAATCTAGTTCTTTTGTTTAAAATGTTGTCTAGTATGCCATCACTTAAGTGAACGGTGACCCACTGATGTGTTTGAGATGCCGTGTGCTGTATATGCTTAGTCACCCAGTCACGTCTGACTCTCTACAGCCATAGGCTCTTCTGTCCGTGGGATCCTCCAGGCAAGAATTCTGGAGTGGGTCGCCATGCCCTCTGCCAGGGGATGTCCCCACCCAGGTCTCCAGCACTGCAGGCAATTTCTTTACTAGCTGAGCCTCCAGGCCAGTATGCTTTTATTGTTGTTTACAGCAAACTTTCTACACACAGGTTCATGGTACACTTGCCATGTTCATAATATTCCAGACAATGTTACTGTTCTGGGTGAAACACAGCACAAACCATTCAGCCTGGGATGTGGATTTGGCCACTTTGATACGTTTTTCCTTCCTGTCTTCCCTGAAGTACAGCAGACCCTGCCCATGAGACTCAAATGGCCATTTCATAGACTTTTCTGCTACTGGTGTGTCTACAAGCCTTTCTCCTGTCTGGAACACCTGCCTCAGGTCAACACCACCATCCGTTCAGAGAATCACAGTTCAGTTTTGAAGCACTGATTTTCGCTTTAACTTCAGCTTGCCGTCATTCTTCCATCGTCTGTGTTTTCATGTTTCATCTAGATGGTAGATTTGTCAGGTCTCGCCTTCCATGTCCATTATACCACCTCTGTGCTTTTCCAGACTTTTGTCTCTAGGTCATCCTTGGATCATTGACACTGTAAAAATAAATGAATTCATCCATGAAAACAGTAAAAAAAAAAAAAAGTAAATGCTCAATTAAATTGACAGGAGGTATTAACAGTGCATCTGAACTTGGTCTCTGCTGTTCAGAAGTCAGAGCCAATGACTTTACTATTCATGACCTCAGCTGGCCTCCCTAGGATTGTAACAGGATGTCAAGTATGTGTGCATGTGCATATGTATGTATGTGCGTACGTATTTATGTATGTACGTATGTGTGTATGTATGAATTCAGTCATATTCGACTCTTTGCAGCCCCATGGGCAGTAGCCCCCCAGGCTCCTCTGTCCATGGGCTTCTCCAGGCCAAGAGTACTGGGGTGGGCTGCCCTTTCTTGCTCCAGAGGATGCCAGCGGGCCCTGGTGGAAACATTCAGTCCACAGCATCACAGGACACTGCTTCAGTCAAGGGCAAGGTGCAGAAGAAAACATTTTTTGTCTCAGAATAGAGCCTGTGTGTCTGTGTGTGTTCGTGCATGCATACATTCCTCGGTCACATACTTCACTGTGGTTAAGAGCCATTCAGATGGTAATGTAGAGGCCTGCTCTAGATGGAGCTGGCTTGAGTCAGAGAAAACCCTCTTTGCCAGGAGAGAAATCCTGGAATGACAGGTGGAGACTCAGGCACGCATCCTTGTCCCCGTCCAGATTGCAGGCATCTCTGCTGAGAGCCGAAGCCCACTGCTCCATGAGAAAGAAAATCACTCGGCTCCCCCAGCCTTTTGCGTCCAATTTATGTCCAATTTGCAGACTTTCAACATTGCAATCTCACAGTTCATAAAATCAAGCTCAGCCTGGGCTAAGTCTCCAGGTAATGGATTTAGGATCACGGGAGGTGTTAGCTGCAGTTCGTGATGGGTAACTTTCTTGTTAACTAAAGTCTCTTTAGCTAAATGAGTTCCAGGTTTAAGTCTCCCTTCTTTCTTTTTTTTGGCAGGGGTTTGGGGGATGGGGGTGGGGTGGGTACAGAACTTTATTAGGCTGCGCGTGGAGAGCTTTTCATTGCAAAGGCAACAGGAAAAAAAAAATTGGGATAAGCCAGTCTTTGTATAAACGGAAGGTGGTGAAAGGAAAGCTGTGTATGGGGGCTGGAGGATCAACCCTCCGGCTCCACTCGGCTAGGCAGGGGCTCCGGGAGGCGGCCCGGTGCTCACGGCGGAGCCAGGCCATTTCCGCAGGTAACCAAGCGCTGCGGGGAGACAGAAACCGCAGGTGGAGGGGGCCGGAGGCGGGCGCGGTGGACCCGGGGCGACTCTCACCCGCTCCCGGGCCCTTGCGCTCAGCAGCCAAGTCCCTTTCACGCACTGCCTGGAGGGACTTCTCATCAGTACGCCATTGTTGAAGGCAGGTCAGTTGGATATTCTAGGCGTGTGAGCGTGTGTGCATGCCCACACCACCCCGGAATGCGCGTCTGCGCTCGCACGACCGACCGAGGATCTGTTCCAGGAGCCTGGAGGGAAACGACCCTTCCAAGCGCTGCGGTTCCTCGACTGTCCGTCTCGGGAGTCGGGTTAATTGGATGTCTGTGTTTTTAGAACAAGTCATTTATTGAGTCTCTCCACTTAAAACTCTAATGAAATGCTCTTTAATTTGGGCTGGTATTCTTTAAACCAAGACGAGCCACTTCTAGATTTGATTTCTTTGAAAAATCACTTCCCCTATAAACGTGGTTCGGCAGCCCGCACGTCGGCGCTCACCTGTGTTCTCCCATCTCTTAAACTCTTAACGGATCTTTCTAGCTCCCAGCGCCGGGTTGGTTTTCCCCTGGGTCTTCCTGGTTCCTTCTGAAACTTTCCTGTCTTTTCGGGTCTCTCAGAGAGCATGGTCAGATAACCTCCTTTAGATAAACAAGGACTGTTCCCATCTGGGAGTTTTTAGCACAAGTGTGGGTTTCCCTTGGTCTCCTTTTGTTGCATAGAATGAAAATGCTCTGCTGTTTCATATATGTGTTTACAGATCATAGTTTCTCCTATGGTAGGGAGAGTGTTGCCCCGAACCAGTATGGACATTGTATACATTGTTTATTTCAAGACAAAGAAATGAGAGACAGCCTGTTATGGTCATATAGGGTTTACACACACACACACACACACATGCACACTTGCCATTTCTCTTTTTCATCTGGCTGGCCCCTGAGGACAGAGCTGTTCCTGCTTGAAGTGGGGGCGGCCCTGTCCTACTCTGCCTGGCTCCCCAGAGGTGAAGTGGTGACCGCCTAAGGGCTGGCCAGTTGGCTCCCTGCCTTGGGCCTTGTGAATCACAGGTTTCCGTCAAAGGATCCACCACCACGCAGGGACTCAGTTTCAGTGCCCGGGTCTACGACCTTAAAGGGCAATGAAGCTGAAATATGAATGGGAAATTTTAAATCACCTTATATTCTTGTGCCCTGGAGGCTGGCTCACTCAGAACCTGGCCTCAGGGCTCCTGTCTTCTGGAGGGAAGCCCTGAGCCAAATGTGGCATTCTGGGTGAGAATGGTGGGTTACCGGAACCCGAACACCTCCTCCTGCCGCGTGCTCCGAGCTGCCCGGAGCTCACCTTTACAAGCCAAACGTCAGCAAACGTCTACACAGGAAGGCTGGGATGGTCCTGCGGCAGGAGCGGTATCCTATTTTTAGAAAAAGGTGGGGGATTCCTAGGTGTTCGGGGTTTGGCAAACAAATTCAAAATATGTTCGATTTGGAAATGCAAAGGACACCCTGTCCCCAAGATACTTGTCTTTTATTCCTATTAACAGCATAAAATGTGTTTCAAAACACACTACTGCTTTTAAGGCATCGAAGTTCTATTTGTTCAAAAGGACATCAGTTAAATACGTATTCAGAAAGTATAAGCAGGTTTATCAATAGTTGGAATCAATACAATCAAATTCTTGCTTGTCTATAAAAGAAAGCAAGAGAACCTTGCCTCAAAAAATAATTAGAAGTAGCAGGCATAGGGTTGTTGGTCGCTAGGTATAACTGTAATAAAGAGAGATCAGTTACTTTCCTAAAAATAAAAATTAGCCTCAAATTAAATTGAAATTAGTACATTCAACTAGTACTTACTAGCTGAATGAAGATACTCAACCTTTCTGTGTTTTCCTATTTATCTCTAAAATGCAGCCAGCAATAGTTCCTATTTCAAATAATCATTATAAGACTAACTGACACTGCATCTATAAAACATTCAGCACCAAACCTCCCATAGACTTGACTAATAAATATAACCTGTTCGTCGTAGTAGGTTAAAAATGAAATTAAAGTGATCCCATCCAACACTACCATTAAAATGTCAAGAAAATTCTTAGAAAGATTTCAGGGAAAAAATGTAGGACTAATAAGAAGAAAATTACTACACTTTACTATAGGATATCAAATGGACTCTGACTAATGAAATATGCTATCTTTATAAGTTAGGAGGCTCAATATTACAGTGATATTAGCGTATATACAATCCACTGATTGACGAGTTAGTTTGCCGTCTATCAGCTGTTGCATACTGCTGCTTAGTGTATGTCTGTATCTCAATTACATCTCTGTCAACTCAGTGAAGAAATCATTGTGTTGCTTCATTTGTGAAAGGAGATTCTGCATCTTAAAGAAAGAGAACCCACAAGTCCAAACAGCTGATAGTTGGAGGAATCTGAAATTGAATAAAATTGTATAATTTATTTCTAATCTAAAAAATCAATAGGCTCTTTTGAAAGTGTTAGTCGCTCAGTCATGTCAAGCTCTTGTCCAACTCTTTACGACCCCAGAGAGTAGAGCCCACCAGACTCCTCTGTCCATGGGATTCTCCAGGCAAGAATACTGGAGTGGGGTGCCTTTCCTTTCTCCAGGGGATCCTCCTGATCCAGGGATGGAACCCAGGTCTCCTGCATTGCAGGCAGATTCTTTACTGTCTGAGCCACCAGGGAGGCCCCAACGGGACTTTGAAACTGCCTCAGGGGCTCAAAGTTAATCTGGAAAAGATAAATCCGTGAGAGCAGCCAAGGGTACTTCTCAAGCAAAGAACAGCATATGTACGATTGTCTCAACAGGTGTGAAAATGTATTATAAAAACATGAAAGGCTAGACTGATGATACAGAGTAGCATCAAGAAGTACCATCAAGAAGAAATGATGGTCACCTTAGCTTGGATTTGCTTTAAAACTGGTATCTAGGATGCATGTCTTTATCTAGATAACCTGTTGCACAGGGAGAATGGTCTCATGGGTAGGAGCAGACCACCAGGAAGACTGGAAGAAGGGCCAAGGGAGGGCTGATTGAGAGTGCTGCTCACATCAGTGTCCAGATGTGTGCGTGTGTCATGGCGGCTGAGTGGTTTTCCCCAGTGTTCCGTGCAGCCATGGCTGAGGGCGGCCTGGGGCTGCCAGGGAGAGATTCCTGTTTTTGGAGGAAGCACGTTGCAGTCCAGTCCCAGTTCACGGGCAGCCTCAGCAGTGACGAGAGTCTCAAATGGGCTGGAAAGATGTGCTGATGCACAGTGGTCTGAGATACAGTAGAGCAGTTTGTAAGAAAAGCGGCCCTTCAAAAACCCTAAGGAAATTGTGTTTTATTTGATTATAGAGTTAGGAAATCTGGTTAAAAGATGAATAAACGTCAAGTTTCATAAGGTGAAGTTCCAGGTGAAATAATAATGTAAATGGTAGAAAATAAAAATACGAAAGGATTAGAAGAAAATTCAGGTGAGTCGTTTTCCTTTGTTTGCTTTAGTTTTTGTTTTCTAACCAACTTAGGGATGGAGCCATAATATCTAAGGCCAAAAGCCATGGATGAAAATATTATAACTAATTTTTTATAGTTTTTTTAAAGTTAAGCCAAAATAGGTTTTGCTCTTCAAAAGCTGTTTTTTTTTTTTTTTTTCCTGCAGCTAAACAGTTTTATTAAATAAACATCTGAATTTTGACTATTTAGTTGCCAACTACTCAAACGCACCCTCTGTACTAATATACTGCATGTAACATTCTATGTTCAGGACTTAGTAACTGAAATTGATCAAAGAGAGAATCTAAATACCTTTAAATATGTATCTAACACTAGTTTTTTTTTTAAAGATCAAAGTTATATTTATACTCCTAATCTGTGAGATATGTAGATACATGATTTCCTGTCTTAATTTCACTGCTATTCGTATTTGTTTTAATATGGTACTTTGAGACATATCTTTTTTGGTCAGAGTTGGAGAAACTGGTTTGGTGGTGCTGCCCACATTCACAGAAATTAATTTATTTTTGGAGAATGGTAAAGTGAAGAATCTAGACAATCAGCTGAATATTCATTGTCATCACCAGCCTCTAGACCAAATTCCTAAGTTAAGCATGTGCCATCAAAATCCTTTCTGGTCTAAGTTATATTTGATTATTTCTCTACTTGGCTTTTATAATTTGATACAATTTGTATGTTCAGAAAGTGACTTGATTAACAGAGGAGGGCATAAATAGAGTTTTCATAAGCACTTTCATCACTGGGTGCTCTGTGAGATACTCTCAAATGTGTGATGAATCAGGAATTTTCCAATTCGGATGCAAATCAATCTCTTCCCTATAACAGTCTCATTTTTACAATCAAATGGGAGAAAATAGTTTCTAGCCTGAAGTCCTCTAGGAGACACTTTAAGTGGTAGGACCAGATCTAAATAAACAATAAACAATAAAAACAATAAATATAAACAATAAAAAACAAAAACAGGGACTTCCCTGGTAGTCCAATGGTTTAGACTTCAGGCTCCCAGTGCAGGGGCTCTGGCTTGGATCCCTGGTTGGGGAACTCACCCTAACATGTGGCAACTAAGAGCCAAATAAATACATATAAAAAAATAGCAAACAACAGTAGCAGCAGAAGTAACCCTTCAGTTGTGGAATTGTCAGGAGAATGCTATATAGACATAGTCCTACCCACGAACCTGGGACTAAGGAATTCCTCCCATTGATATGTAATAATACGTGGCAGCCTTTTAAAATTTCTTAACATCTTTCTTCATGCATCTGATTTTCGGACCACGTTTCTCTGATATGGATTTCATATTCTGTGGGACCAAAAGTTTCCATCTGTGTTTTGTAAGTGACTTGCTTTTAAACTGCTCTGAGGACTAAGTGAATACAGGTGATAGATCACTAAAACAACTGGAAAATTAGGTGAGAAGGAAATCAACCCCTAATTGATAATCTATTGCAGCAATAACCCAAAGAAACTCATTTATAAAAAAAAATTCCAGGTTTGGGCAGTAGGGAAATCTGATTTTGGATAGAATTTGTGATGCTTTTCTCCATGGGCCTGTATGGAGAGCATCTTTGGGAAATACTCCACAGCTAGAACTTGTTCTGGCTTGTACTTTTTCCTTTCAGACTGTCATGTTCTTTATAAATTTATTTTTTAGTTTAATAGCATGCAAAGACTTATATGTGCAAGGCTGTCATACTTTCCACTGGGTTTCAAAGAAAGAAAGCAGAATGAAGCGTGGTATAAACGTTTATTTCCATCTTCAGCTTTGTGTAACCTTATTTTAGTAGCTCCAGTAACATGCAACCACAGTGACCAACACTTAATTTGGATTACATGACGAAAGCAGGCCAAAAATAGCTCAGAAACAAACAAATCTGGACGTGTGTGTCTGCCATCACATCAGATGTTAACAAGTCACAATTTCTCCTTTGTAGGTTAAAAGAGAGGAGGGGAGAAAGATTACTGAAACCAATTGCTAACAGTATTTGGGCAATCAAGCTTCATTATTCTTTTTTCTCCTATGTGGTGCTATAGTTGCTAAGCAAAATTATAATGAAATGTAATGAAATTATGAATTCAGTTGTGATGCTTTGCTCAGTTCAAATTGCCAGCACTATTACCAGTCAATGGCATTTTTATATAAGGTTTCTTATATGTCCAACTTGTTACAGTCAGTATTTCTGCCCAGATTAGTGAAACTGTAATACACTCCCTCCTGTCTGAACTACTGTGAGAGTCTGATAATAAAGACAGTGGTGGGATAGATTCAATGTTTCTTAAAAGTGTGGTTATCATCTATATTTTCTTTGTACCTATGTATCCACCAACAGCTGTGTTGCTTGTGAGCCTCTGCAAAAAATCTTATAATTGTTTAAAGTTTTACAGCATGCAAAATCATTTTATAGCCATTTCTTTTTATCCTAACCATCATCCATGAATATGCGATGTTTCAAAGCACAATAGGTCTTAGATATTCTGACCCCACATTCAGAACATTTCTAGACTATCCAAATATAATATACATTTCTGCTATACAAAAATACACTGTTAGGGGACTTCCTTGGAGGAGGGGTCAGGGTTCCATGCTTCCACTGCAGGGGGTGTGGGCTTGATCCGTTTTGGGAGAACTAATCCCACACACCACATCGTGCAGCCAGAAAAATAATTAAATAATCTTAGATAAATGACCTCAGCTTTTTACAAATACTTTACCTATGTTGTACTTTACCTATTTAAATGCAGATAGCTGATAGCTGTATATTAGCAAATTGATATAAAAACTAATATATAACTAGGACCTACTTATACCAGGATGCATGTTTCTGTTCCAGTTATATATTTCTATGCATACTCTTAGCAGAACAAGCTGACTGAAAACTTAGTGACTTAAAGTGATAACCCTTTTCTTTATGGGGTCAGGATTCTGCCATTTGGCCAGCGCTTTGCCAGCACAGCCCATCTGCTTCAGGGGCATCAGCTGAGTTTTATGTCTACGCTTCCAGGCCAGCTCACTCCCATGCCTGGCAGGTTGATAACAGGTGGAGCTCTTATGTTAGTAATATTAGGATATCTGCCAGCTCTACAGTTGGTTCACTTCTGAATCAGTTTCTTGGTTCTTCTCCCGTCAACCTCTCTGTATGACGAGCGTCTCCTTACAGCACTGGCTTCTCAGGCTCTTCTAGAGCAGACGCCTCCTAAAGATTAGGCTCAGGACTAACTGTGTTACGTCTGCTACTTTGTATTGGTTACTGTGACTCTCAGGTCCCTCCCTGTTTAAGGGGAGGGGCTACATAAGGGTGTGATTATCAGGAGGTGTGTGGGAGCCATCAATACATCACACAGACACATGTCCTCAAATGTCTATAGCCTTACTTATAGTGACCCTACCCTGGAAATTATCCAGAAGTTTCTCAGTGGATGAACGGCTAAACAAACCACAGTGCGTCTATATGTGTGAGTACTACTCAACAAGATAAAGGAGTAAATGTACCAACTTGGGTTAACGGTAAGGAAACAATGAAAATCGCTCATCTTAAAAGGGTATATGCTACCTGGTTCCATTTATATAATATCCACGAAATACATTTACAGAGATAGAGAATGGGTTAGCTCTTTCCTGGAGTTGGGGAAGGTAGACGTGGCTGTAAACGGGTCATTGGAGGAAGTCTTGTGCTGATGCCATCATGAGTATCTTGATTCTGGTGATGCTTAGAGGAGTTGCTGATGTGATCAGATTGCACAGAGCTCACACACACACTTGAGAGTCTCATGGACTGCTTGGAGGTCAAACCAGTCAGTCCTGAAGGAACTCCACCCTGAATATCTGTTGGAAGGACTGATTATGAAACTGAAGCTCCAGCACTTTGGCCACCTGATGTGAAGAGAGAACTCATTGGAAAAGAGCCTGATACTGGGAAAAAGAGAAGGCAAAAGGAGAAGGGGACGACAGAGGACAAGACAGTTGGATGGCATCACTGACTCAATGGACATAAGTTTGAGCAGACTCTGGGAGAGGGAGGAGGACAGGGAAGCCTGGTGCTCTGCAGTCCATGGGGTCGCAAAGAGTCAGACACAACTGAAGTACTGAACTGAACACACATACACACATACACACGTGCAATTAAATATGTTAAGTCCTAAGATCTGTAGGTTGTACCAAGGTTAATTTCCTACTTGTGAAACTGAGTTCTAGTTTTAGGAGTTCAAGGTATTGGAGGAGGCTGGGGAAAAGGTGTTGGAGACTTCCCTGTACATTTTCTTTGTAATTTCCTATGAAGCTTTTAGTGTTTTAAAATTAAAAGTAAAGAGGAAGAAAATGACCATTGGGTTCAACTAAAGGGTTAGGGGAAATTTGTGGAGTTAGAGGACTTTGGCTTCACCCTTATAATGTTCTAACTCCATGAACTTTGTCTTCTTTAAGTATGATGAGTTCAACACAGATAGAATTTTGTCTGTCTTCAAGTATGGTGATTCCAACACGTAGGAGACAAATGCCACTTAAAAGGTGATCTGTTAACTCACAGATCCCAAGAGGAGGGACCAGGTGCCTTCATTCACGGACCACATGGGAAAGCAAGGTAGCTGCTGTTGTCTCAGTCGGGTCTGACTCACTGTGGGCCCACGTACTGCAGCCCGCCAGGCTCTTCTGTCCATGGGATTGTCCTGGCAGGAATACTGGATGGATTGCCATTTCTTCCTCTTTCCCCCCCCTTTCGGGTTGAACGAGGGAAGGTCGTGGCTGATTGGAAGTCTTGTGCTGATGCCATCATGAGTATCTTGATTCTGGTGATGCTTAGAGGAGTTGCTGATGTGATCAGATTGCACAGAGCTCACACACACACTTGAGAGTCTCATGGACTGCTTGGAGGTCAAACCAGTCAGTCCTGAAGGAACTCCACCCTGAATATCTGTTGGAAGGACTGATTATGAAACTGAAGCTCCAGCACTTTGGCCACCTGATGTGAAGAGAGAACTCATTGGAAAAGAGCCTGATACTGGGAAAAAGAGAAGGCAAAAGGAGAAGGGGACGACAGAGGACAAGACAGTTGGATGGCATCACTGACTCAATGGACATAAGTTTGAGCAGACTCTGGGAGAGGGAGGAGGACAGGGAAGCCTGGTGCTCTGCAGTCCATGGGGTCGCAAAGAGTCAGACACAACTGAAGTACTGAACTGAACACACATACACACATACACACGTGCAATTAAATATGTTAAGTCCTAAGATCTGTAGGTTGTACCAAGGTTAATTTCCTACTTGTGAAACTGAGTTCTAGTTTTAGGAGTTCAAGGTATTGGAGGAGGCTGGGGAAAAGGTGTTGGAGACTTCCCTGTACATTTTCTTTGTAATTTCCTATGAAGCTTTTAGTGTTTTAAAATTAAAAGTAAAGAGGAAGAAAATGACCATTGGGTTCAACTAAAGGGTTAGGGGAAATTTGTGGAGTTAGAGGACTTTGGCTTCACCCTTATAATGTTCTAACTCCATGAACTTTGTCTTCTTTAAGTATGATGAGTTCAACACAGATAGAATTTTGTCTGTCTTCAAGTATGGTGATTCCAACACGTAGGAGACAAATGCCACTTAAAAGGTGATCTGTTAACTCACAGATCCCAAGAGGAGGGACCAGGTGCCTTCATTCACGGACCACATGGGAAAGCAAGGTAGCTGCTGTTGTCTCAGTCGGGTCTGACTCACTGTGGGCCCACGTACTGCAGCCCGCCAGGCTCTTCTGTCCATGGGATTGTCCTGGCAGGAATACTGGATGGGTTGCCATTTCTTCCTCCAGGGAATTTTCCCCACCCGGGCACCAAACCCTAGTCTCTGCATTGGCAGGCAGATTCTTTTTTTGCAGGGGGCAGGAGGGGTGGGTTGGGGAGGAAGGGGGGCGGGGGGGCCACTTCTATTGGTCTTTCATTTATCTATGTTCATCCATCTTTGTTCTTTGGCCCGTGTGGGCCTCCCATCGCGATGGCCTCTGTTGTCGCAGAGCACCGACTCTGGGCGCATGCACCCCAGAGCTCCGGTTCGGCAATTGGACACATTGGTCCAGCCGCTCCGTGGCACGTGGGATCTTCCCAGGCCAGGGATGGAACCCACGCCCCCTGCACCGCAAGGTGGTGTCCCCACCCACTGGACCACCAGGGAAGCCCGGCAGGCAGATTCTTTCCCTTTGAGTCACCAGAGAGGCTCAGGGAACCAACAATCACAAATAATGACTTGCTCCAAATGAGATGGGAGAGCAACATTTCAGGAGCTGTAGAGATGGGAAAGATGAACAGTCCCCCCACCAAATGAAAGAGGCGCCTTGGGAGAGCTCATAGTATTGTTTAGTTTTAGGTAATGTCACAAGTTAAACATGGGCTTGATAAACCCAAAATTAAATAAACTGTGTAAGAAAATCAAGATACAAGTGATCCACGTAAAAGTCAGGAAACGTTATGATTATAGTATATTTTCTGCAATATGATATGCAATTAATTCTTCCTTAACAAAACACGTTGATTAAAATTTCATTATGTCAACAGCTCACAATAACCCCAAACCCAGGAAACTTCTTTCTTTTCACTTACTGAAGTCTTTATAATTAATTCTGGATTTATGTCATTTGCTGGTCAATGTTACAGTCACCTTACTAACTACTTCAGCAATTTGAGAGCTGTCGAAACTCACAGGAACCACTGAAGCCGGGGTGCTAACCCCACTTCTAATCGAATCCTCATTTTTGTGCAGTTTAATTTTCCCATGCTGCGGCATTTTCTTTTAGCCAGCTAATTAAAAGTTAATGTCTTCATTTTATGCACAACAGTAATTCTAAGTTTAGATTTTGGCTAGACAGATGTGGTGGCGTAAGTCGGTACAATACACAGCCTGGTAACACATTTTTTAATTATTTTTTTCAGATTCAGTGATTTTGCAGTGATTGAGAAACCTGAAGTATTAGATGATTGTTGTTTTAGTCACCAAGTCGTGTCCAATTCTTTGAGGACTCCATGAACTACAGCATGCCAGGCTTCCCCATCCTTCAGTCTCTCCTGGGGTTTTCTCAGTTTCATGTCCATTGAAACTGGCCATGTTTCATGTCAGTTCTTTGCATCAGGTGGCCAAATTGGCAACATAGTCACAGCTATGATTTTGCACTATACATGAACATGCAAAATTTTCACTAAATTAAAAAAAATGTTCATATACATAAAATATGAAAGCAAGGAAATCCAGCATCCCTGAATATTCATTGAAAGGACTGATGCTGAAGCTCCAGTAATAGTTTGGCCACCTGAGGCAAAAAGCCAATTCATTCACTGATGCTGGGAAGATTGAAGGTAGGAGGAAAAGGGGTGGCAGAGGATAAGACGGTTAGATAGCCTCACCACCTCAATGGACATGAATCTGAGGAAACTCTGGGAGGCAGTGGAGGGCAGGGAAGTCGGGCACTCTGCCGTCCATGGGGCCGCATAGCCTCAGACAGGACTCAGCGGCTGAACAGCAACATGTCTTCCTTCTCCAGCTGAGAGCATCCTTTGTAGCACAGGAAACGGGCATCTTCTAAAATAATCGTAATTACACGATGATAGACTTGCACAATTAAAAAACAAAAAGATAATTCATTCAGCAACATTTATGCATGTTCCCTAGACATTTGAGGAAAAAGGAATAACTCGCAACATCATGAAATGATTCTGGATCTGTTGCAATATCATCAAAAAACTGTATCCACGTTATCTAAATTTTTTTTCTGTTGTTTCCTTATCTCAGAATAGTTTGGAAACGAGACCTGGGTTAAATTCTGGGGTTTTTCTGTTGAGTAGATGTAACGTCTTGAGTTCCATCCTTGGGAAGGGTTGCTGTCAGTATCTAAGTGAATGTGAACATGCCTCCACACGGAGTCTTGGGGAAGATACAGTGGACTGGGTTATTTGTCTTTCTTCTCCATACTTTGGCCTTGTCTTAAAGTATTGCCTGAAGCTGAGCACTTGGAGAGAAAAGTTACAGTGCATTTCCTCCATTCTTAGTGTTTACGAAACTCGCCTTCCTTCCTCATCAAACTGTAGGACGTTCCCTCTGTTCTGTCTCCCGCGACAGCCAGACTCAAACAGGCGCGCTTATTCCTTTTCTTCTGGAAGGCTTCTCTCCAAACGATTCCTTCTCTGGACTTCTCCCCAGCTCCTGTCTGTCAGCACGAGGTCCATTCAGCCACGGAGGCTCAGGTCAGTCTTCTAGAATTATCAAGTCCCAGGTAGAGACGTTTCCTTTCTCTGAAGAATATTTAATATCATTGCCCTTGACACTGATGTTACATTTTCGTAGCATTTATTTATTTATTCTGTGCTGAGTCTTAGTTGTTGCACTAGGGATGTTCGATCTTTCTTGTGGCATGTGGGTCTTTAGTTGTGGCATGTGAACTCAGTTGCAGCCTGTGGGGTCAAGTTCCCTCATCAGGGATCAAACCTGCGCCCTTGGCATTGGGAGCAGGGAATCCTAGCTATGGACCGCCAGGGAAGTCCCTGAGGGGCCATTTTCTAGTGAGACAGGCTCTTCTGTGTTGGATTATCAGTTCACGGCACTTAATCCTAAAACAAGTGAAAAGTGCCTTCAGGGAACTTCTTTTTTCTATTTTTTCCTTTTTTATTTTTCTTTCAATCTACATCAATCGTATAGGCTAGGAATTCATGATACGACTAGAAGAAACTATTGTCTCTTCATTATTTACTCTCATCGTACTATTTTCCAAAATGTTTTTTTTAATCTACATATATTTTTTTTCACCTTTTACTAAAAAAGGGTGGAAGGCAGCTTCCAAGGCAGTGTCCCCGAACCTGAATGAATCATCCTGTTATGGCTGACTTGGCACTGCACCTCCACAGTGCTGGATGTCATTGTTATTCCGTTTGCCCTCCTGCCAGTCCTGTAAGCTAAGAGCCTCTGTGTCACTGCCCTCAAGGTCACAGAAAAACAGACTCTGCTCCGAAGTAGTAAGTGTCCTTTCCAGTGCTTTCTCCCCAGTATTCCTCTCTTCAGAAGAATTCTTTTAGGTTTCCCTGAGTCGGGACTTTAATCACACAAGTTTGAGACCTTGACAGCCAGTTTAAGGGGGACACTGAGTCTGATTATTTTGAAGGGCAAGCGGCTCCATATCAGAGAAGGGTAGATAGACCCCATCTTCTCAAATGTTAAACTGTGGGTGGGGGGCGGGTGGGCGCTCAGTCAAGTTTGACTCTCTTTGATCCACGTGGACTCTAGCCCGCCAGGCTCCGCCGTCGGTGGGATGTCCCAGGCAAAAATACTGGAGTGGGTTGCTGTTCCCTCCTCCAGGGGATCTTCCGGACCCAAGGGTCGAACCCACATCTCTTGGGTTCCCTGCATTGGCAGTCCGATTCTTTGTCACTAGCGCCACCTCCATAAAATTCTCCGTGAATTCCCTTTTGGATTACCTATGGATTGAGCTGAGCTGAGATTTCTAATGAGGAAACAGATAGAAAGTGAAATTCCACAAGGAATGGCCCAGTACTTTCAAAAGGAACGAATGCCTCTCTGGTCTCAGACTGTACTTGGAATTCAAGCAGGTTGACAGCAAAAAATGACTTCTGAGCCCCTAGAAAGAGCGATAATGCAAAAATGGATCTCTCTTTGGAGAGATGTATTAAATAGCTTAATTTTATTTGCGTTGATAAACGAGCCTTTCTGAAAAAGGGATTTCTTTTCTTAATTGGGGGCTCCTAAGGGGGCCGGCTGCGGATGCCCCTGGGGATTTCGCCGTGTCCTTCTGAGAGCGCGGCTGTGGCGCCTCTCGCAGAGTCTCCGCGGCCCATCCAGGTGTTGAGATTCAAGGCCGGGCAGTTGCTGCCCTCAGCTGCACAGGATGGACCCTCACCCACACTGTCAGCACCTCGCCAACCAGAGAAGGCCCTCTTTGTATCCTTCCTCAAGGCACCTCAGTGTGGCTATCTCATTCTGTTTCAAATTAACATCAGCGGTAATTTCCGCTGGTTATCCTGTGTAAAAGGAACTCTATATCCTTCCTCTGTTCTCCGCTTGCTGGGCTCGATGGGAGGCTGTTAAGATATGCAAATCGTGTTGTCTCAGTGTCTCTCACGGGGAGATTTTTGTTCCGCCTTCCTCTTAGCCAATCTAAAAGAAAATGTTCCAATTTGGCTCTTAATACTGGAGGGAAGAGGAACAGTGAGGCAGGTTCTCCCACGGAATCTTCTCTCAAAGACAGATCTTTCCAATAAGGTCGAATGTTAACACACTGGAAGCCTCGTGGGAACGAGTGCAAAGAGGGCACACTCGCTCTACAGGAATCTTTGCACGTAGTGGGAAACCGACTTCGCCATTGATGTGTTTGCTGATTATTTCGCTAGAAAGGAAATGCCGCCGAAAAATGAATTCTGCTCATCTGATCTCTAAGTGACTGTGATAAATGATCAGGCCTTATCTCTTTGACCCAATGGTTTGGTTTAAGAATACAGAAGTGGTCAGACCGACCCAAGTTCAAATTTTCACTTCCATTGACAAAGCGATCTAAGTTACTAAAAATCTCTAAGTTTCAGTTTTTTCATCTCTAAAATCAATATTATCAGACCCAAATCATGGTATTGTTGTAAGACTAGCATAGGATAATATTCCTGTCACCATTCATTCCAAAAAGATTATTATAGTTATTGCTATTTTATTGCTTTGGACAAATAAGGAGTTGATTGAATAGTGCACATCCTGAGTCATACTGGGGGGTTTTCTGCATCAACTCTCTGATCAGTTGCAGCTAAATTCACTCGATCAACCTGTATATATAATTAATACAGCAGTAAAGAATCCATCTGCCAGTACAGGAGATGCCTGTCTGATTCCTGAGTGGGGAAGGTCCCCTGGAGAAGCAAATGGCAATCCACTCCGGTATTCTCGCCTGGAGAGTTCCATGGACATAGGAGCCTGGTTCTGTGGAGTTGCCAAGAGTCAGACATGACTGAAGTGACTTAGTACACATCCACACAGTATTCATGAATAAGGCTTTATTGGAACACAACCATGCCAGTTTTGTAAAATATCTATTATTTATTTGGCCGTGCAAGGTTTCGTTGCAGCATGCCAGATCTAGTTCCCTGATCAGGGATCAAACCCAGACCCCCTGCATTGGGAGCACAGAGTCTTAGCCACTGGGCCACCAGGGATGTCCCACAGCTGTGCCCATTTGTCCATAGGCAGTTAGACTGCTTCAGCCCTGTAAGAGCAGAGCTGAGTATTTGGGGAGGAGACCAGAGGCCTCCAGTGCAGAACATACTGGTGAAGTGGCCCCTGATGGGGAAGGTGGGCTGGCCTCTGGTACAGACAAGTGAGATCGCACCCAGTCGTTAGAGTCCTGTTTACAAACTTGGTTTTCCTTTGATCTAACAAAGAGTAAAGGAAATGAAAACACCATGGGAAATTATATCCTGTCCAGTATTGATTATGTAAAAGCACAATGAGCCCATTACTACTAAAGAAATAGACATAGATGTTAACAGTACTTGACTGTAGATTAAAATTACACATGTCTGTCCACCCCTTTCCCCCACCACTTCTCCCTGCTTTGAGGGGATGCGTTTAAGCTAGAAAATCAAAGGGAAGGAATGAAAACACTTTTAAATGAAATTGATTTGCGGGACAATTCTGTTAGACTGTTTCAACACTTCAATTCTGGTCCGTTAAACAAGGAACTTACAATTTATACCTACATTCTGTACATGTTGGCTCCAAAGACCGTATCAAGATAACTATGTCTAAAAATTCATACAACATGTACTTTTTTTGCGAAAATAATTATCAGTTACTAAGCTGCATTTAATAAAACTGGAAGTCTAGTCTAATCTTAGTGTGTGTCTCCCAGGTCAGGCGTGTGCTGACAGCTAGTCACTCTGCTAAGGGGGAGAGGTGCCACCAGTGAGTCAGCCTGAAACTGTAAATTAAAAAGGTGGAGTGGTGTTTTTAGAGTTAAAGAACACAGCTGAGGTTTCAAATGATTTATTTAGCTGTTTCATTATCTATGAAGAAAATCCATTTATATAAATATTAATTCTATGGTAAGAAGTTTCCATTTTAATGTTTTTGAATGGAAAAGGATAAAAAATGAAAGTCAAGCCCTTTGCTATAATTCAAGTAAACTCAGAATGATATGGCTCCAACAGATGTTTACCTTTATGAAAATGAAATACAGAGATGTGCCCGAGATGGACAAAGATGTGCACATACGTGCATCTGTTCAAGGCCAGCTAACTCTACAGATTTATGTATGATTAATTGAAGTTGAAAGAATTCGACCTTACGGATTCGTTTGTATGTTTTTTTTTCTGATCAAGATTTGCATTGTCAGTAATTTTGTGAATGGCTATCCAGAGATGACATTTGTTATTGGGTTGGCTGATGGATTAGGCCATTTGGGTCATTCTTCATTTACAAAGCATTTGTTTGCCTTGAAGCAACAGAAACTGGCTTTCAAATCAGTATTTGAAAACCAGGGATTTTAGCAACGAAATGCACGATGAGCAGAGCTTTGGAGAGCCAGCTGAGAAATAGATGGCCCTAACCAGCGTTGATCTTTCTCCCAAAATACACTCGTCACCCCCTCCCCTGCGAGCAATCATACTTTACGTCTCCTTTACAGTTTCTCAATTCCATTTTGTGACAGTGAAGACCACAATGCTTTGCTTGGGAGGAAAATATATTGAGAAAGGGAACAGCCTGTGGTCTGTATGTTCTCTGCAAATACCTCAGAGAGAGAAACCCGGTGAATGAAGAGAGTAGTAAATGACGTGGGACTGTGCAGCTAGGCTGTAAGGGAGAGAATTAGTCTGTGGCGTTAACTCATTAATATGCTGGTTCTGGGCTTCCCAGGTGGCACTAGTGGTACAGAACACACCTGCCAGTGCAGGGGAGTTAAGAGACGTGGGCTCCATCCCTGGGTCAGGAAGATCCCCTGGAGGAGGGCCCGGGCCCCCCACTCCAGTGTTCTTGGCTGGAGAATGCCGTGGACAGAGGAGCCTGGTGGGCCACAGTCCATGGGGTCGCAGAGGCCCGAAAAAAAAAATTTCAAATGATTTATTTAGCTGTTTCATTATCTATGAAGAAAATCCATTTATATAAATATTAATTCTATGGTAAGAAGTTTCCATTTTAATGTTTTTGAATGGAAAAGGATAAAAAATGAAAGTCAAGCCCTTTGCTATAATTCAAGTAAACTCAGAATGATATGGCTCCAACAGATGTTTACCTTTATGAAAATGAAATACAGAGATGTGCCCGAGATGGACAAAGATGTGCACATACGTGCATCTGTTCAAGGCCAGCTAACTCTACAGATTTATGTATGATTAATTGAAGTTGAAAGAATTCGACCTTACGGATTCGTTTGTATGTTTTTTTTTCTGATCAAGATTTGCATTGTCAGTAATTTTGTGAATGGCTATCCAGAGATGACATTTGTTATTGGGTTGGCTGATGGATTAGGCCATTTGGGTCATTCTTCATTTACAAAGCATTTGTTTGCCTTGAAGCAAACAGAAACTGGCTTTCAAATCAGTATTTGAAAACCAGGGATTTTTGCAACGAAATGCACGATGAGCAGAGCTTTGGAGAGCCAGCTGAGAAATAGATGGCCCTAACCAGCGTTGATCTTTCTCCCAAAATACACTCGTCACCCCCTCCCCTGCGAGCAATCATACTTTACGTCTCCTTTACAGTTTCTCAATTCCATTTTGTGACAGTGAAGACCACAATGCTTTGCTTGGGAGGAAAATATATTGAGAAAGGGAACAGCCTGTGGTCTGTATGTTCTCTGCAAATACCTCAGAGAGAGAAACCCGGTGAATGAAGAGAGTAGTAAATGACGTGGGACTGTGCAGCTAGGCTGTAAGGGAGAGAATTAGTCTGTGGCGTTAACTCATTAATATGCTGGTTCTGGGCTTCCCAGGTGGCACTAGTGGTACAGAACACACCTGCCAGTGCAGGGGAGTTAAGAGACGTGGGCTCCATCCCTGGGTCAGGAAGATCCCCTGGAGGAGGGCCCGGCCACCCACTCCAGTGTTCTTGGCTGGAGAATGCCGTGGACAGAGGAGCCTGGTGGGCCACAGTCCATGGGGTCGCAGAGAGACAGACACAACTGAGATGACTCAGCACACACACATTTCTTTATCTTATTAATCAGGGATGAAAATGCATGACACGTCGGATAAGATGCCCCTTCCACACTTGGGGCATTCCTTTTCTCTGAATTTGATTAAGAACTAGAATCCTCAACCATCAGCTCACGTAGCGACTACTGTCAACCGAAGCTAGCACCCAGGACCGAAGGGAGGGACGCATTTTCCTGTCGCGGCACTCGGGCAAGGCTTCCTCGCGTTCATCCTTCTGCCCCGAGATGGGTTCCTGTGCACAAGAAGTGCTAACACTAAGGCCATGCTTACCGTCCCCCAAGAAGTGTTCTACAAGCTGTTGTCTGTTAACTGTGGAAAACTTATGACAATGAAGAAGGCACTGTCCGCTCGCATCCACATCTCACGGATGAAAACCCGGGGCCCAGCGAGGGTAGTTCCTGTGCCCGAGGCACAGTCGTCGTGTGGTCAGAACCACAACTCACAGCTGGATGTCAGCCCGGTTTCTGTGCCTGGGGAGCTACCCTCCGCCTGGTGCAGCACCTGGCGAATGCTTCTTCAGTGTTGGAAGGACAGGAGAGAGGTCTGAGGACGCGGTTCTAGTGGTGGAAGGAAACACAGTGCATTGTCAGGTGGAATGGTGGTGAGCCTCTCAGTGACTGACCCTCGTGATGGCTTGGCTGACGGGCAGTGGCACCTGCCAGCCCTGCCTGGGGTCCCTAGAGAGTGGTTGGGGCATCATCACTAAGCTGAACAAAGGCCAGTATTCAGTGTGAGGAGGATGGCTTCTGAATGCTATCACTTTGGCCACATGCTAAACTAAATGGATGGTCAGTCTAGCCTTCATAGATGGGAGAGCCTCTGTACGCACTTGCATGCTTTCAGGTTCTTCCAACAAGTAACTGAGTCTACGAGAAAAATAAAGCCCAAACCAAAACAAAAACCACAACCTCTCTCACCATACCAATAACTGAATCTAAGAACAAAATAGCTTTCTTCCTAGAAAATAATCCCCATGGTTTCCTGGAGAGAATGGGATAAGGACTCTTACATTTATTTCTATGGTTTCTTACTTCATGAGAAACCCAGAGATTTGGATAGTTTCTTTTTCTCTTTCTGTCTCAGTATTCTATGAAATAACTAAATTGGAATAACAGTAGCAACTGAAGAACATTGTATGTGTGTGTTGCAAAAATCAAACTTTCTGATTTTGTTCAGAGGGAAAAAATGATTTTATATCTGTCTGCCCGTCATGTGAATCACTTAAAGTAACTTTCATTATTAAAATAAGAACCTCTTTGATAACTTCCCACCTATTGCTAAATTACACAATTTCAATGCCAAAATAAAGGCAACCACAAAAGATGGAGCTACTAAAGTTTGAGCTGCTAAATCTTTAGCCTTCCATCAATTCTCAGAAACTGCATGCCATGCCTATGGACTTTGGGGTGTTACAAACCAGGACTTGTAGAATGAACCTATCCAGTATGGCCAGTCACCGACTGCTTATGACAATGAAGAAGGCACTGTCCGCCGCATCCACATCTCACGGATGAAAACCCGGGGCCCAGCGAGGGTAGTTCCTGTGCCCGAGGCACAGTCGTCGTGTGGTCAGAACCACAACTCACAGCTGGATGTCAGCCCGGTTTCTGTGCCTGGGGAGCTACCCTCCGCCTGGTGCAGCACCTGGCGAATGCTTCTTCAGTGTTGGAAGGACAGGAGAGAGGTCTGAGGACGCGGTTCTAGTGGTGGAAGGAAACACAGTGCATTGTCAGGTGGAATGGTGGTGAGCCTCTCAGTGACTGACCCTCGTGATGGCTTGGCTGACGGGCAGTGGCACCTGCCAGCCCTGCCTGGGGTCCCTAGAGAGTGGTTGGGGCATCATCACTAAGCTGAACAAAGGCCAGTATTCAGTGTGAGGAGGATGGCTTCTGAATGCTATCACTTTGGCCACATGCTAAACTAAATGGATGGTCAGTCTAGCCTTCATAGATGGGAGAGCCTCTGTACGCACTTGCATGCTTTCAGGTTCTTCCAACAAGTAACTGAGTCTACGAGAAAAATAAAGCCCAAACCAAAACAAAAACCACAACCTCTCTCACCATACCAATAACTGAATCTAAGAACAAAATAGCTTTCTTCCTAGAAAATAATCCCCATGGTTTCCTGGAGAGAATGGGATAAGGACTCTTACATTTATTTCTATGGTTTCTTACTTCATGAGAAACCCAGAGATTTGGATAGTTTCTTTTTCTCTTTCTGTCTCAGTATTCTATGAAATAACTAAATTGGAATAACAGTAGCAACTGAAGAACATTGTATGTGTGTGTTGCAAAAATCAAACTTTCTGATTTTGTTCAGAGGGAAAAAATGATTTTATATCTGTCTGCCCGTCATGTGAATCACTTAAAGTAACTTTCATTATTAAAATAAGAACCTCTTTGATAACTTCCCACCTATTGCTAAATTACACAATTTCAATGCCAAAATAAAGGCAACCACAAAAGATGGAGCTACTAAAGTTTGAGCTGCTAAATCTTTAGCCTTCCATCAATTCTCAGAAACTGCATGCCATGCCTATGGACTTTGGGGTGTTACAAACCAGGACTTGTAGAATGAACCTATCCAGTATGGCAGGCCCTAGTCACCTCTGACTGCTTCCAGTAAAATTTAAATTAATCAAATTTAAATCAGAATAGATATTCTGCTCCTCAGGACCAGATTTCAGGCTCTCAGTCATCCCACATAGAGTGTATCTACCATCTTGGGAAGGGCAGCTGTAGGACGCTGGCATCATTACGTCATCTTGTGGACTCGTATCAGAGCTTAGCACATAAAAATGAAGGCTTTGTGGCCCATGTTGTGTTTGCTGGAGGCACTCAACTCTGCCCTTCTGGGGGAGAACAAAGGCAAGCAACAGGGAGACAAACTGGGAGGGACTGTGCCCCAGTAAAGCTTTATTTACACAAACTGGCAGTGGGCTGGGGCTGGCTATAGGATGTAGTTTGTGAAGCTCTGCACTAGAGTTCAAAAAATAGTTGCCTTCTCTAGTGCGAGTCCTTAAAAATCAGAACAAGATCTGTTAGACTGGAAACAACTGAAAAGTTCAACAGGATTTTGTATCAACCACTTGGTGTGTTACAGAAATGTAGCTGCAGTCCTATTTCAACACGATGCTATAGAGAGAGACTTAAAAAGTATTTACTGGAATGATGTTCTCGAGCCATCTTTATGTGTTAGCAAAGTATATACATCATTGGCCCAATGCCTTCGAAAAGGGACAGAAACATGCATGAATAGTCACATATTTCTGTGTAGAGACTTACATAAGTCTTAACTGTATTATCTTTGCTTATCTGTGCTTTTTTTTTTTTTTTTAAGATTTATTTATTTATTTACTTTGGGCGGGGGTCGGGTTGGGGAGGGAGGGGAGTGGGCGGGCCACTTCTATTGGTCTTTCATTTCTCTATTTTCATTCGTCTTCATTCTTTGGCTCCTGTGGGCCTCCCATCACGGTGGCGTCTGTCGTTGCAGAGCGCCGGCTCTGGGCGCATGTGCTCCAGAGCTCCGGCTCGGTAATTGGACACATGGGTTCAGCAGCTCCGCGGCACGTGGGATCCTCCCAGGCCAGGGCACGAACGGGCGCCCCTTGCACTGCAAGGCCGTGTCCTTACCCACTGGACCACCAGGGGAAGCCCTTATCTGTGTTTTCTAACATTTTCTACCCAGTCTCGCTTTTACTTTTACAATGAGAACAAAGAACGTGCAAAACTAGTGAAAGTTACTGAGTCGGTCTTCCCCAACATGTTCCAAGCATTGGGGCGGGAAATGCACCCAACGCGTACTGTTCTCACCGAAGCACAGCGCCATCCCCTTCTATTTAGTCTGTCTCTACATGCATATTTTATAAACGCCACGGGTCTGAGACAAAATAATAATAGTGAAGGTGGCCAAGCATGTAAATCTCGAAAAAATTTAGGGATATGGTTTAATGGACTGCTAGATTGTTTATAGCTTCAAGATAATCATTTGGAACTTAGGGAAATTTTCATAAACAAGGCGCCTCCTTTACTCACCAACTTTGTCTTGTCATTCACCTAAACATAAAAGCCAAAGTTAAAAATCTTTCTCTATATGAACCATGGTACATCTTCACCCACAGTGGGCATGCACAGAGTATACCAAGATGTGTGTCATCCAAAGCCAAAGAAACAAGCCAGTTCTGTATTCCCTGAGAATTTTTAACACAAAATATCTACAGCAAGCAATGAGGTATAAAGATGGATCTATACACCACTTGGATTTGGGTTATAACACAAACATACAAATGTCCAACTAAATTTTTAAATTTACATTCCAGAGTTTTATTCTTTTAAAACCAGATAAATAGTCACACGGTGTGTATATTTGTGTACACATGTAGGTATACACACACACATGCTGAAGATAAACAGAAAACTTTGAATGTGTATTAAGTAAATGCACAAAGAGTGAATTTGAAATGTACCTTAAAAACAAACTCTTCTGTATAAATATTTAGTCCAGTGGGAAATACAGTATTGTCACAATTTCTGGCAATATTTTATTAGAAATAGAACCCTTCTTTTTTCCTTTTTCTTGTTTGGAGCAGTGGCCTTTCCACAGAGATTTTAGAATGACTAAACCTCTTCTTCTACCAAAACCATTCTATTTGGTGAGTTTGGGTGTCCTGATTCTTTGAATTGTTATCAAATTAATCATAATGACAATTATTTAGAGTAGCTAAACATGTCTGTATTTTTTTATCTTCTTAATGGGCAAAAAATCTGTTGTAGTATTCTCAGTTGTGTCCAATTCATGCAACCCTATGGACTGCAGCTCACCAGGCTCCTCTGCCCATGGGATTTCCCAGGCAAGAATACTAGAGTGACTTGCCCTTTTCCAGGGGATCGTCCCGACCCAGAGATGGAATCCATGCGTCTTGTGTCTCTCGCATTGGCAGGCAGGTTCTCTAGCGCCACCTGGGAAGCCCAGGTGCAGTGTGAGTTCCTACACATAAGAAAGGGAAAGAGATTTCCCTTTCATTTGAGAAAACTTCATTTGGGTGATGGTGTGATGTTTCCAAATGAGGTGATCACACCAGGGTAGCCAAGGAGCCTTAGAGGAAAGAAGGAGATGCTAGCTTTTACCTCAAGATCCATTTGCAAGTCCTGTGTTGGTAGTGTTTTCTCTGAGAACAAGTTATGCTATATATTTCAGAGAAACTGAAACCATATGTTGACACCTAAAAAATCTTGAGAAACACCACTGGAGTTTGCAAGAAAACACATAAATATAATCGACTCATTGTAGAATATGTCTACTTGGGAGGAACTATAATACTTGGCTTGTTTTTCAAGGTGCTGTATTAGTGATCTTCATGCCATTAACTGTTAACACACAGTGACCTAAGTGAAGCTGACTGATGGAGTTAGTATTAAACTCTTCATCTTGTATTCTCAAATTGAAATGAAAAGACTTTATAGTACCTGCTTCAGTTTCCGTAGTAATTCTGTTTCCTCTCTGATACTTGGCCTGGAGAGCTTCTCTGTCAGTGAACGGGGGTCTTGGAATGAGACGGAGGCCCAAATGAAGCCTCAGGAAGAAAAAGATGGCCGGAAGCATATTTAGGCTGGCAGGTATTTGACGAACTACTGAGCAGTCATTGCAATGTCCCTGACACTCTAGCGAGTCACTTCTGTCTACAAATACTGCAAACAACTCTCCCAGAGGACTAGCTTCAATCTTGATTTAGACAGACACCCAACACAAGTAACCTGTCACAGTGGAATCGGAATTTGAAGTCTGACACAGGACAGTTCTTCTGGGCCCCCAGAAATAAACCTACTTATAGATAACTATGGGCTTCCCAGGAGGCTTGATGGCAAAGAACCCACTTGCCAGAACAGGGGCTGCAGGAGACACAAGTTCAGTTCCTGGGTTGGGAAAATCCCCTGGAGAAGGGAATGGCAACCCACCCCAGTAACCTTGCCTCGAGAACCCCATGGACAGAGGAGCCTGGTGGGCTACAGTCCATGGGGTCACAAAGAGTCAGACGCGAATGAAGTGACAACACAGCATGAAGGTCTCGATGCTGCAGAGGTACTCAGACATCCATTCTAAAGCTTCCCTCTTTCTAGAAAGAGGAGTATGCTTGTTTCTTAGAGTAACTGTTCCTTTTTTCTTCTCTTTTCATAAAACCTGAATGCTCCTGTAAGCCCAGGTCATAGTGAAATTCCAAGATAAATGTCTTGTCCCTGGAGGTTTATAGATATGGCTGGAACTCTTTAATTTGGAGCTTGGTTTCTTTTCCCTCACCATGGGCACCCCATTTTATACCACTGAAAGAATGTTTTAATTATTGTCTTTATCCTTCTTGAGACCTGGAAACTCTTTCTGCCTCAGAATCTGACAGTCACACTTGACCTGTAGCTTGATGATCTTGACCTAGTAGTCTATTCATTAGTCCACGGTTTAGTATCTTTCAGCTTTAGAATGAGGGCTTCTAGGTGGTGCTAGTGTTAAAGAGCTTGCCTGCCAATGCACGAGACCTAAGAGATTCTGGTTTGATCCCTGGGTTGGAAAGATTCCCTGGAGGAGGGCATGGCGACCCACTCCAGGATTCTCACCTGAGAAATCCCACGGACAGAGGAGCCCGGCGGGCTACAGTCCATGGGGTCATAAAGAGTCGGACACAACTGAAGTGACTTAGCACACATGCAACCTTGGAGTAAACTTGGCTTCCATAGCTATCACTGCACATTGGCACTAGCGCCTCATTTCTCTATCAGTCTTGAGCATTTGCTGGTGAACATCTTTCACTGGAGTCAGTGTACATGGGTGGACCTAGCCAACTCACAATGCTGTGATACATTGTTGCACAATGCTTATACAGCACCAACTAACTCTGTTGCCTCTGACACTCAAAGGTTGATGCTCAGGGTCTGGCTGCCTGTGCAGGTACCCAGTAAGTTAATTCCTTAATAACAGACACCTGTGGCCTCTCAGAGAATTTTCAGTCTGGAAATTCCTAAAATATCCTAAAACTAGTAATTAAAGTTACGGTAAACCAAAAAGAAAAAGAAAAGAAAAAAACCCTTTATCTAATCATCTCCTTGTCAGGTTGATCCCAGGGGATATTTTTACAGGATTGTGGCATTATAATTTTGAAACCTAAATAGTTTTATCATCGTTTGAGTAGCAGATGAGATTTCTACTGCATATAAAAACAGTTCTTCCATAGCTCACCAATAAATAGTACATTGATCATGAACCCTGATTTGATTTATTAGATCCCCAGCAATGCATCTTATATTATTGACCTTTGATTTTAAAGGCAAAACAAACTTGTCTAAGGTAGAGTTTCACATATTCTTTTTTCCAAGTGGAGTAAGGTCCTTTATTTATCCAATAGCAGCTTTCCCACGCCTACTGTTTAAATTACTAGTAAACAAGGTCAGTATTGAGTTGAAAGTGGTTCCCTAGAGTCAGGTGTGCATTGCCAACCAGGGCCCTTTCTCATAGACTGAATGGCTTCGGGCAGGTGCCCAGTGTTCTGATGCTCATTTCCCTACTGTATGAAATGAGGATAGTAACAATGATAATGGGATGCACCCCACAGAGTAGCCATGCCTTAATATGAGACCACATATGCCACAGACTGACAACATGTGTCATGTCATAAATGAATTGAGCCTATTTAGTGTTAATATAATTGCTTTTTGGTAAAAGTTGAAAACTGGAGATACAGAAACAAGTGAACAATGAGGAAAAACCTCTTGCACTTAAATAATTAATTTGGATAACAGACAGTGGAAAACAAAAGAAACAAATACCAGGCACTGGCTTGGATGACCTGTCCATAATAACTGAACGGGTTAATAAGAAATGGCACCTCTATCTATGTATACACATATGTAATAAATGCAAGTATATACATTTGTAGAAACAAACGCATCCCAATAAAGGTTTGAATCATTTCCTGTTAGCCCAGGGCTTCCTCAATGGCTCAGAAGATAAAGAATCCACCTGCAGTTCAGGAGGTTCAAGAGACTAGGGTTTGGTCCCTGGGTTGGGAAGATTCCCCTGGAGGAGGAAATGGCAGCCCACTTCAGTGATCTTGCCAGGAGGATTCCATAGACAGAGGAGCCTGATGGGCTGTAGTCCACGGCGTCGCAAAGAGTTGGGCACACGGCAGAAGTGACTGAGAGTGCACACAGATACGTATGGGCAGGTCTATCTTTATATCCTTTTCTTTGAGCAAAATTGAGGAATCTCTTACCCTTTGCATTTTCACCCCAACTTACTCCTAATTAGAATTCTAAACCAAACTCCTGACTTTAAAAGCCTGAAGGAACACGACAGAATGTACTTTACGAGTTTTGTTCAAAAAAACTCAGATACAAGTGTCTTCCCACCGTACTAATGTAACAAGTAGTTTTTTGACCTTTGATTTTAAAGGCAAAACAAACTTGTCTAAGGTAGAGTTTCACATATTCTTTTTTCCAAGTGGAGTAAGGTCCTTTATTTATCCAATAGCAGCTTTCCCACGCCTACTGTTTAAATTACTAGTAAACAAGGTCAGTATTGAGTTGAAAGTGGTTCCCTAGAGTCAGGTGTGCATTGCCAACCAGGGCCCTTTCTCATAGACTGAATGGCTTCGGGCAGGTGCCCAGTGTTCTGATGCTCATTTCCCTACTGTATGAAATGAGGATAGTAACAATGATAATGGGATGCACCCCACAGAGTAGCCATGCCTTAATATGAGACCACATATGCCACAGACTGACAACATGTGTCATGTCATAAATGAATTGAGCCTATTTAGTGTTAATATAATTGCTTTTTGGTAAAAGTTGAAAACTGGAGATACAGAAACAAGTGAACAATGAGGAAAAACCTCTTGCACTTAAATAATTAATTTGGATAACAGACAGTGGAAAACAAAAGAAACAAATACCAGGCACTGGCTTGGATGACCTGTCCATAATAACTGAACGGGTTAATAAGAAATGGCACCTCTATCTATGTATACACATATGTAATAAATGCAAGTATATACATTTGTAGAAACAAACGCATCCCAATAAAGGTTTGAATCATTTCCTGTTAGCCCAGGGCTTCCTCAATGGCTCAGAAGATAAAGAATCCACCTGCAGTTCAGGAGGTTCAAGAGACTAGGGTTTGGTCCCTGGGTTGGGAAGATTCCCCTGGAGGAGGAAATGGCAGCCCACTTCAGTGATCTTGCCAGGAGGATTCCATAGACAGAGGAGCCTGATGGGCTGTAGTCCACGGCGTCGCAAAGAGTTGGGCACACGGCAGAAGTGACTGAGAGTGCACACAGATACGTATGGGCAGGTCTATCTTTATATCCTTTTCTTTGAGCAAAATTGAGGAATCTCTTACCCTTTTGCATTTTCACCCCAACTTACTCCTAATTAGAATTCTAAACCAAACTCCTGACTTTAAAAGCCTGAAGGAACACGACAGAACTGAGTGTTAAGGCTGTTGACAGGAGAGCATCATTTTCTGGTTCAAACAAAGAAATGGAGGACTGCATGGCATACAAGTGTCTTCCCCACCTCGTGCTTAGAGATCCGAGATCCAGCAGTCCCTTCCTGCCTGCCCTTCAGGCAGATAACCCCTTTGAGCTTGTGATGCTTTCAGCTCCAATATGACAGCCTAGCCTACTGCCCATCTTTCCCTAAGGAAGTCAAGTCATTTCGGGTCAGGTCCTGAGGTAACAGTTAGCATGCTCTAGAGTCTGTAAGCTCTAGGCTCGGTTGTCATATGCTTCATTTTCTGAGTGGCAGTATCCATATTCAATAAAATGAGCTACTGGGTAGCCTTTGAAGAAGATCATAAAACAGTGGGTTTAATTTGTCTGGGAAGCAGAGCCTCGACTCCGGCACAGGTCCTGACGGAAACCGTGCCTGTGCGCGGCGGTGTTCCCACCAAAGATCTCGGAAAATGGGCAGTTGTTACCATAGCTCTCTGGAGTCGGGCCAGAAAGAAACAGTGGATGTTCTCTTGTAAAAACCCTGAAAGCAGCAAGCAACCCATAAACAGTATGCAGGCCGAGTCTGAAAATGGACCGTTTTATGTCCCCTAATGGAAGGATAGCTTATTTGTTCATGGATTTGTAGCAACAATGTGATGTCATCAAGTGATTTATGGCCAGAGCCCAGCAAGTATCAATATACAGTGCTGGGTGGGAGAATCCCCTTCCCAAACCGAGACGCTGCCCCCATCCCCACCCCGGGGAGGCTGTCTTTGCCGGAGGGTGGGGCAGGCGTAGGGAAGCCCAGCCTGTTCGTGTTGCTGGAAATGGGACAAGGGAGGCAAAAAATGGTTGGAGTCATCCATCTTAAGGAAGGGTCTGAGGAACAAGATCAATCTGTTAGAACATAAAGGGATGACTGCAAAGCAGACCATCTCCCGGACACGCGACGCATCCAGCAACGAGGGTCTGATGCTGCACTAGAGAGGGAGACTGTTGGCTACAAAATCCAGCCACATACGGAGGGAGCTTTCATGTTTCACGAGAAATAGATAGGAGATGGACGGTGTCCATAAAGCATGGCATTATTTTATCTTTAAATTTATTTGCAGTAAAAGTCACTGTACTGGTTATACAGCTATACAAAATTGAACCAAAGTAAAGACTCGTATAACTGTCACCTGAAAAGAATAAGTACAATGCTTTCTTGTGGCATAAAAAAAAATTTCCTTGCACTAGGCTGGGAAGACCTCCGTGACCCACTCCAGTATTCGTGCCTGGACAGAGGAGCCTGGCAGGCTACAGTCCATGGGGCCAAAAAGGGCAGGACACGACTGACCACAGCACCTTTGTAGTCACTTCCTTTCCTCACCCTCGATTCTTGCAACCACCAACACTGTCTCTATTGATGATAGTTCTGCTTTTTCCAGAATACCGTTCAGATCAATCATGTAGTATGTAGCCTCTTAATAGTGCCGGCTGTATGCATTTGAGATTCATCTACATCACTGCAGCCATCAGGAGTCTCTTCTTTTTCATTACTAAGTAATGCTCCATTCTGCGGCTATGTCCCATTTTGTTAATAGGGACGACATATGGAGCTCAGAGAACGGTCTTCTGGTGAAAATGCAGGGCTGGCTGTCCCTGTGCATTTGTCAAAACCCAGCGGACATGCCAGAAGAAACAGTGACCCACTTCATGCAAACTGTGGGCTTCAGTAAATAAGTGTGACAGCATCCATTCATTTTCATTAATATGTAATGAAAGTGACCTATGAGGGTAAAATTTTAAAAATAGAGGAAAGCACAGGATGGGGTTGGAGGATAAAGCAGGTAAGCGGAGCTCTTTGTCCTGGCTGCTCAATTATTCTGTCAGTCGAAAGCAACACTACACGTGACAGAGCCTATCCATTATTTTTAAAACTTAAAATAAGGCACTTGAGAATAAACATAAAAAGAGTACATTCAAGAGAATTAGGGAAGGAAAATGGGCTTACTTTTGAAAGTCAAGAAAGAAAAACAAGAGAAGCAAAACAAGATCTATGGTAAATAGAAAATGCATAGTGTGATCATCTTCAGGCCTATCAGCAAACACTTCACCTGTGAACAGCATGCAGTCTTCTGTGAGAGAACTGATGCTACAAACTGGAGTCATCAAGTGACCTGCCCATGAGGCGGGCATCAAGCGTCCTGTCCCAGGAAGACAGAAAACATACAACAGGAACTAAAGACACCTTCAGTATAAGCGGGAATCAGCAACCAAAGACAGCTGGCGTGCCACCAGCCGTGTCAGAAAGCAGAATTCAAGGCAAAAAGTCATGGTAGAATGATACAGGAGCAATTCACTAGGAGGTTAAAGAAGTATTAACTCTATACCTGTGTAACAATACAGGCTCAAGTGTTTCAAGGAATTACCGCAGGAAGACCGAGGAGAAACATGCTGTGCAAGGACGCAGGCCTCTGGTCGGCAGTCTCTATTGACTGATTTAGTCATTTTTGCTTTTTCCCCAGAATACCGTTCAGATCAATCATGTAGTATGTAGCCTCTTAATAGTGCCGGCTGTATGCATTTGAGATTCATCTACATCACTGCAGCCATCAGGAGTCTCTTCTTTTTCATTACTAAGTAATGCTCCATTCTGCGGCTATGTCCCATTTTGTTAATAGGGACGACATATGGAGCTCAGAGAACGGTCTTCTGGTGAAAATGCAGGGCTGGCTGTCCCTGTGCATTTGTCAAAACCCAGCGGACATGCCAGAAGAAACAGTGACCCACTTCATGCAAACTGTGGGCTTCAGTAAATAAGTGTGACAGCATCCATTCATTTTCATTAATATGTAATGAAAGTGACCTATGAGGGTAAAATTTTAAAAATAGAGGAAAGCACAGGATGGGGTTGGAGGATAAAGCAGGTAAGCGGAGCTCTTTGTCCTGGCTGCTCAATTATTCTGTCAGTCGAAAGCAACACTACACGTGACAGAGCCTATCCATTATTTTTAAAACTTAAAATAAGGCACTTGAGAATAAACATAAAAAGAGTACATTCAAGAGAATTAGGGAAGGAAAATGGGCTTACTTTTGAAAGTCAAGAAAGAAAAACAAGAGAAGCAAAACAAGATCTATGGTAAATAGAAAATGCATAGTGTGATCATCTTCAGGCCTATCAGCAAACACTTCACCTGTGAACAGCATGCAGTCTTCTGTGAGAGAACTGATGCTACAAACTGGAGTCATCAAGTGACCTGCCCATGAGGCGGGCATCAAGCGTCCTGTCCCAGGAAGACAGAAAACATACAACAGGAACTAAAGACACCTTCAGTATAAGCGGGAATCAGCAACCAAAGACAGCTGGCGTGCCACCAGCCGTGTCAGAAAGCAGAATTCAAGGCAAAAAGTCATGGTAGAATGATACAGGAGCAATTCACTAGGAGGTTAAAGAAGTATTAACTCTATACCTGTGTAACAATACAGGCTCAAGTGTTTCAAGGAATTACCGCAGGAAGACCGAGGAGAAACATGCTGTGCAAGGACGCAGGCCTCTGGTCGGCAGTAACAGATCATTTGAAAAACAGATGAGAGAGAGGCCAGCACGATACATGATGGATGTCAGTGCCTGCAGCACAAAACACAATGCGCTTATCAAAGTCAGATTATTTTCATGAACAGATGGGCCTTTACAGAACTGGACTGGGTCCTGGTGGATAGGTATCTCTCCTGTGGGTGTCTATATGTCAGTCTCATTCAGATCAATATTTAATCAAAACAGCGGTCAACAGAAAGAGCATGACAGATTTGACGGCAGATTTTAGAAACTAGAAGACATGTTTCTAGGTCATTCATGGTTGATATAAAGACATATATTGATAATATAAGTATACCAGAGAAAATTTAGTAAGTTAATCGTTGGTCAGGATATTGATTAGGATACTGGCTAAAACTTCTCACACTGCTGATTAGGGTTTGTAGGCAATCTGTAATCAAGTTGAGGATAATCTCAAACGTTAAGGCAGCAAAACCACATTAGGTTCATGCACAGAGAAAATTTCATCCGTATCTGTGAAGACACTCTCACAAAGATAGCTTTTAAGCATTGTTTCTAATAGCAAAGATGTAAAGCAATGGAATTTAATTTATATATTAGTACATAACTTATAGTGTATTTATAAAATGAAGCAATAACAATGATCAAAATTAATTGACTAAATCAAGTTTACTTTTTTAGAGTTTGCAAGTCATAATGTAAGCTGAGAATAGTATGTAGGTATTTATATAGCAAGAGAAAATAATACATATTTCCACATGTTCTTTATTGATGAAATTCAAAACATAGTAATAAAAAGTGAGTGGGTTTTTTTATATATATAACATAGGCATACTGAAAAGAAGAATAGGATTCCCTTTATGAGGATATAATTTCACCTGAGTTGAACCTTAATGCTGTGTAACATTAAATCGATTGCAAATGATGACAGGTGGTGAAAAAAAAAGTCTCTCAGTCGTGTCTGATTCTTTGCCACCCCATGGACCATAGCCCACTAGGCTCCTCTGTCCATGGGATTTCCCAGGCAAGAACAGTGCAGCAGGTTGCCATTTCCTTCTGCAAGGGATCTTCCAAACCCAGGGACTGAACCCAGGCCTCCTGCATTGGCAGGAGGATTTTTTTTAGCAGTGAGCCACCAGGGAAGCCCCATGCCAATCTATATTATTATCACCATCAATAGCACGGGGCATGGGAAGACATTCATCGCCAGCCGTGTGTTAAATATGCACCGACATTCACTTAGTCATTCACAGCTGAGAGGAGCAGGAGCGTGTGTTCTGTCCGCTTACAGATGCTTACCACCCTTCTCCACCCTGGAGACCCACCTTCATTACACAAGCCCTCAGAGACACCAAGGTCTTTCTCACAGCCGTGTTTCTGCATAAGATTCCCCCACCCCCACCCCCAAGGTAGCTCCCTTTGCTTCCTAACCTTCCACACCAGCTTTGAAAAAATAGAAAAGTGTGTGAAAATTGTAACTCTGATGATTCAGTGACAATTCAGTTCCACAGACCAATTCGAAACAGTTAACAAAACGTTAAACAGTTATAGCCATGTATGTTGCTGTTGCTCTATGTGTGTACGTGTGTGCGATGGCCTTTTCCTGGATACACAGGGGTCCCCCAATTCCTGAGCTGCCCTCACAGATGCAGATAAATGACTGCAGCTCAACACGACGTTCAGAGAGTGCTCAGAAGGAGGACCACTGCATGGTGCAGCGTCTGCTTATTTCGTCTGCGCTCCTTTTGCAAAAATACATGAACCTGGAATCAGAATTGGATTCAAGACTGGGGATAAAACACTTGCCCCTGAAGCTCTTTAGGGTGGTGTAGGAAAGTTTATTGTAGGAAGGTAATTGTCACGGTGGGTTGGTTTTCACCAAATAGTTCGTGCAGGAGAAGAGAAGAGAATAGGAATTGGGCTGCATCCTAAACATTTTAATAAATCTGCTTAAATTTACTCTGCAAGGCATTTGAAAGATTATCCCCAAATGAAAACGTTTCTGAAAGAACCAGCATAGTTTTTGGTCATGCGAGCACCATGTTAATGACTAGGGTTTCCCGGGTGGCTCAGACAGGAAAGAATCTGCCTGCCATGCTGGAGACCTGGGTTCAATCCCAGTGTCAAGAAGCTCCCCTGGAGAAGGGACTGACAGCCCACTCCAGGATTCTTGCCTGGAGAATCCCACAGACAGAGGAGCCCGCTGGGCTCCAGTTCATGGGCATCCCAAGAGTCCAACATGGCTCAGCAATCAGACAACGACAAAAGATGGCGTCTACCTGTACATCAGCTCTGCTCGTTTCATTTTCAGATTACCTGGGATCAGTGAAAGCATATTTGCCAGCATGACTCGTGTGACAGTGTGTCTTTAAATTGTATCATTAAAGACAGACATTTTTTCCTTCAACATTTCCACCTGTTTAGACTAAGATAAATGCTGAAAAGAAATCATGAAAGCCAACATTGCATGAATCGTAATCATAAAATATATTTTAAAATTGTATTTATTTTTATTGTGGTGTTTAATTTTTACTTTTTTTTTGGGGAAAAGTGTGTGAAAATTGTAACTCTGATGATTCAGTGACAATTCAGTTCCACAGACCAATTCAAACAGTTAACAAAACGTTAAACAGTTATAGCCATGTATGTTGCTGTTGCTCTATGTGTGTACGTGTGTGCGATGGCCTTTTCCTGGATACACAGGGGTCCCCCAATTCCTGAGCTGCCCTCACAGATGCAGATAAATGACTGCAGCTCAACACGACGTTCAGAGAGTGCTCAGAAGGAGGACCACTGCATGGTGCAGCGTCTGCTTATTTCGTCTGCGCTCCTTTTGCAAAAATACATGAACCTGGAATCAGAATTGGATTCAAGACTGGGGATAAAACACTTGCCCCTGAAGCTCTTTAGGGTGGTGTAGGAAAGTTTATTGTAGGAAGGTAATTGTCACGGTGGGTTGGTTTTCACCAAATAGTTCGTGCAGGAGAAGAGAAGAGAATAGGAATTGGGCTGCATCCTAAACATTTTAATAAATCTGCTTAAATTTACTCTGCAAGGCATTTGAAAGATTATCCCCAAATGAAAACGTTTCTGAAAGAACCAGCATAGTTTTTGGTCATGCGAGCACCATGTTAATGACTAGGGTTTCCCGGGTGGCTCAGACAGGAAAGAATCTGCCTGCCATGCTGGAGACCTGGGTTCAATCCCAGTGTCAAGAAGCTCCCCTGGAGAAGGGACTGACAGCCCACTCCAGGATTCTTGCCTGGAGAATCCCACAGACAGAGGAGCCCGCTGGGCTCCAGTTCATGGGCATCCCAAGAGTCCAACATGGCTCAGCAATCAGACAACGACAAAAGATGGCGTCTACCTGTACATCAGCTCTGCTCGTTTCATTTTCAGATTACCTGGGATCAGTGAAAGCATATTTGCCAGCATGACTCGTGTGACAGTGTGTCTTTAAATTGTATCATTAAAGACAGACATTTTTTCCTTCAACATTTCCACCTGTTTAGACTAAGATAAATGCTGAAAAGAAATCATGAAAGCCAACATTGCATGAATCGTAATCATAAAATATATTTTAAAATTGTATTTATTTTTATTGTGGTGTTTAATTTTTACTGTGGGATAGTTATTATTAGAATTAGAATGTGGCAGTTCTTCTTGAATTTTACTCTAGAATTTGCTTTTAGATTTTGATTTCCATATGAGCTAGGTCGTAGAACATTTTAAGGACTTCTTTGATGTCCAAGAATCATACATATCATCCTTCCGTGATCACAGGTAAATGTTTTCTGCTATAAAGAGGCTTTAGGATACGTCATACTTGAGAGAGAAGCTTCCCCATATGGTAGCCAAAGGACAGGTACAAAATTAACATGATAACTAATCATCTGAGAGTCTGAAGATGTCTAAATTTTAGCACAGTGTTCAGGATTTGAAGTGATGACATCATTTCAAAATGCTAATAAGTGGACACAGTCACACTTAGTAACTGCATGTCCACTGTGCATTTCAGTTATTCTCGCCCAGGGGTCCAACGCAAGGGACAGGTGGAAGGGGTGTCACTCAGTCTCCTTAGTGAGTGGAGGACTCTGTAAACCAACTTTAAAAGAACTCCAAGGAGGAGGACAGTGAAAGACAAGATTAAGAGTCATGAGAGCAATGAGAAGGGCACAGAATCCCCCTGTGATATCCTCTGGGGGGGAGCCTGGCAGGCGGCCGTGGAGAGTTGGACTTGGCAGAACGACTAAGCACTGTAAGCACAATTACTCAAAGAAAAAGACAATTATGCTAGGGGGATTCAAAGAGGAATGCTTATTTTGCCGATGTTTACAACTTCCAAAGTCAGTCATGCCACGGGTATACTATACCCGTGCCGATACCAGGCTTGTTGCCGGGGCAGATTGTTCATGTGTGTATCTATATGCGTGTATTTATCTGTGTGTGTGTGTGTCTAAAGAATGCAGTCTTTCATCATCAAATACAGCATTCTCCTTCAAATAATCGGTATGTTCCAGTTTACCATTAAAACCTTTCCTCTTATCGCCACGGTCCAGAGAAGGTGTGACATGAAAATTTCTAGAAAACTTTTTGACAGAACCCTGAGTAGAAACCTGTTCAGAGCTTGGCTGTAAGTAACCCTTCTGGCTTAGTGTTAATGTTGCAATTGTTAACAGAGAGCCAATATCCTCCCTATGAATCAAGAAGAAGCAAAAATCACATGAAATTGTTGAGTTCTAAGTTGCCACTGAATGTGAAAGGAAACTTCTAAATTCTTTATGTGTGTGTGTGTGTGTGTGTGTGTGTATTCCCCCTAAGCATCCGTTGTTTACTTGCAGAAAAAGATCTTGAGTATAACTGGGTGCATTTTGAAAACCACAGATTAGGTGGAGTCATTGAAACCTTGGCTCAGTTGGCCCAGGTCTGGCCATAATGCTTGCTCGTCATTACTGAAGACGACAGAAATCTCGGCCTTTTCATTCTTTCGTCTCTTTCGCTTCAATTCTCTGAGCAATAGATGTCCTGATACAGAAGCCAGCGAGTCCTGTGATTCCGTTTAGGTTCATTTCAGCGAGGCCAGAGGAAATGCAAAAGATTAAGTGTTGAAAAGTAACTGCTAGGTAATTCAAAAGGTGCATTTCGCTTTTCTGTCAGTGGGCTGATACCACGCTAGTGATAATAAGACCTCTTTAGAGGAACATAAATGTCAGTTTTGCGTCAGCTTGTAACCTGAGGAATGTGTGAAAAGGTAGCACACGCTGACCCAGTCCCTCCCTCGATTTAAAGTTGCTAAAGGGCCTTTTGATGGACTCCCCAGCTTTGTGGTTTCAGGATCTATTAGTGAAACCATTGAATGTTTCTTTGTGGGTGTTCAGGCAAAGGGGGAGCTTATCTGAAGACTCACATCTCCACCCTGTGGCTCTAGTTGAGTTAGAAAGAGCTTCTTCACGGTGACAGTCGGCCTTTCTCTACATGGGTACCTGAAAGCGCTCTGCTCACGTCCTACCTGCAAAGAAGCTTTCTTATTTAATTTCTTTAAAGAAAAATCACACATCTTCCTCAACTCCATCATTCTTCCACATCATTCTTGAACCACCCTGCAAACAAGGAGTCCTACCGTAAACGTCAAAGCCTCGTGAATGTGCGTCAAAGGTAAAAACTGGTTCAAATGAGAAATCATTCAGACTTAATTTTCAGTTATGAACTTTTGCTTTTCCGTTAAGAGAACTGATGAAATAAAAAAGAAACTAAAACTAGTAACAAAAGCTATAAAAGAATATTAATGAATAAAGTAGAAAAGAATATGATTGGTAGAAATTTCTGTGAATCTCAAGTTCAAGTTTGGTTGCTTCTTATTACTATTATTATTATTATTATCATCGGTGTTATTATTTAGGATGGGCAGTATGTGGGGTATTAGTTCCCTGACTGGGGATCAACCCTCTCCCCCCTGCATGTTAACCAGTGGATCAGCAGGGGCGTCCCGGGTTGTTCATTTTGAATCTGGCTTTAGTGTTATTCATATATTAAGATACTTACATCTTAACCTGTGACTTATGTCTTCATCACAGGAATTCAAATGGACGAAATCTATTTTAGTTTGAGGTTCTGTTACCTTTCATTGGGAGGGAAGTCGATTAGAGGTTCACTTTTCAGAGCTAAATGATTGAACTCAGCCCTCCAGTTGCCATTTATTTAGTCTACATGCCCAGCTCAGCTGTAGCGCTTCCCTGTTTACTGTAGGAGCCAGGAATTTCCCCCCATTGTCCTGCTCATTCTGGAAGTCATGAGCTTTATAGCCTAGCTTCCAACGAAATCTTACATTCCTAAAATGATGCCCTCTTTGACAAACTGCCGCGGCTCCAGCCATCAGTCACTAAGGTCCTTGTCTAATAATAAACACAAGTAAGGTAATGTTAGTAAAAAAGTGATATTGCAAGGAACAGGCTGGAAGACAAGTGGATAGGCTCAGGAAGAATTCTTTATACTCTGCACAGTGCTAGCAGCCTTTAAAATTTTATTTTAAATCCTTACGTATATAAGCAAAATGTAAATCTCAAATAAGCAAATAAGAGTCTTTGATTTCCGCTCCCTCTCTTGTCTTCTCCCTTCCATCGGTTGCTCCCAAGCCATTTCTCTGACTCATTAGCACCTCTGACTGAACCCTGACCCCAGTGCACGGGGTCAGAGAAAGAAGTCCACTCAGCTGTTTCTGCTCCTGCTAATGCCGTGTGGAGGGCAGGGTGCTGGAGCGGGGAAGGGGGAGCTTTCCAGGACGCACATGGGATTTGTGGTGTCGGGCAGTAGCTGAGTTGCGTCTGAATCTTTGCAACCCCATGGACTGCAGCATCCTACGGGTCTTCCCTGGCGCACATAGGAAGGCCTGTTTGTTTGTTGATAATAAATGGTCTGTGGGAGATATGATGTGATCTAGCACTTCCTGAATGCCCCTGTGCATTTTCCATTTATGTCACCAAATTTGCACAAACCTCCCCATGTCAATACCCAAACCCTCCCTTCTGTTCTCCGACAGAGGAATGGCCGCCCTCCCAGAGCTCTCCTTCTGAGTTGCAAGCCTTGACACTTGGCGGTCCTCTTGGACATCCCTTCCTTCCCTTGTGCCCACGCAGCCCCTGCTGTACTGAATCCATAATCAGTACTTACTGGTTTGGGCCTTCTAAATAACTCTTACAGGAATCCACTTCTTCCCAAAGCCCTCGTCATTATCCTAGACGATGCTACCATCTGTCTTCTGAATAACCCAAAGCCCCCTGCCTCCTATCCATCGCCTGGACTCTCAGAGACCACGTTTGGTTTGCTCTGAAACAACTCGTATAAAGCCCAACAGTTAGTCAGAAATGAGATCCAAAAGTAGCAGTAGCTATTGCCAATTAAAGAGTTGAAAGTAGAGAAGATAAAAACACTTTTAGCACTTCACTTCCCTTACCTGCTAACACCACCCACAAACACACTCCCTGTCCCTCCTGGAGCACTTATTCTAGACCGGTGATCCTCAGCCTCTGGGATCTCATTCCTGATGGTCTGAGGTGGAGCTGATGTGATAAAAATAGGAATAAGGTGCACAAGAAATGACATGTGCTTGAATCATCCAGAACCCTTCCTCGCCAGCACCACCCTGAACTGGGGGATGTTGTCTTCTGTAACACTGTTCCCTGGCAGCAAAAGGTTTTGGGACCCCTGTTCTAGACTGTGCAGCTGAGCATCATAGCAGACGGGCCCCAAGACCCCCAGTTCCAGATCCTACTTCACTTTAAGTCAGAAAGAGGCCCCTCCATCTTATGAGCTTTGCGTGAAGCTCTTAAATGGACCTAAAATGAACTGAAACAAGAAGCTCTTGTTCCAGAAGTATATTCCTATACTGGGTAGTAGGTGCTTAGCCCCCAGTTTTGGGGACCAGCCAGTTCTGGGGTTTGATACAACTTCATTATTTCTTAGGAACACAGTTATTGACAAGTCATCTCAGCTCTGAGATTGATTCACTTCTTCCATCGACAACTGAGAAAAAAATACATAATGTCCAAGGGCTTTATGAGGGGTTGCGATGAGATTTAGGAAGTACCACGCATGATGCCTAGCAGAGAAGAGATGACCAATGGGTTTTCGTTTGAAGTTTCAAACAACAGTTTTGTAATCTCTAAAATAATGTGTGCTGAGCTTCCTGGCAAAAAGAAGCGCTGTGATGATAGAGCATTTTTAATGCTTCCAAAGGTTATTTGTACGTAGTAAAGAGTGTGCTTCGATATAACCAAGACGTTGGCAGGACAGCTATTATTACTTGCTTTTTAAAAATAATGAACTAGATGAAAATACTGAATCACCATGCTGTGCGTATTGTAAATCCATTATACATCAATGAAAACACAAATTGTGTCAAAAATAAAAAAAGAACTAGAGACCCAGAGAGTTGTATGACTTGTGCAAGGTCATAGAGTGGGTTCGTCATTAAAATTGGAAGGGCACCTAGGCTTTAGGAATTCTCCTCTGTTTTTATTCCCACCCCCTGAAATAGTAAGAATTTAATTCATTCCAAAGAAGTTTGGATCGTTGGCGTGAATTGTTCAATATACCAAGGCTCTGGGGAACTGTCAAAAATAAGACTATTTTAAATACAAACCTATTCTACAGTTTCGCTACTTGTTTTCTCCAGCCTTTTCACTTGAGGCAGTACTGGGTTCCACGTGTGTCTATTCATTAAAGTCAGAATCAAGCCAACGTGCAGAGCATGATAAGATCCAAGAGAAATGTCCCCTGCTGTTCCCTACCTCCGTACGTGCCAGCCAAGAAGGAAACTGCGAGGAAGTCCAGCAGCCCCTTGCGGGGAGAGACCACCTCTAGAGGGGTCCCCTTCAGTGGGATCATATCCTACTTGATCTGCCTCAGGAGGCCTTGGAAGAAACATTTTGCCTTATAACAACAGTTACAAAACCAACCCACCAGTCTTGCAGTGGAAGATCACCACAGGGAGAGAATCTTAACCCACCAAAGAAATAAAAAGAGAAGAAGAAGAGAGCTGGATAGAAATGAGATCCAGAAAATATTTCTGGGTGGCAGCGTACTGAGGTCCAGATGGAAAGTTAGCACTAGTTTGGCCAGCACTCTTTCAGTCACAGCACATTTTCAACTATTTATTTTTGTACCCAGCCTCTCCTACGAAGGTGGGTATCAAATGGAAAGATTTTTTTTCCTAAGGTGGCATTTCAAATAATAACAATAATAATAAAATCCTGGACCAGGAACCATTTTTCCATTAGATGCATAAGGAAGCACAGCAGGGGCCTTGCCTGAGCCTATATTTTTTTGCTAATTGAATCTGTGCATATAAATGACATCTTTCCATTTCTCCTCTAAAGGAGGCTTGTGTTTCCATCCTCTTCAGTGATTGGCTCCCACTCTGGGATGCTTGTTTCTTTAGCGTCCATACCCGAATTCGGACGCAGTCCTTCTAATTTATACCACGGGGAAAAGAGAGCCAAAGCGAGAGAGGCAGACGCTGTCCACGCCACGGTTCCATACAGAGAAAATTGATTTTCCAACCATACCAAACGATAAAGTCCATCTTTGATATATTCCTGTCTCACGGCTTTCCAGGTCTTCAGGCATCTGGTCTCAGGTCAGCTCCCCTTGGACTGTAATTCAGAACACGGTCCCTTCAGAGATCCCATGCCACAGGGCACGGGTATGTTTTCTTTGGCTTGGACAGCTCTTATGAAAGAAATGATTCTGCTGCCTAACTGACAGCGCTGGGCATGGGGTACTGAGGAATGGGGCCTCTCCCAGGGGCCCTTTGCCTGGAATTTGTCCTAAAAGCATGAAACTGAGCAGCATTTGTAGCAGACAGACGTGAATAATATATGCACCACCTTTCCATTCAGGTGTCTGTTTGCATGAGAGTGAAAGACTGCAGGAGTTTAAACGCGGCCCTAGGCGATGGCAAAGCTGCGAGCTCTTGGAGAGGTCTGGTCCCGAGCTTGATTGGAAAGCCGAGTGTGGATGGATCCCCTTGGCCAAATCCAAAAAACAAGCACCTATTCTGCCGTGTCTGCTGGTACAGATGTTCTAAAGATAATAACCTAAAGGTTTTAGCAGTGCTTGGACAACGCACATGATAGAAGCAGAAAGAGCAGTCAGAACTAGCCGCTAGTCAACACTAGCTTGTCCTGAAGCTTCACCTGGAACTGGGGGTGCTCAGCGCACCATGGGCCTCTGTTCACACACCTCTTCTTATTATTGCTCAGCTTCTAAGTCGCGCCCGACTCCTGGAGCCCCCGTGCGCCGCAGCACGCCAGGCTCCCCCGTCCTCCCGGTCTCCGGGAGTTTGCTCCACAGTCATGCCCATGGAGTCAGTGATGCTCTCCTGCCCGTCCTCTGTCTCCCTCTTCTCCTCCTGCCTTCAGAATTTCCCAGCATCAGGATCTTTTCCAGTGAGTCGGCTCTTCACCTCAGGTGGCCCAAATATTGGAGCCTCAGCATCAGTCCTTCCAGCAACTGTTCAGGGTTGGTTTCCTTTAGGAAGGCCAGGCTTGATCTCCTTGCAGTAGGAGGGTCTCCCAAGAGTCTTCTCCGGCACCGCAGTTCAAAGCAGGAATCCTCGCGCTCTATTGTCAGGTGTTTCGAACACGAGGGAGAAATTCCTAGGTCGTCATCTTAAACTAGAACTATTCAAGAGTCCCAGAGCCTGTTTCTTCGGTTCTGTTTTGGATTTGGATGAGCTTTCGCGAACAATGACAGTAAAACCATGATTTGGTGAAACGAGCCCCTTCTTGTGTCTTAGGAGCTCTCATTCGCCTCTGCACTGACGGTGAGCAGGCTCTTCTGCTCCGGGGAGTAGCAGCTCGCCTCTGTAGGGAGCGACAGAGGGGATCTAAGCGGCTGCGAGCTTACCTTTCACTGTTAGTCACTGCAGTGGCCGTGGAGCGGGACGTGGCCACTACAGTGCGCCGGACACATGGGAGGCAAGTCCGAGCTTCCCCCTCTTCCTGTCTCACGACGAGGGGGTCGAAAGAGATACCCCTTGCTGAATCTGCTTCTAAGATGGTGATTCAGGTTTTCTCCCTGGAGTTCAAATTAGTGGAACTTGGGGTGAAGGTGAGCTCTTTCCTAATATAGCTCCACTCTTTAGACCCTTCTTCCAAGCCGAGAGCCGCCTTGGCACTGGCAGAATGGTGCTGAGCTCAGTCTCTCCCGACGGCACGAGCCGGCAGACTGCTCTACAGGGCAACTCTGTGTGCTGCAATCTGGCTTTTCAGACTGTGAGGAAACGTTAAGAATGTCCCTTTCTATGTTTTTTTTTTTTTTTTTTAACTTCTTTTGATGGTTTAGCGTTAATTTTATATGTTAAGTTCAAATAGAGTTGATAAAAGTATTATATTAGTACTAGGTATACCATTATTAGGTATATAGTGATTCAGTATTTTTACAGATTATACCCCATCATAGTATCAAGTATCTCATGATTCAATATTTTATAAATTATACTGCATTTAAATTTATTACAAAATAACAACTATATTTGCCTCTGCTGACCAATATACCCTCTTTGCTCATCTCTATTATAAATACTCTGGTTTGTATCTCTTAATCCCATACCATACCTCTGTGTTTTTAAATGGTTGAAAAGGCATTGAAAGAAGAACAATATATCATAACACGTGAAATGTACATGAAATTAAAACTTCAGTGTCCAGATAGACAGTTCTTTTTGGAACAAGCCATGCCTGGCATTCGCTGTTATCTCTGGCTGCTTTCATGCCCTAAAAGCAGAGCTGAATGATTGCAATAGAGTCTCTGGCTTTCGAAGGTCAGACTATTTACCAGCTAGCTTCTTCCAGAAAAATGTACCAAACGATAGCTTTAAGGCAAAAATATGAAAAATCAGAGTTAGATGAATAAAGATGTAAAAAAGAGAACGGAAAACCAAGAAAGGGAACAGAAAAAGGAACGTGATAACAGTCACGAAATTGTAATCACAATAGTTACAGTCACGCTTGCAGTGTCACTCCAGGTCCATTATCACTTTTCAAACTATGGCACATACATTATTTTATTTACTCAAGCCAAAAACATGTGAGGAAGTAAGGCAGCTATGGTATTCACCATTTTATTGAAAGATAAACTCAGGAAGACTCAATGCCTTACCCAGTTACACAGCTAGCTAGCCATATGGTGAAGATTAAAATCTAGGTTCCTTACGACCTGTCCTAGCACCCCTAAGTTGTACTGTGGACAGCCAAAGAAAGCTAATTGAAGGAAGGGTCACGGGGAAATGTTAAATGAAAGCTTTTCTTAAAGACAAATTGTAATCCTTCTTCCTGAATCCATGTAGGAAACCGCTAGTGAGCCATAGTATCTTGTGTGTTGTGCTATTAAAAGCGGCACAGAGGGCTTCCCGGTGGTCCAGTGGGTAAGGACACCACCTTGCAGTGCAAGGCGCCGGTTCGATCCCTGGCCTGGGAAGATCCCAAGTGCTGTGAGCAGCGGAGTTGAAAAAATTATTAGATTTGTACTAGGTATACCATTATTAGGTATATAGTGATTCAGTATTTTTACAGATTATACCCCATCATAGTATCAAGTATCTCATGATTCAATATTTTATAAATTATACTGCATTTAAATTTATTACAAAATAACAACTATATTTGCCTCTGCTGACCAATATACCCTCTTTGCTCATCTCTATTATAAATACTCTGGTTTGTATCTCTTAATCCCATACCATACCTCTGTGTTTTAAATGGTTGAAAAGGCATTGAAAGAAGAACAATATATCATAACACGTGAAATGTACATGAAATTAAAACTTCAGTGTCCAGATAGACAGTTCTTTTTGGAACAAGCCATGCCTGGCATTCGCTGTTATCTCTGGCTGCTTTCATGCCCTAAAAGCAGAGCTGAATGATTGCAATAGAGTCTCTGGCTTTCGAAGGTCAGACTATTTACCAGCTAGCTTCTTCCAGAAAAATGTACCAAACGATAGCTTTAAGGCAAAAATATGAAAAATCAGAGTTAGATGAATAAAGATGTAAAAAAGAGAACGGAAAACCAAGAAAGGGAACAGAAAAAGGAACGTGATAACAGTCACGAAATTGTAATCACAATAGTTACAGTCACGCTTGCAGTGTCACTCCAGGTCCATTATCACTTTTCAAACTATGGCACATACATTATTTTATTTACTCAAGCCAAAAACATGTGAGGAAGTAAGGCAGCTATGGTATTCACCATTTTATTGAAAGATAAACTCAGGAAGACTCAATGCCTTACCCAGTTACACAGCTAGCTAGCCATATGGTGAAGATTAAAATCTAGGTTCCTTACGACCTGTCCTAGCACCCCTAAGTTGTACTGTGGACAGCCAAAGAAAGCTAATTGAAGGGAAGGGTCACGGGGGAAATGTTAAATGAAAGCTTTTCTTAAAGACAAATTGTAATCCTTCTTCCTGAATCCATGTAGGAAACCGCTAGTGAGCCATAGTATCTTGTGTGTTGTGCTATTAAAAGCGGCACAGAGGGCTTCCCCCGGTGGTCCAGTGGGTAAGGACACCACCTTGCAGTGCAAGGGGCGCCGGTTCGATCCCTGGCCTGGGAAGATCCCAAGTGCTGTGGAGCAGCTGGACCCATGTGTCCAACTACCGAGCCCGAGCTCTGAAGCGCGTGTGCTCAGAGCCAGTGCTCTGCGATGAGAGAGGTCACTGTGATGGGAGGCCCACACAGGCCAAAGAACAAAGATGGAAATAAATGAAAGACCAAGTGGCCTACAAAAAAAAAAAAGGTGGCACAGAGACATACACAGAGAGACACACTCAGACACCCATAAATATACATAAAGTATTCATTGAATTTGCAAGATTTATCATCATCCAAAAACATACACAAAACTATTTAAATAAAACTGTTTCCATTTTAACATAACTGCTCAATAATCTCATTATTAAAATAGTATATTATATACATTATAACTATGTGTTAGATATTATAGTTATGTTATATTTAATTTATACATAAATATGTATGTTTATATAGGATATATTACATACACATTATTATTATATTGTATTATGTATGCTAAGTAACTTCAGTCATGTTTGACTTTTGGTGACCCAGTGGACTGTCGCCCACCAGGCTCCTCTGTCCATGGGATTCCCCAGGCAAGAATACTGGAGGGGGTTGCCATGCCCTCCTCCAGGGGATCTTCCCGACCCAGGGATCAAACCCAGGTATCTTAAGTCTCCTGCATTGGCAGGTGAGTTCTTTACTAGTAGCGCCATATATAAATATATACATACATTATGGGGCTTCCCAGGTGGCATTAATGGTAAAGAACCCATCTGCCAATGCAGGTAGATGTAAGAGACATGGGTTAGATCCCTGCGTCTGGAAGGTCCCCAGAGGAGGACATGGCCACCCACTCCAGTATTCTTACCTGGAGATGCCCACAGACAGAGGAGCCTGGCAGGCTACAGTCCATAGGGCTGCAAAGAGTCGAACACCACTGAAACAAATTAGCAGGCACCCATCTGTATAAATACATTACATATAGAGGGATATAGTGATTATATATATATATATATGTACAGACTATATTTTTACATATAATGTAGTATGAAATAAAAACTACAATAAAATCTAGCTCTCATGATTTTTTATCTTAGAAAAACTGACTAAAGGCCTTCCCTGGTGGTCCAGTGGGTAAGGACTCCACCTTGCAATGCAAGGAGCACCAGTTCGATCCCTGGCCCGGGAAGATCCCACGTGCCGCAGAGTGGCTGGACCAATGTGTCCAATTACAAGCCAGCGCTCTGGAGCACATGCGCCCAGAGCTGGTGCCGTGCAACGAGAGAGGCCACTGCAATAGGAGGCCCACACGGGCCAAAGAATAAAGATGGATGAAAGTAAATAAATAAACAATAAAAGAGGCCAAAATTATATATTAAAAAAAGAAAAACAACCTTACTAAAGATCAGATGTTTGAAAAACTGAAGAAATAACCTATACATCTAGTAAACTCTGCTAATGCCCAAAGCTGTCCCCTGCGATCCCCGTATTTTGTAACAGAGGCTGACCAGTGTAGCCATGGCTCCGCTGTGAGTCCAGCACATAACCCCTGAGTAGTGGCACAGGACAAGACCCACATATGGGAGAGCTGGCTTAGAGCATTGGGACTTTCTAAGTAACTTCAGTCTTTTGGTGACCCAGTGGACTGTCGCCCACCAGGCTCCTCTGTCCATGGATTCCCAGGCAAGAATACTGGAGGTTGCCATGCCCTCCTCCAGGATCTTCCGACCCAGGATCAAACCCAGGTATCTTAAGTCTCCTGCATTGGCAGGTGAGTTCTTTACTAGTAGCGCCATATATAAATATATACATACATTATGGGGCTTCCCAGGTGGCATTAATGGTAAAGAACCCATCTGCCAATGCAGGTAGATGTAAGAGACATGGGTTAGATCCCTGCGTCTGGAAGGTCCCCAGAGGAGGACATGGCCACCCACTCCAGTATTCTTACCTGGAGATGCCCACAGACAGAGGAGCCTGGCAGGCTACAGTCCATAGGGCTGCAAAGAGTCGAACACCACTGAAACAAATTAGCAGGCACCCATCTGTATAAATACATTACATATAGAGGGATATAGTGATTATATATATATATATATGTACAGACTATATTTTTACATATAATGTAGTATGAAATAAAAACTACAATAAAATCTAGCTCTCATGATTTTTTATCTTAGAAAAACTGACTAAAGGCCTTCCCTGGTGGTCCAGTGGGTAAGGACTCCACCTTGCAATGCAAGGAGCACCAGTTCGATCCCTGGCCCGGGAAGATCCCACGTGCCGCAGAGTGGCTGGACCAATGTGTCCAATTACAAGCCAGCGCTCTGGAGCACATGCGCCCAGAGCTGGTGCCGTGCAACGAGAGAGGCCACTGCAATAGGAGGCCCACACGGGCCAAAGAATAAAGATGGATGAAAGTAAATAAATAAACAATAAAAGAGGCCAAAATTATATATTAAAAAAAGAAAAACAACCTTACTAAAGATCAGATGTTTGAAAAACTGAAGAAATAACCTATACATCTAGTAAACTCTGCTAATGCCCAAAGCTGTCCCCTGCGATCCCCGTATTTTGTAACAGAGGCTGACCAGTGTAGCCATGGCTCCGCTGTGAGTCCAGCATCCTTATCAGACCCGAGCGCAGAGCAGCTGACCCGATACAGTGGCACAGGACAAGACCCACATATGGGAGAGCTGGCTTGGAGAGTCAATTGGATTATAGAGTGGAGACTTTTGTGATAAAGGGGACTTAGTTTTACAGCTTAGCCGGGCGGGGGTGGGGAGAAAAGCCAAAGAAGAAAAATCATCCTGGGTCTCCCTGGTTAAGTTATTTTGCAGATTTATTGAAACATGCACGTGGTAGAAAATGACTTCCAGACCAGAAGTCAGAATTCTAGCTCAGCCGCAGGCTGCGGCTGGCCGGCCTGCGCACACAAGGCCCTGAGCCTGGAGGTGAGGTGAGGTAACTGTTTACAGTCAGGAACTCTTGACAGTGTTAATTGCAGGACGCCTCAGCCCTGAGCTGGCGTGGGTCTCTGGACCCTCCACTCTGATTAGAAGTTTGGGAACTGTAACACGTGCTGCCAGATACAGTCCCAGTTGGGTCAAGCCGTTTCTCCCAAGTTTGCTTGCTGGAAATACAATGGGAGCACACCCACACACCCCTCCAAAGTAGGTTCCAGTAGTCAATGCTGAGTCTACACATGCCTACCTGATTAATGTTTTTGAACCGATCAGGATATTCAAAACGATCAAGCCTTTCTTCATAGATGTAGCATGCAGTGATATTTGCTCCTGGCTCTTCATCAAATATGCTTTCCCTGTGGTTAGTGTGTGCCGTGGAGCCCAGAGACTCGCCTTCCCAGCTGAAGCTGGGAACACTATTCAGTGCTGATGTGCTGGTGAGGTTAAACAGTGCCATTAATTCCTTGCTTGCCTAATATGTGACCCTGACGCCAACAACTAGCTACTAGCAGCCAAGCCATGCCTTCAAGAATCCCCCCAAAAGTCCATGAAGTTTGTTTAATTCACTTCACCAGTTTGATTGAATTCACAGGTGGTTTTGTGGGTCTGGGTAGGGACGGCCACGCGTTTAATTCATGATAAAACACAGTAAATGTCCATTTAAGGAAGCCAGTGGGGCAAATATAGTCACACACGCTGTTTGCTGGAAGGTGGCCCAGCAAGGAGGTAACGAGTGTTCTTTCATGATGCCTTTTTGGCTCTGCATGATCCGGGAGCAATGTCTTCCTCCAGTAGGCTCTCGTGACCTTCCAGAGAATCCTGTTTTGTGAGTCAGCTGTTACCATGTATAAGTATTTGGGATTATTTTGCCTTCCCTATTAATTTATCATGTTCTGGAAGTAAGGGACTATGATGCATTCTTGTAGTGTGTTCAGCAAAGTGCCATCCACAGACTAGTTACTCTAGAAACACGTAGCACATGCATGTGGAAAAAGCCAGTGATGGGTAGGCCACGCATCTCACATTTCTCTGGGCTCCGCGGTTGTTATTCATTCCCTCCACACATGCACCAAATAGATACATCCTGCGTTCCAGGTCTGGTTCTCCTCACTGCAGGAGCACCGATATAGCAAGACATGCTCCCCGCCCACTAGTGAGGCAGGGAAACCTACAGTGAGAAGAACTATGTTGCTACAATACAGAAAGTACAGAACACAGTCTATCGCATTAGAGAGGTCCAAACGAAAGGCTAGAATGGACTGAAAGGAGAGGCTTTGTTGTCTTACTTATTTACTTATTCTACCGATCTTTATTTAAAATAAGGTTGTCTTTATTTTTGGCAGCAGTGGGTCTTGACCGCCGCACTCATGCTTTCTCTGGCTGCAGTGAGTAGGAGCAACTCTCCAGTTGGGGTGCGCGGGCTTCTCCTTAGGGTAGCTTCTCTGGCTGAGGGCACGGGCTCTCAGCGCACCGGCTACGGTAACTGCAGCTTGAGGGCCGTAGAGCCCTTGTTCTGTGGCACGTGGGATCTACCCTGACCGCGGATGGAACCCGTGTCCCCTGCCTGGGCAAGTAGATTCCTATTCACTGTGCCAGCGGGGACGTCCTCTGCGTGTCTTAAGTGCGTATGCTGTCTAGGTGGGCACCCAGGGAGCACCCGGGAGGGACGATACCAGCTGTCACCTAGGCGGAGGGAGCCACGCACTCTGTTAGCCTCAGCGCATCACGAAGCGTGATTCCTTAAACCTTCACACAGAACGGTTAGGTGCGTATTACTACCATCCCCATTAACCGGATGAGAAAACGGAGGAACAGAAGCGTTTATTGTCTTAATTGCTCTGGAGAGGAAACACAGAGACATACTCAGGACAGAGGTTCCTTTTGGTGGCTTAAACCCAAGGCGAGGCGCATGCCTATAGAGAGCTGCACCTGGAACAGTGTGCTATGCGTGCAGGTGAATAGCTGAGGTACTGCTTTAAAGTCAGCTCATCTGATAAGTACTCTAAACCAACCCGATTGGTTGGGTCAAGGAAGGAAACACCTAATCAAGGATTTGTAAACATGACCATAGGATAGTAGTACCCAGTTCCTCTTACTTAAAAGTATGTATTACGAGAGAAGAATTTGATCTAAGACAGTTGATGTCGGTGTAACCCAAATGCACGCCATCATTAATGATAATTAAGTATAATTGCTGTTAGAATGTCAGCTATACTTATATCATGGCTCAGATGGTAAAGAATCTGCAAGATGCAATCCAGGTCCCATCCCTGGGGTGGGAAGGAAGATCTGCTGGCGGGAGGGTATGGCTGCTCACTCCAGGGTTAGTTGCTACTCAGAAAGTACAGAACACAGTCTATCGCATTAGAGAGGTCCAAACGGTAATGGACTGAAAGGAGAGGCTTTGTTGTCTTACTTATTTACTTATTCTACCGATCTTTATTTAAAATAAGGTTGTCTTTATTTTTGGCAGCAGTGGGTCTTGACCGCCGCACTCATGCTTTCTCTGGCTGCAGTGAGTAGGAGCAACTCTCCAGTTGGGGTGCGCGGGCTTCTCCTTAGGGTAGCTTCTCTGGCTGAGGGCACGGGCTCTCAGCGCACCGGCTACGGTAACTGCAGCTTGAGGGCCGTAGAGCCCTTGTTCTGTGGCACGTGGGATCTACCCTGACCGCGGATGGAACCCGTGTCCCCTGCCTGGGCAAGTAGATTCCTATTCACTGTGCCAGCGGGGGCGTCCTCTGCGTGTCTTAAGCGCGTAGCCTGTCTAGGTGGGCACCCAGGCAGCCCCCGGGCGGGACGATACCAGCTGTCACCTAGGCCGAGGGACCCCCGCACTCTGTTAGCCTCAGCGCATCACGAAGCGTGATTCCTTAAACCTTCACACAGAACGGTTAGGTGCGTATTACTACCATCCCCATTAACCGGATGAGAAAACGGAGGAACAGAAGCGTTTATTGTCTTAATTGCTCTGGAGAGGAAACACAGAGACATACTCAGGACAGAGGTTCCTTTTGGTGGCTTAAACCCAAGGCGAGGCGCATGCCTATAGAGAGCTGCACCTGGAACAGTGTGCTATGCGTGCAGGTGAATAGCTGAGGTACTGCTTTAAAGTCAGCTCATCTGATAAGTACTCTAAACCAACCCGATTGGTTGGGTCAAGGAAGGAAACACCTAATCAAGGATTTGTAAACATGACCATAGGATAGTAGTACCCAGTTCCTCTTACTTAAAAGTATGTATTACGAGAGAAGAATTTGATCTAAGACAGTTGATGTCGGTGTAACCCAAATGCACGCCATCATTAATGATAATTAAGTATAATTGCTGTTAGAATGTCAGCTATACTTATATCATGGCTCAGATGGTAAAGAATCTGCAAGATGCAATCCAGGTCCCATCCCTGGGGTGGGAAGGAAGATCTGCTGGCGGGAGGGTATGGCTGCTCACTCCAGGGTTCTTGCCTGGAGAAGAGAAGTGGACAGAAGAGCCTGGCACGCTACAGTCCATGGGACCCCAAGCAACTAACACACATACACACGTATTTAATGATACATGTAAGGAAAGCCTTCTAAATAGTTTGAACATACAAGGTAAATTCTCTAACACTAGGGACTTCCCTGATGGCCCCAGTGCTTAGACTCCGTATTCCCAGTGCAGGAGGCCTGGGTTTGCTCCCTGGTCAGGGAACTAGAAATTGCATGTTGCAGCTAGGACCTGACGCAGCCAAAATAAAATAGACTGATAAAAATAAAAATTCTGTCACATGAAGAGATGTCTCAAAAAAAAAACTTCATCAGAATTTTATTTGGGACTGAAGAATGATGCTTGCAAATACATTTATTTAGCAGACAAGAAGAATAATTTTTTTGCCTTGATAATCTTTTTAGCTCTTCTGTGCTAAGACCCAGATGAGATACTTGGAAAATATTTTCTGAGAAACCTATTTATGCGACAGAATTGTTAATTTTACCTATGAGCTTCCATGGTGGTGCCGGTGGTAAAGAACCTGTCTGCCAATGCAGCAGATGTAAGAAGATACAGGTTTTATCCCTGGTTTGGGAATATCCCCTGGAGGAGGGCATGGCAACCCACTAGAGCAGTCTTGCCTGGAAAATCCGATAGAGGAGCCTGGTGGGCTACAGTCCACAGGGTCTCAAAAAGTCAGACACGACTGAAGCAACGTAGCACGCATGCAACCTGAAGAGCCACAGCACGTAGATACATTGGAATAAACTTCAAGAACCTCACAAAAAAATCTCTCTGCTATTAAATGGAATTAGATGACCAAGTTGAATTAATTTTATTTGTAATATGTACCTTCAGCAAGGTACATATGACACAAAGTAGAAACTTGAGACAAACTCTTATTGATGGAGTTTTGAGTCCTGTATAATAAATACACAGAGAGATTCACCGCGATTTGTGAAAGGCACTTTTCTCCTCTTAACCAGGGGATTTGTTCTTTAAAATGATAATGTGGTGTTAAAAGCTTGATTGCAAAATGGCCTTGCTCTGGGGCAGCTCCTGGGCCTCCTCTGCGGTTTCTGCTGATATAAATTTGATATTTTACAAATGCAGAATATGAAACGTATTCCCAACATGTGTTTCATACACTTATAATACAACCAAATGAAAACCAGCGTAGGCTCGGAAGGTTTCTTGGCTGTGTGCTTAATGCCCGAGATCTAGAACACGTTAAATGTTATTACAGAAATAACTGAAACATTTTACACAGTTTAATGCCCTGAATTTTGCATGTTGAACTTGTAGTCATTTCTTTAGCTCTCGTGGGCTGTACATGACTGACACGCACATGTTTCCCGTAGAATTCAGAGGATATGATACAGTGTTTCTTTTTAGAAACCAATGTTAGGTAAACTTTGGAGGTATTTCAGACTTCATTTTGGCTACAGCCTATCACTGAACAGATGAAGAGAGGTTTTTCTAAAAGTGAATTATTGGGAAAACATAGATAAGATTTCTTCTTTCACAATTTAAAATGACATCTTTTGTTCCACTTCAGCTCTGTTTTTTCCTTCCGTTTCTTTGATGAATGCAATTTTGCTTACCCTAGAATCATGCTTTTCTCACTAATATTGCTGTAACTATTTAATTATTCAAATAGAACTCTTAATATTGTGTGCTGAGTGCTGTAGGTTTCTAATGAGATTCCTTGTTTCAATTTAAACAAACTGAAAGCGTCTCAATTCCTATGGAAATATTCAGGAATGAATAGGCCAGAGGGTTAGTGCTTCTCTCACAGTTTAACTCAAAAAGTGCCTGGTAGATATGGATTTAGAAAGTCCGAAGCTATTCCTCCATCGTTTCAAAATCATTATTCAATATTAATCTTTAGTTTGAGAGCGGGATGTAACAATTGCTTACAGATCATTTAGAGACTACTTGTTTTAGGCATTAGTTGAACAATGCATAATGTCGTTTGTTTTTTGAATATGAACTGTCATCGCCGCCGAAGGGCATCGCAGCCTGCGGAGTTCAGGGACATCTGCCCCTCTGGTGTTCTCAAAGCCGGGTTCCTGGAGCAGCACCAGGAGCCAGCCCCTCTGGGAACCTCCTTGGAAATGCAGACAAGACAGCGGCTTCTCGAGACCCGCTGAAAGGGAACTGGAGCACCCGCTGGCCTGTGCTTCAGCAAGCCTTCCCTTCAAGACGATTCTCAAACAGGGTCAGCTTTGAGAACTATTCTTCTAGAATGATCCACACAGTTTCTTGGCTCCTGACATGATGATATTTATCTACACACACACACACACACACACACACACACTTGCTAAAGAAACCAAATGAAGCCGACAACTTCTTTCACGTTCCTTTCAGCAAAGAGACAACCAAGTATTTTCTACTTTTCTTTAGCCAACTAAAGACAGAGGAGAAATTTCATTTTCCAGCCAACCTATGAAAATTACTCAAGCCTCTTCAAATGTGAGAGAGGAATTCAGGAAAAGGTACGGAATGCTAATTATTTGGTCACCATGGTTAAGATCAAAACGTAGAAAAGAACTCATTTTCTTAAAATTGGTGTGTACAGATTAATGTCTGTGTAGAAATACATAGTTTAACTTATGGGGGAAAAAAGCCTTGGTTTTATTTTGAAGGTCCTGTAGGATGATGCGTTGCCCATGTCTTTTTAAATGTGGCCATCCGTTTCCCTGACTGTCGTCAAAGCCAGTGTAGTGAGTAGTGCTTTTTGTTGACGAGATGCGGCTCTGCATTGGTCTTACGCCAGTCGTCAGTTTTGCGACTTGTAGCAAGGAACACAGATGGCTTGTTTTTCAGTTTTCTCGGTTGTAAAATGGGAAAAAATAATACAATCTATCCAGGAGTACTGTTGGGAAAAAAATTAAGCAAAAAGTGTATGTGTAATGCCTCATGTGTAGCTCCCATTGCATGCGTGTTAGGCATCCTTAAGCTGGATTTTCATCGTATGTCTTTCTTAAGATCACATCCTAACGCTTGTTTTATTTTCTTGATTAATGACATTACCTTTGGAAACACACGGTGTAAAGTTTCCTTTCCACTGAATTTTCAGTTTGCTATTGTTTAATATGAACTGTTCATCGCCGCAAGGGCATCGCAGCCTGCGGAGTTCAGGGACATCTGCCCCTCTGGTGTTCTCAAAGCCGGGTTCCTGGAGCAGCACCAGGAGCCAGCCCCTCTGGGAACCTCCTTGGAAATGCAGACAAGACAGCGGCTTCTCGAGACCCGCTGAAAGGGAACTGGAGCACCCGCTGGCCTGTGCTTCAGCAAGCCTTCCCTTCAAGACGATTCTCAAACAGGGTCAGCTTTGAGAACTATTCTTCTAGAATGATCCACACAGTTTCTTGGCTCCTGACATGATGATATTTATCTACACACACACACACACACACACACACACACTTGCTAAAGAAACCAAATGAAGCCGACAACTTCTTTCACGTTCCTTTCAGCAAAGAGACAACCAAGTATTTTCTACTTTTCTTTAGCCAACTAAAGACAGAGGAGAAATTTCATTTTCCAGCCAACCTATGAAAATTACTCAAGCCTCTTCAAATGTGAGAGAGGAATTCAGGAAAAGGTACGGAATGCTAATTATTTGGTCACCATGGTTAAGATCAAAACGTAGAAAAGAACTCATTTTCTTAAAATTGGTGTGTACAGATTAATGTCTGTGTAGAAATACATAGTTTAACTTATGGGGGAAAAAAGCCTTGGTTTTATTTTGAAGGTCCTGTAGGATGATGCGTTGCCCATGTCTTTTTAAATGTGGCCATCCGTTTCCCTGACTGTCGTCAAAGCCAGTGTAGTGAGTAGTGCTTTTTGTTGACGAGATGCGGCTCTGCATTGGTCTTACGCCAGTCGTCAGTTTTGCGACTTGTAGCAAGGAACACAGATGGCTTGTTTTTCAGTTTTCTCGGTTGTAAAATGGGAAAAAATAATACAATCTATCCAGGAGTACTGTTGGGAAAAAAATTAAGCAAAAAGTGTATGTGTAATGCCTCATGTGTAGCTCCCATTGCATGCGTGTTAGGCATCCTTAAGCTGGATTTTCATCGTATGTCTTTCTTAAGATCACATCCTAACGCTTGTTTTATTTTCTTGATTAATGACATTACCTTTGGAAACACACGGTGTAAAGTTTCCTTTCCACTGAATTTTCAATAAATTACGAGCTTTCAAAGTAATGATGTGCATTTACCTTGGTTCCCCCCTCCCTTTAAGAAAACTCCCTCAACATTTATATTAATGAGTCTTTTCAGTAGTTATGAGTCTGGACTATGCTCTTCCAAAGAAGTTTCCTCATAAATTAGCATTAATTGATGTCCAGTTTTTTGGAAAATGTTAGCACACATTATTTATGGCACGTTCTGTTCGTGTGGCGCCTCTTAACGTGAAAAAAAAAAAAAGTTTTCAAAGGAGGCTGCTTTGCTTGCAAAACGGTGAAAGCAAGCACCACTTTGTGCGTTTGGCAAACCCTCAGCCGTATTTCTATTTGAAGAGCACACAGGCGATCTGAAGTCAAGGGTAAATTTGCAAGAGCTCTTGGTACCGCGGTTCTTTCTGCGTTCACTTTGAGCCTGCGTGCAGCCCAGTGACACTGTCTTAGTAGCCACGCAAATGCCACGGGTCCAAAGCGAAGCCAGCTGTCACCGAGAGGCAGCCATGACCTGCTACTAGTCCGAGGTTATGAGCAAAACTCAGAAGCGTGTAAAAATCAGAAACCATTCAGTTTGATATTTCGTTATGTGTCTATATGGGAGTCCCTGGGCTGTGTGTTCTTTTGCACATGCACATATATAGATCATATAGACACACACAGATCAGAGAAGAGCAAGATTTCACAAACAATAATGTTAGAGTTTGGATCTATCTATATGTATGTATGTGCTCAGTGAGGAAAACATGACATAAGACTGAGACTGCAACTGTTTCACCTTCTGTAACTGTTTCTGAGCACTGGGAAGACTCTTCATCTTGTTAAATATCTTGAACGAGCGTGTGCTGACTAAAGGTTTGCACAGTTGTGCTAGAAAGACACTCCTTGGAGATAACGTGCCGTGAGTGGTTAGAATCTAGCACATCACAAATCCTCAGATTGGGCCTGTTGTTTTAATTTTTCTCAGTCTTAAAAAAGTCAGTGTTTTTTTTCTTTTTTTTCCCCACTTTTACTGTGTGTTTGCTGATTGGGGTAACGAAAGATTTAAATAAAGACGACTTTCTCACTGAAGACACAAATTTGGTTTTTGGCAGAAGAAAATCTGGAATTAGTCAGTTCTTGTTATTTCATCAGTTAAATAAATATAAACCTGTATTAGATTTGATTTAGGAGAAAAACAAAGTCCGTTGATGCTATTTCCATGAAAGTTGAGAGCAATGTCATACACCTGTGAGGTTAGCTGCATCAAGTGTAGTCCCGATGAAACACATAAGACAGGTCAAGAATACGTTAGTCCAATTTTTGAATAATAAATATGTTTCCAGTTATAAGCCTTTCTCTAAAGAATTTATACTTTTATTTTAGATCACTAGGAAAATGAAAAAAATAGAAACAACGAGCAAGAAAATCTGTACTTTGTGGCTCAGTTGTATTCTTCCCTGTAGAAATACAGAGGACCACCCTACCGCCACCTCCCACCCACCCCACCCCTCTAGGTGGTCACGGAGCGCGGGGCTGGGCTCCCTGTGTCAGGCAGCAGATTCCCGCTGGCTGTCTAGGCTACACATGGTAACGTGTATGTTTCAATGCTACTCTCTCCATTTGCCCCACCTCTCCTTTCTACCCACCTCTACCTGTGTCCACAAGTCTCCCATCCAAGTACTAACCAGGCCCAACCCTGCTTAGCTTCCGAGATCAGACAAGATCGGGCACATTCAGGGTGGTATGGCCGTAGACCACACGTCTGTTCTCTAGGTCTGCATCTCCATTGCTGCCCTGCAAATAGGTCCGTCAGTACCATCTAGATTCCAAAGGTACGCATTAATATACAATGTTTATTTTTCTGACACTTGGGGGAGGGAGCATGTGTATACCTATGGCAGATTCACACTGATGTATGGGAGAAACCAACATAATACTGTAAGCAGTTATCCTCCAACTAAAAATAAAGTTCTAATAACCCAAAAGGAAGTGGACAAAATATCTGGACAGGCAGTTCCCAGAAAAAAAGATAATCAGATGGTTCATAAATAAATGAAAAGCTGTCTAATTTCACTCATAATAATAGAAATGTAAATTAAAAAGCATTGAGATACCAAAAACAAAAAAGAAGAAAAGAAGAAATATAGAGGAAAAAATAATAATACAGTATTTTCTGCAGTCTCCAGTTCCTCAAGATTTGAGTCAAGAGTTGGGGCTGGTCTAGGAAGTAAGACCCTTCCTAGAGCAAGCTCATCACAGAAGATGGTCTCAAAGTCAAGGAGAAAAAAGAAAAAACACATTAAGAGACAGCAAATTAAGTATAACTCACATGGAGAGAGAAGGCAATTCTTGAGTTGAAAACAAAATGACTGGTTGGAAGCAGAGAAGTGAGACCACTGAAGTGGGTGGTGGGAAGGCAGGATTGAGCAGCAGACCAAGACGGGACATTAAGAGGATCTTCATGTATCTCAGGGCTTCCTAGGAGGCTCAGAAATAAAGACTCCTGGGTCACTGGGAACATCCCTGGGAGGAGGGCATGGCAACTGGAGTGGTCCAGTATATCTTGCCCTGAGAATCCCATGGAGAACTCGAATAAGGACAGGCTTGTAGACACAGTATAAACGGGGCAAAACAGTTCAGTTGGTGAAAAAGACACTGTCCATAGATACAACATGAGAGTATGGGGTAAAACAGAAACTTGGCAAGCATGATGATATGGGTTTTATTGTAATTTGCCCCACCTCTCCTTTCTACCCACCTCTACCTGTGTCCACAAGTCTCCCATCCAAGTACTAACCAGGCCCAACCCTGCTTAGCTTCCGAGATCAGACAAGATCGGGCACATTCAGGGTGGTATGGCCGTAGACCACACGTCTGTTCTCTAGGTCTGCATCTCCATTGCTGCCCTGCAAATAGGTCCGTCAGTACCATCTAGATTCCCAAAAGGGTCGCATTAATATACAATGTTTATTTTTCTGACACTTGGGGGAGGGAGCATGTGTATACCTATGGCAGATTCACACTGATGTATGGGAGAAACCAACATAATACTGTAAGCAGTTATCCTCCAACTAAAAATAAAGTTCTAATAACCCAAAAGGAAGTGGACAAAATATCTGGACAGGCAGTTCCCAGAAAAAAAGATAATCAGATGGTTCATAAATAAATGAAAAGCTGTCTAATTTCACTCATAATAATAGAAATGTAAATTAAAAAGCATTGAGATACCAAAAACAAAAAAGAAGAAAAGAAGAAATATAGAGGAAAAAATAATAATACAGTATTTTCTGCAGTCTCCAGTTCCTCAAGATTTGAGTCAAGAGTTGGGGCTGGTCTAGGAAGTAAGACCCTTCCTAGAGCAAGCTCATCACAGAAGATGGTCTCAAAGTCAAGGAGAAAAAAGAAAAAACACATTAAGAGACAGCAAATTAAGTATAACTCACATGGAGAGAGAAGGCAATTCTTGAGTTGAAAACAAAATGACTGGTTGGAAGCAGAGAAGTGAGACCACTGAAGTGGGTGGTGGGAAGGCAGGATTGAGCAGCAGACCAAGACGGGACATTAAGAGGATCTTCATGTATCTCAGGGCTTCCTAGGAGGCTCAGAAATAAAGACTCCTGGGTCACTGGGAACATCCCTGGGAGGAGGGCATGGCAACTGGAGTGGTCCAGTATATCTTGCCCTGAGAATCCCATGGAGAACTCGAATAAGGACAGGCTTGTAGACACAGTATAAACGGGGCAAAACAGTTCAGTTGGTGAAAAAGACACTGTCCATAGATCAACTTGTATTAGCATGAGAGTATGGGGGTAAAACAGAAACTTGGCAAGCATGATGATTTCCATGGAATAATGGGTTTGTCATCTGCTAATTTTCCCCAGGAATTTGGAAGCCATGTAACATTCTTGACCTTCTCTTTTTTCATCTGTGGGATGATTAGTAACACAAACTTTCTGAAATTCTTCTGAGGGGTACCAGTGACAGTAGGTATTTGTTCTTATTAAACAGTGTCTATTCCATGGACAGAGGAGACTGGTGGGCTACAATCCACAGGGTCGCAGAGAACAGGACACGACTGAGGAACACTTTCACTTTCATTGTTATTATTTAGCCCAGTGTTCTGTATAGTGCTTGAATCCTTCAGGTAACATACACACCAATTTACATTGTATTAATAATGCTTGAATAGTAATTGGAATATTCACAGATAGTACTTAGAATTGAATACTAATCGACTTGTATTTACCAGTAGAAGAGCCCATTCTGCCTGTTAAAATTTTTTCTGTTGAATTAAAATGTCTTTAGACCATAACGTTTCTACATTGGCTTTGGTTTAGTCATTAGTAAATAATACTAAAAAAAATTATTTAATGTAAGAAATTTATTTTATGTAAGAACCTGTCCATACTGGTTTGCACACTCAGGGTTTCGCTGCTCTTTGCTTCTCCAGGTTAAATGCAGTTTTCTCATTACTTATAGGGAACTCAGTGGTGTCTCTCTCTTTCTCTTTGTCTGACAGTATCATTTTCCATCTAAGGGAGAGAATTTTGAAACAAACTTGCTGTGATTGGACCAACAGAGAACTCTCAAGGGTTCTCTCTCTTGCCCCTAGGCATTATTCTTCTACTGAAGAATCATCTAAGTCACAGTAGCCTTTTTTCTAAGTCACATGAGCATTTGAAATGGCTTCCCCGATGGCTCAGCACCTAAAGAATCCTCCACCTGCTAGGCTGGAGACACAAGAGCTGTGGGTTTACTCCCTGGTTGGGGAAGATCCCCGGGAGGCGGAAAGGGCACCCCACTCCAGTATTGCCTGGAGAATCCCATGGACAGAGGAGCTGGGAGGCTGCAGTCATGGAGTCCTAGTGAGTTGGACACAACTGAGCACACCGGTGGCAAGCATGATGATTTCCATGGAATAATGGGTTTGTCATCTGCTAATTTTCCCCAGGAATTTGGAAGCCATGTAACATTCTTGACCTTCTCTTTTTTCATCTGTGGGATGATTAGTAACACAAACTTTCTGAAATTCTTCTGAGGGGTACCAGTGACAGTAGGTATTTGTTCTTATTAAACAGTGTCTATTCCATGGACAGAGGAGACTGGTGGGCTACAATCCACAGGGTCGCAGAGAACAGGACACGACTGAGGAACACTTTCACTTTCATTGTTATTATTTAGCCCAGTGTTCTGTATAGTGCTTGAATCCTTCAGGTAACATACACACCAATTTACATTGTATTAATAATGCTTGAATAGTAATTGGAATATTCACAGATAGTACTTAGAATTGAATACTAATCGACTTGTATTTACCAGTAGAAGAGCCCATTCTGCCTGTTAAAATTTTTTCTGTTGAATTAAAATGTCTTTAGACCATAACGTTTCTACATTGGCTTTGGTTTAGTCATTAGTAAATAATACTAAAAAAAATTATTTAATGTAAGAAATTTATTTTATGTAAGAACCTGTCCATACTGGTTTGCACACTCAGGGTTTCGCTGCTCTTTGCTTCTCCAGGTTAAATGCAGTTTTCTCATTACTTATAGGGAACTCAGTGGTGTCTCTCTCTTTCTCTTTGTCTGACAGTATCATTTTCCATCTAAGGGAGAGAATTTTGAAACAAACTTGCTGTGATTGGACCAACAGAGAACTCTCAAGGGTTCTCTCTCTTGCCCCTAGGCATTATTCTTCTACTGAAGAATCATCTAAGTCACAGTAGCCTTTTTTCTAAGTCACATGAGCATTTGAAATGGCTTCCCCGATGGCTCAGCACCTAAAGAATCCTCCACCTGCTAGGCTGGAGACACAAGAGCTGTGGGTTTACTCCCTGGTTGGGGAAGATCCCCGGGAGGCGGAAAGGGCACCCCACTCCAGTATTGCCTGGAGAATCCCATGGACAGAGGAGCTGGGAGGCTGCAGTCATGGAGTCCTAGTGAGTTGGACACAACTGAGCACACCCAGGTGGCAGAGGTCAGGGCCTGACTACCAGAGGGGGAGGGGTCGGGAGGGCTCTAGGGACAGAGAGGAACCAGGGTTTTGGTGGTGAGCCTGCAGTGGGCCGACACAGAACTGGGAAACGGAATGTTGTGCACAGGAAACTTACAGAATGTTACAAAGCCGCGTGCCTCTGTAAAAATCAATTCTCTACACCGTTGTTTATATACTTCTGGTCTTTTAATTTATTTTCTGCATGCTCCCGCTGCCTTTTCATTCCTGTCTCTATTTTCCTTTTCACCTTTGTGACTAGCCATGTAAAAGGAATTTAGCAATTTCGCATTTTAGTAAACTGTGTTTCTGCAGTATAAACAAGCAGAAGTGACCACATGGGTGTCATGTTCCCAATAATATTAGAGGCTGACGTAGGTTGGGTTCTTTTTTTCTTTTTTTTTCTTTCCTGATTGCTTTGGGAACCGTGAGGCTCCAGCCAGCCATCTATACTAGATTCTTTGACTTATTCACTAGTTCTGCACTCAACTCTGACCGGGGGGCTTGTACTTATTATTAAATGACATTGCTAGAGCTTGAAGCAACAATCCAGGTCAGTCAGGCTGCCTAATGGCAGCAAGGACGTCCATTTCAATGAACTGTATTCTCCATTTTTTTAAAAAAAGGTGAAGGATGCTGACAAAGCTGAAGGTGTTGTGCTGAGTTACTTCAGTCGTGTCTGACTCTCTGCAGTGTCCCTGGACTCTCTGGACAAGAACACTGGAGTGGGTTTTGAAACAAACTTGCTGTGATTGGACCAACAGAGAACTCTCAAGGGTTCTCTCTCTGCCCCTAGGCATTATTCTTCTACTGAAGAATCATCTAAGTCACAGTAGCCTTTTTTCTAAGTCACATGAGCATTTGAAATGGCTTCCCCGATGGCTCAGCACCTAAAGAATCCTCCACCTGCTAGGCTGGAGACACAAGAGCTGTGGGTTTACTCCCTGGTTGGGGAAGATCCCCGGGAGGCGGAAAGGGCACCCCACTCCAGTATTGCCTGGAGAATCCCATGGACAGAGGAGCTGGGAGGCTGCAGTCATGGAGTCCTAGTGAGTTGGACACAACTGAGCACACCCAGGTGGCAGAGGTCAGGGCCTGACTACCAGAGGGGGAGGGGTCGGGAGGGCTCTAGGGACAGAGAGGAACCAGGGTTTTGGTGGTGAGCCTGCAGTGGGCCGACACAGAACTGGGAAACGGAATGTTGTGCACAGGAAACTTACAGAATGTTACAAAGCCGCGTGCCTCTGTAAAAATCAATTCTCTACACCGTTGTTTATATACTTCTGGTCTTTTAATTTATTTTCTGCATGCTCCCGCTGCCTTTTCATTCCTGTCTCTATTTTCCTTTTCACCTTTGTGACTAGCCATGTAAAAGGAATTTAGCAATTTCGCATTTTAGTAAACTGTGTTTCTGCAGTATAAACAAGCAGAAGTGACCACATGGGTGTCATGTTCCCAATAATATTAGAGGCTGACGTAGGTTGGGTTCTTTTTTTCTTTTTTTTTCTTTCCTGATTGCTTTGGGAACCGTGAGGCTCCAGCCAGCCATCTATACTAGATTCTTTGACTTATTCACTAGTTCTGCACTCAACTCTGACCGGGGGGCTTGTACTTATTATTAAATGACATTGCTAGAGCTTGAAGCAACAATCCAGGTCAGTCAGGCTGCCTAATGGCAGCAAGGACGTCCATTTCAATGAACTGTATTCTCCATTTTTTTAAAAAAAGGTGAAGGATGCTGACAAAGCTGAAGGTGTTGTGCTGAGTTACTTCAGTCGTGTCTGACTCTCTGCAGCCCTGTGGCCCGTGGCCCGCCAGGCTCCTCTGTCCACGGGATTCTCCAGACAAGAACACTGGAGTGGGTAGCCATGCCCTCCTCCAGGGGATCTTCCCCACCCAGGGACTGAGCCTATGACTCTTAAGTCTCCTGCATTGGCAGGGGGGGCGGGGTTCTTTATCACTATCTCCACCTGAGAAGTCTGATAAAGCAAAATATATACAGCCAATTCCACAGAAATTGTGGAATTATTACCCTGCTTAAAGATGAACTTACTCTCTAAAAGATAAATATGGATCTACTGCCAGAGAATTTCAGAGGAAATTATATTTAAAAGCACTGATTGCTAATAAAGGCATAAAGGCAGCTTTTTTTTTTTCTAGTCGTGATTTCTCTACCAAAAGCCAATCAGAGAAGACAAACAGTTGTATCACCAAAGAGAAGATACAGGGGGTGCGGGCCAGGTGAGTCGGAAACAGACCAAGACTCTCTGGTCCTTGCCCCATGTCCTCTCCCTGCCTTCCTTTCATCTGTAGAAAAATGTAAGCAAAGGATACATCTGATCAGAAAAGTTAGAAGACGCTGAAACAAAGGAAAACAAAAGAGACGAAAGAGTAATGAAGCCATCATTAAGCATAGTCAGGGACCTTTAGCGCCTCCTCCAGGGCTGTAGGTAATATTCTGAGCCATAGCCTGGGAGCTGCATTACAGACACTGAACCATCTGGGGAAGGAAGTTAGCTACCTGATGACCAGACCAGAGTCATGGCACAAGCGGCCACAATCCCGAGAACTGACCTGAGGGAAATGGGAGCAGACTGATCCTGGAGCTGAAAATTAACTGTTCTAGAAATAACCCAGATGACGCCAGTCAGACCACTGAGGACCAGTTGCACAGGACCATCGAACCTGAAGTGTGCCGTTTCTGCATTAGCCCCTCTGTTGGTTTATCAAAGCTCTTGCTTTTGTACACAGTGTCAGTGTGTGCCTTGGGGTGCGGGTTGGCATTTGGACAGGAGTCCACCATGCACCCCCTCCCCAGTTGCTGGGCTCCAAAGTAAAGCAACCCCTTCTTTTCACCAACCTGGTCTCCTTATTGGCTTTTGAGCAGCAAGCAGCGGGACCCCACGTTCAGTTACAAATGTATATTTTGAATTCATGGTCCATGTAATCCATTACAATTTTTCAGGACCCAAATTTCTTACACCCTTCTTTTCAAGAGATCTGTTTCCCACATCATTTAATAGCCTCATTGCTTGGAATCAAGCTCAAGCCACAATGTCTAATCGGAAAAAAAATGCAGAAGAAAAACTGACATTTTCCAAGTGTTCACAGAAGGCAGACTCCAACAAAATTTCACTGATATTTACTCATCAGTTAGTTGGTGCTCCCTAAAACCTCTGAAAATAGTTTCCCATGGATTCAGTTGTCTTTTTAAATGAACTGAACTACAGATCAAATGAAATACTGATAGGAAATTAGGTTGAAAACACACACACAGACACACACACACACACACACAAGTGTGGGGAAATGAAAGAGGGAGAAGTAACTGGAAATTTTGATCATAAATCATATTTTCAAATAGATGTATTACTTTTAGGAATATGCAATTTCAGGAACAAACTTCTGGTCATTTACCTGCAAGTAGGAGTACTACCAGACATTGCTTAAATAGATAAAACATCATTTTAAATAGAGCATATCAGGTATACATGGGTAAGAATAGTTGAAATACTTGCTTTTAAGAATATTTGAAAGAGTGTTCCTTTTTAATTATCTGAAGTTTGTATCTTGTAAACATATCTGGGTTTAAGATGACCCCAACCCCAATCCAGTCTGTTGGCTGCCAGTGTGTAAAATGGATAACAAGCCTGATGGCCTAGCAGTGCCCACCTATCCAGTGGTACCAGAGCCTCTGCCTGACCATCTGCTCCCTGGTCACAACCGTTTCCATCTGTCTTCTCTGATCTGATTCAACTGTGGTCTTACAGCTCCTTTAGAAAACTTGCTCAAAGAAATTGTTAGGAATAAAATTGTTCGAAATTACTGCCTTTCCAAAGGAAGAACCCTATGTCCTTTCCTTTTAAGCCACTTTATTTTTGGCAAGAATATTAGAAAAGCTCTCCTTAAGAAAAAATATAAGCTTTCCTTCCTAGAGGCACAATACTCAGACATGAGGAAATATCAGTCAAGAAGACAAAATAAACATGTAATTCATAAAAGCCTGGAGCCAACTGGAATATAATGAGGAGTGCAATGAGACTGAGTCGGCGTGTGTGCGCGAAAGAGAGGAGACAGACAGAGGAAGAAACAGAGGGGTGCAGGAATGGAGAGACAGGGCCGAGGGAGGAAGGGAATGAGGAAGGAAAGAAAATGTCCCGGAGGACTTCGGGTCTGTGGTGTGGATTATCAGGCATGCCTGCCCTGTCCTATCCCAGACGAGAGCAGGACAGCATTAGCCAACATTTCCTCAAGGCATTGAGGGCTGGCAAGTGGTCGTTGCCTTCGATTTTGCTCTGTGGTCTGTCTCAGATCAAATCTATCCTGCACCGTGTGTCTCTCGTTATTACGGAATCCACCGTTCACGTGGTTTCCACGCGGGGCGAGTAGAAACGGAAGAGCTGAGCTGGGAGAGAGACTGAATAAACTGCAAATGTGTTCCTCGTTCCAAGCTAACTCCGAGTTCAGCATGATGATTTGAATCCATTAAACTTTATCTCAGTTTTTTTTTAGTTTTAAAATACTATGATGTTGTTATTTTGGGCTGTGCTGGGTCATCACTGCTGCACAGGCCGTCTCTCGTGGTCGCAGGCAGGCGCTGCTCTCTAGCCGCCGTGCTTGGACTTCTCAGGCTGTGGCTTCTCTCGCTTCAGAGCACGGACCCTAGGGCACGGGGGCTTCCCTAGTTGCACTTACTGGGCTTCGCTGCCCTAAGGCATGTGGCATCTTCACTGACCCAGGGTAAAGCCGTGTGTCCTGCACTGGCAGGCGGATTCTTTACCACTGGACCACCAGGCAGGTCCTGCCGCAGTCTTATTGGTAAGGTAACCAAGTGTTTTGGGAAAGAAGTTTGGGGCGGGGCGGGAACACTCTGTGTAACGTAGGTAACGAGAAACCTTAAAGCCTATGAGAACAAAGCTCCACTCGGCATCCATTCATCCTTTTGGAGACAATTTGCTTTCCTCACAGAAAAAGAATCCTCACAAGAGGGCACCTTAAACTCTCCTCGGTCATAAGAGGGAGGAAGATTAGTGTTAATGAGCGCCACGACTGGAAGGTGGTGCTTTACTGGGCAGGTTAAGGGCACTAATGGATAGTCCCTGAGGAAGAGCCCTTCTGGAAGCCGCGCAGCGTGGCGGAGAAAGAACTGTCTTTGGCATCGACGAAGCCCAGGTTTACTTTTCAGCTCTACCCTCTCAGCAGTCACCTAATTACAATGAAATTGTTTAAAGATCAGATAAAATTCATGACCTGTGAATGTCCAAAATACTATGCCTTTTTCATATAAATAATAATAAAAAAATCATAATGAACCATGGACTGCAGTTCAATGCAAAGTTCGTGGTCAGTGGTGAAACTCAAGGACAACGCAGACAAAGCAGAAGCGATTTTCGTAAAGGGGTTCGTGGTCAGTGGTTGAAACTGCAAGAACTAGATTTTTATCTTTGCACCGTGTGTCTCTCGTTATTACGGAATCCACCGTTCACGTGGTTTCCACGCGGGGCGAGTAGAAACGGAAGAGCTGAGCTGGGAGAGAGACTGAATAAACTGCAAATGTGTTCCTCGTTCCAAGCTAACTCCGAGTTCAGCATGATGATTTGAATCCATTAAACTTTATCTCAGTTTTTTTTTAGTTTTAAAATACTATGATGTTGTTATTTTGGGCTGTGCTGGGTCATCACTGCTGCACAGGCCGTCTCTCGTGGTCGCAGGCAGGCGCTGCTCTCTAGCCGCCGTGCTTGGACTTCTCAGGCTGTGGCTTCTCTCGCTTCAGAGCACGGACCCTAGGGCACGGGGGCTTCCCTAGTTGCACTTACTGGGCTTCGCTGCCCTAAGGCATGTGGCATCTTCACTGACCCAGGGTAAAGCCGTGTGTCCTGCACTGGCAGGCGGATTCTTTACCACTGGACCACCAGGCAGGTCCTGCCGCGGTCTTATTGGTAAGGTAACCAAGTGTTTTGGGAAAGAATTTTGGGGGCGGGCGGGAACACTCTGTGTAACGTAGGTAACGAGAAACCTTAAAGCCTATGAGAACAAAGCTCCACTCGGCATCCATTCATCCTTTTGGAGACAATTTGCTTTCCTCACAGAAAAAGAATCCTCACAAGAGGGCACCTTAAACTCTCCTCGGTCATAAGAGGGAGGAAGATTAGTGTTAATGAGCGCCACGACTGGAAGGTGGTGCTTTACTGGGCAGGTTAAGGGCACTAATGGATAGTCCCTGAGGAAGAGCCCTTCTGGAAGCCGCGCAGCGTGGCGGAGAAAGAACTGTCTTTGGCATCGACGAAGCCCAGGTTTACTTTTCAGCTCTACCCTCTCAGCAGTCACCTAATTACAATGAAATTGTTTAAAGATCAGATAAAATTCATGACCTGTGAATGTCCAAAATACTATGCCTTTTTCATATAAATAATAATAAAAAAATCATAATGAACCATGGACTGCAGTTCAATGCAAAGTTCGTGGTCAGTGGTGGAAACTCAAGGACAAACGCAGACAAAGCAGAAGCGATTTTCGTATAAAAGGCTGCTGTTCCGTCACTGATGATGCTCAGAGCTGTGCTACTGTCAAGTCAGAAATCCTCAGACAAGTCAACTTACTGTCTTAGTGCACACGTTCTGTGGTTGCTGTTCTTTAGTCGCTCAGTCGCGTCCGACTCTTTTGCAGCCCCGTGGACTGCCGCCCATCAGGCTCCTCGGTCCATGGGGTTCTCAGACAAGAATACGGGACTGGGCTGCAATTCCCTTCTCTAGGGGATCTTCCCAGTCCAGAGACAGGACCCCTGTGCCCTGCATTGTAGGTGGATTCTTTACCGCTAAGCCAGCGGGGAAGCCCCAGGGTGAAAGGTAATTGTCAAGAAGTTGGCAAAGAGAAAACCAAGACAATAACACAACTCTGATGACCACCCACCCTAAGAATCTGATGACTTAGAAGAGGTTTGTCCCTGGGTCTAAAAATGTCCTTCCTCTCAGTTTTACTTAGAAGAAAGGGCCAGGATGGCCTCGAGTGACCCCTTGGTCAGATCACTGAAGTGCTGATGGCGTCTGTAACCCAGTGTGCTGATGAATACACAAGCCCGAGGACTCCTGCCGGGGCTGTGGCTTAGCTGGGGGACTTTGAATACAGATGGAATGGTGATTTCATGTCTCAAGTCTTCACTTTCCTACCTTTAAAAAGAAGTGAGCGATGCTATCTAAATTCTCCTTGGGCACTAAGAGATGACTGTTTTCAAGAATCCAGTAGGTCAGTGATAAAGTCGAATGACAGAGCGGGCTAGGAGCCTGTGTGCAGCAGAGGTGAGCGTCAAGCAGTGGTCAGTCAAGACGAGCCTGCTCCTGACTCTGATACCAAAGGAAAGTCTTTTTCACACTCACCCATATTCCCATAGCAGATGTCTTTGGCATAAGCCCAGGTTTCAGCTCTACCCTCTCAGCAGTCACCTAATTACAATGAAATTGTTTAAAGATCAGATAAAATTCATGACCTGTGAATGTCCAAAATACTATGCCTTTTTCATATAAATAATAATAAAAAAATCATAATGAACCATGGACTGCAGTTCAATGCAAAGTTCGTGGTCAGTGGTGGAAACTCAAGGACAAACGCAGACAAAGCAGAAGCGATTTTCGTATAAAAGGCTGCTGTTCCGTCACTGATGATGCTCAGAGCTGTGCTACTGTCAAGTCAGAAATCCTCAGACAAGTCAACTTACTGTCTTAGTGCACACGTTCTGTGGTTGCTGTTCTTTAGTCGCTCAGTCGCGTCCGACTCTTTTGCAGCCCCGTGGACTGCCGCCCATCAGGCTCCTCGGTCCATGGGGTTCTCAGACAAGAATACGGGACTGGGCTGCAATTCCCTTCTCTAGGGGATCTTCCCAGTCCAGAGACAGGACCCCTGTGCCCTGCATTGTAGGTGGATTCTTTACCGCTAAGCCAGCGGGGAAGCCCCAGGGTGAAAGGTAATTGTCAAGAAGTTGGCAAAGAGAAAACCAAGACAATAACACAACTCTGATGACCACCCACCCTAAGAATCTGATGACTTAGAAGAGGTTTGTCCCTGGGTCTAAAAATGTCCTTCCTCTCAGTTTTACTTAGAAGAAAGGGCCAGGATGGCCTCGAGTGACCCCTTGGTCAGATCACTGAAGTGCTGATGGCGTCTGTAACCCAGTGTGCTGATGAATACACAAGCCCGAGGACTCCTGCCGGGGCTGTGGCTTAGCTGGGGGACTTTGAATACAGATGGAATGGTGATTTCATGTCTCAAGTCTTCACTTTCCTACCTTTAAAAAGAAGTGAGCGATGCTATCTAAATTCTCCTTGGGCACTAAGAGATGACTGTTTTCAAGAATCCAGTAGGTCAGTGATAAAGTCGAATGACAGAGCGGGCTAGGAGCCTGTGTGCAGCAGAGGTGAGCGTCAAGCAGTGGTCAGTCAAGACGAGCCTGCTCCTGACTCTGATACCAAAGGAAAGTCTTTTTTCACACTCACCCATATTCCCATTGCTGTTGTTCAGTCACTCAGTCATGTCTGACTCTCTGCAGCCCCATGGACTGCAGCACACCAGGCTTCCCTGTCCTTCATTAAATCTCGGAGTTTGCTCAGCCTCATGTCCTTTGAGTCAGTGATACTAACCAACCATCTCATCCTCTGTTTCCTCCTTTTCATTTTGCCCTCAGACTTTCCCAGCATCAGGGAGTCTATCTTACAGAGCCGACTCATTGGAAGCCGACTCACTGGGCTCTTTGCCAAAGTATTGGAACTTTAGCTTCAGTATCCATCCTTCCAATGAATATTAAGAATTGATTTCCTTTAGGATTGACTGGCTTGATCTCCTTGCTGTCCAAGGGACTCTCAAGAGTCTTCTCCAGCACCTCAATTCAAAAGCATGAATTCATCCAGTGCTCCGCCTTCTTGCTAGTGGTTAAGAACTCACCTGCCAATGCAGGAGACAGAAGAGACATGGATTCCATCCCTAAGTCAGGGAGATCCCCTGGAGGAGGGCCTGGCAACCCCTCCAGTTTTCTTGCCTGGAGAATCCCACGTAGAGGAGCCTGGTGGGCTACAGTCTACAGGGTTGCAAAGAGTCAGACACGACTGAAGTGACTTCCCATGCACAGACTTCTTTATGGTCCAACTCTCACAGCAGTACCTGACTACTGGAAAAACCATGGCTTTGACTAGATGGACCTTTGTCGGCAAAGTTATGTCTCAGATTTTTAATATGCTGTCTAGGTTTGTCAAGTCCTATTGGCTTTTCATTTCTACACCCAGAAAGCAATACCTACTGATTTTAAGACACTCCCCCTGTCCTTGTATACACATTATATGCACAAATGCAAATACATGTCATCTATTATGTGACCCAGAATTGGCAGAGGAAAAAAAAATAACATTTGTTTTGTTTCAAAGACTTAGATATTTTCTTTTATCTATTGATTTTAATTCAAGAGAAAAGCAGCAAATTCAGCCAGACAGTAGCCGTGTCTCTTGGCAGTAGAAACAATCTAATAAAAGCATTACCTCTGAACAGGGGAGGGGTGGGGGAGGGGAGGAAAGAAAACACATCTGAGACATAGGTAACGTCATTTCAGCCCCAATTATGTTTCTCTCTGGGTCTGTGTGTTTTGGACCCGCCTAACTTACAATGGTTTTTATCCCAAGTTCATGCCACGGGAGTTGGAATTCATAACACAAACATCCAAACCCAGACGTGATTGACAGTCCTGACTCTGTTAAGACCCCATAGTAGGTCTTCTACCCCAGCCAGAAGTTAGGATTTATTTTGATAAGCTTTCTGCTGGTTCTGTCGACGAGAAGTTTTAGATCCCAGGACAGTATATGTATATCTGGCCTACATTATCAGAATCCACAGCAAAATGGTAGACAGCCCTTCCCTGCACGCTGGACCACACAGAGTCTAGGACTTGGTTTTCATTAAGTTGCTACTAACTTGAATAGGTCGGATCTGAATCTTGGTTTTAAGGTAGAACCAGACAAAACATCACCAGAAAGGTAAGCTTCACTGTTAAGGAAGACCCCTGATTTACAAAAACACAAAACAAAACCAAAAAACCTTGACTTTTTCCTCAGAGTGACTGAAGTGACTTCCCAATGGGCCTGGTGGGCTACAGTCTACAGGGTTGCAAAGAGTCAGACACGACTGAAGTGACTTCCCATGCACAGACTTCTTTATGGTCCAACTCTCACAGCAGTACCTGACTACTGGAAAAACCATGGCTTTGACTAGATGGACCTTTGTCGGCAAAGTTATGTCTCAGATTTTTAATATGCTGTCTAGGTTTGTCAAGTCCTATTGGCTTTTCATTTCTACACCCAGAAAGCAATACCTACTGATTTTAAGACACTCCCCCTGTCCTTGTATACACATTATATGCACAAATGCAAATACATGTCATCTATTATGTGACCCAGAATTGGCAGAGGAAAAAAAAATAACATTTGTTTTGTTTCAAAGACTTAGATATTTTCTTTTATCTATTGATTTTAATTCAAGAGAAAAGCAGCAAATTCAGCCAGACAGTAGCCGTGTCTCTTGGCAGTAGAAACAATCTAATAAAAGCATTACCTCTGAACAGGGGAGGGGTGGGGGAGGGGAGGAAAGAAAACACATCTGAGACATAGGTAACGTCATTTCAGCCCCAATTATGTTTCTCTCTGGGTCTGTGTGTTTTGGACCCGCCTAACTTACAATGGTTTTTATCCCAAGTTCATGCCACGGGAGTTGGAATTCATAACACAAACATCCAAACCCAGACGTGATTGACAGTCCTGACTCTGTTAAGACCCCATAGTAGGTCTTCTACCCCAGCCAGAAGTTAGGATTTATTTTGATAAGCTTTCTGCTGGTTCTGTCGACGAGAAGTTTTAGATCCCAGGACAGTATATGTATATCTGGCCTACATTATCAGAATCCACAGCAAAATGGTAGACAGCCCCTTCCCCTGCACGCTGGACCACACAGAGTCTAGGACTTGGTTTTCATTAAGTTGCTACTAACTTGAATAGGTCGGATCTGAATCTTGGTTTTAAGGTAGAACCAGACAAAACATCACCAGAAAGGTAAGCTTCACTGTTAAGGAAGACCCCTGATTTACAAAAACACAAAACAAAACCAAAAAACCTTGACATTTTCCTCAAGTGAAGTGGAAGTCCCTCAGTCGTGCCTGACTCTTTCCAACTCCCTGGACAGTCACCCACCAGACGCGTCTGTCCACTGGGTTCTCCAGGTAAGAATACTGGAGTGAGTTGCCATTTCCTTCTGTCTCCTGCATTGGCAACTGGGTTCTTTACCGCTGAGCCACCAGGGAAGCCTGGAATCTGTTACTGCATAAGTCATAAACCATTGTACTGGCTCACCGAGAGATTTCTACCACTTCAGCCTCACCTAAACTTTAGACTTCACCTCTTGCTACCAGGACACATGTACTATTTGCTGAGGATATTTCAAGCTCAATATAGTCTGTCCATTGTCCCCTCTGTCTTACATTACTAGAAAATAAACAGTGTAATTTCATCTGATTATCTATAACCACCTAACTACTGACTAACAAGTTCTCCTTTGTTATCCTCATTTGATAATTTGTTTGGACATCACTTACTGTGTGAGTCGCCGATCAGCAAAAAAAAAAAAAAAAAAAAAAACAGTGATTCTCCAAAGGGTAACTGAAGCTTGATTGCTCACATTACCAATTTCAATATAGACATTATGCTTTTCACTCATTTTCTGTTATCTCAGGCTTGATGTTTCACATATGCTAAGGTTCCTATAATAAGCATTCTATTACATAAAAACTTAAATATGCCTAGTTTTTTTTTTTTCCATTGCCTTTGTCAACCACAGTCAGATTTTCCTATCAATTCATAAAGCATCTGAATTCAGATAAATTAGCATTCATTGCCTTAAAAGGAGCTTCAGCCTTATTAAGCGATGGTACAGTCCTAGTGTGGTCTTTCAAACTAATGTGAAGTTTATAGGTTCTACTAACTCATCAGAAAGATATACATCTATTTAACAGTTTGTTTCTCAGAGTTTTGCATACGTGCTCAGTTGCTAAGTTATGTCTGACTCTGCGACCCCATGGACTGTAGCCCGCCAGGCTCCTCTGTCCATGGGATCCTCCAGGCAAGAGCACTGGAGTGGGGTGCCATGCCCTCCTCCAGGGGATCTTCCCGACCCAGGGAGCAAGCCTGCCACTGAGCTTTACAATATTAATCATTTTAACATGTGCAGCTCAGGGGCCCTATGGTCATTTGCCATGTTGTGCACCATCATCACCGCAGGAACTCCTGCCATCTTGCAGAACTGGAATGTGGTACCCACTGAACCGCAACTTCCTGCCCCTCCTCCATCTCCTCACAACCCCTGCTCCACGCTTCCTCTGTGCACGTGACTATTCTGAGTCGTCATCTAACATACGGTTCATCCTTCTTCTGTATGTATGCCACCAGGAAGCCTGGAATCTGTTACTGCATAAGTCATAAACCATTGTACTGGCTCAGAGAGATTTCTACCACTTCAGCCTCACCTAAACTTTAGACTTCACCTCTTGCTACCAGGACACATGTACTATTTGCTGAGGATATTTCAAGCTCAATATAGTCTGTCCATTGTCCCCTCTGTCTTACATTACTAGAAAATAAACAGTGTAATTTCATCTGATTATCTATAACCACCTAACTACTGACTAACAAGTTCTCCTTTGTTATCCTCATTTGATAATTTGTTTGGACATCACTTACTGTGTGAGTCGCCGATCAGCAAAAAAAAAAAAAAAAAAAAAAACAGTGATTCTCCAAAGGGTAACTGAAGCTTGATTGCTCACATTACCAATTTCAATATAGACATTATGCTTTTCACTCATTTTCTGTTATCTCAGGCTTGATGTTTCACATATGCTAAGGTTCCTATAATAAGCATTCTATTACATAAAAACTTAAATATGCCTAGTTTTTTTTTTTTCCATTGCCTTTGTCAACCACAGTCAGATTTTCCTATCAATTCATAAAGCATCTGAATTCAGATAAATTAGCATTCATTGCCTTAAAAGGAGCTTCAGCCTTATTAAGCGATGGTACAGTCCTAGTGTGGTCTTTCAAACTAATGTGAAGTTTATAGGTTCTACTAACTCATCAGAAAGATATACATCTATTTAACAGTTTGTTTCTCAGAGTTTTGCATACGTGCTCAGTTGCTAAGTTATGTCTGACTCTGCGACCCCATGGACTGTAGCCCGCCAGGCTCCTCTGTCCATGGGATCCTCCAGGCAAGAGCACTGGAGTGGGGTGCCATGCCCTCCTCCAGGGGATCTTCCCGACCCAGGGAGCAAGCCTGCCACTGAGCTTTACAATATTAATCATTTTAACATGTGCAGCTCAGGGGCCCTATGGTCATTTGCCATGTTGTGCACCATCATCACCGCAGGAACTCCTGCCATCTTGCAGAACTGGAATGTGGTACCCACTGAACCGCAACTTCCTGCCCCTCCCTCCATCTCCTCACAACCCCTGCTCCACGCTTCCTCTGTGCACGTGACTATTCTGAGTGCGTCATCTAACTGGAAACATACGGGATTCATCCTTCTTCTGATTGATGTATTTATGTCACTTCGTATAATGCCCTCTGGGTATATTTATGTTGTATACATGTCAGAATTCCCTTCCCCTTTAAGCCTGAGTGGCATTCCATTGTATACCACATTGTATAAATATTGTTTATATGTTTATCTCCTTTGGTTACTGTGACTAATACTGCTAATGCAAAGGGGTGTACAAATATCTAGACAAGTTCCTACTTTCAATTCCAATTCTTTTTTGTATATACCCAGAAGTGGAATTGCTGGATCATGGAGTAATTCTACTTTAACTTATACAGGTGTAGAGGAATTTACACTGCTATTTTCTATAGAAGCTTCAATACACACACACACACACACACACACACACACATATCTTATGCACATCATATATAGTATATATTTTTTGATCCTACACCAAAGTCTTTGATTCATTTTGACTTAATTTTTGTTTGTGGTTTAAGGTCAGAACTTTAAAATCATGAATTTAAATTGACATCTGAAATCACTTCATTCCCCATTGGATTTAAATATCATTTGGTGTAATAGTTGAACAAACCATTAAATTCCTTTTAAAATAATCATAGAAAAAATTTTCAACCTGGGTTGTCTCCTACTTTCCTTCAAAATTCCCCTGAAGTGCTCCACCCTGGAGGCGTTCCAGGACATATACTTAATTTCCAGTGGACTTACATGGCTCATTCCTGAGCTTTCCTTCTGTAGCCACCATAGTTGATCCTTTTATTTACTTTGCCTCCAAGAAACTGTTAACCCTTCAGGGAGAAACTGTATCCTGGTGTTCCCACATTCCTGGGCTTTCCTAGTGGCTGAATTGATAAAGAATCTGCCTGCAGTGTGGAAGACCTGGGCTCGCTCTCTGGGTCAGGGAGACCCCCTGGAGAAGGGAATGGCCACGCACTCCAGCACTCCTGCCTGGAGGAGTCCATGCACAGAGGAGCCTGGCGGGCTCCAGTCCGTGGGGTCGCAGAGTCGGACACGACTGGGCGACTCAGCACGCACACTTGCACTGCCACATTCCACTCCGGAGTTTCTGTCCCCAGTGTGTCCAGAAGGAATAAATCCAGGAGGAACATCTCCCAGTCTCCCTACCTTGTAAGATGGACCACTCAGTTTAGCTCCCTTAAATCACAGCGACACAGGGTTCACTACAATTACCGTATTGTTCCTAGTACTGCCTCAGATCAAGTCTTGTTCGGCTCTAATGCGAGCATCCGCTAATCATTTTAGCCCACCTGTCATGAGTTTGCCTAGTGTCCAATCTTCCACTCCAAAACAGATCCTTCAGATCCTTTCCAGACTCTGGTGCTGTGCTAAGTCACTTCAGTCATGTCCAACACTTTGCGACCCTAGGGACTGTAGCCCGCCAGGCTCCTCTGTCCATGGGATGCTCCAGGCAAGAGTACTGGAGTCGGTTGCCATTTCCTTCTCCAGAGGATCTTCCCCACCCAGGGATTGAACCCAGGTCTCTCACATCTCCTGTCTTGGCAGACAGGTTCTTTACCACTAGTGCCACCCGGGAAGCCCCACCGGACTCTTAGTGCCCCTCTTTACTCAACGATAAATTTGTATGTTGAGAATGTGGGTGGAGGAGGGGGGTGAGAACTCATTTTCTTTCAAGTTCTTAATGGCAGAAGTAGAGGATCACACATAACGTTCTCATAAAGTCATACCAACTATTCGGAATCACAGCTCTGGCAATTTACTTCTGAAACAGGACCATAAGAAACTATACATGGAAGGTACATGCGTGCTTATCCTAAGATTGAACATGAATCCAATGACTATTTTCTGGTTTTCAGAATTTTCTCTTGTGATGTGTAAAGAATAAATCCTCACCTTATCTGTCTCTCTCAGGCCAGTCTGAGATACCTTCTGTGTACGTGCAGGATTCCTGAGAACCAAACATCACTCTTACTAAGGAGCCTTTGGCTCATTTTCATAATACAAATGGATAAGATTTTTGAAAACACAAATATGGAGTCTCCCTAGCCTTCTGGATTCCTTAAACCTATAGTATATCCAGTTCTCAATTTTGTATTTTTTATTGTATTCTTCTCATAGTCTTGCCATATATATATATATATTGTTTCCTCTGTCTGTGCTTTTTGTAAATAAGATGTGCAAGGTAAAGAATTCCAGCTGGACTGATTCCAGCCCTCATATTTCATCCAGAGTTTTGCATCTGACTGCTTTGGGAGAAAAAAAAAAAAAAAAACAAGCTCTAAGTTTGCAATGACAAATGTGGACTTCATCCGGAATTCATGTATGGGTGACATTTGCATGCGGATTTCTTCGCCACCCTAATGGTTAAATTTCAAAGCACATCTTTCCTTTTATCTTCAGCTGAATGAGACATCAAAATAAGGGCCAGATAAAGGCGGAAGTCCTTTGTCTGAAACTGCTCAGGCCTGGCCAGCTGTGATGAAAACTGTCTGAAGTTTCACAGGCTTCTTGTCTGGCCTGAAAGCTGGCGTTTGCCTCTTTCCTTTTGGAGGTTTTAAAGGAATATTGCATCTTAGCACACAATGTCATGAGGGACAATGGGAGGCCTGTTCCTGGCGGCGTCTGAATGGAGAAGTTAGATTAAATCGTTTATTAGATAATAAACCACTGATACATGGGGAATATGTGCTGTCTTTCACTGTACTCGTATTAATTTTTAAGGTCGACCTGGTGTTTGGTAAAATCACCAGAGGAAGCCTCCATGAAACTGTTTGCCCTCTCACTGGGGAATCTCACCCTTGATGTGTGTTTAGTTTTCTAATGGCTCAGTTGAAGGGATGCGATTGTTTGGTTCTTATTTATTTTAAAATATACATTTGTCAGTAGAAGCATGCACACACAGGATCGTATCTGATGATAGGAGTGAGGGATCGATAGACTAAATGCAGTACATTGAATTACATTTGGTCCATTGCAATTAAGAAATCACCGTGCTTCACTCTGAAAAGCAAGTAGATTTTGTTCTTGTTGCTGTTTACTTGCTCAGTCATAGCTGACTCTGTGTGACCCCGTGAACTCTAGCCAGCCGGGCTCCTCCGTCCATGGGATTTCCCAGGCAAGAAGACTGGAGTGGGTTGCCATTTCCTTCTCCAGGGAATCTTCCTGACCCAGGGATCAAACCAGAGTATCTTGCATTGGCGGGTGGATTCTTTAACACTGAGCCATCAAGGAAGCTGAAGTAGATTTAGCCAATTCAGTAAAAAAGAAAAACTCAGACAATTATGTCAGAGAATGCTATTGATATCATTAAGACTACAAGGCATTTTAGTTTTTTTTTCACTTCATGTAAAGAGATTCTTAATTTGGGATAGAGAATAAATATGCACAAATATGTAAAAATTTCCTGTAGTTCTCTGAGCCAGTACCTCTATTTGTATTCTTTAGTGTTGTTTTAGAGAAAAACAAATGCTAATTTCAGAACATCTTGTTTTACGAAATAGTATAAGGGGAGCACATATAACATCGAAAAGTTTCTTGAATCCAAAACAGTCATGGACATTTAGTAATTGTACATAGAGGACCTGGAGCTATTTGGGGATCTAGCCCCTCACAGGTTGTTGATAAAATCAGGTTGGCTCACCTCCTCCAGCTCTTCAGAATTTTGTCTCACGCCTGGAAGTCTGCTTTCCTGACCTCGGGGCCCGGCCCTCTGCCTCACCCAGGTTCCTGCTCCTCCAGGCCTGCCTCTGCACCTACGCATCCCACGCCTGTCAAAGCCAACCATCCGCTCTTCCAGGACCTCCTCTGGGGTTTTTCACCCCTGTGCCTTCTCTAGGACTGGCCTACAGTGGGCACGCTCATCAGCCCCCTCGTCTGTCTGCTGCCATCCTGACTGTCGTCTGAGTCTGATGCCATTGGCTGGTCTTCCGTGAAATTTCCCAAAATGCCTCTGCCATCTCTTTTGTGTTATCATAGCCTCATTTGTGTCTCTTCCTCAGCAATGACTTTACGCTGCCTTCTAGTTTGATCTTCTTGGTGAGACAGTATGTATCTTAACAATGAAAGTGAACGTGTTAGTCACTCAGTCTTGTCCAACTCTTGGCGACCCCGTGGACTGTAGCCCTCCAGGCTCTTCTGTCCATGGGATTCTCCAGGCAAGAATACTGGGAGGGGTTGCCGTTTCCTTCTTCAGGGGGTCTTCCTGACTCAGGGATTGAACCTGAGTCTCGTGCATTGGCAAGTGGATTACTTGCCACGTGGGGTGCACTGAACACCTTGTACCACTGAGTAAAACACTCATGCATGCAAAGAATATTAGGAAATAACATGAATTCCATCCCTGTCTTCATCCTGCGGTTCCCACTGTGAAGATTTAGACTCTATTCAACAGGAAGAACACTCCAGAACATTGGAAGACATGCCTGGGTTGAAACCGTGGCTTCATCACTTACCACTGTACAACCTTGGGCAAATTAACTTCAACTGAACTGTCTCTCCTTGGTCTTTCTCATCCGAGAAATGGGGATAATCACTGAGACCACTTCCTAGGGCTCTTTTGAGGATTATGAATGATTAATTTTTTCTAAGCGCCAAGAACAGTACCTGTCACTTTGTTAGCATCAGCGTTACTTTCATTAACCATCCAGGAAACAAGAATGTATCCAGACACAGTGTTGAGAGAGCAGTGTTCGGTGTTCAGACATAAGCCCCTTCGCTCCCCATTTGCTGGCAAAACTTGCCTTCAGCTCTGTGGCTGCGCTGCTGGGGCAGGTGCTGAGCTCCTAGCATGTCTTCATGAATATCACAACCCGCCTTGGGCGGTGTTTTCTTTGTGGGTCTGCAGGGCCAAGGACACAGCAGTGCACCCCCAGTCCCTGCTCGGCTTGCTCCACCCTCTCGCATTAGGCACGTAGTTTTGGAGTTTCTGTGTCAAGAAGAACATACAGAATAAATGTGCTGAGGAGGGAGTAAAGAGAGAGAGCAGGAGCAATGGAAAGAGACTCGATCCGTGTAGACGCTGCTGCTCCACCTGAGGCTGGGGCGGGAGTGGGGCTGGTCTACACAGGGTCCACATCTTCCCACCACATCTCTCTCCTTGTGTCCCATGATCTGTTTCATAAGATGGCACAGGCGGGGCACCCACGGGTCGACGCATTCAAGTCTGTCTGACACCCAGTTATAGAAAATTCCTTCCAGACGGAGACCCCAAGGTGTCTGTCAGTCTTACTTTGTGAGGTCAGACATTTAAGTCTTTCCTGTCTTTACACAGTTCACGTTAGTGGGGGATGGGGAGATGCTTCATCCAGGCCTTCTAGACATTTTTAAACCAGAAACGTTGTTCGCCTAATTGCCAAGTTTATTTGGCTCCTGTTTTCATTCAACCTAAAAATTTGGATGTGAACATTATCCAGGAATAACTCCTTCTTAAGTAAATATAGTATGTTATTGAATAAGAAGCCCATACAATTTTAAACTAAGAATTCTAAGATTTCCAGAACACAGATTACCCTCTCATGGAATTTTCTTTGGGGGGGAGTCAGTGACTTGTGACCCCCAAATGAAAACAAGTTCTAAGATGTCAATGGTGATAGTTGGGTATTATTTTTGTTTAAGAATTTTGAACGCTGTAGACAGAATACTCTTCTAGCACAAGGAATATTATTAAATATTTGCACATCTCTGGGTTATATAGATTTTTCCTTTTGTTTTATTTGTATTTTTGAGTAGGGCAGTGGGTCTATAGAGATAAAAAGATATGTCTCCCTGGCTAAAACATAAAAACTTCAAAGTAGAAGTTATAAACTTGTATGGTTTTCACTTTCTAAATCTGTCCGTAGTTCAATTATGATGGTTACTGTTGTTCTGATTAATGATGGTGATGTGTGTGTGTGTTAGGCACTCATGGAAACTAGAGTGATTGTAAAATCCAGCTTTTTTTTATAATGTGGTTCAACATTGTCAAGAACCCCTTAAATTATACCTGTTCTGACACAGACAGGCCTAGAGAACTCCATCTCTGAATCAAAAAGCATCGAACCCATTTATTTCTGAATGGATGCAATTGTGAGTATTCGATCGTAATGAGGAGGAACCCATGTGGGGTTTTGAAAGGCTGTTATTAACCCTTTCACTAGTATTTTTTGTGCCTGTGCGGTGCACGGCGCTGTCAGCGTGTCTCAGTCAGGACCACTGTTGGGCAGGGCGAATATGCTCATCTGCTTTCTCACTTATAGGGCTAAATCGCTAATTCATCTTTGTGGGCCATCGCATTTTCTATTCAGAGTAACCTTCATGCCTGTTGTAATAGTTGTATTTAAAGTTTGTCTCTTACATGAACTTTCAATCTCATTACTCCCTGGCCTGAGGCTTCCCTGGGCACACAGTATAAAGAACCCACCCGCCAATGCAGAAGAAGCCGAAGACATGGGTTTGAGCCCTGGGTGGGGAAGATCCCCTGGAGGAGAAAATGGCAGCTCATTCTTATATTCTTGCCCAGGAAATCCCATGGACATTGGAGACTGAGGGGCTACAGTCCATGGGGTCTCAAAGAGTCGGGCTTCAGTGAGCGTGTGTGTACACATGTACGTACACACACACACACACTGCCTTGACTCAATTATTTTAATTCTTCTTCCTTGATGTTGTCACGTCTTCTTGGATTTATCCTAATTTCTGTGAGATAAGGCACAGCTTTGAAAATGTTTTTAGATCATATTTTGGCATGCAAGCATTTTTTTTTTTGGAGATAGTGGTCCTATTTTCTGAGCTAAAAAAAGGTATTCACCAAAAAAAAGGAAAAAAAGGTATTCACAGTTTACATATTTGGCAACTATAGGTGTATTTCTGGGAACAATAGGAAGGATTCTGAAATTGGAATTTGTTGGGAAGTCTATACCATGTACTCACCATAATTACAGGGTTTGGTCAGAGAGACCAGAGACCTGACTCACCACCAGACTTGTCCAAGGCCATGTGATTTGCATTGGTTTCTGCTTGGAATCTGGCAATCAAAGCTCCAGCTCCTGGGAGAACTAATGCTTAAGGTGGATTCAATGTTAAAACAAAAATCAATTTTTGTAAATTATTTTTGAACTGTATAAATACATAAAACTCTTTCAAATAATTCAACTAATGAAATAGTTATTGCATACTTTACATGTTTTATGTAATTAGCTGAGTACTAGAAATTTTTATGTAATTAGCTGAGTGCTAGAAGTTTGGTGATGGATAAAACAAACAGCATTCTTTCCCTGAAGAAGGCCGATCAAAATTCAGAATTCTAAATAGGGTCTCTACTGAATGCATATTGCTTTATCATCATTATAAAGTCCAAAATTTTTAAGTCAAACCACGGTAAGTTGGGGACAATCTGTACATAAGAAGACAGTGAAACAGTGGTCTTTGTCCAGTCTTGATCCCCAAAATGAAACCATTTCTCTTGGAAAATGGTGGAGAATAAAAATGGAAATTTTACGTGGATTGTTAATAGCCTAGCTGCGTCATTCTGTAGAAAACCAATGTTAGTTAGATAAACTGGTACTGAAATTTTGAGTTTTTCACTGTTTTCATTTGTTTTTCTGCCTGGATAGGGATGATTCTGCCTGGTATTTTTGTCGTGGGGGTACGAGTGAATTAGCTTTTTTTCCACGTGAGGCCTAGCTGTGAGAACCCAACTTCAAGCAGAGCCCAGTGTACATGACACAACATGTGATGGCTCCATTGATGAGCGAGGTGCTCAGAATAATACATCCTATTATAGCTTAATGTGTAAACAGCGCCATCCCAGAAGAACAAAGGCTGCCCAACAAGGGGATGCGTGTGAGTGTTTGTCCCGTGTTTTAATTTCTGTTAGAGCTCATCATGCAGAGTGCATAGTTAACTGGAAAGTGCAGCTTATCAGTGGAACTCATTGGAGTTCATTTTATTTATTCTCAGAGATGCCTGAATTACAGTTGTTAATGACAAGTTAAATTGGCCAGTTTATATCTCCTTTCCTTTTCCCATTTTCTGCTCTCTAGAATACGAATAATCATGAATTAGGCAACAGGTCAAGAAGGAAAATAGAGAAAGGACTTGCTCCTATTGGGAATCTGGCAATCAAAGCTCCAGCTCCTGGGAGAACTAATGCTTAAGGTGGATTCAATGTTAAAACAAAAATCAATTTTTGTAAATTATTTTTGAACTGTATAAATACATAAAACTCTTTCAAATAATTCAACTAATGAAATAGTTATTGCATACTTTACATGTTTTATGTAATTAGCTGAGTACTAGAAATTTTTATGTAATTAGCTGAGTGCTAGAAGTTTGGTGATGGATAAAACAAACAGCATTCTTTCCCTGAAGAAGGCCGATCAAAATTCAGAATTCTAAATAGGGTCTCTACTGAATGCATATTGCTTTATCATCATTATAAAGTCCAAAATTTTTAAGTCAAACCACGGTAAGTTGGGGACAATCTGTACATAAGAAGACAGTGAAACAGTGGTCTTTGTCCAGTCTTGATCCCCAAAATGAAACCATTTCTCTTGGAAAATGGTGGAGAATAAAAATGGAAATTTTACGTGGATTGTTAATAGCCTAGCTGCGTCATTCTGTAGAAAACCAATGTTAGTTAGATAAACTGGTACTGAAATTTTGAGTTTTTCACTGTTTTCATTTGTTTTTCTGCCTGGATAGGGATGATTCTGCCTGGTATTTTTGTCGTGGGGGTACGAGTGAATTAGCTTTTTTTCCACGTGAGGCCTAGCTGTGAGAACCCAACTTCAAGCAGAGCCCAGTGTACATGACACAACATGTGATGGCTCCATTGATGAGCGAGGTGCTCAGAATAATACATCCTATTATAGCTTAATGTGTAAACAGCGCCATCCCAGAAGAACAAAGGCTGCCCAACAAGGGGATGCGTGTGAGTGTTTGTCCCGTGTTTTAATTTCTGTTAGAGCTCATCATGCAGAGTGCATAGTTAACTGGAAAGTGCAGCTTATCAGTGGAACTCATTGGAGTTCATTTTTATTTATTCTCAGAGATGCCTGAATTACAGTTGTTAATGACAAGTTAAATTGGCCAGTTTATATCTCCTTTCCCCTTTTCCCATTTTCTGCTCTCTAGAATACGAATAATCATGAATTAGGCAACAGGTCAAGAAGGAAAATAGAGAAAGGACTTGGATATTTCAGAAACTATTGTCTAAGATCTCAAATAGCAAGCAAATTATTTTCTTGAGTCAAGAGTAAGTATATCATAAACAGTGAATGGTGCTAAGCCGCTTAAGTCATGCTCCACTCTTTTCTACCCTGTGGACCACAGCCCGCCAAGCTCCTCTGTCCGTGGGATTCTCCAGGCAAGAATACTGGAGTGGGTTGCCATTCCTTCCCCAGAGGTCCTTCCTTACTCAGGGCCTGAACCCAGGTCTTTTCTATCACCTGCGTTGGCAGGCGGGCTCTTTACCACTGGCACCACCTGGGAAGCCCCCCCATACACAGAAGCCCTCTTAAAACAGAAACAGTAAAATCAAAGAAAAAAATTAGTAGAGCTTAGCTCTAATTTTTCAGGAATGTTATTTCCATCATTTTTCCATGTTCCACGTCTATGCCATACTAGATGGTTTCTTTTTAGGTTGAATATATTTCTGTAATTTCTCACATAACCTGTTCCAAGCAGTCATAATGTATAGGTCTAAGTATCTTAGACCTTTCTCAATTCTCTTTCAGGTTTTCAAACAGTGTTTATAATTCATCCCATTTTTTCCTATTACTTGTTTGTTCCCCTCCTGGCTCTTAATGCCCTTTCCTCAGATGTCTTAGCCAAGAACCGCATCTTACTGAGAGGGACGTAGCCCTCACGGGTCTCAGCTGGTCTCCCAGACCATTAGTCCCCGCGGCAGGGTGAGTGGCGGACGGCTGGAGATGCGGACGCGGCACTTTGGTTTATGCATGCTGCCGGGAACAACTCAGTTGCACCCGCAATGAGACGAGCCGCTCGGCTCAGAAAGAGTGAACAGGTCATTCAGCAAGAAACAGAAACACACAGAAACGGGCTCTCCGTGGGAGCCGCGTGGCCAGGTGCTGACAGCTTAATGAACCGCTTGTCCGTTATGACGGGAGGACACCTTCCACAGCCAAGAGCAAATATTTGAAAGAATAGGCAACGCAGGAAGTGTAGGTAGGCTCCCTATACAGGACACGTAGATTGCCTGTATCACTAACAGATGGGCAAAGCTTGAGAACTTTTATTTTATAATGTGCAACATCACCCTTGTCAGATGCACTTTGAGATCCAGGGATTAATGGAGCATGACACTTGGAGTAAAGTGGGGATTCTCCTGAATGTACTGCGAGCTTGGGGACCTCAGGGGAGAAGAGTTCAACCTGGAATAGTACCCGTATTTTCTACAGTTCTAACCCTGAGCTCATTTCTAATTTAATCAAATATAGCTCCAGGCATCATGTCAGATGCAATGGGTAACGAGATAATTTTGTGAAATGCCTTCAGGTTAAAGTTAAATAGAGAAACCATGACTGAGGAGCCGAACAATCCAACCAGTAAGGGGTTCACTTCCTCTTTCCGAACTGAGAAACCGTCTATAGTATCATGGAAGGCAAAAAAAAAAAAACGGATGACCTTTGTAAAAAAAAAAAAAAAATTACTTTTATATGGATTCACTTCAAAGTTATAATGCAGATAACTTTTTAAAGAAAAGATTTATTTGCTAATTATTATAAATTAATCCAGATGCATCAGGCCTTAGTTGCTGCACACAGGCTTCTCTCGAGTTGTGGTGCCTATGTCTTAGCCTTTCTCAGAGTTTTCAAACAGTGTTTATAATTCATCCCATTTTTTCCTATTACTTGTTTGTTCCCCTCCTGGCTCTTAATGCCCTTTCCTCAGATGTCTTAGCCAAGAACCGCATCTTACTGAGAGGGACGTAGCCCTCACGGGTCTCAGCTGGTCTCCCAGACCATTAGTCCCCGCGGCAGGGTGAGTGGCGGACGGCTGGAGATGCGGACGCGGCACTTTGGTTTATGCATGCTGCCGGGAACAACTCAGTTGCACCCGCAATGAGACGAGCCGCTCGGCTCAGAAAGAGTGAACAGGTCATTCAGCAAGAAACAGAAACACACAGAAACGGGCTCTCCGTGGGAGCCGCGTGGCCAGGTGCTGACAGCTTAATGAACCGCTTGTCCGTTATGACGGGAGGACACCTTCCACAGCCAAGAGCAAATATTTGAAAGAATAGGCAACGCAGGAAGTGTAGGTAGGCTCCCTATACAGGACACGTAGATTGCCTGTATCACTAACAGATGGGCAAAGCTTGAGAACTTTTATTTTATAATGTGCAACATCACCCTTGTCAGATGCACTTTGAGATCCAGGGATTAATGGAGCATGACACTTGGAGTAAAGTGGGGATTCTCCTGAATGTACTGCGAGCTTGGGGACCTCAGGGGAGAAGAGTTCAACCTGGAATAGTACCCGTATTTTCTACAGTTCTAACCCTGAGCTCATTTCTAATTTAATCAAATATAGCTCCAGGCATCATGTCAGATGCAATGGGTAACGAGATAATTTTGTGAAATGCCTTCAGGTTAAAGTTAAATAGAGAAACCATGACTGAGGAGCCGAACAATCCAACCAGTAAGGGGTTCACTTCCTCTTTCCGAACTGAGAAACCGTCTATAGTATCATGGAAGGCAAAAAAAAAAAAACGGATGACCTTTGTAAAAAAAAAAAAAAATTACTTTTATATGGATTCACTTCAAAGTTATAATGCAGATAACTTTTTAAAGAAAAGATTTATTTGCTAATTATTATAAATTAATCCAGATGCATCAGGCCTTAGTTGCTGCACACAGGCTTCTCTCGAGTTGTGGTGCCTGGGCTTGGTGTGGCTTGTGTTGGTAGTTGTGGCTTGTAGGCTTAGTTGACCTGTGGCATGTAGGATCTTAGCTCCACAACAAGGGATCAGACTCGTGTCCCCTGCATTTCACGGTGGATTCTTAACCACTGAACTACCAGGGAAGTCCCTCAGATAATTTTTAAATAAATCATCATAGATAGATGACTCTCGGATACATAGGTTCTCAAGTGGATCCTAACACACCCATGTACTCTTGCACGCTCGCTGGTGAGTATGTTTGCTCCCACAATGCATAAACATAGACACAAAGAATTGCACTCATCCTCTTAGAGACTGATGGCCATTTGAGAATCTAATAAATTGGAACTGTATACACAAGGGATTAGACCTTGTGATGTGTGTGCATGTGTGTCTTCCCTCGGTTGTGTCCAACTCTTTGCAACCCTTTGGACAGTAGCCTGCCAGGCTCTTCTGTCCATGGATATTTCAGGCAAGAATACTGGAGTGGGTTGCCATTTCCTCCTCCAGGGATCTTCCTGACCCGGGGATCGTTCCATGTCTCCTGAATTCCAGGCAGATTCTTTACTCACTGAACTATCAGGCACACCACAGACCCTGTGACAGTTCCTATTAACACGGTGAATTAAGGACTGGGCAACGTGTAAGCTGTCAAGGTATCCATCCTGGAAATTTCACAAATGCTAACTGATTAGCCACATGGTACCATGAAGATGTCTCCCTCGCCTCTCCTCACAGGTGCATTCTCATTCATTACTCATTGGTTTTCCTGGTCAAGGCTCAGTACCAGGTGATTTGGACATGTTCTAGCGCATGACATACTGCCTTCAGAAGCACTCCAGTCCAAATCCTGTAAGTGAGAGTCTCCAGATTTCTGTTCCTGGGTTTCCATTCCTCCTCCCCACAACATGGGCTTCGAAGAGCCTTGCTGAGTCACAGAACAATTCTGCAGAAACAAAGAGCCCAAGCTAGGGAAAACTCAATCAAGTTGGCCACACAGGGGCTCCCACAGCGGGGAGCCTTGGCTTCCCGGTCCTGCCAGGTCTCCACATCCGGTGCAAAAGACTTGGCCGAGGCGACCAAACGGTATCTGGCTTTCAGATCCTCTGAGCAACATCCCTCAGCCTCCTGAGCTGATCCAATTTAGATAAAGGTTCTCAACACCATTGAAACATGGTGACGCTGACTTGTTGCAGAATAATACCTCCCTGTATCTCTGGCTAAGTGGTCTCCTAAATGTTTATTTTCCTGAGTCAGTTTTTAATATGTGTGTGTAAAAGTGAGCACATAGCTCAGCAGAAAGAAGTTTTATGTGAAACATTTGGTCCTGCCTTTCTGCCTGCAGCCCCCCTATTTCTCTAAGACAGCTCTGCCCCTGCAGGAATGCAGTGCGGCTGCACGGCAGCCATCCTGGGACGCCCCCATTCTCAGTTCCCTGTGCTTCACCCGCGCATCCCTGAACACAGACAGTCATTTATAAACTGTTGTTGTTCCATCGCTCGGGCTTGCCCGTCACATGGACTGCAGCCCGCCAGGTTGCTCTGTCCTCCGCTCTCTCCTGGAGTTTGCTCCGACTCATGTCTGTTGAGTCACTGATGCCATCCAACCGTTTCATCCTCTGCCTCGCCTTCTCCTCTTGCTTCTTTATAAATATTGTCCCTCAAGTGAATCCCTTCATTTCCATTCCCTCTGCTTTCAGCCCAAGTCAGACTTTCATGATCAGTGACATAATGCATTATACATGGTGCTTCACCGAAGTGTTCCTAGAAACTCTGCTTGGAGGAATATATGTGTGTGCTTGTGCATGCATGTGTGTGTATACACACCCACATATATGCACAAACACACATCATATGTCAGGTAAGCATGTAAGAGGATGGATCTCCTGTCCCTGAAGTGTGTGGGCTCTCGACCTACGCCGTCAGCTTAGACTTAGACTAGAGTTGTGATGTGAGGCACATAATGTAATGTGAAGCAGATCCCACAGTGTTCCCTTCTGGTAACAGCTGTAAATTACTCTCCACCTTGTGCCTGCTTTGGTTTGCCTTTGAACATTCTAGGAAGACTTCTGAAGAGACTATTTACATGTGCATGAGCACTAAGTTGCTTCTGTCACGTCTGACTCTTTGTGACCCTCTGGACTGTAGCCTGCCAGGCTCCCCTGTCCATGGGATTCTCCAGGCAAGAATACTGGAGGGGGTTGCCATGCCCTCCTCCAGGGGATCTTCAGGACTCAGGGATCGAACCCACATTTTATGTCCCCTGCATTGGCAGCTGGGTTCTTTACCACTATCAACACCTGGGAAGCCCCATTTAATAATATGTATGTATATAGATAGATATTTAATTGATAGAAACTTAAGCTAGAGGAGACAATTTTTTGTCATCGTCAGAGGTTCTGAGCTTGATATATTCTGCCTCATCTTTGAAAACCCTGATGGTAAGGAAAGAACGCAGGCTTTGACTCTCTGGGGGTTTTTTTCTCACTAATTTTGAATTTTTCCCCTTCCTGCTAGCTGTTTTCCTTTTCAGAAAGATGACTTGTCCCTGATCAATTTGTCTGGACCTGTCAGTTTCTGCTTTGACCTAGGGAGCCTTATACAACTGGTTCATAACGAAAAGGAGGCAGTAGAACAGTGAAAGGACACGGGCCACCCTGCATGTATATCACTGCCCGCCACGGGGCTGCACACACCAGACGGCGTGCAGGAGTCCACCAAGCAAGTCACCCCTTCGCTAGAGCATGGACTAGGAGAAAGCCACATGTGACTTCTCCGGGCCCACTCTCTCAGCCTTAGAACCTGAGGTTCTGCCACAGAAAGCAGTTAGGCCTCCTCCCTTTGGAATTCTTCACATCCTTTGGTTTAAAGGCTTGTTCATGCCAGGTGCATGTGGCGAGATCGCTGGAATATCTGGGGCTCAGCCAGGTGGCTGGTAAGGTTAGTATCACAAGCCATGAGCCCCGTGCCCTCTGCCTGTGTTGACCTCCCACCTCTTTTATTGTCTGTGCTATTTTGATACGTTTGGTCTCTTCTTGTAATATCAAGTTCCCTTGTATGCCCCCCACTCGCCACCTCACATCCTATCATGGCACCGCACACCTGGGAACCCCCAGTCCATCGGCCACCATGGCCCTGGATCTTCAAGCTTCTGGAGAAAGAGGCTCTTATTTTACTTACGCAGAATTCCTGGCAATGGTGCCTCTCTCGGGCTCCTCATTCTTGCAGGCCCTACAGTGCATGGGGCTGAGAAGCACCATGGCCAGTGGCCAGTCCTCCCAGGTCACCAGGCTGCCTTGTGCCTGCGCTCAGCCCCACTTCCTGTGCCCCCGGTCCTCTAAGACCTTCCTGTCTTCAACAAGCCAGCTCTCTCCACCTCTCTCACAAGGTATCTTGCCCCCGGCTCGTGAACTTCGGTTCCCTGTGCCAGTAACCCACAAGGCCAGCTGCATCTGTGCCCCTTCTCCCCTGCCTTGGAAGGAGGAAGCTCCCCTGCCACATCCTTGCTCTTCACCCACTTAATGAAATAAAGGGGTTCAGTAAGTTGCTGTGGATGAAACTGACAAAAAATGATGAGTATCGTTGTTGTGGTAATAACAGCCCATGCTTCTTAAACTATTCTAAATTTATATTCTACCACCCTATTTCCTATACTGCTTGACTCCATCTTCACTAACATGTTTTGTGGTACAAAGTAACTCTTTTGTCTTTATAAAGAAGAAAACATTTTCTATTTCTTGACAGAATAATAGAGGAAACAAAACCTTTAATTGTCAGTATGCTTATAAACGAAAATGAAATTTGGTCCTGAGGTCAGACTGATTAGATCTGAATCATTGTTTTGCCTTCTAACATGTGACTCCGGGCCCACCTTCTCCCCCAGCCTTAGAACCTGAGGTTCTGCCACAGAAAGCAGTTAGGCCTCCTCCCTTTGGAATTCTTCACATCCTTTGGTTTAAAGGCTTGTTCATGCCAGGTGCATGTGGCGAGATCGCTGGAATATCTGGGGCTCAGCCAGGTGGCTGGTAAGGTTAGTATCACAAGCCATGAGCCCCGTGCCCTCTGCCTGTGTTGACCTCCCACCTCTTTTATTGTCTGTGCTATTTTGATACGTTTGGTCTCTTCTTGTAATATCAAGTTCCCTTGTATGCCCCCCACTCGCCACCTCACATCCTATCATGGCACCGCACACCTGGGAACCCCCAGTCCATCGGCCACCATGGCCCTGGATCTTCAAGCTTCTGGAGAAAGAGGCTCTTATTTTACTTACGCAGAATTCCTGGCAATGGTGCCTCTCTCGGGCTCCTCATTCTTGCAGGCCCTACAGTGCATGGGGCTGAGAAGCACCATGGCCAGTGGCCAGTCCTCCCAGGTCACCAGGCTGCCTTGTGCCTGCGCTCAGCCCCACTTCCTGTGCCCCCGGTCCTCTAAGACCTTCCTGTCTTCAACAACCCAGCTCTCCCACCTCTCTCACAAGGTATCTTGCCCCCGGCTCGTGAACTTCGGTTCCCTGTGCCAGTAACCCACAAGGCCAGCTGCATCTGTGCCCCTTCTCCCCTGCCTTGGAAGGAGGAAGCTCCCCTGCCACATCCTTGCTCTTCACCCACTTAATGAAATAAAGGGGTTCAGTAAGTTGCTGTGGATGAAACTGACAAAAAATGATGAGTATCGTTGTTGTGGTAATAACAGCCCATGCTTCTTAAACTATTCTAAATTTATATTCTACCACCCTATTTCCTATACTGCTTGACTCCATCTTCACTAACATGTTTTGTGGTACAAAGTAACTCTTTTGTCTTTATAAAGAAGAAAACATTTTCTATTTCTTGACAGAATAATAGAGGAAACAAAACCTTTAATTGTCAGTATGCTTATAAACGAAAATGAAATTTGGTCCTGAGGTCAGACTGATTAGATCTGAATCATTGTTTTGCCTTCTAACATGTGACTGAGCTTCTTAACCTCTCAGTTCTTCAATTTTCTCATAATGGGCATGGAAATAGTAAAGTTGTTCTCTTAGGTTGTAGTTAAAGAAGAGATAAAACTTCTAAAGCATCTATAAAATAAAGTAGCATGTGATTAATGCAAGTCAGTGGTTATTATTATTTTTACTTTGAAAAAAAAAATTGTTCTTGGGATGGTGACTTTGATTACCCTACTAAGACGGAAATATATGATTCAGGCAAATGATGTATCAATTCAGTTTTTTAGTTCTGTCCTCAGACAGAGTCTGCAAAAATCCCCTGGTAATTGAAATTCTACAGACCAACCTCTCCCCCGTCTCTAATCCCTTCCAAGAAGATAGAGAAGCTAATGAATTAGCTTGATCTATCTCCTTAAGCTTTACTGTCATCAGCAAATTACCCCTAAGAATATTATAAATGGGCTTTACAAATTAGAAATCATGTCTGTAAATTACTCCCTTCCTCCCTCTATTCTCTTATTTCAAAAACTTGCAAATCTACTATCAATCAACTTAGCTCTGTCAGAGAAAATTTAATCCGGCATTTCTTATCCAGAACTGGGTACAAAAAACTCCTCCAGGGGGACCTGTAGGTTTGTTTGCTAGATAGCCACAGCGACAACAATTATTTAAAGAAAAGCAAAACCTGATCATTCTACCATCAGAGCATTATTGCAGGGTTAGGATTACTGAGATTTTAAATTCTTGTGATTCTTGTTGATTCCATTTAGTGAACTGCCTGGAGTATCAGAAGCATTATTGCAGGGTTAGGATCCCCTGCCACATCCTTGCTCTTCACCCACTTAATGAAATAAAGGGTTCAGTAAGTTGCTGTGGATGAAACTGACAAAAAATGATGAGTATCGTTGTTGTGGTAATAACAGCCCATGCTTCTTAAACTATTCTAAATTTATATTCTACCACCCTATTTCCTATACTGCTTGACTCCATCTTCACTAACATGTTTTGTGGTACAAAGTAACTCTTTTGTCTTTATAAAGAAGAAAACATTTTCTATTTCTTGACAGAATAATAGAGGAAACAAAACCTTTAATTGTCAGTATGCTTATAAACGAAAATGAAATTTGGTCCTGAGGTCAGACTGATTAGATCTGAATCATTGTTTTGCCTTCTAACATGTGACTGAGCTTCTTAACCTCTCAGTTCTTCAATTTTCTCATAATGGGCATGGAAATAGTAAAGTTGTTCTCTTAGGTTGTAGTTAAAGAAGAGATAAAACTTCTAAAGCATCTATAAAATAAAGTAGCATGTGATTAATGCAAGTCAGTGGTTATTATTATTTTTACTTTGAAAAAAAAAATTGTTCTTGGGATGGTGACTTTGATTACCCTACTAAGACGGAAATATATGATTCAGGCAAATGATGTATCAATTCAGTTTTTTAGTTCTGTCCTCAGACAGAGTCTGCAAAAATCCCCTGGTAATTGAAATTCTACAGACCAACCTCTCCCCCGTCTCTAATCCCTTCCAAGAAGATAGAGAAGCTAATGAATTAGCTTGATCTATCTCCTTAAGCTTTACTGTCATCAGCAAATTACCCCTAAGAATATTATAAATGGGCTTTACAAATTAGAAATCATGTCTGTAAATTACTCCCTTCCTCCCTCTATTCTCTTATTTCAAAAACTTGCAAATCTACTATCAATCAACTTAGCTCTGTCAGAGAAAATTTAATCCGGCATTTCTTATCCAGAACTGGGTACAAAAAACTCCTCCAGGGGGACCTGTAGGTTTGTTTGCTAGATAGCCACAGCGACAACAATTATTTAAAGAAAAGCAAAACCTGATCATTCTACCATCAGAGCATTATTGCAGGGTTAGGATTACTGAGATTTTAAATTCTTGTGATTCTTGTTGATTCCATTTAGTGAACTGCCTGAGTTGATGTAGCTGACAGACCAACGTTTCATTTCCTACCTGACTGTACAAGGAAGATCTGTATATACACAAGAAGCATTTTTACATACTTAGAAAGATAGGAAACTTAGCCATAAGTCTATTAACCACAGCAGAAAGATGATTTCTTTATACTGACGCATTGAAACAAGCTCATATTTTCTATCAACAAATGATAAATTTGCAAATCTGGGTTGTCCCTGGAGATATGAAATACGAACACTTAATCATTTGCGTTAAATGTCTTTCCCATGATTATGGAGGGGCGGTTAGTGCAGAAACAGGAGGCCTGTGTTTCACTAGAGGAGCACCACCTCTGAACAAATGCCAGAATTTAATTTGACTTCGTTTTAGCTATCATTTACAATTTGGGATAAAAATCAACATAGCAAAGGAATGTATAATTACCATTGTCATTTTAGTATAATGAAAACGTGGTTTGCATTAGTGTTGTGGCAGTGTGCATTTTGCTTATAGTTTTCTTACTTCACTGAAGGCTGCCTGAACCAATACCTGCAGGAGAAACATAGCTTGGGCTCTGCTGTGGTCTGTGTCTGCCCCCTGCTTCAGAGTTCAGAGGTTTCTGTCCCTGTGAGTGTCCTCTGCATGAAAACCGTTACAAGCGGAGCCTAAATCTGCTTACAGATGAAAGGGAGAATACATACATACTAGATTTCTTTATGGAAACCCCTATAACATAATTTAGGAGAGCAGAGGAGGAAAAACTCCAGATCTCACAGAAATAAACAGAATGTGTCCAGGAACAGTGTTACAGTGTCAGGGTATAAAAATAAGATAGGGTAGTGAAAACTGGCTTAGAAAGATCCAAAAAGCTGAATTCTAATTCGATATTGAGAAAATCTGTGAAGCAACCTCATGTTTATTACCAAAAAAAAAAAAAAAAGAAAAGAATCCACCGCTAAACTTGGACACTGGTAGCAAAAAGCGTTCTTAAAGTGACAATCGAGGAAGGTATCACAGAGGAACTGGTCAGTGGTTGGATAAAGAAGAAATAGTTAGACAAGCAGATCCTCCTGGCTTTGCAAAGCCAGAGGGTTGTCCCTGCAGGTAAGTTTTGGAGGGGTGTTCTCTGGAGTCAGTGAACTTGGGGTCTGGGAGACATCAGTTAACTGTGAGGGCTCAAGTGGAAAACAGGTGTTGACCTCGATTTACATGGTGGATACTTAGATTCCCAGCTTTCTTCCCTTCTGGGTCCCAGAAAGCTGGCTGCAAGTTTGTATCAGTTAGGTTTTTCTACCACGGTCCTTAAAAAATAAACACAACAGATGTCTGTTGTCTATAAACTGCAGAGAAGAGAAACTCTAGGCATCTATCTGTCTGTACTGGAAATGTGAAGAAACTAAGTCCCTCCGGGAACTCATGTCCCAGGTGAAGGCCCTTCCCAGGTCACCGTCCATGACGAGGCACATGCTGGTTGAGGCCTGTGCCTTCCATAGGCAGAGGTCCCTACTCAAGTAAGGAGAAACCAATAGAGATTTTGTCCAGCAGGCTGGCTCATAATAAAGTCCACAATAACGTTTCTCCATTGATCATTCCCCCACCATGCAAACTCATCTTCCTATTTACCTGCTAAGTGAAGAGAGCCAAGCACACGTTTGGACCATTTCATATTCAAGTCAACCTCGTGCGCTTCAAATATCCGGATTTTTTAGGTAAACCTGGGTAGAGTCAACTGGGTCATTGCCTCTTTATCACAACCCACGATGCGTTGAAGCCCGGCTTCCAACTTGACAGTGTTTTCAGCAATCTCTTTTCAAACTGGCACTCCCTGCATGGGTTGGTCTGCTGTACTTAACCGTTTTCCATTCTTTTAAGATCTCTGCATAGCCCTCCTGGGACGGGGAGCTCCTTGAGAATCAGGAGCGGGAGGGGCGGGCAGTGAGACAGTCGTACTTTTGAACTCCAGCGGCAGCTCCGGAGGACAAGGCTAGCTTCGCTTCTTACTTCACTCTGGTGGCTCCTCTTAGAGGAGAGACAGGGCTGTGGTCTCCTGCAGGAGGAGGGGGGCCTCTGGACTTGCTCTTTCCCAGTTCAAGAAAGACCTGTTGCTGGCAGCCATTCATGAAAGCCTAACGGAGGATGAGTGTTTCCTCCCCAAACTGCCTGAAGATTTTTTTTTAGTATACATACACATATGTCCACACCCATGTATATACATACACATATATGTATGAAGATGGATATAAAGAGCTGTGTGTGTGTGTGTGTCGCTCAGGCATGTCTGACTCTCTGCGACCCCATGGACTGTAGCCCTCTGGGCTTCTCTGTCCATGGGATTCTCCAGGCAAGAACACTGGAGTGGGTTGCCATGCCCTTCACCAGGGGATCTCCCTGACCCAGGGATCAAACCTGAGTCTCTTGCCTTGTAGGTAGATTCTTTATCATCTGAACCACCAGGGAAGCCCTTATGGATGTCTAAATAGAAATATAGACAGGCTTATTATTAAGATCTATATTTATTTACCTTGGTAAATAGAAAAAATTATTTAAAGTCACGGAGACAAACTCTGGATGAATCCATACTTATGTGCTGATAGCCATAAGCACTATCGAGATAGTCTCCTGCTGTGTCTTTGTTCCACAGATATTGATTACAAGTGTAATTGAAATTGTCCCTTGCTAGGACAAAAAATTCAGGTTTCCCAGGTGGCTCAGTGTACTGGCAGGTTTTGCCTGCCTATACAGGAGATGTAGGTTCAATCCCTGGGTTGGGAAGATCCCCTGGAGTAGGAAATGGCAACCCACTCCAGTGTTCTTGCCTGGAGAATCCCATGGACAAAGAAGCCTGGTGAGCTACAGTCCACGGAGTCACAAAGAGTCAAACATGACTGAACTAAACTACAAGGACAAAAATGCATGTTAAGCTTATTCTTTTAAATTAAAAAATATTTTTACAGTAGGGACTTGTTGGTTATCAGCGTTAAATATAACAGTGAGTATATGTCAATCTCAAACTCCCAGCCTATCCCTCCCCAACCCCACCCTTCCCTGAAAGTGTTTCTCCCTAATGAGAGCTTGCTGACTGTTAGATGCACTACTTTGACATCTGCTATGATTTAGAGGAATAGAATATGGTTTATAAAGAATCACAGCACAGAAGCCGTTCCCTACTTGTCGTTTATGGAAGAGTGGCTGGTTTTGACCTAGATATCACCTCCTGAGGATGCCCACACCTGCTCCCCGCGGGAGAAGGCTGCTCTCCCCGGATGACGCCCAGCTGCGAGCTGGTCTTATCTTCACACCCACCATCCAGACCCTGCAGGACAAGGACCGTCAACAGCACTGGGCACTGGGAAAGCCAGCTTCCCTCTCCAGCTGAGAGCAGAGAGATGCATGAATTGGCCTTTTCAGCCACCTTCAGAGTGTCCAGCCAGAGCTTATCTTCAGCTGTAAGGAAGGAAAAGCTGAAGTTGGCTAAAAGCACTGCTTTCGTCTCTCTCCCCTTGATAGACTGCGAGTCACCAGGGGAGTTGAATATTGCAAAATCCTGTCATGAAACTGCAGGCTGATAAATTGAAAAACAGAAACAGATGGGGCCTGGAGTTTGTCTAAATAGAAAATTATTTAAAATTTTTTTTTTCACGGAGACAAACTCTGGATGAATCTATACTTATGTGCTGATAGCCATAAGCACTATCGAGATAGTCTCCTGCTGTGTCTTTGTTCCACAGATATTGATTACAAGTGTAATTGAAATTGTCCCTTGCTAGGACAAAAAATTCAGGTTTCCCAGGTGGCTCAGTGTACTGGCAGGTTTTGCCTGCCTATACAGGAGATGTAGGTTCAATCCCTGGGTTGGGAAGATCCCCTGGAGTAGGAAATGGCAACCCACTCCAGTGTTCTTGCCTGGAGAATCCCATGGACAAAGAAGCCTGGTGAGCTACAGTCCACGGAGTCACAAAGAGTCAAACATGACTGAACTAAACTACAAGGACAAAAATGCATGTTAAGCTTATTCTTTTTAAATTAAAAAATATTTTTACAGTAGGGACTTGTTGGTTATCAGCGTTAAATATAACAGTGAGTATATGTCAATCTCAAACTCCCAGCCTATCCCTCCCCAACCCCACCCTTCCCTGAAAGTGTTTCTCCCTAATGAGAGCTTGCTGACTGTTAGATGCACTACTTTGACATCTGCTATGATTTAGAGGAATAGAATATGGTTTATAAAGAATCACAGCACAGAAGCCGTTCCCTACTTGTCGTTTATGGAAGAGTGGCTGGTTTTGACCTAGATATCACCTCCTGAGGATGCCCACACCTGCTCCCCGCGGGAGAAGGCTGCTCTCCCCGGATGACGCCCAGCTGCGAGCTGGTCTTATCTTCACACCCACCATCCAGACCCTGCAGGACAAGGACCGTCAACAGCACTGGGCACTGGGAAAGCCAGCTTCCCTCTCCAGCTGAGAGCAGAGAGATGCATGAATTGGCCTTTTCAGCCACCTTCAGAGTGTCCAGCCAGAGCTTATCTTCAGCTGTAAGGAAGGAAAAGCTGAAGTTGGCTAAAAGCACTGCTTTCGTCTCTCTCCCCTTGATAGACTGCGAGTCACCAGGGGAGTTGAATATTGCAAAATCCTGTCATGAAACTGCAGGCTGATAAATTGAAAAATAAAAACAGATGTGGCACTGGGAAGGCCTCGGGACGTTTGTTTCTCTATCTGGATCAGCTGAAGGGCTGGGACTCTAACCCAGTCCCACTCGGAAAAAGCCATTATTTCCTCTGCTTCTGATGATCACAAAGCTTGGATAACTCACATCTTTGGATAATCACCTCTCCTGCACTGAAGTCAAAATGAAGTGATGGGAAAATGCAAAATAAAAATAATAAGTGACATTTATTGCACACGTCTGTGCCAAACACTCTGCAGGCAGTATTTCATTTAAACGGAGGGGCAGAGAACAAAGACCACAGAGCCAGGAGACGTGGAGTCGGTCAGATCCTCACTCTCACTTTTTCTGGCTGAGCAGCTGGAAGCAGGTTCCTCTGCTCAGTTTCATCTGTTTCCTCATCTGTGCAAGGGGATGATTCGTACACTTCCTTCTTGAGGAGTTTACATTCATAAACCTCTTGGAATACCAATCTCCAGAAATGTAAAGTATTAAACTTATTACTAATCACTTTGCCAACAAAGGTCCGTTTAGTCAAAGCTGTGGTATTTCTGGTAGTCGTGTAAGGATGTGAGAGTTATCCCATTAAGAAGGCTGAGTGCCAAAAAAATAATAATAATAGTGATGAATTTCTTTTAAAAAAGGCTGAGCACTGAAGAATTGATGCTTTTGAATTGTGGCACTGGAGAAGATTCGTGAGAGCCCCTCAGACAGCAAGCAGATCCAGCCCGTCCATCCTAGAGGAAATCAACCCTGAATATTTACTGGAAGGACTGATGCTGAAGCTGAAGCTCCAATACTTTGGTCACCTGATGTGAAGAGCCGACTCACTGGAAAAGATGCTTGATGCTGGGAAAGATGAAAGACAAAAGGAGAAGGGGGCGACGGGGGATGAGATGGTTGGATGGTGTCACCTACTCAATGAGTCTAGGCAAACTCTGGGGATAGTGAGGGACTGGGAAGCCTGGCGTGCTGCAGTTTATGGAATCACAAAGAGTCAGATACACTTTAATGACTGAACATCAACGGAAAGCAAGGTGGAAAAGTGGAAGAGGTAGACAGAGTTGGGGCAAAGGCACTCGGGGAGCACATGCCTTCACCTGCAGAAACAAAGTAGGTGGTCTCAGCAAGTGTCATGTTTCCCAAGAAGAGCTGAATCTCCTCACATGAGATTAAGTCACATGTGAAGCACTATGCAGAATTCAACCTGAAGTCCCTTTCTGTCCCCCGTGGGGTGTTCTAGCTCAGTAATTGGAATTCTACAGACATGGCTTTCAACTCCATTTCTGCAATTTCTACATATGTATGGGCAAATTATATAGGCCAGACCCCAAACTCTGAATACGCAAACTTAAACATGAACTCAAGAGAATTTTCTTAACTTTCTACTGGTTCCACAAAGGCACAACTGCTGTTAGCATTTCATGGTCAAAGGGTGAGAACTGAGTTGGCTTTGCCATTCTCAGTACTCTAAAAGTGAAAGAAAAATTCGTCTCGTGGACAGACGAGCTCTGCTTCACCAGAGATTTATCTCACAGGAGTCTACTGACCACAAGTTACTGAAGACCCAACGTGTAGTGGATGAACTACAGAGGGCTTGTTATCTCACATGGCAGGACTTCCCAAGAGAGGATGTGTGTCCCTGGTGAGGCAGCTCAGTAACTCAAGGATTCCCATGCAGTTAGTCTACTATTCTATTTTTTTAAATTTTTGGCCTCTTTTTATTGATTTTTATTTATTTATTTTTCATCGATCTTTATTCTTCCACCTGTGTGGGCCTCACATCACAGTGGCCTCTCTTATTGCAGAGTACTGGCTCTGGGAGCATGTGCCTCAGAGCGCCGGCTCGTAATTGGACACACTGGTCCAGCCAGTCCACAGCATGTAGGATCTTCCTGAGTCAGGCGTCAAACTGGTGCCCTTGTACTGCAAGATGGCTTGCTTACCCACTGGACCACAAGGAAGCCCTACTCTACTGTGCTTAACACGCTGTTGTTGTTTAGTCACTAAGCCATGTCTGACTATATGCAACCTCATGGACTGGAAGCCTCCAGGCTCCTCTGCGCATGAGATTCCCCAGGCACGAAGACTGCAGTGGGTAGCCATTTCCTTCTCCAGAGGATCTTCCCGACCCAGGGATCAAAGCCACGTCTCTTGTGTCTCCTGCATTGGCAGGGGGATTCTTTACCACTAGCGCCACCTGGGAAGTCCCAGACCCTCTGCTGCCAGCTCCCAAGTGAAGCCTTTCCTGACCCTTCTTTCTAAAGGACACTTCACCACCTCTTACTGCCCTGCTTTATTTGATTACTTATTTATTTTATGCTTTCCACTGTCAGAATTTAAGCACCAGAGAAGTCAAGACCTTATATACTTAGAGGAGGTTCATGAAAGCACAGCTTCGTGTAGTTTGTATTTTCTCCAGCGTTTAGCTTAATTTTCTGGATCTATTGTCAAGGGTGAGAACTGAGTTGGCTTTGCCATTCTCAGTACTCTAAAAGTGAAAGAAAAATTGTCTCGTGGACAGACGAGCTCTGCTTCACCAGAGATTTATCTCACAGGAGTCTACTGACCACAAGTTACTGAAGACCCAACGTGTAGTGGATGAACTACAGAGGGCTTGTTATCTCACATGGCAGGACTTCCCAAGAGAGGATGTGTGTCCCTGGTGAGGCAGCTCAGTAACTCAAGGATTCCCATGCAGTTAGTCTACTATTCTATTTTTTTAAATTTTTGGCCTCTTTTTATTGATTTTTATTTATTTATTTTTCATCGATCTTTATTCTTCCACCTGTGTGGGCCTCACATCACAGTGGCCTCTCTTATTGCAGAGTACTGGCTCTGGGAGCATGTGCCTCAGAGCGCCGGCTCGTAATTGGACACACTGGTCCAGCCAGTCCACAGCATGTAGGATCTTCCTGAGTCAGGCGTCAAACTGGTGCCCCTTGTACTGCAAGATGGCTTGCTTACCCACTGGACCACAAGGAAGCCCTACTCTACTGTGCTTAACACGCTGTTGTTGTTTAGTCACTAAGCCATGTCTGACTATATGCAACCTCATGGACTGGAAGCCTCCAGGCTCCTCTGCGCATGAGATTCCCCAGGCACGAAGACTGCAGTGGGTAGCCATTTCCTTCTCCAGAGGATCTTCCCGACCCAGGGATCAAAGCCACGTCTCTTGTGTCTCCTGCATTGGCAGGGGGATTCTTTACCACTAGCGCCACCTGGGAAGTCCCAGACCCTCTGCTGCCAGCTCCCAAGTGAAGCCTTTCCTGACCCTTCTTTCTAAAGGACACTTCACCACCTCTTACTGCCCTGCTTTATTTGATTACTTATTTATTTTATGCTTTCCACTGTCAGAATTTAAGCACCAGAGAAGTCAAGACCTTATATACTTAGAGGAGGTTCATGAAAGCACAGCTTCGTGTAGTTTGTATTTTCTCCAGCGTTTAGCTTAATTTTCTGGATCTATTGTCAAGAGCATTCAGACTGCTCGAGGGTGCCTCTCCATTGGAGTCTTATTACACGAATGACTTTGTGTTCCTCCTTTACGCACTTGAAGGTTTCCAATAGTCACTGTAGTAATCAGAAACTAAGGGAATTTTAAAATAAAATCATAATGAAACTCAGAAGGATTAGAGGGGGAAAGCAGCTAACTGGGAGAATAAACATCCAAAATGATGTCTAATTTGGTTGAAAATAACCAGGATCTGCTGCCTGACGCTGGTAAAAGATTACTGAAGTTCTTGACTCCTGGCTTAATTTGCCGTCTGACCTGAGAGAGATTGTTAAAGTTCTCGTAAGTTGGGTGGACACTTCTAATAAATGCCTCACAAATCTAAAGATACAACAGTTTTAAGCCCCCAGCCCTAGAGAACTCTTTTGTATGTTTTCAGTTACCTTTCAAAATTAAAAACAGCTCTGCCTACAGTGCACTTGTTTTGTTTGAGTGTGAAGGCAATCCCACCAAGAGCTCACATGAAGGCAGCATAATAACTTGGGAAGTGTGAATAAAAAATCAACTTTGTCTTTATATGCATAATGATAGTCTACTGATTGTACCATTTTTTTAATCTGTCTTTTCAAATATATTTAAAATAACATTTTAAATACGCTTCCTTCTTTGTCCACTCTGTTGATGACTATTTTGTGTCCACATGCTGTGTGATTGGCAACCTGGCATTAACGCTTCAATATTTGGACGATGTTGGACAAAATGAGTAAAGTGGTTCCTTGCAAATTGTACGTGGCCGCATGAAGTCTCATAGTTCTATAGAAAACATCTTTTCTGCCAGCTTTCTAGTGTTTCAAAAGCCTCTTTTTGCTCTTATTATTTTTTCCTCTAAGCAGATTTAACCTTAGAGACCAAATAATGATATCCTTCCTAAAAAGAAAAAAAAAAAAAGTTTCCTCAAATTACTTCAGCGGACTTCCGCTGATGTTTTATTTTCAATAAACCTGGAGGCAAATAGCCACTTCTGAACTCTGCACTTTGCCCTCTGAGTTGCACAACCTGGTATAAAGATCAATACCAGAGTCAAAAGTGTTAGCAAAAATGAAAATGATATGCACAAACTGTTATTTATACAAGTCCCTGATTTTGTTTACTGAGTTTAATGTAAACTTTGTCTTTTGATTAAAAGCAAATGTTCAAGTTCTCTATAGGGACCTGGTGTTCTAGGTGATTAAGTCTTAAAAAAAAAAAAAGGAAAGAAAAAAAAAAAAAGAAAGAAACCTGCAAAGGGCAAGAATTAACTGAGAAAGGCAGATCCCTTGCAGAAATTCCTTTGGTATTAAATAGCACAAGATAATGACTAGGCTCTGTGAGCACATGGAACAGAAATGGGAAGAGAAGATCACCAGAGACAGGCCTTCCTAATTAAGGTCTTCAGAAATAGGCATCATTCAAAGTAATTGGTATAATGTACTCAAATTAATAAAAATGATTATCCTTTTGAGTTACTCTACTTCTTGAAATTTACCAAAAACAAATAATCAGAAAAGCAAACACAGATAATGTCTTTGTGATTATGATACTCTATTACATAAACAGATAATGATTATATCAATTTATTATAGAAACTAAATCCATGTAAAATGTTTTCTAGAGTATTTAACTGAGAAACTCTTCAATAAATTTCATGTATGTCAACAGAGCAAGCTGCTGGGACTACATATCCAGTATGATTGACCATTTATAAAATCTAGAAATTCCATATAAATGAATGTACACACATTAATCCAACCCGAGCAGATTCTTTACCAGCTGAGCTACCAGGAAAGATATATAAATGAAGATACACAAATTAACTGGCCTGTTTTACCTGGTGTTGCATGTACAGATAATTGTCTCTTTTTCTTGATATGTTTTTATTTAAATTTTTTCTCAAAGAATATATACTGCTTTCATAGTAAGGCAATGCTTGTCAAAATTGCAGCTGAGCTGTTTAAATTTCTTTCTAGACACAAAAGGAAAGCCAATGGAATATATCGAGATCTTACATATTTTATCATGTCTAAAGAATCATATGGCAGGGCATTCCAAAGTCCTTTTTTACTTTTTTTTGTCCTAAAGAATCATATGACCAGAGTCAAAAGTGTTAGCAAAAATGAAAATGATATGCACAAACTGTTATTTATACAAGTCCCTGATTTTGTTTACTGAGTTTAATGTAAACTTTGTCTTTTGATTAAAAGCAAATGTTCAAGTTCTCTATAGGGACCTGGTGTTCTAGGTGATTAAGTCTTAAAAAAAAAAAAAGGAAAGAAAAAAAAAAAAAGAAAGAAAGAAACCTGCAAAGGGCAAGAATTAACTGAGAAAGGCAGATCCCTTGCAGAAATTCCTTTGGTATTAAATAGCACAAGATAATGACTAGGCTCTGTGAGCACATGGAACAGAAATGGGAAGAGAAGATCACCAGAGACAGGCCTTCCTAATTAAGGTCTTCAGAAATAGGCATCATTCAAAGTAATTGGTATAATGTACTCAAATTAATAAAAATGATTATCCTTTTGAGTTACTCTACTTCTTGAAATTTACCAAAAACAAATAATCAGAAAAGCAAACACAGATAATGTCTTTGTGATTATGATACTCTATTACATAAACAGATAATGATTATATCAATTTATTATAGAAACTAAATCCATGTAAAATGTTTTCTAGAGTATTTAACTGAGAAACTCTTCAATAAATTTCATGTATGTCAACAGAGCAAGCTGCTGGGACTACATATCCAGTATGATTGACCATTTATAAAATCTAGAAATTCCATATAAATGAATGTACACACATTAATCCAACCCGAGCAGATTCTTTACCAGCTGAGCTACCAGGAAAGATATATAAATGAAGATACACAAATTAACTGGCCTGTTTTACCTGGTGTTGCATGTACAGATAATTGTCTCTTTTTCTTGCGATATGTTTTTATTTAAATTTTTTCTCAAAGAATATATACTGCTTTCATAGTAAGGCAATGCTTGTCAAAATTGCAGCTGAGCTGTTTAAATTTCTTTCTAGACACAAAAGGAAAGCCAATGGAATATATCGAGATCTTACATATTTTATCATGTCTAAAGAATCATATGGCAGGGCATTCCAAAGTCCTTTTTTTTTTTTTTTCTTTTTTTTGGAATTTCCCACTATGGAGAGAGTAAGCCTTAACTACTAAATTGAAAATAATAATAAATAGCTATGATAGAGTCAGCTTTAACTCCAGATACAGCTAGGAAATTATAGACGTTAATAATTCTTGTCAGCAAGGAGTTTAGTATCTTTCTGGGAAAAACAGACTTAAGATTTGAAGTATTTACAGAATAATTAATGAACAATTTGTGTGGTCCCAATCAACTGTGTGACCAACTTCCTGAATTTATTCCTCTGCCCAGAGGAAGTTAAAACTTAAGCGAGTGGCCGGGATCTCGTGGAGTGAATAACAAAACCAACGCAGTGAAGGCACAGTGGAGACCATCACACTGTATTCAATGCAGCTCAAATTCAGTTGTTTAAAAGAGGAGCATGAAATGGACATCCTCTATTCGGTGTTACATGTTAGGGAATTAAAAACATCTGATTACATCATCAGCACATATTTAGGAATTCCAATGAAAATCAAATACTAAATTAAATAAGAATCCAGTCTCAGACTAAAGCCAATTAAAGCACAACCCCCTGTCAGATGTTTGAGGATTTATTTGTGTCTGTGATAGGAACATTGGGAATATGGACCCAGTGCCAAGAAAGTCCTTTCTAATGGATACTTCTGCGTTAGGCTCTCAGGTCCTATGATTATAGACTGTCTTTATGCAAGTTCAAATTTAAAAATGGAACAAGACAAAAAATAACTGAGTAGTGACAAAATAAAAATGAGTGACAAAAGGCTCAATATCTGTAAGTAATTAAATATCACGTTGGTTCCTTGGAATTTAGCAGGCAAGAGATCATGTTTCACTCCATTAACTTGTTCTTTTTACTGCCCACTCTAGGAAACAAAGACTGGAAACCAGTTTCCAGATTCACATATCAATAAACTCATAGCATCTTTACCAGTAAGACATTCTAAAATCATTTTTTTATCTCTGGTAATGATGTGGGTAGGGGGAGAAATGTTTCAAAATCCAACCACACAGAAAACTGTTGAGTTGCACCTGAAACAGAAACAACCATGGGTTGACCAGTTGTACAACGGGAGTCTCCCCAAGAGAGACTGCCTTAGGATAATTTCAGGCTGAGGCATCACATTGTTAGTTTGCATTGGATTTCAAAGGGAATGACAATACTCATGCTCTGGCATCTGCAATCAGTAAAGAAGTGTCTTTATTAGCTTAGTTGTCAGATCCTGCTTCCCCTTTATGTAGAGGAGTTTCACTGTCTCAATACCTTAATGACAAGAAGAAAAGGGAAAGGTTTAGATTTCTTCTACTTTTCCGTGTAGTTATAACCCTGCACTGGAGGCCGTGACACTCACTTCTCACGACCTTTATGTGACCTCTGCTTAAACAGAAGTCACTTCCTATATGAAACAGTAAGTCAGTTGCAGTACTAAAATTCATTTCATTTATTTTCAATGAAATGGGCAACTAGATATTCCCACGAGTGACATTAACGGGTCACTTAAGCGTTAGGTGGCCGGGATGCCCAGAGAAAAACTTTCCAACTTCCTTTGTGACCGTCTCATTTTTATAAACCAGAATCCCATCTAGAAGCGGGCCCAAAAGATCTCCCATCGTCTAAAGAAAGAAACTTCCGTATTTTCTGTTTTTTCCACTTATCATTTCTCCCATGCCAGAATGAGTTTTAGTGAAACAAGAAAAAACCAGAGCGCAGGAAACAAACTTCCTAAACCAAAGTTCAAAGAGAGTGCCAGGCAGTAGGTGCACATCACAAGGGCCTAACAGGTACTGTTTTTCCAGCATCACCTGCCTCTCCATTACCAGTAAAGAAAGTTGCTTATAAAGTAAACCACACACACACACAGACGGAGCTCACAATTGGAACATTTAAATGATTATTTGCTTCTCTTTCTACCAGCTTGTAAAACATTATTTTCTTCTTCTTCCTTAAACGGCCTGTGCTAATTACACACCTTGACCTCTGCCCCTCAAGTGCCTTCATTTATGGCAGCGCATTCCTTTCCAGGGCCACGCACGGGCCTGGTCTGCAGGACGCTGCTAACAGGCCCTCCCCTCCTGACTTCTGTTCCCCTAGGTCAGGAGCATGGCTCACCCACACAGCCCTGCAAAAGCACTGGTTTTTCAATAGAGGCGCAGAATTCACCAGAATCCCAAGAAATAAATACGAAATTATATACTGATGCCTCCCTTTGAACTATCAAGCATCTAAAGAAATACATTCATGATGTGTTTCCTATAAGAGAGTGAGAAAAGTTTAAGGACAGCCGGATTACTAATATGGAAATGACTTTGAGTTGACTTTTTTAATAGTGTGAAATAGGAAGTTTATAAGCTGTTTTGAAACTTCCAATCTCAGTTTTGCGTTATTCTACGCTGGCATGGAGTTCAGAAGATAGATGTAAGATCCTCTGTCAATTTAAATGCATCTGAGTAAATCTTTACGATGGGGTTGTACTTATTTTTCATTTTCTAATACAAAGCTGGGACTCAGTTCTCATGCACTTGGCCAAGCATTGAATTCACTACCACCTGGTTTGTAGTAAGTATCTGAAGAGTAGGATCGTTTTACACAAACTGACCTAACAAATAGAAATAGTTGGGGGCTTCCCAGGTGGTGCTAGTGGTAAAGAATCTACCTGCCAATGCAGGAAACACAAGAGATAAGGGTTCAATCCCTGGGTCAGTCTGGATGTTCCCCTGGCGAAGGAAATGGCAAGGCACTCCAGGATTCTTGCCTGGAGAATCCCATGGACACAGAAGGCTGGCTGGCTATAGTCCATGGGGTCGCCAAGAGTCAAACATAACTAAACGACTGAGTACACATTAAAACAGAGCTAACTCTACAATTGAATCATTCAAGAGCAAGCTCAACACTTCCATGCAGAGGGGCGTTTAAACGATTAATAATGTTACTGAAAGTTCTGATGAATTTACCCCAATTCTTTAATTATCTCAAATGAAAGTATTTTAAAAATCTGAAGTTGTTGGTTAATTTCTTATAACCTTTAATACACTTTTGGTAGCTGCATATGTCTATAGTGACCATAAATAAAAATTTCAGCCATCTGTTAAATGATCAACTTTTTTTTCACTGCAAAAATGGCTAAGAAAGAAGTGAATACCAAAAGAAGAGAGATGGCGTCCTTTTGTGTTCATATGAGGTGATGGTAGTTGCTCAGTCGTGTCGGACTCTTGTGACCCCATGAACTATAGCCCACCAGGCTCCTCTTTTCATGTATTTCCCAGGCAAGAATACTGGAGTGCCTCCTCCAGGGGATCTTCACAACTCAGAGATCAAATCTGGGTCTCCTGCATTGCAGGAAGATGTTAACATGTACAACTATGTAATGTCTGTTGTTTTAATAAAATCTCTACTATAGCCAATACCTCTATTAAGAACACTAGTATCAAATAACTTACTTGAAATCAAGTTTAATTAATCAAACTGTTTTGTGGAAGACATCATGCAATTCAAATTAAATTATTTTCAATTAAGAATGTTGAAATCTAGGGCCTCCGTGGTGGTCCAGTGGGTAAAGAGTCCTCCTTGCAGTGTAAGGGGTGCCGGTTCCATCACTGGCCCAGGAAGATCCCACGTGCCTTGGAGGAGCTGGACCAGTGTGTCCAGTTATGAGCCAGCACTCTGGAGTACATGTGCCCAGAGCCGGTGCTCTGCAACGAGAGAGGTCACTGTGATGGGAGTGGCCCACATAGGCCAAAGAATAAAGATGGATGAAAATAAGTAAATAAATAACCAATAAAGGAAGCCAAAACTTAAAAAATAATAATGACTTAAAAAAAAAGAATACTGAAATCTAGATTTATACAAATGATAAGAGATAACTAAATAATTCACATATAGAAGGATCACTGGGTCATTTTATTAAATTGTGAATACTTAATATATTGAAATATGTGCATATATGTGTGTATTCATATATATAACCTTGAAGAATCTGATTTACAAGTAATTTTTACATGGTGAGCACTATATCCTTATCAGATATCTTCCCTGTGGTTATTGACTTTGTGTTTGATTGTTTTCTTTTTTTTTTAAATTTGGCTGCACTGCACAGCTTGTGGAATTTTAGTTCCCCAACCAGGGATTGAATCCGGGCCCTCGGCAGTGAAAACATCGCATCCTAACCATTGGACCGCCAGAGGATTCCTACGTTAAATGGTCTTTCAACAGATAACACTTCAATGTGTGATGACTCCTCTCTATAGACAGCAGGGCCTTTACTCGTCGTTCCCTTGCCCATGGTAGGGAAGACAGGCACTCATCTTCTGGGGTGCTCTTCCTGCGATGGCCTGGTATCTCTCTGCCCGCCCGTGGACCCAGACCACGGACTCTCAGAAAAGAACCTGGGTATTTGCCCAGCTGTCAGCGCATCTGGAAGCCTTGTCAAAACAATATAATTTTACTTTGTAACTTTTTGACATTGGTATTTATTGCACCTGTCTCTGGGCATGATTTATGACCTGTCTGGTGACTATTTCTCCTCCAGTTGGAGTTTACAATATGAGATAAGTGAAGCATTTAAAGGGCCGTGTGCCTTCGGATGGGAAATGGATGTTTGGCATGCCTCGCTCCCCAACTCTCCGCTCTCCCCCATCACCATCACCCCAAAAGGGTCACCGTGCTCCCCTGTTCACTCAGCCTTTCAGAGAGAGAGGAGGCCGATTATGTAAGACTACATTTTCCACAGTGCCTTTCACCAATAAATTCTAATAAGTGGTGAGAAAACTCACCATCAAGGAGACATCCACAGGAAAGCACGTGCTTGCTGAAAGGACAGCCTGGTGACCTTTGGTCTTTCTCATGGCGTCGTGGCTGGGGCTCCTCAGTGGTTTTATCACCAGAAAACATACTTCCCCTTGGCAAAATTGCACTTATTTAAGAGCAGCCACTCTAATTAACCAGGCCGCAATCAAGAAGACTTGCTTAAGTGGCCTCTCTGGGTATCGATGTTAGTTTACAATTGCTTGGCTGTTCCCCTTAATCTCACATACCCACCAGAGATGGTTTAGTTCTATGGTTTCACAACAAAATATTGTACTCCAAAGTTCATACAAATGTGATTTATTTGGGGAAAATTCTACAATTACTAATAAAATTACAAATAAAATACTCTAGTATCCCTGCCTGGAAAATCCCATGGACAGAGAAGCCTCATGGGCTATGGTCCATGGGGTCTCAAAGAGTCAGTCCTCTTTGATGGACAGAGATCAAATAGAGTTAGTTTCATGTATAACTCGTAGTTTATATATTATTAATCTCTCTTCCAAACTCATTTTGTTTCCCAGTTTTATTCTGGCAACTTGTGCAAAGACTACTTAGCATTTACTTTCCATGTGATTGTATTTAATCCCATGAAAATTTAGGCTAAATCTTCCTTTTGAGAGGATCAAAGACTTTGTTCCTTGACAAATGCAAATAAGATGGGTTCCCATTCACAGACTCTAAAACTGATGTCACTGCAATACAGCACAGTCTAGCCATTCCGCTGTCAGCTCTTGCAATTTCTTGCTAGTCCAGCCCCAATTCAGAAAAAACTGAGAAGTCCCTTTCCCTTCAGTGACACAATTTCCTTCTTGCGCCTACTCCTCCTTAACAAATTGGAGTCTGCCTGTGTGTTACCAAACCAGTGACATCAGCACTGGCAGAGATTAGATCAAGATTAGAAATGGCCCCATGACATCACCCTCTTGTTCCTATCAAACACATGGTTTCTGTATATTGTGCAATTTTAGATAATTATTCATGGCTTGGGTCAGTATAATTCAGGAAGCCAAAAAACTGCCAAGGAAAATTGACCTGGAACCAGTTCAGAGACTCAAAATTATTTTGTTGATTAGATGCCTGAGTTTACATCTTCCCGAAGGACATCATGAACCATCAATAAGTGATAATACCTGAGTCATTTTAGCATGCGTGATGTTTAGAACTTCAAAACAGGATCATCTTTGAAGGGTTAACTTCAAAGAAGTGTAATAATAAGACATCTAAGGAGCTTGGTTAGGTAAAGCTAAATGGGGGCCAGAAACTATGGACTGAGCCAGTGGTTTGTTCGAACTGGATGGTTATTTATTTTCACGTTATACTTGTTTACTTCATATTCACCTCTCAGCTCAGCTCAGAAACAGTGAAGAGAGGTATATTTTAAACATGCCAGACAGGAAGTTATTACTTGAAACATGAAAGTAAAACAATTTTTTGAACCTGCCTGGAAAATCCCATGGACAGAGAAGCCTCATGGGCTATGGTCCATGGGGTCTCAAAGAGTCAGTCCTCTTTGATGGACAGAGATCAAATAGAGTTAGTTTCATGTATAACTCGTAGTTTATATATTATTAATCTCTCTTCCAAACTCATTTTGTTTCCCAGTTTTATTCTGGCAACTTGTGCAAAGACTACTTAGCATTTACTTTCCATGTGATTGTATTTAATCCCATGAAAATTTAGGCTAAATCTTCCTTTTGAGAGGATCAAAGACTTTGTTCCTTGACAAATGCAAATAAGATGGGTTCCCATTCACAGACTCTAAAACTGATGTCACTGCAATACAGCACAGTCTAGCCATTCCGCTGTCAGCTCTTGCAATTTCTTGCTAGTCCAGCCCCAATTCAGAAAAAACTGAGAAGTCCCTTTCCCTTCAGTGACACAATTTCCTTCTTGCGCCTACTCCTCCTTAACAAATTGGAGTCTGCCTGTGTGTTACCAAACCAGTGACATCAGCACTGGCAGAGATTAGATCAAGATTAGAAATGGCCCCATGACATCACCCTCTTGTTCCTATCAAACACATGGTTTCTGTATATTGTGCAATTTTAGATAATTATTCATGGCTTGGGTCAGTATAATTCAGGAAGCCAAAAAACTGCCAAGGAAAATTGACCTGGAACCAGTTCAGAGACTCAAAATTATTTTGTTGATTAGATGCCTGAGTTTACATCTTCCCGAAGGACATCATGAACCATCAATAAGTGATAATACCTGAGTCATTTTAGCATGCGTGATGTTTAGAACTTCAAAACAGGATCATCTTTGAAGGGTTAACTTCAAAGAAGTGTAATAATAAGACATCTAAGGAGCTTGGTTAGGTAAAGCTAAATGGGGGCCAGAAACTATGGACTGAGCCAGTGGTTTGTTCGAACTGGATGGTTATTTATTTTCACGTTATACTTGTTTACTTCATATTCACCTCTCAGCTCAGCTCAGAAACAGTGAAGAGAGGTATATTTTAAACATGCCAGACAGGAAGTTATCTTGAAAGCCCTTGTGCAAACATGATACCAAAGAAAGAAGATAAAGTACAGATTTGGCCGAGAACACTAAGAAGAGAGTTGTGTTCAAAACAAAATAAAATCTAAATCTGTTCAGAGAAAGAGACCACAGACTCATATATTCTTTCTCTAAGAAACTAGAAGGAATTTTAGTCGTTGTGTGCTTCACTTAGGGTGAGTCTTAGTTATTTTGGGAAGATACACCCCATCACATTATCACTGCCACAAAGCAGATCTCTTGCATGGGTCATTGCGACTTTGTTCCTACAAAAAAATTAGTGCTATGCCCAAACCTCTATTGACTTGTGCCAACTACACTTCCTGTCTGCGCACTGTGCCATGTGATCATGTTGCTATCACATTCCAAGTTATTGACTCTTGATGCCACCCACATGAGTATAAACTTTACATTAAGAAAATATGATCTGGTTATATTTTAAATCTCATGTCCAGGTCCTATTAGATGAAAATTCTGGTGACTCTAGGAATATGTGGGGAAAAGAATACCATTTCCTGTAGCAATGATGAAAATATACCTCCTGTACTTATGTGAAGGAAGCTTCAATCATAGATAACAGTAGGTTCAGAAATAATCCAGTTTGTATTGCAACATAACACATCCCCTCTTATAACTACACTGTATGCCACCCAGAACATATTGCCAACCTGCTTTTGTCAAATTACCAAACAATTTAATCATTTTGGTACCTCATCACCTATGCACCTGCCATGGCCCACGCACCCATATACACAGCAATGTTAAGTCATAAACAACATTCCGCTGAATTGACTGACATTTCAGAATGAAGTAAGGCTGAAAGAGAAGCACATTTTTTACATGATGGTGGTCACTGGGGAGGGAGAGTGTAGACATTCTAGCAACTTCTTCTGGTACTCCTTTTTTTTTCAAAGGCTGACCAAGCACCGAGGGGAACTGATGTTCTTTATTCTGCTTTTTCTTTCTTTCTATTTAAGTTATGGGAGAAAGGACACAGTCTCAGCAGGTTTCCTCCTAAGCAGTGCCCTTTCCACAGCACAGCTATCACATTTAGCGTTAGAAGCAATACCAAGACATGTGTTTCCCGGGATGTTGTGTTTGTCACTCTGGAACATAGGTTTTATTGTTTAAACCTGCCCATCTTACACTGAAAAACATTACTTTCTGGAAGAGGAAGATTGTTCCTTCTGCATGATTCCATAGGGACAGGGTCCTTGCCGTGTATATCTGCTCCTCAATGATTTGTCAACTCAGGCAACCCGATTAGGGGCTTCCCAGCAGGCTTGGCCGTGAAGAATCTCCCTGCCAATGCGGAGACAAAGGAGACACAGGCTCGATCCCTGGGTCTGTAAGATCCTCTGGAGAAGGAAGTGGCAACCCACTCCAGTATTCTTGCCTGAGAAACCCGATGGACAGAGGAGCTTGGTGGGTTACAGTCCCTGGGGTGGTGAAAGATTCAGATACGACGGAGGGACGGAGTACGCATGTGCACACAACCTGACCAATGCTGTTTTCTAAGTTCTTTGTTTCCCATTCTCCCGGCATGCCATTTTCAGCCTTCAAAATGCAATTAGTACTCCATGGATCCTGATCTTTCCTTTGCTCCCACAGAAAGTACATTATCTAGGGGTACTGGAGACGCTGGAGAAATGAAACATATCCTTTAGCTGCTAACTCTTTTCGAGAAATAAACAGATGAGAAAGAAAGAAAAGTGCATCTAAGAGGTTTGTGTGGGAATGACTTCCTCAGGATCCCTTGTTCACAATGCTCTAAAAGTGTAAAAATTTCTATGTGTTTGAGGGAACAGATAGTAGTGTTTACATATAATTTTCACCAAGTACCGACTGATAAGGTCTTCAACATCCTGCTTGCTGCTAAATATTTCATTTTGAGGCTTACAAAAGGCTATATGGAGGAATGTTTTATGTCACCTATGCACCTGCCATGGCCCACGCACCCATATGCAATGTTAAGTCATAAACAACATTCCGCTGAATTGACTGACATTTCAGAATGAAGTAAGGCTGAAAGAGAAGCACATTTTTTACATGATGGTGGTCACTGGGGAGGGAGAGTGTAGACATTCTAGCAACTTCTTCTGGTACTCCTTTTTTTTTCAAAGGCTGACCAAGCACCGAGGGGAACTGATGTTCTTTATTCTGCTTTTTCTTTCTTTCTATTTAAGTTATGGGAGAAAGGACACAGTCTCAGCAGGTTTCCTCCTAAGCAGTGCCCTTTCCACAGCACAGCTATCACATTTAGCGTTAGAAGCAATACCAAGACATGTGTTTCCCGGGATGTTGTGTTTGTCACTCTGGAACATAGGTTTTATTGTTTAAACCTGCCCATCTTACACTGAAAAACATTACTTTCTGGAAGAGGAAGATTGTTCCTTCTGCATGATTCCATAGGGACAGGGTCCTTGCCGTGTATATCTGCTCCTCAATGATTTGTCAACTCAGGCAACCCGATTAGGGGCTTCCCAGCAGGCTTGGCCGTGAAGAATCTCCCTGCCAATGCGGAGACAAAGGAGACACAGGCTCGATCCCTGGGTCTGTAAGATCCTCTGGAGAAGGAAGTGGCAACCCACTCCAGTATTCTTGCCTGAGAAACCCGATGGACAGAGGAGCTTGGTGGGTTACAGTCCCTGGGGTGGTGAAAGATTCAGATACGACGGAGGGACGGAGTACGCATGTGCACACAACCTGACCAATGCTGTTTTCTAAGTTCTTTGTTTCCCATTCTCCCGGCATGCCATTTTCAGCCTTCAAAATGCAATTAGTACTCCATGGATCCTGATCTTTCCTTTGCTCCCACAGAAAGTACATTATCTAGGGGTACTGGAGACGCGCTGGAGAAATGAAACATATCCTTTAGCTGCTAACTCTTTTCGAGAAATAAACAGATGAGAAAGAAAGAAAAGTGCATCTAAGAGGTTTGTGTGGGAATGACTTCCTCAGGATCCCTTGTTCACAATGCTCTAAAAGTGTAAAAATTTCTATGTGTTTGAGGGAACAGATAGTAGTGTTTACATATAATTTTCACCAAGTACCGACTGATAAGGTCTTCAACATCCTGCTTGCTGCTAAATATTTCATTTTGAGGCTTACAAAAGGCTATATGGAGGAATGTTTTATGTCACTGAAAAAACAAATATAAACTGGAATACTTTCCTTCCAGGATGCTAAGAAAGCTCCTTACTTTTTCTCAAAAAACCTCATTTGAGTTCACTCCTCTTTGGGGGTCAGAACATTCACTGAAATGGTAAATGTCAAGAAAAATTTTGTTACAGAAGGAATCTTCTCAAAGATACCCTATTTTTTACTGTATCATTTGAGCCAGGCTAAAATTAAGAAGAAATCAGGAAAACAAAAATCTGAAATATCGCCCAAGGCCACCCCCAGCCCATCACTACCAAATGCAGCCAGAACACGTCTGCAGCCCCCAGGAGCCTCTACACAATCAAGGCCCCTGAGATGTGCCAGACCCTCTCTCTTGTTCCCAGATGGTGGGGTTTGCTACCCTCACATTTGGCTTTTAATGGACAAGCAAGGAAGCCTGCCAGTAAAGCCACAGAGCAAGCTAGGAAAACAAACAAACAAAAGCCATCACGCCCTGGACAGGAGGCCAACGACAGGTATGATTGATCAGGTGTCCAGCTGGAAGCTGTCATCACCAAGTTGAGAGAAACAGGCAGAGCCTGGCGGGTCTCATGGGCCAAAGACTATCGCGGGGTATTAGGCCAGTAGCATTCTTAGCAAACAAAGACGGGGAGAGGACGGGGTTGGCTTGGCCTGGCAGGGGAGTCTACCACGTGACTCTCCTCACAGACTTGAAACTGCACGTGTTCTATTTCCTCTTGGAAACTGTGCGTGTTCTGTTTCCTCGGAAATAGAAAGCTTTGGGAGAGAACCAGACTGCACACTACTCTCTCCTCCTTCTGTCAGGATCCTCTTGTCCTGAGACAGACTGAGTATGTTTCTGTCACTAGAAGATGATGACATGTTATAACTTCAGCAACACAATGGACCATAGCGAGGTGGACTTTTCACAAATTCTAGTTACAGAATGATTTCCTTGTTGCTTAAATGAGGAGAAGAGAAACCCTATGAACTCTCTATGGGCTTCCCTATAAAGACAGTGGACTGTCTTTAGAATCAACCGAGGACTTCCCTGGTGGTCCAGTGGTTGAGAATCTGCCTGCCAGTGCAGGAGACACGGGTTTGATCCCCAGTCCAGGAAGATCCCATGTGCCAAGGAGCAACGAAGCACATGTGCCACAGTTAATGAGCCTGTGCTCTAAAGCTCTACAGCAAGAGAGGAGAAGCCACAGAAGTGAGAAGGTCACACCCTGCCATGAAGAGTAGCTTCTACTGACCACAGGTAGAGAAAGCCCACGCACAGCAAACAAGACCCAGTGCAGCCAAAAATAAAATAAATTTTAAAATTTGGAAAAGAAGCTCAACTGAAATCATGCCTACTTGCTTGACTTTGACACATCGTGGATTATAAGAAGGCCTTTAGAAAGCTTTGGAGTAAATAGCACCCTTTTGCACACTGAGTAAATATATTAATTTTGAGATTAATCCTATTATTTGAGAAATATGAAAATGTAAATGAAAGGTGCACATTGTCATCAAGAAAACAGATATGAAAACATCTTCTAAATCACAAAGGCTGGAAATATGCACTTAATTAGGTCATCCTTAAGTATGTTAATGACCTGGTATTCTTAATATCCTGCTCATTATAAAGGCAATAAACTTTGAATTAACATAAAGTCTTCAACTACACAGATAGAACTTGAATTCACATACACTAAAAAGTAAGTTGATGGAAAGGAAACCCCTGACAAATTGTATTTCATCTGAATGCAAGAAAGCATCCGTTTAACAGATATGTCCTGAAAACTTCCATCAGATTCCATTTCACTCCAACAGACACACATATGTTGTGAATAAATTACAAAATGTGGTCTGGAAGGTTTGGTTCTTGCTACTGGTGAGGACACAATTTATGTTTTCCAATATTCCGTATCAAACAAAGACATCAAATAGCACTGTAGAACTGGTAGAAATGCTGATTTTTTTTTTTTTAATCTTGAAAGCCTTTATAGAGCTTTTGCATTTTAGCTCGAGATAACACAAATTGTTTCTCCAATTTTCTATGACCCAAGATTCCCATAAGTGATGTAAGTTCTTTAAGAAGTTTTATAGAGAGTGATTAAACATTTCTCTTCTTAGCCAGTTCACCAGGAATCAGAGAATGGCCTTGACAGTAGGTGACTACTCATTCTCACTGCTAGGTCAAAGCCTGAAGTATAAAATGGCTTCCTTCTCAGTAGCTTGAGAAACAACTGCAGCCTCCGGTCATACTTCACACACCCTGCTGAGGAGACGGCATGGGCTTCGGGCAGGGGACCCCAGATAAGTTTTTTCTAAACTGTCTCTACCAGGGTGTGTGTGGAGCAGTATTCAACAAGGGTGTTGTGAGTTTTGTGTCTGTCATGTTAAGGTATGTACAGAAATTATAGTGAAAGGTGAAGAAACAGAGCATTTCTTCTGTGTGGGCAAATTCTCTTCTCTTCGGTAACATATCAGTACCTGGAAGGCTGTGATAGAAACTAGCAGTGTTTTCCAAATTAGAGCCTCCTCAGAATCACATGAGGCAGATGAAACACACCCAGAGCTGCTGGTCCACCCTTGGAAACCCTGAAATTCAGGATGGGTTTAGAAAGCTTTGGAGTAAATAGCACCCTTTTGCACACTGAGTAAATATATTAATTTTGAGATTAATCCTATTATTTGAGAAATATGAAAATGTAAATGAAAGGTGCACATTGTCATCAAGAAAACAGATATGAAAACATCTTCTAAATCACAAAGGCTGGAAATATGCACTTAATTAGGTCATCCTTAAGTATGTTAATGACCTGGTATTCTTAATATCCTGCTCATTATAAAGGCAATAAACTTTGAATTAACATAAAGTCTTCAACTACACAGATAGAACTTGAATTCACATACACTAAAAAGTAAGTTGATGGAAAGGAAACCCCTGACAAATTGTATTTCATCTGAATGCAAGAAAGCATCCGTTTAACAGATATGTCCTGAAAACTTCCATCAGATTCCATTTCACTCCAACAGACACACATATGTTGTGAATAAATTACAAAATGTGGTCTGGAAGGTTTGGTTCTTGCTACTGGTGAGGACACAATTTATGTTTTCCAATATTCCGTATCAAACAAAGACATCAAATAGCACTGTAGAACTGGTAGAAATGCTGATTTTTTTTTTTTATCTTGAAAGCCTTTATAGAGCTTTTGCATTTTAGCTCGAGATAACACAAATTGTTTCTCCAATTTTCTATGACCCAAGATTCCCATAAGTGATGTAAGTTCTTTAAGAAGTTTTATAGAGAGTGATTAAACATTTCTCTTCTTAGCCAGTTCACCAGGAATCAGAGAATGGCCTTGACAGTAGGTGACTACTCATTCTCACTGCTAGGTCAAAGCCTGAAGTATAAAATGGCTTCCTTCTCAGTAGCTTGAGAAACAACTGCAGCCTCCGGTCATACTTCACACACCCTGCTGAGGAGACGGCATGGGCTTCGGGCAGGGGACCCCAGATAAGTTTTTTCTAAACTGTCTCTACCAGGGTGTGTGTGGAGCAGTATTCAACAAGGGTGTTGTGAGTTTTGTGTCTGTCATGTTAAGGTATGTACAGAAATTATAGTGAAAGGTGAAGAAACAGAGCATTTCTTCTGTGTGGGCAAATTCTCTTCTCTTTCGGTAACATATCAGTACCTGGAAGGCTGTGAGTATATAGTAAAGCTATTTCCATAGGTCAGTGTTTTCCAAACTTAGAGCCTCCTCAGAATCACATGAGGCAGATGAAACACACCCAGAGCTGCTGGTCCACCCTTGGAAACCCTGAAATTCAGGAGGGGTCCCAGGAGAATGTGTTTTTGATTCTAACTGGAACTGGATACCACTGCCATAACCATTCAGACGAACTTTTTAGACTCGTTAATAATGTAACAATGCCAAAAAACTTTATTTCCTTAGCAGGAGAATTTTTTTTCCTTTTATGTTGGAAGCATATTTGATAAACCAGTTGTCAGGGGAGGGGAAATGCTTAAGGGAGATCCTTAAGGAACAAAAGATGATCTTTAACTTCATTCTAAGCTTTTCTCTTGCCAGATGGGGTATTGTAAACTAAGGGTATGAGATGAATTATTATAGACAAAAAAGGAGAAATTTTGAAAAGTGGAAGATCCCCTGGAGGAGGGCATGGCAACCCACTCCAGTCTTCTTGCCTAGAGAATTCCATGGCTAGAGGAACCTGGTGGGCTACAGCCCAAGGGGTCACAGAGTCAGACAGGACTGACTTGACTTAGCATGGATGCGCACACATAAAGGGAAAGAAAACGGAGATAAAGACAAGGGGTCCTTAGGTCACCTAGTTCAGAACATGGTGCCTAAATGTTTACTAATTGTTTTTTTTATTAATTTTTGTTGTTATGTCCATTATCATCTGATACCACGTGTAGCCAATCAAAGGCTGTCATATATTAGAGTGTGAAGATCTCATTTGGAAGTCATCATCAGAGGACTTAACATTAATACCTCTGCCTCAGAGAACTAAGCCTGTGCACCACAGCTACTGAGTCTGCACTCTAGAGCCTGGGTGCCGCACTTACTGAGCCCACGCGCTGTGGCTACTGAAGCTGGTGCACCCAGGAGCCCCTCTGCGACAACAGAACCCTCTGTGACAACGGAAGCCGCTGCAATCATAGAAGCCACTGCAATGAGAAGCCCACACGTGGCCACTAGAGAGTAGTTCTGCTCCCCACAGCCAGAGAAGAGCCCGCGCAGCCACAAAGACTGAGCACGGCCCAGCACGAATAGGAATTATTTTAAAACATCAGTTCTCTGCTTTAAAACTAGACTCCTCAAGAAGATCGGATCTGACTAGCAAGACCCCGTGATTCTCAAACTCAGTGACCATTGACCATGACTGTGTGCAGCCAAGAGAGAATAAAACAGAAGCATTCCCCTAGATAATTTGTTGGAGCAGTCACATGTCTCTGTCAATTTCATGTTGAATCAAAACTACACAACATACCCCCAGACGATGAGGAATTTTTGGAAACGCCAGAAGACATTCCACAAGGAATGATTTCATACTTGATTGTCTTCAGGAAGCTAGAGTTAATGGCTGTTTAATAAGGATTATTTAAATGACACAACAACTGACCCCCTTCTACTCTGCTAATTTCCTTCCTGCCCGCCCCCGTGAACAGTACTGTTTTTAACCATTTAATTGTACTTGGAAATAAGTTCAAAACATAAATTCAAACTTTCAATTCATAAACTGCTAACTGTGGCCTCGATTCTAGAAACGATAAACTAGTTTGTTGAAAACATAATCCTTTATAGAATGAAGAATAATAAAGACTTTCACACTTTTACTGACCAGGAACCATGACTGAGAGGTTCTTTTAGGAAAGAGGTGTTGCTGAAATGGATTGTGACCTGGAATCTTGTCATCCCCTCTCTGCTGGAATAACGCTGCTGGCATTTCTCCTTTTTAGACAAGGCATGGAGCAAAATATTGTCAAGATAGAGTTTTCCAAGGTGATTAATTTTGTTGTTATGTCCATTATCATCTGATACCACGTGTAGCCAATCAAAGGTTTAAAAGAGTGTGAAGATCTCATTTGGAAGTCATCATCAGAGGACTTAACATTAATACCTCTGCCTCAGAGAACTAAGCCTGTGCACCACAGCTACTGAGTCTGCACTCTAGAGCCTGGGTGCCGACTTACTGAGCCCACGCCCTGTGCCTACTGACCCTGGTCCACCCCGGAGCCCCTCTGCGACACCAGAACCCTCTGTGACAACGGAAGCCGCTGCAATCATAGAAGCCACTGCAATGAGAAGCCCACACGTGGCCACTAGAGAGTAGTTCTGCTCCCCACAGCCAGAGAAGAGCCCGCGCAGCCACAAAGACTGAGCACGGCCCAGCACGAATAGGAATTATTTTAAAACATCAGTTCTCTGCTTTAAAACTAGACTCCTCAAGAAGATCGGATCTGACTAGCAAGACCCCGTGATTCTCAAACTCAGTGACCATTGACCATGACTGTGTGCAGCCAAGAGAGAATAAAACAGAAGCATTCCCCTAGATAATTTGTTGGAGCAGTCACATGTCTCTGTCAATTTCATGTTGAATCAAAACTACACAACATACCCCCAGACGATGAGGAATTTTTGGAAACGCCAGAAGACATTCCACAAGGAATGATTTCATACTTGATTGTCTTCAGGAAGCTAGAGTTAATGGCTGTTTAATAAGGATTATTTAAATGACACAACAACTGACCCCCTTCTACTCTGCTAATTTCCTTCCTGCCCGCCCCCGTGAACAGTACTGTTTTTAACCATTTAATTGTACTTGGAAATAAGTTCAAAACATAAATTCAAACTTTCAATTCATAAACTGCTAACTGTGGCCTCGATTCTAGAAACGATAAACTAGTTTGTTGAAAACATAATCCTTTATAGAATGAAGAATAATAAAGACTTTCACACTTTTACTGACCAGGAACCAGGACTGAGAGGTTCTTTTAGGGAAAGAGGTGTTGCTGAGATGGATTGTGACCTGGAATCTTGTCATCCCCTCTCTCTGCTGGAATAACGCTGCTGGCATTAGGCCGTATGTAAGTGAACAAGATCCTTGTTTTTAAGACAAGGCATGGAGCAAAATATTGTCAAGATAGAGTTTTCCAAGGTGTATTTATTTTTATTTTTAATGGAACAAAATTATTTCCAGCTGTGCAACATTCTCACCGTGCCCATTACTTTTTAATGAATCTTACAATAAGATGATTAATTCTGCACACTTGGAGGCTTTGGGCTGAATGTTGCTGATTAAGCAATTACATTAATCCACTTCTGCTTATTTTTTTGGAACCCAACAATGAAGGTAATTTTTCCCCCTTTCGGGATAATCTCTCTATAATTATTAGGCATGTGTGAATTTTACACACATTTCTAAGGACTCCCCTTGCTATTAATGACCAATGTTAAGCTGCAAACAGTAATCAACCTTATTCCAGCTGATAAAGTTCATGACGTCTCTTGGTTTCTTTTCTCAGCTTAGCATCTGACATCATTGCATTGGTATTAAACATGATCATATTGTTTCCTATGGGAAATAAGCCACTATTTGGCTTAGTCAAGCATGCACAGCTCCTGTTAAAATGATGAAAAGGAAGAAATAAGAAAAAATAAAGGTTCCAGAGTGTGTAGTGGAACATGTTAGAAAGCGTACGAGTTAGAGCAGAGATGTTTAAGTGTTGGTTAGTCATGACTGTGGGTCCCTAAACAATCAATTGATTGGATTTCTTTTTTATTTAATTTTTATTTCATATTGAAACATAGTTGTTCTGGACTTTGCTGGTGCTCTGATGGTAAAGAACCTGTCTGCCAGTGCAGGAAACATGAGACACAAGTTCAGTCCCTGGGTCAGGAAGATCCCCTGGACGAGGAAATGGCCACCTGCTGCAGTATTCATGCCTGGAGAATCCCATGGACAGAGGAGCCCGATAGGCTACGTCTGTGGGGTCACAAGGAGTAAAATTAGACTGAGTACTTTCACTTTCATAATTGTTTTACAGTGGTGTATTAGTTTCAGGAGTACAGCTAGTCAATTCACATATTGTATGCCTATTCTTTTTCAGATTTTTTTCCCGTATAAGTTATTATGGGATATTGAGTAAGGCTTTTTGATGGGATTTCTTGATTAGGAAAAGAAACAAATGTGGCCTCAGCCTCACATGGTACATCTTGGGGTCATAAGAAATCACTTCACAGTGGAGATAAACAGTGTCATCATGACACATGCAAAGGCTGAGAGTCACAGGCCAATCGATCTAAGACAGGTGCGTGTATTATAGGATGGGGATCTCATCCCATATTTTTCTCTTCTTTCTGGAGATGACTAGGTGTGTGCAAAGTGTCCCATTCGTTTATGGACTTTTTGTGTTAGGCTGAGTCATAGGAAAGAGCCAACAATGAAGGTAATTTTTCCCCTTTGGGATAATCTCTCTATAATTATTAGGCATGTGAATTTTACACATTTCTAAGGACTCCCCTTGCTATTAATGACCAATGTTAAGCTGCAAACAGTAATCAACCTTATTCCAGCTGATAAAGTTCATGACGTCTCTTGGTTTCTTTTCTCAGCTTAGCATCTGACATCATTGCATTGGTATTAAACATGATCATATTGTTTCCTATGGGAAATAAGCCACTATTTGGCTTAGTCAAGCATGCACAGCTCCTGTTAAAATGATGAAAAGGAAGAAATAAGAAAAAATAAAGGTTCCAGAGTGTGTAGTGGAACATGTTAGAAAGCGTACGAGTTAGAGCAGAGAGATGTTTAAGTGTTGGTTAGTCATGACTGTGGGTCCCTAAACAATCAATTGATTGGATTTCTTTTTTATTTAATTTTTATTTCATATTGAAACATAGTTGTTCTGGACTTTGCTGGTGCTCTGATGGTAAAGAACCTGTCTGCCAGTGCAGGAAACATGAGACACAAGTTCAGTCCCTGGGTCAGGAAGATCCCCTGGACGAGGAAATGGCCACCTGCTGCAGTATTCATGCCTGGAGAATCCCATGGACAGAGGAGCCCGATAGGCTACGTCTGTGGGGTCACAAGGAGTAAAATTAGACTGAGTACTTTCACTTTCATAATTGTTTTACAGTGGTGTATTAGTTTCAGGAGTACAGCTAGTCAATTCACATATTGTATGCCTATTCTTTTTCAGATTTTTTTCCCGTATAAGTTATTATGGGATATTGAGTAAGGCTTTTTGATGGGATTTCTTGATTAGGAAAAGAAACAAATGTGGCCTCAGCCTCACATGGTACATCTTGGGGTCATAAGAAATCACTTCACAGTGGAGATAAACAGTGTCATCATGACACATGCAAAGGCTGAGAGTCACAGGCCAATCGATCTAAGACAGGTGCGTGTATTATAGGATGGGGATCTCATCCCATATTTTTCTCTTCTTTCTGGAGATGACCAGGGGTGTGCAGAGTGTCTCATTCGTTTATGGACTTTTTTGTGTTAGGCTGAGTCATAGGAAAGAGCCAATGATGGATGGGTCATTTTTGACGAACAAAACTGGCAGTTGATAGGCTTTGAAATAGTAAGTATACAAAGTAAGCCCATAACACAGGTTTATTTCTTTCTTACTTGGTTTTTGTGGTTCTCAGTTACTGTTATAGGATAAAGTATATTAATTTCTTTTAAAAATCGGCCTATAGTTGCTTTACAATGTTGTGTTAGTTTCTGCTATACATCAAAGTGAATCAGCCGTGTGTACAGACATGTCCCCTCCCTCTTGAGCTTCCTTCCCACCTCCTTCTCCCACCCGCCCCTCTGGGTCGTCACAGAGCACCACGCGGAGCTCCCCGGGCGACAGAGCAGCTTCCCACGAGCTGTCTGTTCTACACATGGTGGTGTGTCTTCGCTGATGACATTCTCTCAGTTCGTCCCACCCCCTGCTCCCCATCTCACGTCCACAAGTCCACTCTCTGCAGCTGCATCTCTATTCCTACCCTGCAGATAGGTCCACCTGGAACAATTTTCTAGATTTGACATATATGCTTTAATATACATTTTTTTTCTCTTTCTGATGTGCTTCACTCCGTATGACAGTCCCCAGGTTCATGGGGATGGATTTTTTTTCCCCGTCTGAAGACAGAGAACACTGTCTTAAACCACAGATTCCTCTAGAGAAGGTTCGGGACTCCTCTGGAGGGAAGTGGGGCAAGATGGAAGCAGAAAGCCCAGCAGGTGTGACAGCTGAGAGTCTCATGTCAGTGGAGTCAGTAGAGTGACCGCTGTACGTGGGAAAGGAAGTGCATTACTGAAGCAGAAGGACATTGGATGGTAGGTCATTCGCTGAGGATTACATACTCATTTCATTCCCTAAAAACCAAAGGTGAAGGGCTTAAATTTTACTAGCTTCAAAGAATACACTTATCAGATTTGAAGGGAATTAAACTGCAGATGCACGAAATTATTTTCTCCTGTCTCTCCTGTGTAAAGTAATGTAAAATTAAATTTGGCCTTGTATTATTTATATATGTATGTCACTGCATGAATTATACATTCAACAATTTGTTATTATAACACAGGACTTAAAACTCAGAATCATGCGTGGTCCTAATTATGGGTGATTTACCGGTTGTTATGTAAAACTTATATATTTTGGAATTGTTTTTGGTGGCTGGGAGTGAGCCCTTGTGACACAGCTTTGAGACCAAGCTCCATGGAGCACGCCGAGTTTATAAGCTTTATAAGCTTTCTATTTTCCTTACAAGAAAATGTCAAGCTTATTTAGTCACTACTCTCCTCACCTAATACCTTCTTAACTGTCCTGCCACTATAAGGGCTTTAAAATCTGTCGTGTATAAATCTGACCCTGTGAGAGAATTTCTTATGTAGCCAGACTTCTTTCTTTTGATATTATTCATATGTCTTTTCTTTGTTCCTCAGTATGTTTTTTTAATTTTTATTTTTTACTTATTATTACTTATGAATTTTTACTGACTGTGTTTGTAAGCAACAGTGGCATGAAAAAGAAAAGGAAGCTAATTTTAGCTTGAAATTTTATAGACTAAACAACGACTGCATAACCAGGCTCAAGCCATGAAGCTTCCATACCTTTGGCTGATTTCATGAATAATAGACTACTATTATATCCAAACTTGTTCACACACACTTGTGCAGCCAAGTCCAAAGCAAAACGTCCAAGAATTCAAATCTGCCCAATACTGCCTCGTTCTCTAGATTGTCTAAAGATGTGAGTGTATAGGGGAGAGAGACACAAATGAAAATGCAAGCTAGATTTCCCTTCTTAAAGGCTTTGGACTTTATATTTTACACCTAATTCGCAAGTTAGGTGTAAAATAAAATTCCCTGGAGAAGGAAATGGCAATCCACTCCAGTGTTCTTGCCTGGAAAATCCTACAGATGGAGGAGCCTGGTGGGCGACAGTCCATAGAGTTGCAAAGAGTTGGACACCGACTGAGCAGCTGCCTCTCGCTTTTGTGTATGAGGTAGGGATTCAAATCCATTCTCTCGTGTGTTTAATTTCTCCAACACCATTTGTGGAAGAGACTGTTTTTCCCCCAGTTGAAGAGTCCTGGCACCGCTGTCACCAATCAGGTGACCATAACTGCATGGCTGTATTTTAGGGTCCCAGGTCTGTTCCACTGGTTTTCATCTCTCTCCTGCAATTTCAGTAGTCTTCCTTTGTTGCCAGTGTTATGTATTCAGTGTTGGCTGTGCGGGCTCTTCGTTGCTAAGCAGAGGCTACTCTCCAGTTGCGATATGCAGGCTTCTCCCTGGTGGCTTCTCGTGTGTCGCTTGCGGGCTCTAGCACAGGTGAGCTCAGTAGTTGCAGCTCACCGGCTTTAGTTGTCCTGTGGCATGTGGAATCTTCCTGGACCAGGGATCAAACCCATGTCCCTGGTATTGGCAGGCAGATTCTTCACCCCTGTACCACCAAGAAAGTCCTTAATAGTCTTCTTAGAGTGCACATTTATGCTAATTCTAGGATACTAAGAATGGTAATATAATAAAGGAGGAATCCAGTGATGGAGACATTGTGGAATTTAACTGTCCCTGAGCCAGCTGACATCAGATCTCCGTGTTACAGCCTCCTGTCTGCGGAAGCTCTCTTGACGTTGTTAACAGAATGTTTCCATGACCAGCTCTCTCCCATGGGTCTCGCTGTACGTCTCCTCCCCAGATTCCCTTGTCCTCTGATTGTATCAGTTCCCTAGAGCGGCTGTAACAAAATCACCATAAACAGGATGGCTTTAAAGGAAGAACTGTCAGTTAATTCTCTCACGCTTGCAGAGCATGGAAGCCTGAAATCAAGGCGCTGGCAGGTCAGTTTCTTCAGGATCATCTGCTGCACTCTTCCATCCTGGCTTCTGGTGGGAGCATCAACCCTGGGCCTCCCTCGCTTGGCAGCTGCTTCCCAGTGTCTGTGGTCACCGGCGCTCTTCCCTGACTGCCTCTGTGTCCTCACACAGGCTCACTCTTTCTCTGCAGCCCTGTGTGCCCTCTCTTCCCTTTATAATAATGCTTAGTCATTGGAAAAGAACTCACCCACCCCACCCCTCTGCCCCCACACTGGACCCGCCCTTATCCTAGCTCCATGTAAGGAACCAGCTCTCCCCACTTGGGGAAGCCAGCAATGGGAACTTTTACTTGTCCTTGCTCTCTCCTGCCACAAGATGTGCGCATGGTCAGTCACGTATGATGCTTTGTGACCCCACAGACTGTAGTCCGCCAGGCTCCTCTGTCCATGGGATCGTCCAGGGAAGAATTCTGGAGGGGGTTGCAGGGACCCCAGTAAAGCCTTACTTGAATTCCTTGTCCAGCGTCTTATCCACTTTTATTGATTGGTGAAGGTCAAGAACCCTGGTTGGTAACGCTTCTGTGTCTAGAAAGAAGTCGCGGTGCTTTCTTTATTTTCTGTGTCACTTTCTTTGTGACCTTGTCAGGTCTTAGCTACTGTCTGCCGTGTCTTTAATCACAGCGTGTGCGGGCTTCTCGCTCGTCGGGGTGGGCAGGCTCAGTAGGTGCAACACACGGACTCAGTTGCCCCATAGCACATGGGGTCTTACAATAGTTTCCCAATCGGGGATCAAACCCAAGTTCCCTGCATTGGCAGGCGGATTCTTAACCACTGGACGGCCAGGAGTCTCATGGATGTGTTTTCTTGCCACCCCTGCTGCAGCTCACTTCACTCCAGATGCGCTGGCCGTCCACACCTCTAGCGGTTCTCCACCACCAGCTGGGTGTCCTGCGATTCAACTCAGGTGCAGCGATGTCTCCCCAAACTTAGTGTCAGAACCCAGGCGTCAAGCCCTCAGGCCCCCAAGACACAGCCCACTGCAGACGGTGGTCAGAGCTACAGTCACTGTACCTTTTATTTTTTGTTGCCTCCACGTTTACATGGTTGTGTACCAAATACTTTCCTATCTGTATCGGTTGATGGTCTGTTTGTCTGCTCCTGTTTGATGGCTACCAAATCAGACTTTGAAAATCCTGGAATTTAACTCCATAAAGATTATTTTACTTAATTCTGGGAGAATATTTTGGCTTTTTTTTTTTTTTCCTGGCCTGTATTTTCAGGAAGGCAAGGTGAATTCTAGGAGAATTGGGGCTTTTGAATATCATATTTAAACTCTTCCCTTTATAATAATGCTTAGTCATTGGAAAGAACTCACCCACCCCACCCCTCTGCCCCCACACTGGACCCGCCCTTATCCTAGCTCCATGTAAGGAACCAGCTCTCCCCACTTGGGGAAGCCAGCAATGGGAACTTTACTTGTCCTTGCTCTCTCCTGCCACAAGATGTGCGCATGGTCAGTCACGTATGATGCTTTGTGACCCCACAGACTGTAGTCCGCCAGGCTCCTCTGTCCATGGGATCGTCCAGGGAAGAATTCTGGAGGGGGTTGCAGGGACCCCAGTAAAGCCTTACTTGAATTCCTTGTCCAGCGTCTTATCCACTTTTATTGATTGGTGAAGGTCAAGAACCCTGGTTGGTAACGCTTCTGTGTCTAGAAAGAAGTCGCGGTGCTTTCTTTATTTTCTGTGTCACTTTCTTTGTGACCTTGTCAGGTCTTAGCTACTGTCTGCCGTGTCTTTAATCACAGCGTGTGCGGGCTTCTCGCTCGTCGGGGTGGGCAGGCTCAGTAGGTGCAACACACGGACTCAGTTGCCCCATAGCACATGGGGTCTTACAATAGTTTCCCAATCGGGGATCAAACCCAAGTTCCCTGCATTGGCAGGCGGATTCTTAACCACTGGACCGCCAGGGGAGTCTCATGGATGTGTTTTCTTGCCACCCCTGCTGCAGCTCACTTCACTCCAGATGCGCTGGCCGTCCACACCTCTAGCGGTTCTCCACCACCAGCTGGGTGTCCTGCGATTCAACTCAGGTGCAGCGATGTCTCCCCAAACTTAGTGTCAGAACCCAGGCGTCAAGCCCTCAGGCCCCCAAGACACAGCCCACTGCAGACGGTGGTCAGAGCTACAGTCACTGTACCTTTTATTTTTTGTTGCCTCCACGTTTACATGGTTGTGTACCAAATACTTTCCTATCTGTATCGGTTGATGGTCTGTTTGTCTGCTCCTGTTTGATGGCTACCAAATCAGACTTTGAAAATCCTGGAATTTAACTCCATAAAGATTATTTTACTTAATTCACTGGGAGAATATTTTGGCTTTTTTTTTCTTTTTTTCCTGGCCTGTATTTTCAGGAAGGCAAGGTGAATTCCTAGGAGAATTAGGAAGAGAATAATATTCCCTTCCTGAATGCAATTCAAAGAGCTTGCTGAATCACTGCAGTAATGTTAGAACCTGTGAACCCCCCACAGGCCATCGGAAGGTGTTGAAGGGATAGGGAAGAAGTAATGGACTTGAAAGGTTCCTCCCATCTGGTGAGTCCCCCAATGACCAACCTAAAAGAGGCCGAGAAGACAGAAAGCTCAAGTAATACTATGCGAATAGAATTTTCCACCCATGTTCAGGAAACCAGTCAGACAAAAGGCACAGAGCAGTGGCCCCAAGGCCAGGAGGCTTTGAAAAACACGCTCCTTCCTCTGTTACTTCCTCACAATATTCGAGCCCATCTCTTAATTTGTTTTTGTAAGGAAATAATTAAAGATACGGATTTTTTTTTAAGATGGATCTCCTTTTACACATAAAAAAAAAAAAAGAAAAACACTTTCTTTTGATACAATTACTTCAGTTCTTTCTTTTACTTCATTGGATAAAATACCAGTCTGGACAATGACATGGAAATTGGGCGTGTGTGCCAATTTCCGCGTTATTATCTGGATTGGTATCTCAATCTTCCAGGGGAAATATTGAAGGAAGCTTTTTGCCAGCCTCATGGCATGATTAGGAGATTTTTTACTCATGTGGCTATGAGGTCCAAGGCTACTTTACATCAAACTATGTTTCTGAGGCCAATCTCTCTCTCTCTCTCTCTCTCTCTCTCTCTCTCTCTATATATATATATATATATATATATATATATATATATATATCTTCACTTGGTCTTTTCACTGTCATTTCCATTTTGCTATGGATTGAAAAAATTTTTCCTCTTATTTTTTAATAATTTTTAGGTTTTAATTTTTTTATTTTTGTATACCTTCAATATCCCTGCTGAGACTTTTCGTTCAAGAGCAGGAGCATCATTATGCTGATTCTCATGAATTGTCTGATAATTCCAGCATTAGAATCATCTGTTTATTCCCCTGCAAGCCACTGATATTTATTTTCGCGGGTCTTCACAATAATGTAATTGTGGCCTGCATCTTTTAACTTTTTAAATATTATGGTATGAGATTCTGGAACTTTAAAAAAAAAAAAAAACCCATGGATTGTTTTCACAGTCAGCTAAGTTCATAATACAAGCAATAACCTATCTTTGCATATCCATTGTTTTTCTTTTTTTTACTGTATAGTACTGTTACGATGTTTTCCATGTGTATACTCACCAAAGAGAAGTGTGCATCTTTCTGGTATTATCCTACGGGTCCCTTTTTTGTTCCCCTTAGTCCCCCCTAAAAACTGACCCGTCCAACCCTGTGACCCCTGGACTGTAATACTATGCGATGTTTTCCACCCATGTTCAGGAAACCAGTCAGACAAAAGGCACAGAGCAGTGGCCCCAAGGCCAGGAGGCTTTGAAAAACACGCTCCTTCCTCTGTTACTTCCTCACAATATTCGAGCCCATCTCTTAATTTGTTTTTGTAAGGAAATAATTAAAGATACGGATTTTTTTTTAAGATGGATCTCCTTTTACACATAAAAAAAAAAAAAGAAAAACACTTTCTTTTGATACAATTACTTCAGTTCTTTCTTTTACTTCATTGGATAAAAATACCAGTCTGGACAATGACATGGAAATTGGGCGTGTGTGCCAATTTCCGCGTTATTATCTGGATTGGTATCTCAATCTTCCAGGGGAAATATTGAAGGAAGCTTTTTGCCAGCCTCATGGCATGATTAGGAGATTTTTTACTCATGTGGCTATGAGGTCCAAGGCTACTTTACATCAAACTATGTTTCTGAGGCCAATCTCTCTCTCTCTCTCTCTCTCTCTCTCTCTCTCTCTCTATATATATATATATATATATATATATATATATATATCTTCACTTGGTCTTTTCACTGTCATTTCCATTTTGCTATGGATTGAAAAAATTTTTCCTCTTATTTTTTAATAATTTTTAGGTTTTAATTTTTTTATTTTTGTATACCTTCAATATCCCTGCTGAGACTTTTCGTTCAAGAGCAGGAGCATCATTATGCTGATTCTCATGAATTGTCTGATAATTCCAGCATTAGAATCATCTGTTTATTCCCCTGCAAGCCACTGATATTTATTTTCGCGGGTCTTCACAATAATGTAATTGTGGCCTGCATCTTTTAACTTTTTAAATATTATGGTATGAGATTCTGGAACTTTAAAAAAAAAAAAAAACCCATGGATTGTTTTCACAGTCAGCTAAGTTCATAATACAAGCAATAACCTATCTTTGCATATCCATTGTTTTTCTTTTTTTTACTGTATAGTACTGTTACGATGTTTTCCATGTGTATACTCACCAAAGAGAAGTGTGCATCTTTCTGGTATTATCCTACGGGTCCCTGTTGTTCTTTAGTCACTAAACTACGTCCAACCCTGTGACCCCATGGACTGTAGCCCGCCAGGCTCTCTGTTCATGGGATTTTCAAGGCAAGGATACTGGAGCGGCTTGCCATTTCCTCCTTCAGGGGACCTTCCGAACCCAGGGATCGAACCTGTGACTCCTGTGTCTCCTTCATTGGCAGCTAGATTCTTTACTGTCTGAGCCATCAGGAAAGCCCCATACAGGTCACTAAGCCTTTGTTAATGCTTTTCTTTATTAATAATTTTTCTTTTATCACATTGAATAATATTTATTAATCGATTTTCAGGTTTATTTACTATTAGCTCCATCATGCCATTGAGTCCATTCAGCAAGGAATTTATTTTGATTATGTTGATTTGATGTGCAACATCAAATAATTTAGATGCAAAACTCTGCTCTGCTCCTGACTAACCCACCTCTCATCCTAACCCCCAAGACAATGCAAGAAGTGAAAGTAGGGAGAGTGAATGTTGTCAGTAACAGGCCCTCAGGAACAGTGTGCTTATAAAAAAACCTGTGTAGGAACTTCCCTTGTGGGCCAGGGGTGAGGAGTCTGCTTGCCAATGCAGGGAACACAGGTTCAGTCCCTGGTCTGGGAAGATCCTACATGTTGTGGGGCAACTGATGCCATGAGCCACAACTGCTGAGTCCCATGCACTGCAGCTCCTGAAGCCCATGCTCTGTAGAGACCGTACTCCACAACAAGGGACACCACCACAGTGAAGAGCCTCCACACCATGATGAACTCCAGCTCATTGCTGTTGGAGAAAGCCCTCACAGCAGCAAAGAGCCAGTGTAGCCAAACACCCAACAAACAGAAAGAGTTGGGGTGGAGTAAGAATCAGTGATGTTTTATACCTAACCAATAACTTTGTCAAGCAAAGATACATGCCTTCCACTGTAAAGTACATTGTGCTAAATGTCCCTATCAAAAAGTGTCCTGAGTACCTCCCCTGAGTCCAGCTTTATTTTGTGTGTATATAGGTGAACAACACAAGCAAGGCCATGGCCCTCATAGGGAAGACCAACCACAGCCAAGTGACAGAGGTACCCTGTCTTTCTGTATTATCCTACGGGTCCCTGTTGTTCTTTAGTCACTAAACTACGTCCAACCCTGTGACCCCATGGACTGTAGCCCGCCAGGCTCTCTGTTCATGGGATTTTCAAGGCAAGGATACTGGAGCGGCTTGCCATTTCCTCCTTCAGGGGACCTTCCGAACCCAGGGATCGAACCTGTGACTCCTGTGTCTCCTTCATTGGCAGCTAGATTCTTTACTGTCTGAGCCATCAGGAAAGCCCCATACAGGTCACTAAGCCTTTGTTAATGCTTTTCTTTATTAATAATTTTTCTTTTATCACATTGAATAATATTTATTAATCGATTTTCAGGTTTATTTACTATTAGCTCCATCATGCCATTGAGTCCATTCAGCAAGGAATTTATTTTGATTATGTTGATTTGATGTGCAACATCAAATAATTTAGATGCAAAACTCTGCTCTGCTCCTGACTAACCCACCTCTCATCCTAACCCCCAAGACAATGCAAGAAGTGAAAGTAGGGAGAGTGAATGTTGTCAGTAACAGGCCCTCAGGAACAGTGTGCTTATAAAAAAACCTGTGTAGGAACTTCCCTTGTGGGCCAGGGGTGAGGAGTCTGCTTGCCAATGCAGGGAACACAGGTTCAGTCCCTGGTCTGGGAAGATCCTACATGTTGTGGGGCAACTGATGCCATGAGCCACAACTGCTGAGTCCCATGCACTGCAGCTCCTGAAGCCCATGCTCTGTAGAGACCGTACTCCACAACAAGGGACACCACCACAGTGAAGAGCCTCCACACCATGATGAACTCCAGCTCATTGCTGTTGGAGAAAGCCCTCACAGCAGCAAAGAGCCAGTGTAGCCAAACACCCAACAAACAGAAAGAGTTGGGGTGGAGTAAGAATCAGTGATGTTTTATACCTAACCAATAACTTTGTCAAGCAAAGATACATGCCTTCCACTGTAAAGTACATTGTGCTAAATGTCCCTATCAAAAAGTGTCCTGAGTACCTCCCCTGAGTCCAGCTTTATTTTGTGTGTATATAGGTGAACAACACAAGCAAGGCCATGGCCCTCATAGGGAAGACCAACCACAGCCAAGTGACAAATGGCTGGGGCTTTTTCATAAAGCCAGGAATGAAGTGAAGAACGTATGATGATGATAAAATCAGAAGTTACTGAAAGCGGTCAAGTGAAGAGATTCAGAGAGATCCTTTGAGAAAGTGATTTCTGATCAGAGACCCGAAGGAGGAAGATAAGTCATGTTCTGTATCATTCCATAAAACCATAAGACTAGTTCTTCGTGCTAAATCTTGACCTATGAATTTTTCTGGGATGGGGCATTAGAAAGAATCAGAGGAAGAAGGCTGAGTGGTGAAGGAAGACCTGATGCTTTTGAACTGTGGTGCTGGAGAAGACTCTTGAGAATCCCTTGGACTGCAAGGAGATCAAACCAGTCAATCCTAAAGGAAATTAACTTTGAATGTTCATTGGAAGGACTGTTGCGCAAGCTGAAACTCCAATACGTTGGTTACCTGATGTGACCAACGCACTGGAAAAGACTCGGATGCTGGGAAAGATTGAGAGGAGAACGGGGCAACAGGATGAGATGGTTGGAGGGCGTCATTTGAGCGAACTCCAGGAGACAGCAAAGGACAGGGAAGACTGGCCGACTGCAGTCCACGGGGTCACAAAGAGTCAGACACGACTGAGCAGCCAACACTTTTACAGTAAATAGAAGCTTACACCCCAAGGCTATTCTTTTCCTTTCTTCTGATGTTCTGAAATCTGAAAACAGATGAACGATGAACGATTCCTCACTGTTCAGAAAGGATTTGTCGGTGTTTTGCTTATTTCCTATGCTCTTTATATACTTATGAAACAGTGTGTTGCACATTTATCTGAGTGACACATAACATTTATCATATAACTCCCCTCTCTGAGAAAGAACACACGGCCTGTACTAAAATATCTGCACATTATTACACACACACACAGAGACACGCCTCTTCTTGCTGATGTTTTATACCTAACCAATAACTTTGTCAAGCAAAGATACATGCCTTCCACTGTAAAGTACATTGTGCTAAATGTCCCTATCAAAAAGTGTCCTGAGTACCTCCCCTGAGTCCAGCTTTATTTTGTGTGTATATAGGTGAACAACACAAGCAAGGCCATGGCCCTCATAGGGAAGACCAACCACAGCCAAGTGACAAATGGCTGGGGCTTTTTCCTAAAGCCAGGAATGAAGTGAAGAACGTATGATGATGATAAAATCAGAAGTTACTGAAAGCGGTCAAGTGAAGAGATTCAGAGAGATCCTTTGAGAAAGTGATTTCTGATCAGAGACCCGAAGGAGGAAGATAAGTCATGTTCTGTATCATTCCATAAAACCATAAGACTAGTTCTTCGTGCTAAATCTTGACCTATGAATTTTTCTGGGATGGGGCATTAGAAAGAATCAGAGGAAGAAGGCTGAGTGGTGAAGGAAGACCTGATGCTTTTGAACTGTGGTGCTGGAGAAGACTCTTGAGAATCCCTTGGACTGCAAGGAGATCAAACCAGTCAATCCTAAAGGAAATTAACTTTGAATGTTCATTGGAAGGACTGTTGCGCAAGCTGAAACTCCAATACGTTGGTTACCTGATGTGACCAACGCACTGGAAAAGACTCGGATGCTGGGAAAGATTGAGAGGAGAACGGGGCAACAGGATGAGATGGTTGGAGGGCGTCATTTGAGCGAACTCCAGGAGACAGCAAAGGACAGGGAAGACTGGCCGACTGCAGTCCACGGGGTCACAAAGAGTCAGACACGACTGAGCAGCCAACACTTTTACAGTAAATAGAAGCTTACACCCCAAGGCTATTCTTTTCCTTTCTTCTGATGTTCTGAAATCTGAAAACAGATGAACGATGAACGATTCCTCACTGTTCAGAAAGGATTTGTCGGTGTTTTGCTTATTTCCTATGCTCTTTATATACTTATGAAACAGTGTGTTGCACATTTATCTGAGTGACACATAACATTTATCATATAACTCCCCTCTCTGAGAAAGAACACACGGCCTGTACTAAAATATCTGCACATTATTACACACACACACAGAGACACGCCTCTTCTTGCTGAGATCGAGTCAGTTCTTAGGTAAATCTATATTTAGCTTTTCCAGCAGGCCTCCACAATAATAAAATCGTCATACTATTTTTTGTTAACAATTAATGACTCCAGCTATAAATCCCTAAACTGGTCAATAACCTATAACCCAGCACCTCTTGAAATGGAATGTGAGATGTTTTATGCTCCCCATGAGAACAGCCTGTGTATGAAGTCCCCAGGGGCACGCACACCAGCCAGGACCACCTTTCTGGAGTCCTAACAGCGCGATGGAGAGGCTTCTTCCTTCTGTCCTCCCCTCCCCCACCGGTAATGGCACAGACTGTGTTCCTTGGAAGACTTGAATCACACCCAACTTAACATATTAGGTGCTAGCTTAGCACACGCAACACTAAACCACACCACAGCTCATTAACCTTTAGACTATAAAAAAGCAAAAAAAAAAAAAAAACATTGCGAAAATTTCAGCTTAACTTTCCATTTCAAGAGCAGGGTCCAGGGTTAACAAAGAAGAAAAATACATAACCTGAGATCGTGTGGTCGTTATGAAGAATCGTTTCTTTCATAATTATTTGTTTAAAGTCATAAAATAAAACATACTAAGAAAATTAGCTTCTAATTATATGTTCTGTTTCAAATGCATTAGGCCATGTTTTCAAAAATATTTTAGATTGGCATATTCAGTGTAAACTTAAATAAATGATTGTTTTACAATACACCGAAACTTTTTCCTAAAGAAATAAAGTGTTGGTAATACCTCTTCTCCACTTTTATTGCTGTTTAGTTTCTAAGTTCTGTCTGACTCTTGCAATCTCATGGACTGTAGTCTGCCAGGCTCGTCAGTTCATGGGATTCTCTAGGCAGGAATGCTAGAGTGGGTGGCCATTTCCTTCTTCAGGGGATCTTCCCAACCCAGGGATTGAACCTGGATCTCCTGCATTTCAGGCAGATTCTCTACCATCTGAGCCACCAGGGAAGCCCAACAGGATGTTATATTTTATTATTAATACATTATCTATAATGCAGTAATGTAATAATATGTTATATTTCATTATTAGTACATTATATTATATATAAATAATAAGAGTACATTGTATTTTATTATTAATACATTAATACAATGTAACAGTACATTATATTTTATTATTACTATATTATATAATAAGACATTTTATTATTACATTATATGTTATAGTTTACATTATATATTTTATGTAATATGTAATATAGAATATTATATATTTTGCATTCAGGAAGCTATACAAGTATCTTTTCGGAGAGACCTTCACCTGATCTTCCTGGCTCAATATTCAGATCCTGGCCAAGAGCGTCTGACTGGTTAAACCTTTAGGTCCTGGGCTTACATGCTGCGCCCAGGGGGTGGCTGAGCAGAGCGGGTGGCTCTGGTCCCTACTGGCTCTGTAAAATGGGGATGGTAATGCCTGGTGGACCAAAAAGTGAGTGTGTTTCCTGCGCAGTTCAGCAATGCTATACCTAGAGATGGTAAAGAATCAACCTGCCACTGACACCCAGGTTCAATCCCTGAGTCAGACAGACCCCCTAGAGGAGGAAATGGCAACCCACTGCTGTATTCTCTTGCCTGGAGAATCCTCATGGATGGAGGAACCTGGCAGGCTGTAGTCCTGACAGGGTTGCATAGAGTCCGGCACAACTGAGAGATGAACACCTTTAACACACTATAGGTGATATATAACAATAAATACTTTATAACTGCACGTCAAAAGGCAATAAGTGATATAAAAGAGACAACAAGGAGAAACAGAAGGAATTGTACACCTACTGTGGCCAAAGTCTGACACATGCCTCATCATTTAACCTTAAGTCTCAAAAATCGTCAAGGAAGACAGTCTTCTTACCTTTCATTAGATTTAAAAAGGCATATTCAGTGTAAACTTAAATAAATGATTGTTTTACAATACACCGAAACTTTTTCCTAAAGAAATAAAGTGTTGGTAATACCTCTTCTCCACTTTTATTGCTGTTTAGTTTCTAAGTTCTGTCTGACTCTTGCAATCTCATGGACTGTAGTCTGCCAGGCTCGTCAGTTCATGGGATTCTCTAGGCAGGAATGCTAGAGTGGGTGGCCATTTCCTTCTTCAGGGGATCTTCCCAACCCAGGGATTGAACCTGGATCTCCTGCATTTCAGGCAGATTCTCTACCATCTGAGCCACCAGGGAAGCCCAACAGGATGTTATATTTTATTATTAATACATTATCTATAATGCAGTAATGTAATAATATGTACTATTTCATTATTAGTATATTATATTATATATAAATAATAAGAGTCCATTGTATTTTATTATTAATACATTAATACAATGTAACAGTACATTATATTTTATTATTACTATATTATATAATAAGACATTTTATTATTACATTATATGTTATAGTTTACATTATATATTTTATGTAATATGTAATATAGAATATTATATATTTTGCATTCAGGAAGCTATACAAGTATCTTTTCGGAGAGACCTTCACCTGATCTTCCTGGCTCAATATTCAGATCCTGGCCAAGAGCGTCTGACTGGTTAAACCTTTAGGTCCTGGGCTTACATGCTGCGCCCAGGGGGTGGCTGAGCAGAGCGGGTGGCTCTGGTCCCTACTGGCTCTGTAAAATGGGGATGGTAATGCCTGGTGGACCAAAAAGTGAGTGTGTTTCCTGCGCAGTTCAGCAATGCTATACCTAGAGATGGTAAAGAATCAACCTGCCACTGACACCCAGGTTCAATCCCTGAGTCAGACAGACCCCCTAGAGGAGGAAATGGCAACCCACTGCTGTATTCTCTTGCCTGGAGAATCCTCATGGATGGAGGAACCTGGCAGGCTGTAGTCCTGACAGGGTTGCATAGAGTCCGGCACAACTGAGAGATGAACACCTTTAACACACTATAGGTGATATATAACAATAAATACTTTATAACTGCACGTCAAAAGGCAATAAGTGATATAAAAGAGACAACAAGGAGAAACAGAAGGAATTGTACACCTACTGTGGCCAAAGTCTGACACATGCCTCATCATTTAACCTTAAGTCTCAAAAATCGTCAAGGAAGACAGTCTTCTTACCTTTCAGGTACTTCAGGGGAATAAGTGTGGTCACTCAATTGAAATTAGTAAGGCCAGTGTTTGAAGTCTAGCTTCATGATCACTAAACAGCTACTATGAGAATCCAGGAAGAAGAAACTCTGTGCCATTAACAGGTTGTCTGAGGGGATGACATTTGCTTTAGACCTTGGGAGTTGGATAAATTCTGATAGCCACTATATTAGGGATAGACAATCCTAGAAAGAGAGAAGAGCAAGACTCAAGAGAGGTGTCCAATGGACAACTTTGGGATAGGTCATTGGGAAGGCAGGTCAAGATCAAATGTTGGAATGCTTTTAAAGTCAGCCTAAGAAAGGAATCTTGTCTTGAGCCTGACCATACTTAGGAGTCATTAGATATTTTTGACCAGATTGACCAACAGTGTCAAAACTCTATGCTTTAGGAACATTAATTTAACATTTTATTAAATCATATGTCAATATATGCTCTTCTTATTAAAAGAATGTGGCCACACTTTTCATGCTTTACAAAGGACACAAAACCATGTCCTTCTTTATGTTTTATATTCAAACAATCCTTTGGTGAAACCACTCCTGCAGATAATTTCCATATAGGTATTTAAACTTATATTGAGATAAGAATATTATGAATCTAGCAGTAGTTGCTTTTTTTGAACAGGTAATATTTTATTTAAATAAAAATTGGTAATGGAACACATAAAAAATCTCAAAGAGTGCTCCAAGAGTTCAAGGTACATCCCAGGAGTTCATGAAGAGAATCAGAAATGAAACCTAGGAACAGCAAATGACTTAAACAATATCAAATTATAAATTTATGTCAAAGCCAATAAAAGTCAAATGTAGCTCTCCAGACCCTGGAGGCCAAACTCAGCCTCCCACATTCCACGGCACAACTGCTGTCTTCCCTCCTGCTGCTCTGGAACAAAAACAGTCTCCAAGAAACTTCTGCAAGTGGGGAACATCCAGGGTGTAAGAAAGGTCTGTAATTTCTTCAGATTTATCTGGCATTTTACACACCCAACTTTTGTAAAAGTTGACAAGGCCACCATCTTGAAAATATCCAAGCTGAGCTGCCTCCAAAAGCCAGATCTTGAAGGCTGACTTCTTGAATATAAAATATTTAATCCATCAGCAGCTCACCATTTAGAAATCTAATTCCAAAGACAAATGGAAAGTCGTGCAAAATTAGATGATTTTTATCTTTCCATATAGAAAGAGCGAAGGAAGATTTGTATTTGAGCCATCCAGTTTCTCTATTAAAAAAACACTCAGAATTAAATGCAGAGAGAGCATTTTAGGGCTTCCTATAGAAATCATCTATAAGATCAGTCATCATTATTTGCAACACGTAATCCACTTTAACAACCGAAGGAGAAATCTAATCTTGCTTATTGCTTCTTCTCTGTAGCTAAATACATCACATCGCTTCAGGGAAAGGGTTAAATAATTTCCTCCTCTTTTACACATTTTTTTTTCTTTTTGTATGTGAGGTTCCCCACTACCCACAGCTCTGTCCAAAAGGAAATTAAAATGAAATACATCAGGCATGCTGGGACTTCACACTTCAGAGAGTTACAGAGCAACATGGCCTGGTTGAATTGATAGTCATTTTAACTGCCCACAGCTACTCTCAGGAAGGGGGCTTACAGTTTTACTGTTCTTAACGGAACCATATCCCTTTTCCAATGGCTTAATTTAGGTTGTGCTGAAATTCCTATTAAAATCAAGAGTCATTAATGTTTCATTAAAAATACCCATGATGTCAGAAGCGGCCATCTCAGGCCTGCCAGATTACAAAGAAAACTCTCCTTTCCCCCTGGGTGGTGCTAACATCCTGATACCCAGACCGACATTTACATTTTTCCATCAACCTGAACAAAAAGCAAAAGTGAGAGAAGAAATGTATCAGGTGACGGCTGTCATCCGGGGCCTCCGCTGTTTTGACGTCTTCAGATTGTGCCCTGAACTCTGGATAGCCAGGTCATAAAACCTGACATCAAGGATGTAAAATTATCAACAAATCAGCAGGTTGACCATTTAGATATCTTACTTTTGCACCAGCAAATGACTTAAACAATATCAAATTATAAATTTATGTCAAAGCCAATAAAAGTCAAATGTAGCTCTCCAGACCCTGGAGGCCAAACTCAGCCTCCCACATTCCACGGCACAACTGCTGTCTTCCCTCCTGCTGCTCTGGAACAAAAACAGTCTCCAAGAAACTTCTGCAAGTGGGGAACATCCAGGGTGTAAGAAAGGTCTGTAATTTCTTCAGATTTATCTGGCATTTTACACACCCAACTTTTGTAAGAGTTGACAAGGCCACCATCTTGAAAATATCCAAGCTGAGCTGCCTCCAAAAGCCAGATCTTGAAGGCTGACTTCTTGAATATAAAATATTTAATCCATCAGCAGCTCACCATTTAGAAATCTAATTCCAAAGACAAATGGAAAGTCGTGCAAAATTAGATGATTTTTATCTTTCCATATAGAAAGAGCGAAGGAAGATTTGTATTTGAGCCATCCAGTTTCTCTATTAAAAAAACACTCAGAATTAAATGCAGAGAGAGCATTTTAGGGCTTCCTATAGAAATCATCTATAAGATCAGTCATCATTATTTGCAACACGTAATCCACTTTAACAACCGAAGGAGAAATCTAATCTTGCTTATTGCTTCTTCTCTGTAGCTAAATACATCACATCGCTTCAGGGAAAGGGTTAAATAATTTCCTCCTCTTTTACACATTTTTTTCTTTTTGTATGTGAGGTTCCCCACTACCCACAGCTCTGTCCAAAAGGAAATTAAAATGAAATACATCAGGCATGCTGGGACTTCACACTTCAGAGAGTTACAGAGCAACATGGCCTGGTTGAATTGATAGTCATTTTAACTGCCCACAGCTACTCTCAGGAAGGGGGCTTACAGTTTTACTGTTCTTAACGGAACCATATCCCTTTTCCAATGGCTTAATTTAGGTTGTGCTGAAATTCCTATTAAAATCAAGAGTCATTAATGTTTCATTAAAAATACCCATGATGTCAGAAGCGGCCATCTCAGGCCTGCCAGATTACAAAGAAAACTCTCCTTTCCCCCTGGGTGGTGCTAACATCCTGATACCCAGACCGACATTTACATTTTTCCATCAACCTGAACAAAAAGCAAAAGTGAGAGAAGAAATGTATCAGGTGACGGCTGTCATCCGGGGCCTCCGCTGTTTTGACGTCTTCAGATTGTGCCCTGAACTCTGGATAGCCAGGTCATAAAACCTGACATCAAGGATGTAAAATTATCAACAAATCAGCAGGTTGACCATTTAGATATCTTACTTTTGCACCAAAATTAAGGCACTTGACAAATGGATATAGGGTCTCCATGTGTCACGGGCACTGAGAGGTTTTAGTAAGAGTCCTACAGCCAGACAGCCTTCGAATCACAGACCTGCCGAATGAATGCACATAGACAACTGCAATTGTGGCTGGAACTCACTATTACGCATCAGTTAATTACTGGTAGATGACTCACTGGATAAAGTCCTGATGCTGGGAAAGACTGTAGGAAGAGGAGGCGGCAGCGGGTGAGAAGGTTTGACAGCATCACCAACTCAATGGACATGAACTTGAGCAAGCTCTGGGAGATAGTGGAGGACAGGGAGCCTGGCGGGCTGCAGTCCCTGGGGTCACAGAGTCAGACAAGACTGAGCAACTGCACAATAACCAATAGGTCTATTTGCAGACTCTCTTCTCCTTCATTCATTTCTCTTTCCCAGAACCAGTGGCAAAGTTGTTGGCTTCATATAACTTTATAATATATTTAGGAGTCCAGAATTTATTTGAAAAATGTTACAGTGTTTATTCTTGCTTCTAGAAAATGACCAAGTGATATAGGTTGTAGTCGTCGTCGTCCTAGTCACTTGGTCTTGTCTGATGCTTTGCGACCTCGTGGACTGGAGCCCACCAGGCTCCTCTGTCCCTGGGCTTCTCCAGGCAAGAAGACTGGACTGAGTGGCCATTTCCTTCTCCAAGGGATCTTCCCCACCCAGGGATCGAACCCAGGTCTACTGCACTGCAGGCTGATTCTTTACTATCTGAGTCACAAGGGAAACCCACCTTGTTTGGTGACAGAAATCCTGAGGGATAACCCATGTCCTTCAAAGTCTGCAGTCATATCCCCTTTGTATTTTGTGTCTAAGGCTGAGGAAGAGGCATCTGAGTGCAACCTCATTTCTTCTTTTCTTTTTTTAATTTGCGTTTATTTGGGGCTGCACTGGGTTTTCGGTGCTGCCTGGGCTTCTCTCGTTGTGGTGCTCCGGCTTCTCGCTGCAGGGGCTTCTCTGGCCGCAGGGCACGGCTCCGTGGCTGTGCTGGCCCAGCCGCTCCCTGGTACACGGGGTCTTCCCTCACCAGGGAACGAGCCTGCGCCTCTCGCACTGACAGGCAGATTCTTTGCCACTGAGACGCTAGGGCTCCCTCCTCTTTTCTAATAACACATTTTATAGACACAGTTTACTTGATGCTTTTGGATTCCTTTTCCATCTTTTGGGGTCAGGTGGCACATATTGGTCTGTTTCACTTCATTTTTCTTTTCCAGTGACCTCCACTTCTGTGTCTTCAGAGTCAGGTCTTTCGTTCAAGGAGTTTATAGTTGTCCCTCTTTGATAATCGCTTCTGCTCTGTATGTCTCTTCCTCTGGAACTCACATCACCTCTGATTCTGTCTGCCCTCTGTACTGTCTAGAACGTTTACTTAATACAGCTCCTTTAAGCCATGCTTGCGTGGAGTTTCTGCTAGGGCAGCCAGACAGCATAGGAATGGATGGAGTAGATGTACATTGTCATTACCACTTCAGCAGCAGAAAGTGTATGACAAGTTAGCTTTTCCAGCCGTGGCATTTATCTGTGCATGCGTGGGGAAGCTGCCTTCCTGGGGACAGCTATCAAGCGGCCCGCTCTGTTCTGCTTGCCTTCACTCCCTGCACAATGTGTCTACGGCTGATACCCTTCTCTGGTGCTGCTGCCTGAAATATCGCTGACGGGCTCTGCCTGATCGAGAAGCCACTTCATTGTCCCCTGGACTTTCTGCCTGCTGTATCTCGCTCACGAGTGCTTTGGGTCCAGCACACAAAAGGAAACCTGTTTGGAGCACTTGATATCAACCCTATGTCTTATCATGGCCCAAAGCCTCAGATTCATTTTTCCTGCACTTTGCATGTTAGGAGGAGTTTTACCAAGATTTCTTCCCTTGAATTTCTCCTAAAGCTGCTTTGTCAGAAGGAAGAGTGATTGTCATGCTTTAATCTCAACATAATTTTATTTAAAAAAAAAAAACTTGAGGAATTTTTAGCATGTGGATAGAATCTTGTTTTCTGTTTCTCACCATAAAAACAGAAAAAGAAGGGTTTCTCGTGCTTTAAAATTATTATTATAGTTAATAACAATGATAAAGCAGGGAGCTACTAGTCTGAGTGGGTATACCAGGGAAGCCATTATGGTATGGTGTTGATTTACCATGAACAAATTACTAAAAACAAATTCTGAACTACTTAAAATACTAGTAATAAAAGAAATAACAGTAATAACAAAAAAGAACTCAGTGGGAAAGTGAGGATTCCGTACACTGGCATTTCTCCTACCCTACGAAACTAGTCACGTCCCCACCTGTTTACTCCATGACAGCCACCCCAAGATGCAGTTTTCTCCGCCCAGGAGCAGCCCCGGTGACTCTGCCTGAGCAGTCTGGTGACCGCTGCCTTCCCAGAGGCTGGACCTGAAGTTCAGACAGTGACAGATCGGCCTGCAGTGCAGGGACCTGGCTTCGACCCCTGGGTCAGGGAGACCCCCGGGAGAAGGGCATGGCTGCCCACTCCAGTATGCTTGCCTGGAGAATTCCATGGACCGAGGAGCCTGGCCGGCTGCAGTCCACGGGGGTGAAGAGTCAGACACGACTGAGCGACTAACACACACACATACACACACACCAGCACCCCTTGCTTGACTCCTTCATCTCCTCCTTTTCAGAAAGCTACTGATTTTCTGACCCTTCGGTGTGTTTAACCTCCAAGGCTTCCTTGATCCTTTCAGTTGTGTGTGCCTCAGTTTCTTTGTTCCTGCAAAACTGTTTTCTGCTTCCATCCTGGTCCCCCCACCTCCAGTTCCACTGTTGAAAGGCAAGTCCACACGGTGAGCTTAGAACAGCATGAGATCACAGAGTTGAAGAGGTCAAGGAAGATTCATGGGCACAAATCAGAGAAGGACTGAGTGGGCTTTGAAGGAAGATAAGCCTGGGTGCATAATGGCCCAAAGCCTCAGATTCATTTTTCCTGCACTTTGCATGTTAGGAGGAGTTTTACCAAGATTTCTTCCCTTGAATTTCTCCTAAAGCTGCTTTGTCAGAAGGAAGAGTGATTGTCATGCTTTAATCTCAACATAATTTTATTTAAAAAAAAACTTGAGGAATTTTTAGCATGTGGATAGAATCTTGTTTTCTGTTTCTCACCATAAAAACAGAAAAAGAAGGGTTTCTCGTGCTTTAAAATTATTATTATAGTTAATAACAATGATAAAGCAGGGAGCTACTAGTCTGAGTGGGTATACCAGGGAAGCCATTATGGTATGGTGTTGATTTACCATGAACAAATTACTAAAAACAAATTCTGAACTACTTAAAATACTAGTAATAAAAGAAATAACAGTAATAACAAAAAAGAACTCAGTGGGAAAGTGAGGATTCCGTACACTGGCATTTCTCCTACCCTACGAAACTAGTCACGTCCCCACCTGTTTACTCCATGACAGCCACCCCAAGATGCAGTTTTCTCCGCCCAGGAGCAGCCCCGGTGACTCTGCCTGAGCAGTCTGGTGACCGCTGCCTTCCCAGAGGCTGGACCTGAAGTTCAGACAGTGACAGATCGGCCTGCAGTGCAGGGACCTGGCTTCGACCCCTGGGTCAGGGAGACCCCCGGGAGAAGGGCATGGCTGCCCACTCCAGTATGCTTGCCTGGAGAATTCCATGGACCGAGGAGCCTGGCCGGCTGCAGTCCACGGGGGTGAAGAGTCAGACACGACTGAGCGACTAACACACACACATACACACACACCAGCACCCCTTGCTTGACTCCTTCATCTCCTCCTTTTCAGAAAGCTACTGATTTTCTGACCCTTCGGTGTGTTTAACCTCCAAGGCTTCCTTGATCCTTTCAGTTGTGTGTGCCTCAGTTTCTTTGTTCCTGCAAAACTGTTTTCTGCTTCCATCCTGGTCCCCCCACCTCCAGTTCCACTGTTGAAAGGCAAGTCCACACGGTGAGCTTAGAACAGCATGAGATCACAGAGTTGAAGAGGTCAAGGGAAGATTCATGGGCACAAATCAGAGAAGGACTGAGTGGGCTTTGAAGGGAAGATAAGCCCTGGGTGCATAAAGCAGAGGACACATGGGGTTTTCTTTCTAGCTCGTGAAATAGAAAATCGCTTTTAAGACCCCCAAAGGAAAATCGATGGCTTCCTTCCCCATGGAGAAACTTTCCTGTCTTAACAGGAGCAACATAAATAACACTTCTATTATAAGAAAGGACCGGACTCTTATGAAGACCCATAAATCAACAGTTATTTTATTTTCACAAAGCGACCTCCAGATGCAATTTTAAAGTGAAAGCGTATTTTAAATGGTTTATGGGTGGATATAATTTATATTCCTGTGTATAAATACGGTCCTGAGATATCTACTTACATTTGAATAATTATTGGTGGGAATATACTACTTTTCTATGGATAAAAAGTCAGCTGTAATGGGTGAAATATGGAGCTTTAAGTTACTATCCATTCATGTGAGTATTATCGTGGGTGTTGAAAGCATGAGCCCGAGAGACCAGCATCAGATGCTGCCCTGAAGCTCATATAAACTGTATCATCACTTCTGTTTGTTTACCGCTGTATAGTTTGGGTTGCCACAGGTGCCTAGCACATAGCTTGAGTTCACTGTTTGTTTGCTTGTTTTTTTAAATGAGCCAGTGAGCACTCTGGAGATAAGATCCCTGAAGTTGAGTCGAGAGGGGAATGGATTTTCCCAAATTCAGACAAAGTGTGGTACACAAAGGGATAGAAAACCAGCCTGCCCGTCCCCAAGATGAATGTTCTTTCCGTCAGACTCAGCCATCAATATGACTTTGTCTTTTGGTTGTCCAAGCAGTTGAAACCAAATTCAAATTACGAAATAAAAGGTGGAAATTAATTCAATGGACTGTGAGATATTATTTCTTAACCCTTGGGAAAGTATGTATCAGGAACATCTCAGATCAGGCTTTGTGTGTTTCTGACCCCCCATTTGGTTCCTTAGTTGCCTGCTTTTCTCCCTGTGACAGCTTCATCCTTTTCACTTGCAGGGTTACCTTTCCGCTTTCAGAAGAAATGACCACTTACAATACTTCACCTGAGGGTACTTGTGACAGTGGACTTTATGTGTCAAGGAGATCACAGAGTTGAAGAGGTCAAGGGAAGATTCATGGGCACAAATCAGAGAAGGACTGAGTGGGCTTTGAAGGGAAGATAAGCCCTGGGTGCATAAAGCAGAGGACACATGGGGTTTTCTTTCTAGCTCGTGAAATAGAAAATCGCTTTTAAGACCCCCAAAGGAAAATCGATGGCTTCCTTCCCCATGGAGAAACTTTCCTGTCTTAACAGGAGCAACATAAATAACACTTCTATTATAAGAAAGGACCGGACTCTTATGAAGACCCATAAATCAACAGTTATTTTATTTTCACAAAGCGACCTCCAGATGCAATTTTAAAGTGAAAGCGTATTTTAAATGGTTTATGGGTGGATATAATTTATATTCCTGTGTATAAATACGGTCCTGAGATATCTACTTACATTTGAATAATTATTGGTGGAATATACTACTTTTCTATGGATAAAAAGTCAGCTGTAATGGGTGAAATATGGAGCTTTAAGTTACTATCCATTCATGTGAGTATTATCGTGGGTGTTGAAAGCATGAGCCCGAGAGACCAGCATCAGATGCTGCCCTGAAGCTCATATAAACTGTATCATCACTTCTGTTTGTTTACCGCTGTATAGTTTGGGTTGCCACAGGTGCCTAGCACATAGCTTGAGTTCACTGTTTGTTTGCTTGTTTTTTTAAATGAGCCAGTGAGCACTCTGGAGATAAGATCCCTGAAGTTGAGTCGAGAGGGGAATGGATTTTCCCAAATTCAGACAAAGTGTGGTACACAAAGGGATAGAAAACCAGCCTGCCCGTCCCCAAGATGAATGTTCTTTCCGTCAGACTCAGCCATCAATATGACTTTGTCTTTTGGTTGTCCAAGCAGTTGAAACCAAATTCAAATTACGAAATAAAAGGTGGAAATTAATTCAATGGACTGTGAGATATTATTTCTTAACCCTTGGGAAAGTATGTATCAGGAACATCTCAGATCAGGCTTTGTGTGTTTCTGACCCCCCATTTGGTTCCTTAGTTGCCTGCTTTTCTCCCTGTGACAGCTTCATCCTTTTCACTTGCAGGGTTACCTTTCCGCTTTCAGAAGAAATGACCACTTACAATACTTCACCTGAGGGTACTTGTGACAGTGGACTTTATGTGTCAACCTGCCTGGACTCTGAGATGCTCATATTTTTTATTTAATTCATTGAAGCCTTCAGCTGTCTTGTATTTTTCAGGCTTCAGGCTTTCTTTCTTTTCTTCATCTTCCTTCCTCCCTCCATTCTTTCCTTTTTTATTGAGGTATCGTTAATTTACAGGGTGTCCCCGGGGGCTTAGTGGTAAAGAACCTGTCTACCAATACAGTAGACGCAGGTTCGATCCCTGCAGGTCCAGTTCCTGGGTCAGGGAGACCCTCCGGAGAAGGGAATGGCAGCCCACTCCAGGATTCTTGCCTGGAGAATTCCATGGACAGAGGAGCCTGGTGGGCTATCGTCCAGGGGGTCACAAAGAACTGGACATGACTGAGCAACTTTCCTGTTACATATGTTCAAATAACTCAAGACCTATACCTGAAGACTTTCTTAGCCTCTGCATCATTCCAGGAATTTCCCAGCATGACCACGTCTTAAAAAATGAAAATACCCATCTCTTCGGGGAAGACAAAAATTGTTAAGCTCGTTGTTTGCCATAATATAAAGAAACAATGCTATTTTTTTTAGAGACTCTATTTGTTATCTGTTTACGTTCACGTGGTCTAGAAGAATCTAAATGCCAATGGTAAGCATATTTTTGAAAGAAAACACAAATAGACCTATTTGAATTCAGGATAAAGTATATGCCTTATAATTGCTGATTTAAATACTTAATTATGAACCTAATTCCTGTCGACTAGAATAATGGCAGAATGGCCGCTCAGTTACTGCTGCAAGATTTAGAACATATTTCACTTTATGAATACAGTAGGGAGCTGTAAAACAGCATCCTTTTAAATCAGTTTCTTTAGAAAGAAAGACTACATTTTATTCTGGCATTTTTAAGCCTCCAAATGCAGAGTGTTAGGAAATAAAAGGTGGAAATTAATTCAATGGACTGTGAGATATTATTTCTTAACCCTTGGGAAAGTATGTATCAGGAACATCTCAGATCAGGCTTTGTGTGTTTCTGACCCCCCATTTGGTTCCTTAGTTGCCTGCTTTTCTCCCTGTGACAGCTTCATCCTTTTCACTTGCAGGGTTACCTTTCCGCTTTCAGAAGAAATGACCACTTACAATACTTCACCTGAGGGTACTTGTGACAGTGGACTTTATGTGTCAACCTGCCTGGACTCTGAGATGCTCATATTTTTTATTTAATTCATTGAAGCCTTCAGCTGTCTTGTATTTTTCAGGCTTCAGGCTTTCTTTCTTTTCTTCATCTTCCTTCCTCCCTCCATTCTTTCCTTTTTTATTGAGGTATCGTTAATTTACAGGGTGTCCCCGGGGGCTTAGTGGTAAAGAACCTGTCTACCAATACAGTAGACGCAGGTTCGATCCCTGCAGGTCCAGTTCCTGGGTCAGGGAGACCCTCCGGAGAAGGGAATGGCAGCCCACTCCAGGATTCTTGCCTGGAGAATTCCATGGACAGAGGAGCCTGGTGGGCTATCGTCCAGGGGGTCACAAAGAACTGGACATGACTGAGCAACTTTCCTGTTACATATGTTCAAATAACTCAAGACCTATACCTGAAGACTTTCTTAGCCTCTGCATCATTCCAGGAATTTCCCAGCATGACCACGTCTTAAAAAATGAAAATACCCATCTCTTCGGGGAAGACAAAAATTGTTAAGCTCGTTGTTTGCCATAATATAAAGAAACAATGCTATTTTTTTTAGAGACTCTATTTGTTATCTGTTTACGTTCACGTGGTCTAGAAGAATCTAAATGCCAATGGTAAGCATATTTTTGAAAGAAAACACAAATAGACCTATTTGAATTCAGGATAAAGTATATGCCTTATAATTGCTGATTTAAATACTTAATTATGAACCTAATTCCTGTCGACTAGAATAATGGCAGAATGGCCGCTCAGTTACTGCTGCAAGATTTAGAACATATTTCACTTTATGAATACAGTAGGGAGCTGTAAAACAGCATCCTTTTAAATCAGTTTCTTTAGAAAGAAAGACTACATTTTATTCTGGCATTTTTAAGCCTCCAAATGCAGAGTGTTAGGGAAAAGTGTGTCCATTTATACCTACACTCCCACATATTCCAGCAGGAAATACGCAGTGTGTGCAGAGTCAGGCCTAGCAAGTAAAGTTTATATCGGTGTTCTGCCAGTCTGATCTTGTGTGGCCAAGTCAGTTAAGAGGGAAAGCTAAGTCTCCAAGGCTCATTAGCATCCAGAAAACTCCCCATTGTCTCTTTCTCTGAGTCTTCTCTAAGGAGCAGATGTCTCTGAGATCTGCAACAAATGAGACCAGGAGCCTATTCTGTTCCTCAGATGTAGGGTGAAATCCCAGGGCTGATTTTACATGCCTGCTTCTGATTGGAGCAGTACAGAGGAAGTTCCTCCCTCTTAATCTAATAGCCAACCACTTCCCACCTTTTATGTGCATTGTTAGATTGACATATAGGTGTCCCTGATCCATGAACTGCATGGCGACTTAATACATTTTCAGGTTCCTCTGGTGTCTCAAATAGTAAAGAATCTGCCTGCAGTGCAAGAGACACGGGTTCGATCCCTGGGCTGGAAAGATCCCCTAGAGAAAGGAATGGCTACCCACTCCAGGATTCTTGCCTGGAGAATTCGTGGGATGGAGGAGTCATCTGGAAGGCTACAGTCTGTGAGATGGCAAAGAGCCAGACATGACTGAGCAACTAACATATTTTATAAATTTGCAGACCCCAACTTTCAAGGTGATCAGTTTAGGGTCTGTGCTTCTGAAGTACAGGATGAGGATCACATAGGTTTAGGAAAAGTGCCTCAGTTGAAACTCAAAAACAAGACTATGCTGCATCTCCCCAAACTAAGACATAATTTCAGAGGAGGACAAGTTAAATGTGAAGTTTAAAATACCTAGAAAAATAGAAAAAAATATATAGATATATATTTATGGTAAATATTACATAAATAAGCCATAAATATATATGGCTTCAATGGTAAATTCTACAGAACATTTAAGAAAGAAAGAATACAAATGGTACACCATCTTTCTAGAAAACAGAAGAGAGGATTCCTCACCACTTTGGGTTTTTTTGTTGTTGTTGTTGTTGTTGTTTTTCCTCACCACTTTGTATGAGACCAGCATGACTCTAATACTTGAGCACAACAAAGACATAAGAAAATTACAGGTCCATATCTGTTGTGGACTGAATTGTCTCTCCACCAAACTTATACTGAAGCACTAACCTCTAGCAGCATATTTGGAGATGACACATTGGAAAGGAAATTTGGTCAGGATAATTAGATTATGGGGGTGTGTGTGTGAAAGGATTCTTGTTGTTTAATCGCTCAGTCACGTCAGACTCTTGTGAGCCCAGAACTGTAACCTGCCTGGCTCCTCTGTCTATGGCATTTCCCAGGCAAGAATACCAGAGTGGGTTGCCACTTTCTATACCAGGGGATCTTCCCGACCCAGGGATTGAACCTGCATCCCTTGTGTCTCCTGCATTGGCAGGTGGATTCTTTACCACCAGCACCACTTGGAAAGCCTATAGGAGGTGATACTTAACCCTAAACTCTGTGTCTGACGCTACCCTCTTCCTAATGACTTGGCAATTGGATGTTCCAACACATTATGGTATACTGAAGATTTTATCATATTTTTGTACAGAGCCTGTCTTCTCTTATATTTGTAAGAGGCATTTGTTCAAGCATGTCCTTACACAGACAAACGCTAATGTCATTAAGAGGTGACTGATGTCACCCATCAATATTATAAGAATGATCTTCCTAGGATCACTTTCAGTGTCTTCTGAAATAACTTAAGAAGGTCCATTAGCATTATTCTATATCCATCAAATTCTTAAGACTCTTCAGTGATTACAGACTGAGCTCAGAGGCCAGGCACACCTTGCTTTTTGGCTTAGAGTGGATAGGTTCTATGTTACGTTGATGCCCAAACAGAGTTATTCTACAGACAGCTCCAAATTCTTTTTCCTGAGTCTACAGGTCATCCAGACAGGCTTGCTAATAGAATTCCTAGAAAACGCCTCCAATTTCCCAGTTAGTATGCAAATTTAACTCAATAGCTATATTAACTAGACCATATGGATTTGCACAGAGGAACATTTTCCATAGCCAAATATTTTTCCCGGAAGCCCTAGTCTGCCATCTCACAAATATGTAAACAAGTAGAAGAAGAAACATGAGAAAGTGTGAAACACGAGCTGAATGAAAGTCTATCTTTTCCCTTAACCCAAAGGAAAGTTACACTGTTTTTTTTAAATGTTTTAAACTTCTAATGGTGAGGATTAATCTCCACCAAACTTATACTGAAGCACTAACCTCTAGCAGCATATTTGGAGATGACACATTGGAAAGGAAATTTGGTCAGGATAATTAGATTATGGGGGTGTGTGTGTGAAAGGATTCTTGTTGTTTAATCGCTCAGTCACGTCAGACTCTTGTGAGCCCAGAACTGTAACCTGCCTGGCTCCTCTGTCTATGGCATTTCCCAGGCAAGAATACCAGAGTGGGTTGCCACTTTCTATACCAGGGGATCTTCCCGACCCAGGGATTGAACCTGCATCCCTTGTGTCTCCTGCATTGGCAGGTGGATTCTTTACCACCAGCACCACTTGGAAAGCCTATAGGAGGTGATACTTAACCCTAAACTCTGTGTCTGACGCTACCCTCTTCCTAATGACTTGGCAATTGGATGTTCCAACACATTATGGTATACTGAAGATTTTATCATATTTTTGTACAGAGCCTGTCTTCTCTTATATTTGTAAGAGGCATTTGTTCAAGCATGTCCTTACACAGACAAACGCTAATGTCATTAAGAGGTGACTGATGTCACCCATCAATATTATAAGAATGATCTTCCTAGGATCACTTTCAGTGTCTTCTGAAATAACTTAAGAAGGTCCATTAGCATTATTCTATATCCATCAAATTCTTAAGACTCTTCAGTGATTACAGACTGAGCTCAGAGGCCAGGCACACCTTGCTTTTTGGCTTAGAGTGGATAGGTTCTATGTTACGTTGATGCCCAAACAGAGTTATTCTACAGACAGCTCCAAATTCTTTTTCCTGAGTCTACAGGTCATCCAGACAGGCTTGCTAATAGAATTCCTAGAAAACGCCTCCAATTTCCCAGTTAGTATGCAAATTTAACTCAATAGCTATATTAACTAGACCATATGGATTTGCACAGAGGAACATTTTCCATAGCCAAATATTTTTCCCGGAAGCCCTAGTCTGCCATCTCACAAATATGTAAACAAGTAGAAGAAGAAACATGAGAAAGTGTGAAACACGAGCTGAATGAAAGTCTATCTTTTCCCTTAACCCAAAGGAAAGTTACACTGTTATTTATTTACTCCTTTTTTCTCACCAAAATGTATTTGAAACTTCTAATGGTGAGGATTAAGGTAATGAAAGCCATCTTTTATTATAATTGTTTTTCAGGCTATAATAAATCAAATGTGTTCATAAGAGATGTGTTTTTAGTTTACTGCAAAATAATAGCCATCAGACTGGTGATATTTAATTCATTAAAAGAAAGACTGTTGAGAATCAATAACATCAATAAGCGTGTACCTGGCAGTCAAGGTAGAAACAATAGGTATAAAATAACTGACATGTATATATGTATGCCTCTTGGGCACCATTACTAATATTTTTCAGTTTTCAATTTTTGTAAAATTAAAAAAAAATACTTTCCTTTCACATATGCTCACTTTTGGCTTCAACCCCATAGAAACATTCTGAAAAGTCACCACTTACCCCTCATTTATGTTGTATCAAAATGCATACGCATGTGAGTACTTCTCAACTAATACATGTCAAACTGAGATGGAGTTCATATGATAAAAACAAAGTGAATCTCAACAAAAAAGCTTAAAATACTTATCAAATATTCCTGAAGTTTCAACGAAGCATCCTCAGGTATACATCAATTTTTATTAGGATGGACACTTCTAGACCCTTAAAATGACTATGTTAATTATGCCATATTCCTGGACTCTCAGCAAAAATGGTGTGGGTGGAATGGGAGTGAGAGTTAAGTTTGGTTGGTCTTTAGGCCCTGAGACCATGTTCTGTTAATACCAGCTGAATTATGTAGCTGTGAGGCAACAGTCACTCAGCTGTGTCCAACTCTTTGTGACTCAAGTGGCAACCCTCCCATCAGTGCAGGAGATGGAAGACACCCAGGTTTAATCCCTTGGTGGGGAAGATCCCCTGGAGGAGGAAATGGCAACCCACGCCAAGTCTTCTTGACTGGACAATCCCGTGGGCAGAGGAGCCTGGTGGGCTACAGTCGTAGCGTCACAAAGGGTCAGACAGGACGGAGCCCACGCATGCCGCAGTATGTACATGCGTAACTGAATGTTGTATACCTGACATTAACACAACATTGTACATCAACTATAACCCAATATAAAATAAATTTTTTTTTTTTTTAAAAGTGTAGACATCATACAAATCACGTTTTCTCTCTACAACACAACTCAACTAAAACATCAGCAGAAAGGTATCTGGGAAATCCCCAAATAGGAGTTAAATAACACACCTAAAGAACTAACAGGTCACAGGAAAACCAAAAGGCCAACAAATCTTTAATTGAATGAAAATGAAAACAGCCATCTGTGGGATGCTGCACAAACAGGCTCCATCTGCTTTTGTGGTTCACAGATTGAGCCTGGCACAGCCTTAGCTCAGCTGCCCTTTGACTTGTGTGGCAGTGGCTCTGAAATCCTTAGAATGTGGAGGTATGAGGACGCCGAGAAACATGACCATTGGAAGGCAACAAATATCAGATTCCAGCCCCCAGGAAATACCACCAAAGCAGATTATACACGTTTCCTCAGAGGGCACCCAAGAGGATCGATATGCAGTTGCCTAGAAATGGCAAGATCAATAACATGTTTTAGAAATAGTAAGTCAAATGAGAAAGGCAAAGATCATATGATCTCACTTATATGTGGAGTCTAAAAAAAATGAAATGAAATAGAAATTAACTTTTTACAAAACAGAAGGAGACCCACAGACTTAGAGAACAGACGTATAGTTGCCGGGGGACGGGGGTGGGGATGGGGTGGGGCTGGGGATTGACCTGCACACACTGCTGTTTTGAAGAGGAAAACGCCCTGGATGAATTGAGAGGCTATGACTGACATGTGGACGCTATCGATACTATGTATGAAATTGAAAATTAATGAGACCCTGTTGTATAGCACAGAGAGCTCTACTCAGTGCTCTGTGATGACCTACATCGGAAGGAAATCCAAAAAAGAGGGGCTATATGTGTACACACAGCTGATTCACAGTCCCATACAGTAGAAAATAACACAACACTGTAAAGCAACAATACTCCAAACAAATTTTATAAATAATGGAATAATCTGAAGGTATAGGAAAATCAAATAAAATACCTTTCCCTGAAAAAAAAATGCACTAAGTTTGAGGAAAGATGAGGACAAATTGGGTTTGTCTTACCAAAAAAAAAAAATCAGTGTTTCTTTTTCTTTTTTTTTTTTTTTTTAATCAATCCCATGTTTCTACTCCCACTGACTGGGATCAGTTCCACAAATAAACCTGTAGGCAAGCCATCTCCTCAGGCTGTGTTTTTTGAAAGAACTCAGGATAAGCAAAGATTGCAAAATGTTTTCCTTTTGATAATCCTTTCATATATTGCTATTCTTTGCCATTACAAATAATATCCTGGTGGACATCACTGTGCCTATGGTTTTGCCACATGTACAAGGATGTGAGTGGGTGGCTGAGACTAGGGTATTAAAGTTCATACATTTTACATTTTGATAAACAATGCGTATTTCCCTTTCTCACAGACTATTTATATTCTCACAAACGTTCCAGAGGTCACTTGGTATTTATTGTGAATGATTTTTCCTTCCAATACCTGTGTAGATCCTTGGGTCACAAAGGCAAAGGTCACTGTGTCATAACCCTGGTATGAGCATGGTGTCCATTGGTAATATGTTTATAAAGTCAATGGCTGTCCAGAAATAAATAATGTTTCTGCAAAGAGAACAGGAAGGATGCAAGACCAAAACAGTCTAACCTTTTAGAATTCTATCCAAACACAGCAGGCCAGTTAGTGAATGTGCACAGTTCACAGGTAATGGGCCAAAATATCTACAAACTTTTTTAGTTTCCAATAGTCATAAAACTGAAACACACATTCAACAATTACGAACATAGCAAGTAATATCAAAAACAAGAAAGCATGGCTTTGGAATTCTGTACTTTTTTAGGATGTAGTCTCATTGTTCATCATCTGGATTTTTTAAAAAGAATTTATATGGGAGCACAGTAATACAGTAGGAGTATTTTCACAATATCTTGATGAGTGGGTAATTCTGTTAAGAAAAATAAAGGCCATAAATATTGAAATTTATGAAGGTTCAATGGCTCCAAACTTTTCTATTGCAGAAAAGTAGTTAAAATCTTAGTTACTGACTTTCCCCCGGGATAAAATTTTTACTGGAAAGGTGGTTGGACTATGGAAACATTTCGCAGCTGCAGGTATAATACTCTGTCTGTTGTCAGACTCACCATTTCATTGGTTTATTTCTGGAGGATTATTTAGATGGCTGTGGTCTTATATCCAAGCCCCAATGAAAGAAAGAAAAAAAAAGAAAGAAAAAGGAGCCTATGAAGTATGCCTTCTCACTGCAGAATAGTGATTTGTTATGCGTTTGTCTGAGTTAAATATAGCAGCTAGTCATCCTGCACAGGCTTATATTATATTCTGCTTGCTCAAAAAAGAAACATTTGTTTGGATACTCGAAAAGTAATCTCAATAAAAATCACGGCTCCCTTCTCCACGCCAACATTTATTTAGGGTAGATTTACAGTGGTTCTGATACAAATTTCACTAATTAATCAATAGCAATTCAGAGTTGTTTGACTCATTAAGGTCAGCATTATTTACTCAGATTTGTTCTGACTTTAATGATGCCGACTTTGCATATAGCATTCCTACCTGGGTAGCAATTACTTGGAAGGAGATGGAGGCTCCCTGGGTTATTCATCAGTTGGTGGGCTGAGGGCAAAAATTAACTATGGATTGCAAAAACCCTCCGTTATATTAAATGGCTCACTGAAAGCAAAGAGTGTTACCTGTGTTAACTCTGTGTTCTCAGATGAAAGACATTAAATTGGATCCATTACAAGTGACTTTAGGCTCCCAAGCTGAGACGACTATAATATCCAAAGGCCGTGTCCTCAAGGAAGCCAGGACATCAGTTTATGTTACCATCTCTAGATGCTCCAGAAATTTGTTAGATCCCAGGGTCTTTTATGATTGATTGAAAACAATGCATCTTCAGCTGTTTGCAACCGCTGTTATGTGTAAGATTAAAGTTAAGAGAATGAGGTCATTGTATTTTTCTGAACAGAGAATGATTTTTTGCTGGGCCAAGCAAGGGAAACAGGTGGTTCGTGCCCAAGAATCCTGGGCTCCCTGAGAATCGGATCGCAACATATATCAACTGTTGCAAAATATTTGGTCACTTGAATCTTTGGTGACAGAATCTAAAAGGCTTGTTGAGTTCAGTGACAAGAATTCAGTGCAAAGTTGTATTTTAGGCCGGCACTTGAGTATTTCCTGTATGTTTTGGGAGAAAGATAATGGATGTCAAGGACTGATCTGTCATAATTCTCGTTAGATAACGGTAAATTGTATTTGCCTCAAAAATTAAAAACAGCACCAAATGCGTTTATGTTTAGCACTGTATCTATCTATTAATAAGAAAAATGATCACTTTTCCTTGGGTAAATTTGTGGAAAGTCTATAAAGTCAGCTACGCTACTTGCTAATTTTTAAGTAAATGGTTATTTATTATAGAAGAGATTTATAAAATAGACTATTGTCTTCATTACAGAAAATACAAAAGGATGATGTAAACTTAAAGCATTTATGACTCTACCTTTCAAAGACCACTGCTGTATTCAAGGCAACATGCACACGCATGCACATTTGTCTTTTACAAGGTTTCATGTTATTTAAAGCATTGATTTCTCATGATATAAAACATTGATTTCACATAAGAAGATATTGATTTGTTTCTCTTATGAGTATGTCATTATCACTCAGTTTCAAAAATTATTTCATCATTGACTTCAGTCCCCCTTTCTACACACTTCTTCTCTCTTTTACATTCCTGAAGTCCAGTGAGCCTGCTAAGATGATGAATTTGGGTGTTATTCAGACACAAGCTAACGGTTAGTAACTCTGTGACCATCTTCAGGTGGTAAATCTGTAAGCTTTCTAGCCTCAACTTCACAGGTGTAGAATGGGGATCTCTCCTCCCTAAAAGTGCTGTGAGGAGTCCTGTTAATATTGCACAGAAGCATTTTATATTGTATCTGGAATGCAGTAATAGCCTGTTATTATTTTTACCCTATAATTTTCAACAGAATTCATCAAAATGATTTCCAAGGTTTCAGCATTTAATAATTGTAAGTCCCAAGGCCAGAGGTAGGTTATTTTTCCCCTTTCTTGCAGGTATGGAAGTTGGTAGGGGAGTAGGGACAGATCCTGATTGGGCTACAGCAGTGAACACTCCCTTTAATTCGCATGCCTTTGTAACCCCCCATCTTTAACCAAAGATGCTTTTTGCTGGCGATTCCTGGATTATCCACCATTCATAGTCTACATGCTTTCCCGACTGAGAGCTGCCTACCCACACCGACACAGAGTTCTCTTGGCCCTCTCCAGAAAGGTGAGATCACATGCCATACATTTTAAAATTTTTTAAATTTAATATTGGAGTCTAGTTGATTTGCAATGTTGTGTTCATTTCAGGTGTATAGCAAAGCGATTCAGTTATGCGTATACATAGACCCATTCTTTTTTAGCTTTCTTTTCCCATACAAGTTATTGCAGGTTACTGAGTCGAGTTGCCTGTGCTCTCCAGTAGGTCCCTGTGGATGTATCCTGTCCCTTTATCAGGGGATTTTCATGACCCAGGGAGCTACCAGGGAAGCCCCCGTTTTATATACAGCAGTATGTATATGTTAATCCCAAGCTTCTACTTTATCTCTCCCCACCTTCCCCTTTGGTAACCAGAAATTTGTTTTCAAAATCGTGCCATACATTTTGTATGAAGGCTTTTAAAAAACCTAGAAACTAAACATTCTTGCTCACCATCTCTTTAAATAAACTATAGATGTTCTGTTCTATAACTAACACAGTTGACTATGAGATTTCTATCTCCAAAGAAGTGATGTGGAAAATTCTTTTAAAATGAATGGAATGTCCCCAAACATTATATTTCTATTATGGCCTGTGCTTGATTTTAAGGCACTGATGTCGCCAGTTAGGCAGCTAAGTATTTTAAAAATATGCAGCCATTCTTTATTCTAGTTATTTTACATCCTGGAAATAATCACAAATATATATGGATAGATATGGACTGACTAGAATGCTCAACATAAATATTTTTGTGTCATTCAAAGATTCAGATCACCAACATCCTCAATAATACAGGACAAATTGTGTAAAAATGTGCAGTTGTGTGGAATTTAGCAAATTACTAATGCTATCAGAAAAGATTTCACTAGAAAGAAATGACTGTAAGAGATAAAAACACAATATGCATTAAGGTCCAGTTATATAAAAACAGAAATGAGTATGTATATAAATATCCAAGAAACCTGTTCTTTTCTAACCTGGATTTTTCACATTAATAGGAATACTTAATCACTATGCATAAATTTTATAAGAAACTGTGCTGTGATAAGTTGCTTCAGTCCAACTCTTTGTAGCCCCATGAACTGTAGCCTGCCAGACTCCTCTGTCCATGGGATTTTCCAGGCAAGAATACCAGAGTGGGTTGCCTTTTCCTACTGCTGGGGATCCTCCCAACCCAGGAATCTGATACAGATTAGATGTATGTCCCCTGCATTGGCAGACAGGTTCTTTATCACTAGAGCTACCTGCATGAGAAGTATTTTCTTTAATACACAAGGATTTGGAGATTCACCTTAATATTGCCAAATAAGCTTGGCTTTCTTCATGAGCACATTGCATGAAGGGTAATATTGTCATTGTCAAGGGTAATATTCATGTAAGCCTTGGGATCTGTCTCTCCATCATTTGCAAATGTGAAAAGAATCATAGGGGCTCAACCTTCTTTTGCTACATGGATAAAAAATAATCTCCCATTGTACTGAAAACTTTCCTCCTTTGTCTAATGAGCAGAAGAATAGCTCTCACAAAATGCTTAATTGCTAATCCTAGAACCTCTGGGAATACTACCTCACATAGCAAAGGAACTTCACACGTGTGATAAAGTTCAAGGCATTGAGAAGAGGAAATTCTTCTGGATGATCTGAGTGGACAGTGTAATCACTGAGGGCCTTCCCAGTTAAGAGGTAGACAGGTAAGAGGACAAGGAGATGTGATGATGGAAACAGAAGTCAGATCAGCTGATGGAAACCTGGATGATGTCGACAGTTAGGAAGCTAAGTATTTTCACAATATGCAGCCATTATTTATTATAGTTATTTTACATCCTGGAAATAATCACAAATATATATGGATAGATATGGACTGACTAGAATGCTCAACATAAATATTTTTGTGTCATTCAAAGATTCAGATCACCAACATCCTCAATAATACAGGACAAATTGTGTAAAAATGTGCAGTTGTGTGGAATTTAGCAAATTACTAATGCTATCAGAAAAGATTTCACTAGAAAGAAATGACTGTAAGAGATAAAAACACAATATGCATTAAGGTCCAGTTATATAAAAACAGAAATGAGTATGTATATAAATATCCAAGAAACCTGTTCTTTTCTAACCTGGATTTTTCACATTAATAGGAATACTTAATCACTATGCATAAATTTTATAAGAAACTGTGCTGTGATAAGTTGCTTCAGTCCAACTCTTTGTAGCCCCATGAACTGTAGCCTGCCAGACTCCTCTGTCCATGGGATTTTCCAGGCAAGAATACCAGAGTGGGTTGCCTTTTCCTACTGCTGGGGATCCTCCCAACCCAGGAATCTGATACAGATTAGATGTATGTCCCCTGCATTGGCAGACAGGTTCTTTATCACTAGAGCTACCTGCATGAGAAGTATTTTCTTTAATACACAAGGATTTGGAGATTCACCTTAATATTGCCAAATAAGCTTGGCTTTCTTCATGAGCACATTGCATGAAGGGTAATATTGTCATTGTCAAGGGTAATATTCATGTAAGCCTTGGGATCTGTCTCTCCATCATTTGCAAATGTGAAAAGAATCATAGGGGCTCAACCTTCTTTTGCTACATGGATAAAAAATAATCTCCCATTGTACTGAAAACTTTCCTCCTTTGTCTAATGAGCAGAAGAATAGCTCTCACAAAATGCTTAATTGCTAATCCTAGAACCTCTGGGAATACTACCTCACATAGCAAAGGAACTTCACACGTGTGATAAAGTTCAAGGCATTGAGAAGAGGAAATTCTTCTGGATGATCTGAGTGGACAGTGTAATCACTGAGGGCCTTCCCAGTTAAGAGGTAGACAGGTAAGAGGACAAGGAGATGTGATGATGGAAACAGAAGTCAGATCAGCTGATGGAGGCCATAAACCCTGGATGGATAGCAACATCTAAGAGCTCAGAGAATGCAAGGAAGCCTCAGAAAGAACGCCGTTTACCAACTTCTTGAATTTTGAACTTCTGACCTCCTGAACCCATAAGAGAATACAGGTTTGTATGGTTTGAAGACACTAAGTTTGTGGTGCTTTCTTACAGCAGTAATAAACAACTCACACACTCTTGGTAGGCAGAATTTACTTCTGAATTCCTTGGCCATTCCAACACAGAACCAGGTCACACATTCAGAAGGCCTGTCTGATTTCTTTTTAACTCCCCCATGACAGTTTCAAGATAGTTCCCAAAACATAGGCATTCACCATCTCAGTGATTAACAAAAAAGAGAAAATCAAATATCAAACATTCCAACAGGGAAGCCACAAATGCTTGCATCTGCAAACCAGATTAAGAGTAAGATTTCCCTAGTAGCCCAGTGGTTAAGAACCTGCCTGCCAGTGCAGGGGATATGGGTTCAGTCCCTGTTCAGAGAGCTAAGGTCCCACACGCCAGGGGAAACTAAGCCCATGGGCCACAACGGCTGAAGCCTGCAGGCCCCAGGGCCTGTGTTCCACAACAAGAGAAACCACTGCAATGACTCCATACCGCAACTAGAGAGTAGGCCCCACTCGCCTCCACCAGAGGAAGCCCCTGTGAAGCAACGAAGACCCAGCACAGCCAAAAATAGATAAACAAATTTTATAAAAAGAGACTCTCGACTCCCAGAGGGAACATGAACAAGACAGTAATCCCGCCTCTCTGGCCCCCGGCCTCATTCCTTTTAAACCATGGGCTCCCTGATTCTTAGTCATCTCTGTGCCAGCAGCTAAAAACACCTACCTTCAGAGCAGGGGAACATGTGGCTATGAGCCGTGTGATGCCCGTTCCCATAGGCTATGAAGAGAACAGGGCTGCTTAGGCATGTCTGTTGCACACCGGAGGATACCTGCTTTGTACCTTGTTTCACTAGAACTTGGCACAGATTCTAAATGGACCACAATATGTCCTAGGATACCTCTAGCTTTTCTCTTTAGTAACATAGTAACAATGGTGAAATGAATATTCAATGAAGAAATCTTGGCAAAAAAACTAAAAAGCATGTGGCAGAAATAAGTAGCCTGTAATACTGTTAAAATTCTGTATTCTTTCTCTGTATTTCTTTTCTTTCTTTTTCTCTTTGCATTTTGTTATGTTGTTCAGTTGCTGAGTTCCATGCAACTCTTTTGAGATCCCATGGACTGTAGCCTGCTAGGTGCCTCTGTCCATGGGATTCTCCAGGCAAGAACGCTGGAGTGAGTTGATTTGCCCTCCTCCAGAGGATCTCCCTAACTAAGAGACTGAACACATTTCTGTTACATTTAGCCTGCATTGGCAGGTGATTTCTTTCTTTCTTTTTTTTTGGTCACATCTATTGGTCTTTCATTTATCTATTCTCATCCTTCTTTGTTCTTTGGCCTGTGTGGGGGCCTCCCATCACAGTGGCCTCTCACTGCAGAGCACCGGCTCTGGGTGCATGTGCTCCAGAACTCCGGCTCGGTAGTTGGACACATCAGTCCAGCCGCTCCACGGCACGTGGAATCTTCCCAAGACAGGGATCAAACCAGTGCCCCTTGCACTTCAAGGTGGTGTCCTTACCCACTGGACCACCAGGGAAGCCCGACAGGTGATTTCTTTACCACTAGTGCCATGTGGGAAGCCCAAAATACATATTTATGAACTCCAAACCTAAAGTTTACAATTCAGTGGGTCTAGGTAGGGCACCTAGGATGTTACTGATCCAGAGACCACACTTTGAAAATCATGAGTTTCTATAGAAGAATATTAGCTGACCTTGGAAAATGTTTTATGTACAGACTCTGTGTTCCATGTCCAATTTCTATTTACTTGTTTTGAAATTGTGCCTCCTCAGTACATTTGGAGGATTATAGGATTATACACAGTGTTTAGTATGGAAGAATGGTTCTTTTTCCGAATAATTGAGAACAAAGCATTTTTTACCCCGATTATATGAATATTTCTGGTATTGGCAACACATCAATAATTGAGATGACCTATGTCAGAGTACCAACAAACTTTATAACCTGAAATCCTATATATGATGGTGACTGCTTTGAAAATGTCATTTCTTCTCTTTTGTAAACTGTTTTATTGGAGTATAGATGATTTGCAATGATGTGTTAGTTTCAGATGCACAGCAAAGTGATTAAGTTATACATACACACATTTTCTTCTAATTGAACATTTTTAAAAATGGGCTCACTGAAAGGGCTGGTGGCAGCCTTGGAATGTAGGAATCTAAGCTGTACTGGTTACACAACCCAAATATAAACAGGCTTTCTTGTCACGTGTTGGCATAGTGTTTGGGACACCAAGGTATTTCAATTTATTGAAATTTCTCTCATGAAAAATGCATGGAACAGCCTTTCCTTTTCCAGAATCTGATGTATTTACCTGTCTGGGTGCAGTGAAGATTTGTGGGTAAACATATAGAAGGCCCTCATATGGCCCGAGTCAAGCACAGAACAAGAATTATGGCTGACTGCTCATACAAAAAAGTGTAACATAGATAAACTTGGCACTAGTGTCCTGTTTCATCCTTAGCTGCTTCCACAGCTTGCCTGCTTCCCTGTGCTGCTGAAACCTGGGCAGGAGATACAGAGCTTTTTATAGTCCTGGTCCCTAGTGGCTCAGACGGTAAAGAATCTGCCTTTAGTGCAGGAGAATCAAGTTCGATCCCTGGATTAGGAAGAGCCTCTGGAGAGGGGAATGACGACCCACTCCAGTATTCTCACCTGGAAAATCCCATGGACAGAGGAGCCTGGTGTGTTACTGTCCAAGGGGTCACAAAGAGTCAGACATGACTGGGCAACAGAACCCTGTCTCTGAAAGCCAGTAACAGAATGCAAGGAACCTGAATAGCTCGGAACAGGATTTTTCTCACAGAACCCCTCTCAGAGCCAGGACATCTACCTTGATTTTGGACTTAACGAAACCTGGAGCTGAGAAGCCAGAAGAGTCAATCTGGACTTCTGAAGGATGGAAGATGAGATCATAAATGTTTTAAGTGGCAGAGTTTGTGGCGGTCTGTTACAGCAGAAATAGAAAATTGAGTTTGAACACTGATTGTTTTTTTCCTTTTCCCAAAGAGACAGCAAGTCATCCGGGCCATCATGCCCACCACATCCGCCCCAGACTCCTCCATGTCCATCTCTAGCACCATCTCCACGCCACCACTGCCTCTAACAGCAAAGATTCCTCGTCTCTGACATGCCACTAACACCTTCCTCTCCCATAATTGGATCACCATAACCCTTTCACTGCCATCTATACCAGCACCACACTCACCTCTAATAGCCCCCTGATATCACTTCCATGGCCTCCACCATCCCCTTGGTTCTCAGCTCCCCCTCCTCCCGCCAGCATCCTCGTCTGCACTGCCGCCCCACCAGGTTCCAACATGAACACCCACACTGCCCTTATCTTCACTGTCCTTTCTAGTCATGGCAACCGCTCCATCTCCACCGCCTCCATCACCACCATTTTTCAGCAAAAAAAACTAGAAGCAATGGCAGTGGTCCTCGACTCACATTTACCCCTCCATGACTCTGAAAATAATTTCACAGCTTGCAAGTTGTGACCATATTATTTGACAGAAAGAAGCCTAATATCAACAAGCTTCTCCACTGACCCTCATTTTATGATCTAAATACCACAGAAATTGAGGAGAGGGGAGACTTGGCCTGTATACTCTTATAAGGCATACTGTTTCATTTCTGTAACACAAGTGTCAAGATTTTGACTTGAAAACTTGGATCCACCTACGTACCCTAACTGAGGCAGACATTAACAAGGAAAGCTAAGTGTGTGAAATGTGGGAATTTCATCTTCTAAACTCCAAGAACTTCCCCAGTGGTCCCTATGGTGAAAATCAGTCTATGGACCTAGATGGTTACCTTGCCCATTTAAATGTTATTTAATCTAAATTAAAATGATAAAATTCAGTATATGTAGAAAAACAATCAAATGTAAGATGTATGACTTAATTCACTCTGTTTGACAGATTCTAGGTTCACCCACCTCATTACAACTGACTCCATTTTGCTCTTTTTTAAGGCTGAGTAATATTACTTTGTGTATAGGTACCATAACTTCTTGATCCATTCATCTATTGCTGGATGGCTAGGTTGCTCCCATGTCCTGACTACGGTAAATAGCATTACAAGGAACATTGGGGTACATGTATCTTTTCATAAATATTGTATATTGACACCTATATATGGACTCTAGAAAAATGGTGCGGATGGGCCTATTTGCAGGGAAGGAGTAGAGACACAGGTCTAGAGATGGGCTTATGGACCCAGCAGGGAAGGGGAGGGTGGTATGAGTTGAGAGAGCAACACTGACATGTATGCACTACATGTCAGAGGTAAAACAGAGAGCTAGTGGGAAACAGCCATGCCGCACAGGGAGCTCAGCTCGGTGTCTGTGCTGACACAGAGCGTTGGTAGGTGGGGTGGGGAGGAGGCGCCAGAAGGCTCTACAAGCTACATACTTGTAGCTGATTCATGCTGATGTATAGCAGAAACCAACCCAGCATTGTAAAGCAATCGTCCTCCAATTAAAAATACATTTGAAAATGTAGGCAAATGCAAATACAATCGTGCGGATCATGTCAGCCGAGCGTTTTATGCCGCAGCCTTCAGTGGACTTGTACTGAGTGGCGTCCTGCCCACTTGTCCTGGTAACCAAATGTGAGCATTTCTGATATTGTTGGCAAGGCTCGTGGTACAGTTGGTGGTCATGGAAATAAATGATGTACGCTGGACGAGGCTGGGATTGTGTCCATGGTCTTATTCTCATAAACACAATGCGCTAACCAACTGTTGCTCATTCAAAGCCTTTTCAGATTTCCTTGCCCACCACGACAGACTTGGCGGGAGACCTGTTTTCACGCTTGGTTAAGTTGGTGAAAGTTGGCCGAGTCAGTGTCTCACCACTGACCTTAGCCTTACGGCTTTGCCCTGCCCCTGGCGGTCATCCTCAGTAAAAATATTCAGAGGCTCTTTTGTCATGGTCAGGCTGTTGGTCTATCCCTTATGAGGTAGTGTCTCCAAGGTCAGAATTAAACACATATGAAACTGAAAAGTACATCAGGTGGAATTCACATTGCAAAATCATCCTCTCGGTTAATAAATGTCTCCTGGAAGATTAACTCTGCTTTCTTTAGAAGCAAGGCAGAAATAGATTCTCTGTCTCTGTCACTGCTCTTTATACCATTTTAAAAAGCATAAACCGCTGCTTCGAGTCTCTCAGTTATAAAATACTTAATATAAACATATCAAAAGTTATAATATGTAAATATTATATATTTTTTTTCCTTCCACTTCAGGCACAGCTTATAGATTTCCAACCACATGGACGACCAGTTTTTGGTTAAAAAAAAATACATTACTATGAATGCAAATATTTGGAATGTTAAATGTGAGTGGCAATTAGATTCACTTTTAATGGCTCTACACCCGGGCGGAAGCTTCTTCTTGCCAGAGAATAACCTTCAAAAATGTCCATGACTCTCTAAGGGATATGGGGCCATCTGCCCATAAATACACCTATTATCCCTATTTAAAAATAAATACCCTAAATATTGCCTTGCCGCAACTCAAATCCTATCATTAGCAAGCAATCCTTGCAAAGAGGCATTTCATTAAATTAATACATGGGAGAAGGCATTCGGCATGTACTACACTTTAGGGAGGGAAAAAATAGATAAATGAGTGAGTGGGGAGGGATGTTTTGCATCCCATGGTACATATTCCAGCCTTTACCCCAATATGAAAACAACTTTTACCACTTGGCTGGTGAAAAACTGGACCTAGGTAAACACAGCCAGACCCTAAGCACTTGTGCTCAGCACACGGGTGGCAAACCCAAAACAAAACAAATAACGGCTGCCTGAGTTTTAAAGAAAGGCGGCACATTGACTAAATCAGGAAAATGATGTAAAATAAGAGGTACACGTAAGTAATAATTAAGCCTAATTATGTGAGGAAATAGATAACTGGCTATAAACAGGATTGCCATTTTGAAACAAAAATATGATCAGGTATCAATGAATCCTTTACCTGAATCTCCATTTTCAGATATTTCCAAGTATTTGTCAGCTGCATTGACTTTTTATTGTATGTTTCCCCTTATTTTTTTGCCAGTCCGTGGGTGGTTACTTTCAACATAAAATTTCAAGTTATGTGCTGGTAAACTTTTTTTTTTTTGCTAACGGTACTTCCATCATTTATTTCCCCAAAATTGCCTCTATTTTTTTTTCTTTCTGTGTGAGGCCCTGATTAGCTCGACTTTGTGTGCCAACAAATTGTCTTATCATTCCTCTTGTGATTCCTGATCAGTTAAAATTTTTTCTATACTCTGGCACATGCCTCCAAGTTATCTTTGCATCCTGCTAGATATTTTCAAGTACGGTTCATTTTTGTGTGCAAAAACTATTTTTTCCTTTCTTATTTCTTGCATTCTGTTCTTGCATATATACTCAATATATTATACGCTCTTATAAATTTAACTTGTAAATTGTGTATTTTTAAAGTTTTACTCTAATCTTGTATCCATTTCCATGGTTATTCTTCATCTTTTTTTTTTTTTTTTTTTTTTAAATCTCTCTCTGTGTTTTAGGTGTTTAGGCTTTCTTCCAGTGTCTGAAGAAAAGTGACTTTTCATTTATATTTAAGGATGAAGCATTCAGAAGCTGACTGGAAGTTCAAAGTTCTTGACAGGGACTTATCAGCTGGTGGGTTTCATTTTAAGATGACCAGCTGGTTGGTGTATTTAAAAATTTTAATACATGGAGAAGGCATTCGGCATGTACTACACTTTAGGAGGGAAAATAGATAAATGAGTGAGTGGGGAGGGATGTTTTGCATCCCATGGTACATATTCCAGCCTTTACCCCAATATGAAAACAACTTTTACCACTTGGCTGGTGAAAACTGGACCTAGGTAAACACAGCCAGACCCTAAGCACTTGTGCTCAGCACACGGGTGGCAAACCCAAAACAAAACAAATAACGGCTGCCTGAGTTTTAAAGAAAGGCGGCACATTGACTAAATCAGGAAAATGATGTAAAATAAGAGGTACACGTAAGTAATAATTAAGCCTAATTATGTGAGGAAATAGATAACTGGCTATAAACAGGATTGCCATTTTGAAACAAAAATATGATCAGGTATCAATGAATCCTTTACCTGAATCTCCATTTTCAGATATTTCCAAGTATTTGTCAGCTGCATTGACTTTTTATTGTATGTTTCCCCTTATTTTTTTGCCAGTCCGTGGGTGGTTACTTTCAACATAAAATTTCAAGTTATGTGCTGGTAAACTTTTTTTTTTTTGCTAACGGTACTTCCATCATTTATTTCCCCAAAATTGCCTCTATTTTTTTTTCTTTCTGTGTGAGGCCCTGATTAGCTCGACTTTGTGTGCCAACAAATTGTCTTATCATTCCTCTTGTGATTCCTGATCAGTTAAAATTTTTTCTATACTCTGGCACATGCCTCCAAGTTATCTTTGCATCCTGCTAGATATTTTCAAGTACGGTTCATTTTTGTGTGCAAAAACTATTTTTTCCTTTCTTATTTCTTGCATTCTGTTCTTGCATATATACTCAATATATTATACGCTCTTATAAATTTAACTTGTAAATTGTGTATTTTTAAAGTTTTACTCTAATCTTGTATCCATTTCCATGGTTATTCTTCATCTTTTTTTTTTTTTTTTTTTTTTAAATCTCTCTCTGTGTTTTAGGTGTTTAGGCTTTCTTCCAGTGTCTGAAGAAAAGTGACTTTTCATTTATATTTAAGGATGAAGCATTCAGAAGCTGACTGGAAGTTCAAAGTTCTTGACAGGGACTTATCAGCTGGTGGGTTTCATTTTAAGATGACCAGTGGACTTCTGCTGTACTGTTGTATGTAGTCTTGTCTGACTCTTCGCAACCCCATGGACTGCAGTCCACCAGGCTCCTCTGTCCGTGGGATTTCTCAGGCAAGAATACTGGAGTGAGTTGCCCTTTCCTTCTCCAGGGGACTTTCCTGACCCAGGGATCAAACCCGTGCCTCCTGCAATGCAGGTCATTTGTTTTCCTCTGATCCATCAGCAAAGCCCCTCTGCTGTAAAGTTGGGGACCCACCAAGTGTTGTCTCTTCCTCCCCCTCCTTCCTTCTCTGTCTCTCTCCCTCCTATCCACCTCTCTCTCTTTCTCTCTCTCCCTGAGTGTGTGTGGGGGGTAGAATGGAGCAGTTTCCTGGAAAGAATCAAAACCTTTCTCGTCTGTGTTTGCAGGTGCACAGTCCTTGATCACATATGTTTAAGAGTATAAGGGGGCTGAGAGTCTGATGATCTGATGCACAAATTTTCTCTAGACCTTCCTGTTTCAAGCTCATCACCTGTAACCGACCTTCCCCCTCGGCTGTCCCCACGGTCTCCAGCTCTCTGATGACTCTCTCTCTCATCAGAGTAGCTGGCTGCTTCTGATACATACCTATATCTAATTCTCCTGTTTTCACCCTCTTGCTCTCTTGTCGTCTTCTTGCTGCAGTGGCATGGCATGAGTTAGAGCGATCTTCTTCTGATGCAAATACCTCTATTTGGCATCTGCATTCCTGTTATTTTCCTAATCTACTGTCTGTGGAAAGCGCTCCTGATTTCTTGTTCATGGTGGATGTATGTATTAGTTACCTATTGCTGTATAACCAAGGACCCTAAACTCAGCTTATGAATGGTTCATATCTCACAGGCTCTGAGGCTCAGGAACCTGTGAGTGGCTTGTTTGGGTGGTCTAGCTTAGGGTCTCCCATGAAACTACTTTTATGCTTTCCTCTGAGGGCTGCCTTCATCTAAAGGCTCAAATAGGTTGAAAAATACATTCCAAGAACATTCATGTGGCTGATGACCACACTGACATTTATCTATAAGGCAAAACCCTGTGGGGGGGGAGCCAAGTCTTTTTTTTCCGGACTGGAAGTTCAAAGTCCAGGGACTTATCAGCTGGTGGGTTTCATTTTAAGATGACCAGTGGACTTCTGCTGTACTGTTGTATGTAGTCTTGTCTGACTCTTCGCAACCCCATGGACTGCAGTCCACCAGGCTCCTCTGTCCGTGGGATTTCTCAGGCAAGAATACTGGAGTGAGTTGCCCTTTCCTTCTCCAGGGGACTTTCCTGACCCAGGGATCAAACCCGTGCCTCCTGCAATGCAGGTCATTTGTTTTCCTCTGATCCATCAGCAAAGCCCCTCTGCTGTAAAGTTGGGGACCCACCAAGTGTTGTCTCTTCCTCCCCCTCCTTCCTTCTCTGTCTCTCTCCCTCCTATCCACCTCTCTCTCTTTCTCTCTCTCCCTGAGTGTGTGTGGGGGGTAGAATGGAGCAGTTTCCTGGAAAGAATCAAAACCTTTCTCGTCTGTGTTTGCAGGTGCACAGTCCTTGATCACATATGTTTAAGAGTATAAGGGGGCTGAGAGTCTGATGATCTGATGCACAAATTTTCTCTAGACCTTCCTGTTTCAAGCTCATCACCTGTAACCGACCTTCCCCCTCGGCTGTCCCCACGGTCTCCAGCTCTCTGATGACTCTCTCTCTCATCAGAGTAGCTGGCTGCTTCTGATACATACCTATATCTAATTCTCCTGTTTTCACCCTCTTGCTCTCTTGTCGTCTTCTTGCTGCAGTGGCATGGCATGAGTTAGAGCGATCTTCTTCTGATGCAAATACCTCTATTTGGCATCTGCATTCCTGTTATTTTCCTAATCTACTGTCTGTGGAAAGCGCTCCTGATTTCTTGTTCATGGTGGATGTATGTATTAGTTACCTATTGCTGTATAACCAAGGACCCTAAACTCAGCTTATGAATGGTTCATATCTCACAGGCTCTGAGGCTCAGGAACCTGTGAGTGGCTTGTTTGGGTGGTCTAGCTTAGGGTCTCCCATGAAACTACTTTTATGCTTTCCTCTGAGGGCTGCCTTCATCTAAAGGCTCAAATAGGTTGAAAAATACATTCCAAGAACATTCATGTGGCTGATGACCACACTGACATTTATCTATAAGGTCACAAAAGTCTCTCTGTTGGGTTGTTTGTCCGAATGAGAGATGTGAGAGAAGGACAGAGGAAGGAAGGGAGAGGGATGGTGAGAGAGAGGGAAGCAGTATTCTTTTCTAACACTAGTTCACAGGTGATAAACTTCACTTTTTATTTAAGAAGGCTCAGCACCAAAGAACTGATGCTTTTGAATTGTGGTACAAGAGAAGACTCATGAGAGTGTCTAAGACTGCAAGGAGGTCACCCTGAATGTTCATCAGAAGGACGGATGCTAAAGCTCCAACACTTTGGCCACCTGATGCAAAGAGCCGACTCACTGGAAAAGACCCTCCTGCTGGGAAAGACCGAAGGCAAACGGAGAAGGAGGGGAAGCAGAGAATAAGATGGTTAGATAGCATCCAATGAGATGGCTAGACAGAGCTCACACTCAGTGGATATGAATTTGAGAAAGCTCCAGGAGACGGTGGAGGGTAAAGGAGCCTGGCGTGCATGTGTAACCAAAAATAAACTGTAGTTTTTCTAAGCAGGAGATATTATTATTATTATCATTATCATAATTATTATGAGAGATATGGGAGGCGGGTCATCAGCTGCCACAATGCGTGGTTTTTAAATTGGGCCCATCTCCACAAAAGAGTCAGACATGCTTTCGCGACTAAACCACCACCACAATGGAAAAAATTCTTTTAAAAACCTTGAAATACCAAGCAGTCAAAAATATAACCAAATTTATTCCATGCCAATTGAATTACTCGCAGACATCTGACAGCTAGCTCCACAGCCTACCTGCTATCCTGAAACCCTGACTAATATAGATGAAATTCTACCTGTGATTTCTATTAAGATGCCGGGAAACTGAATTTTCTGGGACTTGCTGTTTTCTGCATTTTTATTCTCACAGGCTCTGAGGCTTGCTAACGGAAAACCGTTGTGAAAGTGGCTTGTTTGGGTGGTCTAGCTTAGGGTCTCCCATGAAACTACTTTTATGCTTTCCTCTGAGGGCTGCCTTCATCTAAAGGCTCAAATAGGTTGAAAAATACATTCCAAGAACATTCATGTGGCTGATGACCACACTGACATTTATCTATAAGGTCACAAAAGTCTCTCTGTTGGGTTGTTTGTCCGAATGAGAGATGTGAGAGAAGGACAGAGGAAGGAAGGGAGAGGGATGGTGAGAGAGAGGGAAGCAGTATTCTTTTCTAACACTAGTTCACAGGTGATAAACTTCACTTTTTATTTAAGAAGGCTCAGCACCAAAGAACTGATGCTTTTGAATTGTGGTACAAGAGAAGACTCATGAGAGTGTCTAAGACTGCAAGGAGGTCACCCTGAATGTTCATCAGAAGGACGGATGCTAAAGCTCCAACACTTTGGCCACCTGATGCAAAGAGCCGACTCACTGGAAAAGACCCTCCTGCTGGGAAAGACCGAAGGCAAACGGAGAAGGAGGGGAAGCAGAGAATAAGATGGTTAGATAGCATCCAATGAGATGGCTAGACAGAGCTCACACTCAGTGGATATGAATTTGAGAAAGCTCCAGGAGACGGTGGAGGGTAAAGGAGCCTGGCGTGCATGTGTAACCAAAAATAAACTGTAGTTTTTCTAAGCAGGAGATATTATTATTATTATCATTATCATAATTATTATGAGAGATATGGGAGGCGGGTCATCAGCTGCCACAATGCGTGGTTTTTAAATTGGGCCCATCTCCACAAAAGAGTCAGACATGCTTTCGCGACTAAACCACCACCACAATGGAAAAAATTCTTTTAAAAACCTTGAAATACCAAGCAGTCAAAAATATAACCAAATTTATTCCATGCCAATTGAATTACTCGCAGACATCTGACAGCTAGCTCCACAGCCTACCTGCTATCCTGAAACCCTGACTAATATAGATGAAATTCTACCTGTGATTTCTATTAAAGGAATGCCGGGCATTTAAACTGAATTTTCTGGGACTTGCTGTTTTCTGCATTTTTTACTTTTTATGTTGTTAAGAAGAAAGCTTTGGCCAGAGGCAGTGGTCCAGCATGAGAACCTGATCTATGATTTTCTCAGTGGTATGAAGAGAATATGTTCTTAATAACACAAACATTGCAAATTGATTGAGTAAGTCAGCCTTTTTTAAGGTTGGAACTAAGAATAATAGGAGATATAGTATTTGATGAAACCCATTTGTAACCATTTTGCTGTTAGCAGTGGATGGGTGACTAATGTAATAAATGCAGAATCTATCTTGGTTTTTATCCAGTCTTCCCACAATGACAACTGCTAGGGTCTCAAACTATCAGCCCTTACACCTTCAGCTTTCAGGCATCACATTTCCATTGATTTTCAAGAAAAATCACATTCGGTCTGTGATTCTGGCCAGCACAATACCTACAGTGGTATTTTACAGTGGATTTTTTTTGACTATTTTATCCTACAGATGAAGAGATACATTTATAGAGAAAGTAACAGACCAACCTAGTTATTAGTGAGACGGATTTATGTGGTTGTCATGGGAGACTTTACATGTGTTTACAATATTGACATCTATGACTGCATGATTCTCCCTGCATCTTTGAAAGCTAAAAACACATATGTATTTGGTTCATTTCCACCCAACTTTATTATCATGCATTGTCATTGTTGTTGAGTCGCTAAGTCATGTGTGACTCTTTGCAACCTCATGGCCTGTAGCCCTCCAGGCTCCTCCGTACGTGGGATTCTCCAGGCAAGAACACTGGAGTGGGTTGCCTTTTCTTTCCCCAGGGGATCTTCCCAGCCCAGGGATTGAACCTGTATCTCCCTACTGCAGGTAAGGATTCTTACCACCAAACCACTGGGTAAGCCCCATCCATGATTGTTATTATACTACTGCTCTTAATAAAATCGCAATTCATTCCAAACTATATAACATTTATAGATACAGACACATGCTTTATATACACAGGGGTGTTACATCAATATAAATATCGACCTATGTGAAATAGATACCAATAAGTCACTGGCTTATCTAGCCATAGAGAACTTATCCAGGTTTATAAAGGATGCCTTTCTTCCTGGTAATTCCTAATGGCCCCAGTTGCTCATGACTCACTAATAGGATGACTTAAATAGTTTCAAGAAAAAGGAAAACACCGCCTAGAATAAAGAAATTCTCTCTCAGCTTTAAATTTCAAACTATAGTTTTAGCAATGTCAGTAGGCTGAAAATGCTGACGACTTGTAAGAAAACAGATCTTGAAAGAGCAAAACATATTTTAGGTACTCTACACACATCAAGAGCAAAAGTTTGTGTTGTCTTGCCTTTATGTTATCGACTTCAGGGGCCTTTTAAACAGATTATTAGAGCTTGAGATCAAATCTTTGGTGGAGGACTTCAAAATATATTGAGAAACAGTATATCGACCCTTTGCCATTCTTAAATAATGCTGATAAAACAGCCCCACCAACACACTAAACCATTTCCATTTTAACTAAATTCCTGTAAGAATTAGCCTGCCCCATTTCTTCTCTTTTTCTGTTTTACATTCAGTCTTCACTGATAAATTGTTGAAAGCAAATTAGTCATGTGGATCACCTGCAGCAGCGTATCAGAGGGGGACACCTCTTTCAGGTAGGTCCTCACAGGAAGAGAGGATCCATTCAAAAAGATTAGGAGAAATATTATTGCCAGATAACATGGCAGTTCTACTTCTAATTTTTGTGAGGAATCTCTCTACTGTTTTCCACAAGTTTACATTCACACCAGTTGTGCATGAAGGCCCCTTTTCTCCACGGTCTGAGCAACACTGCTGCAGGAATTCCACTTCCGGATGTGTCTCCAAAAGAAGTGACATTGATACCTCAGAGAGACACCTGCACCCCCATGTTCACTGCAGCATTATTCACATCAGTCAAGACAGGGAAACAATTTGTGTTCATCCATGAATAATGGAAAAGAAAGTATGCAGTGTATACACAATGAATACTATTCAGTCATTAAAAATAAGGCAATCATGCCATCTCCAACAAGGACTACCTTGCAGGACATTATGCTACATGAAACCAACCAGACAAAGACAAATACTATGTGAGTGCACTTACATGTAGAATCTAAAAATGTCAAGTTTTAGATGTTTAAACAGTGATTGCCAGGGGCTTAGAGGTGGAGTGAAGGAAGTAGGGAAAATATTGGTCAAAGGTCCAAACTTTCAGTTATAAAATGGATAAGTTCAGAGACTTTCCTAGTGGTCCAGTGGTTAAAACTTCATCTTCCAATGCAGGGAGTGTGGGTTTGTTCTCTGTTTATGGAGCTAAGGACCCACATGCCTCTTGGCCAAAAATCCAAAACGTAAAACAGAAGTAATATTATAACAAACTCAATAAAGACTTTTAAAATGGTGTACATTTTAAAACTCTTTTAAAAATACACAAGTTCTAGAACTCTAATGTATGCCATGGTGACCATAGCTAATGATACTGTATTATATACTTGAAATTTGCTAAGAGCGTAGATCTTACTTGTTTTCATCTCACACAAAATGGATAGCTATATGAGCTGATGGATGTGTTAATCTTCTTGATTGTGGTAATCATTTCACAATAGATACATACATCACACCATCATGTTGTACACCTTTGCTGTTGTTTACTCATGAAGTCATTTCCGATTCTTGTGCAACCCCATGGACCATAGCCCACCCGGCTTCTCTGCCCATGGGATTTCTCAGGCAACAATACTGGAGTGGGTTGCCATTTCCTTCTCCAAGGGATCTTCCCAACCCATGGGTCGAACCCAGGTCTCTTAATTTTTTTTGGCGGGGTTGGGGGTGGGGCACTTCTATTGATCTTTCATTTATTTATCTTTGTTCTTTGGCCCGTGTGGGCCTCCCATCATAGTGGCCTTTCTCCTCCCAGAGCACCAGCTCTGGGCGCATGCGCTCCAGAGCTCCGGCTCGGTAGTTGGACACGTCGGTCCAGCCACTCCATGGCACGCGGGATCCTCCCAGGCCAGGGATCAAACCAGAGCCCCTTGCACTGCAAGGCAGTGTCCTTACCCACTGAACCACCAGGGAAGCCTGAACCCAGATCTCTTGCATCGACAGGCAGATTCTTTACCACTAAGCCACCTTGGAAGCCTGTTGTACACCTTAGATATATAGAAGTTTCATTTGCTGTTATACCTCAACAAAGGTAGAAAGAAAAGGAGCATTTGTTTACAGATCAGGTGGGAAGAGGGGCAGGGGCTGTTGAGGGATGCTGAGACACCCATGGATGAGAGACACTAAGCAGTGGCTCCCATCTCCAAGCTCAAGAGGGCAAAGCGAGAGAAGGCATTGCCTGTATCTGGTAAGAACTATAGCCCCAGTAGGGGGGGCACACCCCAGGAGCTCTGACCTTAGGTTGGGGGATGTATATGTGTATATATATCACCAATATTGAAGCCCCGTTGAAAAGAATCAGAGAAATAAACACGCCTGTCTGTTTTTCCATCTTTATCCTCCTGTCAGTACTGTCCATTGACCAGACCCAACCCGAAGTTAAAGATCCAAGGAGTGCAGGCAAAGCCACACTACCAGATGGGCGCCGGGGCCGAAGGAGGTAAGGGCAGAGCAAGGAGTCTAGTCGCAGAAAGAAGCTCCAGCACAGCAACTGGATTCTGGGTGTGGAAAATTCCTTCCTATTTTAAGAGTAAGAGCAACTGAGAATGGCTCATTCGCAAAGCCAGAAATAGACGACTCATTGAGTAATTTCTAGGACATGACTGCATCCATTCGGACTGGGATGTGCTACTTGGTATTTTGTTTTGTGGCCTTTTAATGGATGGGTGTATCTCAGAAGGCTCTTATAAATTGCCTTTGGTCTGGGTGGTCAATGAAACGTCTAACCAGAGGTTGGCAGTATTTAGTTTTTTTTCATGGTCGAACCCAGGTCTCTTAATTTTTTGGCGGGGTTGGGGGTGGGGCACTTCTATTGATCTTTCATTTATTTATCTTTGTTCTTTGGCCCGTGTGGGCCTCCCATCATAGTGGCCTTTCTCCTCCCAGAGCACCAGCTCTGGGCGCATGCGCTCCAGAGCTCCGGCTCGGTAGTTGGACACGTCGGTCCAGCCACTCCATGGCACGCGGGATCCTCCCAGGCCAGGGATCAAACCAGAGCCCCTTGCACTGCAAGGCAGTGTCCTTACCCACTGAACCACCAGGGAAGCCTGAACCCAGATCTCTTGCATCGACAGGCAGATTCTTTACCACTAAGCCACCTTGGAAGCCTGTTGTACACCTTAGATATATAGAAGTTTCATTTGCTGTTATACCTCAACAAAGGTAGAAAGAAAAGGAGCATTTGTTTACAGATCAGGTGGGAAGAGGGGCAGGGGCTGTTGAGGGATGCTGAGACACCCATGGATGAGAGACACTAAGCAGTGGCTCCCATCTCCAAGCTCAAGAGGGCAAAGCGAGAGAAGGCATTGCCTGTATCTGGTAAGAACTATAGCCCCAGTAGGGGGGGCACACCCCAGGAGCTCTGACCTTAGGTTGGGGGATGTATATGTGTATATATATCACCAATATTGAAGCCCCGTTGAAAAGAATCAGAGAAATAAACACGCCTGTCTGTTTTTCCATCTTTATCCTCCTGTCAGTACTGTCCATTGACCAGACCCAACCCGAGTTAAAGATCCAAGGAGTGCAGGCAAAGCCACACTACCAGATGGGCGCCGGGGCCGAAGGAGGTAAGGGCAGAGCAAGGAGTCTAGTCGCAGAAAGAAGCTCCAGCACAGCAACTGGATTCTGGGTGTGGAAAATTCCTTCCTATTTTAAGAGTAAGAGCAACTGAGAATGGCTCATTCGCAAAGCCAGAAATAGACGACTCATTGAGTAATTTCTAGGACATGACTGCATCCATTCGGACTGGGATGTGCTACTTGGTATTTTGTTTTGTGGCCTTTTAATGGATGGGTGTATCTCAGAAGGCTCTTATAAATTGCCTTTGGTCTGGGTGGTCAATGAAACGTCTAACCAGAGGTTGGCAGTATTAGTTTCTGGAAGATGGACAGATTTTTAAATTATGTTCATTCCAACAAAGGTTCAAATGTGTTTTCTGGATTTATCAGTGTGTCTTCAAAAACACAAACATGCTAACAGAATGTCAATGTTATCCCCTCCAACTATTTAATTAGTATTTACAAGTCAATGGAAGCATCATATTTGACTACAAGCATTTATCAGCATGCATATTTTTGTTTATTCACCATTGTACTTCTATAGTCGTCTATAAGGTAACATTAATGTCATTAGGAAAATAACAGAATTCAACATCATGTTAGTATAAGTTACATTTAAAGAATAAGGATTGCACATATCTATGCCTTATTTGTGGTTAAGGCAGTTTTATTGCCTAAATAAAGGAAAAATTTAATAGTTCCAAAAGACATACTAAAAGTAAATTAATTTTCTGAATGATATAATGTACCAAATAGTTTCTGGGACAGTCCTTTTATTAGGGGAAAAAAAAAAAAAAAAAAAACAACTCAGAGTGCTCAAGTACCATAGAATAGTGGTTAGATAGCACACAAAGCAATTATAGGTTAAGTGTGTCAAACCATTATTTCACAAATACATTACAAATTCTGCTTTGACTTCTTTAAGAAACATGTCCTGGTTGTTGTTATTGTTTACTCACTCAGTTATGTCCCACTGTTTCTGCAGCCACATGCATTGTAGCCCGCCCAGGCTCCTCTGTCCATGGGATTTCCCAGGCAGGAATGCTGGAGTGGGTTGCCATTTCCTTCTCCAGATCTTCCAGACCCAGAGAACGAACTCACGTTTCCTGCATTGACAGGTGGATTCTTTACCACCAAGCCGCCTGGGGAGCCCAGGGACATGTCTAACATCTTTCTTATAGACCAAGCAGTGTTACAGCAAATATTTATATTGCTGATACTTGGAGGTATGTAATTCGAGCCATACAATGTTTGGATGTATGTAGTAACAAAACTGGCTACATGAATAGGTTCCAATATAATTTTATCATTCCCTAAGAATCTTTCTGAGCAGTTTGGTAGCTAAATTATCAGAATGTTGGGCTGCCTGGTGGCATTCAGTAGTAAGAGTCTATGGAATTCTGGATCATTCCTATTTCTTCTATTTCAAAGTTCCTCAGTCTATTTTATGTTCTGGAGTTCTAACTTCTATACACAGGTAAAGATAAAGCCTTCCAAATCCTTGTGTTATGTAACTGTTCTGTGCCACAATTTAGACAGTAAGAGATGATGCCCACACAAGTCACTTGCATGTGTCTACTAGTGATTTCTCTTCATGATTTCAAACATTTTAATGTCTTTTCTGTGAGAGAGTTAACTCAACACTGAGTCTCTACTAAAATATAATATCTATGACAGTTTTGAAAACTATGTGAATTCCACAGAGGTTTGTTTAAAATCCTATAAAAATAATTGCCTCTTATTAAAGACATTGAAGGAGTTTGGCTGTTTGAGCCGAGATGAAGTAAGGGAGCTGAAATTCTGTAATAGGGTGAGGATTCAATTAAACGTTATCTCAAACTAACAGAGTCTGGCAACTTCTCGTTTCTTTCTGAGAATTCTGTCTGTGGCATTGCTGCGATTAGGCCAAATAGATGTCCTTCGCAATAATGTCACGATGGTGCTGTGACAGATGGCGTGCCACTGGGACCAGCGCAATGTCTGGGAAGGAACATGAAATTTCAACTCTGTCTGCCTGTGCCTACCAAGGCAGAGGCCTCAATGGTCTTTATTTTTCCTCTTTCTGTCTTTTTTTTTAACATATGCTGCAGTCATCCAGGTCAGGGGTTGGCAAACCTTTCTGTAACGCATCAGACTGTAAATATTTTTGACTTTGTGGCCAGATGGTCCCTTTGCAGCCAGCACAAAGCATCTGCCTGAAGAGCAAAAGCTGCCATTGATGATCCATAAACAAATGAGTTGCACTGTTTCTCAATAAAACTTTATAAAAATAGGACAAGATAAAAATGCCCTGGAGACTGTAGTTTGCCAGTTGTTGGTGCCTGATCACCCTTTTCGAAAGTGTTGAGAATACAGAGAACTGGACATGAATAGGTTCAAATTTTCATTCCCTAAGAATCTTTCTGAGCAGTTTGGTAGCTAAATTATCAGAATGTTGGGCTGCCTGGTGGCATTCAGTAGTAAGAGTCTATGGAATTCTGGATCATTCCTATTTCTTCTATTTCAAAGTTCCTCAGTCTATTTTATGTTCTGGAGTTCTAACTTCTATACACAGGTAAAGATAAAGCCTTCCAAATCCTTGTGTTATGTAACTGTTCTGTGCCACAATTTAGACAGTAAGAGATGATGCCCACACAAGTCACTTGCATGTGTCTACTAGTGATTTCTCTTCATGATTTCAAACATTTTAATGTCTTTTCTGTGAGAGAGTTAACTCAACACTGAGTCTCTACTAAAATATAATATCTATGACAGTTTTGAAAACTATGTGAATTCCACAGAGGTTTGTTTAAAATCCTATAAAAATAATTGCCTCTTATTAAAGACATTGAAGGAGTTTGGCTGTTTGAGCCGAGATGAAGTAAGGGAGCTGAAATTCTGTAATAGGGTGAGGATTCAATTAAACGTTATCTCAAACTAACAGAGTCTGGCAACTTCTCGTTTCTTTCTGAGAATTCTGTCTGTGGCATTGCTGCGATTAGGCCAAATAGATGTCCTTCGCAATAATGTCACGATGGTGCTGTGACAGATGGCGTGCCACTGGGACCAGCGCAATGTCTGGGAAGGAACATGAAATTTCAACTCTGTCTGCCTGTGCCTACCAAGGCAGAGGCCTCAATGGTCTTTATTTTTCCTCTTTCTGTCTTTTTTTTTTTTAACATATGCTGCAGTCATCCAGGTCAGGGGTTGGCAAACCTTTCTGTAACGCATCAGACTGTAAATATTTTTGACTTTGTGGCCAGATGGTCCCTTTGCAGCCAGCACAAAGCATCTGCCTGAAGAGCAAAAGCTGCCATTGATGATCCATAAACAAATGAGTTGCACTGTTTCTCAATAAAACTTTATAAAAATAGGACAAGATAAAAATGCCCTGGAGACTGTAGTTTGCCAGTTGTTGGTGCCTGATCACCCTTTTCGAAAGTGTTGAGAATACAGAGAACCAGCTTTTTTGTAGAGTTAAAAACTTCTCTTAACTGTCTTTGAAAACTAGAATAGGTTATGACCATGTGCTTGTGCTAAGCCCATTCAATCACGTGCAACTCTTTGCAATCCTATGGGCTGTAGCTCTCCAGGCTCCTCTGTTCATGGGATTCTCCAGACAAGAATGCTGGAGTGGGTTGCCATGCCCTCCTCCAGGGGATCTTCCCAGCCCAGGTATTCTACCTGCATCTGTCTCCCGCACTGGGAGGCAGGTTCATGACCACTAGTGCCACCCGAGAAGCCCCAGATTATGACTATATGGATGCATATAAGCTCTTAGAAAGAGGTGTGAAAAGGTTTTCCATTTGTAAAGAAATAAATTTTCACAAAGCTTTCCGACTGTATCTATGTGTGCTTCTGCTCAGTTTCACCAACATCGTACACGTTTTCATCATCTCCTGGTAGTGTCTGGGTGTCTCGCGTCTTAATCACCTGTCCTTATATTGTTTTGGACCCACTCTCAAAACCCCATCCTGTTTGCATTGTAGCAAAATAAGAAGACATTTTAATTTAGGACCATTTAGGGTTTTATATTTGGCCTTCAGAGAGATGTACAAGTGTTTGCAACAATGCATGTTCATGGTGTCTCAATATGAGAAACAATTTGCTTTTATGCTAGGTTTGATCTTTTCAGATAGGCCTATTTGTCATGTATTTGTAAAGAGAACAGAAATGAAAAAGCTCAGTTCAGCTAACAATAAATTTTATCACCTGTGCTATCTGCTGGGTGTGTCTGAAACGTGATGCTCTTATTTGTAAGATGTGGATAACAAATTACTTTTATTAAGTGTAAGTGAATTTTGCATGTAAAGAGCTTAGAAAAGTTATTTGCATGCAGTCTGTTAAATAAATAGCTGTTAATATATTTAATTGGGCTTCCCTGGTGGCTCAGTGGTAAAGAATCTGTCTGCAGTGCAGGAGAAGTGGGTTCAGTCCTTGGGTTAGGAAGATGCCCTGGAGGAGGAAACGGCATCTCACTCTAGTGTTCTTGCCTGGGAAATCCCGTGGACAGAGGAGCCTGGTGGGCTACAGTCCCTGAGGTCACAAGAGTTGGCCATGACTTCACAACTACCAAGGTGCTTAACCTCCACCACTACAAGATATAGACCATTAGCTGAAGAAAGATGGACAGATCATCTGATGACATCTCCACATGATGTCATTTCATTTTGTGATTAGAAAAAATATAAAGGGAGAAATGTATGGCATTAAACCCCTAGAGAATCGAATTCAGGAGAAGTCATGTCATGATCAATCATAAGCAAAATTAGGGACAGAAGTTAGGGAAAAGACTTTTAAGTATGAGCAGGTAACTGGTTCATGGCAGAACATATTATGGGAAAAGATGGTTTAAGCCTTTCTTTGACTAACACGTCTATTAACTTAGAAAGTCAGCTGAAATGAAGGCTTTGCGTTTCTCAAGTGTTCTCACAGTAAACAGCTCTTCACTTATAGGAACACCTTCCTCAGCTTGAGGACTCTGCCTCATCACCATCCACAGAAATACACAGAGGCAGGTGACTCAGTGCCTTTCTCAGCGTCATATGTGAATCACTACCCTCTTTACTGGGGCGGGCAAGCCACACCATGTTTTGGATAAAGTTTGGGCAGTGGCTGTCTGTGCCACGGAGTGTCCCATTCACAATTTTGACAAGGAATTTCCTCCAGGGTTACTGGCTTGTTTGGTTCTAATGCATTGCAGTTTACCGCTTTTGTTTTGGTTTGGTTTTTTTTTTTTTTTTTGGCATTTAGGTATTGTAGGTAATTTTGAGCTGGAGCGTCTTGAAACCATTTGACGGTAGAAGAAAATTGCTTGGAGCACTATGAAAATATCATTGAGACCATGTGGCTTTTTCTAAACTCTTTTGCACAGTATTCTCTTTCCCAATCATTTCCAGCTGTGTCTAGCCACTAAGAGTACCTTCACAGCCCAACCTTTGAGAAAAAAAAAGAGTCGTGAAGTGCCATTTTTCGTTTATTTGCTTGAGGGGCGTCGAATGTTGGACAGACATGGATTCAGCTCTATGCAAGGTTATCACCAGCCCTTCTCCAGGAACTGTATACCTCCCTAGTTTTTCCCGATTTTATATTTCTGACAAGAGTAGGAAGTAAAACTAGGAATATGTCTTCATTCTTACCCCACTCATGGGCTTTTGTAAATATAGATGTGGATGAAAAAACAGAGAAGCTTTGTAAAAATGAAAATCCATAGTTAAATAAAGTATGTCAGCCTCCTGTTTGTATCCTTGCTTTTCCAAGTAACTAACTGCATCAAGCAACCCAGGAGCTGCGTAAGGAACGGATTGCCTTCCTGTCAGACTTAATGTAAATCTGTTCATCAGTCATTTGTGTTATCTGCCATTCTGTTGACTTCCTTGAGAAGTCTTCTAAAACTCAGACCATCTAACCTGTTTCGTAGGGCACCACACTATTCTACCCTCCCTACTGGAACTGGCCAAACACAACCTTCATCCAGTACAACTGTGATACATGGAACATCGTCCAGGAGGCAGATGAAACGTTCAAATACCAAGAATACAGAAGAGCGGCCTATTCCCAGGGTTGGTGTGGAGAGTATTTAAGAGCTGGTAGAGTGTAGGCAATAGCCAATCAGAAACAGACACTCTGTCCAATCTACATGGATCCCAGCCACCACTATCAGCTTGGCAGGTGCTTCCCAGCTGCCAGGCAGTCTTGCTGGTTCCCACAGGAGGTCCGCAGCTGCTCTTAGCCCAAGGAGATCAGCAAAGGACAGAGAATATGTAATACTGTACCTTCTCTGGGACTTGATTTTGTCAACATCTCACACTTCATTTAATGCTATTTTGCCTAAATATATGAAAGTGTTCCCATAAAACCAAGACCTTTTAAGGTCTTAATTGTAAGAAGAATCCGTGATAAAGGGTACCACGTAATATTCCAAAGGGAAAAGAGGCTCCCTGTTCCAGACACGCAGTGGGTTCAGATATTTAGAGAAAGACTGGGGTGGAGGGAATCTTTAAAATCAGCTTCAGGTGGAGTTACATCTTCAAGGTGAGGTCCTTTTGTTTAAAGCAATACAGGCATGCTCAGTCACCTCCAGCTCTTAGTGGTCATGTCCAGCATTAAGCAATACCATGGACTGGAGCCCACAAGTCTTCTCTGTCCATGGGATTTCCCAGGCAAGAATACTGGAATGAGTTGCTATTTCCTTCTCCAGGGGATCTTCTCAACCCAGGGATCAAACTTACATTGTGTTGGCAGGCGGCTTCTTTACCACTTGAGCCCACTTGGGAGGCAATACAAAGCTATAAACTTTAAAGGTTAAGGATGCATTCCGAAGAGACTCACAGATCATTTTAAAATGATTGACCCTGGGCTTCCCTGGTGGTCCAGTGGGTGAAGAGTCTGCCTTGCAGTACGACGGGCACCAGTTCGATCCCTGGCCAGGGAATATCCCATGTGCTGTGGAGCGGCTGGGCTAGTGTGTCCAATTAGGAGCCCTCACTCTGGAGCGCGTGGGCCCAGAGGCAGAGCTCTGCAGCGAGAGAGGCCACTACAATGGGAGGCCCACACAGGCCAAAGAGTAAATATGGGTGAAAATAAATGAATAAAATAAGATAAAATAAATGATCAACCTTTCTGCCCAGCTCTGCTAGTGAAAATAATAGTGGTCTATCCACATTAAAAAAAAAATGGCTGCATTAAGTACATGAGTGCATGCATGCATGGTATTTATTTTTACACACTTGTGAGTAAAGCCTGTACATAATTCTGTATGTTATTTCTCTAAATTTAGTCTCAGTTCTAACAGAAAATTCTATATGATGCAGAAAATAGCATTCATCCCTGATGATAAATTTAGTAACCAAAAGTTGGCAGAATATTAGTAGATGCTAGAAATCCTTGCTCTCTGGCAACCACTAAAAGCATGTTCTCCGTTAAAAACACTTGAACAAGGTTTAAATTTGGTAGATTATTTATAAAATGAGAGCTTTCCAGACATTCCTCCCTGACGGCCGAGGGGAACGGGCATATCTTCCACCGTCCGTGTCCTTGGAGATGTATGATGTGCCATCAGCGCACCTCTCAGGTGCAAGCCGCACTGGGAAAGCATGAGCACATCTTCATTCAAGTTGGACACGCCGCAGCTCACAGGCACGTGGCCCACGCACGTGCTCTTTTGCTTCCACATCTCACAGATCTTATTCAGTGTCGGCACTGAGTCAGAGGATCCTGATGCTGCTTGAATAAAGACAGCTTTGCCCCATCTTCTAGAAGCACCTACTCTAGCCTGCACGCATGCTCCGTTGTGGCCAACTCTTTGCAACCCCCTGGATGGTAGGCCATCAGGCTCCTCTGTCCACGGAATTTTCCAGCCAAGAATCCTGGAGTGGGTTGCCATTTCCTCCTCCAGAGGATCTTCTCCAACCCACACCTCTTGTGTCTCCTGTACTGGCACAGACTCTTTCCAACGGCACCGCCGGTGAAGCCTCTGATTACAATAAGTATATATTTATGCTCACAGACGTAGACTAATCTTCTATATAATAGGTATGCATAGTATAGATCACACCCATATATGTGTCCAATTCGAATACACAGTTGCTGCTGTAGCATTATAACTCAGAACTTACATCATGCAAAGGGATTTGAAAGCAATCACATTATCCACATGGAACAAGTCCATTTGTTCCATTTTATTTCAGAGCTCCTGACTGTTTAAAAGAAAATTAAACACTGCAAAAATTGCTGTCAAATACTCCAGAGGGGCCTGATTCTTTTCTCTTTGGGGTTATGCTGCACAATTTCAACAAGCACTTTTCAGAAAATGCGCAGAGCGGAAACTTTGAACTGGGTGGAAGACAGACACAGAATATCTCAAGCACTCTAATTGTTTTTCTGGGAAATTTAGTAATTACAGAGAAGTTCTGTTTATTTTAATAGCTTCTTATCACCACATGCAACTCACTTAATGACCACATTTTCTCAAGAGGCCTCCATGACATCATCGCGTAGCCCCAGTGCTTCCTGATACTTTAGAAATTCTGTCCCAGCCAATTTTCAGCATTGCCGAGGACTGTGGGTTCCTGGAGAAGTCTCACCATGCTCCCTTATCTACACACATGTAGATACATGTACTACAGATACACAATATCCAGCATTTAAAAACATGTCACTTAGTGGATAACATGAAGCAAACATTATGTTTTCTGTATTGTTGTTGTTTAGTCATGGAGTCATGTCTGACTCTTTGCAACCCTGTGGACTGTAGCCCATCAGACTCCTCTGTCTGTTGGATTTCCCAGGCAAGGATATTAGAGTACGTTGCCATTTCCACCTCCAAAGGAGTCTTTCCAACTCAGAGATCCAACTCACATCTCCTGCCACTGCAGGCAGATTCTTTACCTCTGAGCCACCAGGAAAGTCCATGTTTTCTATGTATATTTATGATTTGAAATGCAGTGGTGCAGTGGGGTGAATTTTGGTCTTGTTTGAAATCACTGTTAGATCTGGAAAGCCTGAGAGGTTCCCTCTCCAGAGTAGCTGATAGGAACGATGAAAACCCTCCTAAAAATGACATCAAGCTAAAGACATCACACTGTTCTTAGCAAAAGTTGGACATGAAACAAGTCGACCATAATTCAAGAAGATACATACACCCCTATGCTCACAGAAGCAGTATTTACAACAGCCAAGACATGGAAACAACCTAAATTTCCATCAACAGAGGGATGGATAAAGAAGATGTGGTGTGTATATGCAATAGACTACTACTCGACCATAAAAAAAGAATGAAATAATGCCATTTGTAGCAGCACAGATGAACCTGGAGATGACCATACTAAGTGAAGTAAGTCAGATAGGGAAAAGACAAATATGTGATACCACTCATGTGTGGACACTAAAAAATTAATGTGAACAAATTCATTTATAAAACAGAAACAGACCTGCAGACTTTGAAAATAAACTTTAAGATGACCAAAGGTGGAGATGAGGGATAAATCAGGAATTTGGGATGAACAACTTCACACAAGAGACAGTCAGCAAGGACCTACCATATAACCCAGGAAGTTCTACTCAATAATCTGTAATAACCAGTATGGAAAAAGAATCTGAAAAAGAACAGACATATGTAAATGTGTAACTGAATTACTTTGCTGTATATCTGAAACCAAACAGCACTGTAAATTGACTATCATATATAATAAAAATTAAGAGAAAAAAAGAGTCTCCTTAGAGAATGAATGAATAGGGAAGAAGAGATTGAATGAAGTCACTGAATCCATGAATGCATGTCTACCTGAATAGATGTTGATTTATCACATGATCTGAACAGGGAAGATAGACAAACTCGGAATCTCAGGAAGCACCCTGCATCAGACCTTTTCTAAGTAATGATCTGTCATCTTCCTCTGGAGGCATTTTCACCAGCTATTCTTGCCATTCAAACCTGATCCCAAGAGAATGATATCTGTTACAGTTGACTCTTGGCATGAGGATGGATGGATGAGAGGCCTGAGGCATGGAGAATGGAGAAACATTTTCACTCCACTTACATCACAGGACACATTCAGCCACTTATTCTTTGACTTGGAAAGAATATCCCTAGATTCCCTTTAAGAAGATGAAAACTGCTCTGTGAAAAGCAGATGACAACTTCCTGTCCACCAGAGATCTCCACTCGCTGGTGCCTCTAGCTGGGCTTTACCTTCCTACTTGCCTGCCCATCTGCATTCTTCCTAAAAGGACGAGGTGATGGACTCAGGACCCCTTGCACTGAGAGGTCCTTTGAGGTGGCGACGGAGGAACTCTGACCCCAGGGCACAAGGTACAGCCCAGCCTTAGTGACTTTCTCATTTCCACCGAGAGCACGGGCCCGCTTGCGACGGGAATATCAAGTGTTGCCACGGCCGCAGCAGCTGCGATCCATTATTTCCAGTGGCAGTGGAAATCCATTGAGAGATCTCCCGGGAGATTGTGCAAAATGCGGTGGTGGGTTGGATATTAACCCTTGCCACCGCTGGAGCTAAGACTTCCGGCCAAGACTGAATTTTACTGGTCAGCAGCTGCCAAGTTTGAGAAAAAAACCAGACTTCGGCCCAGGCAAGCTCAATTCTGAGATGGAAAGCCAGGGCCTTCTAACGCAAGGCGAGGCCCCTTAGAAGCCCTTTGTCTGCCTTTGACAGCTTCACACCCCACCGTGTCTGTTTCTTAGGAGTCTAGAAAGCTTTCTAGGAGGGGAAGCCCTCTGATGAGGAATGCAGCACAACTCTGACCAACCAAATGCCTTTTTTTCTTTCACAGTTCAATAGGTACTTTAAAAAAAAAAAAATGGACACACAAAAACTATATTACATTACCAGGCACACTTACATTATATTCAGTATTTCTACAGCTTTTTTTTTTTTTTCTAAATTGGCCTCTTTTATTGGTCTTTCATTTATTTATTTTCATCCACCTTTGTTCTTTGGCCTGTGTAGGCCTCCTATTGCAGTGGCCTCTCTCATTGCAGAACATGCCCTTCAGAGCGCTGGCTCGTAACTGGACACACCAATCCAGCCGCTCCACAGCACGTGGGATCTTCCCGGGCAGGGATCAAACCAGTGCCCCTTCCACTGCAAGGCAGACTCTTTACCCACTGGACCACCAGGGAAACCCTACAACTTTTTTTTTTTTTTTTGCTTTTCCTTAATTTGTAATATCTCTTTGGGTTCCTACCTATTGCACTATGATGTTTGAGGCTGGATAATGATTTGCTGTCAACTACAAGGGTTACTCCATTTCTTCTAAGGGGTTCTTGCCCACAGTAGTAGATATGACGGTCATTGGAATTAAATTCACCCATTCCTCTCCTTTTTAGGTCGCTGATTCCTAAGATGTCAGTGTTCATTCTCACTATTTCCTGCTTGACCTTGTCTAATTGACTTTGACTCACGGACCTAATGTTCTAGGTTCCTTTGCAATATTGCTCTTACAGCATCAGACTTGACTTTTACCTCCAGACCTATCCACAGCTCAGCATCATGTTTACGTTGGCCCAGCCTCTTCCTTCTGTCTGGAGCTATTTGCAATTACCCGCCCCTCTTCTCCAGTAGCATGTTGGATACTTTCTGACCTGGAGGACTCATCTTCCAGTGTTGTGTCTTTTAGGTGTTTCGTGCTGTCCAAGGAGTTCTTGTGGCAAGAATATTGGAGTTGTTTGCCTTTCCCTCCTCCAGTGGGTGACGTTTTGTCGAGGCCCCTTAGAAGCCCTTTGTCTGCCTTTGACAGCTTCACACCCCACCGTGTCTGTTTCTTAGGAGTCTAGAAAGCTTTCTAGGAGGGGAAGCCCTCTGATGAGGAATGCAGCACAACTCTGACCAACCAAATGCCTTTTTTTCTTTCACAGTTCAATAGGTACTTTAAAAAAAAAAAAAATGGACACACAAAAACTATATTACATTACCAGGCACACTTACATTATATTCAGTATTTCTACAGCTTTTTTTTTTTTTTCTAAATTGGCCTCTTTTATTGGTCTTTCATTTATTTATTTTCATCCACCTTTGTTCTTTGGCCTGTGTAGGCCTCCTATTGCAGTGGCCTCTCTCATTGCAGAACATGCCCTTCAGAGCGCTGGCTCGTAACTGGACACACCAATCCAGCCGCTCCACAGCACGTGGGATCTTCCCGGGCAGGGATCAAACCAGTGCCCCTTCCACTGCAAGGCAGACTCTTTACCCACTGGACCACCAGGGAAACCCTACAACTTTTTTTTTTTTTTTTGCTTTTCCTTAATTTGTAATATCTCTTTGGGTTCCTACCTATTGCACTATGATGTTTGAGGCTGGATAATGATTTGCTGTCAACTACAAGGGTTACTCCATTTCTTCTAAGGGGTTCTTGCCCACAGTAGTAGATATGACGGTCATTGGAATTAAATTCACCCATTCCTCTCCTTTTTAGGTCGCTGATTCCTAAGATGTCAGTGTTCATTCTCACTATTTCCTGCTTGACCTTGTCTAATTGACTTTGACTCACGGACCTAATGTTCTAGGTTCCTTTGCAATATTGCTCTTACAGCATCAGACTTGACTTTTACCTCCAGACCTATCCACAGCTCAGCATCATGTTTACGTTGGCCCAGCCTCTTCCTTCTGTCTGGAGCTATTTGCAATTACCCGCCCCTCTTCTCCAGTAGCATGTTGGATACTTTCTGACCTGGAGGACTCATCTTCCAGTGTTGTGTCTTTTAGGTGTTTCGTGCTGTCCAAGGAGTTCTTGTGGCAAGAATATTGGAGTTGTTTGCCTTTCCCTCCTCCAGTGGGTGACGTTTTGTCCCCTGACTCCATGGTCCATAGCTTCGTTGAGTTACATAAGCCATTTCGCCATGGCAAGGTCACCCTGGGCATGTAGGAAACCTTCCAGCATCATTAATTTCCACCCATGAGATGCTCATGGTACCCTTCCGCCAGCTATGACAACCAAACATGTCTCTAGAAAGCGCCGGTTGTCATCTGGGAGCAAAATCATCCCAGGCTGAGAATCACTGGTTTAAAAGAAATGCATTGAGGGAAAGAGCATAATACATTTCTTTTAAAAGTTTGGAAACAATACCCTCAGCACCTCAGGTATTCTTCTCTTGGGGTCTGTTAATGGCTCTCTGGCCACAAATCCTGAACTGTTCTGATTTCCGCCCAGTCTTCACTCTGTCCACATTCTCCCTTTGAATGGACTTCAGAGAGAAGCCACCTCAGCCCCTTCCCTTGCCTGTGGACTGCTGAAGTCTTCAGATGGTTCCCAGCTTGGCTTTTCACTGTCACCAAGAAGTAATACCTCTAACTTGGGCTCCCCAGATGGCGCTGGTGGTAAAGAACCTGCATGCCAGTACAATAGACATAAGAGACTTGGGTTTGATCCCTGGTTAAAGATCCCCCAGAGGAAGGCATGGCAACTCACTCCAGTATTCTCGCTGGAGAATCCCATGGAGGGAGCTGCAAAGAATCAGATGTGACTAAGAAAGCACCTTAGAAAGGCGCAGTCTAACTTAACTCCCAGCTGAGAGCTAACTCCGTCTCAGCCTCAGACTGTCTCTTGTGCTCTGCGGTCCAGGGATGAAGCACCAGGTGGGAGCAAATGGAGAGCATGGATTATCCAGGAATTGCCCTTAAATTGCTATCCTATCCTCACAGAACAGAAGCAGAATGAAGCCATTCCAGGCATCTGGCCTACCCTGCAGTCAGAAGCAGAAGAGCTGACTCCCTATCCTTGTCCATCAGCAAAGCATACACTATTTTTTTTTTAAACATGCTTGGCACCAATTTTATTCATAAAACATTAGGAAAACAAGTATTTTGAGTTAAATCCTAGCTAATTGCTTCTCTGAAAAATAGTATTTCTCCCTTTGTAGAGAGGTTTCATCTGAGATACTTAATGCAATTAATGGGTAGTAAGAAATAAAACTCTCTTATCCAATGATAATGAATGACAACTCCGATCTCTCTGTGGAAGAGGGAAGAATGGAGACTGACAATCCTGATCTGGGGAAAATTCACCTTGGCTCCAGCCCTCCGTTTGTCTCCATGCATGGATTATCCTTCCAGCTGAAGTCACTCCTACCAGCTGGCCTTGTTTCTACTCAGTTTTCGATTGAGCTTGCTCTTGGACTAGAGGGCCAGAAACTGCTTTTCTCAAAGATCCTGTATTCCCACAAGAACAGAACATTGTTAAACAGCAATTTCAGCTGAAAGTTAACAAGGTTTTAAGGTAGTTAAAAACCTGTGAAAGCCTGACTCCCAGTGTGAAACACAAAACCTGTGAAATTCAAATATGCAGGAACGCTTTCATTGACTCAGGGCTGTGATTAAGGCTGAAAATGTTTTCTTTGTTTAAAAAAGAAATCCATAGGCCAGAGTGTAAAGAAATGCAAGATTCTGAAAGTAGTTATTTATTTTTCTCAGGCTAATTATGAGATGAAAACAGTTCAGTGTGTGTAGAGTCGGCTGTTTTCATTTGTATACCTTCTCTATGTACCCTTTGTATGTCTCTATGTGTGTGTGTGTGCACATATACATGTGTATATATGCATGTATATTATACTTATATATAATATATTTATATATTAAGACTTCAGTAGGTTAAACAAACATATCACCTGGTGGTAGAGAGAGTGAAGTATACATCAAATAATAGGATTCCATCCTTCTCTGGCTATGGCACTATGGTCTAGCAACTGTATCAACATTGGGACAATATTTCAGCCCGTTCGAAGTTTTCTCATATATAATGTTTGAATACGAATGCCGTAATGTGTTCTACCTACTCTTGCAGTCATCAAAAGGCCTTTTAAAACACCAAGGTATGTAAAACAGATTTTTATAGAGATATATAGCTAGATACACTAAGAGTTTACAGAGCTTCAAGGGCCAGTACTATTTGAAATGGATTCTGTACTAATTCTATATGTGTGCCAAATAGGCAGTTAGTTTACAAGCCGTGCAAAACTTTTATATCAACATGTTAACATGAATCAGCATACAGCTGTTTGGAAATTAGGGTTTAAGGGTGGGGGGTGAGGTAGGACACAAGTTTCTCCTGCTCCAGAAGAGGACTCTTACTATTTCATGTTCCATCTGGGTCAAAGTTTTCAGTTCTGTGTTGTTATTTAGTCTCTAAGTCATCTCCAGTGATCGAATCCATGTCTCTGGCATTGGCAGGTGGCTTCTTTACCACTCTGCCACCTGGGAAGCCCAAGTTTTGTGTACCTAGCCTTTAAATGTCATTACGCAAAGTATAACTCTGAATGAGCTAATGGAGTACCCAGGTTATCATTTGAGTTTTGTAGAGTAGCAGAAAAAATATATCAGCAAATACTTTTCTATACCTGAATGTGGACTATTGACAAAAACAGTATTTGGGGCTTCCCCTGGTGGTCCAGTGGGTAAGGACACCACCTTGCAGTGCAAGGGGCACCGGTTCCATCCCTGGCCTGGGAAGATCCCACATGCCGCAGAGCAGCTGGACTGATGTGTCCAATTACCGAGCCGGAGCTCTGGAGCGCATGCGCCCAGAGCCGGTGCTCTGTGACAACAGAGGCCACCGCGATGGGAGGCCCACACGGGCCAAAGAACAAAGATGGATGAAAATAGAGAAATGAAAGACGGATAGAAGTGGCCCGCCCATCCCCCTCCCTCTCCACCCCAACCGCCCCCCAAAAAGATAAATAAATAAATAAAAATTTTAAAAAACCAGTATTTGTTCTCTATCATCTTAATAAAAGATCAATAGTTTTATTACACACAAAAGCATTTGTCCGTGAAAATATATTTTAATTTTATCCCTATATATTGCTTTCTAAAGTGAGAGGCACCAATTTTTCTTTATTCATGTTGTTTAGCTATCATTAAAACACTTCTCTCCTACTCGAAACACGGAGTCAAGAGTCTTTATCTTTCATCACAGGTATGAAAACAGATTTTTATAGAGATATATAGCTAGATACACTAAGAGTTTACAGAGCTTCAAGGGCCAGTACTATTTGAAATGGATTCTGTACTAATTCTATATGTGTGCCAAATAGGCAGTTAGTTTACAAGCCGTGCAAAACTTTTATATCAACATGTTAACATGAATCAGCATACAGCTGTTTGGAAATTAGGGTTTAAGGGTGGGGGGTGAGGTAGGACACAAGTTTCTCCTGCTCCAGAAGAGGACTCTTACTATTTCATGTTCCATCTGGGTCAAAGTTTTCAGTTCTGTGTTGTTATTTAGTCTCTAAGTCATCTCCAGTGATCGAATCCATGTCTCTGGCATTGGCAGGTGGCTTCTTTACCACTCTGCCACCTGGGAAGCCCAAGTTTTGTGTACCTAGCCTTTAAATGTCATTACGCAAAGTATAACTCTGAATGAGCTAATGGAGTACCCAGGTTATCATTTGAGTTTTGTAGAGTAGCAGAAAAAATATATCAGCAAATACTTTTCTATACCTGAATGTGGACTATTGACAAAAACAGTATTTGGGGCTTCCCCTGGTGGTCCAGTGGGTAAGGACACCACCTTGCAGTGCAAGGGGCACCGGTTCCATCCCTGGCCTGGGAAGATCCCACATGCCGCAGAGCAGCTGGACTGATGTGTCCAATTACCGAGCCGGAGCTCTGGCGCGCATGCGCCCAGAGCCGGTGCTCTGTGACAACAGAGGCCACCGCGATGGGAGGCCCACACGGGCCAAAGAACAAAGACGGATGAAAATAGAGAAATGAAAGACGGATAGAAGTGGCCCGCCCATCCCCCTCCCTCTCCACCCCAACCGCCCCCCAAAAAGATAAATAAATAAATAAAAATTTTAAAAAACCAGTATTTGTTCTCTATCATCTTAATAAAAGATCAATAGTTTTATTACACACAAAAGCATTTGTCCGTGAAAATATATTTTAATTTTATCCCTATATATTGCTTTCTAAAGTGAGAGGCACCAATTTTTCTTTATTCATGTTGTTTAGCTATCATTAAAACACTTCTCTCCTACTCGAAACACGGAGTCAAGAGTCTTTATCTTTCATAGCACCTCGATTGCAGTTACTGTTTATTCAGGCTTGTGAGGATTCTAACTTAAAAGACAACAGAACTTTCAAATCCAAAGACTTTGAATATAACAGAATCCTTTTGACTTGGAATCAACTGTCAATTTCTGGACTATAAAAGTGTTAGATAAATCAGTGATCTATAAGGAAAATTACATTAATTATTGTAAATCAGTATGATGTAACAGTTTATAGCCTTTAAATATATATATATATATATATATATATATATATATATATATATACACACACACACATTTATATATACTGACCACATTCCATGACTTATATATATTTTTCCCACATTGTGTGGCTTGCGAGGTCCTTAGTCAATCCAAGGATTGAACCCAGGCCATCCACAATGAAAGCGTGGAGTCCTAACCACTGGACCACCAGTAAGTCCCAGTTCATAGCCATTTAAACTCAGACAGTGATTCAACCAAGTCCTATGGTATAGCCCATGGAGCTATATTCAATATCTTGCAATAACCTGTAATAGGAAAGAATCTGAAAAAGTACAGGTTTATAGTAAATGTGTTAACTGAATCACTTTGCTGTATACCTAAAACTAACGCAACATCATAAATCATCTCTAATTCAATCAAGAAAATGCCAGTAGTTCCAAAAAAACTGTACAGAGATAAACTAAAGACCTGGGAAAGTTTTCAAAAGCATGTAAGGCAAATTACAAAATTCTATAACTGGTATCGCCCAGAGCCGGTGCTCTTAAAGATAAGGAAAGAAAACTGAAAATAGAGAAATGAAAGACGGATAGAAGTGGCCCATCCCTCCCTCTCCACCCCAACCGCCCCCCAAAAAGATAAATAAATAAATAAAAATTTTAAAAAACCAGTATTTGTTCTCTATCATCTTAATAAAAGATCAATAGTTTTATTACACACAAAAGCATTTGTCCGTGAAAATATATTTTAATTTTATCCCTATATATTGCTTTCTAAAGTGAGAGGCACCAATTTTTCTTTATTCATGTTGTTTAGCTATCATTAAAACACTTCTCTCCTACTCGAAACACGGAGTCAAGAGTCTTTATCTTTCATAGCACCTCGATTGCAGTTACTGTTTATTCAGGCTTGTGAGGATTCTAACTTAAAAGACAACAGAACTTTCAAATCCAAAGACTTTGAATATAACAGAATCCTTTTGACTTGGAATCAACTGTCAATTTCTGGACTATAAAAGTGTTAGATAAATCAGTGATCTATAAGGAAAATTACATTAATTATTGTAAATCAGTATGATGTAACAGTTTATAGCCTTTAAATATATATATATATATATATATATATATATATATATATACACACACACACACATTTATATATACTGACCACATCCCATGACTTATATATATTTTTCCCACATTGTGTGGCTTTATGAGGTCCTTAGTCAATCCAAGGATTGAACCCAGGCCATCCACAATGAAAGCGTGGAGTCCTAACCACTGGACCACCAGTAAGTCCCAGTTCATAGCCATTTAAACTCAGACAGTGATTCAACCAAGTCCTATGGTATAGCCCATGGAGCTATATTCAATATCTTGCAATAACCTGTAATAGGAAAGAATCTGAAAAAGTACAGGTTTATAGTAAATGTGTTAACTGAATCACTTTGCTGTATACCTAAAACTAACGCAACATCATAAATCATCTCTAATTCAATCAAGAAAATGCCAGTAGTTCCAAAAAAACTGTACAGAGATAAACTAAAGACCTGGGAAAGTTTTCAAAAGCATGTAAGGCAAATTACAAAATTCTATAACTGGTATGTTCCAGTGTTATTAACTACATATGTGTATTACGTGTGTAGACATGCAAATATGTATCTACACACACACTCACATGAAAAAGGTGAAAGGGTTAGTCGCTCAGTCACGTCTGACTCTTTGTGATCCTATGGACGACAGCCTGCCAGACTCCCCTGTTCATGGGATTCTCCCGGCCAGAATCCTGGAGTGGGTCACCATTCCCTTCTCTAGGGGACCTTCCTGACTTCGGGATCAAACTCAGGTCTCCTGCCTTGCTGGAGGATTCTTAACCATCTGAGCCACCAGGAAGGCCTACATGTACATACGTACTATACTCCTACTATATGTAAAATACATATCTTGATACATTTGAAAGATATATATTGACATACATGAATGTATACCTAGTTCGTGGGCACACATATGGGAAAAAAAAAAGATGGCTCCAAGTAGATATCTGGGAGCTAAATGTATGGGTCATTTTAAACTGATTTTATATTGTATTTATATATTCTAAATTCTGTGTGATCAATGATTCTTATTTCACAATTGGAAAATAGAGTTTTCAGTAAAATGCTATAATCTTAAAAAATTATGAAGAAAAAGATTTAATTAGAACATTAAGAAAATAGAGATTTGAGGTGTTAATTCTAGAACAGATTCAAGTATGAAAGTAAGACATATGGTTCCGCCTACATGTGTTTTCAAGTATTTAAGTGAAAACTCAATTTGAAAACAAAAAAGGACACACACAAAAAGGATTCTGGCAAATGAAGAGAATAAAGAGGACAAAATATTAAAATGCTCCTTCAAATCAGAGGTTTTGGTATCTCATGTTTTCCCAAAGAGTTTAATTTATTTTACAGATCTCCAAGGCATGACAATAAGATTTCATTTTCTGCTATAATGGATGTATTTTATTCAAAGATCAAGGACTTTAAGGTATATGAAGACACAAACATGTCAGATTATGATGTCTATATCTATTTAGATGTGGTAAAATATTTGCATTTTTATACACAGTTCATTGGCAAAAATAATTAGATTGTTTCTACTTTTTAAAATTGTGTAAACATAAAAGCATACAGGTGTCATTTTAAAATATTGATTAAAAAAAATCCAAAGGTGTTTCTTTGAATTCTAGAGATACTGAACACAAACCATCTCATTTGAAAGACTTCTGTTTGCTAACTAGCTTTTTGTTTAAGTGTATTTTTTTATAGGATTAATATTTAGGGGTTAAATTGCAAGATCCATGGGAATATTGCCTTTAATGGTCTCTGATTTTTTTTTTTAATCATTAATGAATCCAAAGAGGAGAGGTGGGAGGAGGGGCCACATATGGTGTCAATACACTTTAATTAGTGCAATAAGCCCTCTTTTCCTGAGGTAGCTGTGTTACTTCGACTGGATCTCCTGCCTTGCTGGAGGATTCTTAACCATCTGAGCCACCAGGAAGGCCTACATGTACATACGTACTATACTCCTACTATATGTAAAATACATATCTTGATACATTTGAAAGATATATATTGACATACATGAATGTATACCTAGTTCGTGGGCACACATATGGGAAAAAAAAAAGATGGCTCCAAGTAGATATCTGGGAGCTAAATGTATGGGTCATTTTAAACTGATTTTATATTGTATTTATATATTCTAAATTCTGTGTGATCAATGATTCTTATTTCACAATTGGAAAATAGAGTTTTCAGTAAAATGCTATAATCTTAAAAAATTATGAAGAAAAAGATTTAATTAGAACATTAAGAAAATAGAGATTTGAGGTGTTAATTCTAGAACAGATTCAAGTATGAAAGTAAGACATATGGTTCCGCCTACATGTGTTTTCAAGTATTTAAGTGAAAACTCAATTTGAAAACAAAAAAGGACACACACAAAAAGGATTCTGGCAAATGAAGAGAATAAAGAGGACAAAATATTAAAATGCTCCTTCAAATCAGAGGTTTTGGTATCTCATGTTTTCCCAAAGAGTTTAATTTATTTTACAGATCTCCAAGGCATGACAATAAGATTTCATTTTCTGCTATAATGGATGTATTTTATTCAAAGATCAAGGACTTTAAGGTATATGAAGACACAAACATGTCAGATTATGATGTCTATATCTATTTAGATGTGGTAAAATATTTGCATTTTTATACACAGTTCATTGGCAAAAATAATTAGATTGTTTCTACTTTTTAAAATTGTGTAAACATAAAAGCATACAGGTGTCATTTTAAAATATTGATTAAAAAAAATCCAAAGGTGTTTCTTTGAATTCTAGAGATACTGAACACAAACCATCTCATTTGAAAGACTTCTGTTTGCTAACTAGCTTTTTGTTTAAGTGTATTTTTTTATAGGATTAATATTTAGGGGTTAAATTGCAAGATCCATGGGAATATTGCCTTTAATGGTCTCTGATTTTTTTTTTTAATCATTAATGAATCCAAAGAGGAGAGGTGGGAGGAGGGGCCACATATGGTGTCAATACACTTTAATTAGTGCAATAAGCCCTCTTTTCCTGAGGTAGCTGTGTTAAGACACATTTCTCCTGAGACATCTACCTTCTGGGGAATCTAGCTTTGGGGGGCATCATCACGTTCGCCCGCGGGGTTCCACTGCCCTCTGTCGGATGACGCCGGAAGTTCAGCCAGATTCCCATGGAAGACCAGAAATTGGGGTTCAGTTTCTTAGATTAGGGCATTCTTAGTTTTCTTAATATAAATCTTCTAAGCATAAGATATTTTGAAAAATTATTGAGTTCAGGGCTTATGAATTTCCTAACAGGCAACGTTATTCAAAGACCTATCTTTATATCTTGACAATCAGCTTAGATTGTTTTATCTTTTTATGGGTAAATAATATTTATAAAAGGTCTGGCCTGCTAGGAATGAAATTATTTTCAAAACTGCCTTGTAAATAGGAAAAATGTCCCCTTTTTCTCTCTATCTGGAGCCAACAGAAAATATGATAATTTAGAAAAACTAATTGCAGTACCATAGTATTTTTTTTTAATTTAACAAACATAGATGGGATTATTTGGAAAATTAAAATTTATTAAAATCTGCAATTCATTTTTGAGTGGCTTTCGATGATAAATTTCCCAACATTGACCCTTATTCCATGGAGGACCTCTGGAGACGAATGCCTTTGATCTGAGGAGCAGATGGTGTTCTGCATGCTTCTAGTACAAATCCTCCACAAATACACAGCAAGAAGTGACCTGGAAAAGTCACCTCGTAGAGGAGGAAAGAAGTGGCCAGAGGTGGACACAAAAGGGCTCAGAGCTATCTGGATGGAAGCATTGTTACTGATTGGATGTCAGTTTTTAATTCGTTGGATGGTGCCTTTCAGCCAAAATCTGAAAATCTCTCCTCCCTTTCCAACATCTGGTTTAGCCATTCCTTGAGAGACAAAACAGCCCTTTCTCTCTCATCCCATCTATTAAAATGTACCTAGACTCTGAGACAGAAATGAATGACCGTGTCAGAACTGAATAGTTCCTCTCCAGTATTCTGCTAGAAATAAGTCTAATGTCCAAAAACCAAAATATTACAGTGGGACAATCTTCGACAGTACAATTGATGGAAAATTAACTTGGTTTCCTGCTATATCCCATGAAGTCATTTGTCACATCAAAATACATGAAATATTGTAATCAGTTCAATTTATTTTTTTTATTTAAAGAACAAAATAAGAATTGAAGCCCCCATATTTGATCCTGTCATGGCTGTTAAATATTTTAATTTATAATAAATTATTTAAATCATTTTGCTGTCAAGTATGTTCAAACAGCCCTTACCATATTAAATATGAAGGGGACCTGAGCTTGGATTTATTTATAATGCTTAAAGACTGCAAAAGAAGTTTAACAGTTTATGATGATCCTTGCGTTTTAATTATAAAGACTTCTTTAAAAGCTTAGTATATGCCTCTTTATCAGTGCAAAATGTCCTAAAATAATTCAGTCTCTGTAAGTAATATGAAATCTTTATCTGAAGAGCCAGTTACATAGACAGTGAAACGCTTTTATTCCCCCACTTAACCAAAATACAACAAAGAAGAAAAAAATGAGAAGAGTAAAAATATATTGACCTCTATATGTTGTTTGTGGACTTGAAGCTGTACATGAGTGCAATTGACATATCATGTACGAGTGCCACCACTGTTCCAGGAAAAAGATACTGATGTGTTTAGTTTCAAAAAAAGCCAACCACAAAATTATGAATCATACCATGTATGGAATCTCTAAGAGCAGATGCCTTTCTTATATATGGATAATGAAGTCAGTATGTACAATACAATATTACTGAAATATTGTCAATCATATTATATAAGTTGTAAAAATGTACAACCTCATGTGTGATTTTAAATATTTGTGATTTTATAAGGATTCATAGCTACTCCAAAACTGGTGGAATCTATTGAAATATAAAAATACTATTGTTCAAAAGTGTGTGAGATCAAAATTCATGAATATTCTGAAAATCTTTTAAAATACTTTTAAAAATTGTTCAAAAAAGTTTTTGTGAGATCAAAATGTACCTAGACTCTGAGACAGAAATGAATGACCGTGTCAGAACTGAATAGTTCCTCTCCAGTATTCTGCTAGAAATAAGTCTAATGTCCAAAAACCAAAATATTACAGTGGGACAATCTTCGACAGTACAATTGATGGAAAATTAACTTGGTTTCCTGCTATATCCCATGAAGTCATTTGTCACATCAAAATACATGAAATATTGTAATCAGTTCAATTTATTTTTTTTATTTAAAGAACAAAATAAGAATTGAAGCCCCCATATTTGATCCTGTCATGGCTGTTAAATATTTTAATTTATAATAAATTATTTAAATCATTTTGCTGTCAAGTATGTTCAAACAGCCCTTACCATATTAAATATGAAGGGGACCTGAGCTTGGATTTATTTATAATGCTTAAAGACTGCAAAAGAAGTTTAACAGTTTATGATGATCCTTGCGTTTTAATTATAAAGACTTCTTTAAAAGCTTAGTATATGCCTCTTTATCAGTGCAAAATGTCCTAAAATAATTCAGTCTCTGTAAGTAATATGAAATCTTTATCTGAAGAGCCAGTTACATAGACAGTGAAACGCTTTTATTCCCCCACTTAACCAAAATACAACAAAGAAGAAAAAAATGAGAAGAGTAAAAATATATTGACCTCTATATGTTGTTTGTGGACTTGAAGCTGTACATGAGTGCAATTGACATATCATGTACGAGTGCCACCACTGTTCCAGGAAAAAGATACTGATGTGTTTAGTTTCAAAAAAAGCCAACCACAAAATTATGAATCATACCATGTATGGAATCTCTAAGAGCAGATGCCTTTCTTATATATGGATAATGAAGTCAGTATGTACAATACAATATTACTGAAATATTGTCAATCATATTATATAAGTTGTAAAAATGTACAACCTCATGTGTGATTTTAAATATTTGTGATTTTATAAGGATTCATAGCTACTCCAAAACTGGTGGAATCTATTGAAATATAAAAATACTATTGTTCAAAAGTGTGTGAGATCAAAATTCATGAATATTCTGAAAATCTTTTTATGACATCTACTTAAATCCCCTTTGTTTAAACATCCAACTGGCTGTCAAATGGAAAAGCACAGTATTTGCTATCTGTTATAAAAGAGAGTAAGAGAAAGGCCATTAAGAAAAGGCTTCCATGATCTCTAATACTCATTAAAGAAAGATGAGTCATCATATCTTTTTTTCTACGATCCAGAAACTGTCTTTGGGCGAGTGGTTTTTTCCTACATGTAACATAGTCACTGATGAACTATACCATGCATTCTAGCTGTGTGGCAAGACTTCACAGCCTGCGGAAGAGCAGGGATGCCTGCGTGCCTAGCTTTCCACCCCCTGGTAGGACACCGGTTCGTGTAACAAAGAATTCCTAAGATATTTACAGCCAGGTTAGAATGTAAAAGTTTTTCACTTTCTCATTCTCCTATTCTAGAGATCTGTCTAAACAGTATACTAAACTTCATCCTAGTGCTGAAGACACTTGATAATAACGCGTTGTCTACAATACTGCTGATCTATTCCTTTTAAGAGTTGTAAGATATAAAAATAGAGGGCTGCCAGTTCCTGCAAAAACTGGGGAATTTCTGTGTTGGGTTGTCCCTTAAGCTGATCTGGGTCATTTTCTTTCTAGAACTCTTTGTCCGTCTTGGCCTTGGGAGTACATGAATTATCAGCATCACAACTACATTAATGGTATCTAGGTTCATGCTATTTCCAGATAAACTGAACCCAAACAGAAGAGCTTCCCTGGTAGCTCAGCAGTTAAGAATCTGCCTACAGCTCAGGAGACACTCGTTCAATCCCTGGCTTGGGATGATGCCCTGGAAAAGGAAATAGCAACCCACTCCAGTGTTCTTGCCTGGAGAATCCCATGGACAGAGGAGCCTGGCAGGCTACAGTCCGTGGGGTTGCAAGATTCAGACACAATTTAGCAACTAAATCATCAACCAGATAATGAGAACACAGTACTAAAAATCCTCTTTATTTCAGTCAAACAAGATGATGGATTTTCTAGAGCTTGCTGAAACCAGTTCTTTCAAGTCTACTGTATTCCAGACACTGCATTTGGGCCTTTGTAAGCATCATCTCATGATCTTGTTACCAGTTCAGCAAGTCATTACCATTAGCTCCATTTCAGGCTTAAGAAGCTGAGATTTCAACGGAGGAGGTGACTTGCGCGGGGAAATACAGCCGTTTTCAGATGCAGCCTTTTCCTACCACAACCTCCTTCCTGCCCTGGTCTGCCTCTATTTTCCCACTTTCTTCTCCCCTCCCTTTCAAAAAGCCTCATGCAATATTTTACAGAGGGGCTTCCCTGGTGGTCCAGTGGGTAAGGACACCACCTTGCAGTACAAGGGGCGCCGGTTCAATCCCTGGCCTGGGAAGATCCCACGTGCCGTGGAGCGGCTGGACCGATGTGTCCCATCACCAAGCTGGAGCTCTGGAGCGCATGCGCGCAGAGCCGGTGCTCTGCGACGACAGAGGCCACCGCGATGGGAGGCCCACATGGGCCAAAGAACAAAGATGGATGAAAATAGACAAATGAAAGACCCACAGAAGTGGCCCGCCAGCTCCCCTCCCTCCTACCCCACCCCCACCAAAACAAATAAATAAATAAATCTTTAAAAAAAAAATTTTTTATGGAGCAAAAGCTGACACCTTTAAGAGACCACTTATACCCCTTAACATCACCCTGAATCATGAAACATTTCTAGATACTGAGTGTAAGTGAATGATGTTGACTACCCCATGTTTTCCTTTGAGCTACTTGAAGCCACTAGGGAAATCATGACATGTTTCCCAGTTTTTCTTAGAGCCCTGGGTGTGGGGAAGTGGTGGACCCAGAAATCTGATGTAAACTGTGTAAAATGCCCAGGCTTCCCAGGTGCCTCAGCAGGTAAAGAACCTGCCTTCAATGCAGGAGATACAGCGGATACCGGTTTCATCCCCGGGTCAGGAAGCTCCCCTGAGGAAACGGCAACCCACTCCAGTATTCCTGCCTGGAGAATCCCATGGATGGAGGAGACGACTGGGCTACAGTCCATAGGGTCTCACGGAGTCGGACACAAAACAGCACATCTTCTCCATAGTGATTTGGAGACAATTCTTTAGTTTCCTGTTTCTAGGACATCATCTTTTGCTTTTGGGGGGTCCCTGGTAAGCTGCTGTTTCCTGTCTGAGAAATAAAACAATTCTCCATTAAGAACAGTGGTGACTGGGGTTTACTGAAGGATCCAGGGCCTTTTTTTCCATCCCGGAGATGGCCTCCGCTCTCTGATGGCTTCTCCGGAGGCAGAGATGGAGGACAATGCATTTCTAATTTTAAAACACATACTATTTAAATAGTTAAATCTGTATATCATGTATTTCTAACTGCCCATAGCAACAGACTATGACTTTACAAACTTTAGTTTTTAAAATGGGTCATTATTTGAAAGGGAAGACAACTTTGTTGGTGGGTTATTCAAACAACAAGTGTACCCAGACACACACGAGCTGGGTGTAGCTCTTCGCACTGTTTGCACCTGGCTCTTTTCACATGAGCTATAGGGAAGAGCCTTAACAGAATTACTTAAGCTAAAAAAGCATTTATTATAAAATGTCTTCTTGACATAAAATATCTATGTCCCTGGAGGTCCAGTGGTTAAGACTTTGCCTTCCAAATGCAAGATGGCCCGCCAGCTCCCCTCCCTCCTACCCCACCCCCACCAAAACAAATAAATAAATAAATCTTTAAAAAAAAAATTTTTTATGGAGCAAAAGCTGACACCTTTAAGAGACCACTTATACCCCTTAACATCACCCTGAATCATGAAACATTTCTAGATACTGAGTGTAAGTGAATGATGTTGACTACCCCATGTTTTCCTTTGAGCTACTTGAAGCCACTAGGGAAATCATGACATGTTTCCCAGTTTTTCTTAGAGCCCTGGGTGTGGGGAAGTGGTGGACCCAGAAATCTGATGTAAACTGTGTAAAATGCCCAGGCTTCCCAGGTGCCTCAGCAGGTAAAGAACCTGCCTTCAATGCAGGAGATACAGCGGATACCGGTTTCATCCCCGGGTCAGGAAGCTCCCCTGAGGAAACGGCAACCCACTCCAGTATTCCTGCCTGGAGAATCCCATGGATGGAGGAGACGACTGGGCTACAGTCCATAGGGTCTCACGGAGTCGGACACAAAACAGCACATCTTCTCCATAGTGATTTGGAGACAATTCTTTAGTTTCCTGTTTCTAGGACATCATCTTTTGCTTTTGGGGGGTCCCTGGTAAGCTGCTGTTTCCTGTCTGAGAAATAAAACAATTCTCCATTAAGAACAGTGGTGACTGGGGTTTACTGAAGGATCCAGGGCCTTTTTTTCCATCCCGGAGATGGCCTCCGCTCTCTGATGGCTTCTCCGGAGGCAGAGATGGAGGACAATGCATTTCTAATTTTAAAACACATACTATTTAAATAGTTAAATCTGTATATCATGTATTTCTAACTGCCCATAGCAACAGACTATGACTTTACAAACTTTAGTTTTTAAAATGGGTCATTATTTGAAAGGGAAGACAACTTTGTTGGTGGGTTATTCAAACAACAAGTGTACCCAGACACACACGAGCTGGGTGTAGCTCTTCGCACTGTTTGCACCTGGCTCTTTTCACATGAGCTATAGGGAAGAGCCTTAACAGAATTACTTAAGCTAAAAAAGCATTTATTATAAAATGTCTTCTTGACATAAAATATCTATGTCCCTGGAGGTCCAGTGGTTAAGACTTTGCCTTCCAATAGGGGATGCAAGTTGGATCCCTTATCAGGGAGCTAAAATCCCACCTTCCTTGCACCCACAAAAAAAACACCACCACCCAGAAGCAATATTAAAACACACACACACACACACACACACACACACACACACAAAAGCTTAATCTAATTTTACTATCAATTGTCAGTGAAACACATGTATTGCTAGTACACTTTTAGGGCAAATATAATTATATCAGGGCCTAATGTTAATTTTTGTCTAATTCCAATGTTGACAGACTTGATCGTTTCCTTGGGAAATTTCTTATAAATTTATATCATTGATAATAAGCAGGAAATGGAAATAAGCACAAAGAGCTGAATGATCCATCAATCTTTACAAACAGGAGAGATGATTACTTTCAGAAAAGCTCTCCTACGGTGTTCACAACTTATATATCATATTCTATGATTGGTAGCTCAGAAGTAGCACATGTAAACAAGACCTAGTAGATTATATGGAAGACAAAATCTTTGAGATGCTTCTGTGAACTCTCAGGGAGATTAGCAAGGACTGTCAACTCCAAGGACTATATGCTTCATCGAAACTAGCTAACTTATGTCCCCAGGATTGCTCAGCATACTTTCATAATTATAAAGAAAGATTTTCAAATAAAGGGATCTCCCTTTCTACATGGTTTGCATGGTTTTATTGTGTTTGTTTTGTATTTTCCTGGCACATGGATTAAATTATCAGGGTGAAGAGGAAATGAAGATGGAAGAATCCAATAATGCTCTTCAGTGAAGAGCATTTAAAATTCAGAAACCATCTACAATTAATTTCTAACTGCCCATAGCAACAGACTATGACTTTACAAACTTTAGTTTTTAAAATGGGTCATTATTTGAAAGGGAAGACAACTTTGTTGGTGGGTTATTCAAACAACAAGTGTACCCAGACACACACGAGCTGGGTGTAGCTCTTCGCACTGTTTGCACCTGGCTCTTTTCACATGAGCTATAGGGAAGAGCCTTAACAGAATTACTTAAGCTAAAAAAGCATTTATTATAAAATGTCTTCTTGACATAAAATATCTATGTCCCTGGAGGTCCAGTGGTTAAGACTTTGCCTTCCAATAGGGGATGCAAGTTGGATCCCTTATCAGGGAGCTAAAATCCCACATTCCTTGCACCCAAAAAAAAAAAAAAACCACCCAGAAGCAATATTAAAACACACACACACACACACACACACACACACACACACAAAAGCTTAATCTAATTTTACTATCAATTGTCAGTGAAACACATGTATTGCTAGTACACTTTTAGGGCAAATATAATTATATCAGGGCCTAATGTTAATTTTTGTCTAATTCCAATGTTGACAGACTTGATCGTTTCCTTGGGAAATTTCTTATAAATTTATATCATTGATAATAAGCAGGAAATGGAAATAAGCACAAAGAGCTGAATGATCCATCAATCTTTACAAACAGGAGAGATGATTACTTTCAGAAAAGCTCTCCTACGGTGTTCACAACTTATATATCATATTCTATGATTGGTAGCTCAGAAGTAGCACATGTAAACAAGACCTAGTAGATTATATGGAAGACAAAATCTTTGAGATGCTTCTGTGAACTCTCAGGGAGATTAGCAAGGACTGTCAACTCCAAGGACTATATGCTTCATCGAAACTAGCTAACTTATGTCCCCAGGATTGCTCAGCATACTTTCATAATTATAAAGAAAGATTTTCAAATAAAGGGATCTCCCTTTCTACATGGTTTGCATGGTTTTATTGTGTTTGTTTTGTATTTTCCTGGCACATGGATTAAATTATCAGGGTGAAGAGGAAATGAAGATGGGAAGAATCCAATAATGCTCTTCAGTGAAGAGCATTTAAAATTCAGAAACCATCTACAATTAATTTCTGCCTCATTAAAACCAGGAGAGCAGGGAGCTGACTTAGAAAGGCTGCAGCTTGTTCTGAACATCACCGTATTTTTCTTGAAACAGAAGGTAGTAATCAATGAGAAGTATTCAGTGTGGTTCAGTCCGCATAATACTTTCCTGGTGTTAGTCTAACCACTGTTGCTTTGCACCTTTTTTTTTTTTTTTGAAAAAAAAAAAAAAAGCTCTTTAAGGTCACATCTGTTAGGGCACATAATGGTTTTTAATCACACTTTTCTAAATGACGAGAACACAAGTATGTGAGGGGAGCAGCACTTAAACCGAAGCCTGATCCCTGTTGTAAGATATTTGGGTTGTGATTTTCTGGAGGATTGAATGCAAAATGGCAGAGACCTCTGCTGAACCCACGCCAGTTGATATACAGCTGAACAATCAAGTGCAGGCCAGCACCCTCCTCCGGCAAGTCTCCTTTCCCAGAGGAGGATCACAGAGAACGCTCTTTCAATTTGGGGGGAAGCAAGAAAGGCTAGAATCATATATTATCTTTAAAGACCCTTCTGTTCAATTCCAAACACCTCTAATGCACCTCAAATCCACATCAGATCGGTTTCAACCAAATTATAAAATGTATTCACAAGGCAGTGCTTTTCTTCCCCCCTAAAGTTGAATTAGGTGCTAAAAACAAGTTTTTCTTCTTTTTTCAACTTATATTTAACTGAGTCATTGATGACGTGCTACTGATTTTGCTGTAGAGCCTGGAGCAAAACCTTTTTCAACTTTATATTTAAATCTGGAAAATCTTTGTGCTTCTGTGAACTCTCAGGGAGATTAGCAAGGACTGTCAACTCCAAGGACTATATGCTTCATCGAAACTAGCTAACTTATGTCCCCAGGATTGCTCAGCATACTTTCATAATTATAAAGAAAGATTTTCAAATAAAGGGATCTCCCTTTCTACATGGTTTGCATGGTTTTATTGTGTTTGTTTTGTATTTTCCTGGCACATGGATTAAATTATCAGGGTGAAGAGGAAATGAAGATGGGAAGAATCCAATAATGCTCTTCAGTGAAGAGCATTTAAAATTCAGAAACCATCTACAATTAATTTCTGCCTCATTAAAACCAGGAGAGCAGGGAGCTGACTTAGAAAGGCTGCAGCTTGTTCTGAACATCACCGTATTTTTCTTGAAACAGAAGGTAGTAATCAATGAGAAGTATTCAGTGTGGTTCAGTCCGCATAATACTTTCCTGGTGTTAGTCTAACCACTGTTGCTTTGCACCTTTTTTTTTTTTTTTGAAAAAAAAAAAAAAAGCTCTTTAAGGTCACATCTGTTAGGGCACATAATGGTTTTTAATCACACTTTTCTAAATGACGAGAACACAAGTATGTGAGGGGAGCAGCACTTAAACCGAAGCCTGATCCCTGTTGTAAGATATTTGGGTTGTGATTTTCTGGAGGATTGAATGCAAAATGGCAGAGACCTCTGCTGAACCCACGCCAGTTGATATACAGCTGAACAATCAAGTGCAGGCCAGCACCCTCCTCCGGCAAGTCTCCTTTCCCAGAGGAGGATCACAGAGAACGCTCTTTCAATTTGGGGGGAAGCAAGAAAGGCTAGAATCATATATTATCTTTAAAGACCCTTCTGTTCAATTCCAAACACCTCTAATGCACCTCAAATCCACATCAGATCGGTTTCAACCAAATTATAAAATGTATTCACAAGGCAGTGCTTTTCTTCCCCCCTAAAGTTGAATTAGGTGCTAAAAACAAGTTTTTCTTCTTTTTTCAACTTATATTTAACTGGAGTCATTGATGACGTGCTACTGATTTTTGCTGTAGAGCCTGGAGCAAAACCCTATACACTATGGTCTACTTATATCAAAGATTATAGATATACTCATATCTAAGGAATCCATCTCTGTTTTCAGCAATTCCTTACATTCTAGGCACATAAACAAGATGAAAGAAGTGATAGTTATTTAGAAATCCATTGTATTCAATAAGTAACACTAGGCAGTAAGAAAAGAGCAGGTACAATCAATATGGACCCCCTTTGATTATTTATGACCTCTTACTTGGAAGGCACATACTGCTTTGGGCAAAAGTGATTATAAGATAAAAATCATTCTCAAGAATTTCATGAGAGAAGAGTCAGCCATCAGAAGGTAGAGTAGTCACTCAGTCGTGTTTGACTCTTGGCGACACCGTGGACAGTAGCCCACCAGCTTCCTCTCCAAGCAAGGATACTGGAGTTGGTTGCCATTCCCTTCTCCTGGGGGTCTTCCTGACCCACGGATCCAACTCGAGTCTCCAAAGGCAGTATTACAGATGTTCTTGGTAAGGCAAGAGTGTCGAAGGCTCTGGAGCAGATGAGGTCTCCTGAAGGGTAGAGCACAGAGAAGGCTCTTCTGTCAGCCGAGAGTCAGGAGGTGGGAAGATGGCTGGAAGGGATCTCACTGAAGGGAACCAAATCAAGGCTTGGACCGAGAGCACAGTCACCCAGGTGGACTTGCTGAGAGCAGAGTGGACAGCACGAATGGGGAAGCAGAAAGGAATTGCAGGCAGAGGAAACAGCAGAAGCAATGGCACACAGATCAGATGACAGAGCTTTTAAGGACATACTGGATTGGCCAAAATATTCCTTTGGGTTTTCCCATAATATCTTCAGGAAACCCAAACTCTTTGACCAACCCAATGTACACAGACATAATATGAGACTTCTCTGATGGCTCAGATGTGAACAATCTTCCTGCAGTGCAGGAGACCTGGGCTCGATCCCTGGGTGAGGGAGATCCCCTGGAGAAGGGAATGGCAACCCGCTCCAGTCTTCTTGCCTGGAGAATCCCAAGGACAGAGGAGCCTCGTGGGCTGAAGTCCATGGGGTTGCAAAGAGTCGGACACAATTGAGTGGTTAACTTTGGATGTGTTTTCATTTTCAGACAACTTGTTTTTGTATTCTTTTCAATCCGATGCACGTATTCAAAACCAATCATTCTTTAGTATGATGCGTGTTTCCATTCAGATAAGGTTTTTTCCAGGATGTGTGGCTTCAGCAAGATTCTCATTCCGTTACTGACTTCTGTGTCTGCCTGCACACCTAGCAGAGATTAAGCAGGAGACGTGAGGAAGATGGAGCAAATCTTTCTCCTGATCCCTACTTAACAGGTCGACATGGCAGCAATGTTAATCAGTCGCTTAAATCAAATTATAAAGTGACCTGATAGGTACTCCAATCAATTAAAAGACAAAAGGTCCTAGACCATCCTTAAACAAAACATTCTCTAAAGAGTGGCTCTGTTCCCAAGAAATAGTAAGTTACCTAGCCAGAAAACACAGTAACTCCTATGAACTATCAGCAAACAACTCGAGTTTGGAGACTTCACTATTTTTCATAATCCCACCAACATTTGTCAAGCCTCATTCCTAATTTTATAGCCTCTTTTCTTAAGGAATCGGCACCACAATAGTTCAGTTGATCTCAGCTATGTACTCTAATTCTGATTGCTTTCTTTAAATCTAACTCCAGAATTCCATGCTTTGGGTAGTATCTTCTGCAGTTAGCAGACACTGTCCTGGCTTTAATTACTGACCCACCTCTACAGCGATGGCTTTGAAACCCTTTTATTTAACTCTGAATATGGAAATCACTACTAGCAGGAAGAAATGGATGGAAGCCATCAGCTAGTAAGTGCTTCTTAAAAGTTACGCAGTCTCTCTGACATGACCCTATCTGTGCATTTCGTCAAAATAACTCAAAATTTGGGCAGAAACAAAATAATCCTGCTTCTCATCTGCTCCATGAAAACATCCACAGGCATCTGATTTATAACGTACCATCAAAGGAAGAAATGGAACACATTCATTTTAAAATGAATTTATGTTTGTGATGAAGCCATATTATTGATGTGAAGGAAAAAGACAAAGGCCACGGGGATTCTTAAACAGGAAATCAAGTGGAGGTTCATTTGAATGGAGTTTTTTTATGTTTTGTTTTTTTTTTTTTTGTCAAGACAAATGACAGGCTAATCATACTAAGAACCGCACCAGTAGCTGTGTTTATGTCCAAAGTCTTATGCGTGCCTTTTCAACTGATATCCTTTAAATAACCTGTAATTTTTCGGTGTGAAAATCTCTATTATAACAGAGAAAATTGAGGAAGACACTTATTAAAGAGAAGCAGCAGCACATGTGGTATTATTTTCACAGCCTTTCTGTGTGTTGATATAAAGTAATACATTTGAGTCAAACATCATCTGTGTGAGTAGTTAAAGTGAAAACTGATAGGACTCTGCAGTGGGGCCAGACTGGCTGTCCAATTAGCAAAATGATTAGCCAGGCTAATATCAACAGACCTGTTCCTGAGTCGATTTGACATTATATCTCTACGTGAACTTCAGCCTTTCGCTTATGGCTTCTGACCATGATCCACCTAACTTTTGAAGAAGTGCCATCCATTGGGCTTTTGTCAGAGAGGAACAATTGTTTCTTCTGTAACATAAAATACTAACAGCTTTTCAAAAGTTGGAAGATTTTGCTTCATATGCACACACATATTTGTGTATATATATACACAGTTATATAAAACTGATGCTTTCAAACTGTGCTGGAGAAGACTCTTGAAAGTCCCTTGGACAGCAAAGAGATTAAACCAGTCAATGCTAAAGGAGATCAACCCTGAATATGCGCTGGAAAGACAGATGCTGAAGCTGAAGCCACAATACTTTGGCCACTTGATGCAAAGAGCTGACTCACTGGAAAAGAGCCTGATGCTGGGAAAGATTGAGGAGAGGAGGAGAAGGGAGCAACAGAAGATGAGAGAGATGGACGGCATCATCAACTCAATGGACGTAAGTTTGAGCAAACTCCAGGAGACAGTGAAGAACAGGGAAGCTCTCTGTACTGCAGTCCATGGGGTCGCAGAGTCAGACACGACTTAGCAACAACATCAATAAGCATGCTATCTAGAGTTAAACACTCTTAAATCTGTATCAATACACACACACACACATATATATATATATATATACATACATATTATTACATATCTATATAAATACATTTAGAAAATATAACACACAATTGCTATATCTAACTTCTCTTAAAAATATGTACATCTGGGCTTCCCTGGTGGTCCAGTGGGTAGGGATACTGCCTTGCAGTGCAAGGGGCGCCGGTTCGATCCCTGGCCTGGGAAGATCCCACATGCCGCAGAGCAGCTGGAACCATGTGTCCAACTACCGAGCCAGAGCTCTGGAGTACATGCACCCAGAGCCGGTGCTCTGCAACAACAGAGGCCACCGTGATGGGAGGCCCACACAGGCCAAAGAACAAGGATGGATGAAAATAGATAAATGAAAGACCAATAGAAGTGGCCCGCCCACTCACCTCCCTCCCCAACCCACCGCCCTCCCACTAAAAAAATGTACATCTATGAGTTGCATTTTATATTTACAGGAGTTAGTTTTTGTAAAGAGTACAGAACTCACTGAAGTATTTCAAAATGATATTTTAATATGGAACCTCTTCTGACGTTCAAACATATATATATTATTTTTAATTTAAAAATGTATATATTGTTTTTATTTATTTAGTAATTTTCACCCATCTTTATTCTTTGTCCTGTGTGGGCCTCCCATTGCGGTGGCCTCTCTCACTGCAGGACACTGGCTCTGGGCGCATGTGCTCCAGAGCGCTGGCTCATAATTAGACACACCAGTCCAGCCGCTCTGTGGCACGTGGGATCTTCCCAGGCCAGGGATCGAACCAGTGCTCCTTGCACTGCAAGGTGGACTCTTTACCCACGGGACCACCAGCGAAGTCCTAAACATATCTTTAAATAATTATTTCATTAGGAATCTTTGCTCAGTTAAATTAGCAAAACTGTTTTTCTGGATTTAATGCTGTGGAGTGTACACAGCTGAACATAAGAATGCTTCAACAATTTAGTATAATTTAGTCTTACAGTGGTTCTTCTTCGAGCTTGATAAATTAAATAGACTTTAATAGAGATTCGTGCAAAACTATGTATAAGATGTCTTCTAAGAAGAGGTTATATAACAAGAATTTTGCTAGGTTGAGCAATTACTTTGGAAATTGACCATGTTAAATGGGGAGTCATTATTATATCTCACAAGCCTGTTTTCAGGGTCCACATGAATTTAAGAGACTCTGTATTGTTCCTTCCCAAGATCTTCTCAGGATGGAGAGATATTCAACCACTTTGGTAACTGCACTGCATCTAAATTTTGCTTTTGTTTCTATAACTGCTTTTGTATTCTTGTTTAATATATTTTTTTAACAATGGACATCCCACAAACAGTTGCTGTGAAGTATTTTTGCCCTTTGAGTTAAAACATTACTTTTCCATGTTACATTTAGAGACATGAAAAATGTGTTATGGCATTTTTTTCTTGACCTTAATTGCTTTGTGCCAATAAATTTGCTCTCAAGTCCAATTAAACTCAGGCTAAATGAAAAAGTTTCACACATTTTAAGCAATGGAAAGAGTAAGAGTTTTGATCTGTGTTTATCAAAACCATTCTTCTGCAAATTCCACTTGTATAGTATCAGGTACACCAAGTTGTTCACTAGCTGTTCATTAGATTTTTTTTTTTAATTAAAGATCTATGTGCAAATAGGTGAACTCACATAAAGTTAGATGTCTTATGAGTCCTTTTTAAATAATGTTTTGCCAAAAGTGGTTTTTGTTTTGGCTAGTTCAGCAAAGATGACTATACATCTTAAAGTCTCCTAAGACAGGATTCAAAATGTAACACTCTTAGATAATGCGTACAAAAGACCCTCAATTCATACCCTGGGTCTTATTTAGAAGACAACACAATATATTTTCTTGTTAGGTAACAAAAATCTATATTGTTTAAAATGTCTGTAATGTGAGGTTTTTTTTTTTGGTCCCTCCTAAAGTGACGTTGACTGAAATCTCTCCATAAAGGGAATTAGGCTGTTGCTTTCAGTTTAAATGCATACCCCCCTCATTTCCTCTAATTTTATACAATGTAAATAAACACTCTGTGCTGTTCAGAGGCTACAGGAAAACTATGCCCATTTCAACTAAATTGTATAAGATGTCTTCTAAAAAGAAAGAGTTCGTGCAAAACTATGTATAAGATGTCTTCTAAGAAGAGGTTATATAACAAGAATTTTGCTAGGTTGAGCAATTACTTTGGAAATTGACCATGTTAAATGGGGAGTCATTATTATATCTCACAAGCCTGTTTTCAGGGTCCACATGAATTTAAGAGACTCTGTATTGTTCCTTCCCAAGATCTTCTCAGGATGGAGAGATATTCAACCACTTTGGTAACTGCACTGCATCTAAATTTTGCTTTTGTTTCTATAACTGCTTTTGTATTCTTGTTTAATATATTTTTTTAACAATGGACATCCCACAAACAGTTGCTGTGAAGTATTTTTGCCCTTTGAGTTAAAACATTACTTTTCCATGTTACATTTAGAGACATGAAAAATGTGTTATGGCATTTTTTTCTTGACCTTAATTGCTTTGTGCCAATAAATTTGCTCTCAAGTCCAATTAAACTCAGGCTAAATGAAAAAGTTTCACACATTTTAAGCAATGGAAAGAGTAAGAGTTTTGATCTGTGTTTATCAAAACCATTCTTCTGCAAATTCCACTTGTATAGTATCAGGTACACCAAGTTGTTCACTAGCTGTTCATTAGATTTTTTTTTTTAATTAAAGATCTATGTGCAAATAGGTGAACTCACATAAAGTTAGATGTCTTATGAGTCCTTTTTAAATAATGTTTTGCCAAAAGTGGTTTTTGTTTTGGCTAGTTCAGCAAAGATGACTATACATCTTAAAGTCTCCTAAGACAGGATTCAAAATGTAACACTCTTAGATAATGCGTACAAAAGACCCTCAATTCATACCCTGGGTCTTATTTAGAAGACAACACAATATATTTTCTTGTTAGGTAACAAAAATCTATATTGTTTAAAATGTCTGTAATGTGAGGTTTTTTTTTTTGGTCCCTCCTAAAGTGACGTTGACTGAAATCTCTCCATAAAGGGAATTAGGCTGTTGCTTTCAGTTTAAATGCATACCCCCCTCATTTCCTCTAATTTTATACAATGTAAATAAACACTCTGTGCTGTTCAGAGGCTACTGGAAAATGCTGAATGCCTATCATGTGTTCTAAATAAGACTCTCTTGAATAAAGAATTACCTTTGAGCTAAGAAAAGTCATCGTTGCTAAGCAGAAAGGTCAACAAGAGCAAGTGGGCTTTTTCCTGTATTTGTCTGTGAGAATAAACATATGGAGGAAAATGTCCTTCTATAAAAGAATTCAAACAAAGCGAGAGTCTTCAGAAAATAGATGGCCGTGGAAAGTTTATTTAAACTTAAGACTCCCGCATGGAATTAGCCATGTTATACAGCATTGCATTGAATGAATAATTCCATTCCAGTACGGTCCACTTTCCTTTAATTTCTGTGAGTAATGTTTGGAATATTTGTGCCCGTAGAATACGAGACGATTCAGCATCAGCAAATTGAGCACAGGAAATCAGACCCTGAAGAAACGGACCCACAACTTCAGGGCTAGTCAGACAGGTACAGATTCAGATCAAACAAAAAGGCAAGGATAGGATCTGAAGTTGAAAAAAAACAAGGATTTCAAATGATAGCATTCATCAGAAACTCATGAATTAGTATTTCACAGGCACATGAAAAGCAAAATAAACAGCTAGATTACTAGCTTGAGAATATATAAATTTCTAAGTGTAAGAGATTGTAACCATTTTCTTTTCTAAGAGAACATGGACTTCTCTGGTGTCTCAGACAGTAAAGAATCTGCCTGCAATGCAGGAGAGCTGGGGTTCCATCTCTGTGTCAAGAAGATCCCCTGAAGACGGAAGTGGGGTCCCACTCCAGTATTCTTGCCTGGAGAATTCCATGGACAGAGGAGCCTGGTGGGCTATGGTCCATGGGGTCCTAGAGAGTAGTATACAACTAGTGACTAATACACACACACACACACAAGAGAACATGCTGCATCCTTGTATTGATCTAGTCTAAGCAATCTATGTTACTTTGTTCTTAACAGATGATGTAACTCTTTGTGGGTTTTTTACTAACCTTTATAATAAACCATGTACCAAAATAAGGCTGTCTGATCAATTTTCTGGATTTACCCACAATAAACTAATTATAGTTTAGAAATAGTGCAAACTTCCAGAAGTACTCAAAATGAAACCCAAAAGGTAACATAATGCTAGAAATAGACTGATACATTTCTTTTTTTAGAGCTGGGTTTTATAAGGTGTGATACAAACACTTTATCTAATGAAAATTATGGAAAAGGAATAACAACAACAACAAAACGGTTCACTTTCTGTCCTTCTGTTTAGCCAAGGTGCTTCTTTACTTAAAGACCAAAAATATAGACTAGCTGAAAACCAGTCAGAAACCAGGTAACTTGTTTAGGATTAATGAAAGATATCTAAAGATATGGTAACCACAGTTAAGAGGATCCATCCTAGGAGACGTAACAACATATCAACATAACTATATTGTTTTGTTACGTCTTTACTGAATTTGTTACCATATTCTTCTGTTTTTATGTTTTGGTTTTTTGTCCCTGAAGCAATGGAGGATCTTTGCTCCCCTACCCGGGATCAAAGCTACGCCCTGGACACTGGAAGGTGAAATCTTAACCACTGGACCACCAGAGAAGCCTCATTAGACTATATGGTTTTAGAACTTGTGACACACAAGGATATGTGTGTTAGTCATACAAAAGGTATATCTCACATATAATCCATATGGATACTGGAAGTTAGTTACTGTGTTAAAGTGGAGTGACAAAATCCACAGAAAAATTGACTAACCAATAACTGTATGGGATTTGGAGTATTTTGAACAACATCCTGTCAGAGCATCACCCATGTATCATGACTAAAATAAATGGAACTCAAACCTGGGCATGTGCTGCAAGAGACTAAAGCATGAGTGCAGGCAACAATATTGTAAAAGTGTAGAGGTCGTCTGGGGAGAAAGTAAAACAGAATGGGGCAGATAGGGATTCCCATAGAGCCGTGGATGCACTGTCTTACTTCTGAACAATATTTTTAACTGTACAAAGAAGACTGGTGATTGGAGGAGGTGTGGGGCTTCTTCCTGGCAGAAGGAAGAGTGAGTAGAGAAGACAGGTCCATGCTAAATGAGCACGAGGTCCTTAAACCCCTACAGGTTGCATGTGAAAAGACGGTGGGCTTTCCTGGAGGCTTAGGGGTAGAGAATCCAGCTGCGCCTGCAGGAGATGAGGGTTCAGTCTCTGACCCAGGAAGAGCCCACATGCCATGTGGCAGCTAAGCCTGTGTGCCACTACGACTGAGCCAATGCTCCAGAAGTCTCAGCTTCTGAGTCCACGTGTCGCAAAGACTAAAGCTGTACACCCTAGGGCCTGTGCTCCACAACAGAGAAGCCCAGGCATCACAACGACAGCATAGCCCCTCCTCCCCACAACTAGAGAAAAGCTTGTACGCCAGGGAAGACCCCGCACAGCCAAAAGTAAACACATAAATAGATGGCCGTGTGTCAGGGTACAGGGAAGGTTAATAGTAGATGATAAAATTGGAAATCACCCAAGATACTGTCCATAATGCTATGCGCCCAGGTAGGATTTATACCTCAACTGCCTTTGGGACCTACTGAAGGGTTTTCAGATGCTATAGACATGTTCATGTTTCTGTTGGTTAAAGATATTGATGGTGGAAATGTGGGCGAAGGTTTCTCAGGGACGCTCCTGGAGGCTGGGGCACCAGCCTAGAGGCAGTTGCCTGCAAGGATGATGTCAACAACCTGAACTAAAAATGCAAGTGAAACGAAGGAAGTGGCTACCTCTGGAGGACTATAAGAGATGTGCTTATGAAATTTACTAGTCTTTCATTCATATCCATCATAAGTTTTAGGGCTTACATCTCCCTCAAGTGTGATTTTATACTATAAAACGTTCAAGGCTTTGACCACATCCTTACGCATTAAAACTTATTCCAAGGCTTCTCTTGTCGAATGAAAAAGTCAGTATCACTTAACAACTTAAAAAGAGAAAATGACATCAGCTTTTATAGAAAGTATCTTAGTTTCTAGCTATTATGTTTTCCTTTGATGGGGAAGGAATTCAGACTGCTGTTCCATAGAATAATGGTTGCATCTTCTGAAGTGTCAATCGTTTTCAGTTGTAAATGTGAAATCGCTTGGGGCATCATTTGTCATGGTTGTAACCTTGAAGAGATTTTTGCCCTGCTTCCTAGGGTAGATATAAATCTACATGTTGGCTATGACTCTTTTCTACCTTATGTGGTTTGTCGATTAGTGTAAAGCCAGGCTCAGTGTTGGTTTCTTCACATCCCCTCTTAAGTTTTTCACTGTGTTGGATATCATACTGGAGAGATTTCCATTCATCTGAGATATTCAAGGTTTACCGGTGTCCCACAGTGAAAAATCACCATCTTCAATAAATACGTCATCTCTCAATTTGACTGGTAGATCACAGCACTCTTCTCTTCAACAAGAATGAAACATGGAAATAATCTTGGAAACGCAGATATGGCCCAAGAGTATTTGTCATTTATCTAAACTAGACAGGCTCTGTAAATGTAGCTGGCAGGGGATAGACTAGGAAGAGCCAGTCCTTTCTAAGTCCTTTCTATCTTGGAGCATGGGCCAGGCAGAAGTAAATGGCTGAAAGAGAAAATGAGTTTAACTTGTCCATAATGCTATGCGCCCAGGTAGGATTTATACCTCAACTGCCTTTGGGACCTATGGGTTTTCAGATGCTATAGACATGTTCATGTTTCTGTTGGTTAAAGATATTGATGGTGGAAATGTGGGCGAAGGTTTCTCAGGGACGCTCCTGGAGGCTGGGGCACCAGCCTAGAGGCAGTTGCCTGCAAGGATGATGTCAACAACCTGAACTAAAAATGCAAGTGAAACGAAGGAAGTGGCTACCTCTGGAGGACTATAAGAGATGTGCTTATGAAATTTACTAGTCTTTCATTCATATCCATCATAAGTTTTAGGGCTTACATCTCCCTCAAGTGTGATTTTATACTATAAAACGTTCAAGGCTTTGACCACATCCTTACGCATTAAAACTTATTCCAAGGCTTCTCTTGTCGAATGAAAAAGTCAGTATCACTTAACAACTTAAAAAAAAGTGAAAATGACATCAGCTTTTATAGAAAGTATCTTAGTTTCTAGCTATTATGTTTTCCTTTGATGGGGAAGGAATTCAGACTGCTGTTCCATAGAATAATGGTTGCATCTTCTGAAGTGTCAATCGTTTTCAGTTGTAAATGTGAAATCGCTTGGGGCATCATTTGTCATGGTTGTAACCTTGAAGAGATTTTTGCCCTGCTTCCTAGGGTAGATATAAATCTACATGTTGGCTATGACTCTTTTCTACCTTATGTGGTTTGTCGATTAGTGTAAAGCCAGGCTCAGTGTTGGTTTCTTCACATCCCCTCTTAAGTTTTTCACTGTGTTGGATATCATACTGGAGAGATTTCCATTCATCTGAGATATTCAAGGTTTACCGGTGTCCCACAGTGAAAAATCACCATCTTCAATAAATACGTCATCTCTCAATTTGACTGGTAGATCACAGCACTCTTCTCTTCAACAAGAATGAAACATGGAAATAATCTTGGAAACGCAGATATGGCCCAAGAGTATTTGTCATTTATCTAAACTAGACAGGCTCTGTAAATGTAGCTGGCAGGGGATAGACTAGGAAGAGCCAGTCCTTTCTAAGTCCTTTCTATCTTGGAGCATGGGCCAGGCAGAAGTAAATGGCTGAAAGAGAAAATGAGTTTAACTTCAGGCAATTACTTTTGGTGATTAGCAAAGGGGCTCAGGTACTCCAGAACATGGCACCCTTTCCCTGGCTATGATCTACATACTAACTGGATGAGCGTGGAGAGTCAGTTCTGATAAAATATGTAGTTGTCTGACCTTCTGCCCAGAATGAAAACCCAAACAGGAGGGAAACCTTCGTCTGGAAAGTTCACTGATGCGTTTCTGACTACGAGCCTTCTCCCAGACATACGGAACGTTAAGAACTGTGGTTAACTTGAGATGAAAATTTGGAGTGGCAACTGCTTGGCACAAGTTGACTTTCCTACATTGTCACAGAATCGCTGAAGGGGCCGTATCCCATGTGGTCATATTGAAGACCCACAACAGTTAAAACTAACCAACTGAGGCCTGTCTTTTTATCAAGAACATTATATGTTAAAGCTCCGTCTGCATCCATCCCTCTCAAGTCTCACTTGTTAGGGTGGGCTCTGGGTTTAAAACCAGAAATGGAAAGTTGTTTTGGCTTTTCTTAATAAAATCTTCACAAATTTGATTTTTAACTTATAAGATGTGGGTTTTCCATGAAGCCCCGTTTTCCATTTAAGGACAGCAGCTGAGCTGGCTGTAGAGACATGTGTAATTAAAACCAAAAAGTCTAGTCACATGTATGTGTGTGTGTGTGTGTGTGTGTGTGTATACGCATGCACACATGTTGTGCTTTTTGATGGCTGCATTTTAAAACTTCCCTTGATTAACTGCACTTGGCATAATAAATACATTTAGGGGACTTGGCATGATGGTGAAGTGCAGACTTGGTTCTTTTACAAGTTGAAATGGTGGAGACTCATGTGATGGTGTCCCACAGTGAAAAATCACCATCTTCAATAAATACGTCATCTCTCAATTTGACTGGTAGATCACAGCACTCTTCTCTTCAACAAGAATGAAACATGGAAATAATCTTGGAAACGCAGATATGGCCCAAGAGTATTTGTCATTTATCTAAACTAGACAGGCTCTGTAAATGTAGCTGGCAGGGGATAGACTAGGAAGAGCCAGTCCTTTCTAAGTCCTTTCTATCTTGGAGCATGGGCCAGGCAGAAGTAAATGGCTGAAAGAGAAAATGAGTTTAACTTCAGGCAATTACTTTTGGTGATTAGCAAAGGGGCTCAGGTACTCCAGAACATGGCACCCTTTCCCTGGCTATGATCTACATACTAACTGGATGAGCGTGGAGAGTCAGTTCTGATAAAATATGTAGTTGTCTGACCTTCTGCCCAGAATGAAAACCCAAACAGGAGGGAAACCTTCGTCTGGAAAGTTCACTGATGCGTTTCTGACTACGAGCCTTCTCCCAGACATACGGAACGTTAAGAACTGTGGTTAACTTGAGATGAAAATTTGGAGTGGCAACTGCTTGGCACAAGTTGACTTTCCTACATTGTCACAGAATCGCTGAAGGGGCCGTATCCCATGTGGTCATATTGAAGACCCACAACAGTTAAAACTAACCAACTGAGGCCTGTCTTTTTATCAAGAACATTATATGTTAAAGCTCCGTCTGCATCCATCCCTCTCAAGTCTCACTTGTTAGGGTGGGCTCTGGGTTTAAAACCAGAAATGGAAAGTTGTTTTGGCTTTTCTTAATAAAATCTTCACAAATTTGATTTTTAACTTATAAGATGTGGGTTTTCCATGAAGCCCCGTTTTCCATTTAAGGACAGCAGCTGAGCTGGCTGTAGAGACATGTGTAATTAAAACCAAAAAGTCTAGTCACATGTATGTGTGTGTGTGTGTGTGTGTGTGTGTGTGTATACGCATGCACACATGTTGTGCTTTTTGATGGCTGCATTTTAAAACTTCCCTTGATTAACTGCACTTGGCATAATAAATACATTTAGGGGACTTGGCATGATGGTGAAGTGCAGACTTGGTTCTTTTACAAGTTGAAATGGTGGAGACTCTGTGATAGGCTTCCCTGGTGGCTCAGATGGCAAAAATTCTGCCTGACATGCGGGAGACCCAGGTTCTGTCCCTCACTGAGGAAGATCCCCTGGAGAAGGGAGTGGCTATCTACACCAGTATTTTCTCCTGGAGAATCTCATGGAGAGGAGCCTGGTGGGCTATGGTCCACGGGGTCACAAAGAGTTTGACTTGACTGAGTGACTAACACGTTCACTTTTACTTTTCCATGTGGCGCCACTGGTGTATATAAAAGCCTCGGACTTGGAAGAGAAACAGCACATATTTTATAATGTTTGCCCATGGCTGTTTTGTTTTCCTTTGTCTGCACAGGCTGATTTCAACAAGGAGAGTCTGTGATTTAGCAGAAAGCGCTGGTGGGTTCAGGAATTAGATGCTCCTGCTTCTGATATCCTATTTGTATTCATTTGACTTCTTTTCATACAAAGGTCAATATAGTCAAATGATGGCTTTTCCAGTAGTCGTGTATGGATGGGAGAGTTGGATCATAAAGAAAGCTGCGCACCAAAGAATTGAGGCTTTTGAACTGTGGTGCTGGAGAAGACTCTTGAGAGTCTTGAGACTGCAAGGAGATCAAACCTGTCAATCTCAGAGGAAATTAACCTGAATATTCACTGGAAGGACTGATGCTGAAGCTTCAACACTTTGGCCACCTGATGCAAAGAGCCAACTCACTGAGAAAGACCCTGATGCTGGGAAAGACTTGTTAGGGTGGGCTCTGGGTTTAAAACCAGAAATGGAAAGTTGTTTTGGCTTTTCTTAATAAAATCTTCACAAATTTGATTTTTAACTTATAAGATGTGGGTTTTCCATGAAGCCCCGTTTTCCATTTAAGGACAGCAGCTGAGCTGGCTGTAGAGACATGTGTAATTAAAACCAAAAAGTCTAGTCACATGTATGTGTGTGTGTGTGTGTGTGTGTGTGTATACGCATGCACACATGTTGTGCTTTTTGATGGCTGCATTTTAAAACTTCCCTTGATTAACTGCACTTGGCATAATAAATACATTTAGGGGACTTGGCATGATGGTGAAGTGCAGACTTGGTTCTTTTACAAGTTGAAATGGTGGAGACTCTGTGATAGGCTTCCCTGGTGGCTCAGATGGCAAAAATTCTGCCTGACATGCGGGAGACCCAGGTTCTGTCCCTCACTGAGGAAGATCCCCTGGAGAAGGGAGTGGCTATCTACACCAGTATTTTCTCCTGGAGAATCTCATGGAGAGGAGCCTGGTGGGCTATGGTCCACGGGGTCACAAAGAGTTTGACTTGACTGAGTGACTAACACGTTCACTTTTACTTTTCCATGTGGCGCCACTGGTGTATATAAAAGCCTCGGACTTGGAAGAGAAACAGCACATATTTTATAATGTTTGCCCATGGCTGTTTTGTTTTCCTTTGTCTGCACAGGCTGATTTCAACAAGGAGAGTCTGTGATTTAGCAGAAAGCGCTGGTGGGTTCAGGAATTAGATGCTCCTGCTTCTGATATCCTATTTGTATTCATTTGACTTCTTTTCATACAAAGGTCAATATAGTCAAATGATGGCTTTTCCAGTAGTCGTGTATGGATGGGAGAGTTGGATCATAAAGAAAGCTGCGCACCAAAGAATTGAGGCTTTTGAACTGTGGTGCTGGAGAAGACTCTTGAGAGTCTTGAGACTGCAAGGAGATCAAACCTGTCAATCTCAGAGGAAATTAACCTGAATATTCACTGGAAGGACTGATGCTGAAGCTTCAACACTTTGGCCACCTGATGCAAAGAGCCAACTCACTGAGAAAGACCCTGATGCTGGGAAAGACTAGGGGCAGGAGAAGAGGAGGGCAGCAGAGGAGCCTGGCTGACTACAATCCATGCAGGCAGAAAACAGGTGGACACAACATAAGGCAATGATTTTTACTGATCTTCCTAGGCAGTCATTGGAGGGACCATCAGTAAAGGTTCAATTTGACCACAGAATCTGGGAAATATAGTATCAATGTCCTCTGCCGGGCTTCCCCTGGTGGTCCAGTGGGTAAGGACACCGCCTTGCAGTGCAAGGGGCGCCGGCTCGATCCCTGGCCTGGGAAGATCCCACGTGCCGCGGAGCGGCTGGACCTATGTGTCCAATTACCGAGCCGGAGCTCTGGAGCGCATGCGCCCAGAGCCGGCGCTCAGCAACGACAGACGCCACCGCGATGCGAGGCCCACAGGAGCCAAGGAACAAAGGCGGATGAAAACAGACAAATGAAAGACCAATAGAAGTGGCCCTCCTGCCTCCCCAACCCGACCCCCGCCCAAAAATAAATAAATAAATAAATCTTAAAAAAAAAAAATGTCCTCTGTCAAGACAGGAAGAAACTGTTCCACTTCTTTTCACAGTATTAGTTGACTGATTGAAGTAAAAGGTGTCATTCAATATACAAGATGGATAGTGTCAGGCCTGAAAAATATAGGAGGAGTCCAGAAATTCAACAACTCCACACTGTTTCATTCTGAAGAACAAAATTAGAAATCCCCATTAACATACTCCTTGCAAGCTGGAGAATACATAAAAAAAAACACATAGAGTAAAATTTCATAATGAATTTATGATTTTTTTTTGCTATCCGTTTTGGTTCTCTCTGAAAGTCACAAATGTGAACAGAGGTTATTATAGAGCTTAGAAGATGAAGCAGAAAAAGGAACAGGAGGAGAAGAAAAATGATACCTGCAAAATACTGTGCCAGTGTTAAGAAGATCATTTTAATGACCAAATGGGAAAAATGGAGACCAGAGATAAACTACTGTACATTTAGAAAATAACTAAGAATATTGGTGTTCACATAGCAAGAGTGAGATTTTTTTTAATGTAGACCATTTAAAAGTCTTTATTGAATTTATTATACCATTGCTTCTGTGTTATGTTTTGGTTTTTTGACTGTGAGGCATGTGGATCTTCACTTTCCTTATCAGAGACCAAACCCCTGCATTGGAAGCTAAAATCTTAACCACTGGACCACAGGAAAGTACCAAGACTAAGTTTTGCTAAAGAATTTTTATATCACATTATTGGAGGATGGAGAACTGTGTGTTGGTGTGTGTCTATATGCGTGTATACACACACACACACCCCACACACACACACATAGAGGTATACGTGTATGTGTGCACTCAGTCACTAAGTCATGTCTGACTCTTTGGGACGCCATGGACCATACCCAGTCAGGTTCCTCTGACCATGGGATTTTCCAGGCAAGAGTACTGGAGAGGGTTGCCATTTCCTCCTCCAGGGGATCTTCCCAGCCCAGGGATTGACAGGAGGGTTCTTTACCCCTGAAGCACCTGAAAAGCCCCTATACATATGTATATACGTATTCACATAAGAGATTGTATATATACACAGAATTCATATCCATGTTTTATACTAGGAAAGAATGTCTCTCCAATGACTGTTCCAATCTGTTGCTTCCCTTTTCTCTTCTGCCTTCATCAGACACTCGATTTCCTCCTTTTTCCACTAGACTTAATATTAAAATCCAAACAGATGCTCTCAGGAGTGGAGGATATGACCAGATCTCTCATACCTCCACCATTATTTGGGTTTGAAATACATTACATTCCTTTTTAGGCTTCCCCAGTGACTCCACATTAAAGTATTTGCCTGAAGTGCAGGAGATGTGGGCTTGATCCCTGGGTCAGGAAAACCCCTGGAGCATGGCAGCCCACTTCAGTGTTCTTACCTGGAGAATCCCGTGGACAGAGGAGCCTGGTGGGCTACAGGCTGTGGGGTCACAAGTGTCAGACATGACTGAGCATGCGCAGACATTCCTTTTTTAAAAAAATTTGCAGTGAGTACCTTCTTTGGTATTTCTTTGATGTACAGTATGAAAGTTAAAGCAGTATGTGAAAGTACAGGCCATTTCACACCATCCTTTGGAATATAGAGGTTTGTCAGCATGGAAAATGAGTTTATCACATAGCAAGAGGGGTGACCATTTAAAAGTCTTTATTGAATTTATTATACCATTGCTTCTGTGTTATGTTTTGGTTTTTTGACTGTGAGGCATGTGGATCTTCACTTTCCTTATCAGAGACCAAACCCCTGCATTGGAAGCTAAAATCTTAACCACTGGACCACAGGAAAGTACCAAGACTAAGTTTTGCTAAAGAATTTTTATATCACATTATTGGAGGATGGAGAACTGTGTGTTGGTGTGTGTCTATATGCGTGTATACACACACACACACACACACACACACACATAGAGGTATACGTGTATGTGTGCACTCAGTCACTAAGTCATGTCTGACTCTTTGGGACGCCATGGACCATACCCAGTCAGGTTCCTCTGACCATGGGATTTTCCAGGCAAGAGTACTGGAGAGGGTTGCCATTTCCTCCTCCAGGGGATCTTCCCAGCCCAGGGATTGACAGGAGGGTTCTTTACCCCTGAAGCACCTGAAAAGCCCCTATACATATGTATATACGTATTCACATAAGAGATTGTATATATACACAGAATTCATATCCATGTTTTATACTAGGAAAGAATGTCTCTCCAATGACTGTTCCAATCTGTTGCTTCCCTTTTCTCTTCTGCCTTCATCAGACACTCGATTTCCTCCTTTTTCCACTAGACTTAATATTAAAATCCAAACAGATGCTCTCAGGAGTGGAGGATATGACCAGATCTCTCATACCTCCACCATTATTTGGGTTTGAAATACATTACATTCCTTTTTAGGCTTCCCCAGTGACTCCACATTAAAGTATTTGCCTGAAGTGCAGGAGATGTGGGCTTGATCCCTGGGTCAGGAAAACCCCTGGAGCATGGCAGCCCACTTCAGTGTTCTTACCTGGAGAATCCCGTGGACAGAGGAGCCTGGTGGGCTACAGGCTGTGGGGTCACAAGTGTCAGACATGACTGAGCATGCGCAGACATTCCTTTTTTAAAAAAATTTGCAGTGAGTACCTTCTTTGGTATTTCTTTGATGTACAGTATGAAAGTTAAAGCAGTATGTGAAAGTACAGGCCATTTCACACCATCCTTTGGAATATAGAGAGGGAAATCTCATTCCCTCCTAGAAGTACCTTTTAGTCCACACTTTATGGAGCAAATCACTGATTGCTGTTTTCAGATCGCTACGTGGTAGAAACTGAGCCCATGTTGGGAGCCCAAGTGTTATACTAACCTGCCAAAGCGGAGTGTGAATATTAACATATAGTTAGGAGAAGAAAGCACAAATTATGGATTGGAAAAGGCTCATAAATATTACAACCTCTCCTAAAATATTTAACATAAATGTACATCTATAATACCTTCCCTGTCTAGTCACTCAATTGTGTCCAGCTCTTTTCCGCCCCATGGACTGTAGCCAGAATCCTCCACCCATGGGATTTTCCAGGCAAGAATACTGAAGTGAGTTGCCATTCCCTTCTCCAGGGGATCATCTCTGGATGACCAGGGGTCAAATCTACATCTCCTGCACTGCAGGCAGACCCTTAACCATCTGAGCCACCACGAGATGGATCAACAAATCAGAGGCAGAATCCTGCTTTGGGTGGAGTAGACGAGGGATTTGCAACAGGATTACTTTAGTTGTAGACATGCTGTGCTTCGATTCTTCCTGAGAACCAAGGATAGACACTTGATACACAGTTACAACAGGCAAGTCAGTCATCCTGTAGATAGACATGGAAGAGAAACCCCAGAAAAGACAGCGGATGGGGGAATAAATGGAGGTCAAAATCCAGGAGGAAACCAAAATCTGAAAGATGAACGAGACAGAGACTGCAGGTATCATCACAGACACATAATTCCAGACCGCTTAGATTTAATATATATCAGAAAGAGGCCTGTGTTCTAAATGAGTGATATATATGAGGAGAGTCAGGCACGCTTCCGTCTATTTACCCTTTTCTCAAGTAGACACACACACACATGCAGGAACTCTCTATATTTAAAAATAAATGGAATATGTGGCCCGGGGCCATCTGTGACCAGAATTATTTCAGTGGCATTTTTAGCAACCCTAGGAAAGAAGATTCCTTCTCTTTCTATAAGACTATAGTCAAAATGGCAGAAAAAGAAACCAACACATTGTAAAACAATTATACTTCAGTTAAAAAAAAATTTTTTTTTAAGGAAAAAAAAATGTTAAGAATTAGAGAGGATGTGAGGCACAAAAGTTTTCCATTTGGACACAGGCAGATTTCAAGGACTTGAGTCTCAAGCCCCTGGGGCATGGATAAACCTGCATAAATTAAAATACTGGCTGATCTATTCTAATTGTTGGATCCTGGGCAGCAAATGTCCACTCTCTGCTGCCTTGTTGTCTGTACGTGGAAACCGTTCACACATCTGTGTCCCAGGTCTTGGCCTCGTGACCAGCTATAGCCTCCTCACTTTCTTCTCCTACCCTCAACAGTCTTTGCCCCCTTTAAACTGATTCTCCATGGAGACATCAGGGTGAACAAATTAAAATTACAGTTTGCCACCCAAAATGCATTAATAGCTTTCCTTCAAATACAGTTTCCATCCAAAGGGAAACAAACAAAAAAAACCACTGGCTTCTCCCCAGCTCTTTAGTCTCATTCTCCACCAATTCCCACTTTAGATGTATCCTCCAGAAATTTTTTCTCTTTATACACAGCATGCAATTTCTCATGTCTGTGTTTTGATTTCTTTCCTGACTTTTTTTTTTCAGGAATGCCTTTGTCCTGTGGTCTGGCTAAGTTCTACACTTTTTTTCAAATAGTCCAGAAGACATCCCCCATAAGAACCTGTTCTTTAGATTTTTATCTAACTCCCTTTGTCCTTCCTCATGGTTTTTCTAATGGTTCATCCACATCTTCACATTCCACTTAACACATTTAGGATAATCATTGTTTTGAATCTTTGTTCTCCTTCGTGGTATCTGTAAGAGCAAAACGAATGCATTATCCAATGCTTTTTAATTCCACCTGGTCTAGGACCGTATACGACACATGATCAGCTGTCTATAAATACTTGTTTTATGAACCAGTAAGTAACCTTATCTGTTCAGGAAAAATGTATAATTCACATATTCACATGTATTATTTAATTTTTTAAGGATCCACTTTCACAGAATAGTATTAGACATGATGAATTCCTTTCCTTCATTTGAAATCTCATGACAGTTCTTAAACAGAAGCAATATTTTTTTTATACTACAAACTACCTATTGTATCAGCCATCATCAATGATTTTAATTGCCTTTATAATTAGGAAGTAAATATTCTCTACCTCTATTTTCAAGCCTAAAGTGTATCAATGAGCTTTATAAACCTTCGATTTTAATAAGTATATGCTAATCTCCTGAGAGCCTTCCAGGAGAACTTCCTGCCATTCCATTGCCAATTCTAAGTAGATGAAAAATACATATGGAACATTCTTCAGACCACCGTTGGAAACAGTCTAATTATAGTGAAGGTAGAAACTCCTAACATCTGAATAAAAGGGTTCAGTGGGATGAAACAGATTCCATACCCTTCATGTCTGACCATTAGGTCCCTCCCTCCAGCCTTTCAGAGTCAGAATAGAGCAGGAGTAATTTCCTGAATTCATAAAGTGCCAGAGGCCACACTGTCTGATGGAGGGCACCCCATTGAAAAAGAAATTCTCAATACAGTTGTTTCAGGACAGCCAGCGTACTTCCAAGGAAGGACTCCAAGGAAAGAAACATAATCTCTTAAAGGCTATGAAACCAACAGAGTCTATGAGAGTCCACAGGCAGGTTCTACCACCCACAAACATGAAATGTTAGTAGCTAAACTAGGAGAGAAAAGTGAAGGATGCAACGTCACTGACTTCGATAGCAATATTCCATATTGTGAGGAGGTACCTATTTCCCCCTAAATACAAGAGGCTTCCCTGCTGGCTTGGTGGTAAAGAATCTGCCTGCAGTCCAAAAGATGTGGGTTTGATCCCTGGTTGGAAAGAACCCCTGGAAAAAGGAATGGCAGCCCACTCCAGTGTTCTTGCCTGGGAAATCCCATGGACAGAGGAGCCTGGTGGACTACAGTTCATGGGGTCACAAAGAGTCAAACACAACTTAGCAACTGAACAACAGCAAAAATAAGTATCAGAAACAGTTGTACTCCTCTCCCAGTAAAATGAAAATGAACATCTGTTGTAGAATTGAAATGAGTTCCTGGAAGGAGGCAGTTGCTTGCTTAATGGGAAAAATAGAAAGACCGGATGTGAGCAGAGTATTTGCCTATGATTTAAGTTCCCCAGAGAAATTTCATTAGGTCTTTTTTCCAGCTTCTTTTTGTACTTCTCTGTTTTACAGGTGTGCCTGAAGATTGAATCCAGTGAGTTTTAAGGAGTACAATAAATTGGAAAATAAATGAAAGCTAATCCTGTATGTTTTCATGGAACATTCATGTATTAAAATCATGGGATTATATAACCAAAGTGATATAGTTTGCACCAAATGGTGTCATTGGCTTGAAAATCAATTCTGCACATTTCACTTCACATGCCACACATATTTTACCAAACATTTATGCAATGATGTTCAAACGTTATAGACTCCAGTCATCCAGACATCATTAGAATGAGGTGCCCATTCGTGGAAAAGACTGGTGTTCAAATCATTATTTAGACAAAGTGAAATTGAGATACTTAGACTTTCTCAGCTCTCCTAAGACTTTCTAAGACTCTCCTAAGAGACTTCGATCAACAATGTATCCTGCACCACATAAGGGGCATGTCTTCACTGAGTCTTCTATCCTTTCTGTATCTTTCCAGTGCTTTTCTTAAATAGGGCCAATAACTTTGTTCCCCCCTTTTAAATTATTATTGTAAATATCATACAGTTACAACTTCAAGTGTATTATTTTCTACCAAATGTTTTCAGCATATTCAGTTCAAGAAAATGTAGAAGAGGAATCCAAAGGTGCTCAGATGAGTAACATTTCTAAAGCTCACATGCCATTTTAGGAAGACTCCCATGATTCTAAATTCACGTGATTTTAAATAATTTTGTGTTTGTGTTTCCACTGCTATTATATAATGTGTTGTCTCAACTGTACAGAGCTTAGAGTGGTGTATTTTGGAGTCACTGACAAAAGTGTATTCTTCAATTGATTCTTCCCAGGTGGTGCTCGTGGTAAAGAAACCACCTTCCAATGCAGGAGATAACCTGAGGCAAGGGTTCAGTCCCTGGGTCTGGAAGATTCCCTGGAGAAGGAAATGGCAACCCAGTCCAGTATTCTTGCCTGGAAAATCACATAGACAGAGGAGCCTTGCAGGCTGTGGTCCATGGAGCTGCAAAGAACTGGACATAACTGAAGTGATTTAGCAACTGTGTGTGTGTCTGTGTGTGTGTGTCTGTGTGTGTCAGAGAAACAGCATTTTATGATTTGAGTTGTAAATAACAGTGAAAAGCTTATCAGTTCATGAAAATACAACATAATTGTCATGTGTAGATATTTGGTTTCCAAAATATTTATCGTAAAATCTGGAGAAATTTATGTTAAACTGCATAATTGGTACACAGATCTTATGTTCCAAGAACACTTGGGATGGCAAAAGCAATTAAAGTCTGGACCAAAATTATGCTCTTTTCTAACTTAAACTGTAGGATTCAGTTTCTCTTCTCAGATATAATTTGGAAAGTTTAAATTCTAGTCCCTTCTTGACCTGCCAATAAGCCGTGAGCCAGAAACACATGACTCTGACACTGGTTCTGCTCAGTTGTGCTTTGTCACAGATGCTACACACAAATTGTACCCCGTGTTGCTCTGGCTCTCTGCACATGACCATCACCAGGGGCTCTGTGATGGTTGTGTGAGTGTTAGACACTCAGCACTTAAGAGGAAGGTTTTAAAAAATAGTTTCATGTATAACCCAAACTGACATCTGAGAAACATTTCACAATGTATCCTGATATGTATTCATGCGATTTTCCAGATTTCATTAAAAATTGATTGGCTATGACGAGTAGCTACTGATCAAATAGGTAATACATGTATACTTCTTTAGTAGAGACCTGTGATTTTCTGAAATGATTGTTTGGGGATTATATTTAGTGAATAAAAATATTATATATTTTACTATTTATTCTACATCCAGCCACATGATGCTCAGCTAGATTTGTAAAAACCCAAGCTTGTTTTGTCAGGGGTCGCTTCACTGAACATAATTCAACCTGATTTTAAACAGGTGGACCTTTATTGATTTTTGTGCTAAAGATGGCTTCATAGCTCACATGGTGATCCCTCATTTTGTGTGCGTGTGTATCCAGTCACTCAGTCCTATCTGACTCTTTGCAACTTCATGGACTGTAGCCCAGCAGGCTCCCTGTCTGTGGGATTTCCCAGGCAACAACACTGGAGTGGGTCACCATGTCCTTCTCCACTCCTAGTGTTACCATCTCCTAAAGCCCTCATGCATTTGTCGGACTGAAACACCAACACTGGTATCGAACTAGTAACTAAAGGCCAGACTTCACTTAAAGGTCTTCCCTGTTTCCATCATTTTCTCTGTTTTCTCTTCCAAGATCCAATTCATGATACTATGTTGCATTTAGCTGCCAAGTCTCCTTATTCTCTGATAGTTTCTCAGTCTTTTTTTTTTCCTGCTTTCCATGACCTTGACATCTTCAAGAAAGACTTATAGTGAATGTCCAAGGATTTTGTTGGATACTAGCTTCTAGAATTTGTACCTACAACTAGGAACTCTTGAACCTTTTCCTATGTTGCAGGGCTGTAAATTTCCGTTGCCTTGCTTCTGAAAGTGCTGAATGCAGACACCAAAGGAAAAGGCACACAGTTGAAAATTGAGTGTATGACTGGAGGTTGCCTTGCTTGCAAAACTTCAGAAGCCTATGCCTGCCAAGAAAAGAACCTGAAGCCCTGCACTTCCATTTCTAAAGAGAAGTGAAGCCAATACCTATAAGACATATGTCTTTATTTACTCAAACATAAATCAAACAGTCCAGGAACTTGTGCGAGTAAATCGGATTCCATTTGTATGTTTTTCCTGACACATAAATCTAGTTGCATGCAGAATGGCATGAATAATGCAGGAACTGAGCTCCCAGAGTGAATAATCCTTCACTGAAAACCGGGGGTTGATGGCTTAGGGAAGAAACAGTCTTGGCACCATGGAGACCAAGGTGTGTGTGTGTCTGCTTTTCTCCTGTTGGATTTTGATGTTCGGATACACATGAAAGTTGTATTATGCCTGCAGTAAGTTTCCTCATTTAATCCTGTACATGATAACAACAATAACCATCAGGCCTAGTCATTGTTGTTATTATTATCATCAATCACTTTATGCAGGGCAATGCTCACAGCAATCTAGTGAAATAGACAGTATTATAATATTATCTGGATAAGATGAAGAAGATGAGGAGTTTTTATTATTATTATTATTATTTATCCAAGATCATTCAGTTGGTGATACAGAGAGTCAAATCTAGTCTGCCTGACTCCTGAGGCATAGATGTTATTAAATACTATTCTTGTCTCAAAAAACTCAAGAGTTTCTGATGGCCTATAGTGGTAAGACAAAATAAGTCAACAAAAGGAAAGAAAGAAAGAAAACCTAGTTATCACAAAACCCAGAGTCCAAACAAAAGAACAAACCATGCACTCAGGGTACAAAGCTAAGTTAAATTTCACCTTAAGATCATTATCTCAGCAGCATGAAGAACAAATCTACATAAAGCAATATGTACATGACATTTATCACCTACTTGTCTGAATAGCTGAAGAGAGGGGAAAGAAAGAAGCCTTGACCTGCAAGCTATAAAGGGTTAGTAAGCTTCAGGGCTTACCTGAAACTATAAAGGGCTTCATTCATTTACTAAAAATCTATTCACTGATTAACTCAGGTGCAGGCAAATCACAGGTTTTCAATAGGCTTCGTTTGAGAAACATATGCACACATACAATCAAAAACAGTTTGAAAGTGAAAGTGACAGTCACTCCGTTGTTTCCAACTCTTTGAAACCCCATGGACTGTAGCTTGCCAGGCTCCTCTGTCCATGAGATCTCCTGCAGTCGGTGGCCATCCCATTCTCCAGGGGATCTTACCAGCCCAAGGATCAAACCCAGGTCTCCTGCATTGTAGGCAGATTCTTTACCATCTGAGCCACCAAGGAAGCCCAAAAATAGTTTAGGGGGACTGAATATTTGTATTCTACTCCACCTGATGGCAGTTCAATAAGGATCAATAAGACACACAGTCCTAAGCTTATGGTGTGTCTATTTTGTCAAGAAAAACAGTCAACCAAAGAAATAACTGACTTGACTCTGTTATAATAGATGCTAAAATAGAAGTTTCCTCATTTAATCCTGTACATGATAACAACAATAACCATCAGGCCTAGTCATTGTTGTTATTATTATCATCAATCACTTTATGCAGGGCAATGCTCACAGCAATCTAGTGAAATAGACAGTATTATAATATTATCTGGATAAGATGAAGAAGATGAGGAGTTTTTATTATTATTATTATTATTTATCCAAGATCATTCAGTTGGTGATACAGAGAGTCAAATCTAGTCTGCCTGACTCCTGAGGCATAGATGTTATTAAATACTATTCTTGTCTCAAAAAACTCAAGAGTTTCTGATGGCCTATAGTGGTAAGACAAAATAAGTCAACAAAAGGAAAGAAAGAAAGAAAACCTAGTTATCACAAAACCCAGAGTCCAAACAAAAGAACAAACCATGCACTCAGGGTACAAAGCTAAGTTAAATTTCACCTTAAGATCATTATCTCAGCAGCATGAAGAACAAATCTACATAAAGCAATATGTACATGACATTTATCACCTACTTGTCTGAATAGCTGAAGAGAGGGGAAAGAAAGAAGCCTTGACCTGCAAGCTATAAAGGGTTAGTAAGCTTCAGGGCTTACCTGAAACTATAAAGGGCTTCATTCATTTACTAAAAATCTATTCACTGATTAACTCAGGTGCAGGCAAATCACAGGTTTTCAATAGGCTTCGTTTGAGAAACATATGCACACATACAATCAAAAACAGTTTGAAAGTGAAAGTGACAGTCACTCCGTTGTTTCCAACTCTTTGAAACCCCATGGACTGTAGCTTGCCAGGCTCCTCTGTCCATGAGATCTCCTGCAGTCGGTGGCCATCCCATTCTCCAGGGGATCTTACCAGCCCAAGGATCAAACCCAGGTCTCCTGCATTGTAGGCAGATTCTTTACCATCTGAGCCACCAAGGAAGCCCAAAAATAGTTTAGGGGGACTGAATATTTGTATTCTACTCCACCTGATGGCAGTTCAATAAGGATCAATAAGACACACAGTCCTAAGCTTATGGTGTGTCTATTTTGTCAAGAAAAACAGTCAACCAAAGAAATAACTGACTTGACTCTGTTATAATAGATGCTAAAAATGAGAAATATAGGAAACTAGCATATGAAAATGTGTGACCCCATGAACTGCATCAGGCCAAGCTCCTCTCTAGGCAAGAATACTGGAGTGGGTGGCCATTTCCTTCTCCAGGGGATCTTCTGGACCTAGGGATTGAATCAACGTCTCCAGCATTACAGGCAGATTCTTCACGCTCTGAGCCAACTGGGAATCACCAGCACACACATGGTAATTGAGACCATCAAGTTGAGTGAAATACCAATCAGATACCATAAAGTGATAAAAAGAGACGATATGCCAGAATCTTGAAGAATAGCAACACTTCTGGTATGAAGAAGGAACAAAGAAACAACAGTCAGAAGAGCAGTAAAATAGAGATGGTGTTGCATCATAGTTTTAGGGAAAGTGCTTCAGCAGAAGCTCCTTGGTGCCCTCAGTCACTTGGACATCCAGGGAGAGAAGAGCTCCCTCTCGGCAGGGCAGGTATAGAAGCTGCCAACAAAGGAAGAGTTCAAAGGCCACAAGACATATTGTATCTCTTTCTGAGATTTTCTCATTAGTTTTGAATAACTATTGCGTAGATCACCGCTTGACACACGGACATGAATTTGAGCAAACTCCAGGAGATGGTGAAAGACAGAGTCAAGCGTGCTGCAGTCCCTGGGGTCACAAAGAGTCGGACAAGACTGAGCGACTGGACAGCAGATCGGTGCAAGCTTCTGGTTAATTTCTGAAGTTTTATAAAATTTATTCTGACACCAGTCACCAATGTTTGTGTAGCTTTTATGAAGGAGGGAGTTTCTGAAGTTCCTCACTCTGTGTTTTCACTGCTGCCTTTCCCATACTTACTTTTGAGATCTTGGCCTATTTATCCATTATAGACTCCTGCATTTAATCTGCCATTAATCTGCAATCTGCAACTGTAATCATGTCATCTGCAGTTGAAGCCCAAAAATGTTTAGGGGGACTGAATATTTGTATTCTACTCCACCTGATGGCAGTTCAATAAGGATCAATAAGACACACAGTCCTAAGCTTATGGTGTGTCTATTTTGTCAAGAAAAACAGTCAACCAAAGAAATAACTGACTTGACTCTGTTATAATAGATGCTAAAAATGAGAAATATAGGAAACTAGCATATGAAAATGTGTGACCCCATGAACTGCATCAGGCCAAGCTCCTCTCTAGGCAAGAATACTGGAGTGGGTGGCCATTTCCTTCCCCAGGGATCTTCTGGACCTAGGGATTGAATCAACGTCTCCAGCATTACAGGCAGATTCTTCACGCTCTGAGCCAACTGGGAATCACCAGCACACACATGGTAATTGAGACCATCAAGTTGAGTGAAATACCAATCAGATACCATAAAGTGATAAAAAGAGACGATATGCCAGAATCTTGAAGAATAGCAACACTTCTGGTATGAAGAAGGAACAAAGAAACAACAGTCAGAAGAGCAGTAAAATAGAGATGGTGTTGCATCATAGTTTTAGGGAAAGTGCTTCAGCAGAAGCTCCTTGGTGCCCTCAGTCACTTGGACATCCAGGGAGAGAAGAGCTCCCTCTCGGCAGGGCAGGTATAGAAGCTGCCAACAAAGGAAGAGTTCAAAGGCCACAAGACATATTGTATCTCTTTCTGAGATTTTCTCATTAGTTTTGAATAACTATTGCGTAGATCACCGCTTGACACACGGACATGAATTTGAGCAAACTCCAGGAGATGGTGAAAGACAGAGTCAAGCGTGCTGCAGTCCCTGGGGTCACAAAGAGTCGGACAAGACTGAGCGACTGGACAGCAGATCGGTGCAAGCTTCTGGTTAATTTCTGAAGTTTTATAAAATTTATTCTGACACCAGTCACCAATGTTTGTGTAGCTTTTATGAAGGAGGGAGTTTCTGAAGTTCCTCACTCTGTGTTTTCACTGCTGCCTTTCCCATACTTACTTTTGAGATCTTGGCCTATTTATCCATTATAGACTCCTGCATTTAATCTGCCATTAATCTGCAATCTGCAACTGTAATCATGTCATCTGCAGTGACTTCTGTGTCAGCCCCTTCCCTGTCTTATTTATAGCCCAGATTACTTTTGTTATTTATTACTGAGCCTAGGGGTGACCAGGGAATGGTGTGCATACCTCAGGAAGATGCTCAGAATCATCTCAGGGGCCCAGCAAGACGACTTCCTCTAAAATTTACTTCATCTTTTCCTTTCTATGCATATGTATGTTTTACAGTGTACATCGTATATTGAAGCAGCTATATATGTAAGTCTATGTATGCATTAAGGGCTTCCCAGGTGACTCAGTAAGTAAATCTGTCTGTCATGCAGGAGACGGAGGTTCCATCCCTGGGTCGGGAAGATCCCCTGGAGAAGGAAATGGCCACCCACTCCAGTATTCTTGCCTGGGAAATCCCATGGACAGAGGAGCCTGGTGGGCTGTAGTCCACAGGGTCTCAAACAGTTGGACACAGCTGAGCACACACACACATGTACGTGTTTTGTGTGTACATGAAATGAGTAAGCATACCTGTTTGGAGAGAGTGTGCTAATGTTTTTAACTCTGGTCATGAGTATGACAGCAGGCAAGTCTAGTGAGAGTAACTTGGGCCATCCACTCAGCCCATGACATGCTAATGTAGTCTCTCCCCTTTCATCTATTCAACATCACACGAGTTAGGTCTTAAAAGCACAGATCTGTGTTGTTTTAAGACTATCATACATGTTGGGTTGACCAGTAAGTTCTTTTGGGATTTTTCCACCATCTTATGGAAAAAGCCTGACAGACATTTTTGGCCAGTCCAGTAGAATGCCCTTCCCAAGCTGCTGGAGGAGTCTATTGCTTAGCTCTCATGTCTGGCCATACCAGACCACTCATCCACCTTCGCTAACAACATTCCTTCCCACACCCAGAACAACTGCATCCTCCCGTCCAGAGAACCCACACTCCAGCCATGCTCAAAGCACCGATCAGAGGCCATTCTCTCTCACAGACCTTTCAGACCAGCACAGCCAGACTAAATGTCCCTGCGTGTTCTAATCCTATGGTAACCCACTTTATTTTACAGGAAATATCTATAGTTTCTTGCTTGATAAATTTTGAATAATTTAAATATGATTCTTTTCTATTCATCCTCCATTACCAGCCCAGCAATTAGAGAATATTATTCAAACATACAGCTGAATAAGTCAACTTTCTCTGTTCATTATTTTATCTTTCTATCATTATTTTAAAAATAAAACCAGATTTTTATGTGTTTAAAGGATCTACTTCAGCGAGGTCTCGTTGGTTCTAACCTCTCTGTATGAGCATAAACGTACAGAGATAACCCCATTTTAATAATTCAACATCTGGTTGGTTATCCATGTAAACTAAGATGAATTACTGCAGCACAGGAATAAAATTAGTGTGCTAAAACCATTCTCGGATGATGTCACACTCAACAGTGAATTCTCTTTATAGAGTTTAAAAGGTAATTAAAAGGTTATTTTTTTGAGGCTTTAGTCTCATTTTATCTAATGTGAAGTCAGTATGCTCCAGGTCATGGGCAGGCCAGCATCGAGTGAAGTCACAGAAAAAGAAAGTGAAGATGGAGTTGGAGATTAAGTTAATTAGGATTTCTTAAGATAATATTTAATTTCATGAAGGAGTTTCAGGCTACACGAGTGTTTCCTCACATCCCCGGCTACATGAAACGTCCATTTTTTCGGATTCGGTCGCACCACTTTGGGCCAACAAACATGCTCCTATGGAATTCACCACCTCTACAAGACAGAAGGAGGACCAGTTCTCCTAAGGGTCTACAGAGTATTAGTAGCATGCAAATGGATTTGATTAATAATGACATGTCAGGTGGTATTTCTGTAAGCATGCAATCCAATGTTTTACTCAAGGTTCATTTTCTTGATCTCATTTTCCTTGGAAATTGTGATTTGGTGCTGCACTGCCTTTGATAAGAAACTATGCCTAAACAATAGGAAAGAGACATGTGTGTCTTGGTGGGTGGTAGTGTGAGAGCTCTGAGGGAGAAAAATAAAGATTAAGGGGCCAATCTCCCAAAGGCCACGAGTGCACATAAAAGTAGCATTTACCTTGAATGTTGGAATTGTGAAGAAGGACAAGTCCTCGGGAGCCAAAGTTTGGAATGTGAGTAGCTTACTGCTGGTGATGGGGGATTTGCAGCTTAGTGGTTGTTCATATTTTGGAAAGCAACGTTACATTCTTTTTATTTTTTTTTAAACATTTATTTTATTTATTTATCTTTTGGGGGGTGGGGTGGGGAGGGAGGGGGACTGGCGGGACACTTCTATTGGTCTTTCATTTCTCTATTTTCATCCTTCTTTGTTCTTTGGCTCCTGTGGGCCTCCCATCATGGTGGCTTCTGTTATCGCAGAGCGCCGGCTCTGGGCGCATGCACCACAGAGCTCCAGCTCGGTAATTGGACATATCAGTCTAGCCACTCCACGGCACGTGGGATCTTCCCAGGCCAGGGATTGAACCGGTGCCCCTTGCACTGCAAGGCGGTGTCCTTACCCACTGGACCACCAGGGGAAGCCCCCAACAACGTTACATTCTTAAAGGGCAAGAGTGAGTGATAGTGATATTTCTAGCAAGAGAGGAACTAGCATTATGTGTCAAGAATTCCTTTTTTTTTTTTTAACATGTCAAGCATCCTGTAAAACTCTTAGAATTTATTATTGCTCCATTTTACAGCTGGTAAAACTGAGACACAGGTTGAGTTACCTGCCTGTAGCATAGTGATGCTTGGCAGTAATAGAATTAAGAGGCTTCTCTGGTGGCTCACTGCTCAAGAGTCTTACCTGTAGTGTGGGAGGCCTGGGTTCGAGCCCTGGGTCGGGAAGTTGTCCTAGCAAAGGGAACAACTACCCACTCCGGGATTCTTGCCTGGAGAATTTCAAGGACAGAGGAACCTGATGGGTCACAGTCCATAGGGTTGCAAAGAGTTGGACAGGACTGAGCACCCACACACACACGCATATACTATGAAGAAAGATTCTCCACAGTTTAAATTCATACCAAGTTTAGGAAATTTGTCATCAGTCTCTGTAGACATCAAAGAGACTAGGCTGGTTTCACAGTTGATTAGCCTACAAAGAAAAGGTCTTCCTGAACCCTTGGGTTGTGATCTGGCAGGACCAGCTGTCTCCAGTGTGAAAATCCTCTATATTTTATTTTACTCACAAGTGGTAGCAAACATCTTGAAAGCAAATATTGTTCAAAGAAACCTTATAGAACAAAATGTATTTTGTTTCAGATACATGGAATAAATCTTGAAAATTCTACCTGGTTTCCTGAATAAGCAGAATATAGAAAATGCCAAAAATGGTTTTCTTTGGCATTTCCTTCAAGAATTTTAAACACTTGAAAAGTTTTTCTTTTTGTTGTTTTACTTTTTTAAGTTACCAGCATAAATATTACATGTGACAGATTTTTTCCCCTTTGAGTCACATTTACAGATCTGTGTAGATCTCACGGATTCTATAAGCTAAATTTTACAAATATTTCTTGGATTAGGACATTTATAATCACAGCCTCCACTTCTATATGTAGTATAGTGTAACTGTATTTTTTTTAATGTGATATACACTGCTGTATGTAAAATGGATAACCAGCAAGGACCTACTTTATAGCACATTCTGCTCAATGTGATGTGGCTGCGTGGATGGGAAAGGAGTTTGGGGAGCAATGGATACATGTACACGTATGGTTGAGTCCCTTCACTGTTCACCCTAAACGATCACACTGTTGTTAATCCACGATGAAAAAAGTGGAAGTTGGTTGCTAAGTCATGTGAGACTCTGAACCGCATGGACGGTAGCTTGCCAGGCTTCTCTGTCCATGGGATTATCCAGGCAAGACTACGGAGTTAGGGAGCCATTCCCTTCTCCAGAGGACCTTCCCAACCCAAGAACTGAACCCTGGCTGCAGCATTGTAGGCAGATTTCTTTACTGTTTGAGCTACAAGGGAAGCCGATATCGACTATACTCCAACACAAACTCAAAAGTTAAAAAAGGTTAAAAGTATGCTAAAAAATATATTAAAGTTAAACAGTATATCTGCAAACTTTTTCTGACATAAACAGTTATATAAGTTCAACTGAATACAATTAAACACACACTATAATTTCACCTGAATTTCCCATATGGGCACTGAGAATTTGTTTCATGTTGAGACTCTTACAGAGCCTACAAAGAAAAGGTCTTCCTGAACCCTTGGGTTGTGATCTGGCAGGACCAGCTGTCTCCAGTGTGAAAATCCTCTATATTTTATTTTACTCACAAGTGGTAGCAAACATCTTGAAAGCAAATATTGTTCAAAGAAACCTTATAGAACAAAATGTATTTTGTTTCAGATACATGGAATAAATCTTGAAAATTCTACCTGGTTTCCTGAATAAGCAGAATATAGAAAATGCCAAAAATGGTTTTCTTTGGCATTTCCTTCAAGAATTTTAAACACTTGAAAAGTTTTTCTTTTTGTTGTTTTACTTTTTTAAGTTACCAGCATAAATATTACATGTGACAGATTTTTTCCCCTTTGAGTCACATTTACAGATCTGTGTAGATCTCACGGATTCTATAAGCTAAATTTTACAAATATTTCTTGGATTAGGACATTTATAATCACAGCCTCCACTTCTATATGTAGTATAGTGTAACTGTATTTTTTTTAATGTGATATACACTGCTGTATGTAAAATGGATAACCAGCAAGGACCTACTTTATAGCACATTCTGCTCAATGTGATGTGGCTGCGTGGATGGGAAAGGAGTTTGGGGAGCAATGGATACATGTACACGTATGGTTGAGTCCCTTCACTGTTCACCCTAAACGATCACACTGTTGTTAATCCACGATGAAAAAAGTGGAAGTTGGTTGCTAAGTCATGTGAGACTCTGAACCGCATGGACGGTAGCTTGCCAGGCTTCTCTGTCCATGGGATTATCCAGGCAAGACTACGGAGTTAGGCAGCCATTCCCTTCTCCAGAGGACCTTCCCAACCCAAGAACTGAACCCTGGCTGCAGCATTGTAGGCAGATTTCTTTACTGTTTGAGCTACAAGGGAAGCCGATATCGACTATACTCCAACACAAACTCAAAAGTTAAAAAAGGTTAAAAGTATGCTAAAAAATATATTAAAGTTAAACAGTATATCTGCAAACTTTTTCTGACATAAACAGTTATATAAGTTCAACTGAATACAATTAAACACACACTATAATTTCACCTGAATTTCCCATATGGGCACTGAGAATTTGTTTTTGTCACAGGTTTTGTGTTGAAGAAGTCTGAAATGTTTATCAGTGTATTCCACAACTTCTCAACTGTGGGGGGCCAGATGATGCACTGTTTTGAAGTCCATCTTGTGTAGTGTAGGATGGTTAGCAACCTCTCTGAATTGTACCCACTACTGTCTCTAGACATGGTCAGGAAGCTCCAAAGAGGATAAACCAGCCTCACTTGAGAGCCCAGGGTTACTGTATTTGTTTCTTTCCCCTACAACAGATATCTAGCTCTTCAACCCCAATCCAAACAATGTCCCGTAGCATTAGAATGAGAAACCTAGGTGTGAGGACTAACACACATCATTAATTCCACGTTCACTCTACGCCAGGGGCTTTGAAAACATAGATTACCTTATTCGATGATAAGAATTTTTACACCCCATTTTATTGTTTTCTTTTTCTTATTTAATTTCATTGAAGTATAGTTAATTTACAATGTTATGAATTCCTTTTGTACAGCAAAGTAATTTGGTTATACATATACATATGAATATATATATATATACCTTCTTTTTAATATTATTTGCTATAATGGTTTATCATAGAATATTTTTTAATTGGAGTATAGTTGCTTAACAATGTTGTGCTAGTTTCTGCTGTAGGCCAACGTGAACAGCCATATGTATACATACAAAACTCATAATAAACTGAACAGACCAGGGCTTCCCTGGTGGTCCAGTGGGTACAGAGTCCACCTTGCAATGCAAGGGGCACTGGTTCGATCCCTGGCCCAGGAAGATCCCACAGTGCCATGGAGCGGCTGGACTGGTGTGTCCAATTACAAGCCAGTGCTCTAGAGTACATGCGCCCAGAGCCAGTGCACTGCAATGAGAGAGGCCACTGTGATGGGAGGCCCACACAGGTCAAAGAATAAAAATGGATCGAAATAAATAAAAAGACAATGAAAAGGGCCAAAAAATTTTTTTGAAAAGCTTAAAAAAAATGAACAGACCAGAAAAGTGAATCTGTTTACAGATAAATCTTGCTGCTTTGGAATGGAATACAGACATCTCTGCAACTATGCTCTAGAAATATTTTACTTATATTTGAAAATATAACCTGCCACCACCGTAAAATGCTTATTCTGGAGCTACTTAAAAGCAAAACACCTGGCACTGCATTCATTCATCGACACATTAGGTAGAGGACTAAAACACCCTGATTTCTTTGTAATTATCCACATGATTCCATAAGAATCCCAGAATTTCCTTCACACTCCGCAGAGTCAGTGGTGGACATAATTTAGCTAGCACCCTCTGGCTTTGTCATAAAGGCACTCATATAAGCCGTGGGATGTGTTCGTTTGCTCTGAAAATAAATTTAAAAAGCACTGGCTTGTTTGATATTCTGTTGCGATCAGTACTGCTTAGGAACATGTTTGTCTTTGAAGGAAAAAAAATGGAATTGAGTCTAAAAGATGAGTTTGGAGCCATATCATCAAGAATACATGTGAGGAAGTCATCTAAGTGCTATATGTAACCCTAGGAACAATGTGCATGTGCACAGCCTTGTGGCTCTTGGGTTTCAATAAAGTAATAAATAGATGTTGGCAAAACATTTCCAATCATGGGCTGGCATCCAACGGAAAGATAAAAGGGAAGAAACAAACAACAGCAACAACAAAAAAGAATATGAAGAGCTGAACAATCCAATCTTTAGTCTCACGTGAGGTCATCCTAGAAAGAACTTTGTGCAAATCATTCTGATTTCCCACTATTAAGTAAATAGTCAAACTGACAATGATTTTAAAAAGTAAATGGGAATGCTTATCCTTTGCAATTTAGACTGACAGCAAGACCATCATAAGGAGCCATAAGGAATGTCCATGAAATTCAAATTCTTTGTGACTACATGGAGAATTACAAACAAGTCTAACAAAATAGAACAAATGCACAGGCTTGAAAGGAGAGACTGGACTCTGCCCTCTATACTCAACTCCTTCTTCTTTAAGTATCTCCAATTCATGACTAGAGAAGTAAACTTTGTTTTCATAAAGTTTTACTTAGAGACAATCAGTGCCAAAGATTTTCTTTCAAGCAAAAAGAAAATGTTATAGAAAATTTTTTTTAGATTTGTTATTAACATTTGGAATAGAAATCTAAATGTTTTGCAGGCATTTCTTTGGTAGAGAAGAATAGATATACATGTATGTATGTGGGAAAGTGTTAGTCACTAAGTCATGTCTGACTCTTATGCAGCCCTATGGACTATAGCCTGCCATACTCCTCTGTCCATGGGGTTCTCCACGCAAGAAAAATGGAGTGGTTGCCATTTCCTTTATTCAGTCCCAAATAGTGAGTGAGGTCCCCCTGGGTTCTAGACTATGTTCTAGTTTGAGGAGGACTAGAGCTCTGTTGCAGAAGGCTAACACAAGCCCCCTTCTCTTAACTGAAATCCTGTTTGTTTCATTTTTCTTCATTGGAAGAAGAAACTCTTCTTTCTTGGGAAAGAGGAAGCTATTTGCTCATAACTCTAACACATATTCAAAAAGAAAGTGAAAGCAGAGCCAATCAAAAACATAAACAAAGAGAAAGTGAGTCTCTTTCAGCTCCATTTATAACTCTCCCTGAACAGATTTATTTTCCTTTGACTTGAATCAAGGGCTTATCACTGGTCCAAACAGCACTGTGGATTCCTAAGGGCAGGACACACATTTGCTGCAGCTGTGGAAGGCCCATAAGACCTAGGACACTGGCTGCAGGTGATTATTTGGCAGAAGCACACATGGAGGAATCAGAGCCGTGTGCGTGAAGGAATGACAGGTTTCAGGGTATGTGCCATCTAATGGGAGGAACACGGGAAACCCACCATACCATGAGGCAAGGCAGAGTGAAATGTTTAAATCTTCCATTATTTTTGGAGTTCCACTTACAATAGGAACTAGTAGTCTGTAAGAGACTATTGCGTCCATCAAACTACGAGATTAGCTAAAACTTATTTGCTATTTGGGTGGGCGGGGGGGGGGGGGCTTCCCAGATGGTGCTGGTGGTCAGGAACCCACCTGCCAGTGCAGGAGACAGAAGAGATGTGACTCTGGTCCCTGGCTCACGGAGATCCCCTGGAGGAGGAAATGGCAGCCCACTCCAGCCTTCTTGCCTGGAGAATCCCATGGACAGAAGAGCCTGGTGAGCTAAAGCCCATAGGGTCACAAAGAGAAACAACTGAGGGACTGAGCAATAGGAACAAAAAAAGATGTAGAACACAGAATAGGCGATATAGATATCAACATTGTGTTATCACCATCAAATGTGCTGAAAGACTAGCTCTCAACTATTCCCACCACAGAAAAATAAATAAATAAAAGATAAGCACATGACTTGACAGAGGTGATAACTGGCCACAGTGGCAACTAGATCACAATATAAAAACACAACAGATAAACATGTTGTACACCTTAAATATTATATGTCAAACACAGTTCAATTCAAAGTAATACCATGCATCATAGTGTACTCAGGAGAGTTCCTAGAAGGAAAATTCTTCCAGAGCATGAACATTTTCAAATTTGGTAAACACATCTTGAATGTGTTTCCCACTCATGTTGCTCCTTCTTTCTGAGATTCCTGGGTTTCCTTTGTGGTCGTTGAGGAGGGGAAAGCACAGCTTTCATGAGGGTGGTTTCATTCCCAATTTATTCCCAGGGTTGTCTGTCTCTTCAGCAATATTTCCTCTCCAATATACCCCATCTTTACCCCAACATGATGTGTCTTGGGTTCTTCTGGGCAAACCTTACAGCAAGTTTCTGTCATTTACCTAGGATATTCTACAGCTTATAAAATCATGACCTATAGGCGTTAATCGAAGCCCCCCTAGGCATGCTTGGCAAGATTTGTTGTTATTTAGTCATTCAGTCATGGCTGACTCTTTGAGACCCCATGGACTGTAGCCCACCAGGCTCCTCTGTTCATGGGATTTCCCAGGTAAGAATGCTGGAGTGGATTGCCATTTCCTTCTCCTGGGGCTCTTCCCGACCCAGAGATCAAATCCCTGTCTTCTGAATTGCTGGTGGACTCTACCACTGAGCCATTGAGGAAGCCCCGCTGTGCAAGATTAGGGTAGTGTTATTCTCATTTTCCACAAAGAAAATCAGAGAGATGTGTTCAACTTCTTGCATCTGGTTCTGAAACCAACACATAACACAGTCACAATGTGGGTCCCTCCTCTTCCACCACCCACTCCGGGCCTTTTCTTACTCCTCTGAGACCAAAAGATACAGCAAGTCATGGAGAATCTCGTTTATCTTCTGTAATAAAACACAGCAACACTGGTCCTCACTTTCCAAAGGAAGACCATTACGTCAGATGTTAGCTTCAATGTAACAAGAATTGCTTGGCCTGTGAGGCAGTAGGGCCAGGCTCGTCTTTCCCAGCGTCTTTCTGTTTCTAAAAGCTAAACTCCCTCAGCTTTTTCTTAGCACTGTGTTTGTGATTCTTGAGGAAAACCTGAAATCAAAACCAATTTTTTTTTCACCGAGTGCTCCTTTCTTGGGAGAGTTTCTTTCGAATTACGAAAAGAAAATCTTTCTACCATACGTATAAACAAAACCTGCTTTTGTCACTAGCACCCTGTAGAAACCAGAGATGAAACATTAAATTACTCTGAGCACGTGGCCACTTGCCAGTAATTATTCCGTATGAGGTTTAACCGAGTTTATCTAGACTACAAGGACCATGTACACACAGCTAAAGGGAAAGACATGGTTAAAGTAATTATCTGGCATATTCCCACCATGCAGACAGTCAGTCTGGCTCATTTGGACCAAGGAATAATAACCCAGCACATTCTTCAGGCCGAAAGGAGTTATTTGGCAAATCACCTCGATGTGCCCCAACAGATGAATGTTAAATCTACAAGATGCCAAGAGAGAAAGAAAACACGATTGCCCTTGGGTATTGGAAAGCCTGCAGACGGGAGGGCGTAAGGGGAGCTTTGGGATGAGGGGAATGGGCTGGGGTTCAGGACCCTGGACTTTCATTCTGAGACCTTTTCTGCAGTTTGTGAATTCAGATTCTAGAATCTCTTCACCTGGCTTCTTGGATTGCTTCATTCGTTCTTCCCGTGAAACATCTTGTCTTTTCTTAGATGTCATTTTTTTTTTTCTGGGATATAAAGATCAGGCTTGCCTTCATCATCTGAGTGTTATGGTTTATCTGGTAGTCAATCTAAAGCATTAGATAACCTTATCTTAGAATTTTGTTTTGTGATGAGTATAGGAATATAAAGAAAAGGAGACAGTGACTGAGAAGCACCAGGCTTGTTTCCTTGGGAAGCATGATACAGATCTTAAAATCCTGTGGATAACCCACTTTTCTTACTCCTCTGAGACCAAAAGATACAGCAAGTCATGGAGAATCTCGTTTATCTTCTGTAATAAAACACAGCAACACTGGTCCTCACTTTCCAAAGGAAGACCATTACGTCAGATGTTAGCTTCAATGTAACAAGAATTGCTTGGCCTGTGAGGCAGTAGGGCCAGGCTCGTCTTTCCCAGCGTCTTTCTGTTTCTAAAAGCTAAACTCCCTCAGCTTTTTCTTAGCACTGTGTTTGTGATTCTTGAGGAAAACCTGAAATCAAAACCAATTTTTTTTTCACCGAGTGCTCCTTTCTTGGGAGAGTTTCTTTCGAATTACGAAAAGAAAATCTTTCTACCATACGTATAAACAAAACCTGCTTTTGTCACTAGCACCCTGTAGAAACCAGAGATGAAACATTAAATTACTCTGAGCACGTGGCCACTTGCCAGTAATTATTCCGTATGAGGTTTAACCGAGTTTATCTAGACTACAAGGACCATGTACACACAGCTAAAGGGAAAGACATGGTTAAAGTAATTATCTGGCATATTCCCACCATGCAGACAGTCAGTCTGGCTCATTTGGACCAAGGAATAATAACCCAGCACATTCTTCAGGCCGAAAGGAGTTATTTGGCAAATCACCTCGATGTGCCCCAACAGATGAATGTTAAATCTACAAGATGCCAAGAGAGAAAGAAAACACGATTGCCCTTGGGTATTGGAAAGCCTGCAGACGGGAGGGCGTAAGGGGAGCTTTGGGATGAGGGGAATGGGCTGGGGTTCAGGACCCTGGACTTTCATTCTGAGACCTTTTCTGCAGTTTGTGAATTCAGATTCTAGAATCTCTTCACCTGGCTTCTTGGATTGCTTCATTCGTTCTTCCCGTGAAACATCTTGTCTTTTCTTAGATGTCATTTTTTTTTTTCTGGGATATAAAGATCAGGCTTGCCTTCATCATCTGAGTGTTATGGTTTATCTGGTAGTCAATCTAAAGCATTAGATAACCTTATCTTAGAATTTTGTTTTGTGATGAGTATAGGAATATAAAGAAAAGGAGACAGTGACTGAGAAGCACCAGGCTTGTTTCCTTGGGAAGCATGATACAGATCTTAAAATCCTGTGCGGATAACCCATGCCCTTCTTTGCTTTCCCCTTTGTCCAGTTTTCTCGTGGGGGTTTATTAAACGAAGCAACACTGACCTACTATCACACAGAGGTTCTCCCTTAGAGAATAGCATTGTTCATTCTAAACATTCGATCTTTTCATTTTTAATACCAAAGTAGAAATCATGCTGTACACAAGATTACTGATCAATTAAATTTTTCCTTTGTTGTTTATTCTGGTAGAGGATCCCTCGGTTGGGAAGATCCCCTAGAGGAGGCAATGGCACCTCACTCCAATATTCCTGCCTGGGAGAACCCACGGACAGAAGAGCTTGGTGGGCTGCAGTCTGTAGGTGTCACAAAGAGACGCAACCCAGCACTCTGCACTGCTGCTCCACATTGAGCAAGGCAGCGGATGCTGAAGACAGGGTGTCGAGGTTCAAGCTGTGTCTCAGCTGCTTGCTAGCCAAACGATGTTACTTATCTGTGTTGTCCCAACTTTCCTTATTTTTCATGAGTGGCTGTAACAGCCACTAATCTATGGGAAGTGATTGAGAAGTAAATAGATGGATGTATACTGAGCCTGGCTTCCCTGGGGGTTCCGACGGTAAAGAATCCCCCTGCCAATGCAGGAGATGTCGGCTCCACCTTTGGGTCAGGACGGTCCCCTGGAGAAGGGAACGACTCCCACCTCCAGTATTCTTGCCTGGGCAATCCCATGGACAAAGGAGTCTGGCAGGCTACCGTGCATGGCGTCGCAAAGAGTCAGACACTATTGAGCAACTAACCCTTTCTCTGTTTTTGTACGGAACTTAGAGTGGAAATGTGTCCATACGTGTTAACTACTAGAGACAGTAGCACCTTATGATCAAGTATGTCCCCTATTCTCAGATCTCTTGTGAGATCTTAGGCAAATGACCTGCTTAACCAAGACGGAGTACTGACCTCATAGGTAGTTAGGTGTTTGGGGGATTCATTGAGTGGATTCGTGTACACTGTGATTAGAACATTGTGGCCTGTGACTTTGTCTCAGTAAAACCAACTGCTGCAAATATTATTTATCCATGCCTGATGAAACCGCGTTCCAAAATCAATGAAAAACGAGATGTTAAATGGCATGAAATGCTACATTAAAGGGGGCTTGTTTCATTGCAGATTATTTAGAAAGCAGTGGTACACTCAAATGTATAGTCAAATAAAGCACAAATCTAAACATCTCAAGGAAGACAAATTTGTCAGCAGACGTACTGTGGTCTCTGCTCCAGAGTGAAATGTAAGAGCTGCAGATGCTAATCAGCTACAGTCTCCACAGGCAGCTTCCAGAAGCCAGGCGTAGGCTGAGGAGGCAGAAATGGACTTAGATGCCCACCAAAGCCCACTTCTCTCGTCTGCATTAATAGCAAGAAATGTGCCAACTCACGTCCAGACACACAAACGTTGTGTTTATATCAGCCTGGGTGAGACCGGGGGACCCAAAATAGCTTAGTGCAAACCAAAACTAGTGCAAAGTATGCCTTTCTCCTTCAAAGTCATTTTCTCTGAATTTCCCTAACTGTCTATTCATCTTTGCTTGGTAAGCACAGATGTTGGAGTCAGGCATACCTACACTTTTTAAAACTTAAAATTAGCTGTTGTGTGTCCATTCAAGTTACAACACATTTATACAGCAACATTTGTTCCATAGTCAATACTTCATAGATGCTGAATAAAAGGAATGGATGTCATGGAACTTTGGACCATTCCTGAAAAAGGGTGGAAATTTTACACTTCACTGAAATTGGCTTAGTGGAATTAGTGGGCTGATACACAAAATCTTTCATGTCTTTTATGGCTAAAGACTGCGCTAGAGAGGAATGGTATATTAGCATTTCACAAACAGAGAAGGGTCAAAGCTAGTTTCAGCTTCTAGGTCAAGGAAGATCAGGTAAACTAACTGAAGTCACCACACCTTGTTGGAAAGGAACATGTATGGAGAATGGTGCATACATAGGAAGTAACATGGACTAACACAGATGCTACTTCTTTTGGAGTGGTTGCAATGCATAACAAAATGTGCATTTTGTTATGTGTCTCGGGCTTCCCCTGGTGGTCCAGTGGGTAAGGACACTGCCTTGCAGTCCAAGGGGCGCCAGTTCTATCCCTGGCCTGGGAAGATCCCACGTGCCGCGGAGCGGCTGGACCAATGTGTCCAACTACCGAGCCGGAGCTCTGGAGCACATGCGTCCAGAGCTGGTGCTCTGCGACAACAGACGCCACCGCGATGGGAGGCCCACAGGAGCCAAAGAACAAAGACGGATGAAAATGGAGAAATGAAAGACCAATAGAAGTGGCCTGCCCGCTCCCCTCCCTCCCCAACCCGACCCCTGCCCAAAATAAATAAATAAATAAATTTAAAAAAAAAAAAAAAGTATGTGTCTCCTTCTGGGTCCATAGATTGTGTTTTTAGTGGGATACTGACCAAAAATAATCTAATTCATGCCTTAAGCATAAAGGTTATCCTGCAATACTACATGTGGGCTAGCATCTATCCAATTATTTGGCATGTGAAATTAAAGGTTAGATACAAATGTCTAAATTACAATGATACCAAGAATATAAAACTGAATAGTGCCATCTATTTGAGTTACGGTGCTGGAGAAGACTCTGAGAGTCCTTGGACTGCAAGGAACCAGTCAATCATAAACGAAATCAACCCTGAATATTCGCTGCAGGGACTGCTGAACCTGAAGTTCCAATACTTTGGCCACCCAATGCAAAGAGACTGCACATCGGAAAAGACCCTGATGCTGGAAAAGACTGAAGGTAAAAGGAGAAGTGGGTGGCAGAGAATGAGATGGTCACCAACTCAATGGACCTGAATGTGAGCAAATTCCAGGAGACAGTAGAGGACAGAGGAATTGGGTAAATTTTACACTTCAAAAGGCTTAGTTTAAAAAAGCTTTTATGGCAAAGAGTAGGAATGGTATAGTAGCATTTCACAAACAGAGAAGGGTCAAAGCTAGTTTCAGCTTCTAGGTCAAGGAAGATCAGGTAAACTAACTGAAGTCACCACACCTTGTTGGAAAGGAACATGTATGGAGAATGGTGCATACATAGGAAGTAACATGGACTAACACAGATGCTACTTCTTTTGGAGTGGTTGCAATGCATAACAAAATGTGCATTTTGTTATGTGTCTCGGGCTTCCCCTGGTGGTCCAGTGGGTAAGGACACTGCCTTGCAGTCCAAGGGGCGCCAGTTCTATCCCTGGCCTGGGAAGATCCCACGTGCCGCGGAGCGGCTGGACCAATGTGTCCAACTACCGAGCCGGAGCTCTGGAGCACATGCGTCCAGAGCTGGTGCTCTGCGACAACAGACGCCACCGCGATGGGAGGCCCACAGGAGCCAAAGAACAAAGACGGATGAAAATGGAGAAATGAAAGACCAATAGAAGTGGCCTGCCCGCTCCCCTCCCTCCCCAACCCGACCCCTGCCCAAAATAAATAAATAAATAAATTTTAAAAAAAAAAAAAAAGTATGTGTCTCCTTCTGGGTCCATAGATTGTGTTTTTAGTGGGATACTGACCAAAAATAATCTAATTCATGCCTTAAGCATAAAGGTTATCCTGCAATACTACATGTGGGCTAGCATCTATCCAATTATTTGGCATGTGAAATTAAAGGTTAGATACAAATGTCTAAATTACAATGATACCAAGAATATAAAACTGAATAGTGCCATCTATTTGAGTTACGGTGCTGGAGAAGACTCTGAGAGTCCTTGGACTGCAAGGAACCAGTCAATCATAAACGAAATCAACCCTGAATATTCGCTGCAGGGACTGCTGAACCTGAAGTTCCAATACTTTGGCCACCCAATGCAAAGAGACTGCACATCGGAAAAGACCCTGATGCTGGAAAAGACTGAAGGTAAAAGGAGAAGTGGGTGGCAGAGAATGAGATGGTCACCAACTCAATGGACCTGAATGTGAGCAAATTCCAGGAGACAGTAGAGGACAGAGGATCCTGGTGTGCTGTGGTCTGTGAGGTCACAAAGAGTCAGATACAACTTGGCCACTGAACAATACCATCCTTCCAATATGCTTTGAAACTCCCTTAATCTTTTCAGCAAACTTGAATTCCGGGCTGTAATCATGATGCCCAGCTTGCTTTTCCTCTCTTTTCAGAATGAGAAAAGAATGTGACAATAATATTTTCTGTGTCCGTGCAACTCAACTCTTGAATTGGTTCTGCTTTTCCATGACTCTGTCTGGCACCAATGTCCTCACATCTCAGTGACTAATCACTACATTTGACTAAAGAAATAAAGAAATAGAGAATCCCTAAGGCGAAACTCTTTTATGCTTTTAAGAATACAAATCCACACAAATAAACTCTCATTTGTAAACAGGCAATCCATAGAGCTGTTTAGTTTTGTTTGGTTTGTTGTATTTTCACTATCTTTGCCCAGCAACCATTTGCAAAAGGAGTTATGGACCAACAACCATTGTAGTTTTAAGCAGAGGGAAGGGGAGGAGATGCAGCTGATAGGAAAAGAATCAGAGAGAGGCAGGACCTATCACTATATTTCTACATTTCGCTTCAGCGGGGTTTTAAACCCGTTGGGTTAAAGCAAACATATAAGTGTTAAAAAAAAAATCCCATAACCATTTTCAATGCCATTTACATTTCTTATGAGCTCGTCTGATTTAAAATGGTTGTAATGGACTCCTTAGAATCACCTTGGTATAATTTGACGGCAACACTCAGCAGTTATAGAATAGAAAAGGGAAGAAAGAGGGATTGTAAAGAAGTGTATTTATAACCTTGGTCATCGTATCCTAAGCGCGTTTCTGTTTTAATAATTAATTCACTTATCAGTTCAGAAACGTTGAAATGACTTTTGGAATCCCAGGCTCTGAGGCTGTTGGCACCCTACCCGTTTCCTGACTGCTGTTTCCTTAACTTTCCGTTTAATTTTTTTTTCTTTTCCCTGAAACTAAAATCATTTAATGAAATCTGACGCGTCAAGGCCACTGACTGATCTTCTGAGCAGAAGGTATGCAAAGGTGGCCAATTCCTTTAAATTACAGCTTCTGTCCATGTTGCGAGACATCATTTCCAGGCAGACAAAGAGCAAGGGAGTCAGAAATGTTAAGAGACATAACTAATAACAAGGGGAGGAAAAAAGAATATGAAAAACCTGAAGGAAAAATAAGTTCAACACGCAGAGGAGAGACCATCAGGAGGTTGGGGGAGGAAAAAGCCCATGTGCAATTTTTTTCCCACTTATTCTATTTCCTTTATGTTCCCTGGTTCAGGGCCGCTGGTAGGAGATGGATACATTTATTAATTCTCCATGCAGAAAGACAAACAGTGGACTCAGTCCGGTGGGGTTGAAACGTCTGGCCCTGGGTTCCCTACGGAATCTTCCAACCTTGCCTAATGGTCTCTGACCACACAGATCCATCGAAAGAATACGGTATCCTTTTTCAAAAACCTCATTTAGACTCATACATAAAATAAAATCACCCTGTCAGAATGCCTTGGTTTCTTCTTTTTAGTTCTCTTGGTTAATTTAAAATACAGAGCCAAGCAAAGACAAAAAAAAAAAAAGAAAGAAAAGAAAAAATTAAAGGATGTTCAAGGTCATCTTTGTCATATGATTTTTTTCTTTTCAAATTGCAAGAAAATAGGTGAAATAGACCATTTCTTTCTGCATAAAGTGGTATTTATGACCTCTCCCTTAGAAACTGTGTAAGTAAGTGTTCATGAAGAAATAGTTTCAATTATTTTACATGTTTATTAAGATCTGACTTGAGGAAACTGGAAATTATGGAATGCATTTTATTAAGATAAATACTGATTATTTTTAAAGCAGAGTGAAAATAATCTCCCTGCCCACCCCCCCTTTGGAGTGGAGCCTTGCCATCTTTCACTTTTAGAACTCATCTTGGATGCTAATTGCTTAATGAGTCTTAATAAATTTCTACGTATTAGCGGAAGTGTTTATGTAGCTATTCTCTTTTCTGTAGTCCCTGGGATAAGTCTGACCAGTAGCAGCAGCTACAGGAAACAAAAAGTGATCCAAGGTTATTCGGACTTTAACTTTTGTTTTGAAAGTAGGTAAAGTTAGCTCAATTGTTTGAGACTCCTTTAAATTTATGAAATTTCCTCAGACAGACAAGATGAATTATTCCTTTTGCCAATTCCTTTAAATTACAGCTTCTGTCCATGTTGAGACATCATTTCCAGGCAGACAAAGAGCAAGGAGTCAGAAATGTTAAGAGACATAACTAATAACAAGGGGAGGAAAAAAGAATATGAAAAACCTGAAGGAAAAATAAGTTCAACACGCAGAGGAGAGACCATCAGGAGGTTGGGGGAGGAAAAAGCCCATGTGCAATTTTTTTCCCACTTATTCTATTTCCTTTATGTTCCCTGGTTCAGGGCCGCTGGTAGGAGATGGATACATTTATTAATTCTCCATGCAGAAAGACAAACAGTGGACTCAGTCCGGTGGGGTTGAAACGTCTGGCCCTGGGTTCCCTACGGAATCTTCCAACCTTGCCTAATGGTCTCTGACCACACAGATCCATCGAAAGAATACGGTATCCTTTTTCAAAAACCTCATTTAGACTCATACATAAAATAAAATCACCCTGTCAGAATGCCTTGGTTTCTTCTTTTTAGTTCTCTTGGTTAATTTAAAATACAGAGCCAAGCAAAGACAAAAAAAAAAAAAGAAAGAAAAGAAAAAATTAAAGGATGTTCAAGGTCATCTTTGTCATATGATTTTTTTCTTTTCAAATTGCAAGAAAATAGGTGAAATAGACCATTTCTTTCTGCATAAAGTGGTATTTATGACCTCTCCCTTAGAAACTGTGTAAGTAAGTGTTCATGAAGAAATAGTTTCAATTATTTTACATGTTTATTAAGATCTGACTTGAGGAAACTGGAAATTATGGAATGCATTTTATTAAGATAAATACTGATTATTTTTAAAGCAGAGTGAAAATAATCTCCCTGCCCACCCCCCCTTTGGAGTGGAGCCTTGCCATCTTTCACTTTTAGAACTCATCTTGGATGCTAATTGCTTAATGAGTCTTAATAAATTTCTACGTATTAGCGGAAGTGTTTATGTAGCTATTCTCTTTTCTGTAGTCCCTGGGATAAGTCTGACCAGTAGCAGCAGCTACAGGAAACAAAAAGTGATCCAAGGTTATTCGGACTTTAACTTTTGTTTTGAAAGTAGGTAAAGTTAGCTCAATTGTTTGAGACTCCTTTAAATTTATGAAATTTCCTCAGCACAAGACAAGATGAATTATTCCTTTTGTATTATACAGTCTCCAGATTTTATGAAAGAAAATACATTAAAATATTACTAAGAGTAAAAAATCACCCTTTGCAAATCAATTTGCATAGGAAGCTGAAAAATAAACAAGATTTAAGTTTGCGTTCTGGATAATGAATTGGCAAGTGTGTTATTTCACTGAAGAGCTTGGTTATGTCTGTTTATGTTATTAAGTGGGATGAGATAAAGTACATGTTCAACTCTTTTTTCAAAGGACAGATCACATCATTTTAACTAAGTTGGTCCATTTATCTTAACATTATATTTCTTTGGGTTGGTTCCTGAAATAGACCATGAAACCAACCTATTTATAAAATGTGTGTTAACAAATTCAAAATTTGTTGGACAGAATATCTAACATAAATCTTCAGTGAGCTACAGTAAGTATGAAATTATAAAACTGAAAAATTTCATGTAAATTTATATTTTGTAATATTCTAAAAGTTAATATTTTGCTCAAATTATTTTTGCAAGGCAAATTAAAATATTTGGAAGATAAATAATATTACATATGTATGTGTACATGGCCTAATATAAAATTTAAATGTGTCTATACAGACATACACACATATAATTTTTTTTATCTGGTTATACTGTATATACATATATTTATATAGTTATATTTGTTAGATGTAAGTACGTATTCATAAAAACACTTTATGATGTTACCCACTCTAAAATATAAATCAGAGTACACTGTCTTGATTGTGCGCCATTAGACTTTAAAAATAGCTGTTTAAAAAGAAAATACATATAAAAATTTTTTAAAGTTTGGATTCCAGCATTGCTCTATGTACCAAAGAGCTTAAGTTATATACAAAGATTGCAGTGGAAGAAGAAGCAAACATAGACGATGTTTTAAAGTTTAAGTGGTATGTGTACATATATACCTGAATCACTTTACTGTAGAAAAGGAATGAACACAACATTGTAAACCAACTATACGCCAATAAAATAATTTTTTAAAAAAAGTATTGAAGCTTTCAGAAAAGGGGGAGAATTCAGGCAGAAAACCTAAAGAATGTAAGGAAGGTCGTAACATAGAAAAAAATTAGTTTCAAGGTTTTTGAGAACAGATGAGCTTCTGTCCACCCTCAGCTCTGCTGGCTGGGAGCGATACATTAAAATATTACTAAGAGTAAAAAATCACCCTTTGCAAATCAATTTGCATAGGAAGCTGAAAAATAAACAAGATTTAAGTTTGCGTTCTGGATAATGAATTGGCAAGTGTGTTATTTCACTGAAGAGCTTGGTTATGTCTGTTTATGTTATTAAGTGGGATGAGATAAAGTACATGTTCAACTCTTTTTTCAAAGGACAGATCACATCATTTTAACTAAGTTGGTCCATTTATCTTAACATTATATTTCTTTGGGTTGGTTCCTGAAATAGACCATGAAACCAACCTATTTATAAAATGTGTGTTAACAAATTCAAAATTTGTTGGACAGAATATCTAACATAAATCTTCAGTGAGCTACAGTAAGTATGAAATTATAAAACTGAAAAATTTCATGTAAATTTATATTTTGTAATATTCTAAAAGTTAATATTTTGCTCAAATTATTTTTGCAAGGCAAATTAAAATATTTGGAAGATAAATAATATTACATATGTATGTGTACATGGCCTAATATAAAATTTAAATGTGTCTATACAGACATACACACATATAATTTTTTTTATCTGGTTATACTGTATATACATATATTTATATAGTTATATTTGTTAGATGTAAGTACGTATTCATAAAAACACTTTATGATGTTACCCACTCTAAAATATAAATCAGAGTACACTGTCTTGATTGTGCGCCATTAGACTTTAAAAATAGCTGTTTAAAAAGAAAATACATATAAAAATTTTTTAAAGTTTGGATTCCAGCATTGCTCTATGTACCAAAGAGCTTAAGTTATATACAAAGATTGCAGTGGAAGAAGAAGCAAACATAGACGATGTTTTAAAGTTTAAGTGGTATGTGTACATATATACCTGAATCACTTTACTGTAGAAAAGGAATGAACACAACATTGTAAACCAACTATACGCCAATAAAATAATTTTTTAAAAAAAGTATTGAAGCTTTCAGAAAAGGGGGAGAATTCAGGCAGAAAACCTAAAGAATGTAAGGAAGGTCGTAACATAGAAAAAAATTAGTTTCAAGGTTTTTGAGAACAGATGAGCTTCTGTCCACCCTCAGCTCTGCTGGCTGGGAGCGCTAACCCAATCCTATGCACAGAAGTTATTCTCTCTGGTCCTCACATAACAATGAGTGAATGTTGTAACCACACTTTACACACAGGCTTGTAAAGGGGGCGGAACGTGGTGCACGAAAGCTATGTCGCTGGATGAAAATAGATAAATGAAAGACCAATAGAAATGGCCCGCCCGCCCCGCTCCCTCCCAAGCCGCCCCCCACCCCGCCCCCATCGCAAAGCCTCCCCCTAGGTGGTAGGACTGGAGCCTATGATGGTGCCCAACTGCCCCTTGCCTCCAGCTTCTGGTGTGCATTAAGTGAGTAGAGAAGCTCTTTCTAAGTCATGATATTCCAGAGACAGTGGGAAGAAGTAAAAGGAAGCAACCAGGTAAAATGCCAGTTCAGTCTAGATGGAGGGACTCAGTTTGGAAGCATGAGAATAATATGAATCTGCTGACAGGACAGGACACATACTTTCAAGTCAGGTCGACACAGTTACACAGGATAAGCCACCTAGTCTTGGCTTTCTTCAGTCTCAACATCTTGACTTGTAAAGATCTTACTTCAAAGAGCAGTGATGCATGATAAAGAAGACCATGCAGTATTGTTATTGAAACATCAAAATCTATGAAATACTAGTTTTTATCCTGTCTTCTTATACAGGACATGTTATCAGCAAGGCTTGGCATGGTTGCAGTCCGTCAGGTTAGCGTGGATTTGCTAACAAACCATAAAAATTTTAAATAATGATGATGATAATAATAAAGAACACATCTCTGTGTTGGGCAAACAGCCTATAGTCAATCACAACTTCATCATGCAGAGAAGGATCAAGATGGACCACCAGCTTATAAAACTAAAAGAAAACCGCTAGGTGCTGCCAACTGGGCAGTCATTCTTCTGAATGGAAAACTTCTGTCTGGAGCTACTGAGAGAAGGGTAGACAGGATGGGTTTGCATTGGGGTTGTGGAACTCAGTGTAACATTCCCCAAAAAGAAATGTAAGGAAGGTCGTAACATAGAAAAAAATTAGTTTCAAGGTTTTTGAGAACAGATGAGCTTCTGTCCACCCTCAGCTCTGCTGGCTGGGAGCGCTAACCCAATCCTATGCACAGAAGTTATTCTCTCTGGTCCTCACATAACAATGAGTGAATGTTGTAACCACACTTTACACACAGGCTTGTAAAGGGGGCGGAACGTGGTGCACGAAAGCTATGTCGCTGGATGAAAATAGATAAATGAAAGACCAATAGAAATGGCCCGCCCGCCCCGCTCCCTCCCAAGCCGCCCCCACCCCGCCCCCATCGCAAAGCCTCCCCCTAGGTGGTAGGACTGGAGCCTATGATGGTGCCCAACTGCCCCTTGCCTCCAGCTTCTGGTGTGCATTAAGTGAGTAGAGAAGCTCTTTCTAAGTCATGATATTCCAGAGACAGTGGGAAGAAGTAAAAGGAAGCAACCAGGTAAAATGCCAGTTCAGTCTAGATGGAGGGACTCAGTTTGGAAGCATGAGAATAATATGAATCTGCTGACAGGACAGGACACATACTTTCAAGTCAGGTCGACACAGTTACACAGGATAAGCCACCTAGTCTTGGCTTTCTTCAGTCTCAACATCTTGACTTGTAAAGATCTTACTTCAAAGAGCAGTGATGCATGATAAAGAAGACCATGCAGTATTGTTATTGAAACATCAAAATCTATGAAATACTAGTTTTTATCCTGTCTTCTTATACAGGACATGTTATCAGCAAGGCTTGGCATGGTTGCAGTCCGTCAGGTTAGCGTGGATTTGCTAACAAACCATAAAAATTTTAAATAATGATGATGATAATAATAAAGAACACATCTCTGTGTTGGGCAAACAGCCTATAGTCAATCACAACTTCATCATGCAGAGAAGGATCAAGATGGACCACCAGCTTATAAAACTAAAAAGAAAACCGCTAGGTGCTGCCAACTGGGCAGTCATTCTTCTGAATGGAAAACTTCTGTCTGGAGCTACTGAGAGAAGGGTAGACAGGATGGGTTTGCATGGGGTGTGGAACTCAGTGTCTCTAGGTACAAAAGAACAGGCTAATTAAGTCAACGGCTGTTCACTAACACCTGCTTTACAGGATGGATGAATTAATACATTTGCACCCTTGACCAAGAGAAAGTATTGCTACCAAATGATGAGACCCTGTTGTCTGCTTCCTTTTTTTATTCAATCTAATTCCGAACTGAAATTTTATGTCCAGTCTTCCCGTTTTCCATTTCTGAGGGAACCACCGGGGCTGGCTCACCGTTCTCTGTCAGGTACAGACAACCACCACGGTCCTTCTCGGTGCCTCAGAATCTGTATTCAGATTATTATGAAAATCTGCAAAAAATATTTACTGTCTTCTTTGCATCTTTGGACTTGCTTGAAATGAATGCTGTGAATGGTTAGTAAGCACCACCGCAGTCTTGGCATCTTTCTGTTACAGACCAGGGTTCTTGGCCTCCCCAGTCAATAGAAATTGACTAGAGGCTAGAAAAGAAATCCAGCAGAGGCTGTACGGGGGCCCCTGCTGCAGCAGAAGGAACAAGAATGAATACTAGCTTCTTTTTCTTGCTTGCTCCCCAAGGAGGAAAAGGTAGTGGGCTTTCTCTCTATATGAGGTGGGGAAGGGGGTGTGTCCAGGGGGGGGCTGGAGCGGTGGCTTAGGCGTCCACCCTCAGGTGGTGTTGTGTTCAGGAGGCATGAGCAGGGTCTGCTGTGGCTCCTCAAAAGTGGCAGTTGGGGTTGGGGGTCTCTCTGTATCTTTAGGGTCTAGTATCTCCCACGACTGAGCATGTGCGCAGTTCATGTTAGTCCCGTGCAGTTTCTGCGCACTTTGTGGTGTGTCCAGGAGCAAGCCCTGCGGCCAGGGTCCCAGGTCCCAACCTGTCTCATTTTCATCCACGTGGGTGTAACCGTCTGAGAATTCCTTGGTGCCGCAGGCCCCTTTCTCTGCTGAGCTGAATACAGGAGCTATCGGCACCACGCTCCTGGGGCCTGGAGCAGCGTGGCTTCTTCTAAGTCAGGGAACACCGACGACCTCTCAGGCACACCTCCATCCTCGTCCCTTTCCCCGCTGGGTTCATTTTGCTGCCACCCTACCCCGACACTTGGAGATGGTGGTCTTCTGGCAGCTTATTCATTCTCGTCTTTCCGCAGACTGTTTCCTCTGACCAGACACTGCAGGCATCACGTTGAACATTCTTCAAGCCCATGTGGTCAAGTTATGTTCAGGGTAAAGACCTTCCTCACCACCTCACTGAAAACTGCAAACCTGTGTTGGCTCTTCCTTGTAGGTTTTGTTCCTCATCAGTACCACGTGGTCACCTGCTCAATACGTTGGTTGTTTATTTTCTTCTTCTCCCAGGGGCATGAAAGCTGCCTGAGGGCAGGGCTTTGTTTTTTATTATACAATGATGTGTTCTCAGTGCCTGGAAGTCTGTCTGAAGCAGAGGTAATTCAACACATGTTTGTTTACTAATAAATAAATGGTCATGCTTTCAAATTGTGGTGCTGGAGAAGACTTTTGAGAGGCTCTCCTAGGGCAAGGAGATCAAACCACTTGTTTTAAAGGAAATCAGCCCGGAAAATTCATTGGAAAGACTGATGCTGAAACCGAAGCGTCAACACGTGGGCCACCTGATGAGAAGAGCCAACTCATTGGAAAAGATCCTGATGTTTTCCTGATGGGAAAGACTGAGGGCAGGAGGAGAAGGGGATGACAGAGGATGAGATGGTTGGATGGCATCATCGACTCAATGGACATGCATTTGAGCAAACTCCACAAGACAGTGGAGGACAGGGAAGCCTAGCATGCTACAGTCTATGGGGCTGCAAAGAGTCAGCACGACTTACTGACTGAACACCAACAAGCCATCATTAACCTCACCAGTGAAACATCATTTCTTTAGATATGCATGTTGGGTCCTGGAGCGCTAGGACAAATTGAAATATTTTCTTAAGTTTTGACAATAACAATTCAAATTATTACAACTTTCCACTCTTTTTCCCAAGTTTTCGGCATCAGATAAAACCTCCATTTGAAAAGAATACATAAATCCTGGAGATCAGATTCTCTGAGATTGGTCATTGAAGTACAGAAACAAAGATGTAGCATGACTGCAAAATTTTCTAAATAAAAGAAAAAATCCTTAGAGGAACACTCTCTTGACATCCTCAGATCTGAAGATGCAGCAAAGGAATCAAAATAGGATTTGAAAAAGTAGAAAATCGTGGCCATTTTAAATGTTCCGAAGTGTTGAGAAGCAGAAGTGAGTGAGGACTCCAACCCTTACCTGCATGCCCGCTCAAGCGTGCTAACTGAAGTTGCCAGGGTTTAGAACTTGGCAGGGAAATCCTTATAAAAATAAAAGGGATCCACTTTAAATTCACTGCGACTGGAACCACTATAAGTTATGTTCTTGTCTGGAGGCCAGATCAGGGGGCAAGGAAAATATTTGGAGTTAGTCCTGGCACACAACTTTTGACATTTAGGTAAAATTCACTGAGAAGAGAGTCCTGTTGGTTTATCCTGAATCTGAAGCCTCATTCTATTAGAGACATAAGTGTTCATTTCTGCAGCCCTCCGTTTGGCATTCAAGCCAAATGTCCGTGTGACTGTGGTCCTAGGACCGTGCAGGAGGATCTGCCGCAGAGAGAATGAGAGACATTATCCTGACTTCAACCTAGAATAAGGGTCACCTTTAGCTCTTCTAAAGCCTTGAGTCAAAATATATATATAAAATATTGAAGATATATCATCATATATCATATCTAAACACATAATACATTATGTACATATTATTTATATTACATGTTATTTATATATTATATATATATGATCTTTGCATTTCTGAAATGTATTTCTGAAAATATTTAAATGTTTTCACTATACCTAAGCAAAAGTTTAACTGAAAAGGAAATAATTGAACTTCTTTGACTATTCCTTAAGTGTCTTTAAATGCACTCCATTAATTGCCCCTCCCCCAAAAAATTGACCTCTGGAGAAAAAAATCTTACGATCTTATGTCTACCTCCTATTATACACATGTGTATGTTATACATATATATATATATATCACATATTATATATATTATTTTATATATTAATATATACTTATAATATATATCATAATACTATACATATTAGATAAATGTGTGCGCATGCTCAGTCACTTCAGCCGTGTCTGACTCTTTGCAACCCCATGGGCTGTAGCTCACCAGACTCCTCTGCCCATGGAATTTCCCAGGCAAAAACACTGGAGTGGGTTGCCATGCCCTCATCCAGGGGATCTTCCTGACCTGGGGGTCGAACCTATGTCTCTTACGTCTCCTGCACTGACACTAGTGCAGCCTGGGAAGCCCCTAATCCAGGGCTTTTCAGATCTCTTACCCAAGAGCTCCAGTGTCCAGTCCACTAACAAATGGGAAGATCTCAGTTTACATTTGTGTGTGCGTCTTTTCCTGGGGTGGATATTGGTCCTTTCACCCTTCGCAAATTACAGAGATCCCAGTCACGAGGAGGCAGGGCCAAGAGAAAGGGTGGGTCCTTCTTTAAGCTGAGAGGAGAGCAGAGGTCCTAGGTCGAGGCCATCAGGTGTTCCTCCTGAAATCTTTGCTACACAGCTGGTCACTCTCTCAGGTACAGCTTAAAAAGAGCTTATTTCCAGTGGCAATGGGGTGATTAAGACCCCTCAGTTGGTCAGGGCATTAGGACCCCTGATGCCAACAAAGATGGCAAGTTACCCAAGACAATGTTTCTCGTGAAACATGGAGGTCATCCTTCCAGAGTCGTGACAAGTTGTGGGCTGCCTGCCTCAGTCTCTGCCTGAACTCCGTCCTGCCATCTCCCTGTCCATTATGACGGCTGCCTAACACCCTTGCAATACATTCCCTGTCCACTCACTCAGAAAATCCACTGGATTTTCTTGTCTGACAACTGGGTAAGTCTAATATGCTATGAATGTCTCCTCTGTGCTTCTTGAGGATAAAACTGTTTACATTCTGTTATGAAAAAAGTGTATGAAATTTAGCAGGCATTGTTCTTTTTCTTCCTGACAACATTCTGATTTTGCATATTCTTTGATTACTTCTATGCTTTCTCAAAGTGTCATAATCACTTAAATTATTAAGTTCTAGTGGTTTAATTGTCCTCCATTTCTCTTTTATCATAAATTTCCAATCACTGGATTATTTGTTTTTTTCAGTAATGGGGTTTGGATTTCTTTCAGTAATCCAATCTGCCTTCCAGTTGAAGGGCTCTTTGAGCCCTTGCAATTCTGAAATGCATTTTAAAAATGTTTAAATGTTTACATTATACCTGAGCAATGGTTTAACTGAATAGGAAATTACTGGACTGTGTTCTTTACTCCTCAAACATCTTCATATTACACTTCATTATCCCTAAAATTTAGTTCTGAGAGAAGGAATCTCATGTCCAACTATGCTTCTGTTTTCATTAGTTTTGTTTTTAATATCTCTCACACCTGTATGTTTGTAGCATATTTCCTCATCTATATTTCAATTAAAAACATCTTACATTCATACAAATAGCTGTTTATATATATATATAGCTTTTCATGATCTTTTCTTAGAATTTACTTTACTATTACTCTTTACCATGACAAATTACATTCATTTGCTGCTTAGAGATGTGTTTTTTTTGTTGTTGTCTGTGGTTTATGTTGCAGGATATTCGTCTTTGCTTTGGCTATCCCTTTTGCTTTATAGGTTCTATATTTTCCTTTCTGCCGTTTCTGTTGTTGAGGCTCTAGCATCTGTTCTCCCCATCTATATCTCTCACGTTTATTCTCTAGGCTTCATTTCTTGAGTCATTTTGCCAATGCTGAGCGGATATCCTTAGTGTCCTTTGGCTTCATTTCTCGCCCCTGACATCCTTCCAGAGTCGTGACAAGTGCCATCTCCCTGCCCCCATTTTTGACGGCTGCCTAACACCCTTGCAATACATTCCCTGTCCACTCACTCAGAAAATCCACTGGATTTTCTTGTCTGACAACTGGGTAAGTCTAATATGCTATGAATGTCTCCTCTGTGCTTCTTGAGGATAAAACTGTTTACATTCTGTTATGAAAAAAGTGTATGAAATTTAGCAGGCATTGTTCTTTTTCTTCCTGACAACATTCTGATTTTGCATATTCTTTGATTACTTCTATGCTTTCTCAAAGTGTCATAATCACTTAAATTATTAAGTTCTAGTGGTTTAATTGTCCTCCATTTCTCTTTTATCATAAATTTCCAATCACTGGATTATTTGTTTTTTTCAGTAATGGGGTTTGGATTTCTTTCAGTAATCCAATCTGCCTTCCAGTTGAAGGGCTCTTTGAGCCCTTGCAATTCTGAAATGCATTTTAAAAAATGTTTAAATGTTTACATTATACCTGAGCAATGGTTTAACTGAATAGGAAATTACTGGACTGTGTTCTTTACTCCTCAAACATCTTCATATTACACTTCATTATCCCTAAAATTTAGTTCTGAGAGAAGGAATCTCATGTCCAACTATGCTTCTGTTTTCATTAGTTTTGTTTTTAATATCTCTCACACCTGTATGTTTGTAGCATATTTCCTCATCTATATTTCAATTAAAAACATCTTACATTCATACAAATAGCTGTTTATATATATATATAGCTTTTCATGATCTTTTCTTAGAATTTACTTTACTATTACTCTTTACCATGACAAATTACATTCATTTGCTGCTTAGAGATGTGTTTTTTTTGTTGTTGTCTGTGGTTTATGTTGCAGGATATTCGTCTTTGCTTTGGCTATCCCTTTTGCTTTATAGGTTCTATATTTTCCTTTCTGCCGTTTCTGTTGTTGAGGCTCTAGCATCTGTTCTCCCCATCTATATCTCTCACGTTTATTCTCTAGGCTTCATTTCTTGAGTCATTTTGCCAATGCTGAGCGGATATCCTTAGTGTCCTTTGGCTTCATTTCTCTGCAGAATCTCTTTCGTATATGGTCACAGAGCCCTCTGTTTATGTTCCAGTTTCCAGAAGGCTTTCTCTAGCTCCATGCCTTTTCAAGAACACCATCTAGCAGTTTTAGAATTTCCAAGGCTGCAACTTTAACTAAACTAAGTTGTTAGTCTCCAAACTCAGATTCCCACTGTCTCATGACTCTTTTCCCTGACTCTTATCCTGAAACAAGGAATTACTGAGTTATTTATTTTGCACAGTCCTTGCAATTGCCTTCCATTGGTGCCACTAATCGAAAAACGACTTCCACAAATAAACATCTGCGTATGTTCTAGCTTATGAATATACTAAACAGATGAAAGGAATCCATTGTAAAAACCCCAGTTCTAAGACTGGCTACACAATTATTTATTTTACTCTGGAATTTCAAGGCTATCCTAAGAAACCATGTGAAATGTGAGTTGCCTTTTTTGTCTTATACAACTTGTGAGCACCAGTATAGAATATTCCACAAAACGGTGTTAAGGGTTTATCCTCTTACATATCTTGAAATGTTCATAATGACAAGTGATTGGTCATTAATAGAAACAAGGATATCGTTTCAGGAATGTTGGAGATTCTTCCCACTAGTCTTAAGCTCCTTACTGGTGGGAGACATTCATTCACATGACACTCCCTGGAAGCCTGAAGTCATCATTAGCCACCCTGGAGATTAGGTCAGATTCCAAGTGTATCTCCTCCAGATGAGCTGATTTTTCTTTTTTAAATTGGGTTGCAGTAGCTGCCTTATAATGTGCCTTAGTTTCTGCTGTACAGCAGAGTGAGTCAGCCTCAGGTATGCACGCACCCCGTCATCGTGGCCCTTCCTCCCCGACCCCGCCCCTCTAGGTCACCACAGAGCACGGGGCTGAGCACCCTGCACCGCACACCAGCTTCCACGACCTATTTTACACAAGGTAGAGCATATTTGTCACTGCTACCTTCTCAATTTGTCCCAGTCTCCCCTCTCCATGTCCACAAGTCCTTTTTCTCTACATCTGCATCTCTATTCCTACTCTGAAGATAGGTTCATCATCACTAATTATTAGAGAAATGAAGATCAAAATTATAGGAAGATATCATCTCACACCAGTCAGAATTGCCATCATCAAAAAATCTACAAACAATAAAGCTGGAGAGAGTGTGGAGAAAAGGGAACTCACCTGCACTACTGGTGGGAATGTAAACTGATACAGCCATTATGGCGCACAGTATGGATGTTCATTAAGAAACTAAAAATAGAGCTACCATATGACCTAGCAGTCCTACTACTGGGCACATACCCTGAGAAAACCGTAATTCAAAAGACACAGGCACCCCAATGTTCACTGCAGTACTGTTTACAATAGCCAAGACTTGGAAGCAACCTAAATGTCCATCAACAGGTCAATGGGATACAGAAGATGTGGTACATATACACAATAGAATATTGCTCAGCCATGAAAGGAATCCATTGTAAAACCCCAGTTCTAAGAGTGGCTACACAATTATTTATTTTACTCTGGAATTTCAAGGCTATCCTAAGAAACCATGTGAAATGTGAGTTGCCTTTTTTGTCTTATACAACTTGTGAGCACCAGTATAGAATATTCCACAAAACGGTGTTAAGGGTTTATCCTCTTACATATCTTGAAATGTTCATAATGACAAGTGATTGGTCATTAATAGAAACAAGGATATCGTTTCAGGAATGTTGGAGATTCTTCCCACTAGTCTTAAGCTCCTTACTGGTGGGAGACATTCATTCACATGACACTCCCTGGAAGCCTGAAGTCATCATTAGCCACCCTGGAGATTAGGTCAGATTCCAAGTGTATCTCCTCCAGATGAGCTGATTTTTCTTTTTTAAATTGGGTTGCAGTAGCTGCCTTATAATGTGCCTTAGTTTCTGCTGTACAGCAGAGTGAGTCAGCCTCAGGTATGCACGCACCCCGTCATCGTGGCCCTTCCTCCCCGACCCCGCCCCTCTAGGTCACCACAGAGCACGGGGCTGAGCACCCTGCACCGCACACCAGCTTCCACGACCTATTTTACACAAGGTAGAGCATATTTGTCACTGCTACCTTCTCAATTTGTCCCAGTCTCCCCTCTCCATGTCCACAAGTCCTTTTTCTCTACATCTGCATCTCTATTCCTACTCTGAAGATAGGTTCATCATCACTAATTATTAGAGAAATGAAGATCAAAATTATAGGAAGATATCATCTCACACCAGTCAGAATTGCCATCATCAAAAAATCTACAAACAATAAAGCTGGAGAGAGTGTGGAGAAAAGGGAACTCACCTGCACTACTGGTGGGAATGTAAACTGATACAGCCATTATGGCGCACAGTATGGATGTTCATTAAGAAACTAAAAATAGAGCTACCATATGACCTAGCAGTCCTACTACTGGGCACATACCCTGAGAAAACCGTAATTCAAAAAGACACAGGCACCCCAATGTTCACTGCAGTACTGTTTACAATAGCCAAGACTTGGAAGCAACCTAAATGTCCATCAACAGGTCAATGGGATACAGAAGATGTGGTACATATACACAATAGAATATTGCTCAGCCATGAAAAGCAATGAGATGGATCATCTGTAGAGGTGTGGATGGATTCAGAGTATGCCATATAGAGTGAAATAAGTCAGAAACAGTTGAGTCAATCTTGAGACACAAAGTCTGAGAATTAAAGTGAAAATACAACCCACTGCCACTATTTTCATTTGAGTCTACTCAAGTTATTTCATTGCTTGGTTGAATGTTACTGTTCTGTTAATCTTCACTGCCTGATTCTGTCTGAATTATTTGCATACCCTTCTTGCCACCTGGTTCACATTCCTGTCAGTACTGAAATGTTGGATTTTGCCTATGTTGCTTGTCTTTGGCTTTAAAGTCTTACTGATGATATTCGTTAAATAGCCTCCTAAGACCCAGTGCAATGGGGGTCTCACAGAGGCCAGAGAATAAAGATGGATGAAAATAAATCAGTGGAAAACCAATAAAGGAGGCCAAAACTGAAAACAACAACAGCAACAAAAAAAACAGCCTCCTAAATCACCACCATGTTTTGTTTCCCATAAGCCTATGGTCAGAGGAGATGGTCCTCAAAATAGAGTTTACAGAAGAGTATCTGTAGAGATGGGCTAAGAAAGAATGACTATAGCAAGCAAATCCCAGAGTAACGGGGCCCAGGGTATAACTCACAGCCTTTTAAATTCCTCTTCACCTGAACTACTTGTAGGGAAAGTAATGGTTTATCCAACCCCAAACCACCAAGCCACATGTGTTTAAGTAAGTTATGAACTTCTATTGTTTTCCTATCCTGATAGATTCTTCAGAGTACTAGGAAAACACTAGGAAAACCATACACCATGTCACCAGTACTTAGGCAGAACATTTTCATGTTGGCATCTCTCTTTATCACTTTATTTCCCCTCGGTAGGCTACAGAGACATAAATTATTTTAAGTTATTTCTAGGAATTCACATGCCAAACATTCTTCATCCAAGAAGCTCTGAATCATTCATTTCATGTTAAGTACATATTCATCTTTCTCTGGAGTTTCCACCTGTGAATCTGTCTGAACCATCCAGATTCTGCCATCATGCAGCACAGGCACCCCAATGCAGTACTGTTTACAATAGCCAAGACTTGGAAGCAACCTAAATGTCCATCAACAGGTCAATGGGATACAGAAGATGTGGTACATATACACAATAGAATATTGCTCAGCCATGAAAAGCAATGAGATGGATCATCTGTAGAGGTGTGGATGGATTCAGAGTATGCCATATAGAGTGAAATAAGTCAGAAACAGTTGAGTCAATCTTGAGACACAAAGTCTGAGAATTAAAGTGAAAATACAACCCACTGCCACTATTTTCATTTGAGTCTACTCAAGTTATTTCATTGCTTGGTTGAATGTTACTGTTCTGTTAATCTTCACTGCCTGATTCTGTCTGAATTATTTGCATACCCTTCTTGCCACCTGGTTCACATTCCTGTCAGTACTGAAATGTTGGATTTTGCCTATGTTGCTTGTCTTTGGCTTTAAAGTCTTACTGATGATATTCGTTAAATAGCCTCCTAAGACCCAGTGCAATGGGGGTCTCACAGAGGCCAGAGAATAAAGATGGATGAAAATAAATCAGTGGAAAACCAATAAAGGAGGCCAAAACTGAAAACAACAACAGCAACAAAAAAAACAGCCTCCTAAATCACCACCATGTTTTGTTTCCCATAAGCCTATGGTCAGAGGAGATGGTCCTCAAAATAGAGTTTACAGAAGAGTATCTGTAGAGATGGGCTAAGAAAGAATGACTATAGCAAGCAAATCCCAGAGTAACGGGGCCCAGGGTATAACTCACAGCCTTTTAAATTCCTCTTCACCTGAACTACTTGTAGGGAAAGTAATGGTTTATCCAACCCCAAACCACCAAGCCACATGTGTTTAAGTAAGTTATGAACTTCTATTGTTTTCCTATCCTGATAGATTCTTCAGAGTACTAGGAAAACACTAGGAAAACCATACACCATGTCACCAGTACTTAGGCAGAACATTTTCATGTTGGCATCTCTCTTTATCACTTTATTTCCCCTCGGTAGGCTACAGAGACATAAATTATTTTAAGTTATTTCTAGGAATTCACATGCCAAACATTCTTCATCCAAGAAGCTCTGAATCATTCATTTCATGTTAAGTACATATTCATCTTTCTCTGGAGTTTCCACCTGTGAATCTGTCTGAACCATCCAGATTCTGCCATCATGCAGCACAGATATTCTCGTTATTGTTCTGTTTCGCCATCACCCCTGCCCTGATTCTAGAAGGTTTTTTTGGGGGGGAGGGGTGGGCTGGGTGGGGAGGAAGGGAGGGGGTGGGCGGGCCACTTCTATTGGTCTTTCATTATCTATTTTCATCCATATTTGTTCTTTGGCCCGTGTGGACCTCCCATCGCGGTGGCCTCTGTTGTCACAGAGCACCGGCTCTGGGTGCATGCACTCCAGAGCTCCGGCTCAGTAATTGGACACATGGGTCCAGCCGCTCTGTGGCACATGGGATCTTCCCAGGCCAGGGATAGAACTGGCGCCCCCTGTACTGCAAGGTGGTGTCCTTACCCACTGGACCACCAGGGAAGACCCTTGTTCTAACATTCCCATTCCCATCTAGAGCCATCAGACCATCACCACGTCTCTTGCATCTCCTGAACTGGTAGGCAGGTTCCTTACCCCTCAAGGACGGTTTAATTATGGGTCAGATTCTCAGGCATCTAGCAATTAATCCTTTTCTTCCAAAAACATCCCACATAGTCTCTTGAGCCGAATCTCCTAAAAACTGAGATAGGTTTTAGATTGCTCTGTCTTGTGTTCTCTCTTGGTAGTCCTTTTTCTCTTCATCTCCTTAAGGGCCATTGTTCACACATTTTCCCAATGGCTCCATTTGCTTCTTTTAATGTCTTCAGACTTTATTAGTTGTTGAACCATTCAGCACTTTAAAAAAATATATTATTTAATTATTTTTGGCTATCCTGGGTCTTCATTGCTGCCACAGGCTCTTCTCTAGTTGCAGGGAGTGGGGGCTCCTCTCTAGTTGAGGCAAGCAGGCTTCTTGTTGTGGTGACTTCTCTTGCTGTGGAACTCAGGCTCTAGGGCACACGGGCTGCGTACTTGCAGCTCCGAGGCTCAACAGTTGTGACTCATGGGCTTAGTTGCTCCATGGCATGTGGGATCTTCCCGGATCAGGGATCAAACCTGTGTCTATCATATTGGCAGGCAAACTGTTCACCACTGAGTTACCAGGGAAGCCCCCATTTAGGACTTTAATTATTGTATTTTCTTTTTCTTTTTTCCTAAGGAAGCCACAGTTCCTTTCCTGAAGTAGTTTTTTTTTTCTTTCTTTCTTTCTTTCAATTATTGCTTTATTTATCTTAATTTGGCTGCACTGGGTCTTAGTTGTGGCATGTGGGATCTAGTTCCCTGACCAGGGATCAAACCTGGGACTCCTGCATTAGAAGCACAGAGTCTTAACTGCCAGACCACCAGGAAAGTCCCTGTATTTTTCAAGATGATGGAAATGGGTGACAAAATACTTTGGCATGTGATGAGGATTTGGTCATTGCTCAAGTTACAGCTCAAGATGAAAATCTGTAATGTCATTGTGACAACAGCCACTCAGAAATCCTATTGGCCAGTTAAAATTTTGGTATCTCTTCACTGATTCACTCATATTCCATAAAACACTGGAAGAGGCTTTAATAATACTTTCCTGTTCGTGTTTGACTCATGTGTATTTAGTAAGTTAAGTTTGCTCTAAGATTTATCAGTCTAATTTCTTTTGTATTTACTCTATGGTAAAATTTCCAAATTGTTTTATATACATTTTTATATAGAATGTTTATCTATATATTTTTTTTCACATCTTCCCATATTAACTCAAAGCAAGCCAACTATGGCATCTGGGCAATTAATCCTTTTCTTCCAAAAACATCCCACATAGTCTCTTGAGCCGAATCTCCTAAAAACTGAGATAGGTTTTAGATTGCTCTGTCTTGTGTTCTCTCTTGGTAGTCCTTTTTCTCTTCATCTCCTTAAGGGCCATTGTTCACACATTTTCCCAATGGCTCCATTTGCTTCTTTTAATGTCTTCAGACTTTATTAGTTGTTGAACCATTCAGCACTTTAAAAAAATATATTATTTAATTATTTTTGGCTATCCTGGGTCTTCATTGCTGCCACAGGCTCTTCTCTAGTTGCAGGGAGTGGGGGCTCCTCTCTAGTTGAGGCAAGCAGGCTTCTTGTTGTGGTGACTTCTCTTGCTGTGGAACTCAGGCTCTAGGGCACACGGGCTGCGTACTTGCAGCACCGAGGCTCAACAGTTGTGACTCATGGGCTTAGTTGCTCCATGGCATGTGGGATCTTCCCGGATCAGGGATCAAACCTGTGTCTATCATATTGGCAGGCAAACTGTTCACCACTGAGTTACCAGGGAAGCCCCCATTTAGGACTTTAATTATTGTATTTTCTTTTTCTTTTTTCCTAAGGAAGCCACAGTTCCTTTCCTGAAGTAGTTTTTTTTTTCTTTCTTTCTTTCTTTCAATTATTGCTTTATTTATCTTAATTTGGCTGCACTGGGTCTTAGTTGTGGCATGTGGGATCTAGTTCCCTGACCAGGGATCAAACCTGGGACTCCTGCATTAGAAGCACAGAGTCTTAACTGCCAGACCACCAGGAAAGTCCCTGTATTTTTCAAGATGATGGAAATGGGTGACAAAATACTTTGGCATGTGATGAGGATTTGGTCATTGCTCAAGTTACAGCTCAAGATGAAAATCTGTAATGTCATTGTGACAACAGCCACTCAGAAATCCTATTGGCCAGTTAAAATTTTGGTATCTCTTCACTGATTCACTCATATTCCATAAAACACTGGAAGAGGCTTTAATAATACTTTCCTGTTCGTGTTTGACTCATGTGTATTTAGTAAGTTAAGTTTGCTCTAAGATTTATCAGTCTAATTTCTTTTGTATTTACTCTATGGTAAAATTTCCAAATTGTTTTATATACATTTTTATATAGAATGTTTATCTATATATTTTTTTTCACATCTTCCCAACTATCCTAAAGCTCAAAGCAAGCCAACTATGGCTTCTGCCGTGCAAGTGAGAAAGCCAATATTCTGAATTCACAGATCTGGGAGCTAGGACCAAATGGCCTCATGACAGAGTCAAGGCCCCATCCCATATTTCCACATTCTATATCTTGACCATTCATTCACAGCAGCTGCTTCTTACTAAAAAGAAAGCTATGACAGACAAATGACCATAATTTCAAATTTTTAAAGAGAAACACCAGTGATTTTAAAGAATTCCAGTACACAGTCATGGAGAGCAAAGAAACCCAGGCCTGATTTCAGAAATAGGAATAAAGAGAGGAAATCCTACAGGGCACTTAGGTTTAGTCTGTGCTGCACTTTAGTTCTGCCATTGTTTAATTTTCTTAGTCAAAGCCATTCATCTTCCGCGGGGATCAAATAAGCTGGGTGGCAAAAGAACGGATGTTGCGATTTGTTGGGCGCAAGGGAACGGCATCCAGGGTAAAGAGAAAGGGTTTGGGAATGCAGACTTGGGATCCTGACAACCTCAACCTCACCACAGGGCCCGAGGGAGAAGACTGTCAATCATACAAAAGGAAAAAGAGAAATGTCGGCTTCCTCTTAAGCAGCATGTGTACCAAGGCGTCTAAGGAAGGAAATTGATCCACCTCTGTACCCCAAAGCCTCTGTTCATTTAAAAGCCAGGCATTTCTCTCCTCCTCCCAAGACAATAGACAGTGTGGATATAGTGCATTATCAGTACCTGCTTCCAGAAGCATAAACAGCCACTTCCGGATAGCCTGTGACAAGAAAAGTGAGGAGTGAAAAAAAAAATCACAAAATTGGGGCTTCCCTGGTGATCCAGTGGGTAAAGAGTCTGCATTGCAGTGCAGGGAGCACCGGTTCAATTCCCAGCCTGGGAAAACCCCACGTGCCACAGAGTGGCTGGACCAATGTGTCCAATTACGAGCCAGTGCTCTGGGGTGCATGCATCCACTGCAATGAGGCCCACACATGCCAAAAGAATAAAAAAGATGGATGAAGATAGATGAGTAATGACTTAGAAACAAAAAAAAAAATTTTTTTTTTTTTAAATCTCAAAATTGACTTTATCAGTCCCCCTCCCTGCCATACACAGTCACACTTCATGGTGTTTTTTTCTTTTTTAATTTTTTTTAAAAACATTTATTTATTTATTGGGGGTGGGGAGCGGGTGGGCCGCTTCTATTGGTCTTTCATTTCTCTATTTTCATCCGTTTTTGTTCTTTGGCTCCTGCGGGCCTCCCATCACGGTGGCGTCTGTCGTTGCAGAGCGCTGGCTCTGGGTGCATGTGCTCCAGAGCTCTGGCTCAGTAATTGGACACGTGGGTCCAGCCACTCCACGGCACGTGGGATCTTCCCAGGCCAGGGCTCGAACCGGCGCCCCTTGCACTGCAAGGCGGTGTCCTTACCCACTGGACCACCAGGGAAGCCCCTTCATGGTATTTTTGCTTAAGATTTTTTTTTTTTTAATGTGGACCATTTTTTAAACTCTTTATGGAATTTGTTAAAATATTGCTTCTGGTTTGTGTTTTGGTTTTTTACCCATGAGGCATGTGGGATCTGAGCTTCCTGACCAGGAAGCAAACCTGTGCCCCTGCACTGGAAGGTGAAGTCTGAACCCCTGGGCCACCCAGGCAGTCCCCCTGCTGTCACCTGCCACTCCCTTGTTCCCAACGAAGCACAGCACTTGTTCCTTTACCACCCAGTTTATTTGATCTCCTCTTTGGTGTGTTATTAAAATGACCAGAGAGCTCTGGGCAGGACCTAGTGCTGACCTCCTCTCAGAAGACTCAACAGTGACCTGCATAGTGGGTGAACAGGAATGACATTTGTCTGCTTTCCTTTTCAAAAAGGAGGCAGGGCTTTCAAATAACTGTAGGCTAACTATTCCAAGGACTGTCATTTCTGCCCCTTAGAAGGCTATTAAATGGCATTAGGTTTTCTTTGGGTACAATATGAGCCACGACCTTTCTCTGATCTCCATAGGTCAATGGAATGATCTCTGGTCCCAGCAGGTACACTCAGACACAATCCCAAGACACTGGGAGATGAAATATGAAATCTAATCTTTCCTGGCGGAGAGTGAATTATCTGGAAAAGACTATTTTTTTACACCAGATGAGACTAAGATATGATTAATTAACAAGCTATAGACCCTGTCCGTTATGAAAGGACACATCCTATGTAAGATGAAGGATTTCATAGTCCAGCCATGGCGTGGGTACTCTGAAAATATCTGAGAAACTTTCTGAAGGAAAAACACTGGTGAACTGTACAGGAATAGATGTTAGTTTTAAAATAGGAAGACTGTTTGAATGGAGACTAATATTCAAGTGTCAATAAAAACGTGAACTTACAACTAAACTTTATGTGTATCATAATCCTTTGTTTCCTCATATAATTGTGGAGATTCTAGTAAAGAGTATTTGGAAATTAAAATGTGCTGTGTTGCACTAGAATAGAAAGTCCTTTTTTTCCTTTTTACAAACTTCCACCCAACTACAACATGCAAGTGTCCAAACCCATAAGCCTTGTTCAATTATGCTTTGATGTTGTTTATTCCACTCCTAAAAATGGAAATAGATGAAATATCTTAAATTAGGCTTCTCGGTTGGATCATTTATGCAAGATTATTATTCGGCCAATGAACTAAATTCCTCTCGGGCACTGCCTGTGACATCTTTACTGCTCATTCCAATTCTGAGACTGCCAAGGGTGCCAGTGGAAACCCTTGATATGAAATAAAAACATAAAAAAACAATAAGTATAAAAGGACTCTGTGTACCACAGGGCTTTTTGCACATTGGTCTACTTGAACAAAATGTGTGCTTTCGTTTGTACAAATACAGTTGACTTACAAGATGAATTAAATATGATTAAGAAACTTGTAGTGGCTGTAAGAACCTCAAGGTTTGGCTGTAAGAACCTCAAGGTTTCCTGATTTTTTTTTTACCAGAGTATTTTCTCGACCCATGGAAACATGTTCTTTAAGATGTCACATTTAAATATTTGTTTTAAAGTGGCCAAAGAAATCCATCTACTGAGACAATGAGGTGTTTATACCGACCCATCTAAACGTAAATGAGATGCCAGAACATGACTCAGTTGTTGACATACGATTTTTAGAGGAGACATAGTCCACCTTGAAAAGACTTTAAACCAGTGGATGATTTGCTTTTGTCAGGCTGAGAGAGAACTTTAAATTTTAGAAATAAATTGTACTTTCATGAAGCTGGTTAAATGAATGGATCGGAGAGACAGATACAGGATTTTAACCTGGTGGGAAGTAGCCACTGGCTATAAGAGAAAATTGCATTTATTGCTACAGATTTACGGCTATCTCAGGATGTCAGAGGTATTCAAACTTTCTAACGGCTGCTTAAGATTTTTCTATTATCTTAGTGAACTTCAGGGGTTTTGTTGGTTTGTTTGATGTTCTTTCTAATATTAAGTGAAGCCTCTTTTCCTATCTGTGCAGTCAGATCATAAACCAGCATCATTATCCCCATGAGTTCTGGGACAAACTAGCTAGCCGCTATCCTCAAGAGATTCACTACCACAATCTGTAGCTAGATTTAAAAAAAAAAATAAAAAAGAATTTCATTAGTAATTGCCAAGGGAAAGAAGGAATGGAGGAGAGGAGGACTGAAGGTTGAAGATTAAGATGCAAACTATTATCTATAGGATGAGCAAATAATAAGGTCCTACTGCATAGCACAGAGAACTATATTTAGTATCTTGAACTAACAGAAAACACAACAGAAAAGAGTAGGAAAAAGAGTGTGTGTGTGTAGCTGAATCACTTTGCTGTACAGCAGAAAGTAACACAACATAAAAACAATAAGTATAAAAGGACTCTGTGTACCACAGGGCTTTTTGCACATTGGTCTACTTGAACAAAATGTGTGCTTTCGTTTGTACAAATACAGTTGACTTACAAGATGAATTAAATATGATTAAGAAACTTGTAGTGGCTGTAAGAACCTCAAGGTTTGGCTGTAAGAACCTCAAGGTTTCCTGATTTTTTACCAGAGTATTTTCTCGACCCATGGAAACATGTTCTTTAAGATGTCACATTTAAATATTTGTTTTAAAGTGGCCAAAGAAATCCATCTACTGAGACAATGAGGTGTTTATACCGACCCATCTAAACGTAAATGAGATGCCAGAACATGACTCAGTTGTTGACATACGATTTTTAGAGGAGACATAGTCCACCTTGAAAAGACTTTAAACCAGTGGATGATTTGCTTTTGTCAGGCTGAGAGAGAACTTTAAATTTTAGAAATAAATTGTACTTTCATGAAGCTGGTTAAATGAATGGATCGGAGAGACAGATACAGGATTTTAACCTGGTGGGAAGTAGCCACTGGCTATAAGAGAAAATTGCATTTATTGCTACAGATTTACGGCTATCTCAGGATGTCAGAGGTATTCAAACTTTCTAACGGCTGCTTAAGATTTTTCTATTATCTTAGTGAACTTCAGGGGTTTTGTTGGTTTGTTTGATGTTCTTTCTAATATTAAGTGAAGCCTCTTTTCCTATCTGTGCAGTCAGATCATAAACCAGCATCATTATCCCCATGAGTTCTGGGACAAACTAGCTAGCCGCTATCCTCAAGAGATTCACTACCACAATCTGTAGCTAGATTTAAAAAAAAAAATAAAAAAGAATTTCATTAGTAATTGCCAAGGGAAAGAAGGAATGGAGGAGAGGAGGACTGAAGGTTGAAGATTAAGATGCAAACTATTATCTATAGGATGAGCAAATAATAAGGTCCTACTGCATAGCACAGAGAACTATATTTAGTATCTTGAACTAACAGAAAACACAACAGAAAAGAGTAGGAAAAAGAGTGTGTGTGTGTAGCTGAATCACTTTGCTGTACAGCAGAAAGTAACACAACATGGTAAATGAACTATACGTCAATAAAATTTTAAAAAAGAATTTCAAAAAAATAATTATTTTTAAAATTAGAAAGAAACAATTTCACATAGCCCATGTATGTGCTGATATCTGAACATTCTCTAACATAATTTATATTGAAATAAGACTACTAGGGTTTGAAAGCTTGAATGTAAAAGTGTATATGCTGACATTCCTAAGGTTTTTATTGACACACACACACAAAAATACAGTCAGTCTATAGCATGCATGCACTTATTAACCACGTCCTGTCATATTTTCCAGACCTGAGCCTAGCATGGACTTCCACATCTCTCTGATAAATAATCTGAACATGTTAATACACCCTCTGGCAACATAGTTTAAGAGTCATTTTGTCTTTATAATCTGAGTATTTCCAGGAAAAGCCATTTTTCTTTAAATAAAACATCCAGATAATTGTCTCCATTTCCTATTCGTGAAATATATTTGGTCGAAGCAAAAGCGAGCGTCTGTTAACTGGAAGAGAGCTCACGAGAGAAGTTGAGTAGCTAACCTTTTTCACATGTGGCGACCACAATTACATTTCATACTGGCGCTTGTTTGCTTTCTTAGCCTGCTCCAAATGGATTCCACGGTAGCTGGGAACTTGCAAAATTACTGCCAGTTATAACGAGAGGAAAAAATACACTGAGTTTAACTTCATTCCAGTGACAGCACTGGTATCAACAGGACCTGGCGCACGACGGGAGCGGTGCCGAAAGTCATCAAGGGACTTTCGGGTTTAGAAGACGCGGTGGCGACCCAGGCGGTTCCCGATGCCAGATCGTCTCTGGGTCCTGCTCCTTTGGTCTTGCGGGTCTGCACGCTGTCAAGGTGGAGACTGAGGGCTAACTACGCGTGGCCGCTGGCGGGAGGAGCCAGCACAGCTGGGCTGGAGCGGGCCAGTCCCAGGAAGTGAGAGCTGGCTGGAAGATAGGGTTTAAGTCCAGGCAGAGAGGCATGACTTCGCATCAACGAGATGAACAGAGGAGCTCTAGTGAGCAGAATGGATCTGCCTGTAATGTGGCAGACCTGGGTTCGGCCCCTGAGTCAGGAAGTGCCCCTGGAGAAAGGCATGGCAACCCACTCCAATGTTCTTGCCTGGGAAATCCCACGGACAGAGGAGCCTGGTGGGCTTCTCTACATGGGACTGCGAAGAGTTGGAAACGACTGAGCAACTAACATACATACTGTGAGCAGAATGGAGCACCCATTCTGGTTTGGAACACTGAGTTCATTCCTGTCTTGATTCCTCAAATCTTAATTCTATAATGCAATTTATTCATTATTTGTTGTCATTTAGTCGCTAGTTCATGTCTGACTCTTTGCCACCCCACGGACAGTTGCCCAGCGGCTCCTCTGTCCATGGGATCCTCCAGGCAAGAATACTGGAGTGAGTTGCCATTTCCTTCTCCAGGGGATCTTCCTGACTCAGGGATCGAACCCAGGTCTCCGGGGTTGGTAGGCAGATTCTTTACCACTGAGCTACCAGGGAACCACATTTATCATTTATTATCTTGTACGAGGATTAAAACACTGAGATGAGGATTGGCACAGACTAGGATGGAGCTTCTCGGCCTTACAATTATTGACATCTGGGGCCAGACAGTTCTTTGTTTGGGGGTGAGGAAGCTCTATGAGTAATCCATCCTGAGATGCTTAGCATAGCACCATCCCTGGCCTCTACCTAGTAGATGTCATTACAGACCGCTTTTCCCAAAAAGGTCTCTGGACATGTTGTGTCCCCTGGGGGCAAAATACCTTCCCCCCACCCCCGCCACACACATGCCCCATTGAGGCCCACTGGACTGGAGGAATTAAAAATATTCTCCCTGGACCAGGGTCTTCACAGCCTATGAGAACCTAACCTTTGAAACTCTTTAACACAGATTCTTGTTTGTCATTCTCGGCTCACGTCATATCCAGAAAGTTACATGATACAAACAGGAAATTCTTGTACCCTAGAGTCCTCAGCAATTACTCCTAACATTTTACCAGATAAGCATGTATAACATGTGGAAATTCTCCAGCTCACCTAGCTCTGGGAAATTTCTGAACTGGATGCTCTCAGCATACTGTCTGACCCGTGAGAGGAAAGTTACAGACTTGAAATCAGCTGAGGACGTGGAAAGGTGAACTTTTGAATGTGGAGTGTGTAGGAAGCACAGCGTCCAGAAAATTGAGAGATGAGTTGAATCGTTGGAAAAAGAAGAGCATAGGAAAAGAAATCTGATTCAAGAAGAGCCCTGTGATCACATACACACATAAGGAGGGTGGTCTGGAGAGAAATATACGCGGTGGAAGATAAGGAGAAATCGTCCTAGAAACAGACGCTTCATGAGTCCCCAGAAAGTGAGCATGCAAGGTCATCAAAGCACCTCGACTCGGACACTCCCTGAAGGAAACACTGCATTCAGGACACTGGCTGCTTCCTAGACCATCCTGCCAGTCTCCAGACAGAGTCTGCAAGCAGTTCACTTAAACCACTATCACGGCGCTCGAAGAGCTGATGTTACATCCATGCCAGAAGGGAAACCTGAGACAGACAGTGCTGGACTTGCTGAATCAGTGAGAGGCTAACACTATCTGACGTGTTAGGTAAACATTTTGCAGCCTGCTTGTTGCCTCAGGCAGGACTGCAAGCTGAGAATGGAGTCCGCGGGCTGGAACCCCAGGAGCAGAAGGCCTCCTCATGGTGAATGAAGCAGCTGACCCACAGAGAGGACGGGGCCTGTCCAAAGCATTCAGCACAAAAAGCTGTAAAAGACAACATTAAAGTAACCACTGGGCTCCAATAGACCTCCCCCCAGGGTGGGGTGGCAGGGGCTGGTAGAGAGGTGGGTTCATTTGTTTTTATTTGCAGATTTCATTCCAGAAGGTGATGTTTGGTTTTGCCTCCAGGACGGCTGCAGGGGAGGAGATATGGCCCATGAAGTGGTGGTGGACCTCACCAGGCAGAACGGTGAGGAGTCATTTGTCAGAGTTCTAGACGTGGGTGAACAACTCCCCAGATGCCCTGCGTTTGTTGTTATTAAAAGCGGGTCTAAGGCTGATGAAAGCTCCCGGGTCAGGAGCCTCTGAAACCTGGAGCTGAACAGCAGGGAAGATACAGCAAGGCCACACTCCAGTGCAAAAGTAGCCCCCTTCCTCCCAGGCGCTGCCTCCCGCTGAGCCCGAGTCTCTGGCCAAGGGACCCCGGTCCTGATTGGCCGGATCCTAGCGGCAGAGAAAGCTGTGCAGAGCCTTGACACATTCATATCAGACCCTTATTCCTAGAAAAAGACCCCCGCTGGCCAGTTACACCGAAGGTGTCTAACGAGGAACAGGACAAAGCTCGGCTCATACCTGGAGAAATCAACAAAAGGGAGGTGGGAGGTCAAGTCAATGGTGACTGTAAATACAGTGTTTCCAGCCAGCCAACAGGGTCCTTCATCATCTTAAATGCTGATGACTTCCTGTAGGGCTCAAATAAGCCAACAGATCTTTTCTGTTAGCTGACTGTCCGTTCTTTAGAAGAGAAGTGATAGATGTTATCTTTTCTCAAAAAGGGCTTATTGATCATTCGTTTTTATTTCGAAGGCTTCTGAAAAATACTTTTAGAGTCAGAGAATAACAAAGGCTTTGTCTGCATGTCTTTGCACTTCTCCAAGGCTTCCCCCATGGTGCAGTGGTAAAGAACCCACCTGCCAAAGCAGGAGACCAAGGAGACTCAGGTTCGATCCCCGGGTGGGGAAGATCCCCTGCAGAAGGAAATGGCAACCAACTCCAGTATTCTTGCCCAGAGAATCACGTGGACAGAAAAGTCTGGTGGGCTACAGTCGATGGGGTCACACAGAATCTGACATAACTGAGCAACTGAGCGCACACGCACGTTCTTCTCTGAACTGGAAACTTGAGTCTCAACATCTTTTCCTGATTTTTTTAGTGTCTTCTTTCTCAAAGCGTTTTTTATTTAATTTTCTCCGTGTCACAATTTTATGTACTGTTCATATTGCTTGACTTCTAGTGTGACATATAGACTAGATTTCAAAATTCTTGTTAGTACAGTTAGTATTGGGCAAACCAATTGTTGGAAAGGAATACACTGAACACATAAATCTAAAGCCGATTCCAGCAAATCCAGAAGTCACCAATAGAAAATTTACCTCTTTCATTTAGTTAAATTAAAATTTCAGAGAAACACATGAGCATTAAATGAAACTCTGAGTTTTCTCAACTTCTTTTTCCTGCTACTTCCTGCAATTAGACTGTACAAAAGGAAACAAGTTACACGCTAGTTAGGGAAATTCCTATTTGATTTATTTATATTGATGAATGCTTTATTTTTATTTACATGTCTCTGATCTTACCAGTGTTGGTCTCACAGGTCAATGGTATCATAATAATCTACCAGGAAGATAGAAGTCTCTTGAAGTTTAAACAAATCTGTGTGTGTTACTTTTGTGCTGAGTTTTCTCTTTTGAGTGAGTTCCTCGATTCACCCATATAAGAATGTTCATTTAGCAAGAAAGGGATTAGGTGAAGAACCTCCCTTTGCTATGAACTGTATCAATAAAATAAGGGTTATATGAATCCCCAAACATGGGTTCTAGCAAAAATATCTAATGACCTAATTCCTTTCAGTGGTATCAAGAGGATGACAATTTATGATAATAAGCACACATCTCTAATTCAAGACTCCTTCACCAGGATGGCATAAATTCATACATACAGCAGACATATAGAGTGAAGAATGCTCACTGTAGAGCTGGTATAAGTTCATTTAAATGCAAATTAAGAAGAGGAGAGCAGAATGCATCTTTATTCAGCCAACTAACTTCTGAGTGAACAGAACTAAATTCCTCCTCAAGGCATTAAATTCATCATCTAAAAATACAAAAGCTAAGACCTGCACCTCACCCTGAAGAATGTACATTTTCTTAGAATGGGAGGAATAACAAAGCAGCGTGGGAGAAACACTGTGAGATGAGGTTATTGTGGCCACTGGGAAAGGAGGAATGAATTCATTTGTACAATTTAAATGTGAAGCAAGGGAATGCTAGATCTTGGAGCTCTGGGTGGGCTCCATGTATCTGGTATCCATTAAGACCCAAAATTTACTCGAACCTGTGGATTAATTCTCCTGCAGGAACTGAGGAAACAGAGAGCAGCTGAGACTTAATCAAGCACTGATCTCGCCCAATCCCTCTAATCATACCCAGCTGTGAGTTCAAACCTTTGCACTGAGGTTCCCCGGGGCCGTTCTGCTCCGGCCCTGGAGTGAGCACCCTCAACTCTGGAAGGGCAAGGGAGAAGTTAATAAAATAAAACTTAATGCCTTCAATCAAGGGAACTGAAGAACAGGACCGACTGGGATGGTCCAGAGCGTTTTCTGTATGGGTCTTTCCTCCTCCCCGCTGCCTGTCCCCCGGAGGCATAGGTGCTTCTTCCTAAAGATGGGAATCTTTAAAAGAGTGATGCAACTGGGGAGAGCTGGCTGCTTGTCCACTGGGGAATCTCCACTTTGTCTCATAAGAAGTGATTATGTATAGTACCTAAATACATTTTTTTTATTGATTGATACAACAATGGAATTTGAGTTTTTATATCAAAGGTCACCCAGGATAAACTGAACATTATTGGCCTAGGTGTAAAGAAGTCAAAGCAGGTGTTGTGCAAAGATACCCGAGTCCAGCCAGTTAATACATTTGAATTCAGTACTTCACCGCCAGAGCCACGCTTGCAGTGGTACTTTCCACAGCAAGGCAGTGGTCTCACAGTTTTACTTCGGCTTTGTTGATGTTATAAAGGACATGAATTTGAGCAAACTCCCAGGAGCTAGGGAAAGATAGAGGAACCTGGCATGCTGCAGCCCACAGGGGCACAAAGGGTCGCACATGACTTACTGACCAAACAACAGCAAGCCGATGGTACTGGCACAGATCAACTGGCATGATTTTCTAACTCTTCTTCTGGCTGTCCGTCTTCATCAGAAGGCCTGGTAGCAATATCTCCTCTTTCTGAATAAATTTTCTTTCCTATAAGTTAGCTCAGAAACTTGTCCCTTCCTCTCTGTTGACAGAACCTTGAGACTACTTGTACATCTCCTTCTCCCAGTAGTATAACATTTCTGGACTTCTCCCTTCTTCAGCGCTACCCTTTGTCATTTTGGAAACACTCTGGAGCTGAGACTTCAGTGCAGACAGCTTAATCTGAACAGCACTTACTATTTATTGCCTTGAGCAATGAGAAACCGTATCTAGCCTACTAGTCTAGACTTCCATCTATCATTAAAATGTCTCAGAAAACTCACAAAAGCATCATACAAGCAGTCTCCTCACCTTCCACTGAAATTTAGGATTAAACTAGAAAACTAAGTCGTAATGGATAAACCAACATCCAAGCTGATTGTAAAAATGACAGAACAGAGGTCATAAGCTATTGATCATATGCACATATCTGATCTGCTCTGTGAGGGGGTGATTTGGGCAGAAATGGTTAGACTCTGTCTTTAATCCAATTATATTTAATATTAAAGTGAATTTAATATTTCATTTAAAGTGAATATTAAATTCACTTTAATATTCTTTCATATTAAAGTGAATATTTAATTAAATATTAATTTAATCATAATAGCTAAAAGAAGAGGCAAAGGACTGGGAAGGGAGCATGTGTCTGATTTAGAAATAAGGCAAGGCTGCCGTCCATGTAGAACAATTTCAAAGAATTACTTGATCATAGAAAAATAATAAAGCATAGATCAGCAGGCCCATGATTCACTAACTGTAAGGCAGCTGATTAAATTGAAATTATGTGAAAGATAGGAGTCCATGAAAAATCTCACATAAGTGGCAGGATGTGGGCACTTGCTTTGTTGATGTTATAAAGGACATGAATTTGAGCAAACTCCCAGGAGCTAGGGAAAGATAGAGGAACCTGGCATGCTGCAGCCCACAGGGGCACAAAGGGTCGCACATGACTTACTGACCAAACAACAGCAAGCCGATGGTACTGGCACAGATCAACTGGCATGATTTTCTAACTCTTCTTCTGGCTGTCCGTCTTCATCAGAAGGCCTGGTAGCAATATCTCCTCTTTCTGAATAAATTTTCTTTCCTATAAGTTAGCTCAGAAACTTGTCCCTTCCTCTCTGTTGACAGAACCTTGAGACTACTTGTACATCTCCTTCTCCCAGTAGTATAACATTTCTGGACTTCTCCCTTCTTCAGCGCTACCCTTTGTCATTTTGGAAACACTCTGGAGCTGAGACTTCAGTGCAGACAGCTTAATCTGAACAGCACTTACTATTTATTGCCTTGAGCAATGAGAAACCGTATCTAGCCTACTAGTCTAGACTTCCATCTATCATTAAAATGTCTCAGAAAACTCACAAAAGCATCATACAAGCAGTCTCCTCACCTTCCACTGAAATTTAGGATTAAACTAGAAAACTAAGTCGTAATGGATAAACCAACATCCAAGCTGATTGTAAAAATGACAGAACAGAGGTCATAAGCTATTGATCATATGCACATATCTGATCTGCTCTGTGAGGGGGTGATTTGGGCAGAAATGGTTAGACTCTGTCTTTAATCCAATTATATTTAATATTAAAGTGAATTTAATATTTCATTTAAAGTGAATATTAAATTCACTTTAATATTCTTTCATATTAAAGTGAATATTTAATTAAATATTAATTTAATCATAATAGCTAAAAGAAGAGGCAAAGGACTGGGAAGGGAGCATGTGTCTGATTTAGAAATAAGGCAAGGCTGCCGTCCATGTAGAACAATTTCAAAGAATTACTTGATCATAGAAAAATAATAAAGCATAGATCAGCAGGCCCATGATTCACTAACTGTAAGGCAGCTGATTAAATTGAAATTATGTGAAAGATAGGAGTCCAGTAGAACCACATCAAAATTTCCTATCTCAGAGCGGCACAGTTTTGTAGGGGCAGTGGCAGGATGTGGGACCACTGGTCAGCCACAAACCCAGATCCTGGGCAATATGTTGGCACATTCTCCAGCAGGAGAGAATTGAGAGGAAGGGAAAGGTCCCCCAGAAATCTGACTCCTGGTTTTCATCTGATGCAAGCAGGGCTGGTAGGTCAAGAAAGCGGCTGGCTGCACCTGTTCTTAATCACAGGCGCCTGGCCTGACAGACAAGGAGGACCGCCCCAAGAATCTTTGATCACTGAGACAAACAAAAAAATCTTATATGATTCCTAACACTTCATAAACAGAGACACAGGGGGATGAGTAGAGCAAAAAGTAACCAAGGATGTGGAAAAAAAGAGAAAGAAAGCAAGCAGTGTAAAATAGACCTTTCCAAGTCAGGATGACAGACTTAACACATGTATTTGTCTACTTTTCTTCCCCAAATCCCACAGAAATGACAATAAAACTACCTAAAAATAGGGAATCTGTGGTCACAGGAAGAATAAAGGTCAATGGGTGCTGTCAGAGATTTCAACAATGGAGAACTTTCTTTTTCTATTAATTGTTATTGGAATAGAGTTGCTTTACAACATTGGGTTAGCTTCTGCTATAAAGCAAAGTGGATCAACTATACATATACATACATCCCCTCTTTTTTTAGATTTCCTTGCCATTTAGGTCATCACAGAGCATGGAGTGGAGTTCCCTGTGCTACCCAGTAGGTTCTCATTAGTTACCTTCTCTGGATATTGGGCTGGTCAAAAGGTTTGTTCGAGGTTTTCCATAAGATGTTATGGGAAAAACCTTTTGGCCAAACCCAACAGGATCAATAGTGAATGTGGCAATCCCAATCTCCCAATTGGTTCCATCTCCCCTTTCCCTGCCGGTAACCAAAAGTTTGCTCTCTATGTCTGTAATTCAGTTTTTCCTTTGCCAGTAAGTTGATCTGTATCACTTTTCTAGATTCCATAGATAAGCGATATTAAATGGTATGTGTTTTTATATTTTGGACATGGGGTTAGGTATTTGATGGGGGAACTAGGGAAAGTGATATGAAATATTTCCAGTAGAACCACATCAAAATTTCCTATCTCAGAGCGGCACAGTTTTGTAGGGGCAGTGGCAGGATGTGGGACCACTGGTCAGCCACAAACCCAGATCCTGGGCAATATGTTGGCACATTCTCCAGCAGGAGAGAATTGAGAGGAAGGGAAAGGTCCCCCAGAAATCTGACTCCTGGTTTTCATCTGATGCAAGCAGGGCTGGTAGGTCAAGAAAGCGGCTGGCTGCACCTGTTCTTAATCACAGGCGCCTGGCCTGACAGACAAGGAGGACCGCCCCAAGAATCTTTGATCACTGAGACAAACAAAAAAATCTTATATGATTCCTAACACTTCATAAACAGAGACACAGGGGGATGAGTAGAGCAAAAAGTAACCAAGGATGTGGAAAAAAAGAGAAAGAAAGCAAGCAGTGTAAAATAGACCTTTCCAAGTCAGGATGACAGACTTAACACATGTATTTGTCTACTTTTCTTCCCCAAATCCCACAGAAATGACAATAAAACTACCTAAAAATAGGGAATCTGTGGTCACAGGAAGAATAAAGGTCAATGGGTGCTGTCAGAGATTTCAACAATGGAGAACTTTCTTTTTCTATTAATTGTTATTGGAATAGAGTTGCTTTACAACATTGGGTTAGCTTCTGCTATAAAGCAAAGTGGATCAACTATACATATACATACACCCCCTCTTTTTAGATTTCCTTGCCATTTAGGTCATCACAGAGCATGGAGTGGAGTTCCCTGTGCTACCCAGTAGGTTCTCATTAGTTACCTTCTCTGGATATTGGGCTGGTCAAAAGGTTTGTTCGAGGTTTTCCATAAGATGTTATGGGAAAAACCTTTTGGCCAAACCCAACAGGATCAATAGTGAATGTGGCAATCCCAATCTCCCAATTGGTTCCATCTCCCCTTTCCCTGCCGGTAACCAAAAGTTTGCTCTCTATGTCTGTAATTCAGTTTTTCCTTTGCCAGTAAGTTGATCTGTATCACTTTTCTAGATTCCATAGATAAGCGATATTAAATGGTATGTGTTTTTATATTTTGGACATGGGGTGCAATTTAGATGGAAAGGCTAAACCTGAATTTGGGTGACGCACCTTTCTTCCTGGCACGGGAGGAGTGAGCTGCAGGTGAGACCCAGTGAGCCCAGAGAACACAACTGGGCTGTGGAACAGTAAGCATTAGGGTTTATCTGAAGACCGCTATGGGGGCCAGTGCCCTCCTCTCCTCCAGGAAAAGGGAGCAGCTGGCTGCTGCTCTTGCTCCCAGCAGGAGCCCTGAAAGCTGATCTCTAGTTAAGCAGAAGAACTTGGGGACACAACTTATTGTATAGATTTGGATTGGGAAGCAATCCAGAGTGGAGGCTGAGCTCACCTCTCCTTCACAAGAGAGGGGTAGGAACATGACTCCATCCAGAGGTGAATCACACCGAAGAAGCCTAACGTAGAGCAGGTTAGTTTCTGGTTGCAACTGTCACAACTTACTACGCAGCTAATGGCTTAAAACACCACCAGTTCACTCTGTTACAATTGGAGGTCAGATGGGTTCAAAGGGATTCATTAGGAACAGGCGAGGTGGTAGCAGGCTGTGCTGTCTTCGGAGTCTCTATAGGAAGTTCTGCAAGGAGATCAAACTAGTCAGTCCTAAAGGAAATCAACTCTGAATGTTCATCAGAAGGAATGATGCTAAAGCTGAAGCCCCAATACTTTGGCCGCCTCAGGCAAAGAGATGACTCATTGGAAAAGCCCCTGGTGCTGCGAAAGACTGAAGGCAAAAGGAGAAGGGGACAGCGGAGGATGAGGTGGTTGGATGGCATCGCTGAGTCAATGGACATGAACTTAAGCAAGCTCTGGGAGATGGCGAAGGACAGGGAAGCCTGGCGTGCTGCCGTCCATGGGGTCTCACAGAGTCAGACATGACTGAGCGACTAGACTGAACTGAGAGGAAATCGTTTCTGGAGGTTGACGGCACTGTTGGGTTCCTGGCCCCTTTTTCCTTCCTCAAAGCCAGCGGCAGAGCATCTTCAAATCTCTGCCTCAAACCTCCCAGTCCCTCTCTGATTTACAGAGTTGTGATGATATTAAATCTTACCCAGATTACCCATGAGAATCTGCCCATCTTGAAATCTTTAATTGAATCACATCTTCAAAGCCCATTTGCCATGTTGGTGGTTGTTGTTCAGGCACTCAGTCGTGTCTGACTCTTTGTGACCCATGGACTGCATCGCGCCAGGCTTCCCTGTACGTTACTCTGTCCCGGAGTTTGCTGCCATGTTGGTTAGGTAACATAGTCACAGAGTCCAAGGGCATTGTTGGGCATTGTTGTTACTATCCCACGCTGAGTAAACTGATCCTTAAAGTAGCATTTAGAAACAGCCTTGGGGGCTTCCCTGGTGGTCCAGTGGGTAAGGACACCACCTTGCAGTGCAAGGGGCGCCAGTTCGATCCCTGTCCTGGGAAGATCCCATGTGCCACAGAGCGGCTGGACCAATGTGGCCAACGACCGAGCCAGAGCTCTGGAGCGCATGCGCCCAGAGTCGGTGCTCTGCAGCAAGAGAGGCCACTGCGATGCGAGGCCCACACGGGCCAAAGAACAAAGATGGAAATAAATGAAAGACCAATAGAAGTGCCCCCCCCCCCCCCAAAAAGCACCAGCCTTAGGTCTCCGTGTCCATACACTGCACATGGAGATCTGATTCTGGATAAGACTCACCTCTTTGAGATAGACAAGATGTACCCAGTGGCTTTTCTATTATAAAGACTGAACTGTTACTTTAAAGGCAGAAAAAGCTCTCCCAAAGAGGTGACATTTGGGTCGAATCTGAATGACAGGAAGAAACCAGCCGTGCACATACCAGGAGAAACCCTTCCAGGAGCTTTTATGTCTTCTTGTGGCTGATAAGCTTCTCTAGCACTAAATTCACAGATACACCGATAACTTCTGGACGAAACGCAAACTTAATGACCAGGAGGCACTGAAGAATGACGAAAATAAGACAGAACTGAGTGAGGGCTGACACCCGAAAGAAACAGTATTCTATATTCATTGCTTCTAGTCTAAGGCATGTTTCTTTCTGAGTCCTGTCTGGAGCGGGAGTGTGAGGCTAAAAGTTCCTTAGAAAACCCGTCACAGTTCTGGTCTGAAGATCCAAAAGACACAGTTGAGGTGGTTTTATAAGAATAGAGAATCCAAATGTAAACTGAACCTACCAGGATTTAGAGCAACAGGTGGAATGCAAATAAATACAATTACCTTATTCTAAATGCCTGGAGGGCGGCTCTCCTGCCTCAGAAAAATAGAAAGTTCTTGGATGAACCTAGAGACTATCATACAGTGTGGCGTCAGACAGAGAAAACCATTGTCTATGAATGTGAATGTACAGAATCTGAAGATTTTGGTATAATCTTATTTGCAAAGCAGAAATACAGACGCAGGTAGAGAGATCAAATGTATGGACACCGAGGAGGGAGAGGGAATGTAGGACGAATTCAGAGACTGGGACTGACATGTGTGTGATACTGATACTTCGGATAAAACAGATAATGAATGAGAATCTCCTGGGTAGCACAGGGAACTCCCCTCCATGTTCGGTGGTGACCTAAATGGGAAGGAAATCCAAAAAAGAGAGGGTGTATGTGTATGTGTAACTGATTTATTTTGCTGTAGGGCAGAAACTGACAGAACATTGTAAAGCCGCTGCACCTCGGTAAAGTTCTTCTAAATGAATTTGGTGAATTAAAAAAAAAAATGAAAAGAAAGTTCTGAGGGCCCAGGTAAAGATCACACTCTTCGGATCCCTGCAATTATCTGTGGTCATTTTTTTATTTCTTGGGTCGAATCTGAATGACAGGAAGAAACCGGGCCGTGTTTACTTTAAAGGCAGAAAGCTCTCCCAAAGAGGTGACATTTGGGTCGAATCTGAATGACAGGAAGAAACCAGCCGTGCACATACCAGGAGAAACCCTTCCAGGAGCTTTTATGTCTTCTTGTGGCTGATAAGCTTCTCTAGCACTAAATTCACAGATACACCGATAACTTCTGGACGAAACGCAAACTTAATGACCAGGAGGCACTGAAGAATGACGAAAATAAGACAGAACTGAGTGAGGGCTGACACCCGAAAGAAACAGTATTCTATATTCATTGCTTCTAGTCTAAGGCATGTTTCTTTCTGAGTCCTGTCTGGAGCGGGAGTGTGAGGCTAAAAGTTCCTTAGAAAACCCGTCACAGTTCTGGTCTGAAGATCCAAAAGACACAGTTGAGGTGGTTTTATAAGAATAGAGAATCCAAATGTAAACTGAACCTACCAGGATTTAGAGCAACAGGTGGAATGCAAATAAATACAATTACCTTATTCTAAATGCCTGGAGGGCGGCTCTCCTGCCTCAGAAAAATAGAAAGTTCTTGGATGAACCTAGAGACTATCATACAGTGTGGCGTCAGACAGAGAAAACCATTGTCTATGAATGTGAATGTACAGAATCTGAAGATTTTGGTATAATCTTATTTGCAAAGCAGAAATACAGACGCAGGTAGAGAGATCAAATGTATGGACACCGAGGAGGGAGAGGGAATGTAGGACGAATTCAGAGACTGGGACTGACATGTGTGTGATACTGATACTTCGGATAAAACAGATAATGAATGAGAATCTCCTGGGTAGCACAGGGAACTCCCCTCCATGTTCGGTGGTGACCTAAATGGGAAGGAAATCCAAAAAAGAGAGGGTGTATGTGTATGTGTAACTGATTTATTTTGCTGTAGGGCAGAAACTGACAGAACATTGTAAAGCCGCTGCACCTCGGTAAAGTTCTTCTAAATGAATTTGGTGAATTAAAAAAAAAAATGAAAAGAAAGTTCTGAGGGCCCAGGTAAAGATCACACTCTTCGGATCCCTGCAATTATCTGTGGTCATTTTTTTATTTCTGATTCACGGGCTGTAAGCACAAATAGTAATGACAGTATCAGAAAGTGTCCTTTGAAAGTGACAGCCATGTACCTCTCCGAGCTCTGGTTTCCTCTCACTGGATGAAAAACGAGTAATGCATGCAGCCATGTTTGAGGACAAATTGATCCACCAACCTCTGGATGCTGTTTCTTTAAGAGAAATATAGTTCTATTTGTGATTATCCCCCTGAGGGTACTCTGCTGTTCTCAAACAAAGCTTCTGATACATTCATTTATTCTTAATCTATGTCCATGTGTACTTGCCTTAACTGCATTATAAATGCCAAGGACACCATTAGCATGGCTCTTGTTAGAATAAATAATATTTTTCTCCAAAGGATACTGTGGCTGTGAAGATGCTGGGATCCAGCAAACCCTGACGTTTTTTAGAAGATGCTTCAACTAAGTCTACAAACACAGGAGTCACATTTTAAAATATGCATTCGTCACAGGGCTAAAGGCAGTTAGCATGGAAATGATGTGTATTTTTATTTACTTATTTTTTAAAACACAAATACAATTAGAGCTATTATTGCTGTAATTATGCTTAAAAAATAAAAATATACATGATTTACATGCTGCCTTTAACCCTGTGACAAACACAGATGTGTGATACATAAAATGTCTGCTCATTGAGACAACATGAGTGTTTGTGTTGAACACATGAAAGTACAAATCTTCTACTAAAATCCCCTTGTAGAGAGATCAAATGTATGGACACCGAGGAGGGAGAGGGAATGTAGGACGAATTCAGAGACTGGGACTGACATGTGTGTGATACTGATACTTCGGATAAAACAGATAATGAATGAGAATCTCCTGGGTAGCACAGGGAACTCCCCTCCATGTTCGGTGGTGACCTAAATGGGAAGGAAATCCAAAAAAGAGAGGGTGTATGTGTATGTGTAACTGATTTATTTTGCTGTAGGGCAGAAACTGACAGAACATTGTAAAGCCGCTGCACCTCGGTAAAGTTCTTCTAAATGAATTTGGTGAATTAAAAAAAAAAATGAAAAGAAAGTTCTGAGGGCCCAGGTAAAGATCACACTCTTCGGATCCCTGCAATTATCTGTGGTCATTTTTTTATTTCTGATTCACGGGCTGTAAGCACAAATAGTAATGACAGTATCAGAAAGTGTCCTTTGAAAGTGACAGCCATGTACCTCTCCGAGCTCTGGTTTCCTCTCACTGGATGAAAAACGAGTAATGCATGCAGCCATGTTTGAGGACAAATTGATCCACCAACCTCTGGATGCTGTTTCTTTAAGAGAAATATAGTTCTATTTGTGATTATCCCCCTGAGGGTACTCTGCTGTTCTCAAACAAAGCTTCTGATACATTCATTTATTCTTAATCTATGTCCATGTGTACTTGCCTTAACTGCATTATAAATGCCAAGGACACCATTAGCATGGCTCTTGTTAGAATAAATAATATTTTTCTCCAAAGGATACTGTGGCTGTGAAGATGCTGGGATCCAGCAAACCCTGACGTTTTTTAGAAGATGCTTCAACTAAGTCTACAAACACAGGAGTCACATTTTAAAATATGCATTCGTCACAGGGCTAAAGGCAGTTAGCATGGAAATGATGTGTATTTTTATTTACTTATTTTTTAAAACACAAATACAATTAGAGCTATTATTGCTGTAATTATGCTTAAAAAATAAAAATATACATGATTTACATGCTGCCTTTAACCCTGTGACAAACACAGATGTGTGATACATAAAATGTCTGCTCATTGAGACAACATGAGTGTTTGTGTTGAACACATGAAAGTACAAATCTTCTACTAAAATCTCTACTATGTGATGCTTTTCCTAAAACTGCAGAGCAGTGGTTTAAATCTGCTTCCCTATATTATTCCTGGATATCATAGCTATCCTGGATATCATAAAGCCAAGTAAACATATGGGAGTAAGAGTAGACTGGCATAAGCAAAACTTGCCATTGTCATCTCTAAGCCATGGATTCAGAGATGCCCTGATTAATCAAAGGGACGTCATGACTTCCACTGAATGATTCAATAATAATCGGAAGCTATAAACATTAAATTGATTAAGTAAACACATTAAGAAAATACTTGGTTCATATATTAAGACTTCAACTAATTATCTGTGAAGTGTCTTTTTCCTGTGAAAAATTGGAAAATCGTGGATCCAACACAGGAAAATGTCTTAAGTAAGTGTATTCATTTCTTGCTTGATAAAAAGAATTTCAGTCTTGAACAGTAAAGATGAGCTTGACTTTTTAAGAGAAAAATCTTATTTTTAATGTTGTAGTATTCATATGTTTTGTGTTATACAACATTGTAAGTCAACTATACTCCTATATAAAAATTAAATTTAAAACTGTTTACATGTGAAATATCAAAATTTAACTTCTTTTAAATTTACTTGAAATGAGTAGAAAAGCAGGGATCCACGTGAGTATAAGTATATTAAATCACGTTGATTATGCCATAAAATATAGGGCAGTTATATTACATTACTTGTAACATGAATAAAAAGAGTAATTGGGATGATTTAGTTAACCTACTAAATATAATATTTGTCTGCAAAGTTTTCGAAAAAGTTGCCAAAAGCTACTTATGTCATTTACGGAATTCTGTAATTATCTCACGGATCTCCTCTCAAATAGCCTCTAGCTTCACGATTCACAACAACTGTTTCTGTTTTTCCACAAATGCTTATTAATAATAGCCAAACTATCATTTTTGCTCCACCCATCAACATCTCAAAGAAGTCAGGATTATCAATAGTGGATACTCATCTCATTGAAATCAGTGGACTTGCCTCTCAAGGGTTACAAAGTCTCTTTTAAATTGTTGGCAGCTTGCTGCATTTTTAATGAAATTGTTAAAACATTTACCCTAAAAGACTTCCTCTTGGAAATGCAACAGGCTTATATTTTACATATTTAAATTCTGCCTTGCAGCTGGAGAAGATACTTGAGAGTCCCTTGGACAGCTAGGAGATCAAATCCATCAGTCCTGAAGGAAATCAACCCAGAATATTCATTGGAACGACTGATGCTGAAGCTCCAATACTTTGGCCACCTGATGCACAGAGCTGATTCGTTATCGGAAGATATCCTGATGTTGGGAAAGACTGAGGGTAGGAGGAGAAGAGGGTGACACAGGATGGGATGGCTGGATGGCATCACTGACTCAAGGGACATGAAGCAGATGCCAGGAGGCAGTTAAGGACAGGGAAGCCTGGTGTGCTGCAGTCCGTGGGGTCTCAAAGACTTGAACCGGACCTGACGAACGACTAAACCACATCCATGTTCTTCTAGTTAAATGCAGCCAGAGCATTTTGTGTCGAAGTTCTGAAGGTCCTTAGTGATCAATAAAGATTCAGCCTCCAGTTTTGCCCATCAGAAAAAAAAAAAAAACCCAGATACTCTGTTTCTGTTCATTTGAAGGCTCTTGCCTGCTTGAGCATTCATTTATTTTTTTTTTGAAGTTTTTCTTTGGTGGGGGGTGGGTTGGGGAGGGAGGGGGACGGGCGGGTCACTTCTATTGGTCTTTTTCATTTATCAGTTTTCATCCATCTTTGTTCTTTGGCCCATGTGAACCTCCCATCGCAGTGGCCTCTGTTGTCGCAGAGCACTGGCTCTGAGCACATGCACCCCAGAGCTCCGGCTTGGTAATTGGACACATCAATCCAGCCGCTCTGTGGCACGTGGGATCTTCCCAGGCCAGGGATCGAACCAGCGCCCCTTGCACTGCAAGGTGGTGTGCTTATTCACTGGACCACCAGGGAGGCCCTGCTTCAGTATTCTTGTCTGGAGAATTCCATGGATAGAGGAGCCTGGCTGGCTACAGGACCCATCAACATCTCAAAGAAGTCAGGATTATCAATAGTGGATACTCATCTCATTGAAATCAGTGGACTTGCCTCTCAAGGGTTACAAAGTCTCTTTTAAATTGTTGGCAGCTTGCTGCATTTTTAATGAAATTGTTAAAACATTTACCCTAAAAGACTTCCTCTTGGAAATGCAACAGGCTTATATTTTACATATTTAAATTCTGCCTTGCAGCTGGAGAAGATACTTGAGAGTCCCTTGGACAGCTAGGAGATCAAATCCATCAGTCCTGAAGGAAATCAACCCAGAATATTCATTGGAACGACTGATGCTGAAGCTCCAATACTTTGGCCACCTGATGCACAGAGCTGATTCGTTATCGGAAGATATCCTGATGTTGGGAAAGACTGAGGGTAGGAGGAGAAGAGGGTGACACAGGATGGGATGGCTGGATGGCATCACTGACTCAAGGGACATGAAGCAGATGCCAGGAGGCAGTTAAGGACAGGGAAGCCTGGTGTGCTGCAGTCCGTGGGGTCTCAAAGACTTGAACCGGACCTGACGAACGACTAAACCACATCCATGTTCTTCTAGTTAAATGCAGCCAGAGCATTTTGTGTCGAAGTTCTGAAGGTCCTTAGTGATCAATAAAGATTCAGCCTCCAGTTTTGCCCATCAGAAAAAAAAAAAAAAACCCAGATACTCTGTTTCTGTTCATTTGAAGGCTCTTGCCTGCTTGAGCATTCATTTATTTTTTTTTTGAAGTTTTTCTTTGGTGGGGGGTGGGTTGGGGAGGGGGGGGGGCGGGCGGGTCACTTCTATTGGTCTTTTTCATTTATCAGTTTTCATCCATCTTTGTTCTTTGGCCCATGTGAACCTCCCATCGCAGTGGCCTCTGTTGTCGCAGAGCACTGGCTCTGAGCACATGCACCCCAGAGCTCCGGCTTGGTAATTGGACACATCAATCCAGCCGCTCTGTGGCACGTGGGATCTTCCCAGGCCAGGGATCGAACCGGCGCCCCTTGCACTGCAAGGTGGTGTCCTTACCCACTGGACCACCAGGGGAAGCCCCACTCCTGTATTCTTACCTGGAGAATTCCATGGATAGAGGAGCCTGGCAGGCTACAGGCCACGGGGTTGCAATGATTCGGACAGGACTAAGAGACTAACAAAATTCAAATCAGCATCAATGTACACAGTTTGATTACTGAAAGGTCATTCACACAAAATTCAAACGTACCAGAGCACTCTCACATCTCTAGTGGACACTGGCTAAAATAGCTGTGATCCCGATATGGGTAAAACAATTTAAAATTTAAAATGGTCCATGTCACTGCAACTGCATTCCATTTAGGCAACATAATATTATTAAAGTGTTGGTGAGAAATGGGGAAATCTTGAAGGTAAATGGAAGCTGATTATGTCTTTTGATCTTATAAACACGTTGTATTGATTAAGTCCTCACGGTTCGCTTAAGGGGAACCTGAACAGGATTAGAGGTGTCTTTTTTTTTCATGCTCCCCAAGTAATTTACTTTCAATACCAGAATACAGTTATTCTGGGTGAGGATCCGTCTGTGAATCGATGGAGTTCAAGAGCAATTCAGACCCTCCCAGACACTGATAGGAGTAAATCTGTTCTTAAATAAAAGAATCCTCCTCCTCCTTGTAGAAGATGAAAGTTTTAAGCTAGCGTTTGTTATTCCAACATTGCAAAATATGCCTTGCATTTGTCTAAAAAAAGAAAGTTTCCTTCAGAATGAAACTGTCTGCTTCCATTTATTTCCAGAGACTGGAAGATAATGGAGCAGAAAGAAATTTCCATTTGAAGGCTCTTGCCTGCTTGAGCATTCATTTATTTTTTGAAGTTTTTCTTTGGTGGGGGGTGGGTTGGGGAGGGAGGGGGACGGGCGGGTCACTTCTATTGGTCTTTTTCATTTATCAGTTTTCATCCATCTTTGTTCTTTGGCCCATGTGAACCTCCCATCGCGGTGGTGTCTGTCGTTGCAGAGCACTAGCTCTGGGCACATGAGCTCCAGAGCTCCAGCTCGGTAATTGGACACATCAATCCAGCCGCTCCGTGGCACGTGGGATCTTCCCAGGCCAGGGATCGAACCGGCGCCCCTTGCACTGCAAGGTGGTGTCCTTACCCACTGGACCACCAGGGGAAGCCCCACTCCTGTATTCTTACCTGGAGAATTCCATGGATAGAGGAGCCTGGCAGGCTACAGGCCACGGGGTTGCAATGATTCGGACAGGACTAAGAGACTAACAAAATTCAAATCAGCATCAATGTACACAGTTTGATTACTGAAAGGTCATTCACACAAAATTCAAACGTACCAGAGCACTCTCACATCTCTAGTGGACACTGGCTAAAATAGCTGTGATCCCGATATGGGTAAAACAATTTAAAATTTAAAATGGTCCATGTCACTGCAACTGCATTCCATTTAGGCAACATAATATTATTAAAGTGTTGGTGAGAAATGGGGAAATCTTGAAGGTAAATGGAAGCTGATTATGTCTTTTGATCTTATAAACACGTTGTATTGATTAAGTCCTCACGGTTCGCTTAAGGGGAACCTGAACAGGATTAGAGGTGTCTTTTTTTTTCATGCTCCCCAAGTAATTTACTTTCAATACCAGAATACAGTTATTCTGGGTGAGGATCCGTCTGTGAATCGATGGAGTTCAAGAGCAATTCAGACCCTCCCAGACACTGATAGGAGTAAATCTGTTCTTAAATAAAAGAATCCTCCTCCTCCTTGTAGAAGATGAAAGTTTTAAGCTAGCGTTTGTTATTCCAACATTGCAAAATATGCCTTGCATTTGTCTAAAAAAAGAAAGTTTCCTTCAGAATGAAACTGTCTGCTTCCATTTATTTCCAGAGACTGGAAGATAATGGAGCAGAAAGAAAAGTTTAACGCTGGCCCTGGAGTGTCTTGGAGCGAATCATTTTTCACCCAACACACACATGTAGCAGTGCAACATCCTCAAAATGTAAAACATCTTGCCTTTTTTTTTTTTAAATAACCCCTGGTGGTATGTTTTTACTTTAGCAATAATTGTATTTTCTTTTTTGCACATTTTATTTAACAATATTGCAGTGCCAGATAATCGGTTCCATGTGTTCAGGGCACTAGCAAAGTGCCTCACGGAGAAACAATTAACTTTATTGGGCTCCTGTATTGGCAGACGCGGCCTTACACCCTCGCTGGTGCGTGGTTCTCAGCCGTAGAGCAACTGCAAAGAATCTGGTGTCCTGAGGAGTCTCATAGCAACCTGAACTGAGAGCCAAGTTTTCACTGAAACAATCACGATCACACATGAGAAACAGAAGTTAAAGTCCATGACAAGATGAGAAGATAAAGTTCATTTCAGTTACAAAAAAAAAAAAAAAAAATGCACTGATTTGTCCAGGGCACAAAGCCAGTGGTGGATGAGCGAATCTGGACTTGTGCAAAAGAGGAACCAGGCAGCCTGGTTTAAAACAAAAAAGAGCTCAGTGGCTACAGACAGGCCTAGCTCTTTGAGTTACAGGCATTGAAACAATGGAGACATGCCCTTAAGCGCAAGGAGTAACAGACGTAAGTTTTACCAAACATTAACACTTACACTGCAGAGTCCATAAAATTCAAATTGCTTTCTTCTGCAGAAAGCAGCCCCAAGAGGTTTTCTCTAGAAAGCAGCTGTCACACTCACTCCTTGAGTCCTATGAGAAATAACCCTGTGGGCACAGTAGCCTTGGACTGATCCGGGAAGGGACGCTCAAGTCACGTTCTGGATGAGGATGTTGGACATACGGAAGGACACCCACATGGTAGTGACTCAGCCCAACACTCTGCCTGGCATTGGATAAGCGGACCTGAACCGTCTCCCTTATGAGAGATGAGACGAGGAGGGATAGGAGGGATACTCAGGAGGGAATATCCTTGGCCTCAGATAATATTCTAAATAAATCTGAGCTCTGGGTCTGGTTCTCCATGAACTACCTGATCCATTCCAGGCTTGGAAGTGCTGCCAGTCAGAGCGTGTGATACCCTGGAGGGGGTATACCCATGTCATGAACTCTCATTTGTAGAGGTACACTGGAGGGCTGTTTTCTTTCGGGGCTACCTAATATGGCAACCCACTCCAGCATTCTTGCTCGGACAGTATGGAAAGGCAAAAAGGATACGACACCAGAAGATGACCCCACCCCTCACCCCCGGATGGAAGGTGTTCAGTATGCTGCCAGGGAAGAGCGGAGGGCAGTTATTATACTAACAGGTCCAGAAAGAAAGCAGCAGTTGGGCGGAAGCGGAAGCACTGCTCAGCTGTGCATGTGTCTGGTGGGGAAAGTCAAGTCTGATGAGGTAAAGAACAGTGTTGCACAGGAACCAGGAACGTTAGGTAGCTGACTCATTGGAAAAGACCCTGATACTAGGAAAGATTGAAGGCAAAAGGAGAAGCGGGGGCAGAGGATGAGATCATTAGATTTCATCCCTGACTCAATGGACAGGAGTTTGAGCAGCCTCTGGGAGAGAGTGGAGGACCGAGGAGCCCAGAAGAGCTACGGTCCAGGCGGTCACAAGAGTCAGACACGACTCAGCGACTGAATAACAACAACAAATAACCTTATGATTTCAACACAGTCACCTGGTTTTTAGAAGAAAAGGGACGTTCTTAATAAAAGAAACATAAGATAGTGTTTGTAGAATCTAGAGACATTTGGAGAGAGTCTCATTGATATGTGTTGCTCTATAAATCTTTAACAATTGGAAGCAGCAGAAAATAAAAAGCAATTCCAGGGAACTGGGATGGCTAAAAAAAAGATAAGCATGCGAAAGAGGGACAAAGAGGTGAAGACACATTTCTTTACAGTTTTGTTCTAGATTCTTCCTCCTGAAGAGCACAATCAGCAGGGTATCTTAATACATATTTTATTAAATGAGTATAATTTTTAAATGATACTTAAAAAAAAAAATAACAGGTGTAACCTACACTAGCAGTTCTGAAGGTGTGACCCCCACTGAACTCTGATGTTTGCAGATGATCCAAGGATTATTACTACTACAGCCAAATTTAACGTTCTTTCCCTGTGTTAAGAAAAACCAACCATTGATGGATGAAGCTATTTCCACTGTCGATTTTTTAACGAATAAGTCTTGCAGAGTAGGTACTCCCTGATCTCTGTTAGAATCGAATGTGTTGGAGTCACACCTGCAGCATGATTAGGTGTGTGGTTCTTTGTCATGTTGACCACATCAATATGCCATCATATTTCACAAAAGAGATTTCTACATTGCGGAAAGCCCAGGACTATGAGGCTCAGATTGTACATCAAGAGAGTTTATTCAGAAGAGGTTCACCTCTTACTCATTTACGTGGCTGGATGTCCTGCCACCACATTTTGGGGATACAGGTTACTCTCTTTTTCGGTTTATTGCAGAACATGCCTGAGTACAGCCCAGGTATCAGAGCTCAGCCATTCGTGGTGAACACAGGGCTCTTCTTACAGGTGATCTTCCTTCTGGAACCCCCATCAGCCTGGCTGAGACTTGCTCCAAGCTGCACTGCAGTCTGAGGCTCTTGTTCCCTCCCTTCTCTTCCTTCAGAGACCTCAGCCCTGCGTTTGCTTGCTCCTAGTCCTTCTCCACTGTATTCCCCAGAAGTGTTTCTTCAGTAAACTTTTTCGTATCTAATTCCATCTTGATGTCTGTGTCTTGGAGGACTCAAATTGATACTCTCAGATCATCCATCTCATAGTTTTAAGACTTATCCCTCTGGGGCTTCCCTGGTGGTCCAGTGGGTAAGGACACCGCATTGCAGTACATGGGGCGCCAGTTCGAGCCCTGGCCTGGGAAGATCCCACGTGCCGTGGAGCGGCTGGACCTATGTGTCCGAGCTGGGGCTCTGGAGCGCATGCGCCCAGAGCCGGTGCTCTGCAACGAGGGGCCACTGCGATGGGAGGCCCACACAGGCCAAAGAACAAAGGTGGAAATAAATGAAAGATCAATAGAAGTGGCCAAAAAATTTTTTTTTAAAATCTTTAAAAAAAAAAAAAAGACTTATCCCTCTGGATAAAGAAGATGTTATGTATACAATGGAATATTACCCAGGCATTAAAAAGAATGAAGGAATGCCATGTGCGGCAACATGGATGGACCCAGTGAGTGCCACACTGAGTGAAGACAGAGGAGAACTGTCACATGAAACCCTTACATGGAATCTAAGAAATATATATGCAAATGAACTCCTTACAGAACAGAAAGAGACTGATAGACGCAGAGAATGAACTATAAATGGGGGTGGTAGTTAGGGTGTTGGAGTCACACCTGCAGCATGATTAGGTGTGTGGTTCTTTGTCATGTTGACCACATCAATATGCCATCATATTTCACAAAAGAGATTTCTACATTGCGGAAAGCCCAGGACTATGAGGCTCAGATTGTACATCAAGAGAGTTTATTCAGAAGAGGTTCACCTCTTACTCATTTACGTGGCTGGATGTCCTGCCACCACATTTTGGGGATACAGGTTACTCTCTTTTTCGGTTTATTGCAGAACATGCCTGAGTACAGCCCAGGTATCAGAGCTCAGCCATTCGTGGTGAACACAGGGCTCTTCTTACAGGTGATCTTCCTTCTGGAACCCCCATCAGCCTGGCTGAGACTTGCTCCAAGCTGCACTGCAGTCTGAGGCTCTTGTTCCCTCCCTTCTCTTCCTTCAGAGACCTCAGCCCTGCGTTTGCTTGCTCCTAGTCCTTCTCCACTGTATTCCCCAGAAGTGTTTCTTCAGTAAACTTTTTCGTATCTAATTCCATCTTGATGTCTGTGTCTTGGAGGACTCAAATTGATACTCTCAGATCATCCATCTCATAGTTTTAAGACTTATCCCTCTGGGGCTTCCCTGGTGGTCCAGTGGGTAAGGACACCGCATTGCAGTACATGGGGCGCCAGTTCGAGCCCTGGCCTGGGAAGATCCCACGTGCCGTGGAGCGGCTGGACCTATGTGTCCGAGCTGGGGCTCTGGAGCGCATGCGCCCAGAGCCGGTGCTCTGCAACGAGGGGCCACTGCGATGGGAGGCCCACACAGGCCAAAGAACAAAGGTGGAAATAAATGAAAGATCAATAGAAGTGGCCAAAAAATTTTTTTTTAAAATCTTTAAAAAAAAAAAAAAGACTTATCCCTCTGGATAAAGAAGATGTTATGTATACAATGGAATATTACCCAGGCATTAAAAAGAATGAAGGAATGCCATGTGCGGCAACATGGATGGACCCAGTGAGTGCCACACTGAGTGAAGACAGAGGAGAACTGTCACATGAAACCCTTACATGGAATCTAAGAAATATATATGCAAATGAACTCCTTACAGAACAGAAAGAGACTGATAGACGCAGAGAATGAACTTATGGGGAGAAAGGTGGGGGGTGGTAGTTAGGGTGTTGGGGATGGACATGTACACACTGCTGCATCCAAAGTGGATACTCAACAAGGAGCTCCTGCACACCACAGGAAGCTGCTCCGTGTCATGTGGCAGCCAGGGTCAGAGAGGGCTTGGAGGGGATGGATGCATGGATATGCACGGTTGGGTCACTTGGCTGTGCATCTGAAACCATCACAGCCTTGTTCATCGGCTGTTCCCCAACATAGGCTGGATTAGAAAAAAGAATTATCCATCTGCAGCTCAAGTAAAAACAGGTGATATTATCAACACTACTGAATAAACTCTCACATTAAAAAATGGCAAAAAAAAACAAAATACAATGTCACAAAAAAGCTCAAAGGGCTCATTTACAACTTGTAACAGAAATGTCTTAGAAGAAACAGTGAGGAATTTCCATTTGGAGTTGCAAGGCTTGGGCACACAGTGTAAGAACTAGAGTATATAATCAAAGTAAAACTCTCCCTGTTATATAGCAAAATAAGATAGAACTTTCAAACCTCATAGTCTTCTGAAAGACTTGGTTGGGTCCTATATTCTTTTACTGAGAATTCTCCCAGCTTTTACTGCCATTTATGTTTTCCAACATCACAAGAGCTGCATGTGAAGTATAGCCACCTCTTCAGAGGCAGCACGTCTTACAAACAATTAAGTTCAGTTAAAAGTGTTTGTCACCGGGCTTCCCTGGTGTTCCAGTGGGTAAAGACACCGCCTTGCAGTGCAAGGGGCGCCAGTTCGATCCCTGGCCTGGGAAGATCCCACGTGCCGCAGAGCAGCTGGAACAATTTGTCCAATTACCAAGCCGGAGCTCTGGGGCGCGTGAGCCCAGAGCCGGTGCTCTGCGACAACAGTGGCCACCGCGATGGGAGGCCCACAGGAGCCAAAGAACAAAGAAGGATGAAAATGGAGAAATGAAAGACCAGTAGAAGTGGCCCGCCCGTCCCCCTCCCTCCCTACCCCACCCTCCAAAAGAGAAATAAATTAAAAAAAAAAAAAAATGTTTGTCACCCGTCTCTGCTGTGAAGCCGAGACACTCAAGTCCTCCTCTCATTGGGTTGAGAAATTACTCAAAGTACAAGAGTTGGTCCTGTCCCACAGCATTGGTCCTTTTCTTCAGCCACTAATGTGATTTTTTTTGGAAGAGGATCTCATTAAGCATAACCCTTCCCTCACACTACTTCACCATGTCTCTGGAAAAATGATCTTAGTCAGACCTCTGTGGTCCTCTACACAGATGAAATGGGCATTAAATCTGCCTGCAAATGAAATGCCTGAACTAATTAAACAGTCTTAAATTCTCTTGGTTGTCTCCTCTAGCCCCCCAGAAGACGTTCCTATTTTCAGCAGCCCCAGGAAAGCAAGCATGTTTTCTTATTTTCAGGATTGTGCGAGAAGGGAAATTGACTTCATAGTATATTCTGCACTTCGTTGGTTTTGCCTCCACTGTGGAGAGACCCTGTTTGGGCTGAGGGAAAGACATCACTTTTATGAACTGCCTATAATCCCGCGTCTTTGTTGGGTGATGGAAAAGCCTGCTGGTGGAGAAAGCTTGAATTCAGAGCGCTCAGTGAGGCCTGCTGCACAGAGGCCAGTGCTGTGGATCATATCGCACAGCTTTTGTTAAAGGACTTTTCTCAGCTCCCCTGTCCTTCCGTGTTGGCTCTCCGACATGCACCCACACTGTACCCACAGCTACTGGCTCCTGCATCGAGGCTTACGCATGATGATCGTATGTTGCGGCCAGCACTGACTTGATCTAATCCTGACTAGCCTAGCTCTAGCCTCCACCTTTTCAAAATAATTTAGAGAGACAGATCATTAAAGAAAAAAAAAAAAAGTGAGCTTCCCTGGTGGTCCAGTGGGTAAGGACACCGCCTTGCCGTGCAAGGGGCGCCGGTTCCATCCCTGGCCTGGGAAGATCCCACGTGCCGCGGAGCGGCTGGACCCATGTGTCCAATTACCGAGCCGGAGCTCAGGAGCGCATGCGCCCAGAGCCGGCGCTCTGCGACAACAGAGGCCACCGCGATGGGAGGCCCACACGGGCCAAAGAACAAAGATAGATAAATGAAAGACCAATAGAAGTGGCCAAAAAAAAAAGAAAAAAAAAAAGTACTCTGAAGTGACGACGTGATTGTAATTGTTTTTAGGGTCTTGCTGATTAGAGATAAATGGAGATAAAATTTGAACATTACTTTCCAGACACTGTTTCCACTCACTTTTGATAGAAATAAAATGATGCAAAAAAAAAAAAAAAAAAGCACACCTTTTTAAAAGATCTACAGTGTGGTGTTAGTTACTGCCGTGCAGCAATGTGAGTCAGCTCTGTGTATGTGTGTGCGTGTGTGCTACATCATTGCAACCCTGTGGACTGTGGCCACCAGGCTCCCCTGTCCATGGGATGCCCCAGGCAAGAATACCGCAGTGGGCTGCCATTTCCTCCTCCAGGGGATCTTCCTGAGCCAGGAGGCACTGTGATTCTACATCTCTCCCTCTCTCCTGGCCCTTCCTTCCAGCCCTCGAGTTCATTGGCGGGCACTGAGTGAGCACCCTGCGCTGGACAGCAGCTCCCCACGAGCTGTTTTATACACGGTCACATATCTGTGTCAACACTGCTCGCTCAGCCTGTCCGCCCTCTCTCCCCGCTGCTGTGTCCACACGTCCACGCTCTTCGGCCGTGCCTCTATTCCTGCCCTGCAGATTGGTTCACAGCCAGCCTCGGAGGTCCTTTTTAAAAAGCAAAAGTGCTCTGAAGTGACAATACTATTGTAATTCCTTTTGGTATTTCACTGATTAGAGATAAATGGAAATAAAATGTGAATGTTCTACTTTTCAGGTGCTCTCTCCACTTACCTTTGAGAGAAATGAAATAATGCCAAAAATAATGCACGTGCTTTCAAGACAAGGAAACTATTTCATCACAGCGACTTTTATGAATCTCCACAGGTGAGAATGCCAGTGACACCAATTAAGGAACTAGCATCTATTCTCTTTTAATTTTATTTTTCATTGGAGAGCAATCGCTTTACACCATTGTGTGCATTTCTGCTGTAAAAGGTGAGTCGGCCCTAGGTGTCCCCGTGTGCCCCTGTTGAGACTCCCTCCACCCTCCGCTGTTCTCACCTCGGCTAAGAAATGAAAGTTGCTTCCTTGAATGATATCACGGCTTTATGTCCAAGAAGATATCAGCTTTGCCTTGCCATGTGGGGAAATGTGGTCAGATTCTTCCCTTCGTTCAGCCCCACTCCTCACCCGGGACGTTGGTTTGCAGGGGAAAACTTTTTCATCTTACATGTCAGTGATACCATCACTGTGGTGTGAAGAATTGTGGCCCCAGCTGCCTACCCTTTCCCATACAGGTCATTTTCACCTAACGTTATAGTCATGAAGAGCTTTCATCTTAATATTTACACAGTTTGAGCATCACCAAAGCCTTTTTAAATGGCCAGATTTTATGTATACATACAACTGTGAAATAGTTTAACTTGATTTTCTCTGAAAGAGCCATTTAAGGAAAAAAAAAAAATTAAAGAATGGACATGGTAAACCCTGTGATCTTAGACCAATGTGGGAAAGATATTCAGACAGTTTCTCCAAAACATTTTGCTCTTGTTGAAGAAAACCCATCAATACAGAATGAAAGTTAGATGGTAATACTGTAAGGTGATTAGTTCTTCGGGAAACAAGAGAGCCATGAACAAGATCCACGAACATGATCCACAAACACAGTTCCTGTGTGGATGGCTCAAGGTCTGTATCCAAAACCCTGAGGTAGTAGTTTATCTCTTCTTTCAGTTTTTTGTGTAATAAAAGTTATAACCGTTAACTTGTCCAGAAGCCAGAGCATCCACGACAGATTGCTCTCAGGCCAGGTGGCTAGGAGGGAACCATTTCAGACTCTGTTTGCGGTTTCAGAGGCTCGCAGAAAAGACTATTAAGGTGTTGTCTCTGAGAAGAAGCCACGTGGATCACAGAGGCAATTTTGTCTGCAATTCAGGCAAAGAAACACTGTTATGAAGGAAAACATGACTATTTCAGGCTTGTTCCTATGTTTTTCCTAAATGACTCATTCTTGCTGTCTCCATTAATTTGATAATACAGAAAATATTTACTTTCTGTTCACTTCTACAGTAATTTTATTTTTCATTGAGAGCAATCGCTTTACACCATTGTGTGCATTTCTGCTGTAAAAGGTGAGTCGGCCCTAGGTGTCCCCGTGTGCCCCTGTTGAGACTCCCTCCACCCTCCGCTGTTCTCACCTCGGCTAAGAAATGAAAGTTGCTTCCTTGAATGATATCACGGCTTTATGTCCAAGAAGATATCAGCTTTGCCTTGCCATGTGGGAAATGTGGTCAGATTCTTCCCTTCGTTCAGCCCCACTCCTCACCCGGGACGTTGGTTTGCAGGGGAAAACTTTTTCATCTTACATGTCAGTGATACCATCACTGTGGTGTGAAGAATTGTGGCCCCAGCTGCCTACCCTTTCCCATACAGGTCATTTTCACCTAACGTTATAGTCATGAAGAGCTTTCATCTTAATATTTACACAGTTTGAGCATCACCAAAGCCTTTTTAAATGGCCAGATTTTATGTATACATACAACTGTGAAATAGTTTAACTTGATTTTCTCTGAAAGAGCCATTTAAGGAAAAAAAAAAAATTAAAGAATGGACATGGTAAACCCTGTGATCTTAGACCAATGTGGGAAAGATATTCAGACAGTTTCTCCAAAACATTTTGCTCTTGTTGAAGAAAACCCATCAATACAGAATGAAAGTTAGATGGTAATACTGTAAGGTGATTAGTTCTTCGGGAAACAAGAGAGCCATGAACAAGATCCACGAACATGATCCACAAACACAGTTCCTGTGTGGATGGCTCAAGGTCTGTATCCAAAACCCTGAGGTAGTAGTTTATCTCTTCTTTCAGTTTTTTGTGTAATAAAAGTTATAACCGTTAACTTGTCCAGAAGCCAGAGCATCCACGACAGATTGCTCTCAGGCCAGGTGGCTAGGAGGGAACCATTTCAGACTCTGTTTGCGGTTTCAGAGGCTCGCAGAAAAGACTATTAAGGTGTTGTCTCTGAGAAGAAGCCACGTGGATCACAGAGGCAATTTTGTCTGCAATTCAGGCAAAGAAACACTGTTATGAAGGAAAACATGACTATTTCAGGCTTGTTCCTATGTTTTTCCTAAATGACTCATTCTTGCTGTCTCCATTAATTTGATAATACAGAAAATATTTACTTTCTTGTTCACTTCTAACAGTAATTGCATATCAAGAGCTGAATTAGGACTACGTCTATGCAGTCAAAATTATCACCCAGAATCAGCTCCCCAAAAGGCCTGCTGCCCCAGAGAAAAACTTGGGTACCCAAATGGAAACTTTCAAAACATGATTCTGTGCTTTGCGTTGCTGACGCTGGGTGAGCCACTGAACCTTTCAAGCTTTTAAAAATGTATTCATGTTATTTTTGGCTCCACTGGCTCTTTGTTGCAGCATGGATTCCTCTAGTGGTAGCTAGAGGGGCTGCTCTCTAGTTGTGGTGCATGGGGGGCTCACGGTGGCAGCTTCTCTAGTGGAGGATGGGCCCAAGGGCGCCTAGCCTCAGTGGTTGCAGTTCCTGGGCTCTGGAGCACAGGCTCAACATTGTAGCACACAGGCTGGGTTGCTCTGCAGCACATGGGATCTTCCCAGATCAGGGATCGAACCCTTGTCTCCTGAATTGGCAGGCAAATTCTTTACCACTGGACCACCAGCAAAGCCCCATGTTTTGAGCTCTATGGGCCTTCAGACAGGAACTTGTCCCTTCTAGCTCAGGAGGCTGTTACAGGAACCAAGTGAGATAACTGACACGGAGGTTGTGTCATTCACATGATGTAAATATCACCTGTTACAACTATACCAAATACACATTAGGCTGTTCCATTCACTCTGTGTTTATAGGAATACTCTCTAGTAGTCAGAAAGGGAATAAGAATTTAAAATGGTGCATGAAGTGTTCAGACTCTCTGTGACCCCATGGATACTGCCCACCAGGCTCCTCTGTCCATGGGATTCTCCAGGCAAGAAGACTGGGGTGGGCAGCCATGCCCTTCTCCAGAGGTTCTTCCCCTCCAGCCGGTCATTCCAGGAGGGAACCATTTCAGACTCTGTTTGCGGTTTCAGAGGCTCGCAGAAAAGACTATTAAGGTGTTGTCTCTGAGAAGAAGCCACGTGGATCACAGAGGCAATTTTGTCTGCAATTCAGGCAAAGAAACACTGTTATGAAGGAAAACATGACTATTTCAGGCTTGTTCCTATGTTTTTCCTAAATGACTCATTCTTGCTGTCTCCATTAATTTGATAATACAGAAAATATTTACTTTCTTGTTCACTTCTAACAGTAATTGCATATCAAGAGCTGAATTAGGACTACGTCTATGCAGTCAAAATTATCACCCAGAATCAGCTCCCCAAAAGGCCTGCTGCCCCAGAGAAAAACTTGGGTACCCAAATGGAAACTTTCAAAACATGATTCTGTGCTTTGCGTTGCTGACGCTGGGTGAGCCACTGAACCTTTCAAGCTTTTAAAAATGTATTCATGTTATTTTTGGCTCCACTGGCTCTTTGTTGCAGCATGGATTCCTCTAGTGGTAGCTAGAGGGGCTGCTCTCTAGTTGTGGTGCATGGGGGGCTCACGGTGGCAGCTTCTCTAGTGGAGGATGGGCCCAAGGGCGCCTAGCCTCAGTGGTTGCAGTTCCTGGGCTCTGGAGCACAGGCTCAACATTGTAGCACACAGGCTGGGTTGCTCTGCAGCACATGGGATCTTCCCAGATCAGGGATCGAACCCTTGTCTCCTGAATTGGCAGGCAAATTCTTTACCACTGGACCACCAGCAAAGCCCCATGTTTTGAGCTCTATGGGCCTTCAGACAGGAACTTGTCCCTTCTAGCTCAGGAGGCTGTTACAGGAACCAAGTGAGATAACTGACACGGAGGTTGTGTCATTCACATGATGTAAATATCACCTGTTACAACTATACCAAATACACATTAGGCTGTTCCATTCACTCTGTGTTTATAGGAATACTCTCTAGTAGTCAGAAAGGGAATAAGAATTTAAAATGGTGCATGAAGTGTTCAGACTCTCTGTGACCCCATGGATACTGCCCACCAGGCTCCTCTGTCCATGGGATTCTCCAGGCAAGAAGACTGGGGTGGGCAGCCATGCCCTTCTCCAGAGGTTCTTCCCCACCCAGGGATCCAGCCCGGTTTCTTCCTTTGCAGGCAGATTCTCTACCGTCTGACCACCAGGACACACTCTGCTATTAATAAAATATGTTGAAGGACTGTTTAGAGCAGTTCAGGCACCAAATTCTTCCCACTTCCTGTTTTTACCAATAGTTTCATTGGATGAGACCTGTGCCCATTCACTTATGTACTGTCTCAGCTTTCACACTCTAAGGGCAGAGCTGAATAGCTCCGACAGACACCATATGGCTTGAAAACCCCAAAATACTTCTTATCCAGCCCTTTACAGGAAGCTGTGGCCAACACGGGAACAAGGCTGTTTCGTAGGAAACACGCTTTCCGTCTACTCAGTAATGTTGGAGATGGGTGCTTCACAAATCTCATAAAGTGATTGGAATTTTGTAGAAAAGTATAAAATGTTATAGACTCCCATCCACCCACCCAGTGTGGGTTTGCCTATAAAGGTGCACCTTGTCTGTCTGCACAAATTTGGTTACACTCAAGGACTTAAATATTCTGACCCTCAGCCAGTGTGACTCCATGGTGACAGTGAGAGCCAGCCCGCCTCCCAAATGAAGTCAATGGCAGCTGTCATCCACTGTCACTTTGACTTAATTATGAAAAGAAAGACAATTGGTTGTGAGGGCATAGACCACTGGAGATTTGAAGATAATTGTGATGAAATGATTCTGCCTAGAAAACTAGTCACAGTACACGCTTTCTATTGTGTGCCTGTCAGTGCGAAATTGGACTGTCAGGCCCACTTTAAACACAGATACACGTCCTACGAGGTTTGCTTGTGGCTTTGAATTGGTAAACCAAAACAAAACACACACCTGCAGAGGCGTGAGCAAATAACTAACTTTGAAGCAAAGGACAGAAAGAAACGCTTTATTTTATTTTTGTTTTTTTTTAAGGCACACACACACACACACACACAAAACAGGAAGCTTTTAGAGCGGTAGGAGTCTGTATAGTTATTTCCATCCTGAAGAACATTGTCCTGGGTTTTCTTTTCTCGGCACAGATGTTCATCTGCATCCCATCTTATCCAAATAGTCAGCATCCTTGGCACAAGCTCTTCATCTCAACTGTGTGTTCTTCCTCTGGGCCAAACTCCAGTGTTGCAGATGTGCAGAGATACAGAGCGGAGAGAGACTATCAAGGATGGAGAAGTCATAGCTCAAATTTATCAACAGGTCCTTATGGGAACTGTTTATTTCCCTAAACGCCCACCTGAACCATTATAAGTCTAATAAAAGATCTGTCTCAGCTTTCACACTCTAAGGGCAGAGCTGAATAGCTCCGACAGACACCATATGGCTTGAAAACCCCAAAATACTTCTTATCCAGCCCTTTACAGGAAGCTGTGGCCAACACGGGAACAAGGCTGTTTCGTAGGAAACACGCTTTCCGTCTACTCAGTAATGTTGGAGATGGGTGCTTCACAAATCTCATAAAGTGATTGGAATTTTGTAGAAAAGTATAAAATGTTATAGACTCCCATCCACCCACCCAGTGTGGGTTTGCCTATAAAGGTGCACCTTGTCTGTCTGCACAAATTTGGTTACACTCAAGGACTTAAATATTCTGACCCTCAGCCAGTGTGACTCCATGGTGACAGTGAGAGCCAGCCCGCCTCCCAAATGAAGTCAATGGCAGCTGTCATCCACTGTCACTTTGACTTAATTATGAAAAGAAAGACAATTGGTTGTGAGGGCATAGACCACTGGAGATTTGAAGATAATTGTGATGAAATGATTCTGCCTAGAAAACTAGTCACAGTACACGCTTTCTATTGTGTGCCTGTCAGTGCGAAATTGGACTGTCAGGCCCACTTTAAACACAGATACACGTCCTACGAGGTTTGCTTGTGGCTTTGAATTGGTAAACCAAAACAAAACACACACCTGCAGAGGCGTGAGCAAATAACTAACTTTGAAGCAAAGGACAGAAAGAAACGCTTTATTTTATTTTTGTTTTTTTTTAAGGCACACACACACACACACACACAAAACAGGAAGCTTTTAGAGCGGTAGGAGTCTGTATAGTTATTTCCATCCTGAAGAACATTGTCCTGGGTTTTCTTTTCTCGGCACAGATGTTCATCTGCATCCCATCTTATCCAAATAGTCAGCATCCTTGGCACAAGCTCTTCATCTCAACTGTGTGTTCTTCCTCTGGGCCAAACTCCAGTGTTGCAGATGTGCAGAGATACAGAGCGGAGAGAGACTATCAAGGATGGAGAAGTCATAGCTCAAATTTATCAACAGGTCCTTATGGGAACTGTTTATTTCCCTAAACGCCCACCTGAACCATTATAAGTCTAATAGCCAGACAAATGTGGCAGCACATTTCCACTCTGTGAAGGAAATTTTCAGAATTAATGCCTTGAGGAAATAAGCCTTATAAAAACTGAACGCAGGATAAACCACCCACAGATGCTCTATTTATTTACAGAGTCTGTGCAGACAGGGGAAACATAAATTCAAAATTCAATTTGCCTTGAAGTACGTCTGAAAAAAAAAAAAAAAAAAACAATAGAATCATCGTCTTTATATTAATACCGTCTCTTGAATCCAGCCCGGAAGGGCATCAATGAACCACTGGCAGTTCTTCTGTCCTGGTAGATGTGTAGATACAACATTCATACACTTTCACATTTTCAATCTCTCAGTTTACCCATGAAAATCTCCAAGTAGCTCTTTTATACGGAACCTGGGATTTCCTCTTTGCATAAACGCGGGCTGTATTAGCTTGTACTTTGTCCATACTAAGTTTTATCACCGTCTCCGATTTTCATTCTCCAGGATAAGACTTGGCTTTTTGTTTTGTTTTGTTTTTTTTCTGTTTTCCTCTCAAGTGCCAGATAAGATCTCTGTCACAACTCAACTTGGTAATTCTAGCACAAAAAGCTGTCCTCGACCGTATGCAAATGAGGAGGTGTGGCCCTGTTCCAGTAAAACCCACACAAATGGTCAGCGGCTGGACCTGGCTCGCAGGCTGCTCTGGATAACTCTCGCCCTACCAGACTGTGTGTGTCTGAGCACAGCGTTATTTCCCATGTCATTGTTCTCATCCAGCGATATTTTTCTTCAGCCTGAAGAAAGCCTTTCAACACCCTTAAAATGTTGATGGCAATTAATTCTCTCCGCCTTTGTTTGGCTGGAATGGTCTTTATTTCTCCATCACTTTTGAAGGGGATTTTCAGGGGACATAGAATTCTAGGTCAACTTTCTCCCCCATCATTTTAAAGATGTTCGTTTCTTGTGTTCTAGCACCCTGATGAGAAAACAGTTGATTTCCTATCTCAAAAGCAAACCTCCGAAGGAAATCTCGCTTTTGCTTTGGCAGATTCTGAGGTTTCTTTTGGTCCTAGCTTCTTGGTACTATAATTTGGACATACCTAGACATAATCCTTTTTGTATTTATTTTTCCTCAGTGTACATTAAACTCCTTGGATATACAACTTTTCAATTTTAATTTTTGGTCTCTTTTATTTTTTTTTTATATTTATTTATATTCATCTTTATTCTTTGGCCTGTGTGGGCCTCCCATTGCCGTGGCCTCTCTCGCATTGCAGAGCACCAGCTCCAGTCGCACATACTCCAGAGGCCCGGCTTGCAATTGGACACACCAGTCCAGCTGCTGTGCGGCACGTGGGATCTTCCCCGGCCAGGGACTGAACCAGTGCCCCTTGCACTGCAAGGTGGACTCTTTACCCACTGGGCCACCAGGGAAGCCTGAGATACAGCAGGTTCTTTTGTTCAATCCTAAAGGGTAGGCAGTTTCTTTAAAAACATTTTCTGCCTCCTTCCTGTATAGGACTCCAATTACCTGTGTGTTGGAAGCACTTTGTAATTTTGCACAAATCACTGAGGCTCTATTAATTTTCCTTCAATGTTTTTTTTCTCTGATTTTTAAACTAAACATTTTCTGTTGATCAAAATTTAAGTTTATAACCCATTTGCAGTCAGTCTCCCAACGACTCTTAGGTGATTCAGTGATATTTTTTCATTTTAGATGCTGAATTTTTGTGGTTGTTCAAAATTCCCTGTTTTCTTCTTCTTTTATAGTTTGAATTGCCCTCTTGAGATTTTTCATCTGTTCACTTGTTAGGTTTGTTTTTCCTTTAAGTCCTTGAACTTGAAAAAGTTCTTTCAGTTAATTACGATACCTAGAATAGTGTGTAATCTATTGAATTTCTTCTTTTAAAAGGCACATTTTCCTGCACTTTTACTTGTCTAGTGATTTTTTTATTATAATGGAAAAGAATATGAAAAAGAATGCCTAGGTATAATTGGGTGCCTTTGCTGTACAACGGAAGCCAGGACATCACTGTCAATCAACATACTTCAAAAAATGTGGAAATAAAGAATTTCTCTTAAACATTATTCATAGATACCTGCTTTAGTCATGTCACCCCGTTGAACTGGTTTCTGTCATAAGAGGACGGGTGCAAGCCGCCACTGCTTATCCATCTATTCAGTAAACATCTGCTATATTTGTATTTAAAGGGAAACAAAAACCAGTAGATAAAAATACAATATTATTGTTATAAAGAGTGCAGTAAATTCTGAAAGAAAATAAACCTGAAGTGAATAACTGTCTTTGAGAATTTGGGATGAAATGTAACAGAGGAGGTAATGGATTTACATTAGAGATGTGGAAAGATTATCATCTACAGAATACTGATGAGAAAAACAAGGTAAATATGCATAATTCTATGTTTTTCTTTAGGCGTGTTGGTGATTCTGGAGATCCACAACACAGAAATCTATCACAGAGAAGCGTGGTAAGGACTTAGCAGACCTGAGTGGACAAAAAGACAGGACAGTATTCCGCAAAGCTGGGCTGGATATAAGGGACCATTTTCTGATGGTCAAATTGCAGTATGTGGGGGGAAAAAGAAGAGCACGTGAATCTTGTAGAATTTTGAAATCTAACATGAAATAAGTCTAATTCAGAGTACGTTTTAAAAGACATTTAAGGTTTTCCCTGGCAGTCTAGTGGTGGTTAAGACTCTAGGCTTCCACTGCAGAGGTGCAAGTTCAGTCCCTGGTTGGGGAACTAAGATCCCACGTCATGAGGTACAGCCAAAAAATTTAAAAAGTGAATTTAAAACTAATGCGTTAAAAAAATAAATGAATAAATAAAAGGCATTTAGATGATTGAAACAAAATAAAGGAAAGCAAAAACTAGAAGTAAGTCTTCAGAGAGGAGAAAGCGTTAAACAACATGTACTATAAATCAGTATTCAAATAGACTAAGCTTAAGAAGAATAGACTAAGTCATTCTGTAGTACAGAAAATGAGAGACCCCAAAAGTTTATAGAGTTATTTAAGGAAGTAAAGTACTGATTAAGGGTTGAACCTATTACCTTCAAACGACTGGAAATAAACTTAATGAATGTCGGACTTCCCCTGGTGGCCTAGTAAAAATACCAATAAATTGTGGAAATAAAGAATTTCTCTTAAACATTATTCATAGATACCTGCTTTAGTCATGTCACCCCGTTGAACTGGTTTCTGTCATAAGAGGACGGGTGCAAGCCGCCACTGCTTATCCATCTATTCAGTAAACATCTGCTATATTTGTATTTAAAGGGAAACAAAAACCAGTAGATAAAAATACAATATTATTGTTATAAAGAGTGCAGTAAATTCTGAAAGAAAATAAACCTGAAGTGAATAACTGTCTTTGAGAATTTGGGATGAAATGTAACAGAGGAGGTAATGGATTTACATTAGAGATGTGGAAAGATTATCATCTACAGAATACTGATGAGAAAAACAAGGTAAATATGCATAATTCTATGTTTTTCTTTAGGCGTGTTGGTGATTCTGGAGATCCACAACACAGAAATCTATCACAGAGAAGCGTGGTAAGGACTTAGCAGACCTGAGTGGACAAAAAGACAGGACAGTATTCCGCAAAGCTGGGCTGGATATAAGGGACCATTTTCTGATGGTCAAATTGCAGTATGTGGGGGGAAAAAGAAGAGCACGTGAATCTTGTAGAATTTTGAAATCTAACATGAAATAAGTCTAATTCAGAGTACGTTTTAAAAGACATTTAAGGTTTTCCCTGGCAGTCTAGTGGTGGTTAAGACTCTAGGCTTCCACTGCAGAGGTGCAAGTTCAGTCCCTGGTTGGGGAACTAAGATCCCACGTCATGAGGTACAGCCAAAAAATTTAAAAAGTGAATTTAAAACTAATGCGTTAAAAAAATAAATGAATAAATAAAAGGCATTTAGATGATTGAAACAAAATAAAGGAAAGCAAAAACTAGAAGTAAGTCTTCAGAGAGGAGAGAAAGCGTTAAACAACATGTACTATAAATCAGTATTCAAATAGACTAAGCTTAAGAAGAATAGACTAAGTCATTCTGTAGTACAGAAAATGAGAGACCCCAAAAGTTTATAGAGTTATTTAAGGAAGTAAAGTACTGATTAAGGGTTGAACCTATTACCTTCAAACGACTGGAAATAAACTTAATGAATGTCGGACTTCCCCTGGTGGTCCAGTGGGTAAGGACACCGCCTTGCAGTGCAAGGGGCGCCGGTTCGATCCCTGGCCTGGGAAGATCCCACGTGCCGCGGAGCGGCTGGACTGATGTGTCCAATCACCGAGCCGGAGCTCTGGAGCGCACGCGCCCAGAGCCAGCGCTCTGCAACGACAGACGCCACCACTATGGGAGGCCCACAGGAGCCAAGGAACGAAGACGAATGAAAATAGAGAAGTGAAAGACCAATAGAAGTGGCCCGCCCACTCTCCTCCCTCCCAACCCGACCTCCGCCCAAAGTAAATAAATAAATAAATCTTTAAAAAAAAAAAAAAAAAAAAAAACTTAATGAATGTCAAAGCTGATATCGACACAGCTCAGGGGACTGTATAACATCTGAATACTGTATTATTACCAACAGTGTTACTGGCTAGGGCATATTAATTGTATTATACAGAAATTTCTAAGATCCATGGGGTTTAACCACTTCATTGAGGAGAAACAGAAAGACATTTCACATTGAAATGGAAGTAATTCACACTTAAAGTACGTAAGACTCTTCACCTAACATGTCAGCTAGATCCTGGCTGATATTCCTATGTTGAATCTCTCAGTGTTTCATTTGCACATGGTGCAGTTACCACTGCACGGCCCTATACAGTTTACTCGCCATCTGTAAGTGCATTCAAATATAATATGATAAAAATATAGACACTGTGATAACAGTCATATTTGAAAAGATGTCCCAAACCATTTGATGAAAACTTCCATTCTTGTAATCAACAAAGACAGGGGTTAAAAATTCTAGAATATATGAGGGCAGCTGTTATTTAGCTGCTAAGTGTGTATGATTTTTTTTGGAACCCCATGGACTCTAGCCCACTAGACTCCTCTGTCCATGGAGTTTCCCAGGCAAAAATACTGGAGCCGGTTGCCATTTCCTTCTCCAAGTATCCTCTTAATAACTGTGGCTATTACTAGATCTAACTATTATGTAGATTGTATACTTACTTGGCATCAGACATTGAACTTTCCAAATGTGTGTGGTCACTTGGTGGGCATGTCTTTCAGTGCTCACAATAATTAAAAGAAGCACAGACTCTTATTTTGACAGTTTTAAGGGAAAGAAACCCAAGACCAAACAAGCAGTAAATTAGATTTCCGAGGAGTAGGTGAGCTGGGCTGAGGCTCAAATCAACTCACACATAAGCCCATACATCACATTTCACCCTCACACATTAGGAAGTTTCTAGATCTTAGAAATAGCCTTTCCAAAACATAGAGCTGGAGATGGTTCACCAGTACAATTCAACCCGCTACAGTCTAGTCAGGATACTAAAAGCCCTGTTGAGAAGCACAACCAGCAGGAAAGAAGACTGCTTTTCACCTATGACCGTTGCATGAGGTTCTGTAATTCATCACGCAAAAGGCCAGTTACACATGTCCTTACCTAGTTAAGCATTGCCTGCACGTCCTATGTGTGTGCATTTGTGTGGGGGTCGGAGCAGGACAAGGGTCTTTTTTCCTTTCCTTTCTCTTCCTCTTTATTTTCTGCAGGCAAGAAATAGGCTTGGATGCCAAGCCTATTTACAGAGTTCAGCTTTGGGGTCGTGAGAATTTTGCTGCATGTAACCAACAGTCTTACGTTCCTGAAACTTACAAAGCTTTTATATGCTTCGTTCTCCCTCTTAAGTGCCACGTGTCTTAACCCTTCTTCCTGACCTGACCCGACTATTACTGAGAATCGGAGAGGCAAGTCTGGACACAGACAGTTAGAAACTCAGCTTATTACCTGAGCTTTATGGCTGGAACACATTTGACAATATTCTGGTGAATTTTTGCTATAATAGGATCAATTCCATTCTTGTAATAAACAAAGACAGGGGTTAAAAATTCTAGAATATATGAGGGCAGCTGTTATTTAGCTGCTAAGTGTGTATGATTTTTTTTGGAACCCCATGGACTCTAGCCCACTAGACTCCTCTGTCCATGGAGTTTCCCAGGCAAAAATACTGGAGCCGGTTGCCATTTCCTTCTCCAAGTATCCTCTTAATAACTGTGGCTATTACTAGATCTAACTATTATGTAGATTGTATACTTACTTGGCATCAGACATTGAACTTTCCAAATGTGTGTGGTCACTTGGTGGGCATGTCTTTCAGTGCTCACAATAATTAAAAGAAGCACAGACTCTTATTTTGACAGTTTTAAGGGAAAGAAACCCAAGACCAAACAAGCAGTAAATTAGATTTCCGAGGAGTAGGTGAGCTGGGCTGAGGCTCAAATCAACTCACACATAAGCCCATACATCACATTTCACCCTCACACATTAGGAAGTTTCTAGATCTTAGAAATAGCCTTTCCAAAACATAGAGCTGGAGATGGTTCACCAGTACAATTCAACCCGCTACAGTCTAGTCAGGATACTAAAAGCCCTGTTGAGAAGCACAACCAGCAGGAAAGAAGACTGCTTTTCACCTATGACCGTTGCATGAGGTTCTGTAATTCATCACGCAAAAGGCCAGTTACACATGTCCTTACCTAGTTAAGCATTGCCTGCACGTCCTATGTGTGTGCATTTGTGTGGGGGTCGGAGCAGGACAAGGGTCTTTTTTCCTTTCCTTTCTCTTCCTCTTTATTTTCTGCAGGCAAGAAATAGGCTTGGATGCCAAGCCTATTTACAGAGTTCAGCTTTGGGGTCGTGAGAATTTTGCTGCATGTAACCAACAGTCTTACGTTCCTGAAACTTACAAAGCTTTTATATGCTTCGTTCTCCCTCTTAAGTGCCACGTGTCTTAACCCTTCTTCCTGACCTGACCCGACTATTACTGAGAATCGGAGAGGCAAGTCTGGACACAGACAGTTAGAAACTCAGCTTATTACCTGAGCTTTATGGCTGGAACACATTTGACAATATTCTGGTGAATTTTTGCTATAATAGGATCAATTCAATTCATCAGATAATAATCTTTTTCTTTTTATTGAGCTAGCTACATCTCTGGAGATCAGTGTAATAGGAGTTTTGGAGAGAGAGAGCACACGAGAGTGAGTGAGAGAGCTATTCTGAGGTTTTCCTGCAATCCAACAAAAAATTCATAAGAATGATAATTTAATAGTCTTAAATATGATCACCCTGATTTCTGTAAGATACAGTTCAAACCTACATCAGTAAATCTGTGGTTTTGATGGACAACTTAAAGGTAAATTAATAAAGAAATTCCCACAGGAAAAAAAATATATATATGGGACAAAGATCTAGAAAAAGCCTTTCTTAACTAGAAGTCAAAAACAGTCCAGACCACACAATCCTGGCATCAGGTGTATTGTATTCTCAGGCAGTGGATGACTTCAAGGCAGCAACTAGTTCTCAGTAGTAAAAATGAGTACTATATATATATATATATATATATATATATATATGTATATATATGTGTGTGTATACACACACACACACACGCACTCAAGGTACAAACAAACTGTTTTGGATTTGTTTTTATGTCAGCTGTTTGAAACTTGGAATCTGATTTTTCCCATGGAAACAATAACAATGTGGTTAGGATTTAACTAATAGTATATTTGAAATATAGTATTAACAGAATTAATCCTAGGTCCAGGTCTTGACAGCAAGGGACTACGGGAGCCCTGTACAAAGACAAATGGAAAAGATGACTTCTTCCTCTTTAATGACGAAACAGTCAAGACTGTGGTCTTCCCACTCATCATGTGTAAATGTGAAAGTTGGGCCATAAAGAAGGTGGAGTGCCAAAGGATTGATGCCTTTGAACTGTGGAGGAGACTCTTGAGGGTCCCCTGGACTGCATAACCAGTCAATCCCAAAGGAAATCTACCCTTACTATTCACTGGAAGGACTGATGCCGAAGCTCCAATCCTTTGGCCACCGGATGCCAAGAGCCAACTCACTGAAAATGACCCTGATGCTGGCAAAGATTAAGGTAGAAGGAGCAGGGGGCAGCAGAGGATGAGATGGTTGGATGGCATCACCCACTCAATGTGATGAGCTGGAGCATGCCTCGGAAGATGTGAAGAACAGGGGACCTGGTATGCGGCAGTCCATGGGGGTCCCAAAGAGTTGGACACAACTTAGCAACTGAACAGTGGTGAAATACTGAACCATCCTAAATGTTGCAAAATAGTATTTGTTAACAACTTTTAAAATTAGAACAAGTTTTTGGGAAAAGAAGAAAATTTTGCATCAAATAATAAGTCAAAGATAAACATTTTTCATATGTGGGTAAAAATATTAAAAAGCTGGTTACAAAGTGCATGGTACCAACTATCTATCTGTATATGAAAAACTTTGGAAAAATATACACATTTGTATACGTGTAAGTTCTTTTCTGTGAAAATATCTATAATGCTTTTTCTAAGATAAATGCTTCAAATTATACACACTGGGACAGAGTATCTTTTTGTTAATTTTCATTGGAGTACAGTTGCTTTAATTTCTACTGTATGGCAATATGAATTTGCCATATGTATACATGTATCCCCTCTTTTTGGATTTCACTCCCACTTATGTCACCAAAGATCTCTGAGTAGAGTTCCCTGAGCTACACAATAGATTCTCATTAGTACATATATACGATGGAATATTACTCTACCATAAAAAGGAGTGAAATTGAGTCACAAAGAATCAGACATGACTGAGCAACTGAACGTGCACACACATCTTGAGGAGTGATTGTTTACAGTGTCCTTTACCCAAAATTCAAGGTACACAAAAGGGCTTATATCAAATGAACAGTTAATGTAATGGATCATTAAATACACAGTGGCTAAAGATGGTGAATTACAATGAGAAAATCATTAACTGATAGATTTAAAACTTTTTGTGTCTTTTTTGTTGTTCTTTCGTCACTAAATCATGTCCAAATCTTATGCCCCCATGGACTGTAGCCCATCTGGCAAGAATAATGGAGTAGATTGCTATTTCTTTCTCCATGGGATCTTCCTGACCCAAGGGTTGAACCCGTGTCTCCTGCCTGGCAGGTAGATTCTTTACCACTGAACCACCTGGGAAGCTCTTTACTTATGTCTTGATTTAGCCCAGTTCTAGGACTTAGAGATGTTATCAACGGCTTCGCTAAAATGGGTTCATCCAGGGTTGTATAAAATACAGAACAAAATTAGACACAAATGCCAATTATAATAGATTCATGTGACGTAATAAACACTCTTAACACATCCCATATGAAATTCGCTAATGGCGTACAAAATTACGGTTGACATAGTTAAAGGAACACAAAAGCTAGAAAGCCCACGATGGCTTAAATGCTTTAAAATCGGCTCCTGAGATACGGCCAGTCATCAAACTGCACTCATCATTTTGGTGTTGAAAGTAAATGGTGCAAATGTTCTGTTTTCGACTTTGCTTCCTAATGAGTCTGTGCATCTCCCAGAACCGTGGCGCATTTTGACAAGGAGATCTTACAGTCAGAAGGCAATAATAAACTCTGAGCCTATAGGTAGGAGATTCTGTCAAGAGAAAGCAAGCTGCAGAAAAACAAAAATTCAAATAGCGTCCTTAGATCCTTCCAGAAACAACAGCCCTTTTTTTGCCTCGGCCATTTCCCATCCTTGCAGGGTGCAGGTGCTCGGTTCTGTTGCCCAGATTTCTATTTGACAAATTGGAATATTACTCTACCATAAAAAGGAGTGAAATTGAGTCACAAAGAATCAGACATGACTGAGCAACTGAACGTGCACACACATCTTGAGGAGTGATTGTTTACAGTGTCCTTTACCCAAAATTCAAGGTACACAAAAGGGCTTATATCAAATGAACAGTTAATGTAATGGATCATTAAATACACAGTGGCTAAAGATGGTGAATTACAATGAGAAAATCATTAACTGATAGATTTAAAACTTTTTGTGTCTTTTTTGTTGTTCTTTCGTCACTAAATCATGTCCAAATCTTATGCCCCATGGACTGTAGCCCATCTGGCAAGAATAATGGAGTAGATTGCTATTTCTTTCTCCATGGGATCTTCCTGACCCAAGGGTTGAACCCGTGTCTCCTGCCTGGCAGGTAGATTCTTTACCACTGAACCACCTGGGAAGCTCTTTACTTATGTCTTGATTTAGCCCAGTTCTAGGACTTAGAGATGTTATCAACGGCTTCGCTAAAATGGGTTCATCCAGGGTTGTATAAAATACAGAACAAAATTAGACACAAATGCCAATTATAATAGATTCATGTGACGTAATAAACACTCTTAACACATCCCATATGAAATTCGCTAATGGCGTACAAAATTACGGTTGACATAGTTAAAGGAACACAAAAGCTAGAAAGCCCACGATGGCTTAAATGCTTTAAAATCGGCTCCTGAGATACGGCCAGTCATCAAACTGCACTCATCATTTTGGTGTTGAAAGTAAATGGTGCAAATGTTCTGTTTTCGACTTTGCTTCCTAATGAGTCTGTGCATCTCCCAGAACCGTGGCGCATTTTGACAAGGAGATCTTACAGTCAGAAGGCAATAATAAACTCTGAGCCTATAGGTAGGAGATTCTGTCAAGAGAAAGCAAGCTGCAGAAAAACAAAAATTCAAATAGCGTCCTTAGATCCTTCCAGAAACAACAGCCCTTTTTTTGCCTCGGCCATTTCCCATCCTTGCAGGGTGCAGGTGCTCGGTTCTGTTGCCCAGCTTTCTATTGCATAGAATAAAAGTAAATAAATAAAGACACACAGGCCCCTTGTCATTGCCATGCTCGGCAACAAGCATTGCAACTGGGGTTTATGAGGTCATAAATTATTGTTCCCTGTCCTGGCAAGTAGCTTTTTTTTGAAAGGCCACATCCGGTCTGTGAGGCACCAGCTTTTATTATGCATTTCATATTGAAACAAAGGTCAAATTAATTGACCTTATCTATGTGAAAAACCAGCTGGTTGCCCAGAGAAATAAAATCTTTTACAGAGACTTTGGGACAAGTCAACAACAAGAAAATTCAATCCGATGGCAGCTGGAACCTTCAATTAGAAAGAGAATTCATTTGGAGGAATTTAATTTTTTAAGCATCAGCTGAGAATTGCTAACAAATGGTAACAGAGCTAAGCAAAGTCCCAAAGTCATCTACCTCTTCACACAGTTTTTCACGTTTCTTTACATGTTATAGTTTTTTTTTTTTCTTTCTTTTTAAAATATGGAGCATTTTGAAAGTCTTCAGTGAATCTGTTGCAATATTGCCTCTGTTTTACATTTTGGCTTTTGGCCTCATGTCATGTGGGATCTTAGTTCTCTGACCAGGGATCGAACCCATACCTACTGCATTGGAAGGGCAAGTCTTGACTTCTGGACATCCAGAGAAGTCCCTACATATGACAGTTTGGAAGGAAGGAGAGAAGATATAAGGTGTTAGTTTTTAGACACTAAGGTCAAATATGCGTGTGTGCTCAGTTGTGTCTGACTCTTTGCAACCCTCTGGACTGTAGCCACCAGGCTCCTCTGTCTATGGTTTTCCAAGCAAGAATACTAGAGTGGGTTGCCATACCTTCCTCCAGAGGATCTTCCTGACCCAGAGATCAAACCCTCATCTCTCGTGATGGCCTGCAGATCGTTTACCACTGAACCTCCTGGGAAGCCCAAGGTCAAATGTCACCACTCTTAATCTGAGAATAACTAAAGCATTAAGAGTTTGAAATAAATGATTTTCAGCCTAAAGAATCATGGTTAAAATAGGTTTTATTGGGCTTTCCTGATGGTCCAGTGGGTAAGGACACTGCCTTGCAGTGTCTTGCACCGCCTTAGCAAATGAGCAATGAAACAAGAAAGAAATACGAGGTGAAGGAGCGTGTATATCAAGACGTACTTGAAGGATATTCCTGAAAATATATCATTCCAGTCCTGAAGCTGAAAGTGTTAGTCACTCAGTCCTGTCTGACTCTTTGCAATCCCCTGGACTCCAGCCGGCCAGGCTCCTCTGTCCATGGGATTCTCCAGGCAAGAACACTGGAGTGGGTGGCCATTTCCTTCTCCAGGGGATCTTCCTGACCCTGGGATCAAATCCAGGTTTCCTGTCTTATAGGAAGATTTTTTACCATCTGAGCTACCAAGGAAGCCCATTCTCATCCTGGTGTCAACTAAAAAAGATGAATAACTTGAGAGTTGTGGGTTAAGTTTTTATTTGGGGCATAATTAGGACTGCAGCCCGGGAGGCAGCACCCTAAAAAGCTCTGAGAGACTGCTCCAAAGAGATAAGAGAGGAAAGCCAATATAAGGGATTCAGTGCGAGGGGAAATTCAAATGCCATCAGTAAAGGGTTTCCAAAGGGGTTTTTGTTTTACAAGTAGTTTGGGTCTGTCTGGGGCTTTTCTAGGTGGGAGGAGATTCAAGGATTGAGAGGATAAAATCTATTCCTAAAAGTTATTTACCTCTCTAAAGACTTGTTTCACCGGATTCCTTGGGAGCACAGAGTGCCTTGCTCCACCCTGATTTCTTTCAGGGGGGTTGAAGGTCAGCAGCTGCCAAGGCAGTGTTCAATCTTCCCAGAGGCAGATGGCAAATGCCCCTGTTGTCCATTCATTGGCAAAGGAATTGGTAAGAGCCAATTTGTAGTTGACGCTGGTATCTCTTATATTAATTCCTAAGCAAACTTAAGGGTTTCCTGTGAGGGGGTAGTGATTTAGAGTTTCTCATAGATAAACAAAATGAGCCAACTGGGTTTCATGGATGCGATTCTCAGGTTGAAGCAAAGCCTGCCTCACGTGGAAGGCTGGCAGCCATCCAGGATGGAAGAGATGAAGCCACAGGCAGCACATGTGCTTGGTGGGGCCAAGGGAAAGCTAATGGCTGTGAACAAGGGTTTGAACTTGGAGCGGAGGTCAGAGACCGGGTGATTTATGACCTCAGTACACAGACTCTCGATGAGGAAAAATGAAAATGGGTTTCGTTTTGACCAGGATATAGAGAACATCAATAAAGTTTTCAGGGCTCCAAAGGACAATTAAGACCTACCTGGAAAGTGAACTATTTGTAAAAATCAATTTGCTGTTATATTCAATAATAATTACACTCCTGAATTTCACCCAACGCAAGATGGGACCTAATTTTAGGAATGAGAGCATAGAGATGAAATTATTCAGTCAAACAAATATTTTTTTTTTTTTTTTAAAAAGGACTTCCTTGGTGCGAAACGCTTAAGACCCTGTGCTTCCAGTGCAGAGGGGGAGGGTGCATTCCTTGGTCAGAGAATTAGGATCCCAAGTGTCAAACAGTACAGCCAAAAAAATAAAAATTTAAAAAGAAAAGTTTAAAAAAGGCAGAGGCAGCAAATGACTCTTCAGAACCAGCATTGGGCCGAAGAACCTGAAACTAAAAGAATTCCTCTGTGTCTTCCCAAATTCAGATGCAGATGGAGCCAGAACACCTTCCTGTCTCAATCCATATGCAAGGTTGATTTAACATTATAAAACCAGTATCCTTTTTAAAATTCCTGGGTTGTGCCTGTCAGGAGATTTGAGGTTAGTAAGAAAGCCAGATTGAGAGGAAAAACTATTCCTGTTACCTCTCTAAAGACTTGTTTCACCGGATTCCTTGGGAGCACAGAGTGCCTTGCTCCACCCTGATTTCTTTCAGGGGGGTTGAAGGTCAGCAGCTGCCAAGGCAGTGTTCAATCTTCCCAGAGGCAGATGGCAAATGCCCCTGTTGTCCATTCATTGGCAAAGGAATTGGTAAGAGCCAATTTGTAGTTGACGCTGGTATCTCTTATATTAATTCCTAAGCAAACTTAAGGGTTTCCTGTGAGGGGGTAGTGATTTAGAGTTTCTCATAGATAAACAAAATGAGCCAACTGGGTTTCATGGATGCGATTCTCAGGTTGAAGCAAAGCCTGCCTCACGTGGAAGGCTGGCAGCCATCCAGGATGGAAGAGATGAAGCCACAGGCAGCACATGTGCTTGGTGGGGCCAAGGGAAAGCTAATGGCTGTGAACAAGGGTTTGAACTTGGAGCGGAGGTCAGAGACCGGGTGATTTATGACCTCAGTACACAGACTCTCGATGAGGAAAAATGAAAATGGGTTTCGTTTTGACCAGGATATAGAGAACATCAATAAAGTTTTCAGGGCTCCAAAGGACAATTAAGACCTACCTGGAAAGTGAACTATTTGTAAAAATCAATTTGCTGTTATATTCAATAATAATTACACTCCTGAATTTCACCCAACGCAAGATGGGACCTAATTTTAGGAATGAGAGCATAGAGATGAAATTATTCAGTCAAACAAATATTTTTTTTTTTTTTTTAAAAAGGACTTCCTTGGTGCGAAACGCTTAAGACCCTGTGCTTCCAGTGCAGAGGGGGAGGGTGCATTCCTTGGTCAGAGAATTAGGATCCCAAGTGTCAAACAGTACAGCCAAAAAAATAAAAATTTAAAAAGAAAAGTTTAAAAAAGGCAGAGGCAGCAAATGACTCTTCAGAACCAGCATTGGGCCGAAGAACCTGAAACTAAAAGAATTCCTCTGTGTCTTCCCCAAATTCAGATGCAGATGGAGCCAGAACACCTTCCTGTCTCAATCCATATGCAAGGTTGATTTAACATTATAAAACCAGTATCCTTTTTAAAATTCCTGGGTTGTGCCTGTCAGGGGAGATTTGAGGTTAGTAAGAAAGTCAAAACAGAAGAACAGGTAGAAAATCTGTAGAATGAATAAAACTATTGATTTTAGAGAAGAGGGTGGAGAAGAGGAGGGGAGTCAATTAGGTGCTCTGGAGAACAGAATTTCCTGTGTCTCTATAGATGAAATAACAAAAATTCTATCCCCTAAGTAGAACGAAGGTTCCATGCCACAATCTCTAGAAACTCCTGCACGAAGGGCTTAGAAAATGTATGACTGGATCTCGGGCTATAAGGTGGAGCTGTTGATGTATCAGCGTCACTATAGTAATTTGAAGTTAAGTAACAGATGCTTACATACAGGAGACTCGGGTTTGATCCCCGGGTAGGGGAGATCCCCTGGAGGATGAAATGGTAACTAACTCCAGAGTTCTTGCCTGGAGAATTCCGTGGACAGAGAAGGATGCAGGCTACAGTCCATGGCGTCATGAAGAGCTGGACAGGACAGAATGACAGAGGCTGACGTATCAAGGGCACTGGCATTGTCTCATGAGTCTAGGAGAAGTGTGAACCTGCTATCTTCCGTGATTTAAAAGGACCATCTTGGGGACCTGGGGGCTGATCAGACTCCTTGGGCCTCCAGTTGCCATGTTTCCTGGTGAACAGCAGGAGCGTGCATGAGTTGCTCTGACTCCAAGGACCCCAGGAGCCGTCAGTGAACCTGAAAGCCCCCACATCTGGCTCCAGCTTGCCCTTGTTTGCTTTCAGTTCCGCACACGGACGACCACCCTGGCTGCCAGCTCAGGAATGGCCCAGCCCTCGGCAGGTCCGGCCGGGGGAGGTGTGGACTCTGCGGGCTCACCTGGTCCTGGCTGAGGTCCACTGCCTTTCCAACTGACCTTTGTTTCTGCTAATGTCAGCCCTTTGGAAAGAGGTTGTCCTGGCAGTGGGCACACATTCATCATCGTTTCTCCTTTGCTTACTCCGTCTCCACTAGCTGTGAACTATCTGGGCAAAGGAACCTCTGTTCTCCAGCAAGGGTTCCCAACACACACCTCACAGAACAGAAACTTCTGGGGTACATGCCTTCAATAACAACTTAATTCCACAGAACTTGTTTAGCGCTAAGAAAGTCCAAATGGTTCCTCTTCTAAACAATTACCTTCTCTTGAGGAGAAAAGTTGGGTTGAACAATAGACCCTCAAAGGACTTTAGGCAATGATTAGGTAGAAAAACTCGCACTTAAACATCAGTATATGAGGATGAGATAAACAAACATTGTAATGATCAGGTAGTTATTAGTTAAAATCATGAGCTATGTTTTTCAGAAATTCATTAATTTAGTGGGGGGTGGCGGGTGGGAGGGGCAATTGTTATTATTCCAGAAATCCAGTATCTAGTTTTTTGTTGTTGTTAACATCTATCTATATAATTGAAGTCAATCAAGAAATGCTCCTTCAAAAAATAAAACAATGCCATTTCTACCTTTTGTTTCTTCAAAACAGTATGGTTTGGGGGGGAGGGAAGCCGTAATTCCAAACACACAGCACTACAAAAACTAGTTAAAAAAACAGGTAATTTTAATTTATTGGAGTATTTTGCCCATCTGCAGACTGGATGCATTTCTAAATATAAATGACAGAATGAAATGTTATTTTCACATACCCTTGTTATACGAGCCTTGAAGTTTAAAGCAGCTAATTCTTTTTATTGTTGTAAAAAGAGAAGCAAAGCAAAAACAGAACAGCAGCAAAAGCAACTGAGAGTTATGCTCTCTTCCTTTTCTTTGTAAAATATGTAGAAGAATCTACCGGATGTTGGTGTCTGACCAGCCAGCAAGGGTGTCTTGCATTTGTCTAAGGGCCAGCAAGGACTCTGCTCAGAACAGTATTCACTGATGAATTGTCATAGGGAAATTGATACGCAGAGGCAATTAACTTCTAAGCGGGAATGACTGATCCATAGAGTGATCTGTGCTCCTGATAAAATACTTTTTGACGATACATCTAAGCCTTGGGTCTTGATCTATTCAATAGAATCCTTGGAAACGTCACTTACTGGAATTTCTGTTCCAAATATTACAGATTAAGATTGCATAAGTGGATACAGACACAAAGAAAAGGAAAGTACAAAAGAGAATGTGTTAATTGGAGATCAGTAAGGAGAAAGCGGACTGAATCTTTTTGAGATTCGTAGCAGTGCCTTGTCTGTGCTTGGTGATCAGCAGGGAAACCACTGCTCCAACACATCGCTCTACACGTCAATGGCAGAGAACATGGGAACCAGTAAATAAAAACAAGCAGCCTCCATTGCTGGGAGCACACTGAGTCGCATGTTAATAATTCTTCAGCTGTAGAGTTTCAGCATCAGTGTCTTTCTGTCTCCAGTCCTGCTGGTGGGCATGCGGTCTCAGTCACGTGGCCACCAGGCTCCTCTGTCCATGGGATTCTCCAGGGGAGAATCCTGGAGTGGGTGCCATGTCCTCCGCCAGGGGATCTTCCCCACCCAGGGACAGAAACTGTGTCTCTTGCAGCTCCCGCGTGGCAGGGGGACTCATAACTGAGCCACGGGGGAAGCGATGTTGCTGGTAGCTTTTCTCTATATAAACATAGCGAGCATTGGGACTTCCTGGAGGTCTGGTAATGAGGATTTCACCTTCCAGTGCAAAGGTTGTAGGTTCGATCCCTGGTTGGGGAGTTAAGATCCCAAATACCTCGTGGCCAAAACACCAAAACATAAAACTTAAGCAATATTATAACAAATTCAATAATGATGTTGAAAACGGTCCACATTTTCAAAGAAAATGCCTGTTGACAATATTACTCTTTTCCTGGCCTATGGATTTTCCTTACAACTGGGAGAGGAATAATTTCCCAGAATTCTAACATCTTTAACCTTGAAAAGCAGGTAAAGAAACGTTTGGCACACAACACGTATCTAATCGCTTACCTAACTAATAAAACAGACTAGAGAGAATCATTCTTTGTGTATTTCAGTTTGCCAGTCTCTAAGGCAGTGAGTCGATAAATATTTGTCAAATGATAGCTGAATCACTAGCTTTCACTTTGCATAAGTTGAATATAATCTTTCTGGAAATATTCTGTATTCCTCTTCTCTCTGGATCAATCCTTTCTGAGAGAGTTTATTCAGAGAGCAGAGAATTTCATTGGCATGGTACCCAAAACGTAATGGAGGTCTGATTACTCAATCTAATAAATGGAATTGATACATAGGAGACTATAAATCAAGCTGTTTTAGAAACACAGAAATATTCTAATTCTTCTTGGTTTTTAAATTTGCCTTCTTCCATACTGCCTTGACTGATTATGAGAAAGTGCTTTTATGTCCCAAACCATAGAAAGCGTACAGAAAAACATGGCAGAGAATGCACGCAGCTTGATCCTTTAAATAACAGCATCCTGTCAAGATGCTTCTCCGGCACCCAGCCCGGCCATCGGTACGGAAGCCCTGACGGCATCATCCTGATGGTCGGAGCTCCCCATGCCCAAGTGCTTCAGACCCTGCATACTGTGCTGATGTCTGGGGAAAGATAGATGTCTGTTAATTCTCCAGATGTTCTATCTCTCCAACTGCACTTATATCCGTGTCTGGAAATGCTTAAATAAATGGCTGCATTTCCCCCTCTACTCCTTTCTGTATACGTCAGAATCCTGGATTTCTGTCCACAGCCAGATCATATCTTTCTTGATCTTCATCACAGAACTGAGGATTCTTCGTCCTACTATATATCATAACATCTTTCAAATGTCATTTGTTTTCAAAAGATAGTTTTCCTCCAGAAGGAAGGATTTTAACCAATGTGCCAATATTTCCACCTAGTGGTCAAAGTGAGGAACATAATTTTCTTTTCACAAGGGAAACTCTTCACGGGCAGCAGAGGTTGAAGTGGTTGGATGGTGTCACCGACTCATGGACACGAGTTTGAGCAAATTCTTGGAAATGGTGAAGAACGGGGAAGCCTGGTGTGCTGCAGTCCATGGATCACAAAGAGTCGGACACGTGTGTGCAACTGGACAGCTACCATCATTCAACGGCTTGGCAAATACTTCTTGAGTACTTCCAATGAGCAATGCGCCCGGTGAACAAAACATACTGAGGACAATAGTCTCATTTTAGAAGTACCAAGATAATTTGTTGAAAATCACTCTAATATACTTACCAAAATATATGATTATATATTTCACCCTTAATAAGCATTGTATTTTTGGAACAATTTTACACTTGCAAAAACGATTAGCAAAGTAGCACAAGAGTTCCTGTATACACTTCACCCAGGTTCCTCTTTGGTGAACACCTTACCTTTGCCTGGTGCTCGTGTCAGAACTAAGACATTCCCTCAGGTTCACTACGATTACTGTTTCACTGCTGTCAATTCCTGCTTTTCGCGACCCCATGGACCGTAGCCCACCAGGTCCCACTGTCCATGAGGATTTCAAAGCAAGAATACTGGAGTGGGCGGCCATTTCCTTCTCCAGGGGATCTTCCCGACCAGAGGTGGAGCCCCAGTCTCCTGCACTGGCAGGAGGATTCTTTGTCACTGAGCCATGACCAGGAGGCTAGCCATTCCTCAAGAAACCTCAATTCTGATTCTTCACTTTCATAAATAACACTTTAATCAATATCTCAAAAAATATCTATTCCAACATATGTCATAGAAATTTTTGCCCTTTCTATTTACCAGGCTCTCTGAATTATGACACAATTGACCATTTCCACCTTCTAGAGAATCACATTGTCTTACACACATATATTGATTTTCTCTATTTTTTTTCTCTATTTTTCTGTATTTTTTTAAGTTTCTTTTCCTCATCTACTCCTCCTATAAATTCTGCTGTATCTCAGAGTTTTTTCTAGGTCCTTATTTTAATATCATTCCCAAGCAATCTAATCAATGCCATAGTTTTCTTTACTGTGTACATACAAGTCAGTCTCTTTTTGGCTGAGCCTCAGACCAGCACAGTTCAACCATATGTTGGCCTTCTCTACATGGACAGCCCTCAAACATTTCAGTAACATGACTGTTAAATTTGAACCTGGATTCGGCCTCCACTCCCCCAAGATCTGCTCCTCTGTCAGTATTTTAAAGCATTCTCCAATAAATAACAACATAAGATGCCCAATTAGATGCCAAAAATCTGAAGTGTTAATCATTCGGTCGTTTCGACTCTGTGGGACCCCATGGTCTGTAGCCCACCAGGCTCCTCTGTCCGTGGAATTCTCCTGGCAAGAATCCTCGAGTGGGTGGTCATTCCCTCCTCCAAGGGGTCTTCCCGCACAGGCATGGCACCTGTACCCATGGCTTCTGCATTGTTACGCAGACTCTGGACCACTGAGCCACCTGGGTTACCTGGCAGATGAGAGGGAACAACCGCGGGCATTGAACTAAACCTCCGCCTCAGCTCCATTTCTTCCACGACCTCACTTCACCTAGGGCTCCTCTGCTTGGCTAGTTTCCGGGTTCAGGAATTTAGATTAATCTAGGGTCACTTCCCGTGTTTTGATTCAACCCTATTTGGTTCCCTTTTTCTAAGTCTCCTCTGGTGGCGCTACTTGGTCACGACACTGTGATCATATTCAGCCTCCTCTGGATCTTGAGCTATTTGAGGACAGACATCTATTCCTATTAAGTCACATCTCTCCGAGGCCTGACACTGTGCCTGATGTATAGAAAACACTCCATCAATGCTGTGGAAATAATCAATTCATGGGTTGCTTAAGAAAATTAAAATTGCATCAGCTCGTGTTGGAAAAAAAAAAAAGAAAAGCACGAATTGTGGAGGCTAATGCACACACAAAATTTAAAAACTTTACTTATTTATTTGCAATTTTGTTCTCTTTAGTTGAGCGGAAGGGTGCCATGGAGCCATGGGCTTAGAATGAACTCATTGCACTTGAGGAAATAATGTTGCTGTTAAATTCCTTGCTGCCACAAGATGGCAGGATGGCATTGTGTCTGCCACCTAAGTATCGGAATTACTCATTTTATACATATATGTATAAAGTGTGTGTGTGTGTGTGTGAACACAACGGGCTTCGTAGGTGGTGCAGTGGTAAAGAACCTACCTGACAATGCAGGAGACATAATAGACATGAGTTTGATCCCTGGGTGGGGAAGATCCCCTGGAGGAGGGCACGGCAACCCCCTCCAGCACTCTCACGTGGAGAATCCCATGGACAGAGGAGCCAGGCTGGCTCCAGTCCGTAGGGTTGCAGGGAGTCCGACACGGCTGAATCGACTTAGCATGGAGCCACACGCGTGTGTGTACAATATTCTGTCTTCTTCCTGAATAATTAATATCTGTGATTGTCGAACAAGTCAGAATAAATCCACTAATCAGTGGAACCCATTCAAAATCTATCTCACAAAGAAAAGTTCTGGCTAAACACGTATTCCTATTCCTGAGTCAGCTAAAAATCCAAGATCTCATCACCAGCCTCATGCTTTTTCTTCCTGTTAGCACTTCAGGAGCTGTAATCTGGCATACGGCTGCATGATCCAGGGCTCCGTCCTACCAGTGGATAGCGTTTCTATATTTTCTAGGAGGTACCAAAGCTGAGGAATGCTGACCACTGCTTTGAAAAGCCTCTCAGTTCCCACATGCTTGCAAGCTTGTGGGCTCAGTCGTGTCCAACTCTAGGGTCACTTCCGTGTTTTGATTCAACCCTATTTGGTTCCCTTTCTAATTTTGGTGGCGCTATTTCACGACACTGTGATCATATTCAGCCTCCTCCGGATCTTGAGCTTTGGACAGACATCTATTCCTATTAAGTCACATCTCTCCGAGGCCTGACACTGTGCCTGATGTATAGAAAACACTCCATCAATGCTGTGGAAATAATCAATTCATGGGTTGCTTAAGAAAATTAAAATTGCATCAGCTCGTGTTGGAAAAAAAAAAAAGAAAAGCACGAATTGTGGAGGCTAATGCACACACAAAATTTAAAAACTTTACTTATTTATTTGCAATTTTGTTCTCTTTAGTTGAGCGGAAGGGTGCCATGGAGCCATGGGCTTAGAATGAACTCATTGCACTTGAGGAAATAATGTTGCTGTTAAATTCCTTGCTGCCACAAGATGGCAGGATGGCATTGTGTCTGCCACCTAAGTATCGGAATTACTCATTTTATACATATATGTATAAAGTGTGTGTGTGTGTGTGTGAACACAACGGGCTTCGTAGGTGGTGCAGTGGTAAAGAACCTACCTGACAATGCAGGAGACATAATAGACATGAGTTTGATCCCTGGGTGGGGAAGATCCCCTGGAGGAGGGCACGGCAACCCCCTCCAGCACTCTCACGTGGAGAATCCCATGGACAGAGGAGCCAGGCTGGCTCCAGTCCGTAGGGTTGCAGGGAGTCCGACACGGCTGAATCGACTTAGCATGGAGCCACACGCGTGTGTGTACAATATTCTGTCTTCTTCCTGAATAATTAATATCTGTGATTGTCGAACAAGTCAGAATAAATCCACTAATCAGTGGAACCCATTCAAAATCTATCTCACAAAGAAAAGTTCTGGCTAAACACGTATTCCTATTCCTGAGTCAGCTAAAAATCCAAGATCTCATCACCAGCCTCATGCTTTTTCTTCCTGTTAGCACTTCAGGAGCTGTAATCTGGCATACGGCTGCATGATCCAGGGCTCCGTCCTACCAGTGGATAGCGTTTCTATATTTTCTAGGAGGTACCAAAGCTGAGGAATGCTGACCACTGCTTTGAAAAGCCTCTCAGTTCCCACATGCTTGCAAGCTTGTGGGCTCAGTCGTGTCCAACTCTTTACGACCCCCATGGACTATAGCACACCAGGCTCCCCTGTCCCTGGGATTCTCCAGGCAAGAATACCGAAGTAGGTCTCCATGTCCTGCTCCCGGGGATGTGCCTGACTCAGGGATCTCACCTCTGTCTTCCGCATTGGCAGGTGGATGCTTTACCTCGGCAACGCCTGGGAAGCCCACCTTGGTTTAATTGTAATTAATATCTTAGTCACCTCACTTAATGATGCTCTCTCTGACTTATATTTTTAAAGCCAAGTTCTTCAATACCCACTAACCTTTAAAAAGGCAAGTTTCCATTATTCAGCAAATACATTTCTCAGTGAGCAGGGGATCCCTTCCTTCTTGGAAGTTCACTAACACGCTCCAGGATCAGAAACCGGTTCCGGTTGCCACAGCACAACAGGAGACAGATGTCCAAAGACAGGGCAGGACTTCGAAGAAGTAAAATCGTCATCGTTTGAGAAATTACAAACAGGAAAGAGATGCTAATAGTTTTCAGAAGCCGGGCCTTGGTTATTTGTTTTCCTGACTTGAGTATCACTGGCTAGGGGGTCTTTCTCTCACCAGAGAACTTCACCTTAGGCACAGTTTAAACAATGCAATTCTATGAAAGGAGAAACAATGCAGTGCTTTCTTCAGATCATTAGCATCAGAACAAAGAAAGGTCAAAACAAAACGCCAAACATCCTCCCGCTGGTGGATGTCTCTTTAAGGATCTTCTGTTTGGGATTAATAAAAATAGCAACCCATTAATAATCCTGAAAACATGATTTCTGGGAAAACACCACATCTTATTCATAGACACAGAGGTGAATGTGATTGCTGGCCAAAGGCATTATTCAGGGAAATCCTCATCATGGTTAAGATACATAATCTGGATAGATTTCTTGTGAAATACTGGCAGAGGAGCTGGGCTCAACTTGTTAAGATTTTAGGCAAAGCTGTCCACTCACAAGTTTGAGTTTCCCTATTAGGAGCTGCAAAAATGATCTGGAAGGGGTTAACTTTGGGCAAAGCCACATTCTTTAATTAATTCCATTACATGGAGACACAATAGCTCCTGATGAGTTACAACCTCACTACTACCCAGAACTGCAAGCTCTAAACTCTACTGGAGTATTTTTGTAGGAAAAATACCATCAGTTACCATTATCCCTATTGGTGCTTAAAACTATTAGCCTCATGAAGTCAAGTTTCCAATAGTTAAAAAAAGAAAGACCAAACGTCTCCACTCTTCCACCCTCATGTTAGAATATTTGTCCTGATTTTTGTCTCATTTCCACTTGCCATTTCTTCTGAATTGATCCTAACGCATTCTTGACTGAATCACTGTGTTCTGGTACTTTGCGTTTTGGAGTTTCTTGGGATTTATATTTTCCCTACCCCAGATGGTGACTACTCTGCTCAAGTCTTCAGCTAAAGCTGAAGCTCCAGTCCTCTGGCCACTGATGCGAAGAGATGACTCATTGGAAATGACCCTGATGTTGGGAAAAATAGATGGCAAAAGAAGGGGACGACAATGGATGAGATGGCTGGATAGCACCACTGAGTCAATGGACATGAATCTGAGCAAGCTCCAGGGACGTGGGCATGCTGCCATCTGTGAGGTCACAAAGAGTCAAACAAAACTGAGCAGGTAAACTGTTCTCTAGAGCAAGCCCTTAAACCCATATTTAAGAAGAGGCACAGTTCATTTTTTTGCATCAAGTTCATGTATGTTGCTTACCAGAAGTCAATGACCAAACAAAATGATTTTTACTGAAAAAAACAGAGACTAATTAAAGTGAGATTGTCTCAGCTGTGAAAGCTTATTCAACCACAACTTGTGGGACTAGATCACAATGCAAAACTCAAGTTTCCACTGAGATGCCAAGAGAAAACAGATCTATTTCCATGTCAGGAGAATGACAGTATTATTGCCCAGGAAATCCATAGACCGGGGAGTCTGGTGGTCATCCCTTTGTCTATAAAATGAAGTATTTCTACAAGAAAATCTCTTACGGCTCCTCAGTTCTAACACTCTACTAGAGAGTTAGGCTCTCTCTATTTCTTTTTTTGTTTTGTTTTGTTTTGTTTTTTAATTTTTGGCCACTTTTATTGGTCTTTCATTTATTTATTTTCATCCATCTTTGTTCTTTGGCCTGTGTGGGCCTCCCACTGCAGTGGCCTCTCTCGCTGCAGAGCACCAGCTCTGGGCGTATGCGCTCCAGAGCTCCGGCTCGGTAATTGGACACATCAGTCCATGCGCTCTGAGGCACATGGGATCTTCCCAGGCCAGGGCTCGAACCAGTGCCCCTTGCACTGCAAGGTGGAGTCTTTACCCACTGGACTACCAGGGAAGCCCTCTTTTTCTTTTTTAATATCAGCAGAGTCTGGTTGATTTGCGTCTTGTTTTAGTTTCTGCCCTATAGCAAAGTGAATCAGTTACTCATCGATCCGCTCTTTTTAAGATTCTTTTTCCCCGATAGGTCATTATAGAGTATTGAGTAGAGTTCCCTGTGCTGTACAGCGGGTCCTTATTAGTTATCTAGTTTATATACAAGAGAGTGTATGTGACAACCCCAGTTTTCCGTTGTGCCTCCTCAGGCTGGGTGCCTTGACACAGAACAAACTGCACAGCACCACACCTAGTATCAATCCTATCCACTGAAACGTTCTTGTCTTAGCATTTGAAACTTTCAGTCTACCTTCACCTTTTTGAACCCATCATTATGAATCATAATGTAAAGACTGGCTGCTATTGATATAAAAAAAGGATTAGAAAATTGCTCATTGAATTGGTCTCTACATGTTGGCAATTCTTGACAGGTGGTGGTGGAGTGAAATGTTATGAACATTTGAGAAAACAGTAGGAATTGTGCAAACGTATAACCCAGTTGGCTTTTACTCTTTGCTGTTCTGAAAGAAAAGTCATTCAGCTTCAGAGTTGCATCTTTGGTAGTATGTTCTGTAGAGAAGGAATCCTTAAATGATAGCATCTAATGTGTTTCATGTTTAGTGTTTAACAGGTATCGTTTTTAACGTGTTATGTGTATCGTTGCTTTTCAGTGAGAACGTGAAACCAAAGACTGAGTCTCTTGGCTTCATTAAAAATTCACAGCTTTGTCCTTCCGAGCAGGTCTGTTGACTAATTAGATGCTCTCCATTCTAAGTGATGTTTCCCTGCCGAGTGGTTTGTCACGAGTGCATGCTCTCTCTTTCCTCCCCGACAGCTGTGACCTGTTGCTATGAGGCCCCTGCCCTGCTTTCTCCACAAGTGGCTGCATTCCAAGAGTGGGCAAAGCGAATTATGCAAATTTTGCTTTTCCGGGGTTTCCTCGGAAACCAGAGATGCTGCTCCTGTTTGAACTGGACCTGGAGGACCAGAGCAGGGGCAAGTGGGGGACTCTGGAGATGACATTCAAAGTAGTAGGCTTCATTTTTATTTTTCAGGTATATGTGTTCAGCTTAAAGGGGCTGCAACAGCCCAAAGAATAAAAATAGCAACATTGGACTGCAGTGTCCACCCCATCCCTGCATCCAATGACTGAGGCCATTTGAAATGAGGAAGTAGTACAATTCTGAATGTCTCCTTACTGAACTTACACAAGCTAAATGGAGTAGAAGTCTCAACTATCCTCTGATTATTTCAATATATAAAATGCCATATAGGGGTGATTCCGCCCTAATCTTCTTATAAGGCACTCATTCTATTCAGCTGGTATAGAGACCTTAACCTTGTACTCAGTACTGTGTTAGATCTTGAGAAAAGACTGATGTAAGACCTTCCACGGGTAGAAAGGAAACCAAAACACAATGAACCCATCATTATGAATCATAATGTAAAGACTGGCTGCTATTGATATAAAAAAAGGATTAGAAAATTGCTCATTGAATTGGTCTCTACATGTTGGCAATTCTTGACAGGTGGTGGTGGAGTGAAATGTTATGAACATTTGAGAAAACAGTAGGAATTGTGCAAACGTATAACCCAGTTGGCTTTTACTCTTTGCTGTTCTGAAAGAAAAGTCATTCAGCTTCAGAGTTGCATCTTTGGTAGTATGTTCTGTAGAGAAGGAATCCTTAAATGATAGCATCTAATGTGTTTCATGTTTAGTGTTTAACAGGTATCGTTTTTAACGTGTTATGTGTATCGTTGCTTTTCAGTGAGAACGTGAAACCAAAGACTGAGTCTCTTGGCTTCATTAAAAATTCACAGCTTTGTCCTTCCGAGCAGGTCTGTTGACTAATTAGATGCTCTCCATTCTAAGTGATGTTTCCCTGCCGAGTGGTTTGTCACGAGTGCATGCTCTCTCTTTCCTCCCGACAGCTGTGACCTGTTGCTATGAGGCCCCTGCCCTGCTTTCTCCACAAGTGGCTGCATTCCAAGAGTGGGCAAAGCGAATTATGCAAATTTTGCTTTTCCGGGGTTTCCTCGGAAACCAGAGATGCTGCTCCTGTTTGAACTGGACCTGGAGGACCAGAGCAGGGGCAAGTGGGGGACTCTGGAGATGACATTCAAAGTAGTAGGCTTCATTTTTATTTTTCAGGTATATGTGTTCAGCTTAAAGGGGCTGCAACAGCCCAAAGAATAAAAATAGCAACATTGGACTGCAGTGTCCACCCCATCCCTGCATCCAATGACTGAGGCCATTTGAAATGAGGAAGTAGTACAATTCTGAATGTCTCCCTTACTGAACTTACACAAGCTAAATGGAGTAGAAGTCTCAACTATCCTCTGATTATTTCAATATATAAAATGCCATATAGGGGTGATTCCGCCCTAATCTTCTTATAAGGCACTCATTCTATTCAGCTGGTATAGAGAGACCTTAACCTTGTACTCAGTACTGTGTTAGATCTTGAGAAAAGACTGATGAAGATCAGAGTATTCCTTGCTCAAGTCCACGGGGTAGAAAGGAAACACCAGACACGGAAGCCTTGACGTAATTGAATAAATGGTTTAGGAGCATCTGAGGGCCAGTGAGCCCTTCCAAGGGCTCCCTCATTCTCCCTGGATATTTCTGGAATGCCTACTATAGTGTGACACATGCTAAACAATGGAGAACAGTTATTTAGGGCTGGTTGCAAAAATGATGATCCACATGGTAACACACAAAAATTGCCCAACAACCCGTTGCTTTGCTACGTTATGCCAAATAACTCACTGTCCAAAATTTACTGCAGACAGAATGAACCAAATGCCGTAGACGGATGTGAACATGACTAATTAAGGTAGTTCTCACCCTTGAATTGCTCTAAGGATGCATTTAGAAAGTTCAATCTCATGAAATACTGATTTTAAAAACTGAAGTTCCAAAGAGTATAGGAACGCCCCCAAATTAAATTTTTACAAAGGTATGTGTATTTATGAATTTATTATTAGGGCATTATATTTGTGATACTTCTAATCCTTTAACAGTCCTTTGATTTTTTATTTGATTTTATTATTTTTTATGTATTTTTTCAAGGCTTAGAAGATTTTTATTTATTTCTGTTTATCCTCTAATTGCATGTTGCTCTCTATTTTTTTAACTGGAATATGATTCTTTTACAATGTTGTGTTAATTTCTGCTTATAGTGTTTTTATGTTCCACTAATGAAAAGATTGTACTCCGTGGGCTTTCAATGACTGGAAACGTGTCTTCCTCTGTAACTCACATGTGTCTTTTTTTCCCAATATTTCAATCATTACAAAATAAGCCTCTGGTTCTAGGTAGATGGGGCTTCCCAGGTGGCTCAGCAGTAAAGAATCAGGCCAATTCAGGAGACACAGGAGATGAGGGTTCCAATCTCTGGGTCTGAAAGACCCCTAGGGGGAATGGCAGCCCACTCCAGTATTGTTGCCTGGGAAATCCCATAGAGAATGAGAAGTAGTACAATTCTGAATGTCTCCTTACTGAACTTACACAAGCTAAATGGAGTAGAAGTCTCAACTATCCTCTGATTATTTCAATATATAAAATGCCATATAGGGTGATTCCGCCTAATCTTCTTATAAGGCACTCATTCTATTCAGCTGGTATAGAGACCTTAACCTTGTACTCAGTACTGTGTTAGATCTTGAGAAAAGACTGATGAAGATCAGAGTATTCCTTGCTCAAGTCCACGGGTAGAAAGGAAACACCAGACACGGAAGCCTTGACGTAATTGAATAAATGGTTTAGGAGCATCTGAGGGCCAGTGAGCCCTTCCAAGGGCTCCCTCATTCTCCCTGGATATTTCTGGAATGCCTACTATAGTGTGACACATGCTAAACAATGGAGAACAGTTATTTAGGGCTGGTTGCAAAAATGATGATCCACATGGTAACACACAAAAATTGCCCAACAACCCGTTGCTTTGCTACGTTATGCCAAATAACTCACTGTCCAAAATTTACTGCAGACAGAATGAACCAAATGCCGTAGACGGATGTGAACATGACTAATTAAGGTAGTTCTCACCCTTGAATTGCTCTAAGGATGCATTTAGAAAGTTCAATCTCATGAAATACTGATTTTAAAAACTGAAGTTCCAAAGAGTATAGGAACGCCCCCAAATTAAATTTTTACAAAGGTATGTGTATTTATGAATTTATTATTAGGGCATTATATTTGTGATACTTCTAATCCTTTAACAGTCCTTTGATTTTTTATTTGATTTTATTATTTTTTATGTATTTTTTCAAGGCTTAGAAGATTTTTATTTATTTCTGTTTATCCTCTAATTGCATGTTGCTCTCTATTTTTTTAACTGGAATATGATTCTTTTACAATGTTGTGTTAATTTCTGCTTATAGTGTTTTTATGTTCCACTAATGAAAAGATTGTACTCCGTGGGCTTTCAATGACTGGAAACGTGTCTTCCTCTGTAACTCACATGTGTCTTTTTTTCCCAATATTTCAATCATTACAAAATAAGCCTCTGGTTCTAGGTAGATGGGGCTTCCCAGGTGGCTCAGCAGTAAAGAATCCGCAGGCCAATTCAGGAGACACAGGAGATGAGGGTTCCAATCTCTGGGTCTGAAAGACCCCCTAGAGGAGGAAATGGCAGCCCACTCCAGTATTGTTGCCTGGGAAATCCCATAGACAAAGAGCCTGGTAGGCTACCGTCCATGGGGTAGCCAAGACTCAAATATGACTGAGCAACTAAACATGCACACTAGGTAGATGGCATTTGCTCATTCTCACTTGAAAAACAAAAAAAAGTAGAAATTTATTTTTAATCAAACTTGGAATAAGAGAAATTAGAGTTTGATGGCTTTGATGGATAGATTTAGTAAGTATATAGATTTTCCCCTCTAGGACTCTATGTCTTAGTTTTCAGCAAAAGAAAAAGTTGCCATTCAAATCTTTCACATGGCATTGTGGGGTGACTCATATCTCCTTTGTCATTTTCAAGAATTGGCCAGAGCCATTTGTTTTTCCTCTCTTTTCCCCTTCCTGCTTATAAAGCCAACAGCAATCCTATAGGTATTGTCTGTAGTCTCACAAACACTCTAGCTAGAGATTGAGTAACTCGGTGAGGTTTTAACAAAAGCCTTCAGATTTCTCTTCCCTATTATCCATTTATTCTGGCCAACACCTGTGGCCCAGATCCAAGGTGTGTAGCCACTGCCCTGGGACGAGCACATTCTCACGAGCTATACTGTTTCCGAGCAGGTCAGGAGATCCATGTGGCTTCTGGTTTGTAAATAGGTACCATCAATTCTGTTTGTTTATTTATTTATTTTTTTAATTTTGTCCTCTTTCATTGATTTATTTATTTATTTTTCATCCATCTTTATTCCCCAGCCTGTGTGGGCCTCCCACTGCCGCGGCCTCTCTCGCTGCAGGGCACCAGCTCTGGGTGCATGTGCTCCAGAGCACTGGCTCCTAATTGGGCACACCGGTCCAGGCGCTCTGCAGCACGTGGGATCTTCCCAGGCCAGGGATCGAACTGAACTGGTGCTCCTTGCATTGCAAGGCGGACTCTTTACCCACTGGACCACCAGGGAAGCCCAGTTCTGCTTGTTTTGAAAGCATGAATTTGTTCCAGCATGATTGGTAGATTAGGGACCTTTTTGAGGGTAACAAACCTTGCGTCTGCTTGGGTGCTTTTGTGAATAAGGAACACTAAATCAATCAAAACTGCAGGCAGATGAACTGCACCAGCTGGGACTACACAAACCCATCAGTGGACAGGCCTCACAAGGCCCCGGAGCCACACCCAGCCACGCCTGCTGTTACAACTGGCCATATCAGAGAAAGCTCTTCTGCCACCTTCTCCACTAGCTCCCAGCTGTCCTAAGCAGCCCACTTCCATCAGCAAACATCGGGTGCCGTATTTATCGAAGGAGTTAGGTATTTTTTAACCTTTCAACACATGCAGTCATTTTGGTTGGGGTTCCCTGGTGGCACAGTGGTAAAGAATCCACCTGCCAATGCAGGAGACCCAGGTTCAATCCCTGGGTCGGGAAGATCCCCCGGAGGAGGGCATGGCAACCCACTTCAGTATCGTTGACTGGAGAATCCCACGCACAGAGGAATCTGGCAGGCTACAGTCCACGGGATTGCAAAAGCATCAGACACGACTTAGTGACGAAACAGCAACAGCCATTTTGGTTGGGTGCCTATCTTTCTTATGTTATTTTTAATAAATGCTGATTACCTACAAGAATAGCATGCCCCTAGCTCAATGCATCCAAAGCCTTGTGGGTTTTATTCCATGATTCTGCATACGGTGGTGATTTGGAGGAACATATATACCAAATTATAGAAGAAATGAGTGCATCTGCAAACCGAATCATAAAGAGTGGGGCAGCACATGTGTATTTAGTATAAGTATGGCAAAAAGAACTTCTCTACAAAATGGAAACAGACTCACAGACATATAGAACAGACTTGTGGTTGCCAAGGGAGAGGTGAGGTGGGAGACGGATGCACTGGAAGTTTGGGATTAGCAGATGCAAAGTATTAGAGAATGGATAAACAAAGTCCTATTTATAGCATGGAGAACTATATTCAGTATCCTATGTTAAGCCATAATGGAAAAGAATATAAAAAAAGAATGTACCTATGTATATAACTAAATCACTTTGCTGTACAGCAGAAATTAATACAACATTTAGTCAACAAATGAAAATGAAAGTGTTAGTCTCTTCATTGAGTCTCTTTGTGATCCTATGGACTGTAGATTGCCAGACTCCTCTGTGAATGGAATTCCCCAGGCAAGAATCCTGATGTGGGAAGCAATTTTCTTCTTCAAGACATCTTCCCAATCTGGGTTTCGAACCCGCATCTCCTGCACTGGCAGGTGGGTTCTTTACCACTGTGCCACCTGGGAAGCCTCCTGTCTCTCTTACCATGGAGACTATTCAGAAGATCCCTCCCTGTCCAGGCTTCCCAGGTACAAGGCAGATCCCAGTGTGCTCCCCAGCTAGAATCAGAGAACTTGCTCTCTCTCCTCCGGGAGGTTTGAGAGGAGGTGGCCAGACAGACCTCTCAGGACTGGGACAGAACAGAATGAGATGGATGCACTATTCTCCAAAAACACATTCTTGCAAAATTTCCCTCTCTATTCTCCTGGTTCTTCTTTTTTTTTTTTGAAGATGATTGCTTTACAATCTAGTCTTGGTTTCTGCCTTACCTCAGCACGAATCAGCCACAGGTATACATATGTCCCCTCTCTTCTGAACCTCCCATCTTCCTCCCTATCCCAGCCCTCGAGGTTGTCACAGTGCTGGGTTGAGCGTCTTGGGTTGTAGAGCAAGCTCCCACCTGCGAACTATTTTACATATGGTGATATATACATTTCCATGCTAGTCTCTCGATGTGTCCCCCCGGTCTCCTCCTCCTAGTTCATTGCAGTACTTTTATCATCGCTAGTACACAGAAGCAACCCAGATGTCCACTGACAAATGAATGGACATAGAAATTGTGGTATAAATGTAGAAATATAGACAAGGGAATATTACTCAACTATAAAAAAGGACACATTTGAGTTGTCCTCGTGAAATGGATGAACCTAGAGCCCACTGTACAGAGTGAAGTAAGTCAGAAAGAGAAAGACAAATTTGTGTACTAACACATGTATATGGAACCTGGAAAGCTGAACCTGTATGCAGGGCAGCAATGGAGAGGCAGACATGGGGTTCTTTTTTTATCATATTTTTTCTTCAGGTAGAGTTGATTCACAATGTTGTATTAGCTTCAGGTGCACAGCAAAGTGACTGAGTTCTACCTATATACGTGTCTATTTTTCGAATGCTTTTCCCTGATACCAACATCCCGAGCAGAGTTCTCTGGGTTGTACAGCTGGTCCTTGATGGTTCTCTGCTTTGTATACAGAGGCGTGAACCTGTGAAGCCAGCCTCCTCATTTATCCCCCCCAGCCCTTTCCCTTTGGGAACCAAATACTTGGGTTCAATGTGAGTCTATTTCTGTTTTGTATATAAGTTCATTTGTATCATTTTTCTCAAGATTCCACGTAAAAGCGATATCATACGATAGTTGTCTTTCTCTGTCGCGGTGCTTTTGGTTCTGAGTAGGTAAAGTGAGTCAACCGTGGTAGAACAGGTTTGACGTCTCCATTGAAAATCTGCGTACATATATGGGGACTTTCCACAGCTCCTGCCTTGCAGTCTCTTCAGACCAGGAAACAGGAGAACGAGGGTGCAGTTTCCCAGCTTCCCAGAAACTAGAGCAGGGTTAATGAGAAGTGTGAGAGTGAGAGAGAAAAAGAGAGAGAAGAATTACATAAGCTGAATGTACCCACTCAGAGGTATTTGCTGTGGCTAAGAAACATGGTTTGGGGCTGTATGAGAAGAATTTTCTTAACTGGGTGTTTTGTAAAGACTTATATTAATCCAGGGCTTCCCAGCTGGTGCTGGAGGAAAGAATCCGCCTGTCAATGCAGGAGACACAAGAGACACGGGTTCAATCCCTGCATCAGGAAGCTCCCTTGGAGGAGGCAGGAAAAACTCACGCCTGGAAAATCATCGCTAGTACACAGGGATGTCCACTGACAAATGAATGGACATAGAAATTGTGGTATAAATGTAGAAATATAGACAAGGGAATATTACTCAACTATAAAAAAGGACACATTTGAGTTGTCCTCGTGAAATGGATGAACCTAGAGCCCACTGTACAGAGTGAAGTAAGTCAGAAAGAGAAAGACAAATTTGTGTACTAACACATGTATATGGAACCTGGAAAGCTGAACCTGTATGCAGGGCAGCAATGGAGAGGCAGACATGGGGTTCTTTTTTTATCATATTTTTTCTTCAGGTAGAGTTGATTCACAATGTTGTATTAGCTTCAGGTGCACAGCAAAGTGACTGAGTTCTACCTATATACGTGTCTATTTTTCGAATGCTTTTCCCTGATACCAACATCCCGAGCAGAGTTCTCTGGGTTGTACAGCTGGTCCTTGATGGTTCTCTGCTTTGTATACAGAGGCGTGAACCTGTGAAGCCAGCCTCCTCATTTATCCCTCCCAGCCCTTTCCCTTTGGGAACCAAATACTTGGGTTCAATGTGAGTCTATTTCTGTTTTGTATATAAGTTCATTTGTATCATTTTTCTCAAGATTCCACGTAAAAGCGATATCATACGATAGTTGTCTTTCTCTGTCGCGGTGCTTTTGGTTCTGAGTAGGTAAAGTGAGTCAACCGTGGTAGAACAGGTTTGACGTCTCCATTGAAAATCTGCGTACATATATGGGGACTTTCCACAGCTCCTGCCTTGCAGTCTCTTCAGACCAGGAAACAGGAGAACGAGGGTGCAGTTTCCCAGCTTCCCAGAAACTAGAGCAGGGTTAATGAGAAGTGTGAGAGTGAGAGAGAAAAAGAGAGAGAAGAATTACATAAGCTGAATGTACCCACTCAGAGGTATTTGCTGTGGCTAAGAAACATGGTTTGGGGCTGTATGAGAAGAATTTTCTTAACTGGGTGTTTTGTAAAGACTTATATTAATCCAGGGCTTCCCAGCTGGTGCTGGAGGGAAAGAATCCGCCTGTCAATGCAGGAGACACAAGAGACACGGGTTCAATCCCTGCATCAGGAAGCTCCCTTGGAGGAGGGCATGGAAAACCCACTCCAGTGTTCTTGCCTGGAAAATTCCATGGACAGAGGAGCCTGGTGAGCTGCAGTCCATGGGCTTGCAAACAGTGGGACCCAACCGAGCACTCGCCTGCAGCCAGGCAGACGTGTGCCCTCGTGCCTTCGGCCCGTAGCTGCTGCGCAGCGGCCGCAGGCCTTGTCATCGCTGTATTGGGTGTCTGCTGCTTTCTGTGGTGGCTCTGTCCACAGCAAAGTAACTGTCTCCATAGAAACAGGGACAGAGGCACAGATGGCTTCGAGCGGTGCTCCGGCTCTACCTGCCAAACGAGAATAGCCTCCAGCTGTGAGCCTGGCCCTGCGCCACGGAGCAAGAGGTCTCCTGAGGACACCCGGGCCACACAGACCCCAGGCAGGGCATGCCAGCGGCGTAGACGTCAGTAACGTCGCGGCCGCATCACCGGGGGGCTCGCCGGATGCTGGGCACACAGGTGGTCTCCAAGCCGAGATGCGGTCACCAGGCACTCAGCAGGTGCAGGGAGCCTCCGCATCAAAATTCTCATACCTCGGAGAAGGGCTCCTCCCCAGGAACATTCAGCCATAAGGAGAACACTCATTTTGTGTATAAGTTTTTGAGCTATGAGGAGGCTGAACCATAATTTTGTGCCACACTCAATTCTGGGTGGGGCTTCCTGGGTGGCCCAGTGGTAAAGAATCTCCCTGCAATTCATCAGCTGCAGGAGATGAGGGTTCAACCCCTTAGTCTGGAAGATCCCTTGGAGGAGGGCATGACAACCCATTCTGGTATTCGTGCCTGCAGAATCTCATGGACAGAGGAGCCTGGCGGGCTGACGTCCATGGGGTCATAATCAGACATGACTGAAGCAACTTAGCACGCATGCGTGAGACTTCTGGGTGTGGGAACAAGATTTAAATCTTTGAGGTATAGAGGCTAGGTCTAAGCAGGCAGTTCTAAATCAGCCAAAGAAAAAAAATGAGAAAAACCAGTCTTGCATTCTTGTGGCTTTTCCACTGGCTCCATAATCACCTCCCAACACAGGGGCTGAAATCAGGGAAGAAATTTTTCTACAATACAGGTGCCCTGTGGTTGGTGAGTCTCTAAGTCATGTCCCATTCCTTGTGACCCCATCGACTGTAGCCCACCAGGTTCCTCTGTCCATGGAGTTCTCTAGGCAAGAATGCTGGAGTGGATTGTCATTTCCTAACTCAAGGGATCTTCCCAACCCAGGTATCAAACCCGAGTCTCTTGGGTCTCTTTACCAGTCACGTGGAAAGCCCAAGGTTACCCGGCTTAGCTTTTTCTGCTGCTTTCTGTGGTGGCTCTGTCCACAGCAAAGTAACTGTCTCCATAGAAACAGGGACAGAGGCACAGATGGCTTCGAGCGGTGCTCCGGCTCTACCTGCCAAACGAGAATAGCCTCCAGCTGTGAGCCTGGCCCTGCGCCACGGAGCAAGAGGTCTCCTGAGGACACCCGGGCCACACAGACCCCAGGCAGGGCATGCCAGCGGCGTAGACGTCAGTAACGTCGCGGCCGCATCACCGGGGGGCTCGCCGGATGCTGGGCACACAGGTGGTCTCCAAGCCGAGATGCGGTCACCAGGCACTCAGCAGGTGCAGGGAGCCTCCGCATCAAAATTCTCATACCTCGGAGAAGGGCTCCTCCCCAGGAACATTCAGCCATAAGGAGAACACTCATTTTGTGTATAAGTTTTTGAGCTATGAGGAGGCTGAACCATAATTTTGTGCCACACTCAATTCTGGGTGGGGCTTCCTGGGTGGCCCAGTGGTAAAGAATCTCCCTGCAATTCATCAGCTGCAGGAGATGAGGGTTCAACCCCTTAGTCTGGAAGATCCCTTGGAGGAGGGCATGACAACCCATTCTGGTATTCGTGCCTGCAGAATCTCATGGACAGAGGAGCCTGGCGGGCTGACGTCCATGGGGTCATAATCAGACATGACTGAAGCAACTTAGCACGCATGCGTGAGACTTCTGGGTGTGGGAACAAGATTTAAATCTTTGAGGTATAGAGGCTAGGTCTAAGCAGGCAGTTCTAAATCAGCCAAAGAAAAAAAATGAGAAAAACCAGTCTTGCATTCTTGTGGCTTTTCCACTGGCTCCATAATCACCTCCCAACACAGGGGCTGAAATCAGGGAAGAAATTTTTCTACAATACAGGTGCCCTGTGGTTGGTGAGTCTCTAAGTCATGTCCCATTCCTTGTGACCCCATCGACTGTAGCCCACCAGGTTCCTCTGTCCATGGAGTTCTCTAGGCAAGAATACTGGAGTGGATTGTCATTTCCTAACTCCAAGGGATCTTCCCAACCCAGGTATCAAACCCGAGTCTCTTGGGTTTTACTCTTTACCACCAGTGCCACGTGGAAAGCCCAAGGTACCTTGCACCTATGCTACTCAAAAACAGGAAGCCATGGAAAGACCCCTCTGGAGCAGAATTGAAAACTCAATGCTTGCACGCAGAAGAGTGTGGCTGTATATGCACACTCAGAGCTGTGGAACCATGGGAACAAGGGAGATAAATTTGTGCAATTAATAAATGTAAATTAATAGGTTGTGACTATATGGATATAAAAGAAGAAAAGATGCAAAAAGAGCTGAGAGCAAAGGTTTCATCTGGCAAGAAAGCAGTAACGTCTAAGAGACTAAGGAGTGAGCTTTCCCTCCTGGGCATAGCAGGTGAGTTGTGCCAAAGGTAACCGTCTATATCGCAAGGAGCTTCCTCTCAGCTGAGCAAGTCTGCCCATCACAGACTGTAGACAAGGGGTCCAAACAGAGAGCCATTCCAAGGATGATAAAACCAGTGCTCTTCATTTGCTCAGACAACACTGGGTGTCTTCCACGGCTTCTTGGCAATACTAAGTTCTGAAACTGTAATATTTCCTGAGATAAATCTCTAGTAGATGAGGACAATCGTGTTTTCTAAATTTGTTGGTGATAATGATGTGGGGTTATTTCTTTCGGAGGTTTTGAAGAAAGGGCGTGGGCATTGGAGTCTTCACGTTGAAAGAATTTAGTTTCCAAAATCCCAAAGCAGCTGCTCCCAATCCCGAGAAAAAAAACCCAAACTGCAGCTGCTGAATGAGAACTAACTCTAGATCAGTATCAAGGGCTGTTTAACTAAGGCCTCCCAGGTGGCGCTAGTGGTAGAGAACCTGCCTGCCCATGCAGGAGATATTAGAGATGTAGGTTCCATCCCTGGGTGGGGAAGATCCCCTGGAGGAGGGCATGGCAACCCACTCCAGTGTTCTTGTCTGGAGAACCCCGTGGACAGAGGAGCCTGGCGGGCGACAGTCCATGGGTCTCACAGAGTCAGACGTGACTGAAGCAACCTAGCACACACACATATACCCTTTAACTAAATGTAAGTGGAATGAGAAGCCAGGTTGGATGCATGTTAGAATACATGAGTTATGGTTGGATCTTTGATTTGCAAAGGGAAGAGAACTTGGGGTAGGGTTCCTTCTTTTGGATGCTAACATATTGTACATAAGATACAAACTGAACTCACAAGGGATACACTATTTGAATCAATTCCCTCTGAGAATCCCCAGTGTGGAGAAATCGAATTATTGAATCATAGGGTTGTCATTGAATCTTTCTGCAGTTCCCTGATATGCTACTTTGGATCATACGACTAGGACAATGTTCCAGACAAGAAACAGCACGCTGTGAATTTCCAGCTTTGGGGAAAATGTAGCCTTGTTTATTTTATTTAGCATTTTGTTCTGACCGATTTCAGAGCAGGAACATGTGACCTCCTCACTTGTGGGTCTAAGAGGAGATCTTATGGACAATATGTGAATATCCTCTTCCTTAAACTGTATCATTAATCCAGGTGATAATTTCCTGGTCTTAATGAAATCATCCTCTTTCGAGTAAGCATTTGTTTGGCGACAAACATATAGGAAGAGCAGGAGTCTCAGAACCCTTTGGCCTTTGGAGGTAAGATGAATTTCAAAGGAGGAGAAAAGGCAGGTAGAGAAGAGGAGAGCAAGAGAAAAAGACACAGGTGAAGGGAGAGATTATCTGGACGGGTGGCCTTTCTACTCACGTGCATCCATGCTCCTAACACTCCTTGGTGAAGAAGTGATCATGAAAAATGTGAGACTCATGACCCAAACAGTCCCTTGGTAGATGTGGAAAAAAAATAAGGTGCTTGGTTAAGTATGTACATATGTTAATGATTATGATTTATACATTTTTACAGCCATCAGTTAAGACAAAGCCTGTGACGCCTCTGGTACTGCACCTTTCTAATGAACATTTCTTTATGGTACTCATTTGCTGTCCTGCAGTGAGTGGGCTGCACAGAAATGTTTAAACTCAATGCAAGATTGGCCTAAATCAAAGAAAAGGAAAAGCATTTTCAGCCTCATGGAGCTGCTGGCACCAGATATCTCATTAGAAGTCAATTAACTAAAAACCACCAAGAACTGGATAAGGATTTGTCTTTAGTCTCTCGACACAGCAGAGTGATTTTAACTCAAGAGAAACGCCAAGAACCATCCTTCCCGGGTAATTAGTATAGTCGTTAAGTATTCCTGCTGCCTTAAGACTGACGCTGAAGGAGAAAGGAGAGGCCCCGGGCAGGGACTTAGAAAGGAGGTCTGGGGAAGACAGAAAGGAGGGAATGAAGTTGCCCTAGGAAATGCCTAGTTCATCATGTGCATATTCATTTCAAACATGCTGCGTCTCTCTGGCTTACCTATGGGGAGGCTTGAATTTTTAAGGAATATTAAAGAGTACAAGAGGGCTTCAGTGATGTTGCAGTGGAACATTTCTCAACAGGTTTCGAACGTCTACAGTCAACAAGTGATGAGTCAGTTCAAAGGAGCACAATAAAAATAAGCTAAGTAAGTAATAATATCCATCTATGACTTTTGTCTACTCATTGAAAAATAAAAAATATGGTCAAAAGCTTTTCAGAGTTGCCTTGGTTAATATGTTGTAACATATCTTTATCTATTGACATCTGTATCTATATGATATATATGATCTATCTAAGTGTGTGAAACTATTTCTAAACCAAGTATTAAAATACATAGGTACTAAACAGACACAAAAATAAAATCCTTGATATATAGAAAGGTCATGGAATTTTGTTTATTTTTGGTGTCTTTGTGTCAGCTTTAAAAAATGACCCACTCGCAAATCTCCTTTGTGCTAAAGATGAATTCCGGTACTAATTATTTGTCACTTGAATTATTTAAGCTTATCCCAGGGAAAATGTGTCAAAAACATATTTCACATTTGCCCACTGCTACAGAAACCATTAGCCATGATTAAATTGTAAGACTTGACTGCAAGAAAGGGAACTCTCTGAAAATAAGGCATTCTCACTCTGATGGTTCTACTTCAGTTTACAGGGGCATTCCTTGGAAATTTAAAGGAAAAAGAAGTTCCATGGATGACTATATTCCTGCAACCCATTTTTTCCTAGCATCACCAACTCAATGGATGAATCTGAGCCAACTCTGGGAGATGGTGAAGGACAGGGAAGCCTGACGTGCTGCCGTCCATGCGGTTGCAGCGTTGGACATGACTTAGCAACAAGTCCTACTTAGGAAGAAGAGGTTCTTGCTTAGTAACACCAACACTTTTGTAAGAGGCAAAGAGCCTTTCAGAGAACTGGATTTAACCAGACTAGGCTAACAGGCAAGAAATAACAAACACAACTTAATTCCTAAATGTGTGGGAGCTAATACCAGATTGACTGGTTTCTAATCTCAGACTCTTTGCTACAATGAGCAAGTGACCCCTGGCTAAATCAATTTAACCTGTCCATGCTTGGTTTTCCCCAGAGATATTAGTTACAATAATATTTATTCAAATGACTGACATGAGGATTAAATAGAAATATGTCGAAGACAACTCAAAAAGAACCTAGACTAAAATATGTGCTCAGTGTGTGTGCTGCTTAGGCTGAAAAATAAATATCAACTTGCAATCTTCTCTATATATGGAGAAAATAGAGACTTTTTCAATATAATATGGATTTTGACATCCTGCATATTCAAATGAATGGAGAAATTTTGTTTCTTTGGATTTTTTTAATGTTGGAGACGACGATTTGTTTCGGGTCACTCTCTGGTTTTGTCTGTGCTAAGCGGCATGTAACAGCTCCAGACTTCGTTCTTAGGCAAGCCTGGCTCTTGCCTTGGCACCCAGTGCTAATCAAATCAGCGGATGGAACACAAATAAAATCCCAGTCACAGAGATAAAATAGATTTCGAAACAATGTCTCACTGAGGAGCCTGTTATCATCCATCTATTCATTAGAAAACAGAGTGCTTTCTGCTCCTTTCCTAACAAGAAGGATAGAACAATCAAGTGTTGTTCTCAGTTGTTGGCTTGTTGTGTTTTTAATGAATTGTGAAAAATGTTCAGGCTCTCCTAGCGAAAGATGAGTAAACATCTAAATTTATCATCATCTTTTGAAGGCTCAGGAAGATTAAAATGCAAAGCAGGCTCCCATTAGGAAAATGCACAAACTGCTGACTGTGGACATTCAAATGAGGCTTATAATTCCTTGGAATTTTGAATTTCCTGCAACCCATTTTTCCTAGCATCACCAACTCAATGGACATGAGTTTGAGCAAACTCTGGGAGATGGTGAAGGACAGGGAAGCCTGACGTGCTGCCGTCCATGCGGTTGCAGCGTTGGACATGACTTAGCAACAAGTCCTACTTAGGAAGAAGAGGTTCTTGCTTAGTAACACCAACACTTTTGTAAGAGGCAAAGAGCCTTTCAGAGAACTGGATTTAACCAGACTAGGCTAACAGGCAAGAAATAACAAACACAACTTAATTCCTAAATGTGTGGAGCTAATAGCAGATGGACTGGTTTCTAATCTCAGACTCTTTGCTACAATGAGCAAGTGACCCCTGGCTAAATCAATTTAACCTGTCCATGCTTGGTTTTCCCCAGAGATATTAGTTACAATAATATTTATTCAAATGACTGACATGAGGATTAAATAGAAATATGTCGAAGACAACTCAAAAAGAACCTAGACTAAAATATGTGCTCAGTGTGTGTGCTGCTTAGGCTGAAAAATAAATATCAACTTGCAATCTTCTCTATATATGGAGAAAATAGAGACTTTTTCAATATAATATGGATTTTGACATCCTGCATATTCAAATGAATGGAGAAATTTTGTTTCTTTGGATTTTTTTAATGTTGGAGACGACGATTTGTTTCGGGTCACTCTCTGGTTTTGTCTGTGCTAAGCGGCATGTAACAGCTCCAGACTTCGTTCTTAGGCAAGCCTGGCTCTTGCCTTGGCACCCAGTGCTAATCAAATCAGCGGATGGAACACAAATAAAATCCCAGTCACAGAGATAAAATAGATTTCGAAACAATGTCTCACTGAGGAGCCTGTTATCATCCATCTATTCATTAGAAAACAGAGTGCTTTCTGCTCCTTTCCTAACAAGAAGGATAGAACAATCAAGTGTTGTTCTCAGTTGTTGGCTTGTTGTGTTTTTAATGAATTGTGAAAAATGTTCAGGCTCTCCTAGCGAAAGATGAGTAAACATCTAAATTTATCATCATCTTTTGAAGGCTCAGGAAGATTAAAATGCAAAGCAGGCTCCCATTAGGAAAATGCACAAACTGCTGACTGTGGACATTCAGGAAACAAAAAGGCTGAGGCTTTGGTTGTAGCTACATGTTATTACAGAATGTTAACATGTACATCAATTAACTCATCTCTGCTGCATTGCAGTGTCTTATTTTTTGTCATTTTAAGTAACTTTGGTCCCATTTTTATGGTGAGCATCCTGCTTTATATTGGATTTAATTTCCATATATAAGGAACTCTGAACAGTAGAACCCAGCCTCTTTTTCTCATGCTACCAATGGTTCCAGTAATAACAGAGAACTCCTTCAAAGGACAGTGCGAGGCTCATGAACGGAAGCCAAACACAGGTCGGGTGCTGGTGCTGAGATCTCGTTTCCATGACTAACCAGGCTCCAGCGGAAATGATTCTATGGAACACTGGAGAGAGGGAGCTTTAAAAATGGAGAGCCCCCTGTCCCGCCCCTCATTGTGTCCCAGAGGGCCTTATTTCCCTCCTCTGTAAACAGAACAGAATATTTCTAGTGGTTTTTTTTTTTTTTTCTTTTTTTGGGCAGCACTGCACAGCATGGGAGATCTTAGCTCCTTGACTAGGGATCAAACCCATGTCCTGTGCATTGGAAGCACAGAGTCTTCACTATTGGAACCCCAGGGAAGTCACTTCAAGGATTCTTTGAAGAACAGTAATTCTGGAGATGGTAAAGGATACTTACAAATACGGAGAAATTCCTGGCGGTTCAGACGGTAAAGACCCACCAGCAATGCAGGAGACCCAGGTTCGATTCCTGGGGTACTGCTAGTGGTAGAGAACCCTCCTGCCATTGCAGGAGGCATAAGACATGCAGGTCTGAGCCCTGGGTCAGGAAGATCCCCTGAAGAAGGGAATAGCAACCCAGCATTCTTGCCTCCAGAATCCCATGGACAGAGGAGTCTAGCACACGAGACGTGTGATATGACACTATGACGATAGAAAGATAAATTTGAATTCATGTCCAAGTCAGCCAGCATTCTTGCCTCAAGAATCCTATGGACAAAGGAGCCTAGCACACAAGACATGTGATAGGGTAAAAGACAGCACTGTGACTACATAAAGATAAATTTGAATTCATGTTCAAGTCAACCACTGACTGACTTGTCCAGGCTTTCTGTTGTCTGCAAAATGGAGATGTGTGTAGGTCTGCTTTAAGTAAGGCACGTGGAGCTCCTAACAGAATGCTGATATGCAGCAGTACCATAAATATGGGTCTTCACCTTCTTCTCCCATTATGGTATAAATGGAAGGAAACAAACGTTAGGAAAAAAGATTTGCTTAGTCATGCATCCTTCTCAGTGCTAAAGACTTCTGGAATAGCTCACACATTTTCCCTGACCTCGGAAGAGAGGTGGCAAAGAATTCAAAGACACAGAAAGAACTCCAAGTGAGCCAGTATTTTAAAGACTGGAAAGAAACACCATGTCACTGTAGACAGAAAAGAGGCAGCTTTAAAAGCATCTGTCTACACAGCATCTTCCAAATCCTGGATACTGACTGCCATGCAGGAAGGCTAGCCAGGCTCAGTGCGATGGAGCATTTGTAAATGCTTCTGTAAGTAGATAAGGGAGATTCTTAATTAGGGTGTTGAAGCATCAGAAAAGAGAAAATAAAGCACAGCTTTCCCTGAACCATCGCTCCATGACTCTAATTTTCTCCACCTGTCTTTTTTTCACAGATATCACAAAAGTTAATTCCAAAACTTCCTTTTAGCACATTAGACTACCAAAAGTTAGAATTATTTCACTTCAAGTAAATGAAGTTTTGGCTTATTGAGTTTAAAATCAAGCTTTCTCACATGGGTATAAAAAATGTGCTTGCCACTTGAAAATTTAAAATTTGTTCTTCTTTTAAATCATGATTTGTCATTTTTTCCTGCAGGGAGGGGTTGTCTCTGCTTTATTTTGACTTAAGCTGGGAAAATCAGCAACTGAGCATTTGTGCCTATAAAAAAATACAACATAGTTTAAAAAATGAGTCTCCTTTGAAGTTTGTTTGCTGTTTAGATTGTAATAAACAGTTAATAGTGTCTTTTCATCTTATTGGGATTTTTTTTCACTCCTCATAGGATAAGACATAATATTTTCATTTAAAGTATAAAACAAATGATACGTTTGGTAAATTTCTATATTATCACAAATTAATAAACTCTAATTAAAGATTTTCAAAAATGCTCACTTATAAGAGGCAAGAACTTTCTCATGTGTTTAGTGGTTTCTAAAGCTAATAGTCAATGTTTGGTAAGAAAGCGATGCCATGGCCCAATAACTTTGGGAAATACTTAATATGGATAAATATATTTTCATGCCATTCACAGGAATTTATTCTTCCATTAACCATGCTATAGCACTCTGAATTGTCTATTTCAAGCTGCAATTCTATACAAGATTTATGCTAATTGCTTTTTTTTTCTTATATCAAAAACAGACTCCCTCCAAAAATAAAAATATCACTCAAGGGAAAAATTTTTAAATTTCTCCAAAAGAAATACATTTCATTAACAAGACTTATAAGAAACTACAAAGACTTATAAGGGACTTTAATCTGCTAATATACCTTGTGATTCTGTCAGTGTCAGATACTGTCTGTGGTGTTTCCAGACTTCTTTGATAATGGAAGTACCTTAGACTGCTGGAGCATTCCATGGAGTTAGCGGACTCCAGAAAACACTTCAGAAAAACTCAAACTCTAATTCAATCATCATCTAACATCAATAATACAGTCTCTTCCATGGGCTTATTCTAAAGAATTAGAACACCACTTGTGATGTTTAAGGAATGACGGATTTAAATTAGTCTCAAGACAGTAACATCAGATCATCAAACTCATTTGCATTAGGAATTCCTCTATGGAAAAAAAAAGTCATGCCTTACTAGGATCAGAACCATCCAAGGACTTAGAAATGAATCAGATTAATTTTCCATGTTAAAATGTAAAGAAAAAATATATAAACATATAAGTAGACACAGAGAAAACATTTAATAAAATTCAACACTTACAAAAAATAAAAACTATCATCAACACAGAAACAGAAGGAAACTTTCATAATAGCTCTATGTGCCTGGATAGTTAACTCTGCATGGGACCCAGGTATCAGTATCTATTATAATGTAGGTTAAAATGACTATATATTATTTTATTAAATGAGAGAATGAAGCTGAGGATTAAATACAATCAAGTATTTTCCTAAAATATTTTATGATGTAAATCCCATCATTTATGGTGAGAAACATAAATATATAAATATTATCACAAATTCCACCTCCTGTTAATATTTTGCTTATAAATATATCTGATATAGTTAAAGCATATAGAAATTATGTATAATGTATATATATATACACACACAAGCATGTTTACACAAAATTACACATCCTCACTTGTGCATTAATGTACATATATTTATATAAAATCATACATCTAAATATTTAAATAACAACATTTGAACACTTTGTATTCAGTTTAAAATACATTTTTGTAAGATTCACTACAAATATGCTTTCTGAGACCATAGTTTTTACTGGTTACACAGAGCCTATCTTACAAATGCACTATCATCATGGTAATCATCACTTGACCCCTAGTTTGCTTCAAGATTTTTACTATTACAAAAAGTGACAGAATTCAAACAGTAATAAGGAATAAGTCCTTGACATAGTTTGTAAAATTACCCTCCAGAAACTAGAACATCATGTTGTTGCCTCAATAATTTTTTTTCCCTTTAAAATCTCGGTTCTGTGATACCTGACTCGAATCTGTACTTGTGGCAGCCTGAACAATGAAGCTGCATTGTTACCTTCAAATGAAATGTTAACTGACTTTTTTAAAAAACCAACAACTGGAAAGGTTTGTCTCTTCCTACTTGATAAATAGCAAGGCGGGAACTTAAGTTCATAGTAAGAAACCCAAATAAGAGATTACATTCCACTAGTCAATTTTGTAGCAATTTTTTTCTCCAAGGGTCTGATTTGGGGGAAAAAAGAAAAAACACATGATGTTTAAATTAGATTTATTTTAAATGCCATAAAATAGTTTAACTCAAAACAACATATTCACATAGTTAAAATAACTAGGAAAATGTAAATGATGGAATTGCTGCTGCTTTTTAGTCACAGATCGCCTACAGGATGGTAAGCCTGACACAGAGAGAATGGGATATACATGAGTTAGTACATCCATCTAATACATAATCTATGTATGTATTTTCCGGAAACAGTATTTTAAAATATTTATGATGTAAATCGAGGATTAAATACAATCAAGTATTTTCCTAAAATATTTTATGATGTAAATCCCATCATTTATGGTGAGAAACATAAATATATAAATATTATCACAAATTCCACCTCCTGTTAATATTTTGCTTATAAATATATCTGATATAGTTAAAGCATATAGAAATTATGTATAATGTATATATATATACACACACAAGCATGTTTACACAAAATTACACATCCTCACTTGTGCATTAATGTACATATATTTATATAAAATCATACATCTAAATATTTAAATAACAACATTTGAACACTTTGTATTCAGTTTAAAATACATTTTTGTAAGATTCACTACAAATATGCTTTCTGAGACCATAGTTTTTACTGGTTACACAGAGCCTATCTTACAAATGCACTATCATCATGGTAATCATCACTTGACCCCTAGTTTGCTTCAAGATTTTTACTATTACAAAAAGTGACAGAATTCAAACAGTAATAAGGAATAAGTCCTTGACATAGTTTGTAAAATTACCCTCCAGAAACTAGAACATCATGTTGTTGCCTCAATAATTTTTTTCCTTAAGATCTCGGTTCTGTGATACCTGACTCGAATCTGTACTTGTGGCAGCCTGAACAATGAAGCTGCATTGTTACCTTCAAATGAAATGTTAACTGACTTTTTTAAAAAACCAACAACTGGAAAGGTTTGTCTCTTCCTACTTGATAAATAGCAAGGCGGGAACTTAAGTTCATAGTAAGAAACCCAAATAAGAGATTACATTCCACTAGTCAATTTTGTAGCAATTTTTTTCTCCAAGGGTCTGATTTGGGGGAAAAAAGAAAAAACACATGATGTTTAAATTAGATTTATTTTAAATGCCATAAAATAGTTTAACTCAAAACAACATATTCACATAGTTAAAATAACTAGGAAAATGTAAATGATGGAATTGCTGCTGCTTTTTAGTCACAGATCGCCTACAGGATGGTAAGCCTGACACAGAGAGAATGGGATATACATGAGTTAGTACATCCATCTAATACATAATCTATGTATGTATTTTCCGGGCTCCATCTGCTCAGAAAACCTAGAGATCACAATGAAACCTCAGGCGTAATGAATACGCCTAGTACCAAGATACTGGGGTTTCTACATTCCATTCACCCCTAAATGGAACCAGGTTCTTTTTAAGACTTCAGGGCTGAGACACAGGGGGGGAAAAGATGAATATGAACGATTTTATGGAGCTTGAAAAAAAAGAAGTGCTCAAAGAAGAATGGGAGTATCTGAAGGAGCTAAAAGACGGAAGAAAAAGTCAAATCCTCCAAAAAGTTTTCTCCTCTAAATCCTATTCACTTGTTTATACAGGAAATGTTTATACAGGAAAACAAACGTGGCTTTGACTGGTTTTATTTGACTGGTTTTCTGTTGTGTTTGTGGGGAGTTTTCTAGGAAGAATCTAAAGTGCTGTGCTCATGGAGAAACATTTAGTAGAAAAGTCACTTTCAGCCATTTTTAAACACTGAGTCCTTTTCCCCCCAAGTATAATAGGAGACAGAACTACAAACAATGTGCACGTCAAAGGCTGAACTCTTTTGTTTTGTGAACGTAGAAACTCACCCCCTGGCTTACTTTCCAGTCTCTGCAATGGGTGAGCCTTCTCTTCTGCCAGAAATAGAGACAAAGACACAGAGGACAAACATGTGGCCACTAGGCGGTGGGGGGTGACTGCCGGTGGGAGGGACTTAGAGGCTGGAACGGACATGTACACAGTACTGTGTATGAAACAGATAACTCATGAGAACTGGCTGTAAGCACAGGGTACACTACTTAACCTTCTCAAAATATGGTGACAAGCAAGTTCATAGTAAGAAACCCAAATAAGAGATTACATCCACTAGTCAATTTTGTAGCAATTTTTCTCCAAGGGTCTGATTTGGGGGAAAAAAGAAAAAACACATGATGTTTAAATTAGATTTATTTTAAATGCCATAAAATAGTTTAACTCAAAACAACATATTCACATAGTTAAAATAACTAGGAAAATGTAAATGATGGAATTGCTGCTGCTTTTTAGTCACAGATCGCCTACAGGATGGTAAGCCTGACACAGAGAGAATGGGATATACATGAGTTAGTACATCCATCTAATACATAATCTATGTATGTATTTTCCGGGCTCCATCTGCTCAGAAAACCTAGAGATCACAATGAAACCTCAGGCGTAATGAATACGCCTAGTACCAAGATACTGGGGTTTCTACATTCCATTCACCCCTAAATGGAACCAGGTTCTTTTTAAGACTTCAGGGCTGAGACACAGGGGGGGAAAAGATGAATATGAACGATTTTATGGAGCTTGAAAAAAAAGAAGTGCTCAAAGAAGAATGGGAGTATCTGAAGGAGCTAAAAGACGGAAGAAAAAGTCAAATCCTCCAAAAAGTTTTCTCCTCTAAATCCTATTCACTTGTTTATACAGGAAATGTTTATACAGGAAAACAAACGTGGCTTTGACTGGTTTTATTTGACTGGTTTTCTGTTGTGTTTGTGGGGAGTTTTCTAGGAAGAATCTAAAGTGCTGTGCTCATGGAGAAACATTTAGTAGAAAAGTCACTTTCAGCCATTTTTAAACACTGAGTCCTTTTCCCCCCAAGTATAATAGGAGACAGAACTACAAACAATGTGCACGTCAAAGGCTGAACTCTTTTGTTTTGTGAACGTAGAAACTCACCCCCTGGCTTACTTTCCAGTCTCTGCAATGGGTGAGCCTTCTCTTCTGCCAGAAATAGAGACAAAGACACAGAGGACAAACATGTGGCCACTAGGCGGTGGGGGGTGACTGCCGGTGGGAGGGACTTAGAGGCTGGAACGGACATGTACACAGTACTGTGTATGAAACAGATAACTCATGAGAACTGGCTGTAAGCACAGGGTACACTACTTAACTCTCTATGGTGACCTAAAGGGGAAGGAAAGCCAAGAAAGAGGGGATATGTGTATACACATAGCTGATTCACTTCTCTATACAGCAGAAACTAACACATCATTGTAAAGCAACCATAGCTAAAAAAAAAAAGAGAAAAAACCTTTATGGGAAAAGAATCTGAAAAAGAATGGATATATACATAGATATAACTGAATCACTTTGCTGTACACCTGAACAACAGTATAAATCAGCTATACTCCAAGATAAAATAAAAATTAAATTAAAAAGGAAAAAGGAAAGAATCTTCTTCCAGTCACAAGGTTATGGCTAACAGGCTTACAGAACCATTTATGCAGACAAAGTTTTAGAAAATGGGAGGAGGGAGCTAAGAAGAGGATTGTTGGCTCAGAGTCCTCATTTCCTTAATGGAATAATAATATGTGCTCTGTCCCCATGGGCATGATGGGAATGAGCAAATGTATGATGATAAAACAGCCTACAGTTTAAGAGTATTTTGTGTGCAAAGTCTTATTGGCAAGTGCACGGCTTCAAGTTGAATCCGTTGAGAACCTTTATTTCTTCCCAAGATGTGGGTGGGAGAAAGAGATCAAAGGAACATAGGAAACTTGCAAAGGAGGAAAGAGAGAAAGAAATTTTAAACTCAGGCTCAATTTGCTCAAATACAAAATTGCTTATGCTGCTTCAGAGAGGACAGAGATTAAGCTTGAAAATCAGAAGCTCACAGTATTACTGTACATGGGGTCAAAAAGAAAGGTAGCGAGAGTTTGGATGAGGGTGTAAATGGAATTTGTATGTAAATTAACTGAGATATAAAAATACACTTGTATCCATGGCAAATATTTGAAAGGGTGAGGAATAATCTCATATCCAACCATAGTAATCCAAGACTTTAAAAAGAAAGTAGAGAGAGGGTGGTAAGAATTGCATGAGCGGCACGGAGACAGCTTCATTGGCATATGTTAAATAGACAGGCAGTGGGAATTTGCTGTGTGTCACAGGGACCTCAGCCCCTTGCCCTGTGACCCCCTAGAGGGGAGGGAGGTGGGAGCAAGATTCAAGAGGGAGGGGACATATGTATACCTGTGGCTGACTGATGCTGATGTGTGACAGAAACCAACAGTCTTGTAAAACAATTATGCTCCAATAGAAAATAAATAAATTTTAAAAGAAGCATAAAAGATCCTTCCGAAAAAGTTTCAGGCCAACAAACAATAGCTAAAAAAAAAAGAGAAAAAACCTTTATGGGAAAAGAATCTGAAAAAGAATGGATATATACATAGATATAACTGAATCACTTTGCTGTACACCTGAACAACAGTATAAATCAGCTATACTCCAAGATAAAATAAAAATTAAATTAAAAAGGAAAAAGGAAAGAATCTTCTTCCAGTCACAAGGTTATGGCTAACAGGCTTACAGAACCATTTATGCAGACAAAGTTTTAGAAAATGGGAGGAGGGAGCTAAGAAGAGGATTGTTGGCTCAGAGTCCTCATTTCCTTAATGGAATAATAATATGTGCTCTGTCCCCATGGGCATGATGGGAATGAGCAAATGTATGATGATAAAACAGCCTACAGTTTAAGAGTATTTTGTGTGCAAAGTCTTATTGGCAAGTGCACGGCTTCAAGTTGAATCCGTTGAGAACCTTTATTTCTTCCCAAGATGTGGGTGGGAGAAAGAGATCAAAGGAACATAGGAAACTTGCAAAGGAGGAAAGAGAGAAAGAAATTTTAAACTCAGGCTCAATTTGCTCAAATACAAAATTGCTTATGCTGCTTCAGAGAGGACAGAGATTAAGCTTGAAAATCAGAAGCTCACAGTATTACTGTACATGGGGTCAAAAAGAAAGGTAGCGAGAGTTTGGATGAGGGTGTAAATGGAATTTGTATGTAAATTAACTGAGATATAAAAATACACTTGTATCCATGGCAAATATTTGAAAGGGTGAGGAATAATCTCATATCCAACCATAGTAATCCAAGACTTTAAAAAGAAAGTAGAGAGAGGGTGGTAAGAATTGCATGAGCGGCACGGAGACAGCTTCATTGGCATATGTTAAATAGACAGGCAGTGGGAATTTGCTGTGTGTCACAGGGACCTCAGCCCCTTGCCCTGTGACCCCCTAGAGGGGAGGGAGGTGGGAGCAAGATTCAAGAGGGAGGGGACATATGTATACCTGTGGCTGACTGATGCTGATGTGTGACAGAAACCAACAGTCTTGTAAAACAATTATGCTCCAATAGAAAATAAATAAATTTTAAAAAGAACGCATAAAAAGATCCTTCCCGAAAAAGTTTCAGGACAAAAAAATATCAGGATTCATTTAGAGCTTTCAAAATTGCTTTCAGTAATGACAACGGTTACTTCCACATTATCATCCATGATCATTTCAATGCAGCAACATTATGTATTTGAATTTTCTACGTCATTTAGAAAGTTGAAAGAGGAGACAATTGGAAAATAGACTCATTAGAACGTAGACATGTAGGATGAGAGCAAAATGACTAATGTTAGTGAGAGTAATAAAGCAGAAGGAAAATGCATAGGATGAGCTTGGAAGCTGGTTAGCTCTCAGCTTCAGAAATTATTAATGAAAAGTACCGTAGGGAACGAAATGGACTACAAGTTCATCCAAAGAACTAAGGAATGAAGAGATGCTTTGATGTTATGACAGGCATTCACTTCACTTCAATTCTTTCTATGGGGATTTTTCAATTAACTTTCTGCAAGTTGCAGCTAGTTTTCTTGCTAAAGGAAGTGAAATTCCTTGAGAAATACTTCTTATGCCTTTGCTTGTCAGAGACAATTGTTATTAAATGCTGCATCAGAGTTCTTCTTTCCCCCGACATTTCCTTGTGTCGCAGGTGTGGATATTCTTCTCTCAAACCAACTTTAAAAATCAGAGCTAACCTTACTCCAGTCCTAAATGATCTAAAGATAGTGTAGCTTCAAGGTTGGTTGGATCCAAAGTTTAGCCGGACTTGCATGTCTACTTTGCTGCTCTCTCTTTGAAGTCTAGCATTTCTTTTAGCAAGAATTTGCTTAAATCAACAGGGACGAAGAGAATACTCAGAAATGTCTATTCCAGGGTCATTGCAAAGTGTCTATGCATATATGTTGTGTGTGTGTGTGTGTGTGTGTGTATGTACGTTCAGTCTTTGAAATCCCATGGATGGTAGCCTGCAAGTTCCTTCGTCCATGGAGTTTTCCAGGCAAAACTACTGGAGAGGGTTGCCATTTCCTTCTCCAGGGGATCTTCCCGACCCAGGTATCGAACCTGTGTCTCTTGTATCTGTTTCACTGAAGGCAGATTCTTTACCACTGAGCCACTGGTGGAGGAGAATAAACATCATGTATTCTTGTTTTCTCTAAGTGTGTTTTTCCAGACAGTGTGAAGGTGTGCCCTCTCCTTATTTATAGTACAGCAAAGAAGTCTCCAGCATTTAGGGACTTCCCTGATGGTCCAATGGGCAAAGAGTCTTCCTTGTAGTGCAGGGGGCACCGGTTCCATCCCTGGCCCAGAAAGGTCCCACGTGTCGCGGGGTGGCTGGACCAGTGTGTGTGTACCAGCCAGCACTCTGGAGCTCATGTGCCCAGAGGTGGAGCTCTGCAGCAAGTGAGACCACTGCAATGGGAGGCCCACACAGGCCAAGAAATAAAGATGGATGAAAAAAACATAAATGAAAAACCAATAAAAGAGGCCAAATTTTTTTTTTAAAGTCTCCACATTTAACCCATGGGAACAAGTCTGTTACCACTCACCAAAGGAGAAAATAAAAAGACGTTTCCACAACAAACGGGATAGATCAGGACATGTATATTCAAGACTAAGAGGCCAGGTTTTCAAGAATTTTCAAATTGTTGAAGGTGATCCAGGTTGGCGGATTCACTGGCAATTACGCTCTTATCGGAGGATCTGGGTCATGCATGGCATTGAGGTTTCCGATCAGAAATGGAGTATCATGAGACAGCATGCCCAATTCTATTTCCTTTAATTCTGTATTATTTTATAACTAACATAGTACATGCAACATATATGTGTGTTATGAAGCAACATACTACAGTGAACAAGGCAAATCTACCAGTCAATGGAATCATCAGAACTTACTGATGCCATCAATACTATTGGGTGCTCCCTATTTGATCTAATTTCTCTATCTCCATCCAAACTAGGACCTTTCTCTCTTCCTCTTACACACACTGCAATTGCATAAACACGAAGCAATATGCAACTGTACCTAAGTATTTTTGAACCTCGTAACCAAAATGTCCACAAAATGTAGCAAGCTATAAACAAAAGCATATAGACTGTAGGTGAAAATGAAAGTGTTGGCCACTCACTCGTGTCTGATGCTCTGCACCCCGTGCACGGTAGCCCACCAGGCTCCTCTGACCATGGGATTTCCCAGGCAAGAATCCTGGAGTGGGTAGCTGTTCCTTTCTCCCAGGGGATCCTCCCAACCCAGAGATCAAACTTGGATCTCCTGCACTGCAGGCAGACTCTTTACTGTCTGAGCCACCGAGGGAGCCCGTACATACTGTATATTTCAATTTATTGTTAAAAAAAATCCTAATCTTTTTCCACAAGCCCTATTGTGCACAGAAACACCCACCGGGAAGGTCACAAACTGTGCCGTCGTTGAAGACTCCTCTCATTTCTCACCCCTCCGACCGATTTGTCAGAACAGCTTGAGAGCTTCTCTTTCTCAGTATCTCCTGACTGTGACCTCTCCAAGCCACCTCACTGTTCCTGCTCTGGCCCAACCACCCTGATTTGTCCCACACATCAGACTGAAGTCCCTTTGTTAGGCTTCCCTCTGTCTGGTCAGGAGCCCAATCTATTCTCAGCCGTCTCTGTGGTCTTCTCAGAACATGAGCCAGATAATAACCCCAGCTTCATCTCCACGATGGAAACAGGTTGGATTCAGTAACCAAAAGGGCAGTTGCTATTGCTGTTGTTTAGTGGCTCAGTCCTGTCTGACTCTCTGTGACCCCATTGACTGTAGCCCACCAGGCTCCACTGTCCATGGGATTCTCCAGGCAAGAAGCCTGGAATGGGCTGCCATTTCCTCCATCAGGGATCTTCCTGACCCAGGGATCAAACCCGCCTCTCCTACATTGGCAGGTAGGTCCTTTACCACCGAGCCACGGGGGAAGCCAAGAAAAAAGGGCAGTATATAAATACACAGCTTAGAGTGGACTTCAGAAGCCCCAGCTTCTCAGATGAAACCTACAACAGACCCCTAAGCAGAAAGGCGAGAAGAGATGGAGAAAAGCAGCAGCCACTGCAGGCTGGCAGGTGGTGGGTTTAGGAAGATGGGAGCTCACACACGAGGCTTGTCTTGGGTCCCACAGGACAGACTCAGTATCCTGGCACCAGACCCTCACACAGAGGCTTGAACGGGACTCAGTGTTCCACTCAGTCCAGCTAATTAACACATTCGTCACCTCATATAACTATTCATAATCCCTAGGCAGTAAGACCTCTAGAACCTACTCATCTTACAACTGGAAATTTATACCTTTGGACAAACATACCCTCATTTTTCCCACCCTCCAGCCCTAGACAACCATGGTTCTATTCTCTACTTCTTCGAATTTCAGTTTCTTAGATTTCACATATAAGTGAGATCATGGAGTATTTCTCTGTGTCTGGCTCATTTTCATATGGTGTAACATTCTCTACATTCATCCATGTTGTCACAAATGGGAAAAAAATAACCCTTTTTCATGGCTTAATAGTATTTCACTGTATATATCATATTGTCTTTGTTCATTTATCCATCAATAGACATTAAACCGTTTCAACATTGTGGATATCCTTCTTCCAAATTCTAAGATCAAATGGACACTCTTTTTTTCTTCACTGAACCTGAATTTATCTTTGAGAGTGCCATAATTTTCAAGTGATCAAGAATCCTATATTGGAGATTTTTAAATATTTCTTCCCATACACACTGGGAATGAGGGGTTCCTTGAATTCTTTTAAAATGATCACTCCACTCTGGGTTCCTCGCCACGTTCTGATTTTTCCTATGTGCTATTTCTCAGAGTTTTCCTCCCCACTGTTATGGTGTTATTGTTTGTTTCTTAATCTGTAATTACATTGTTGAGCAATAAGACTTCTGTTATAACTTTTGTGCTTCCCACTGTGTTGACATTTTGATCACAGTAGAATCATTATGGACTTCTACAATTATTGAAATTCCTCCTCATGTAGACAGACAGAGTTCCTTAAAGTTCCATTTAAATTATTTCATTGCTATTCAACAGGGAATTATTTATTATGTACAGAGTGTTCTGCCTGGATGTAATGGTAACTCACATAAGATAATTACCACCTTGAATTCGGACATAAAAACTAAGACATGCTCCCTTAGCATGTAAATACAGAGGTCTGATGACTCACTTTGCCACTTATGATTGGTGCTCACTCTTACAACAATAAGCCTTCTGATGGCTCCATAAATGGTTACGCTCCGACATTTCATGGGAACAACTTTAAAAGACTGTTTCCAGGAATAGCATGAGGAAGAAGCCACAGATTTCTGGAATTCTCTGGTTAGACAAGTTCTGTCCAGTTATCTCCTGATTTCTCTTTATATATAATACTCATTTCAAGTAGAAAGACACAGGCTTCTTTATTGCCATGCATGGTAATTACTTATGCATATATTATATGTCTATGTGTGTGTATGTATATATCATATTGTCTTTGTTCATTTATCCATCAATAGACATTAAACCGTTTCAACATTGTGGATATCCTTCTTCCAAATTCTAAGATCAAATGGACACTCTTTTTTTCTTCACTGAACCTGAATTTATCTTTGAGAGTGCCATAATTTTCAAGTGATCAAGAATCCTATATTGGAGATTTTTAAATATTTCTTCCCATACACACTGGGAATGAGGGGTTCCTTGAATTCTTTTAAAATGATCACTCCACTCTGGGTTCCTCGCCACGTTCTGATTTTTCCTATGTGCTATTTCTCAGAGTTTTCCTCCCCACTGTTATGGTGTTATTGTTTGTTTCTTAATCTGTAATTACATTGTTGAGCAATAAGACTTCTGTTATAACTTTTGTGCTTCCCACTGTGTTGACATTTTGATCACAGTAGAATCATTATGGACTTCTACAATTATTGAAATTCCTCCTCATGTAGACAGACAGAGTTCCTTAAAGTTCCATTTAAATTATTTCATTGCTATTCAACAGGGAATTATTTATTATGTACAGAGTGTTCTGCCTGGATGTAATGGTAACTCACATAAGATAATTACCACCTTGAATTCGGACATAAAAACTAAGACATGCTCCCTTAGCATGTAAATACAGAGGTCTGATGACTCACTTTGCCACTTATGATTGGTGCTCACTCTTACAACAATAAGCCTTCTGATGGCTCCATAAATGGTTACGCTCCGACATTTCATGGGAACAACTTTAAAAGACTGTTTCCAGGAATAGCATGAGGAAGAAGCCACAGATTTCTGGAATTCTCTGGTTAGACAAGTTCTGTCCAGTTATCTCCTGATTTCTCTTTATATATAATACTCATTTCAAGTAGAAAGACACAGGCTTCTTTATTGCCATGCATGGTAATTACTTATGCATATATTATATGTCTATGTGTGTGTATGTATATATATATTTTTTTCATTCCCTCTTCAACCCATTTATTAACTGTTTAAACTGAAAACAAAGTGCTGTATTTAATGGTCTTGTATATAGCAGCACCAAGAAAGTGGACAGTTTCTTTTTTAATATCTTCTTTAATATGAATAAATCTTGATATTAGAAGATTAGTCCAAAATAAATCCACATTACATGCAATAGTTCAGACTAGTTGAGGTAGCTGTCAACTCAATAAAGCATGAACTCTTATGTACAATATATTCCAGCTATGCAAAACTACCATGCCTTAATTACAAAATAATATACCATAAAATTTTTACCCATACCCAAAAAAGTGTACCAGCAAACATGGCATTTTGCAAAAATGCTCTTTTCATGTGGAATTCATACAAATGTGCATGTACAGAGTGAATTTCACAAATAACAATCAAACTTGGTAAGAATTAAGAAAAATAATATAGTCTGGATTCGGGGTTGTTTTAGAAAAAGAGTTAGCTGGCAGGAATAATGAACACGTGCTATTATGCTGGGCAATGCTCTAAGTCAGGACAACAAGTTGTTTCTGTAAAGGTCTAGAGAGTAAACACGCTTGGCTTTGTGGCTTACGCAGCCTTCGCTGCAAGTCCTCAACTCTAGCTGCCTTTCTGTAGGCAGCTGGCCCTATTTAATACGTCAACAAATGGACATGGCACTATTCCAATAGACTCTATTTACCAAAATAGATGGCAGACTGGATTTGGCTCAAGGCTGTATTTATTACTCCTTGTTCTTAGTGTTTACTCGAGAATTCTGTTTGATTTAATTGCCTTAACACCTGCCTAAGGTGAGAATTATTTATTTATTCACAAATTAATTTTTTGTGACTAAAAAAGTGACAAATGCTTATGGTAAAATATTGGAGAAACACAGAGTGGTATGTACCAAGTACAATTTATCTAGGTAGGCCCTATTTTTAACTCTTTGTTTGCACATGAGGAAACTGAGGCTCAGAGATTTACCTGAGCTGTATGACTCAGCTTCCGTTTCATGGCTTGTCAAGGGGGAGAGAGCTAGAATTTGCATTTTCTGACTTTTGGGCAAGATGACAGCTGACATCACAATATCAGATAAAGGCTTGGGAATCTACAGCTGTGACTGGACACATAGGCGGCATGAGAAATGAGGTGGGGCTCATGAGAGATGGACAGGATCAGGAAACTTGAGAAGAAGGGGCATGCCAAGCCAAATGAGAACAAAACAGAAGATTTTAATAGCCGACAGATCATCGTGGAATAATGATTATTTAGTTCAATATAGATAAACAAGAACAACCAGGAAATTGTCTTCCAACGTATCCTCTTTCTTATTTTAGTGGCTAATCTCATACTCTACTGAGTAGAAAAGAAAATATTCATGCCCCCTTCTCGCTACTGATAAGGTCATACAGGCAAGCAGACATGCCTCCCTGAGGCTTTTAACTGAAATTCGGGGAAGGTGCTTTGTGTCCCCAGCGCTAAGAAATGGGCACCGTTTTCACTGTGTTTACTCAATCTTTGGGTTTGGTGGTTTAGCCTCCTGCCTCAAGGAGGTTTAGAACCTGGGAGTGTCTTCTTGGGGGGAAGACCAGTGCCAGCGGCTGTTGTTTGAGGCTGCAAAGTTTCTGACTTTGTCAATCCTGTCCTTTAGGGCTACTGAGAGCCCTGGCGGCCTCTTGTTCTCCCGAGAAAGCCTGCTGCATGGACACAGCCAGGGGGCTCGGGTTTTTTTTTTTTTTTTTTGGTAACCAGTTCTGAAGTAAATGTCGCAGCAGATGCTCACGCATCTCAGAAGAGCTCTGTTTTCTCCAGAAGTTTATTTCCTTTATCCTCACTGTTTCTTCTATCCTCTGATGCCTTTAGAAATACAGTTTTTATCATTTACCCAATTGCTCTTTTTTGCGTACACTGGAACTATTGGCCTACTTATTGTTGTTTTGTTTTGGTTTTTGTTGTTGTCTGTTTGTTGAGTTATCTACCAAAAAATCACAAGTATTATTATGCTTAGTGCTAAATTTTCAGAAACTTAATCTTCTGAGATCAAAAACTAGACAAGAATATCCTTTCTCACCAAATCTATTCAATATCATATTGGGGGATGTTGAAAGCACCGTAAGACAAAGCATACAAGCATGCATGCTTTCAAATGTATGTATGAATTGGGAAGCCAAAAAGAGGACATGCTCCTACATACAGAAAATGCAAACCAATCCGTATGTACATTACTCATCTAATAAATTGACACATGAATTTAGAAACGACTCAGGATCAAAATTTAACATGAACCAAGCACATTCCTATATAATACCAATGATTAGAAAATGAAACATTGAAAAAAGAGACACCCTTTATAGTAGATGAAAAATCATCACAGAACTTGGAAATCTCTCTTGAAAGATATTAAAGAGCTCCACAGAGAAAACTATTAACTAATTACAGAGAAATTAAAGAAGAACTGAAAGAGGCATAGTGTTTATCCTTAGGTTGGAAGATTCCGTATTGTAAAGATGTACTCTATTTCACACCGATCTATAGATTCAGTATAGCCCCACCCAAAGCCCTGGCAGGGACTGCCTATTTTCATTTGCATATCTGTATAGAAACAGACAAGCTTGATTCTAACAAAGAAATAGTATCAGTCAAGAACTTTGAGGAAAATTCCCAGAAAGAACAGATCTGGACAAGTCAGCCTGCAAGATGAAGAGTTAATGCAGTATAGTATTAGCACCAGGAAAGGAAAAGTTAGCCAGTGGTACAGAATTGAGAGTCAAAAAACAGACCACATGTGTAGGATCAAATTACGGCGTTCAACAAGGCGTCGTATTACGTAGTGAGGAGAAGACAGTCCTTCCATCAGTTGCACCAGATCAATTTATGGCCAATATTCGCACAGAACAAGGAACTGTAAACCTCTTTGTCTCACAGCTCAAAATAAAATGCTTGTAGAAGATAGCACGATTATCTTTAAGATTTTGGTGCTGTGCAAATAGTTCTTAAAGTGAATAGGAAACGCTTGCTACAAAGGAAGATTATGAAACTAAGCTTTTAAAAAACTAAGTGAGCAGAAGTCAGTCATGACCATCTCTTTGCAACCCCATGGATGATAGCCCGCAAGGTTACTCAGTCCATGGGGATTCTCCAGGCAAGAATACTGGGATGAGTTGTCATGCCCTCTTCCAGGGGCTCTTTCCAACCGAGGGATTGAAGCCAAGTCTCCTGCATTGCAAGCAGATTCCTTACCATCTGAGCCACCAGGAGAGACTCGAGGCTTCAGTCCTTCAGCCTGTAGGCCTGCTGAGCTACAGTCCATGGGGTTGCAGAGAGTCCGACATGCCTGAGCAACTTTCATTTTCTATTTATAATAGTCCCCAACTAAAAATACAATGATCATCTATTATAAAATGGATGCACAGTGGTGGTGTGCTTATACAATAGAATACATGATGAGAATTATGAACGAATTCTCATTCAAGGGTGAGAATTATGAACCATACACAGCAACATTATTCCAGAGACATAATGCTGAGAAAAAGAAACCAGACACAGAAGTGTAGGTATACACTGGATGATCCCGTTTACATTCAGTCAAAAACAGGACAAAATGATACCTAATGACAGAAGTCAAAATAATGGTTCCTTTCTTTTGGTAAGGGAGTGGTCCCCAGGGAGCAGTCTGGGGTGTTGATAATGAAGCTGATATCTTGATTTTGCTCTTCAGTTGTCAAGCTGTGTCTGACTCTTCGCGATCCCATGGACTACAGCAGTTTCGATTTTATGTAGTTTGTTTACTTTGTAAAATTCATCGGGCTGTAATTTTAAACCTGTATACTCTATTGATGAATGTTACAAACCAGAGAGAGAGAGTTTTGTCCACCTGTCACAGAGGCAAGGTGTAATGAAATAGAATCCATAGGCTCAGCCCTCATTTTGACAGTAGCAGAAGTGGCTCAGCTTTACCTGGCTTGGAAAGAGATACACAAAAAAGGCATCACCCAAGTGGTTATACAAATGTTACCAGACAGCAAGCGGCTACATGATAATGTTTGTTGTGCTTTTCTCCCATAAATGTAACCTGAAGATGCCAAATAGAAGTCTATATTCATTCTTGAGTCCATGAAATTAGTCATTAAATAAATGGAGAGAGTTAAGTGGATTAGGTAAAAATCCTTGAAAGGACTGAGTCATTTCTTGAACATTTGAGTGAGTGTGTGTGCGTGAGAGAGAAAGCAAGCAAGAGAGAAAGGCAAAGACAGACAACATGCAACAAGTTTTCTTCAGTGATGCACACTGAAAAAAGAAAAAAAGTACAGTTCCTACTTCAGTTTGCTTGTTAAACACTACATTTTTCTAAATGTATTACAATTAAGTTAGTGTTTAAAAGAAAGTACAAATACAAATATGTGAAAATGTGGTTTTGAATTATCTGCAATACAAAAAATGTATGGTGTACAAGATTCTTAAATGAATGCAGAATAACTGATGGCCCAAGACATCAGTAGGACTCTTGATACTCATTTTTCTCTCATAAAATCCAGCTGTGCCATTTCATCCTCACTGTCCTAACTGCAACGACAATGAATGCTCGCGAGTTTCCAGCGCCAGTTAGCGATCCTGGTTCACTGTCATAATCAAAATGGTTTCTCCTCAGTCAAGACAAGCACCCAGCTTGATTTCACTCTCCTCCTCAGCCACTGGCATAGAAAATAACTGGGGTTAAACTGAGGACTATAACATTCTAGGAGATGAAGTTTTTCTGGAACTGCCAGTTTCAAAATTCCATCTTAATTAAATAACAGTGAAGCCTCATTCTCCCTTCTCTTTCTGTCTAATTAAAAGTGAAGTTGATGGATTTTAAATGAGCCTAATTAGTTGCTAAGCCTCTACTATTCTTGCTAAGTCTTTATCCCAATTTAACTAACATGCACGTTTAAGCGTCTTCCATTTATCTGAACGTAAAAAGTATATGTCCCATCTTTCGGAATGGTGGCCACCTCTCTAGGTTTTCAAATAACATTCATGGCTTCCATGGGAACCCAGTGAGACTCAATAAGCAAATATGTCTTTGACGTGGGCTCTTTCTTGCTCCATGGAACATACACCATAGCTCTTGTTGGAGGCATGCTGTGCACACTCTGCTCGATTAGAAGCTAATGGGAATTGAGAAAAAAGTCATGACAAAGAGGAGTTCACAATTTTCTTGTTATAATAATAATAGTGGACGTGTATGTGCATGCTCCGTCATGTCTACTCTTTGCAACCGCGTGGACGGCAGCCCCTCAGGCTCCTCTGTCCATGGGATTTCCCAGGCGAGAACACTGGCGTGGGCTATCATTCCCTTCCCCAGGGAACCTTCCCGACCAAGGGATCGAACCTGGGTCTCCTGCATTAGAGGCAGATTCTTGACCACGGAGTCACCTGGGAAGCCCAACTAATGTTTATTGAACCTTTATTTTGTGGTTGATACTGTTCTAAACATTCTACATATATGAACATGCTCATTTTTCACAATAACCACATAAGGACAGGTTATAGCTGAAAAAATGGATTCATAACTACACAATTTGTTCAAGATGATAGAACAAGTGGCAAAGTCTAGAATTTGAAATCATGACTGACTGCAGATATATCAGTTATGTGAGACCAATGTAACTGCCAAAAAATTAGCAAGTAATATAAGGATACATGAAAAATCAATATCTATGCTACTCTTAGGAGTTCTAATAGGATAGAAAGGAAACATAATGTCAACTACTCTGTCAAATATTCTTTCAATTGTTTAGCAATCTAAAGTTTTGGAGTGTTCATCCATATGTGTGGCAAAAACAGAGAGCAGTATTTATTAAATATAAACACCTATAAACATGTTTTAGGTGATTCTTATGGTAATCAGAAAGCAAAAATTTACAGTAGATACACAAGAGATGAAGAAAGAATAAGCATACCATTACAGAAAGTCTATCAAATCGCAAAGGAAGAACAGGAGAGGAACAAAGAAACTACCAAAGAACCAGAGAACAGTAAACAGAATGGCAAGAGTAAGTCCATTCCTATCAAGAATTTCTTTAGATGTAAATGAACTATGTTCTCCAGTCAAAATAAATAGAGCAGCTGAGTAGGAAAAACAAACAAGCAAAGCCAAACTGCCTAAGGCTGCTGAAGAGGGAGTCACTTCAGCATCAGGGAGACACAGAGACCTAAAGTGAAGGAGGGAAAAACAGGTGCTTGATGTTTCATGTGAATGGAAATCCAAAGAAAACAGAAGCAACTATGCTTATATCAGACAGAACAGACTGAAAGCAAAGGTGATGCATTTTTAAAGCTATGTATATATATATATAATTATCCGCCTACTAGTTATGTATTTTCTGCTGAAAATTTCCCTCCCACTCTCCCACTCAGTGTTTGAATCCAGCATTCCCCTTAACGCATTAGAATTCTGCAGTTGTTTTGGGCTTTTGGATTGTTCACTACCCTTTCCAGTTAGCTGAGGCTCTCTGCCAAACACACACAAAATCTGGATGAACTAATGATTTATATGTGAGAAAATAAAAGTCTTTACACATTGAAAATGATATTAACCATTCATATGGTTCAAAATGGTGTTTTATAATAACTGTTTTTATGTAAACTTGGAAATAAGAGACAAAATGTATATCCTGTATTTTAGAAATGTATTTCATGACCAAAACTTTATATTTGGGAGCAATTCTTGTCACTTTGTTCAAGAAACTCTTAAGTTTTGATGTTATGAAATCTCAACATCTTACGTTGATAAAATGAAGACTTCATAATATTACAAAATCATCTAAAATGATGATGTGGGAACCTGGGAAATACTTTCATCCCTAAAGGTTATGTTATTTCTCTAATAAAAGAGAAAGCTTGAATGATAAATTCTTCGCAAACCTGTTATCTGATAAGATTTTTCTAGGATGGAGAAAAACATTATTATCTCAAGACCCACACTTTGAGGATTCTTGGAGCTAGTGAACACTCAAAACGAGACTTGGCTCTGGCGTCAGTGGCTGGTTATATCTCCACCAAGGGTTCCTGGTGTTTGCCACCTCAGTGTGGGCAACAAACGTGTGCCTCAGCTCAGTGTTTGTTTGGAGCGTCATCACGGCAATGCTGCATTCTCATCATAAGGGGTTGAAAGGGGGGCGGGGGATAATCAGTGGTGGAGAAGGACAAGGGAGAGAGAGATGGAAGGAAAGAAAAAGGACATGTAAATTTGGCAAGGTTTATATTGATACTCCTCTGCTTGATTTTTTTTTTTCCTGCATGAATTTTGATTACATTCTTTCATCCAAATGCCAGACAGTCTTCATGGCCAACCTCATGTTCTCCAGTCAAGCTGTAAATTGAATAAATGCTTATTCGATTATTGCTTAGTTTAGAGCAATCATCAGCGACATGATTATTATCCCAGAAATAATCCTCTTTTTCTTTACTATTACCGAAGTAAAAAAGGTAATGTCTACAGGTTGTGTTCACTTCTGAACATTCTTAATTTAGGATTCTCGGGTTACATGTGAGAGGAACCTGGTGGGCTACAGTCACTGGGATTGCAAACAGTCAGACAAGATGGAAGTGACTTAGTACAGCACACAGCACCTTCATTAAAAAATCACTAATGATAGTTTCTCTGTTTTGAGGCTACAGATTTGTCACGTGACACGGGCACTTCTATGGTCAAAGTATCAGGATGTTAAAGAATAAATCCTCTATTTAAATGCATTTACTTCTTTATCTATTGCTTACATTCTAGGTAAGAGAACAATTTTCTTTGGTCAAATTTATCACTGAGGCAGTTATTGTCGGGTGTCTGGGGAGATAATGTGAATTAACATCACGCTGATTATTCAAGTTTCAAAAAGACACAACTTGGCAGTCACTTCACAATTCATCTCTTATAAGAAAATGCAATGTTTATACAATTTCTTACATAAGCCTTGTAATGAAAATGATTGCTCTTGAATCTGTTGAAGTGTCATGTTTGTTTTGATCATGACTGGTCTCAACTTAGCCTGTGGCTGGGTTTGAAAGCATCGGTCTTGCCACAGCTTAAAGCCGAGACTGTTTCTCTGAGTTCCCCCACTTAGGTTGGCACAATGTTTAGGAATAACAAGCAGAAGTTGAAAGTGGGTTCTCAGGTTATCTGGGTTCCTGGTGTTTGCCACCTCAGTGTGGGCAACAAACGTGTGCCTCAGCTCAGTGTTTTTTTTGGAGCGTCATCACGGCAATGCTGCATTCTCATCATAAGGGGTTGAAAGGGGGGCGGGGGATAATCAGTGGTGGAGAAGGACAAGGGAGAGAGAGATGGAAGGAAAGAAAAAGGACATGTAAATTTGGCAAGGTTTATATTGATACTCCTCTGCTTGATTTTTTTTTTTCCTGCATGAATTTTGATTACATTCTTTCATCCAAATGCCAGACAGTCTTCATGGCCAACCTCATGTTCTCCAGTCAAGCTGTAAATTGAATAAATGCTTATTCGATTATTGCTTAGTTTAGAGCAATCATCAGCGACATGATTATTATCCCAGAAATAATCCTCTTTTTCTTTACTATTACCGAAGTAAAAAAGGTAATGTCTACAGGTTGTGTTCACTTCTGAACATTCTTAATTTAGGATTCTCGGGTTACATGTGAGAGGAACCTGGTGGGCTACAGTCACTGGGATTGCAAACAGTCAGACAAGATGGAAGTGACTTAGTACAGCACACAGCACCTTCATTAAAAAAAATCACTAATGATAGTTTCTCTGTTTTGAGGCTACAGATTTGTCACGTGACACGGGCACTTCTATGGTCAAAGTATCAGGATGTTAAAGAATAAATCCTCTATTTAAATGCATTTACTTCTTTATCTATTGCTTACATTCTAGGTAAGAGAACAATTTTCTTTGGTCAAATTTATCACTGAGGCAGTTATTGTCGGGTGTCTGGGGAGATAATGTGAATTAACATCACGCTGATTATTCAAGTTTCAAAAAGACACAACTTGGCAGTCACTTCACAATTCATCTCTTATAAGAAAATGCAATGTTTATACAATTTCTTACATAAGCCTTGTAATGAAAATGATTGCTCTTGAATCTGTTGAAGTGTCATGTTTGTTTTGATCATGACTGGTCTCAACTTAGCCTGTGGCTGGGTTTGAAAGCATCGGTCTTGCCACAGCTTAAAGCCGAGACTGTTTCTCTGAGTTCCCCCACTTAGGTTGGCACAATGTTTAGGAATAACAAGCAGAAGTTGAAAGTGGGAACCAAAAGATCCGCCACTTTGGACGCCATGTGAGCCTCATTACTCTTCTTGCAAGGGGGCCAGATCAGGGCAACCTTGTGTGGAACCGCAGAGGCAAGACTTGGCAGGGATCGCTTTTTAGGCCTTCATTCAGTATTTGGAACTTGGAACGATCCCTTTTAGGGAAAGCTTCAGGATCCTTAGACCATTTGGGGTTTCAAAAACACCCCAAGAAAAAGATGAGGGAGAAAGAGAGAACACGTATGCAGACCTCTATTTATGAACACTACCATCTGACCCAGCGGTCCCCAACCTTCGTGGCCCCAGGGGCTGGTTTCATGGAAGAAATTTTTCCACAGACCAGGGAGGGGCATGATTCAAGTGCATTGCATTTATGGTGCACTTCATTTCTAGTATTATTACATCAGCTCCACCTCAGATCATCAGGCATCCGATCCTGGAAGCTGGGACCACTGATCTATTCTTTATAACAGGACATCTCCAAAGCGGCAAGTTGAAACTTAGTGCCAGATGGGGAGTTTGACTGAGTGATAAAAGAGATGACAGTATTTGTACTTGAAGTTCATGAATGAATTCCTACTAGCTACCTTAAAATTTCCAGGATGACTATCACTGTCTTTACCTCAAACCTACACAACACCCATAGTGACATTCAGAAAGAGAGCCGCTGTCCTGTCATCCCTCTACATCTACAACTTCTATTTACTCACATTCCTTTTAAGGAACTGCATTTGCTAGCTTTTTCTTTCTTTCTTTCTTTCTTTTAACAAGGAAGCCTCTGTAAATAATTCTAATTTTCGCTCCCCTGCCTCCCCATCTTTCCTGATAGTTCAAGCTTTAGCACCACAGACTTTCTTGCATTTCTTTGATATTTGTTGCATCTGGGTACAATCTCTTGAATTGTCCTGTATACCAAGAGGGCACAGGGCAGTCTCCCCTTGCCATGAGACTGGACGGCTCCAGCACATTCTATGAAGCACTCAGTATAGACCCTCTGTTCAGGATTTCCTGAACTGACTGCTCCCTTACACCATGGCTAGATGTGACACCCTTAGTTATTTCCAACTGTGTATCTCCACCATGACTTGGGATCATGTTTTATTTGTTTGCATCATCTCCTGATGAGCACAGCACCTGATACCTAGAAAATACTTGCTTAACCCTGGCTGAATGAACAAATACCCGAGTGGCTTCTGGCCTTAGTGTTCTTGCATAAACAATTTTACTGTCTTTATACATAGGCCACATAGCTTACTTACAGGGCAACTCGCAGAAATATGCAATTCAAAATATTGCCTGTGCTATCTTTTTGAAATATTTCATATGTCATTATAATTGAATTGAAAGAAAAGTGAAAACAACTGAGTGTATGTTTAGACACCTCTCTACTTATTTGACCATTAGAATATGTGGAATGAAACCACAGGTCTCATTTCCTTGTCTGTTAAAAATATCCACGTTTTAATTTCCTTCCTTAATCTTTTTACTTTGAGGAATTCTACTTGACTGTGACACTTGGTGTGCCATTTTTCAAACTCACCAGTTACAGGGCCTGCCACTAGTTTGATAAATCCACTGTCACGTAGTTGAGGTTGGTTGCACGTGATGAAAATGGAGGCTATTAGTGCCTCTAAAAGCGCCAGAAAGAAAGCAAGTGTACCTGCATCATCATCCTGTATGTTTATGATTTTCTCAGCTTTACAAGCCAATAATAGGAACAACCAAAATGTCACCTGCAATATCAGCATGTGAGCAATGGGTGCATGATTCCAAGGATTAGCAAGTTATTTGAGCCCTGCTTTTCCAAGGACTTTGAAATATGAGACGAGTGTGTATTTTTCTCTGGCCAAAGTGAGCACGGGAACTGGATTTTTCTAGGCAGGCCTAGATTGAAATGTACCTGTAGCTATCATGGCAACTCTAAGTTTTCTTTAAACATAATGTATGAGAAAATTAGAAGCTAGACCAACTGAAATCAGGTTGGGGTTATCTTTACTCTGAAAGCAAAGTAAATCATAATCATCTATGTCCTTTCATTAACAAGGATATTGTTATGGGGTGACTGATCAGTATTCTACAACCCTGAAAGAATAAAGTTTACAAAGTGAGATTAGTTTGGGTTAGGGAAGGTGGTATGGAACCAGGAGGTCTTTTAAAAAAGAATGTATGCATGAGTATGTTTCACCAGTGGAAAAATTTGAATTTGAATAAAAAGAATAGAGAACTGTCTTCCTCCAAACAACTGTGCACGACCATAAGAGTGATACAGATTCATTTTTTTCCAAGTATGAAAAGAAATGTCAGTTACTGTTCTCTTCTTGTATATATATGACAGCAGTTGGATTTTTATTAAAAACCCTGTCTTTTGTAAATGGCTCTCCAAAATGGTGTAAAATCTTTGGACATGTGTTCTCAGGACCAAGAACTACTACGGTTTTTATTTTCTTTAACTTGTTTTTCTCAATCGTGTCTTCTCTTGGACCTGAATACTCCATCATAGGGAATGAATTGAAAAACAATATCAAAGTATCCTATTTTCCTTCTCTTGTAAAATGAGCCTGAAGTGCTAACTGCGCTCAGCATTTTCCAAGAAGGGGCACATGCAGTATTGAAATGGAGCAGGACTCTGTGGTCCTTGCCCACCAGGTCCTCTGCTTGCCTTTTGTCTGTGGAAAAACTTCAGCCAAACAATCACTTTAATCAAAGAAGTGAGAACAGCAGAAACAAAGGAAAACAGTCAAAGGATACCAGATAACTATAATATGACCATTTAACAAAGCCAAGGACCTTTAGCTCCTTCTCAAGGGCGACAGATCATATTCTGAGCCCTAGCCTGTGCACTGCTGGTTGGATAGGAGAACTCCCACCAGGTGGAGAAGTTAACTGCCTGATGACCTGGGACTGGACTGTAACCGTCACATCAGCGGCCACAGTCCTGAGAACTAGCCTCAAAGAACTGGGAAAGAACCGACCCTGGAAGAGAAGATTAACTGTACTGAATCAAGATGATGCTGGTCAGACCCCAATGACCACTTTCAAGCTGACCGGTCTTGGATGCAGCCCCGATCCTTGTGGATAATCAAGCAAAGTAAATCATAATCATCTATGTCCTTTCATTAACAAGGATATTGTTATGGGGTGACTGATCAGTATTCTACAACCCTGAAAGAATAAAGTTTACAAAGTGAGATTAGTTTGGGTTAGGGAAGGTGGTATGGAACCAGGAGGTCTTTTAAAAAAGAATGTATGCATGAGTATGTTTCACCAGTGGAAAAATTTGAATTTGAATAAAAAGAATAGAGAACTGTCTTCCTCCAAACAACTGTGCACGACCATAAGAGTGATACAGATTCATTTTTTTCCAAGTATGAAAAGAAATGTCAGTTACTGTTCTCTTCTTGTATATATATGACAGCAGTTGGATTTTTATTAAAAACCCTGTCTTTTGTAAATGGCTCTCCAAAATGGTGTAAAATCTTTGGACATGTGTTCTCAGGACCAAGAACTACTACGGTTTTTATTTTCTTTAACTTGTTTTTCTCAATCGTGTCTTCTCTTGGACCTGAATACTCCATCATAGGGAATGAATTGAAAAACAATATCAAAGTATCCTATTTTCCTTCTCTTGTAAAATGAGCCTGAAGTGCTAACTGCGCTCAGCATTTTCCAAGAAGGGGCACATGCAGTATTGAAATGGAGCAGGACTCTGTGGTCCTTGCCCACCAGGTCCTCTGCTTGCCTTTTGTCTGTGGAAAAACTTCAGCCAAACAATCACTTTAATCAAAGAAGTGAGAACAGCAGAAACAAAGGAAAACAGTCAAAGGATACCAGATAACTATAATATGACCATTTAACAAAGCCAAGGACCTTTAGCTCCTTCTCAAGGGCGACAGATCATATTCTGAGCCCTAGCCTGTGCACTGCTGGTTGGATAGGAGAACTCCCACCAGGTGGAGAAGTTAACTGCCTGATGACCTGGGACTGGACTGTAACCGTCACATCAGCGGCCACAGTCCTGAGAACTAGCCTCAAAGAACTGGGAAAGAACCGACCCTGGAAGAGAAGATTAACTGTACTGAATCAAGATGATGCTGGTCAGACCCCCAATGACCACTTTCAAGCTGACCGTCAGAGCTGACTTGGATGCAGCCCCGATCCTTGTGGATAAAACCTCTTGCCCACTGATTATCGGGGGAGGGACAAAGCTGGCCTTTGGACAGGCACCTGCCCTCTTCTGTGAGCCATTTGACGCATCTGAAGTAAAGAAAACTTTCCTTTCCAGCAGCTTTGCCTCTCTACTGGCTTGTGAGCAGCGAGCAACTGGACCCCACTTTCAGAGGCAGTATCAATGGGAGTCATGGAAAAAGGCACAGTAGGCTTCAAAACTTAATAAAACTAAAATACTATCAGGAGAGATAAATAAAGAAAACACATGCCCAGGGCTTCCCTGATGGTCCAGTGGGTAATGACACCGCCTTGCAGTGCAAGGGGTGCCGGTTTGATCCCTGGCCTGGGAAGATCCCACGTGAGCCGGAGCAGCTGGACCGATGTGTGCAACTACCGAGCCGGTGCTCTGGAACGCATGCGCCCAGGGCCGGTGCTCTGCGACAACAGACGCCACTGCGATGGGAGGCCCACAGGAGCCAAAGAACAAAGATGGATGAAAATAGAGAAATGAAAGACCAATAGAAGTGGTCAAAAAAAAGAACATATGCCCATTTCAAATGGGAACATTAATCCTTCCTTAATAAAATGAGTAGTTCTTGTCTTTCATATAAAAATTATCTTGATAATGCCACACAGTAAATACTGTTAATCTTGTCGCAAGTCTGTTTTTCCATGGACTAGATATCTTCCCCATCTTTAAAATATCAGTTCATTTAAAATTATATTAGTTGAAAGGCCATTTCCCCAACATTTTGTGTTTAGTCAAACAAACCTTCATTTAATTGGGTGCACACATATGTCCAAGGAAAGCCATTCCATTGAAAAGTCTGCTGTCTATTCCTGATTTTTTCATGGACACAATGTATCCCTGCCCCCACCCCTATTCCTGTGTGAACTATGTGAGCCTGTCTGTTTAAGCACAGAGAGGGGATGACTGAAATATAGCACCCATCCAAGAAATCAATCCACCCTGCAACATCCAGCCCATCAACAGGGCTTAAAAATTTGTCAACAGCATTATAGAGCCTTGACGATGACTAGCCCCAATGACCACTTTCAAGCTGACCGTCAGAGCTGACTTGGATGCAGCCCCGATCCTTGTGGATAAAACCTCTTGCCCACTGATTATCGGGAGGGACAAAGCTGGCCTTTGGACAGGCACCTGCCCTCTTCTGTGAGCCATTTGACGCATCTGAAGTAAAGAAAACTTTCCTTTCCAGCAGCTTTGCCTCTCTACTGGCTTGTGAGCAGCGAGCAACTGGACCCCACTTTCAGAGGCAGTATCAATGGGAGTCATGGAAAAAGGCACAGTAGGCTTCAAAACTTAATAAAACTAAAATACTATCAGGAGAGATAAATAAAGAAAACACATGCCCAGGGCTTCCCTGATGGTCCAGTGGGTAATGACACCGCCTTGCAGTGCAAGGGGTGCCGGTTTGATCCCTGGCCTGGGAAGATCCCACGTGAGCCGGAGCAGCTGGACCGATGTGTGCAACTACCGAGCCGGTGCTCTGGAACGCATGCGCCCAGGGCCGGTGCTCTGCGACAACAGACGCCACTGCGATGGGAGGCCCACAGGAGCCAAAGAACAAAGATGGATGAAAATAGAGAAATGAAAGACCAATAGAAGTGGTCAAAAAAAAGAACATATGCCCATTTCAAATGGGAACATTAATCCTTCCTTAATAAAATGAGTAGTTCTTGTCTTTCATATAAAAATTATCTTGATAATGCCACACAGTAAATACTGTTAATCTTGTCGCAAGTCTGTTTTTCCATGGACTAGATATCTTCCCCATCTTTAAAATATCAGTTCATTTAAAATTATATTAGTTGAAAGGCCATTTCCCGAACATTTTGTGTTTAGTCAAACAAACCTTCATTTAATTGGGTGCACACATATGTCCAAGGAAAGCCATTCCATTGAAAAGTCTGCTGTCTATTCCTGATTTTTTCATGGACACAATGTATCCCTGCCCCCACCCCTATTCCTGTGTGAACTATGTGAGCCTGTCTGTTTAAGCACAGAGAGGGGATGACTGAAATATAGCACCCATCCAAGAAATCAATCCACCCTGCAACATCCAGCCCATCAACAGGGCTTAAGGAAAGTTTGTCAACAGCATTATAGAGCCTTTGATTTATGGGGTTTACTGAACAGTCTGAGTTGCTGCTCTGGAAAATATTTCCTGAATAAAGTATAACTAATATATATCCACCTCTCTCAGCTGAACCATTCACTCTTGCACAATATTTACGGAGACAAATACTTTTGGAAACAGTGAGAAATCTATGAAAAGAAGTGTGTGGGACTTCACCCAGTTCACTGGCCTGGTGAGTTACTTAACTCACTGATGGTACATAGTATTATACACAGATTATAAAGATGGACTTAGTGGTGATTAATGACAAAGGCGTCACAAATGCTTTTATGATTTCTTCTCTTGCCATTCCCAGCCCTTTCAACATGCTTTCTACTTTAATGAACTATCTTACCCACAGTAAGATACACATAGCTTTAAAATTCTACCTCTGATTCATCAATATAGGGGTATACCCTACTGGAAAGGTGAAGTGAAAGAAGTCAATTACTATCACATTCTGATACGGCTTGGGTTAACATCCACACACACATACACGCACACTCACAAATGAAGAATTGTCTCAACACTAATAGTAACTTAGTTATGTTTAAGGATATTTCACTGGTCTTTACCTCTGAATTTTTACCTAACACCCAGAACCTGATTTCCAATGACTGTAAGTCAATTATCTGAAGACATCTGAGAAGCATAATGATTAGATGGTGTATTCTTACATCTTTATATTTGAATGGAAAAAGCGAGACAGAAAACTGAAGTAACCTGCTATTAGATATTCAGTATAAAAGGGTCTTAAGTAGAGGTCTCATGAATGTTCCCCCTTACCTAATGTGTTTCTCATCAATTTCGAGAATTCTTTTCTCAGAGTACCCTTTAGAGTCATTTTAGAAGATATACAAGACCTTAGGTTCATAGGTATCATTATTCTACGGGTTGTTTTGTTTTGCTTTGTTGTCATGATGATACTATTGAGTTGGCCATAAAGTTTGTTGGGGTTTTTAAACTCAACTGACTTTTATGCCAACCCAATACTTTACCACTTACTTACTCATCGGCCTTGGCTGTACTGTAAATTTCTTGGAGAAAAGTATCATATTAGATCCCCACAGTATCCAGGATGATATCTGTTCCCTTGTTGAGCTGATTGTTTATCTAATGACATATAATCAGTGCATGAGATATGTACTTTTTGTGCATAACCAAATATAGGCTCTTAAACATTCTCAACCAACCTCTTTTGAAGTACTCTATTGCCAAAACCTTGGAATTAAATCTATATAAACTTGACTTTAGGAAATCATTGCTATTATTGTTATTCATGGATCCATTTTGAGACTCTAAAAACAGCTAATGTGAATAGGATGTTAATCCAGCCAACTGAACAATTAAAAGTGTTAATGACAGGATTAGAATATTGTTTCTATTATTGTTATTTCAAGCCAGAAATATTCAGTGCTTGGTTTTCTGTTTCTATAAATGGCATTAAAGGAATCTTTATAGCAGATCCTAAAATGACTGTGTGGATTTCAAAGAATGTTTTCCAATGGAAAGAAAGTGTAAATCTTTTATGTCGTTGAGTGCTAAAACAGCTTATTGATCAATGTCAACAGGTGAGGCCAAGACAAATGGTCCAAATCTGTGCCTTTGTAAGTACATGAAACACAGAGACAATTTTTCCAGTGAATCAAGAAAATTAATATGAGCTTTTGTGTTCAATCCTCAGAGTCCCAGCCCTTAAGCCAGAAAATCTAAGGGGATCTTCTATGGTATATTTCAAAAGTCTAGGTTATATATTTTGCCTGGAATGACTTACAGAGAACTACCATGGACATTTTTAGAAAATAGCTGTGGTTACTTGGGCCAGTGTCAAGGTAACACTTTCCAAAATACAACGACCAGGAAGATTTGCACGTCTCAAAGATATTTGAAGTTGATGCGGTCTGTGGTTACTTCAAGATCAGCTGCTTTTACTGGATTAAGTAAGAACTGGGGTGAGAGCTGGGCACATGGATTGTGGATGCTGAGAAAGTACTAGCCTCTTTCCCAAGGTATTCAATATAGCATTTCATGATTTCTGACCTCTCCCCAACCCAGTCCTTCTTCCCCAGAAATGTATTTGCTTTAAAACCGTCACCTACAATTGCACATTTCTCTCTGGATGTTGACTGACTGACACAGGGAACAGGGACATTATTACTGTCTGTTATCTAATGGAGCACATATACCATCAGTATAGATTGTGTCATGTCTTTATTATGAGCTCAATAAATGTGAGTCATTATTATCCACATTGTTTATGCCTCCCATTGCTCTGTTAGCTACTGAATCAGCCTTACAGACATAAGGTTCATTGTCCAATAAAACCTCTACTTTGAACTTCTAGTTTTATTTTTTATTCATTCTTGGGGGGCTTGTTTGTTGGTTGGTGTGAAAAGAGGATTTTGTCTTCTTGAACTACCCTCCATTCACTATTTTTCTAAAATCTGTTTCTTTCATTCCTTGAACACAAAGAGCAGCATTTCTGATTTATTTTTCCTACCTGGGAAATACAGACTAAGCACTCCAAATGTTTAAAATCGCTTACCCTCTTGATCTTACAGAGTATAACATCAGCCATATAGTATTGATTCAGCACATCTTCTACAGGAATAGGCTTTGTGTATGTTTTCTCATGGATTTCTCCAGAACACTAAGCATAAGTCTGACTACATTACATGGTCTCTTAAGAGCTTTTATGAGCATGGAAGTATTGGGTGGACCACAGAAAGAGACCTTGAAAAATGATCTGAGAGAGCTCCCTACCATGAAGTCCTGATAAATAACAGACTCGCAAAATCCTGGATAAAATGTTCCTGAGCAGAAAACTTACTGTATATGAAATCGAGGTGACCACATTTTGAAAACAGATATTTTTTTAAGATAAAGGAAAAAAAATTTTCAGTTCTATTAAAAATCAGAGTAAAAACATTCAAGACATTCTCCTCTTTGATTTCCCTGTATGCCTTCAAAATTCTTTTCTTCTTTCCTTTTTCAGAATTTATTACCCATTCTCTGCAGTAAATGGAACCATCAAGAGATTTTTTTCCTCTCTATAACAGACAGAATGGCTTGCATTTAGAACAAATGTCAAGGCCAATCCTACAATTAGAAAAATGAACAAAACACAAGTCAGTCTATGATTAGGACAGTAAGTCTTCTGCTGTCCATCAGAAACCACTTCCAGCCGATAGAAACAAGAAGCTGAAGAACAGTGGCTTAAATAAACTGCGAGGCTGCTTTCCTATCATAAGGCAAGAACACAGTGCCACGAAAAATGCAGCCTTTGTCCAGCTTCCGCTGCACTATCTCTTGCCCTTTTCAATTGGTTTTCTTACCCCACAAAGAGATAAGCAAAGGAAGAAAGGAGAAAGAATGCTTCAGCTAAGCCATCCCCTTACCACGCACCCCAGAGGCCCTAATTCCAGGGAATTTTACTTTTATTTCATTAACTAAAGCTTCATCATACAGGTACCTGCACTTGCAAGTGAAGTTGGGAAATGTAGTTTTTAAAGTACACCAGTATCACACCTCCAACAGAATGAGAAAATATTCATAAAAACAACCGAGGAAGATGGGAGAAAAAAAAAATCTCTTACATATTATCTTTCTTCCATAGTTATATTAAGAATATCCTTTCATTTTCCTAGAAACTGCCCTTTTATTGAGCATGAAACCAATTGAGAAATCAACTTTTCCAACCCACTTACCTCCATGTAGTCCTCTTGCAGACTGATCTGCTGCTGGATGCTAGTCTTCATAAGTCTTCAAACATTCTTTTTTAAAAAATGTATACTCTAAGGCGCTTCTCATTTCACTTTTAATTCACAGAATAAAAGACACATGCCCTATAAGACCATTCCATAATATATAAGACCATTCCATAACAGATAGGATCATATATAAGATAATTCCTTACTATATAGGACCATATATAAGACCATTCCATAATATATGACCATATAAGACCATTCCATACTATATAAGACCATATATAAGACCATTTCATAATATATAAGACCATATGTAAGACCATTCTATAATATATGACCATAGAAGACCATTCCATATTATATAAGACATATAAGACCATTCTGTAATATATAAGACCATATGTAAGACCATTCTATAATATATAGGACCATATATAAGACCATTCCATAATATATAGGACCATATATAAGACCATTCCATAACAGATAGGATCATATATAAGATAATTCCTTACTATATAGGACCATATATAAGACCATTCCATAATATATGACCATATAAGACCATTCCATACTATATAAGACCATATATAAGACCATTTCAATTCTTACTATATAGGACCATATTAAGACCATTCCATAATATATGACCATATAAGACCATTCCATATTATATAAGACATATAAGACCATTTTAATATATAAGACCATATGTAAGACCATTCTATAATATATAGGACCATATATAAGACCATTCCATAATATATAGGACCATATATAAGACCATTCCATAACAGATAGGATCATATATAAGATCATTCCTTACTATATAGAACCATATATAAGACCATTCCATAATATATGACCATATAAGACCATTCCATACTATATAAGACCATATATAAGACCATTTCATAATATATAAGACCATATGTAAGACCGTTCCATACTACATGAGACCATATATAAGACCATTCCATAATATATAGGACCATATATAAGATCATTCCATAATATTAAGACCATATATAAGATCAATCCACTATATTAAGACCATATATAAGACCATTCCATAATATTTAAGACCATTCCATAATATATAAGACCATATGTAAGACCATTCCGTAATATATAAGACCATATGTAAGACCATTCTGTAATATATAAGACCATATGTAAGACCATTCTGTAATATATAAGACCATATGTAAGACCATTCTGTAATATATAAGACCATATGTAAGACCATTCCATAATATATAGGACCATATATAAGATCATTCTGTAATATTAATACCATATATAAGACCATTCCATAATATATAAGACCATTCCATACTATATAGCTCTTTTTTTTTTTTACCATCTCTTTCTATCTGCTACTGGTTATTCATTAAAATGTCAACTCTATGTGAACATAATTTTAAACTAATAAATACATGTAGGAGTTATAAAAATTAATACACAGAAAGCTCAATTAAAACAGAGTTGAGATGCTAGCAGAGGGGAATGCCCATGCCCAAGACAGAGAAGAAAGATTCCTTTTCTCACCTCGCAAGAGCTCAACCAATGAGAAACTGTCACAATAAATCAGTCAATGTAAAGCCACAACTTCGAACTCCTAGTTCCTCCAATAAACTCTGTTTACTCTAACTCTCCTAACTTCTCTCCTCTCTTTAGAAGTGTTCTCCTCTCCTAGGTCACAACAAACCAATGTACCAGACCCCAAATTACAATTCCTTCTCGATATAGAAGAAACCCCTGTTTTGGTTAGAGACACAACAGGCCATCTATTTGTCAAAGGTCAACAGAACAAATTAAAAAACAGATCTTTTTAAACAACACAGAGATTCTACTAGCCTTTCATGAACCTGTTTTGCCCACTTAACACAAAGATCCACATTTATACACAATTTATACACATTGAGTACCATGTGCTCAACACTTGAAAATCACAAAAACCATCTAGTCAAACTCCTCAACCCAAAGTACATATCATTTAGAACAGTGATTCCCAACCTTTTGACACCAGGAACCAGTTTTGTGGAAAAGCACCAAATAGCATCCTTTAAATAGCATTCTGTACCTTGTTGCCTCCAAGTAGACTCAAACAATAGCAGTACATGAAGTAGTAAACATTCAAAGGTTCTTACCTGAATGTTCAAGACTTTTCTTCATTAAAGAGGATCCAATTTTTCCGTGGACAGTGAGGGGTGGTGGAAGGTTTCAGAACAGTTCAAGTGCATTATAATATATAAGACCATATGTAAGACCATTCTGTAATATATAAGACCATATGTAAGACCATTCTGTAATATATAAGACCATATGTAAGACCATTCCATAATATATAGGACCATATATAAGATCATTCTGTAATATTAATACCATATATAAGACCATTCCATAATATATAAGACCATTCCATACTATATAGCTCTTTTTTTTTTTTACCATCTCTTTCTATCTGCTACTGGTTATTCATTAAAATGTCAACTCTATGTGAACATAATTTTAAACTAATAAATACATGTAGGAGTTATAAAAATTAATACACAGAAAGCTCAATTAAAACAGAGTTGAGATGCTAGCAGAGGGGAATGCCCATGCCCAAGACAGAGAAGAAAGATTCCTTTTCTCACCTCGCAAGAGCTCAACCAATGAGAAACTGTCACAATAAATCAGTCAATGTAAAGCCACAACTTCGAACTCCTAGTTCCTCCAATAAACTCTGTTTACTCTAACTCTCCTAACTTCTCTCCTCTCTTTAGAAGTGTTCTCTCTCCTAGGTCACAACAAACCAATGTACCAGACCCCAAATTACAATTCCTTCTCGATATAGAAGAAACCCCTGTTTTGGTTAGAGACACAACAGGCCATCTATTTGTCAAAGGTCAACAGAACAAATTAAAAAACAGATCTTTTTAAACAACACAGAGATTCTACTAGCCTTTCATGAACCTGTTTTGCCCACTTAACACAAAGATCCACATTTATACACAATTTATACACATTGAGTACCATGTGCTCAACACTTGAAAATCACAAAAACCATCTAGTCAAACTCCTCAACCCAAAGTACATATCATTTAGAACAGTGATTCCCAACCTTTTGACACCAGGAACCAGTTTTGTGGAAAAGCACCAAATAGCATCCTTTAAATAGCATTCTGTACCTTGTTGCCTCCAAGTAGACTCAAACAATAGCAGTACATGAAGTAGTAAACATTCAAAGGTTCTTACCTGAATGTTCAAGACTTTTCTTCATTAAAGAGGATCCAATTTTTCCGTGGACAGTGAGGGGTGGTGGAAGGTTTCAGAACAGTTCAAGTGCATCATATTTATTATACACTTTCTTCTTACTATTATTTACATTAGTTCCTCCTCGTCCCCAGATCATCAGGTGTTAGATCCCAGAATCTGGGAATCCCCGATACAGAGAATCCAACCTCCTTTTTAAACATTTCCACATTTGATTTTCTTGCTACTTGAAAAGGCAGAGTTGCTTCATAATCAGACATTCTTCCTCCATTATAAGCAATTATTGCTCTAAAACTTTTAACCACTGACCTTGCCTCTATTTTTATACTGGGCATTTCAATGAACTAAATCTACATGTTTCCATGATATGAGATCTCATACAGAATTACCTTCTCTGAATAAGGAATACAGGCTAAATATCCATATTGTATATATATATATATATATATATATATGTATATATATATATGCTCGTGTTTTAGAACTGTATATCCTTCACAGTTTTAAAGCATTGTTATTTCATTTTTAAATAGCCACAGCTGCTCCTGTGGCACGTGCTTCAACCTTCCACCTCTTCTCAAACCTTAGCCTCACACTGCCTGTCACCACCTTCATTTCCTATCCCATTGATTTTCCACTTAGTATCAATACTTGCTCTTTTATTGTGGTAAACTACACATGATGTAAGATTTATCATCTTAAGCATACTGTTCGGCCGCAGTAAACAGAGTCACACTGTTGCACAACCACTGCCACCATCCAGTTCCAGATCTTTCTCTCCTTCCCCAAGTGAAACGCTGTGCTCATGAAACAATACTGCCTTCCCCTTAGTCCACAGCAACAACCATGCTGCTTTCTGTCTCTATAAATTTGACTATTTTAGGAACCTCATATAAGAGGAATCATATATTTGACCTTGCAATGCACAGAGTTTTAACTTGTACTTTCTAACCCCAGAAATTCCAGAAGTCTTTGTTCTTGTGTCAAAGACTGTTGAACAGCATTTGCAACATCTTATGCCCCAGAAATACAGTGAAAAGTGAGAAAATCTACATGAGTGTATTTTGCCTTAATAAACTTTCTTCATCTCTACTCTGTCCATATTTCAGCCCTACCTGCTTCATGACATTTATTATGCCTACATTTTCCCCTTTATCTGAACTCTTCAACTTAGGATGTCTACTTAACAATGAAAAATACATCTCAAGAAAAAAAAGAAATCAAACTCTTTGGCTTTCCTCTACCATGATATCTCATCTGTATCAATGATGTAACACAAACCATAAACTTGAAGATAAGTGTGTCTCAGTATTAGCTATGTATTTAGGAGAAAATCTTATTTTTTCCATAGATATTCAGCATTACTAAGCAAAAAAAAAAAAAAAAAAAGGCCTTTCAGAATCTCTGGATTATGTTTTTCTGTGACCCACTGCCCTGACCCATTCCCTATGGAACCCACACTTCTGCACTGAACCAGAGTCACTGAAGTCAGCTTCTTAGACTGAATCCTAGAACAGATGGCCCAGGCAAGTATGAAGTTCAGCTGCCTATTCCGTAACAAATGTGCTGCTTTAAATGATTAGGAAAATCGCTGCAGCCAGGAAATATTTATTGTTTTGGAAAGAGGGTGGGTCGGGATGGGATTTCACTTTCACTCTTTGCTAGAGGAAAATATTCATCCAACAGATTTTATATGACATATCAGAACCACGGTCTCCACTTGCCAACTGTCAAGACATCCGACGGCTAAGACAACTGGGAAAGGTAGCAAGAAATTCAATGGAGTCCCAGCCAAGCAAATGCCAATTATAGTTTAAGTGTGCTGGGATGGCTGGCCAGAGGCCAGCAGCATGGGGGATGAGTAAGGGTTGTTTCAGGGGCACACAGCAAAGGGCCTGTGAAATTCCAAAGAGACATGACTGGCGTGGTCAACTACTCATTGCTGCTTTCTGTCTCTATAAATTTGACTATTTTAGGAACCTCATATAAGAGGAATCATATATTTGACCTTGCAATGCACAGAGTTTTAACTTGTACTTTCTAACCCCAGAAATTCCAGAAGTCTTTGTTCTTGTGTCAAAGACTGTTGAACAGCATTTGCAACATCTTATGCCCCAGAAATACAGTGAAAAGTGAGAAAATCTACATGAGTGTATTTTGCCTTAATAAACTTTCTTCATCTCTACTCTGTCCATATTTCAGCCCTACCTGCTTCATGACATTTATTATGCCTACATTTTCCCCTTTATCTGAACTCTTCAACTTAGGATGTCTACTTAACAATGAAAAATACATCTCAAGAAAAAAAAGAAATCAAACTCTTTGGCTTTCCTCTACCATGATATCTCATCTGTATCAATGATGTAACACAAACCATAAACTTGAAGATAAGTGTGTCTCAGTATTAGCTATGTATTTAGGAGAAAATCTTTTTTTTTCAATACATATCAAGCATTACTAAGAAAAAAAAAAAAAAAAAAAAGGCCTTTCAGAATCTCTGGATTATGTTTTTCTGTGACCCACTGCCCTGACCCATTCCCTATGGAACCCACACTTCTGCACTGAACCAGAGTCACTGAAGTCAGCTTCTTAGACTGAATCCTAGAACAGATGGCCCAGGCAAGTATGAAGTTCAGCTGCCTATTCCGTAACAAATGTGCTGCTTTAAATGATTAGGAAAATCGCTGCAGCCAGGAAATATTTATTGTTTTGGAAAGAGGGTGGGTCGGGATGGGATTTCACTTTCACTCTTTGCTAGAGGAAAATATTCATCCAACAGATTTTATATGACATATCAGAACCACGGTCTCCACTTGCCAACTGTCAAGACATCCGACGGCTAAGACAACTGGGAAAGGTAGCAAGAAATTCAATGGAGTCCCAGCCAAGCAAATGCCAATTATAGTTTAAGTGTGCTGGGATGGCTGGCCAGAGGCCAGCAGCATGGGGGATGAGTAAGGGTTGTTTCAGGGGCACACAGCAAAGGCTAGGGCCTGTGAAATTCCAAAGAGACATGACTGGCGTGGTGACGCAGGAGGAGGGGGGCCAGAATGGCTGAGGCGACTTCCACTTTGTGCCAACCAAGCTGCTCTTTGATTTGTGGTTCAAAGCCTTTCTGGATGACAGGGATCATGGGACATGGAGAATGATTTATTCAGTTTTAACATGATTTTAATTAGGACAGTCACCATCAGCTGGCTTCGTTTTATCAATGGGCAATCCAAACCACACTTGCAGAAGGCAAGGAAAAAATAAGAGTTTTCTCCAGTGTGACCAATTTTCTGGATCAGAGTAAAATAAAGTTACTGCTTCCTTTAAATAACATATTGTATCTGGTTGTCTCCAAATAGACTCAAGCAATCACGATATACGAAGTAGTAAACACCAAAGATTCCTACCTGAACGTTCAAGACTTTTCTTTATGAAAGAGGACATAAGGTATTTGGTTCCAGAAGGGAGGAAAAATAATTTTTCCTCTACCCTCCTTGGTTCTTCACTGAGATCCACCTGTAATAAAAGATAAACAAGAAAAAAAAAAAAAACAACAAAGAAGTGATTAATAATATGCATACCCAGGAAAATTGAGTAGCTCTCAGAAATGACCCAAGCCATCATCTTAAATACCATCTCCAGCTGGAGATAGAGGAAGGGCTGGGAAGAGTCAGCTTTTAAGTAACACTAAGTTACTGAGGCCATAAAATTAAAAGATGCTTGCTACTTAAAAGGAAAGTTATGACCAATTTAGACAGTATATTAAAAAGCAGAAACATCACTTTTCCAACAAACGTCCACATAGTCAAAGCTATGGTTTTTCCAGTAGTCATGTGTGACTATGAAAGGTGGATCATAAAGAAGCTTGAGCACTGAACAATTGATACTTTCAAATTTTGGTGCTGGAGAAGACTCCTGAGAGTCCCTTAGACAGCACAGAGATCAAACCAGTCATTCCTAAAGGAAATCAACCCCGAATATTCATTGGAAGGACTGATGCTGAAGCTGAAGCTCCACTATTTTGACCACCTGATGCGAAGAGCTGAGTCGCTGGAAAAGACCCTGATGCTGGGAAAGATTGAAGGCAAAAGGAGAAGTGAGCAGCAGATGATGAGATGATTAGATAGCATCACTGACTCAATGGACATGAATTTTTGCAAACTCCAGCAGACACTGGAGGACAGGGAAGCCTGGTATACCGCAGTCCATGGGCTCTCAAACAGTCAAATGAAACTCGGCGACTGAACAACAAAAACAACAAATAAGGACCTGGTCTCATTCAGGGCACTGTGCCCTGTGAGGCTGGGATCACTGCATCTACTTTACAGAAGCCAGTGAAGTACAGATAGGGTAGTCACTGACCTTGCAAAAAATTGGAAACGATTTACCAACTTAACAACAATTCATCTAGATGTTTTCCATCACGTGATCCTATTTCACTGAAGAATAAAATCCACTTATTTGTGAGGAGACAGTAGTGATGTGGCCATGACAGGTAGAGAATGTTGCTTTTAGAATTATGAAGTTCTCCCCAATATGAATTTCCCTTTCAGAAATCGCTGCATTTCTAAAATTTGAATGTATAATAACTTTTCATAGATTAAGATGTGTGATGCTTCACAAGAAAGCAGATAAAGGCAAACAATGATGACAATGTACTTGAGAGAATTCTGCTCGCTCAAGGTATTTGTGTACAAAGGGAATAAGGCTGCGTCCTCTCTAGTCGTCTTCAATACTGTCAGAATGATGTGGATGTAAAGCCATAGGTCAGAGATGCAGGTCGTGGGGCTCTCCACTGTTTTGAACAAGGTATGCTCAACTTGGCCACTCATCACAACCATCAGGGGTGATTTAAATTGTACTGACACCTGGTACCCGCCTCCAGAGAGTCTGACTGAGTCGTAGGTGTGTCATGGTCGGGGTGCTTTTTGAAAGCGCTCCCTGTATTCTAAGGTGCAATCACGGCCAAGAATGGCTGCTCTGGATCGATCCAGTAATTCTTAAACTTGACTGATCAAAAGGATCTCCAAGATGCTTGTTAAAAAAAAATGTGTATTGTCATATACATGGAATTTAGCCAGATCGTACTGATAAATACACATGCAAAGCATCGGTGGAAAAACGGTCATAGAGAACAGACTTATGGACATTGGGGAGAGGGAAGAATGGGAGAGAGATAATGGAAAGGGTAACGTGGAGCCCTATACTAGCATATGTAAAAGAGATAACTATTGTCAATGCGCTGTGGGTTAAGGGATCTTACACGGGGGCTATGCAATGGCCTGGAAGGGGTGGGATGTGGCGGGGATGGGATATACATATGACTTATCTGGGATTATACATATATGTAAACAACAAAACTCTGTAAAAGCAAATAAGCAAAATTTTTAAAATGGCAAAAAAAAAAAAAGTGTATCGCAAATGGATAACCAGCAAGGACCTACTGATAGCATAGGGAACTCTGCTCAATGTTATGTGGCAGCTTGGAGGGGAGGCGAGTTTGGGAGAGAATGAATACATGTATTACAGCTGTGTCCTTTTGCTGTTCACCTAAAACTATCACGACATTGATTGTTAATACACAAAATACAAAATAAAGTCTTTAAAAAAGTGTGCCTAATCAGCTACCTAGGCAATTTGCATTCAAATGGTCCGTGGGCCATGTTTTGGAAAAAAAGAGAAAAACCTGTCTTGACGTGGCTTGTTTGTCTAAGCCCTGGGGCTGTCACCTAGTGACATGGACTTCAGCTATGTGAGAGTTCACTCCGAGTGCATAATTCTTAATTTTGGCACTTCCCAATATTCATGGAAACAAAATCTTTCACAGAAGTTTCTATACAATAGTGTTGCCACATGCAATGCCTAGGGCAATTCCAAATTCCCTAAGTCAGACAAATCTCAAGCCAAGGGGGAAAAAGTCTAAACAATGCTGTAGATTACACTCAGAAATGCACTAAACCTCAAAAATTTAAGAATCACTTTGTCTGAATGCTTTGTTTTCACACACATTTTATTTTAAATTTTTTCTTTGCCAGCAAAAATGCTTTGTTACACACTCTGAAAGTCGATCGCAGTGGAAATACGTTTCTATAGAGAACAGACTTAATGACTGATCAAAAGGATCTCCAAGATGCTTGTTAAAAAAATGTGTATTGTCATATACATGGAATTTAGCCAGATCGTATGATAAATACACATGCAAAGCATCGGTGGAAAAACGGTCATAGAGAACAGACTTATGGACATTGGGGAGAGGGAAGAATGGGAGAGAGATAATGGAAAGGGTAACGTGGAGCCCTATACTAGCATATGTAAAAGAGATAACTATTGTCAATGCGCTGTGGGTTAAGGGATCTTACACGGGGGCTATGCAATGGCCTGGAAGGGGTGGGATGTGGCGGGGATGGGATATACATATGACTTATCTGGGATTATACATATATGTAAACAACAAAACTCTGTAAAAGCAAATAAGCAAAATTTTTAAAATGGCAAAAAAAAAAAAAGTGTATCGCAAATGGATAACCAGCAAGGACCTACTGATAGCATAGGGAACTCTGCTCAATGTTATGTGGCAGCTTGGAGGGGAGGCGAGTTTGGGAGAGAATGAATACATGTATTACAGCTGTGTCCTTTTGCTGTTCACCTAAAACTATCACGACATTGATTGTTAATACACAAAATACAAAATAAAGTCTTTAAAAAAGTGTGCCTAATCAGCTACCTAGGCAATTTGCATTCAAATGGTCCGTGGGCCATGTTTTGGAAAAAAAGAGAAAAACCTGTCTTGACGTGGCTTGTTTGTCTAAGCCCTGGGGCTGTCACCTAGTGACATGGACTTCAGCTATGTGAGAGTTCACTCCGAGTGCATAATTCTTAATTTTGGCACTTCCCAATATTCATGGAAACAAAATCTTTCACAGAAGTTTCTATACAATAGTGTTGCCACATGCAATGCCTAGGGCAATTCCAAATTCCCCTAAGTCAGACAAATCTCAAGCCAAGGGGGAAAAAGTCTAAACAATGCTGTAGATTACACTCAGAAATGCACTAAACCTCAAAAAATTTAAGAATCACTTTGTCTGAATGCTTTGTTTTCACACACATTTTATTTTAAATATTCTTCATATCTTTGACCCAGCAAAAGATATTGATCCTAGAGAGATGAAAACATGTATCACCATAAAGACTTGCACAAGAATATTTTCACAGCAGTTGCATTCATAAGAACCGAACATTAGAAATAACCACAAGGTCCATCAGCAGGTAAATAGGCAAACAAATTGTGATATATATGAACACAGTGGAAGACTGCTAAGCCAAAAAAATTAAAAGAAAATGTACGTGCAACTGACAGGCAAAAGACCATGGAAGAATTTCAAAAACATTATCTTCATGATGGAATTATCAAAAAAAAAGAACATATATATATGTCCCTTTATGTAATATTATGGAATAGAATAGATAGATCAGAGCAATGGTCTTCAGTGAAAGATTAGCCAAAATACAACAAAAGGAAATTGTTCTGAGAAAACAGGAAAATTCTACATCTTGAGCAGGGTGCTGGTAACACACATACACAGAGTTGTCATGGAAAAGCACTTAAAGAGCTACAAAGCAATATGTTGCCCTTAAAAGCATACATTCACTTTCCAAAGACACGTCCATTGATTTTCCAAATACTCTATTTTAGCTAAAAGACATGCATATAAGACCAGGTTAAAACTCAAGTGTTTCTGGGGTCCATCTTTTTAACGTAGGAAGTATGATAGCTAAATTATTACATTTAAAAAACTCTTCAAAGGGGTTTTACAGTTCAGATGGGACATCAGAGTATTAGCTTAGAGTAGGAATCAACTGGGCTTCCCTGGTGGCTCAGTGGTAAAGAATCTGCCTGCAGTGTAGGAGCTGAAGCAGATGTGGGTTCAATCCCTGGGTTGGGAAGATACACTGAAGGAAGGCATGAGAACCCAGTCTAGTATTCCTGCCTGAAAAATCCCATGGACAGAGGATCCTGGTGGGCTACAGTCCACGGGGCTGCAAAGAGTCAGACACGACTGAAGTGACTTAGCACACACACATGAATCAACTCGTCCAATCCTCTTCTTTTAGAGATGGGGAAACTCAAAACCACAGTGATCTTCCAAACAGTGTCTTAAGAAATAACTGAGGTTGCTCTCTGTATCCAGTTCTCATGACAGTGTATCTACTACTCCTTCTAATGAAGAGATCTCATCTGGTTTACATTAATGATTAGGAGTATCTAGCTATACATACTAGATAAGTATACATATGCCTTATCAAGTCATGAGTATTCATGATTATCTTCAATGAGATTTAAAAATATCTCATAAAAAGGGGATCCTGCAGAGGTGCTGTGTGACAGCCTGGAGGGGTGAGATGAGGGGGGATATACATATGACTAATCTGGGATCATACATATCTGTAAACAACAAAACTCTGAAAAGGGGCTTCCCTTGTGGCTCGATGGATAAGAACCCGTCTGCCGGTGCAGGAGACACAGGTTCAATCCCTGATCTGGGAAGATCCCACATGCCACAGAGCAGCTAAACCCACACATCAACAAAGACCCAGAACAGCCAAAAATAAATAAATGAAAGTTTTTTTTTTTTTTAAAAAAAAAAAAAACTCTGTAAAAGTTAAAAGTAAAATAAAAATTAAAAAAACAAAATAAAAATATCTCATCATTTTTCTCCATTCTACAATCAGTGGCTAGTTCACAAATTTAAACTCCCTATTTTTAAAAGCTAAAAGACATATAAGACCAGGTTAAAACTCAAGTGTTTCTGGGGTCCATCTTTTTAACGTAGGAAGTATGATAGCTAAATTATTACATTTAAAAAACTCTTCAAAGGGGTTTTACAGTTCAGATGGGACATCAGAGTATTAGCTTAGAGTAGGAATCAACTGGGCTTCCCTGGTGGCTCAGTGGTAAAGAATCTGCCTGCAGTGTAGGAGCTGAAGCAGATGTGGGTTCAATCCCTGGGTTGGGAAGATACACTGAAGGAAGGCATGAGAACCCAGTCTAGTATTCCTGCCTGAAAAATCCCATGGACAGAGGATCCTGGTGGGCTACAGTCCACGGGGCTGCAAAGAGTCAGACACGACTGAAGTGACTTAGCACACACACATGAATCAACTCGTCCAATCCTCTTCTTTTAGAGATGGGGAAACTCAAAACCACAGTGATCTTCCAAACAGTGTCTTAAGAAATAACTGAGGTTGCTCTCTGTATCCAGTTCTCATGACAGTGTATCTACTACTCCTTCTAATGAAGAGATCTCATCTGGTTTACATTAATGATTAGGAGTATCTAGCTATACATACTAGATAAGTATACATATGCCTTATCAAGTCATGAGTATTCATGATTATCTTCAATGAGATTTAAAAATATCTCATAAAAAGGGGATCCTGCAGAGGTGCTGTGTGACAGCCTGGAGGGGTGAGATGAGGGGGGATATACATATGACTAATCTGGGATCATACATATCTGTAAACAACAAAACTCTGAAAAGGGGCTTCCCTTGTGGCTCGATGGATAAGAACCCGTCTGCCGGTGCAGGAGACACAGGTTCAATCCCTGATCTGGGAAGATCCCACATGCCACAGAGCAGCTAAACCCACACATCAACAAAGACCCAGAACAGCCAAAAATAAATAAATGAAAGTTTTTTTTTTTTTTTAAAAAAAAAAAAAACTCTGTAAAAGTTAAAAGTAAAATAAAAATTAAAAAAACAAAATAAAAATATCTCATCATTTTTCTCCATTCTACAATCAGTGGCTAGTTCACAAATTTAAACTCACATTGCAACTTTGATAAAAAGAGAAAAACTTGAAAAAAAGAGAGAAAAACTATTGTATGTATCACTAATCTTGCCGTCTTCCTCCCATTTCACAATAAACAGGAAAAATAAAGAATTATAAATCAATATATTTGGATGACTCAAAGGAAATCTTAGTGGTTCTTAGTTTTTCATTTTAAAAAAAAAATGCTTGATTTCTCACAAGACCTCATAAGGACAAAAAAGGAGAGGATATAATAAGAATTTATTTTAAATATCTTTAAAAGAGTGTTATAAATTTTATATATACACATATTTCATGTCAGAAGATATGCCATTCTTTTCACGTATATTCTATATCTTAATTTCCTCACACAAATACATGTCCTAAGTGAACTAAAATTTAAAATGTTATAAATAGCATGACAAAAAAGAAACAAAAATTAGATTCACAATTTCAGAACATCTTATCCATGATACAAACTAATTGAACTAGTTCCACAACAAGTGTATACCCCAAATCTGTTGTTTTCGAGGCATAAAGCTTCATAGTGCAAGTAAACTAGGTCCTGGTCCTCAGTCTGGGTTCCGGTGGAAGCTACAGCATAAGCTGACAAGCATTAACAGAGCCGTGCGGTACCTTTGAGTTGAAGGAAATCTTTGGTGCCTTGAGAGCAACTAGGAAAAGCCCCTAACCCCTGTAGGGAGAGGTCTGACATCCAAGGCGGAGACCCAGGGGAGAACTGAGTGAAAAATAAGGAACCCATGGACATCCTAGTAGCTCAGATGGTAAAGAATCTGCCTGCAATCTGTGACACCCAGGTTCGATCCCTGGTTGGGGAAGATCCCCTGGAGAAGGAAATGGCCACCCACTCCAGTAGTCTTGCCTCAGAAATCCATGGACAGAGGAGCCTGGCGGGCGAGAGTCCATGGGGCACAGAGCCAGACATGACCGAGAGACTTACACACACATGGGTGTCCTGAGGAATCCAAATCAGCTGGGTGTGCAAGAATATAGGGGAGGCAGAAAAGGGAGGGAGGGAGGTGTTCAGAGCGGGGAAGAGAAAAGGTCAGAGGAGTCAGAAGGGTCCAGGAGACAAGGCAGCCCTGGTGTTCGGGAGTTTGGGGATGTCATTCAGTTGGAAATGGGAAGCCTGGGCCTTGAGGAGGGAAGGCTCAGGTATTGAGTTTTGTGAATTCTCACAAAATGTGAGAATGTGAAAGAGCACTCTACACTCTACATGTCATCCTTAGAATATCTCAAGATCAAGAAATTCCACTAGCATCAAAGAACATTCCTGCATGACCCCTAATTGTCATTTCCTTCCCTACTTCATAGCAAAGAGCAGTTTTGTAAGAGTTTTACATTATATAAGGGATGTACAAAGTGTGTACACGCGGGCTTCCCCTGGTGGTCCAGTGGGTAAGGACACCGCCTTGCAGTGCAAGGGGTGCCCCCCGGTTCGATCCCTGGTCTGGGAAGATCCCACGTGCCGTGGAGCGGCTGGACTGATGTGTCCAATTACTGAGCTGGAGCTCTGGAGCGCATGCACCCAGAGCCGGTGCTCTGCGACAACAGAGGCCACCACAATGGGAGGCCCACACAAGCCAAAGAACAAAGATGGATGAAAATAGAGAAATGGAAGACCAATAGAAGTGGCCCACCCGCACCCCTCCCTCCCCACTCCCCCAAAAAAGATAAATAAATATAATTAAAAAAAAAAAAGTGTGTACACGCTCGGGCTTGACTTCTTTCACTCAAATCATGTTTGGAGATTCACCTATACTATTGCATGTGTCTTTTTTTTTTTCTTTTTAAACCTTTGTTTTGCTTTTAACTTTTACAGAGTTTTGTTGTTTACAGATATGTATGTTCCTAGATTAGTCATATGTATATCTCCCACTTCCCACCCCTCCCAACCATCACACAGCACCTCTGAAGGATCCCCTTTTCTCACAGAGCAATGACTATAGTTCCATTTATTCCAGGGCTTGTTTAGACCACAATTAATTATTCTATTCTACTGTTGATGAATATTTAGGCAGGTTTTATTCATAGTTGATTTTAAATTCTACTCACTTAGGTTCTTTTAATTAAAAAAAATCAACCTTGAATTTCATAATGTGTACAAATTCAAAGTTGCCTAAATGCATCATGTTAGATTTGGAACTAGTCAAGTGTATAGTCCTATTTAATCTGAATGAGATAGCATAATATTTCTGGTTTCAATTGAGCCATAACATTTAATTAAAATTAATAAATTAAACATTATTGGCTCTTCATATGTAATAAAAGTGATATTGAAGTACAAGCTTGGTACCTAGTAAAACAATCATTGTTAATATTACCATATCAAATAGCACTCGTAGTCCTAGCATCAAAGAACATTCCTGCATGACCCCTAATTGTCATTTCCTTCCCTACTTCATAGCAAAGAGCAGTTTTGTAAGAGTTTTACATTATATAAGGGATGTACAAAGTGTGTACACGCGGGCTTCCCCTGGTGGTCCAGTGGGTAAGGACACTGCCTTGCAGTGCAAGGGGCGCTGGTTCGATCCCTGGCCTGGGAAGATCCCACGTGCCGTGGAGCGGCTGGACTGATGTGTCCAATTACTGAGCTGGAGCTCTGGAGCGCATGCACCCAGAGCCGGTGCTCTGCGACAACAGAGGCCACCACAATGGGAGGCCCACACAAGCCAAAGAACAAAGATGGATGAAAATAGAGAAATGGAAGACCAATAGAAGTGGCCCACCCGCACCCCTCCCTCCCCACTCCCCCAAAAAAGATAAATAAATATAATTAAAAAAAAAAAAGTGTGTACACGCTGGGCTTGACTTCTTTCACTCAAATCATGTTTGGAGATTCACCTATACTATTGCATGTGTCTTTTTTTTTCTTTTTAAACCTTTGTTTTGCTTTTAACTTTTACAGAGTTTTGTTGTTTACAGATATGTATGTTCCTAGATTAGTCATATGTATATCTCCCACTTCCCACCCCTCCCAACCATCACACAGCACCTCTGAAGGATCCCCTTTTCTCACAGAGCAATGACTATAGTTCCATTTATTCCAGGGCTTGTTTAGACCACAATTAATTATTCTATTCTACTGTTGATGAATATTTAGGCAGGTTTTATTCATAGTTGATTTTAAATTCTACTCACTTAGGTTCTTTTAATTAAAAAAAATCAACCTTGAATTTCATAATGTGTACAAATTCAAAGTTGCCTAAATGCATCATGTTAGATTTGGAACTAGTCAAGTGTATAGTCCTATTTAATCTGAATGAGATAGCATAATATTTCTGGTTTCAATTGAGCCATAACATTTAATTAAAATTAATAAATTAAACATTATTGGCTCTTCATATGTAATAAAAGTGATATTGAAGTACAAGCTTGGTACCTAGTAAAACAATCATTGTTAATATTACCATATCAAATAGCACATTCTTCAGTATAATTAATGTGTGATATGACATGACATGCAGGCAGGCTCAGTCATGTCTGACTCTTTGCGAGCCCATGGACTGTAGTCCACCAGGCTCCTCTGTCCACGGGATTCTCCAGGCAAAATACTGGAGTGGGTTACCATTTCCTTCTATAGGGATCACACATGCATCTCTGGCATCTCCTGCACTGGCAGGCAGATTCTTTACCAGTGCACTACTTGGGAAGTCCCTATAATTAATGTGGACAAAATCAATTCTAAGTAAATAATGTAAATTCTACACAAAATGATCTGTAGGGATAGTGTGAGAGATTAATAGAAATGGAGATATTATTGATAATTAAGAAAATGAAACAAGTTGTGAAATTTAAATTTTTAAGTTTTCAATATTTAGCACAGATTTATCCTGATAAAAGATGAGAGCTTTTCAATCAAGTTTTGATACTACAAATTCTAAGTCCAGTACATGATGCTTTTATATTTTTATTTCCTGGGCACATTTATTTTCTGCACTGAGAACAAGAGTTTAATTCAAAATCAGTAGCTTTGAAACTATTATATTCAGGATCTCAGCTGGCTCAATCTATGGAAGTACGCTGTATATGTTTGCTTTTAACCAATATTCCTTGGATCTGTTAGATTATTCCTTCCTTCCTTCTGTTCTTTATTCTTTTTCCTTTCTTTTTTTTTCTCTTAAACTCAAAGGAAAGGCTGTTGCTCAGTGAGTGCATTTTGGGTGCCTGGGGCTAAAGTTCCCAGGAAGACATTATTAGCATTTCTAAGCCTAGAGTCTTTCTTGCCTCAAAACCTAATAGAATAGCCACTTACATGAAAGACTAACTTAAACAAAGTAGGAACTGGTTTTCTCAGGAACAGGAAATGCAAATTCAAAGTTGCCTAAATGCATCATGTTAGATTTGGAACTAGTCAAGTGTATAGTCCTATTTAATCTGAATGAGATAGCATAATATTTCTGGTTTCAATTGAGCCATAACATTTAATTAAAATTAATAAATTAAACATTATTGGCTCTTCATATGTAATAAAAGTGATATTGAAGTACAAGCTTGGTACCTAGTAAAACAATCATTGTTAATATTACCATATCAAATAGCACATTCTTCAGTATAATTAATGTGTGATATGACATGACATGCAGGCAGGCTCAGTCATGTCTGACTCTTTGCGAGCCCATGGACTGTAGTCCACCAGGCTCCTCTGTCCACGGGATTCTCCAGGCAAAATACTGGAGTGGGTTACCATTTCCTTCTATAGGGATCACACATGCATCTCTGGCATCTCCTGCACTGGCAGGCAGATTCTTTACCAGTGCACTACTTGGGAAGTCCCTATAATTAATGTGGACAAAATCAATTCTAAGTAAATAATGTAAATTCTACACAAAATGATCTGTAGGGATAGTGTGAGAGATTAATAGAAATGGAGATATTATTGATAATTAAGAAAATGAAACAAGTTGTGAAATTTAAATTTTTAAGTTTTCAATATTTAGCACAGATTTATCCTGATAAAAGATGAGAGCTTTTCAATCAAGTTTTGATACTACAAATTCTAAGTCCAGTACATGATGCTTTTATATTTTTATTTCCTGGGCACATTTATTTTCTGCACTGAGAACAAGAGTTTAATTCAAAATCAGTAGCTTTGAAACTATTATATTCAGGATCTCAGCTGGCTCAATCTATGGAAGTACGCTGTATATGTTTGCTTTTAACCAATATTCCTTGGATCTGTTAGATTATTCCTTCCTTCCTTCTGTTCTTTATTCTTTTTCCTTTCTTTTTTTTTCTCTTAAACTCAAAGGAAAGGCTGTTGCTCAGTGAGTGCATTTTGGGTGCCTGGGGCTAAAGTTCCCAGGAAGACATTATTAGCATTTCTAAGCCTAGAGTCTTTCTTGCCTCAAAACCTAATAGAATAGCCACTTACATGAAAGTCTAACTTAAACAAAGAGTAAGGGACCCCACAGGGCACAATGGGTTTTCCTCAGGAACAGGGAAATCTCTTGTATTCCCCCTTCCTACAAGAGAAATAGAAGAACACCACACAAAATTACACTGAGAATATGGTTTTAGTATTTCCCCATTTTACACTGAAAAATGGCAGAACCTTCAAGTCACATTTTGCAGTCATTTTAGACTATTACGAGGTTCTAGGAAGAGGCTAATAACTATTTTATGGAAGTTTCCACCTGCACAGTGACCATCAGAATGAATAAATACGGCTCTTGAGCTCTGCCTTACTTTGTCCTGTTAAAATGTTTGAAAATACCTTTTATATTGCTCTGAGTCTGAATGTGGTCTCATCCAACAACAGTTTTTTAAAAATCGGGAACACTGTGGTTTGTCAGAAGCTCTTTTTCAGGACACTCCTGGCACACATTATAAGACATCTCCAAATCCCTCATTCTTGAATTCATTCATAAATATGTATTAAACATGCATTGTTTATACTGTACGGAAATACATAGCTTTCTATAAAGAAAAATCCTCCCAACTAAACATATTCTTGAAACATGGTAGCTGGGTTTCTTGAACAGATCCTTTATGCATTAAGGTTCGATATAAAAATGTTAATATCGTTTGCAAAAGAGAAATGAGACATGCAGTATTTCCGGCCATAGCCATGCAGGTAAACAAGAATGTCATAGTCAGCAGCAGCTCTGGCCCTTCCTTGTGAGCTCGTGAGCCCTTGGGGCACCCAGGAAGAAGAATGCCTGCTGTGAGTCCCCATGCAGTGAGCCCCAGGGAGCTCAGGGCCTGAAAAACCAGGAGATTTGCCCAGGATAGCTGAAATGCCCAGCAGAGGAATGATTTCAGGGAGCCCAGAGGCCTGCATCTTCCTATGCATAGACAAGCACTGAATTCCTTAGCTTGGGATACCTCATCTTTTTAAATTAACAATTAGCTTCTGATGTTCAGATTACCTGCCCTTTTCCAATGAATTTGTAAATTCTTCCAGGAAGACATTATTAGCATTTCTAAGCCTAGAGTCTTTCTTGCCTCAAAACCTAATAGAATAGCCACTTACATGAAAGTCTAACTTAAACAAAGAGTAAGGGACCCCACAGGGCACAATGGGTTTTCCTCAGGAACAGGGAAATCTCTTGTATTCCCCCTTCCTACAAGAGAAATAGAAGAACACCACACAAAATTACACTGAGAATATGGTTTTAGTATTTCCCCATTTTACACTGAAAAATGGCAGAACCTTCAAGTCACATTTTGCAGTCATTTTAGACTATTACGAGGTTCTAGGAAGAGGCTAATAACTATTTTATGGAAGTTTCCACCTGCACAGTGACCATCAGAATGAATAAATACGGCTCTTGAGCTCTGCCTTACTTTGTCCTGTTAAAATGTTTGAAAATACCTTTTATATTGCTCTGAGTCTGAATGTGGTCTCATCCAACAACAGTTTTTTAAAAATCGGGAACACTGTGGTTTGTCAGAAGCTCTTTTTCAGGACACTCCTGGCACACATTATAAGACATCTCCAAATCCCTCATTCTTGAATTCATTCATAAATATGTATTAAACATGCATTGTTTATACTGTACGGAAATACATAGCTTTCTATAAAGAAAAATCCTCCCAACTAAACATATTCTTGAAACATGGTAGCTGGGTTTCTTGAACAGATCCTTTATGCATTAAGGTTCGATATAAAAATGTTAATATCGTTTGCAAAAGAGAAATGAGACATGCAGTATTTCCGGCCATAGCCATGCAGGTAAACAAGAATGTCATAGTCAGCAGCAGCTCTGGCCCTTCCTTGTGAGCTCGTGAGCCCTTGGGGCACCCAGGAAGAAGAATGCCTGCTGTGAGTCCCCATGCAGTGAGCCCCAGGGAGCTCAGGGCCTGAAAAACCAGGAGATTTGCCCAGGATAGCTGAAATGCCCAGCAGAGGAATGATTTCAGGGAGCCCAGAGGCCTGCATCTTCCTATGCATAGACAAGCACTGAATTCCTTAGCTTGGGATACCTCATCTTTTTAAATTAACAATTAGCTTCTGATGTTCAGATTACCTGCCCTTTTCCATGGAATGTAATGTTCATTCAGTGGAATCTAGGTCCTTAAAGTCTGTCACTAAAAGAACATCTAATCTCCATTAAAGTGTTTATTTCTGGACTCCTCTTCCTTGATTGTGTTAGCCACAACTATTTGCACTTGACATAATTTAATGACAGTTTGTCATGACAATAGCCAGGCTCTTTTTCTGTCTCCCAAACACACCAAAGCGGGAAAGAGACAAGTTGGTTCCACCATGGCCGGGCATCATTCGATATCTTGCTGAAACATCACACTTCTATTTTCTAAGCTGCGCTCCAATATAAAATTAAAGTGTTGAGTTCGTTTCAGGTAGACAGCAAAGTGACACAGCTATACATTACCTCTATCTATTCCTTTTCAAAGTCTTTTCCCATGTTAAAGTCATGGTGTGGCTTAAAGTGTCTTTTAGAAGTTTGCTTTCAAGTTCTAAGAGGCTTTTCTATCAAAATAGTGAGAAGCAGCAGGGGCCGCTTCGTGTGAAGTCAGAATTTTAGGAATCTCTGAAGTGTTCTCATGCTGGAAAAAAAGCAGGGAGAATATAGATTTCCCGGCAATTGGCAAAGGGATGGAGTGTTTTTCTTTCTTGTTTGAGGTCTAACACTTTAACGAAGGGTCCGGGCATCACGTATGTGACTGTCGAGTGACTCTTGGGAGCCCAGGTACTCCTGCAGTTGCCCCTTGTGATTTCCTCATTCCATTTTCTTACTTAAAATTGAAAAAAAAAATGCAACCACCAGAGGGCGGATGGTAATACATTTCAAAGCACTTAAAGTATTATTTCAGCCAGGAATGGCAGTCTCCCTAAGCAACCCTGCAAGGTGGAAATGCTGGCTACGCAGTGCAGCCCTGGGTGCTGCTCTGCTTTCTTCCAGGGGGGAATCCAGCCTTTTATAATTTCTCTGAGTCTCCATCAGCAGTATTACATCTGCTGCTTGCCAGATAGGTTTTTTGCCAAATAGATGATACCATTTTTTACCTTCTACTTTTCATCAAATTAATTTCTTCCTTATCCCTTGGTTTGGGTCACCTTGAGTTCAAAGAAAGAATGAATGATTCTAAAGATCTCTGGCTGTGTCCCTACTCCTTCAGGGCAATCCTCTGCTGAAAACACAGGAGCATTTGAAAAAAACACCTGCACAAACTCAGTGCGACCTGAATTCCTCCCTGCCTCTGTTTCCTGGTTCCTTTATGTATGGGCATCCTCATCTCCATTTCTATGATTTCATTATGCTTTTTGCTTTAATTGGCCCATCACAGTTGTATTAATTTCTGGATTTAGTGACTTAGTTCACGGCTTACCAGCCCACATGGTAGGTAACCAGCTTGGAAATCCTTATCCGTGCTGCTCTGCTGCTCCAAGCTGACTCACAGTCTCAGGTTCAAGTACCTCCTCTAGAACCCTGAGCGGCTATGTCTAGGGATCCATACCTTTTCTAACACAGGATGCTGCCCTTCCTAGATGCTTGGCTTCTTAAAAACTTGAATGTGGCACACACATTGTTATTGGGGAAGTGAAAGTGTTAGTTCCTCCGTTGTGTCTGACTCCTTGCAACACCATGGACTGTACCCTGCCCGGCTCCTGTATCCACGGGACTCTTCAGGCAAGAATACTGGAGTTGAAAGCCATAACATGCCTAATCAGAAGCTCTTTGGGTCAGGTACTTATAGGAACTGCGTTTAAGCAAGTGGAAGGGCTGAGTGACCTAAAAAGCTTCTTCCTGTCTTATTTTTGAAGTTATGCACCCTCTCAACTCCATTTCTGATTTATTGTCATATGACCATGACACTATAGACATTGTTCCCTCAAACTCCAGCCATCATCCTCAAGACACGCTGCTGGGCTTCCCAGGTGGTCCGGTGGTGAGGAATCCACCTGCCAATGCAGGGGACACAGGTTTGATCCCTGATCCTGAAAGATCCTATGTGCTGAAGGGCAACTGAGCCAGCTCTCTAGAATCCATGCTCCACAATAAGAGAAGCCACTGCAGTGAGAAGCCCGCTTGCTCCCACTAGAGAATGCCCTGTACATTGAAAAGGAAGAGCCCCTCGCATTGCCCCTGGGGAAAAGCCCGTGCAGCAGGGAAGATCCAGCACAGCCAAAATAATAAACATATATAATTTGAAAAAATGGCTCAGTGTTCTCATATTCTGTTTCAAGGTGTGATAGCTTCTGCATCACACACCTTCCTCTACTTCCTAGGACATCCTTGCTCTGAAGGAGGGGTACCGAGGGTCTGAGGGCGGCTAGGCCATGACCACTTACAGATGCCATGCAAGCACAAAGTCACCAAACTTCTTGAAGCTTCCATTTTCTCTCTTGTAAAGTTCAGATAATCCAAGCATTTATCCACTGAGTTGGTAAGGATTATGTAAGTTTAATAAATTGGCTGAACTCGATAGAATGTAATCAAGAAAGGACTTTAACACTTTAACACTACCTGGGGGATGGTCGTTATTCCTTCCTTACATTTAACATCACATGTATCTCTAAGAACAGTATTATATTTTTAGTTGTTAGAAATTCCCATCCAGTGAGAAACAAAAGCAAACGAACAAATGAACGTATGAACACCTGCCCTCCCCCTCTCCAACACACATATACACGCTAATTCAAGCCAAGTCTGGGATCTGTTGTTGTTGAGCAGAACTGTAACCATGCCAACCCTGTTTAACCCAGAGTTACTCCATTTTTAGCTGTTTTACATTTAAACTTCCAAGAAAAAAATGTCATTTCCATAAATGTTTCTGCAACTAGAAGCACTTAGAATCTAGAGGTTTATGTAGCTCACCATACAACACATCATCCAAACCAGACGCTTTTGAGAATGATCAGTAGTAGAAATATTACAATAAGAGACGACTGTAATCCAGGACTATCCCAAGTCAACTGAGAATGTGGAATTCCTAGGTTAAAAAGGGAGTATAAGTATAATGAATCCAGTTATGAATGTTAAAAAAACCACTCTGCAGGAGCCTTTAAAAACAGGAGAAAGTCTCACCTGCTTTTCTTTCATTGTTAAGCCTGCCCTGAAATGTTGCTGTCCCCCCGCTGAGAATATGGATACATGAGAGCAGGTCCCATTCTCCTTCCTGGTCTAAAATGGTTGCCTGTGCTCCAGCCACTGGGTTTGTGCTGGAAAGAGTAAAGGAGATCTTGCCTTTCCCCTTTAAAGATATGGTACAGGAACCACACAAAGCACTTCTGCTCGAACCAGTTACAAAAAGCACCCTGTGCTCCCAGGGGTTTATTTTTCCCCCCAGAAAGCTCAAAAGGCTAAATGAATCTTATCCCCAATACCTGCCACCCCAGTCTCAATCAGTGGTGGAAGAATGGTCTCAGAACTCTTTGTCTCAATTGGCCGTTTAAATTTTTTCTTTTTTCTTTTGGCCTCTTTTATTGTTTATTTATTTTCATCCATCTTAATTCTTTGGCCTGTGTGGGCCTCCCATCGCAGTGGCCTCTCTTGTTGCAGAGCACTGGCTCTGGGCACATGTGCTCCAGAGAACTGGCTCATAACTGGACACACCAGTTCAGCCACTCCACGGCATGTGGGATCTTCCCAGGCCAGGGATCGAACTGGTGCCCCCTGCACTGCAAGGCAGACTCTTTACCCACTGGACCACCAGGGAAGCCCCCACCATTTAAGTTTGATAGTAAAAGACTGGTTAACGATAAAAATGCATCATAAAACCTTCAGGAGGAAAGGAGAATGTTTTTGTGGACCATACGTTTTTGCATGTGGCCATTTTAAGTTATTAGTTTTTAAAATCAGTAATTTTTAATGAAACAACTTGAGCAAAAAAAAAAATCTGTCACAGAATTTGAGGCCATTAAAAAAAGATACATAAGAGAAAAAAAAATTAACTAGATATAAGGAAGGGATTCTTTGGCTATACAGGAAAATGGTAACAGTGGAAACTAACATTTTCCACCATTATGACATTTAGGATTATATCTGCACATGGACCAGAGGTCTCTTCACCGTCACACAAAAATGATCAGATAAAGAGTTTAATTTGATCTTTCATCATTTCACTCTCAACATTTGCTCAATTTGGTTTTTTTTTGGCTATTTTTGTCTAATGAATACTCAGTAAACAGTAACTACTATTGAAGAAGGGTTCTTTTTGTTGCAGAAGCTTGAAATACAATACTTGCGATAACCTGAGAGGTGGGACGGGGTGGGTGGGAAGTCCAACAGGGAAGAGAATACACAGGTAAGTCACAAAGAATCCATCTGATAATGTAGGCGATGTGGGTTTGGTCCCTGGGTGGGGGAGACCCCCTGGAGAAGGAAACGGCAACCCACTCGTGGAAACTTTACTGGGAAACCTCATGGACAGAGGAGCCTGGTGGGCTACAGTCCACGGGGTCTCAGAGTTGGACAGGCCTGAGCCACTGCGCGGGCACGCACACACACACACACACACACACGAGTTCATTCACTTCACGGTTCAGCAGAAGCGCCACACTGTAAGACAACTGTTAATGCATTCCAGTTTAAAAAAGAAATACAATGCTTGTACTGAGAAAAACAGAAACAAAAAGGGCAAAGCGGAAGCCTGTGAGCACGAGTGTGTGTGAGTGCATACACCCCACGCCTGTGACACATCCTAGGCTCCAGGGAAGACACAGCACTGTATCCAGACAAGGAGGCTAATGGAAAGCCTTGAGCTTTATTTGGCACTTACAGATGGTACATTGATACTTTGGTTACAGGAGAAGGAGGAGGCAGACGATCCAAACGGGCCAGTGACAGGGGCAGAGGGGAAAAAATGGGGAAAAAGTAACCCACTGGGAGCACAGGGTGCTTGTTAAGGAGGAGTGGAGGTGGAGGTGAAAGAAACGCGTGGAGAAGGCAAGATTTTGATCCTCCCACACATACCTGTTGGCAGAGCTTCTGCATTGCCATCCATCCCCAAAATTGAATTGAAAAAGATACATAAGAGAAAAAAATTCTAATTAAGGAAGGATTCTTTGGCTATACAGGAAAATGGTAACAGTGGAAACTAACATTTTCCACCATTATGACATTTAGGATTATATCTGCACATGGACCAGAGGTCTCTTCACCGTCACACAAAAATGATCAGATAAAGAGTTTAATTTGATCTTTCATCATTTCACTCTCAACATTTGCTCAATTTGGTTTTTTTTTGGCTATTTTTGTCTAATGAATACTCAGTAAACAGTAACTACTATTGAAGAAGGGTTCTTTTTGTTGCAGAAGCTTGAAATACAATACTTGCGATAACCTGAGAGGTGGGACGGGGTGGGTGGGAAGTCCAACAGGGAAGAGAATACACAGGTAAGTCACAAAGAATCCATCTGATAATGTAGGCGATGTGGGTTTGGTCCCTGGGTGGGGGAGACCCCCTGGAGAAGGAAACGGCAACCCACTCGTGGAAACTTTACTGGGAAACCTCATGGACAGAGGAGCCTGGTGGGCTACAGTCCACGGGGTCTCAGAGTTGGACAGGCCTGAGCCACTGCGCGGGCACGCACACACACACACACACACACACGAGTTCATTCACTTCACGGTTCAGCAGAAGCGCCACACTGTAAGACAACTGTTAATGCATTCCAGTTTAAAAAAGAAATACAATGCTTGTACTGAGAAAAACAGAAACAAAAAGGGCAAAGCGGAAGCCTGTGAGCACGAGTGTGTGTGAGTGCATACACCCCACGCCTGTGACACATCCTAGGCTCCAGGGAAGACACAGCACTGTATCCAGACAAGGAGGCTAATGGAAAGCCTTGAGCTTTATTTGGCACTTACAGATGGTACATTGATACTTTGGTTACAGGAGAAGGAGGAGGCAGACGATCCAAACGGGCCAGTGACAGGGGCAGAGGGGAAAAAATGGGGAAAAAGTAACCCACTGGGAGCACAGGGTGCTTGTTAAGGAGGAGTGGAGGTGGAGGTGAAAGAAACGCGTGGAGAAGGCAAGATTTTGATCCTCCCACACATACCTGTTGGCAGAGCTTCTGCATACATCTACATAAATCACGCTACCATGTGTGCTCATTCTGAGCATTACCATGGAAAGAATTTCTCAACCCTCTAAATGCCCCCAGAAGGTTCCTCGTGTTCTTAACCAACAGACCTGTGTACCTAATATTGAACAAATGAGCTTGGGGACCATCAGCTCCTGCAAATTCTTAAGCAAAACATTTGCATCTCCTGTCAGGGGAGACTTGAACATCTTCAAAGAAGAGTTCTGGGGTGAAGGAAACGGATGACAGTGTTCTAGAGCTCAGACTCAATCTTCTGTGCCTTTGACAGGTGGTCCGTCAAATCCAGCACATGTGGGAAAGGAGAGCTTCTCAAGATGCAGTTGGAGCTACTGGTTTTGCAGAGAAGCACACAGACAGAACTCCCACACCGAAGGACAGGAATAGTCACTCCAGTCCTCTCGTCCTCTTCTTGCTCTTGTCGCCAAAACCAGGCAGCTCCAAGAAACAAAGACATTTAAAAGACATAAATAGAGGCTTTTCTATTTTTTTCTGCTTCTTTACATCTGAGGCGCAATTCCATCTTTTCCTTTACCAAGTAGTTCAAGTGCTCTGCCCATACGGGAATAAATCTAGTTTGATATTTTTGGCCACTGACATTAAAAATAGGAGAGATGAGCCCAGATGCTTACAAATTTTGGAGTCATGCTTGGGTCCTCTGTGAATACTCGTCCTGTCTCTGGTTTTGATTTTTCAGTCCACAGAATTTACCACCAAGAAAGGCAAAATGTACTGTCAGTCTCAAGGAATTGCTAATAACAAGAACATGGCAAAAGGGCAAAGCGGAAGCCTGTGAGCACGAGTGTGTGTGAGTGCATACACCCCACGCCTGTGACACATCCTAGGCTCCAGGGAAGACACAGCACTGTATCCAGACAAGGAGGCTAATGGAAAGCCTTGAGCTTTATTTGGCACTTACAGATGGTACATTGATACTTTGGTTACAGGAGAAGGAGGAGGCAGACGATCCAAACGGGCCAGTGACAGGGGCAGAGGGGAAAAAATGGGGAAAAAGTAACCCACTGGGAGCACAGGGTGCTTGTTAAGGAGGAGTGGAGGTGGAGGTGAAAGAAACGCGTGGAGAAGGCAAGATTTTGATCCTCCCACACATACCTGTTGGCAGAGCTTCTGCATACATCTACATAAATCACGCTACCATGTGTGCTCATTCTGAGCATTACCATGGAAAGAATTTCTCAACCCTCTAAATGCCCCCAGAAGGTTCCTCGTGTTCTTAACCAACAGACCTGTGTACCTAATATTGAACAAATGAGCTTGGGGACCATCAGCTCCTGCAAATTCTTAAGCAAAACATTTGCATCTCCTGTCAGGGGAGACTTGAACATCTTCAAAGAAGAGTTCTGGGGTGAAGGAAACGGATGACAGTGTTCTAGAGCTCAGACTCAATCTTCTGTGCCTTTGACAGGTGGTCCGTCAAATCCAGCACATGTGGGAAAGGAGAGCTTCTCAAGATGCAGTTGGAGCTACTGGTTTTGCAGAGAAGCACACAGACAGAACTCCCACACCGAAGGACAGGAATAGTCACTCCAGTCCTCTCGTCCTCTTCTTGCTCTTGTCGCCAAAACCAGGCAGCTCCAAGAAACAAAGACATTTAAAAGACATAAATAGAGGCTTTTCTATTTTTTTCTGCTTCTTTACATCTGAGGCGCAATTCCATCTTTTCCTTTACCAAGTAGTTCAAGTGCTCTGCCCATACGGGAATAAATCTAGTTTGATATTTTTGGCCACTGACATTAAAAATAGGAGAGATGAGCCCAGATGCTTACAAATTTTGGAGTCATGCTTGGGTCCTCTGTGAATACTCGTCCTGTCTCTGGTTTTGATTTTTTCAGTCCACAGAATTTACCACCAAGAAAGGCAAAATGTACTGTCAGTCTCAAGGAATTGCTAATAACAGACTGGAATGCTCTGATGCACATCGAGTCAAAATTGGTCATTGAGCTCAGTGCATGGCACCTGCCATTTTGATCAGCATGGATTGTGGCCCTTTCCTTTGCTTAGGGAGAATTTTATGAAGAAATATTGTAATATGTTCATTCTTAGGTTCTTATTTTTCGCTCAAGAGGCAATAGTAGCAGTTTGCCTTCTAAATGCAAAACAGGTAAAGAACAGATAAGCATGTGACTTCTCAGCTTCAGAAAAAACATAATGTTGACTCCTCTTTTCAAAGACAGTTATTTTGCAAGTATGGTCTTTAATGAGGAGGGGCTTGGTAATAAACATACTAGGCACAGAAAGGCAGTAAGCTCTCAGTGTTTCCTTTTCTGTGTTAGTTCAAGATATTGCACTTCCTGCTATTGAACTGTCACCCAAGTCAGTGGTCAAGTTTTTCTCTGTTAGAAACAGAAAATACATGGGTTTTAAAAAACGTATTTGGGTTTTGTTTTGCATACAAAATTCTGAGATCTTTGCTTTAAACAAAATAAAATGAAAATAATTGATGAATATTAGCCCACTTTCAGACACAATGTATATAAAACACCACGATACAAATGACCTCCCTAAAAGAAATCAGCTATATTCTCAAAGTGAGAATAGCAGAATTTCCCAAAATGGCTATGGACATCAGCTTTGCATATTATTTCAGGTTTCCCTACACACAAGGCAACTTCCGCAATATCCTCCAGGGTAGGTAGTTGAACTGTGGACTCTAGCTCTGACATTTTTGATAGACTGTAAAGCACTTATATTTCAGATGGAGAGATTTAGAAAGTACACCTTGCTGAAGAAAGAAACATACAAGCACAAGAGGGAAACAGGAGTAGAGTCTTTGTCTTTGGTCTCTAAAGAAATATCCTTTCTAGTCACTGAGAAATTAGATTTGGAAGCAAGTGCTTCTAACAGAAGGGGTGGGGGTGTGAATAAGAAAGGATATGAAGGATATTAACTAAGTATATCAACATCAGCTACTGTCTAACGAGGCTCTAATTATTCCAGCTTTTTCCAGACTCCACAGTTCTGGCTGCTGTTTGGTACTATCTTCACGTCTTTCTGATTTGATTTAATTGTTGAAAAATAAGATGATTTACCAGAACTTGACTGTTGGGGAAATAAAGACCCTGATAAAGACAGAAGCAGAAGAGGTTCTTTGGTTTGATGTCAACAGATAACATCGGCAACCAGGTCCTTTAAAGAGCAAAACTGAGGTTGAGAGTGGCTTATTAACTTCACATTTTTTCTTTGAGTATAATTCCCAGCACACTCTCTTGACCATGGCAATTTGCCAGTTCAACAGCGATGTTTGCCTTCGAGTTTCTTTTGAATTTACCATAATGGGTTCTGTCAGAGTCAATACATAAGGTCACTTTCCCCCATTCTCTTTCATTGCACAGGAAACTACCATCAAATACAAATATACTTGCAGGATATTAAACATCACTTCCACTTAGCCCGAGATTTCAGCATCTGAGAGAAACGTGGAAAGGTTGCCTGACTCACTGAGTCTTGTCGAGTCAGAGAGCCCTGTGGTAACGGCTGACAAACACGTGGCCTATTGAAGATTCTGTTTTATGTTTTCTCTAGCTGAGAATGTATGAATCTGCTGAGGCATTTTAAGGATTTGAATTGCTCTGCCAATATTTATTTGAGATGAGACTAGAAGCTACGAGTTGATTCTGAAGCCAGGAAGAGTAGCCGAGGAGCATTTATTGAGCTAAATATGTTGGCAGCAACTCAACCCACAAGAGGCAGATAAAAATAAATGAAAATAAACAATTACTAATGTGTGTCATGTAGCTCACAAATGCAATGCATGTTTTCTTGAGCTGAATATGAAACATTCTATATCTGACTATATACACATCAGCTTAGGCAATACCAGTTTTCTTTGATCTGTACGTTTTTTTCAAACTCTTTAATTTGTATTGGAGAAGAGTGTTAACAAGAGCGTGAGAATTTCAGGTGCTCAGCAGTGGGACCCAGCCACACATACCCACGTGTCCATTCTCCCCTGAACTCCCCTCCCATCCAGGCTGCCACCTAGCATTGAGCAGAGTTCCCTGTGCTGTATAGTATCAGTTCTCTAAAGCTGAATATATATACATTAAAAACAAGCGTATATTGGAAATAAATAATATTTCAACCATTCCTTGGGTAGAAAGGACCCAAAGAGAGATGTTTCTTGGGTGTGAGATTCTATTTTTCCAAAAACTATACCACTATTGCTTTAAGCGTCTAAAAAAAAAAAACCGTAAAAGACTTCTTTAAATTGTGGTGTTTTCTAACATGCTATCTCCATGTATCTCAGATGTGGTATTATATTTGTCTAAGAGCAATCACAGAAGACACAAAGCACCATGGACATCTAACTTTGCTGTAAGAAGTGGAAGGTGACTTGAAGAAGGAGACGGGGTTCAAGTAAGATTGGCTGAGATGGACCCCTTGCTTTCTGAAAAATTAGAATGCATGCTTTCCTATTCTGGAATAGGAAACTGCTGAAAACAATCATGCTCTAGGAACTAGCCTCTACCTTAGCCTGGCATATGCATGAAATTGCCCTGATCATCTCCCAGGGATGAGATCTTCATGCAGTTTTGCAGAAAGGAAAAAACAAACCAGAGAGGCCAGAGCATCAGGCAGGGCTTGGCAAAGCCGTGTGCCCTCCAGAGCCCATGGCGGCCAGAGGCTGGCTGTGAGGCCAGAATAAAAGGAATTGCTCTGCCAATATTTATTTGAGATGAGACTAGAAGCTACGAGTTGATTCTGAAGCCAGGAAGAGTAGCCGAGGAGCATTTATTGAGCTAAATATGTTGGCAGCAACTCAACCCACAAGAGGCAGATAAAAATAAATGAAAATAAACAATTACTAATGTGTGTCATGTAGCTCACAAATGCAATGCATGTTTTCTTGAGCTGAATATGAAACATTCTATATCTGACTATATACACATCAGCTTAGGCAATACCAGTTTTCTTTGATCTGTACGTTTTTTTCAAACTCTTTAATTTGTATTGGAGAAGAGTGTTAACAAGAGCGTGAGAATTTCAGGTGCTCAGCAGTGGGACCCAGCCACACATACCCACGTGTCCATTCTCCCCTGAACTCCCCTCCCATCCAGGCTGCCACCTAGCATTGAGCAGAGTTCCCTGTGCTGTATAGTATCAGTTCTCTAAAGCTGAATATATATACATTAAAAACAAGCGTATATTGGAAATAAATAATATTTCAACCATTCCTTGGGTAGAAAGGACCCAAAGAGAGATGTTTCTTGGGTGTGAGATTCTTTTTTTCCCAAAAAACTATACCACTATTGCTTTAAGCGTCTAAAAAAAAAAAACCGTAAAAGACTTCTTTAAATTGTGGTGTTTTCTAACATGCTATCTCCATGTATCTCAGATGTGGTATTATATTTGTCTAAGAGCAATCACAGAAGACACAAAGCACCATGGACATCTAACTTTGCTGTAAGAAGTGGAAGGTGACTTGAAGAAGGAGACGGGGTTCAAGTAAGATTGGCTGAGATGGACCCCTTGCTTTCTGAAAAATTAGAATGCATGCTTTCCTATTCTGGAATAGGAAACTGCTGAAAACAATCATGCTCTAGGAACTAGCCTCTACCTTAGCCTGGCATATGCATGAAATTGCCCTGATCATCTCCCAGGGATGAGATCTTCATGCAGTTTTGCAGAAAGGAAAAAACAAACCAGAGAGGCCAGAGCATCAGGCAGGGCTTGGCAAAGCCGTGTGCCCTCCAGAGCCCATGGCGGCCAGAGGCTGGCTGTGAGGCCAGAATAAAAGGAGGTGCTGATGACAGGGGTCGAGGCTGGAGGGAGCGGCTCTGAGTGTGATCACAAACCAGAGAACGCAGGTGGCCTTGAGGAGCTGGAAAAGCTAAACATGGGGGCTTTCCGGGTGGTGCTCGTGCTAAAGAACTCACCTGCCATCACAGGAGACAGAAGAGACATGGGTTCAATCCCTGGGTCGGGATGATCCCCTGGAGAAGGAAATGGCAGCCCATTCCAGTATTCTTGCCTGGAGAATTCCACGGACAGAGGAGCCTGGTGGACTACAGTCCACGGGGTCGCCCAGAGTCGGATATGACTGAAACAACTTAAGCCCTTGCTACCTGTGTGACTCAGAGAAACCTGGTCAACCTCTCTGTGCTCTCTGAGAACTTCCTTCTGCCTACGGAAGGGCCAGAACAGTCCATGGGCATGAAAGAGTCAGAGGCTACTGAAGCGACTTAGCACACACATTTTCCCCTAAAGACTCCAGAAAGAATGTGGCTCTGCACATACCTTGATTTTAGCCCAAAAAAACCCATTTAGGACTTCTGACTTCCAGAAGTATGAGGTAATAAATTTATGGCAGGTTATGACGGTGGTGGGGCTTCCCTGGAGCTCAGCAATAAAGAATCTGCCTGCCAACACAAGAGAGACGGGTCCCTTCTCCAGGTCAGAAAGATCCTCTGGAGAAAGAAAAGGCCACACACTCCAGTATTCTTGCCTGGGGAAAGCCCACGGACAGAGGAGCCTGCCTACGGTCCACGCGGCTGCAAAGAGTTGGACACAGCTTAGCAGGCAACAACAACAAATAAAGCATAATAGCAGTAATAGGCAAGTAACACAATACCATAATGACGACTACTATCATTGTGCCCTTTAATACTTACACTTAGCCCTTGTGATAGATATGCTTCTTAAATATGACATTCCCATCATTTTCTTAAGCAGAAAATATTGGGCAGAAGGGAATATGTCTTCATGCAGTTTTGCAGAAAGGAAAAAACAAACCAGAGAGGCCAGAGCATCAGGCAGGGCTTGGCAAAGCCGTGTGCCCTCCAGAGCCCATGGCGGCCAGAGGCTGGCTGTGAGGCCAGAATAAAAGGAGGTGCTGATGACAGGGGTCGAGGCTGGAGGGAGCGGCTCTGAGTGTGATCACAAACCAGAGAACGCAGGTGGCCTTGAGGAGCTGGAAAAGCTAAACATGGGGGCTTTCCGGGTGGTGCTCGTGCTAAAGAACTCACCTGCCATCACAGGAGACAGAAGAGACATGGGTTCAATCCCTGGGTCGGGATGATCCCCTGGAGAAGGAAATGGCAGCCCATTCCAGTATTCTTGCCTGGAGAATTCCACGGACAGAGGAGCCTGGTGGACTACAGTCCACGGGGTCGCCCAGAGTCGGATATGACTGAAACAACTTAAGCCCTTGCTACCTGTGTGACTCAGAGAAACCTGGTCAACCTCTCTGTGCTCTCTGAGAACTTCCTTCTGCCTACGGAAGGGCCAGAACAGTCCATGGGCCGCGAAAGAGTCAGAGGCTACTGAAGCGACTTAGCACACACATTTTCCCCTAAAGACTCCAGAAAGAATGTGGCTCTGCACATACCTTGATTTTAGCCCAAAAAAACCCATTTAGGACTTCTGACTTCCAGAAGTATGAGGTAATAAATTTATGGCAGGTTATGACGGTGGTGGGGCTTCCCTGGAGCTCAGCAATAAAGAATCTGCCTGCCAACACAAGAGAGACGGGTCCCTTCTCCAGGTCAGAAAGATCCTCTGGAGAAAGAAAAGGCCACACACTCCAGTATTCTTGCCTGGGGAAAGCCCACGGACAGAGGAGCCTGCCTACGGTCCACGCGGCTGCAAAGAGTTGGACACAGCTTAGCAGGCAACAACAACAAATAAAGCATAATAGCAGTAATAGGCAAGTAACACAATACCATAATGACGACTACTATCATTGTGCCCTTTAATACTTACACTTAGCCCTTGTGATAGATATGCTTCTTAAATATGACATTCCCATCATTTTCTTAAGCAGAAAATATTGGGCAGAAGGGGAATATGTCTACTTGAAGAAGGGTCCTCATTTTGTTTATTGCCTAATGTATTATCTTACAATAAAGTGAAATATACATGAGACAACCCCAGATGGACCATTTTAAAGATCTAATATTTGCTATTTGTAACAGGTTTAAAAGATATTTTGATCTACAACAGTTCAGCCTTCTGGATAATACCATTTGTATCCAGCAATCCCTTCCACCCTTGTAATTTGCAACTCTAATCTACAGGGATTCGGGTTACTCCAAGAGCAGCATTGCTACTGATGTTTCTAAAAGGGAAACTGAATTTTACAAGGAGATTTTTACTTGGCTCAAGAAAATCGATAAAAATGTACTAAAAATGAACTTTTGAAAGAAATTTGTGTATGGCTTTTGGTGTTGGTCTAGATTTCACAGCCATCTGGCTTAATATCTTCAGCATTCTTCTTAAAACTTTTCAGATTGCACATTCTTATCATCACATATTTTAAGCACAACCTACAGTATGTAAATTTTTGTATTTATACACTTTATAAACTTACTATATTATGCATATGTCACATCATATACAAAAACAAGAGGAAGAAAACACACAGAAACTGAGCTTTTTTAATATTTTCTTCTCACACTAAAATAGGTCATTCTATACACCTGCAGAGATGGGCTTCCCCTGGTGGTCCAGCGGGTAAGGAGGCTGCCTTGCAGTGCAAGGGGCGCCGGTTCGATCCCTGGGCTGGGAAGATCCCACGTGCCGGGGAGCGATGTGTCCAATTACCCAGCCGGAGCTCTGGGGTGCAAGTGCCCAGAGCCGGCGCTCTGTGACGACAGAGGCCACTGCGATGGGAGGCCCACAGGAGCCGAAGAACAAAGACGGATGAAAATAGAGAAATGAAAGACCAACAGAAGTGGCCCACCCATCCCCCTTCCTCTCTACCTCCGCCCCCCCAAAAAGATAAATAAATAAAATAAATGTCATACACCTGCAGAGATGTGCCTAGCCAGTCTGGAGGCTGCTGGTTGCATAGCTTCGATGAAAGAGAGAAGCAGACCCATTTGGGGACCAACTCCTCCTTTATTCTCCACTGTGATCTCTGACTAACGGGATCCATTGGTTGAGCGGATTAATTCACTTAAAGCAGATTGCGTACCTAGCACTGTTTTTAGAAACTGGAAAGAGCTTCAGCAACATTATGATGGGAGTTGTGGTTATTAAAAAACTTATCAGACATTTTGCTGGCATTTCTCCTGGGTTGCTTGGAAATACCATTTGTATCCAGCAATCCCTTCCACCCTTGTAATTTGCAACTCTAATCTACAGGGATTCGGGTTACTCCAAGAGCAGCATTGCTACTGATGTTTCTAAAAGGGAAACTGAATTTTACAAGGAGATTTTTACTTGGCTCAAGAAAATCGATAAAAATGTACTAAAAATGAACTTTTGAAAGAAATTTGTGTATGGCTTTTGGTGTTGGTCTAGATTTCACAGCCATCTGGCTTAATATCTTCAGCATTCTTCTTAAAACTTTTCAGATTGCACATTCTTATCATCACATATTTTAAGCACAACCTACAGTATGTAAATTTTTGTATTTATACACTTTATAAACTTACTATATTATGCATATGTCACATCATATACAAAAACAAGAGGAAGAAAACACACAGAAACTGAGCTTTTTTAATATTTTCTTCTCACACTAAAATAGGTCATTCTATACACCTGCAGAGATGGGCTTCCCCTGGTGGTCCAGCGGGTAAGGAGGCTGCCTTGCAGTGCAAGGGGCGCCGGTTCGATCCCTGGGCTGGGAAGATCCCACGTGCCGGGGAGCGATGTGTCCAATTACCCAGCCGGAGCTCTGGGGTGCAAGTGCCCAGAGCCGGCGCTCTGTGACGACAGAGGCCACTGCGATGGGAGGCCCACAGGAGCCGAAGAACAAAGACGGATGAAAATAGAGAAATGAAAGACCAACAGAAGTGGCCCACCCATCCCCCTTCCTCTCTACCTCCGCCCCCCCAAAAAGATAAATAAATAAAATAAATGTCATACACCTGCAGAGATGTGCCTAGCCAGTCTGGAGGCTGCTGGTTGCATAGCTTCGATGAAAGAGAGAAGCAGACCCATTTGGGGACCAACTCCTCCTTTATTCTCCACTGTGATCTCTGACTAACGGGATCCATTGGTTGAGCGGATTAATTCACTTAAAGCAGATTGCGTACCTAGCACTGTTTTTAGAAACTGGAAAGAGCTTCAGCAACATTATGATGGGAGTTGTGGTTATTAAAAAAAAAACTTATCAGACTTTTTGCTGGCATTTCTCCTGGGTGTTGGCCATGTTTTGGGAAAATTGACTTACAGGAGGAGAAGAGTCATCATCCTTGGGAAATGAATGAGCTTTTAATTTTCACAGTATCTCTCTGCCTGCTCCGTTGATGGTATTGTGCAGATCACTCTGATTTGCATCCTTTGTTTATGATTTTCCTGTCAGTTTGTACTTGTAGGTTTAGCCATGTATAATTTGTGTTTGCACGTGTTTTTCCACCAGGGGCCTTGGAAGACACAAAAACATTTTCTATTCTTTGTAGTTTTGCTCTTTTTCCTTCTATAAACTCAAACATAAAAGGCTTTTATTTCTTTCAATATTTATGTCGTGGCATAGGGACTTTCTCTGGTTGTGGTGAGTGAGGTCTACTCTGCACTGTGGCACGCAGGCTTCTCCTTGGGGTGGCTTCTCGTGGAGCGTGGTCACTAGGGTGCATGAACTTCAGTAGTTTCAGCACATGGGCTCAGTAATTGTAGCTCCTGGGCTCTAGAACACGGGCTCAATACTCGTAGAACATGGGCTTAGTTGCTCCTCAGTATGTAGGATCTTTCTGGACCAGGGATTGAACCTGTGGCTTCTGCATTGGCAGGCAGATTCTTGACAACTAGACCACCAGAGAAGCCCGAAAATGCTTTCTTAATCAAACTCTCTATTATCAAGAGCATTCCCTACGATAATAGGATACTCTTGGTTTAGTGAAAAGCACATTCTCATTTATAGAAACAAGGCTTTATGTTAAAAACTCTAAAATGGCACTCTAGTGTTTTCTTCTCCACCTCTCAAACCTGCTTGGTTCTTCTCACCAAACATAATTAATACACCCTTTATTCTTTTATAAAAGTCATATGCCCTTATTTTCATTAAATTTGTCCGCTTATTGCAACAGTATGCAGTGAATTCAGCGCTCCATCCGTCAAGGCCGTTGTGCAAGTCCACTCAGCGGCAGCAGGACGGTTTAGTGGGAAGAGAGCTCGCTGGCTTCTTACACACACGTCCGAGAGGTTTGTGTTCCTTTGTGTTTTGAAACTATCACTTCCTTCTTCAACCTCCCACCCCACATACACACACACACCCACTCAGTGCAGTCAGGTGTAAAATTAGAAGGGGAAAAAATAATACAAGCACAGAAAATATGAGATAAGATTTCTAAAAATAATTCTAGTGGGAGAAGCAGTGCACTTGGAAACTATAAGTGGGTGTTCAGTCCTCTCCAGGCTGAATTTCTCAATTTTTCTTCATTGACACTGTCTTTAGTAGCTGACCAGGACCTTCTATTTCCCAATAACCTTCCTGGGTCACCCTCCTACCATCTTAAAGGATTGCTCAACGTGAGACACAAGTTTCTTTTTATATCCCACAGAAGTATGCGTGCCCACTACATCTCCTTCGTCGCTTACTTCTTCCTCTTACATCTCTGTTGACTTCTGTCCACGAGGCAGGACTAGTCCGTGGCTCAGTTGTGAAATGTATACAGTGCTCTTGAGGCTGCTCTAAGTTCAAGCACCTTTCTACAGCTGAGAAGTCTTGTGAGAGACCTGTGAAGCCCCTTCTCTGCATCTCCTAATAATTCAAACCAGACAAGTTGGAGATAGAAAGGGAAAGAGAATTTAGGTCAGAAGAAGGACAAATTAGTTCTAACAGAAGGTGACCACGAATAAGACTGACTTGGGAGAGGGGAACACAAAAAGGTTCCAGGAGATGACTTACAAGACGGGTGGCTGGAGCTGGTTTATGCAGCATGGTGAGGTGAAACCCAAGAAGTTAAGACATAACCATAGTTATGATTATACCTATTTAAAAAATAAAGAGAACCAATGTGTGGACACCAATGAGGGAAAAGGGGGATAGATTGCAGACTTTGATTAACATACATACACATGACTAGGTACAAAATAGATAACCAGTGAGAGCCTACCATAAAGCACAGGGGAGAAAAGAAGGTGCAGTCTGTAGGACATATATTAAGTTGACCTTAAATATGCATTCCAGTATACAGTAGGTGCAGATCAATGCTATTTGATTCTACTTGTACAAGGTACCTAAAGAGTCAAAGTCATACAGTCAGGAAGAATACTGGTGGATGCCAGCAGCTGCAGCAGCTGGGTGGAAGCAGGGGGATGGGGACCCCATGTTTAATGGGGACAGAGTTTCAGTTTAGGAAAGTGAACAGTTCGGGAGATGAATTAAGGGAGAGTTTCAAAACAATGTAAATGTCCCTGGTGTCCCTGAACTCTACAGTTAAACGTGGTCAAACCAGTGTGTTTTATGTTATGTGACTTTCACTACAATAAAAAATAAAAACAAAAAACCATTCTACGAAACAAAACAATGGATTCTCCTTATAATTAGTAAGTCAGAGATGGAGAAAGAAGGGGAAAAAGATACACCAGTTTCCCTTTTCTCGCCCCCTGAAATCCCAGTGGAAATAGTTGGGTTTTTCATCCTATCCTTTTCCCGTGTCTTTTTCTTAGCTCTCTGGGAGTAGTTCATACAAATACATCTCATGACGGCAGCTGGAGGGATCATGCTAAACATTCTGTCCACGAGGCAGGACTAGTCCGTGGCTCATTAATGTATACAGTGCTCTTGAGGCTGCTCTAAGTTCAAGCACCTTTCTACAGCTGAGAAGTCTTGTGAGAGACCTGTGAAGCCCCTTCTCTGCATCTCCTAATAATTCAAACCAGACAAGTTGGAGATAGAAAGGGAAAGAGAATTTAGGTCAGAAGAAGGACAAATTAGTTCTAACAGAAGGTGACCACGAATAAGACTGACTTGGGAGAGGGGAACACAAAAAGGTTCCAGGAGATGACTTACAAGACGGGTGGCTGGAGCTGGTTTATGCAGCATGGTGAGGTGAAACCCAAGAAGTTAAGACATAACCATAGTTATGATTATACCTATTTAAAAAATAAAGAGAACCAATGTGTGGACACCAATGAGGGAAAAGGGGGATAGATTGCAGACTTTGATTAACATACATACACATGACTAGGTACAAAATAGATAACCAGTGAGAGCCTACCATAAAGCACAGGGGAGAAAAGAAGGTGCAGTCTGTAGGACATATATTAAGTTGACCTTAAATATGCATTCCAGTATACAGTAGGTGCAGATCAATGCTATTTGATTCTACTTGTACAAGGTACCTAAAGAGTCAAAGTCATACAGTCAGGAAGAATACTGGTGGATGCCAGCAGCTGCAGCAGCTGGGTGGAAGCAGGGGGATGGGGACCCCATGTTTAATGGGGACAGAGTTTCAGTTTAGGAAAGTGAACAGTTCGGGAGATGAATTAAGGGAGAGTTTCAAAACAATGTAAATGTCCCTGGTGTCCCTGAACTCTACAGTTAAACGTGGTCAAACCAGTGTGTTTTATGTTATGTGACTTTCACTACAATAAAAAATAAAAACAAAAAACCATTCTACGAAACAAAACAATGGATTCTCCTTATAATTAGTAAGTCAGAGATGGAGAAAGAAGGGGAAAAAGATACACCAGTTTCCCTTTTCTCGCCCCCTGAAATCCCAGTGGAAATAGTTGGGTTTTTCATCCTATCCTTTTCCCGTGTCTTTTTCTTAGCTCTCTGGGAGTAGTTCATACAAATACATCTCATGACGGCAGCTGGAGGGATCATGCTAAACATAGTTCACTACTCCAGCGTTTATCACCATTGTCCGGCGGGTCCCTCCTCAGCACAGAGCTCAAGGCAGAGTCCAGGGACGTTCTGGCCACCCCATTCCCTCTCTGGCCTCGTCTCCTGCCTCTCCTCCTCACCTCCTCCCTCTTCCACGTCCCCATCTCCTTCCTCACACACGTGAGGCTCCCTCCAGCCCCGAGGCGCCCAGGCACGTGTGTCCTCTCTGTTCAGATCACTCTTCTCGCTGATATTCAGGTGACTCACTCTTTCATCTTCTTCATGTCTTTACTCTGGGATCATCTTCTCCATGACTCTTCTGTTTTCCTACCCGACTGCTCTGCCTGTTCTGTGTATAAGGATTCGGCGAGATGCCGGACCCATATCGCTGCTGCAGCATCCCTCGGGAAGCCCACCGCAGGCTTGGGTTTAATCCAAGCAATGGATGGGAATGATGCTAGTATAATTTACAACTGCACAGTACCCTGTTAGTTGCTCAGTTGTATCTGACTCTTTGTGACCCCAATGGACTGTAGCCTCCCAGGCTCCTCTGTCCATGGGATTCTCCAGGCAAGAATACTGGTGTGGGTGGCCATTTCCTTCTCCAGGGGATCATCCTGACCCAAAGATCAAACTGAGGTCTCCTGTACTGCAGGCAGATTCCTTACCACCTGAGCCACCAGGGGAAAGGGCCCCAAAAACACGGAGTGGGGACAGAGTTTCACTTGGGAATGAATTAAGGGAGAGTTTCAAAACAATGTAAATGTCCCTGGTGTCCCTGAACTCTACAGTTAAACGTGGTCAAACCAGTGTGTTTTATGTTATGTGACTTTCACTACAATAAAAAATAAAAACAAAAAACCATTCTACGAAACAAAACAATGGATTCTCCTTATAATTAGTAAGTCAGAGATGGAGAAAGAAGGGGAAAAAGATACACCAGTTTCCCTTTTCTCGCCCCCTGAAATCCCAGTGGAAATAGTTGGGTTTTTCATCCTATCCTTTTCCCGTGTCTTTTTCTTAGCTCTCTGGGAGTAGTTCATACAAATACATCTCATGACGGCAGCTGGAGGGATCATGCTAAACATAGTTCACTACTCCAGCGTTTATCACCATTGTCCGGCGGGTCCCTCCTCAGCACAGAGCTCAAGGCAGAGTCCAGGGACGTTCTGGCCACCCCATTCCCTCTCTGGCCTCGTCTCCTGCCTCTCCTCCTCACCTCCTCCCTCTTCCACGTCCCCATCTCCTTCCTCACACACGTGAGGCTCCCTCCAGCCCCGAGGCGCCCAGGCACGTGTGTCCTCTCTGTTCAGATCACTCTTCTCGCTGATATTCAGGTGACTCACTCTTTCATCTTCTTCATGTCTTTACTCTGGGATCATCTTCTCCATGACTCTTCTGTTTTCCTACCCGACTGCTCTGCCTGTTCTGTGTATAAGGATTCGGCGAGATGCCGGACCCATATCGCTGCTGCAGCATCCCTCGGGAAGCCCACCGCAGGCTTGGGTTTAATCCAAGCAATGGATGGGAATGATGCTAGTATAATTTACAACTGCACAGTACCCTGTTAGTTGCTCAGTTGTATCTGACTCTTTGTGACCCCAATGGACTGTAGCCTCCCAGGCTCCTCTGTCCATGGGATTCTCCAGGCAAGAATACTGGTGTGGGTGGCCATTTCCTTCTCCAGGGGATCATCCTGACCCAAAGATCAAACTGAGGTCTCCTGTACTGCAGGCAGATTCCTTACCACCTGAGCCACCAGGGAAGGCCCAAGAACACGGGAGTGGGCAGCCATTTCCTTCTCTAGGGGATCATCCCAACCCAGGGATCAAACCTGGGTTTCCCATATTGCAGGCAGAGCACAGTATACCCTTTTAAATTTCTTTTGAAACTTGAGTTTGATCAATGAACCTTCCACGTGGGAGATCTCTCCATCCTCCCCTCTCATGACTGGGATTCTCAGGTTGTTAATTTTGCTTCTGTAGGCTGACTGTTCTGGATTATGTCTTCCTCTACTTACTTTCTCAAAATTTATTTGTTTTTGTGGGAACTTTTCCAAAAGACAGATTTACTGGGGGGGGGGAAGCTAAAAAGCCTATTTATTTCCTTATTAATCCAAAGGATTTGATTTCAAATGATTAGGACGCAGATCCCAGAGTCAGCATTTTTCCTGCTTTTGATAAGATTCTGTCTGTACCCTCATTCTTGGAGACTATTTCTCCTTTTCCTGCAGTCTACCGTAACTCCAAAGAACTTGAGATTTATCTTGACCCCTCAAGTAAGAACATTATTACTTAAAGAACACTTTGAAGGTCAACAAGAAAGATGACTTTCCAGCTACCCTTAGCTCGTTGGAGCACTTACTTTTTCATCTATTCCCAAAAGCAAGACTCCAGAGTGTAGAAACACTGGGAAATACAGAGACAACTGCAATTTCACAGAAAGAAAAGAATTGGTGTACCCACTGGGACCTCCCTAGCTATGTAGTAGTTAGGATTCTGAGCTAGGATTCCACAAGCCATGCAGCCAAAATAATACAATAAGTAAAAATTTAAAATAGAATTGGTGTACTGATTGGAATCAAATAAGATGATCTTGATATGGATGATAACTACAATTCTTTGATGCCCAGAAAACTAATATTCTTTCAGGTCAAAAATAACCTGTTAGTTGCTCATTTTCTGACTCTTTGTGACCCCAATGGACTGTAGCCTCCCAGGCTCCTCTGTCCATGGGATTCTCCAGGCAAGAATACTGGTGTGGGTGGCCATTTCCTTCTCCAGGGGATCATCCTGACCCAAAGATCAAACTGAGGTCTCCTGTACTGCAGGCAGATTCCTTACCACCTGAGCCACCAGGGAAGGCCCAAGAACACGGGAGTGGGCAGCCATTTCCTTCTCTAGGGGATCATCCCAACCCAGGGATCAAACCTGGGTTTCCCATATTGCAGGCAGAGCACAGTATACCCTTTTAAATTTCTTTTGAAACTTGAGTTTGATCAATGAACCTTCCACGTGGGAGATCTCTCCATCCTCCCCTCTCATGACTGGGATTCTCAGGTTGTTAATTTTGCTTCTGTAGGCTGACTGTTCTGGATTATGTCTTCCTCTACTTACTTTCTCAAAATTTATTTGTTTTTGTGGGAACTTTTCCAAAAGACAGATTTACTGGGGGGGGGGAAGCTAAAAAGCCTATTTATTTCCTTATTAATCCAAAGGATTTGATTTCAAATGATTAGGACGCAGATCCCAGAGTCAGCATTTTTCCTGCTTTTGATAAGATTCTGTCTGTACCCTCATTCTTGGAGACTATTTCTCCTTTTCCTGCAGTCTACCGTAACTCCAAAGAACTTGAGATTTATCTTGACCCCTCAAGTAAGAACATTATTACTTAAAGAACACTTTGAAGGTCAACAAGAAAGATGACTTTCCAGCTACCCTTAGCTCGTTGGAGCACTTACTTTTTCATCTATTCCCAAAAGCAAGACTCCAGAGTGTAGAAACACTGGGAAATACAGAGACAACTGCAATTTCACAGAAAGAAAAAGAATTGGTGTACCCACTGGGACTTCCCTAGCTATGTAGTAGTTAGGATTCTGAGCTAGGATTCCACAAGCCATGCAGCCAAAATAATACAATAAGTAAAAATTTAAAAATAGAATTGGTGTACTGATTGGAATCAAATAAGATGATCTTGATATGGATGATAACTACTCAAAGTTACATATTTCCGAGTTCATTTTCTGTTCTCTCTCGCAGTCTTTAATTTAATTTAGCTAATATTTTTCTTTGCCTCTTTCAGGTCAAAAAATAAAGAGGGGGCTTCCCCTGGTCCAGTGGGTAAGGACACCGCCTTGCAGTGCAAGGGGTCCCGGTTCAATCCCTGGCCTGGGAAGATCCCACGTGCCGCGGAGCGGCTGGACTGATGTGTCCAATCACCAAGCCGGAGCTCTGGAGCGCATGCGCCCAGAGCCGGCGCTCTGCAACGACAGACGCCACTGTGATGGGAGGCCCACAGGAGCCAAAGAACAAAGACGAATGAAAATAGAGAAATGAAAGACCAGTAGAAGTGGCCCGCCCGCTCCCCTCCCTCCCGAACCCGTTCCCCGCCCAAAGTAAATAAATAAATAAATCTAAAAAAATAATAATAATAAAGAGGACAAAGTTTAATCTGATTCCTAGTTTCTCTTCAGTGTACTTTCTGAGATTGTTTATAGCTGTGTTGACCTCCATTACCCAATGATACACAGACAAATGAAATAATATTCAACCGGTATCTGTGCTGTTTCTAGGAGAGGCAGGATTGTAGCTGGGGTGGTTACAGATTATGGAATTCCTAGATTTAAAAAAAATAATAATAATCAGTTACATTTAAGGTTACTTTTCCATTAAAAAGATAAAAGTATTCCTCTGATTGCCTAATGTCAATGAGATTTAAAAGAATGATGCTGGAATGCCCTGGTGGTCCAGTGGCTAAGACTCTGTGGTCCCAATCTTGACCCCTCAAGTGAGATTTATCTTGACCCTCAAGTAAGAACATTATTACTTAAAGAACACTTTGAAGGTCAACAAGAAAGATGACTTTCCAGCTACCCTTAGCTCGTTGGAGCACTTACTTTTTCATCTATTCCCAAAAGCAAGACTCCAGAGTGTAGAAACACTGGGAAATACAGAGACAACTGCAATTTCACAGAAAGAAAAAGAATTGGTGTACCCACTGGGACTTCCCTAGCTATGTAGTAGTTAGGATTCTGAGCTAGGATTCCACAAGCCATGCAGCCAAAATAATACAATAAGTAAAAATTTAAAAATAGAATTGGTGTACTGATTGGAATCAAATAAGATGATCTTGATATGGATGATAACTACTCAAAGTTACATATTTCCGAGTTCATTTTCTGTTCTCTCTCGCAGTCTTTAATTTAATTTAGCTAATATTTTTCTTTGCCTCTTTCAGGTCAAAAAATAAAGAGGGGGCTTCCCCTGGTCCAGTGGGTAAGGACACCGCCTTGCAGTGCAAGGGGTCCCGGTTCAATCCCTGGCCTGGGAAGATCCCACGTGCCGCGGAGCGGCTGGACTGATGTGTCCAATCACCAAGCCGGAGCTCTGGAGCGCATGCGCCCAGAGCCGGCGCTCTGCAACGACAGACGCCACTGTGATGGGAGGCCCACAGGAGCCAAAGAACAAAGACGAATGAAAATAGAGAAATGAAAGACCAGTAGAAGTGGCCCGCCCGCTCCCCTCCCTCCCGAACCCGTTCCCCGCCCAAAGTAAATAAATAAATAAATCTAAAAAAATAATAATAATAAAGAGGACAAAGTTTAATCTGATTCCTAGTTTCTCTTCAGTGTACTTTCTGAGATTGTTTATAGCTGTGTTGACCTCCATTACCCAATGATACACAGACAAATGAAATAATATTCAACCGGTATCTGTGCTGTTTCTAGGAGAGGCAGGATTGTAGCTGGGGTGGTTACAGATTATGGAATTCCTAGATTTAAAAAAAATAATAATAATCAGTTACATTTAAGGTTACTTTTCCATTAAAAAGATAAAAGTATTCCTCTGATTGCCTAATGTCAATGAGATTTAAAAGAATGATGCTGGAATGCCCTGGTGGTCCAGTGGCTAAGACTCTGTGCTCCCAATGCAGGGGGCCCGGGTTTGATCCCTGGTCAGGGAACTAGATTCCACATGCTACAACGGAAACCCAATGCAGCCAAATATATATAAATAAAATATTTTTAAAAATAAATAAAAGAACACTGCTACTGCTTAGCTGCTCAGTTATGTCTGACTCTTTGCGACCCCACAGACTATAGCCCACCAGGCTCCTCTGTCCTTGGTATCCTCCAGGCAAGAATCCTGGAGTGAGTGGCCATTTCCTCCTCCAGGGGATCTTCCCAATCCAGGGACTGAACCTGGGTCCACTGCATGGCAGGCAGATTCTTTACCACTGAGCTACCAGGGAAGCCCTGACTTATTTGCATCAACTGTCAAATAAGACTGGCGGTTTCTCCTGGTGTGTTCACTGGAAGCGCATATACACATGTTTCATGGTCACGCGATTCGCTCAGCCTTCTCTGAATATTTATTTCATTAACATAATCCATGCTGACGTCAGTAATCTTTCCTTGCTTGTAACTCTGTTCACGTCATGATGGCATCAAATTGTTTCCTGAATGGGAGACTCATAAATATTTTATTGTGGCCCAATCCTTATGTCAAGTGCTTCCTGATCTTCTCTTTGAAGTGTTTATTTTTAAAATTATTTTTAATAGGACACGGTTTGATCAGAGTGTGTGGACATTTTGGATGTTGACACTAGCCTTGCTATTTGGAATATCTGACACATGAGTTTAGTCATATTTTGTCCTATTTCTCTTTTCCTGCAAGTCTATTATTTCTAATACGTGGCAAATATTTACTTGTATTAATAGTGGTAAATTTTATTTTCCTTCTGTATCAACCTCAAGGTCTATTGAGTTGACAATGTATTATTTTATGGTAAAGAACCTGCCTGTAATGCAGGAGAGCTGGATTCAATCCCTGGGTTGGGAAGATCCTGGAGAAGGGAGTGGCTACCCACTCCAGGATTCTTGCCTGGAGAATCCCAAGGACAGAGGAGCCTGGTGGGCTACAGTCCACGGGGTCGCAAAGAGTCAGACGTGACTGAGCGAGTAACACTCTCATGTTTCATGTGCAAAGGCTTTCGCTACTTGCAGTTGCATCATTCAGACAAGGGATCTCTTTTCAAGAAATTTCAAGTTTGATTTTCGGAAAAAAAATGTCTTCTGGTACCTTGGAATCCTCTCGGTCAAGTGTTCAGTGCCATGAAGAACCTAGCTCCAGCTTTTTAAAAAAGAGTCATTTTGTAAGGATTTATGACTCAAAGAGAGACCATTTAAAAGTGAAATATTAAATATTATTAAGCATTTGCCCAAAATCATGCCTCCATGAGACCCCATCCTAAATGACCACGCAGCCAAAGTGGATGAAAAATACTTGTAAAATATCTACCATGATACAATTAATAGCTGAACTCCCAAATTCATTTTGAAACGCCATTCCTAGTTTGAAACAATACAGTAAACAAAACTGACAGCGTTAGTTGAAAGGTGATACAATTTTTTTTTTAAACCTTTTGCCTTTCAGGTTTTTATTTCCCTTATTAGGGATCAACCTGCAGCCCCAGCAGTGAAAGTGTGGAGTCTTAACTACTGGATCCTTAGGAAGTTCTCACAATATTGAGATTGTAGTGTGATTTCTTCCAGTTACCTTGATTCAAACAATGATGGACACAAGTCCAAGAAGTAAATTAGATTTCTGCAGATCATCTGGTATTAATGTTCATATAAATTTCAAAATTTGATAATTAAATTAATACATTGACAGAAACTCTGCTCATTAGGAGCTATATCTAAATCAGTCTTTCTCTGCTTGACAGAAAATTGAACATTTTACTGTTCAGAAGCAATTGCTTAGAGGTTAAGCTCTCAGGCAATCTGAGATACCAGTTTTACAAGATAGTTAACGTTCCCAGCTCCAATCCACAAAGCTCCAGGGCCCTGCAAAGCAACTTTGGAGTCCTTTAAATAACAAGTGTTCAATCCTGCTTTCAGAATATGGCAAGAACTGCAGCTCAGAGTCAAAGCTACGGTTTTCCAGTAATCATGTGCAGATATGAGAGTTGGATCATAAAGAAAGCTGAGGAACAAAGAACTGATGCTTTCAAATCAAACAAAATCGAGTCCCTGGAGCAAGGAGATCAAACCAGTCAATCCTAAAGAAAAATGAGAAATTGAAGCTAAAGTTCCAATAGCAGTTGCATCATTCAGACAAGGGATCTCTTTTCAAGAAATTTCAAGTTTGATTTTCGAAAAAAAATGTTTTTGGTACCTTGGAATCCTCTCGGTCAAGTGTTCAGTGCCATGAAGAACCTAGCTCCAGCTTTTTAAAAAAGAGTCATTTTGTAAGGATTTATGACTCAAAGAGAGACCATTTAAAAGTGAAATATTAAATATTATTAAGCATTTGCCCAAAATCATGCCTCCATGAGACCCCATCCTAAATGACCACGCAGCCAAAGTGGATGAAAAATACTTGTAAAATATCTACCATGATACAATTAATAGCTGAACTCCCAAATTCATTTTGAAACGCCATTCCTAGTTTGAAACAATACAGTAAACAAAACTGACAGCGTTAGTTGAAAGGTGATACAATTTTTTTTTTAAACCGTGTGCCTTGCAGGATCTTAGTTCCCTTATTAGGGATCAACCTGCAGCCCCAGCAGTGAAAGTGTGGAGTCTTAACTACTGGATCCTTAGGAAGTTCTCACAATATTGAGATTGTAGTGTGATTTCTTCCAGTTACCTTGATTCAAACAATGATGGACACAAGTCCAAGAAGTAAATTAGATTTCTGCAGATCATCTGGTATTAATGTTCATATAAATTTCAAAATTTGATAATTAAATTAATACATTGACAGAAACTCTGCTCATTAGGAGCTATATCTAAATCAGTCTTTCTCTGCTTGACAGAAAATTGAACATTTTACTGTTCAGAAGCAATTGCTTAGAGGTTAAGCTCTCAGGCAATCTGAGATACCAGTTTTACAAGATAGTTAACGTTCCCAGCTCCAATCCACAAAGCTCCAGGGCCCTGCAAAGCAACTTTGGAGTCCTTTAAATAACAAGTGTTCAATCCTGCTTTCAGAATATGGCAAGAACTGCAGCTCAGAGTCAAAGCTACGGTTTTTCCAGTAATCATGTGCAGATATGAGAGTTGGATCATAAAGAAAGCTGAGGAACAAAGAACTGATGCTTTCAAATCATAATGCCAGAAAAGACTCGAGAGTCCCCTGGAGCAAGGAGATCAAACCAGTCAATCCTAAAGAAAATCAGCCCTGAAGTTTCATTGGAAAGACTGACGCTGAAGCTAAAGTTCCAATAGTTTGTCCACCTGATGCGAAGAGACACCTCGTTGGGAAAGACCCTGATGCCGGGAAAGTCTTAGGACAAGAAGAGAAGGGGGCAACAGAGGACAAGATGGTTGGGTGGCATCACCAACTTAATGGACACGAATTTGAGCCGACTCCGGGAGACTGTCAAGGACAGGGAAGCCCGGTGGGCTGCAGTCCATGGGGTCACGAAGAGCCACATACGACTGAGCGACTGAATAACAAGCAGCTCGTGAGACGCGAATTGAAACTCTGATGTGCTTGTCCATCAGCATCGGTCTCTGCTCTCTCAGGTTCATCCTCTTCCTTGTTTTCTACCCAGGAGCTTAACTACAGGAACTGCAAAGCCCAGGATCTCTTCCTCTGGCTCCAGGCTCTGCTGTCTCAGGCAGAGGTGCCAGTGGAAGACCAGAGCAGGCCTGTAGCCCTCTGTCATTTTCTCGCGAAGCTGTCACTCCTTAACCGTGGCTTTTCCAGGCTGACCCTCATCCACATCCGCAATCTGAGTTGTACATCACAGCATTCTCCTCTATCCTCCCTAGGCTTAGACGGTTTACAGCTGAGTTTCCTATTGTTATGAGCCTCTGGGCACTGTGCCATCCCTTTAGGATTCTGTTAATCCTGACCTTACAGTCAGCAAAAATCCCTTCTGGTGCCCCAAAACCGATCTACTCTGCCAGAGATTCTGTTCATCTAAAAAGGTTAAGCTTTTCCAGGCAATCTGAGATACCAGTTTTACAAGATAGTTAACGTTCCCAGCTCCAATCCACAAAGCTCCAGGGCCCTGCAAAGCAACTTTGGAGTCCTTTAAATAACAAGTGTTCAATCCTGCTTTCAGAATATGGCAAGAACTGCAGCTCAGAGTCAAAGCTACGGTTTTTCCAGTAATCATGTGCAGATATGAGAGTTGGATCATAAAGAAAGCTGAGGAACAAAGAACTGATGCTTTCAAATCATAATGCCAGAAAAGACTCGAGAGTCCCCTGGAGCAAGGAGATCAAACCAGTCAATCCTAAAGAAAATCAGCCCTGAAGTTTCATTGGAAAGACTGACGCTGAAGCTAAAGTTCCAATAGTTTGTCCACCTGATGCGAAGAGACACCTCGTTGGGAAAGACCCTGATGCCGGGAAAGTCTTAGGACAAGAAGAGAAGGGGGCAACAGAGGACAAGATGGTTGGGTGGCATCACCAACTTAATGGACACGAATTTGAGCCGACTCCGGGAGACTGTCAAGGACAGGGAAGCCCGGTGGGCTGCAGTCCATGGGGTCACGAAGAGCCACATACGACTGAGCGACTGAATAACAAGCAGCTCGTGAGACGCGAATTGAAACTCTGATGTGCTTGTCCATCAGCATCGGTCTCTGCTCTCTCAGGTTCATCCTCTTCCTTGTTTTCTACCCAGGGAGCTTAACTACAGGAACTGCAAAGCCCAGGATCTCTTCCTCTGGCTCCAGGCTCTGCTGTCTCAGGCAGAGGTGCCAGTGGAAGACCAGAGCAGGCCTGTAGCCCTCTGTCATTTTCTCGCGAAGCTGTCACTCCTTAACCGTGGCTTTTCCAGGCTGACCCTCATCCACATCCGCAATCTGAGTTGTACATCACAGCATTCTCCTCTATCCTCCCTAGGCTTAGACGGTTTACAGCTGAGTTTCCTATTGTTATGAGCCTCTGGGCACTGTGCCATCCCTTTAGGATTCTGTTAATCCTGACCTTACAGTCAGCAAAAATCCCTTCTGGTTGAACTCTCTTCAATTAACCTGTTGAATTAATTCAGCGTTTTATCTACTCCCTGCCAGAACTCTGCCTGCCACCCTTGCTATGGTCTTCCCCATGACCGCCACTAGTAATGGTACTCTACAAAGAACCATGCCAGCATGTTCGAGGACTTCCCTGGTGGTCTGTACATCCACTGAAGAGGGTGTGGGTTCAATCCCTAGTCTTGGAACTAGGATCCCACATGCCACATGGTGTGGCCAAAAATTTATTTTTAATTAAAAAAAAGAGAGAGAGAGAGACAGAATTTCCAATCTGAGAATTGTAAAAGGTCTATCCAGAATAATTCATTACTTGGCTTATAATAGAATCATATTTTTTCAGGGGTGCCTTAAGATACTCTAGTATAACTTTTAGAATTCAGTCTTTTATTCAGTTCTTAGTTATTGTCTATTTTTGCCTCCCACTAATGCATTTATTTTCTCCTCTTTCGGGCTTTCCTTCTGTGAGCTCCACTGGATGTTGGCGCTCAGGGCGGCAGTGCCCTCGAGCCGTTCACCTGTGCGGGGTGCTCAGCAGGGGCCCCGGAAGGAAGCCTCTCCCTCCAGGTGAGAAACGCGGCCCGCATTGTCTTCCTGTCCTTTCTTGCTCCCTTCTCTTCTCAGGAAACAATGTTTCTCATTCAGTTTTAAAAGTCAACAGATTAGAAAGCAGCCAGACAAAGCAGAGTTGTGTGAGCCTCTGGTTCTAACTAAGCTTTTATGATGAAGCCTTTGTGCTTCTTGAATAAGAGTTGTATTTAGAGTTGGGGGGAGAGAAGTGCCTGGATGAATACGATTTCTGTCTGATGTAACAAGCATCATCCTCCGCTCTCCCCTCCGCCAAAAAAAAACAAAAAAAACAAAAAAAACCGTACTTCCCTTTAAAATAAATATTAGGTGGAGTTAAGGATATCTGTTTCTACTTTTATTACTAGAACTAAAAACAAAGAACTGCCTAGATAGTTAGAGAACAGTGAGGCATCTGTTCATATCAGTTAACAGCATCCCTCTATCCTCCCTAGGCTTAACCTGTTTTGAATTAATCCTCAGACCTTACAGTCAGCAAAAATCCCTTCTGGTTGAACTCTCTTCAATTAACCTGTTGAATTAATTCAGCGTTTATCTACTCTGCCAGAACTCTGCCTGCCACCCTTGCTATGGTCTTCCCATGACCGCCACTAGTAATGGTACTCTACAATGAACCATGCCAGCATGTTCGAGGACTTCCCTGGTGGTCTGTACATCCACTGAAGAGGGTGTGGGTTCAATCCCTAGTCTTGGAACTAGGATCCCACATGCCACATGGTGTGGCCAAAAATTTATTTTTAATTAAAAAAAAGAGAGAGAGAGAGACAGAATTTCCAATCTGAGAATTGTAAAAGGTCTATCCAGAATAATTCATTACTTGGCTTATAATAGAATCATATTTTTTCAGGGGTGCCTTAAGATACTCTAGTATAACTTTTAGAATTCAGTCTTTTATTCAGTTCTTAGTTATTGTCTATTTTTGCCTCCCACTAATGCATTTATTTTCTCCTCTTTCGGGCTTTCCTTCTGTGAGCTCCACTGGATGTTGGCGCTCAGGGCGGCAGTGCCCTCGAGCCGTTCACCTGTGCGGGGTGCTCAGCAGGGGCCCCGGAAGGAAGCCTCTCCCTCCAGGTGAGAAACGCGGCCCGCATTGTCTTCCTGTCCTTTCTTGCTCCCTTCTCTTCTCAGGAAACAATGTTTCTCATTCAGTTTTAAAAGTCAACAGATTAGAAAGCAGCCAGACAAAGCAGAGTTGTGTGAGCCTCTGGTTCTAACTAAGCTTTTATGATGAAGCCTTTGTGCTTCTTGAATAAGAGTTGTATTTAGAGTTGGGGGGAGAGAAGTGCCTGGATGAATACGATTTCTGTCTGATGTAACAAGCATCATCCTCCGCTCTCCCCTCCGCCAAAAAAAAACAAAAAAAACAAAAAAAACCGTACTTCCCTTTAAAATAAATATTAGGTGGAGTTAAGGATATCTGTTTCTACTTTTATTACTAGAACTAAAAACAAAGAACTGCCTAGATAGTTAGAGAACAGTGAGGCATCTGTTCATATCAGTTAAACTGTCTAGACAATCCCTTTGAAAGGCAAACGGATGATGATTTTAAGACATGTTGTCAAAGAAACAAAAATGTAGGAGTGGTTGGGACTGAGGAAACGGATGGAGAATGTAAACCAGAACGGCAATCATAGGACATGCTCACGCAGCGTCCTGCCGTCCCCCTCTTGTTTCCACAAATACGACACCCAGGGTAACATCAGGTGACTGCATAGATGTACACCATCAAGCTTTAATCGATGTGATTGTCATGAATTTTAGAAAATATCAAAATGACACATTCAGCGTCTTCTGTTACATCAAAGTTGTGATGGATAGCCATAGGACAAAAAGCGCATTTCTATTAGAGGAAAATGGGTCACTTTAGAGAAAAGGTCAGTACAGATAGCATTAATATAGAGGAAAAAGCAAACACGTGTTACGTATAAGTGGCTGAAATTTTGAAGTCATAGTTCTAAAGTTTAGGTACACGTTGCTATGTATTTCTAAGCCAAAGCAAATTTACTGTACTAAGGGATTGTATGAAGAGTCTCACTTTGGCTTCCCTGGTGGCTTAGGGGTAACAAACCCACCGGCCACTGCAGTAGACACAGGCTCCGTTCCTGGCCCAGGATGATGCCACACGCCTTGGAGCAACTAAGCCCATGCGCCCAAACTCCTGAGCCTATGCTCTGAGTCCAGGAGCAACAACTGCGTCGTCAGAGCCCCCCGTGACCTCGAGCCAAGCAGTGAGAGAAACCACCCCATGGGCATCTCCACACCAAAACAAGAGAGCAGCTGCGGCGCACCCCAACTAGAGACGTCGGCAGAGCTACAAAGGCCTAGCATGGCCAGACGAACATATACAAGAGCCCCTCTTCCACCAGAAATTGTCACACCGTGGTTAATCAGCTACTCATCAATATAAAATAAAAAGATTTTAAAAGAAAACACAGAGACCCTCTAGAGAACACATGCCATGAAGGCTCAATGCCTTGTTTGGCTTTACTGTTCATTTGTGCACAAACAGGGATTTGTCAGCAAAAAGGTGACTTTTTCTAAGAGAAAACGGTGCTTTCAAACAAAACAAAACCAGGATATAAACCAATGGATATGAAATCAGTACCTTGAAGAGATGTCCGCACTCCTATTTCATTCGACAGTATTCAAAAGCATTGAAAATACGGCAAAAAACCCAAGTGTCCAATACATGGAAGAATAAGAATTTATATATGTGTAAAATGTAGACTTAGTCAAGAAGATAATTCTGCCATCTGTGACTACATACAACACGGACGAACCTGGAGAACCTTATCCTAAGTGAGATAAGCCAGACTCAGAAGGACAAACATTGCATAATCTCACTCATACCTAGAATCGAATAAAGTCAAATACCCAGATGCAGAGCGTCAAACTGGGACCTTGAGAGGCAGGGCAGTGGGGGATGTGGGTGCAAGAGGACAAGGTTATGTAGGATGAAGACGTCTAGAGACCTGACACAGCCTGTTGACCATAGTTAATCATACTGGGTATGTTGGTTATTAGCTTGATCATAGTCATCATTTCATTAAATAAATCCAATCATCCTGTTGTATGCGAAAAATGGAGTGTTTCTTCCGTATCAGTGAATAAAGGATGTCACGGTAATCAGCATTCAAGCCACAGCTGGTGAGCCCTGAGGGGTTCAAAAAGGGAAAGGAGAGCGTCAGGACCTGAAAACACAGGATATGGGTGCTTAGCGGCCATGCCCTTCAACTAAGCCCATGCGCCCAAACTCCTGAGCCTATGCTCTGAGTCCAGGAGCAACAACTGCGTCGTCAGAGCCCCCCGTGACCTCGAGCCAAGCAGTGAGAGAAACCACCCCATGGGCATCTCCACACCAAAACAAGAGAGCAGCTGCGGCGCACCCCAACTAGAGACGTCGGCAGAGCTACAAAGGCCTAGCATGGCCAGACGAACATATACAAGAGCCCCTCTTCCACCAGAAATTGTCACACCGTGGTTAATCAGCTACTCATCAATATAAAATAAAAAGATTTTAAAAGAAAACACAGAGACCCTCTAGAGAACACATGCCATGAAGGCTCAATGCCTTGTTTGGCTTTACTGTTCATTTGTGCACAAACAGGGATTTGTCAGCAAAAAGGTGACTTTTTCTAAGAGAAAACGGTGCTTTCAAACAAAACAAAACCAGGATATAAACCAATGGATATGAAATCAGTACCTTGAAGAGATGTCCGCACTCCTATTTCATTCGACAGTATTCAAAAGCATTGAAAATACGGCAAAAAACCCAAGTGTCCAATACATGGAAGAATAAGAATTTATATATGTGTAAAATGTAGACTTAGTCAAGAAGATAATTCTGCCATCTGTGACTACATACAACACGGACGAACCTGGAGAACCTTATCCTAAGTGAGATAAGCCAGACTCAGAAGGACAAACATTGCATAATCTCACTCATACCTAGAATCGAATAAAGTCAAATACCCAGATGCAGAGCGTCAAACTGGGACCTTGAGAGGCAGGGCAGTGGGGGATGTGGGTGCAAGAGGACAAGGTTATGTAGGATGAAGACGTCTAGAGACCTGACACAGCCTGTTGACCATAGTTAATCATACTGGGTATGTTGGTTATTAGCTTGATCATAGTCATCATTTCATTAAATAAATCCAATCATCCTGTTGTATGCGAAAAATGGAGTGTTTCTTCCCGTATCAGTGAATAAAGGATGTCACGGTAATCAGCATTCAAGCCACAGCTGGTGAGCCCTGAGGGGTTCAGGGAAAGGAGAGCGTATTTGTCTTTGAGCATGGCAGTCACTCTTCAGAGTGAGCCTGGAGAAAACTCAGGACCTGAAAACACAGGATATGGGCCCCAGAGACCTGAGAGACATATCAAAAGAATGCTTTCAATGAGTCCATACTCTTGCATCGTCTCATACACAGGGAAACATTAGATTCCTTAACGTGGGATAACTGGTTTTCTCGAATTTACAGTAATTTTTAAAAAATCATTTATTTATTTAATTTTGGCTTTTTCTGGGTGTTCACTGCTGCCGCAGGCTCTTCTCTAGTTGCAGGGAGTGGGCGATACTCTCTGGTTGAGGTCAGCAGGCTTCTTGTTGCGGTGACTTCTCTTGTGGAACTCGGGCTCTAGGGCTCACGGGCTCCATCGTTGCGGCTCCGAGGCTCTAGAGCCCAGGCTCCATAGTTGTGGCTCAGTACGTGGAGTTGGTTGCTCCTCAGCATGTGGGATACCCCCGGATCAGGGATCAAACCTGTGTCTCCTGCACTGGCAAGCGAACTCTTCGCCACTGAGCTACCAGGGAAAGTCTTACAGTAACCTTTTGACATTCAGCAACTTTGTTCCAAAATTGCCCTTCATTGCAAAACTGTACAACCTGGCTCCCCAACTCACCTCCTCCGAGCAGTCCTCTCAGGGTTACTTGAGATGCTGTCTCCCAGGCTAAAGTTCTAAAAATTTCCCCTGAATAAAATATAACTCTCAACTTTTAGGTTGTGAATAGTTTTTAAATTCTACATATACCTTCACTATATACATTTTAATTGAAAATATCAGGATATAGACACATTTAATTATTTTCTTAAAGTCAATATATAGAAACATGTAATTATTTTCTTAAAGTCAATATAGTTTCATGGGTTGTAACACATGTGCCATGCTGCTGAGATACACAACAACGGGAAGAGTGCTCTGCTTCTCCTTCCTGTCTATTGCTCTCTAAACCTAAAACTGCTCTGGAAAAAAAAAAAAAAAGTTTATTTAAAAAAAAAATCCTTAAAAAAATCCTTGATAGGATGCTCTAATACTGATCTTTCCATTATGTGCAAATCCTTCTTTATTTTATGGAAACAGTCTGTGTATATTGCAAAGATGTGACCTGGTTTACTTCAAAAGATCAGGCTTGATTTTGCACACCAAGATCTGTCCTTTTTTCCTCTTCACCAAAGCAACAGATTTCATTTCTTTTTACTTCAATAAAATGAAAATGAATGCAGAGAAAATGCTGACAGGGACCATCTGTAACTTTTTCTTCTCTCATTCTTTGAAGAAATAAAGACATTCTTTAACGATGTTTGAGGGGCAAAAGGCTGGTGAAATTCCAGGACACCAGGTCACAGGGGATGTGAGAGCTTTTTAGATGTTGATAGAATTTTGAGGGAAAGAAATAGTTGGCAGCTTCCCAGGTAGCTCAGCGTTTTGGTTTTTTTTTTAAATCTACCTGACATTTCAGTGATGCACAGGAAATGTGGGTTTGATCTTTGGATTGGGAAGATCCCTGGAGAAAGAAATGGCAACCCACTCCCGTATTCTTCCTGTAAAGCCCCAAGGACAGAGGAGCCTAGGGTGCTGCAGTCCATGGGGTCACAAAGAGTCAGACATGACTGACCTCAAGTCCCTGATGAAGAGGAAAGGAAGGGGCGATCCTGTAAATCCTTGTCTCAAATATTTCCAGGGGTCACCCCCTCTTCTCCACCCTCCTCCTGTAGAGAAATGGGGAAATGCAGGCTAATGGACCCTCATCTAAGCTTCTCTGAAATCCAGGGTGGAAACTTCATACAGGCATCATTTTTTGATATTTCCTGTCTCTTCATTTACTGAAGATGCAAAACACTCAGCTAAATAGTTATTCTCTGAAATCTTGAGAGTTTGGATCTGTGTGCTGGAAGCAAAAAACATAGAAACTGATTCAAAGTTAAAAAAAAAACTGAAAAAATTTTAAGCAAACTTATACTTCTATGTCTTATCCAGATCATTTCACTTGAGTCCATTCCATTCAAACCCTAAAGAATTAGATGTATATTTCTTGTTGGCCTGAGAGGGAGTCTATTTTCCTGTCTGTATTAGATGCATTCACAATAACCCTGAAGTAAAATCTCTAAATTTACCTTTAAAACATACACGCACTGATTCACAGTGAAAAAAAATCTATTTCATTGCACACCAAGATTTTTGTCCTTCTTTATTTTATGGAAACAGTCTGTGTATATTGCAAAGATGTGACCTGGTTTACTTCAAAAGATCAGGCTTGATTTTGCACACCAAGATCTGTCCTTTTTTCCTCTTCACCAAAGCAACAGATTTCATTTCTTTTTACTTCAATAAAATGAAAATGAATGCAGAGAAAATGCTGACAGGGACCATCTGTAACTTTTTCTTCTCTCATTCTTTGAAGAAATAAAGACATTCTTTAACGATGTTTGAGGGGCAAAAGGCTGGTGAAATTCCAGGACACCAGGTCACAGGGGATGTGAGAGCTTTTTAGATGTTGATAGAATTTTGAGGGAAAGAAATAGTTGGCAGCTTCCCAGGTAGCTCAGCGTTTTGGTTTTTTTTTTAAATCTACCTGACATTTCAGTGATGCACAGGAAATGTGGGTTTGATCTTTGGATTGGGAAGATCCCTGGAGAAAGAAATGGCAACCCACTCCCGTATTCTTCCTGTAAAGCCCCAAGGACAGAGGAGCCTAGGGTGCTGCAGTCCATGGGGTCACAAAGAGTCAGACATGACTGACCTCAAGTCCCTGATGAAGAGGAAAGGAAGGGGCGATCCTGTAAATCCTTGTCTCAAATATTTCCAGGGGTCACCCCCTCTTCTCCACCCTCCTCCTGTAGAGAAATGGGGAAATGCAGGCTAATGGACCCTCATCTAAGCTTCTCTGAAATCCAGGGTGGAAACTTCATACAGGCATCATTTTTTGATATTTCCTGTCTCTTCATTTACTGAAGATGCAAAACACTCAGCTAAATAGTTATTCTCTGAAATCTTGAGAGTTTGGATCTGTGTGCTGGAAGCAAAAAACATAGAAACTGATTCAAGTGAAAAAAAAATCTGAAAAAATTTTAAGCAAACTTATACTTCTATGTCTTATCCAGATCATTTCACTTGAGTCCATTCCATTCAAACCCTAAAGAATTAGATGTATATTTCTTGTTGGCCTGAGAGGGAGTCTATTTTCCCTGTCTGTATTAGATGACATTCACAATAACCCTAAGAAGTAAAATGTCTCTAAATTTACCTTTAAAACATACACGCACTTCCAGAATTATTTCCAAAATCATATCAGGCTTCCTTCATTTTCAATTTGAAAAGACAGAATTTATACACTTCGGTTTGTGACCGACGACTTTCAGAGCCTTTTAAAAGCAAACGCAAGTCATGCCCTAGTTTCCATCAACTTGTCATCTCAACAATCACTGACTTTTCTAAGGTTAAAATTTCCCAACACATCCATAAAATATACTCTCTCTGGCAGGAGTCATGTTATTACTGTGGGTCAGGAAGTTAACTACAGAACCAGGGCAGCCAGCTGAGAAAATGAACAAAGAGCCTAGGTTAAACAACTGGACTTAGAAAAGTGGGCACAATAAATGTGTTTATCATATGTAAACAGTAGTCTCAAAACACAGATGGTCAATATTTGAGGACAGTCATTGTTCCCAGAACTCACAGGTAAGAGAATGAATTCCCTTCCCATCCATCCTTTGGACAATCATTTTCCTGACTCCTTTAGGAAATGAGATTTTCAGGACCGAGAGCACATCCAGTGCTTCATAGGAACCCATAACCTGAGTTGGGGGAAGTGATCCTGGACTTTTCTCACATTGAGTAGGTAACTGTCCTGTGCCTTTAAAAACAAGGATGTGTGAAATGCAGCCCTATGACTAAAAACAGCACCCTGATGGCAGGATTTCCCCTGTATTCCCCTGCTTATCTCTCTACCCAGCACTCCCATGCCTTAGTCTCTGAGATCTTTTCTTTTTCACATCCTCTTTCACTTTGGATATTTTTACACACGTCTCCATTTCCTGAATTCAATATCTTAGTCTCGAACTATAAGAGAGAGAAAGGCATAGATTTTTAATATACTTTTTAATGTGGACCATTTTGTTTATTTTTGGTTGCGCTGGGTCTCGTTCGCTGCACATGGTCTTTTCTCTAGATGTGGTGTGCGAGCTTCTCATTGTGGTGGCTTCTCTTGTTGCGGGGCACAGGCTCCAGGGTAAGGGTTTCAGTACTTGGGGCATGTGGGCTTTGCAGCTCCGTGGCTGTGGAATCTGCCAGGACCAGGGATCGAACCCACACCCCCTTGCATTGGAAGGCGAGCTCTTTACCACTGGACCACAGGGAAGTCTAGAGACAGAGATTTAGCTACTATCTCTGCTGAGTAAGCTTCCCGAGATCCTTAAACTGACCACCTTCGGGGTGATAAATAAAAGAGGGATCCTGTTAACTTCCGGGAGACAGCAGCTGAGTGTGGTCTGGTCACCACGGGCCAGAGATTTCTAGCTCAGCACCTGTTTCAAAAGGATGAAGGTGTCTTTGTAAATGACTCCCCAAGGTGCAGGAGGAGTACCCTCTACTTCATCCTGAAGATTTCTGGGAACTGCAGAGTGAGAGACTGGTTTTCATTCTAAAAATGCAACAAATGACCATGCCGCTGCAAAACAGAATTACTCCGTGGGTCTTTTAAGGGTTATTGGGATTAAGCTCATGGTTGGCTGATTCCAACAACACTTTTCTGTTTCCACACTAGGTTTATCAAGTTTTGCAGGGTTTTCAACCTCTATTGGAGAAGGAAATGGCAATCTGTTCTAGTATTCTTGCCTGGAGAACCCCGTGGACAGAGAACCCTGGTGGGCTACTGTCTATGAAGTCACACAGAGCTGGACAGGACTGAGCAGCTGAGCACTCACGCAACATCTGTACCCCATCCTCTAGATTAGCCAACCTTGGGAAGTGATCCTGGACTTTTCTCACATTGAGTAGGTAACTGTCCTGTGCCTTTAAAAACAAGGATGTGTGAAATGCAGCCCTATGACTAAAACAGCACCCTGATGGCAGGATTTCCTGTATTCCCTGCTTATCTCTCTACCCAGCACTCCCATGCCTTAGTCTCTGAGATCTTTTCTTTTCACATCCTCTTTCACTTTGGATATTTTTACACGTCTCCATTTCCTGAATTCAATATCTTAGTCTCGAACTATAAGAGAGTAAGGCATAGATTTTTAATATACTTTTTAATGTGGACCATTTTGTTTATTTTTGGTTGCGCTGGGTCTCGTTCGCTGCACATGGTCTTTTCTCTAGATGTGGTGTGCGAGCTTCTCATTGTGGTGGCTTCTCTTGTTGCGGGGCACAGGCTCCAGGGTAAGGGTTTCAGTACTTGGGGCATGTGGGCTTTGCAGCTCCGTGGCTGTGGAATCTGCCAGGACCAGGGATCGAACCCACACCCCCTTGCATTGGAAGGCGAGCTCTTTACCACTGGACCACAGGGAAGTCTAGAGACAGAGATTTAGCTACTATCTCTGCTGAGTAAGCTTCCCGAGATCCTTAAACTGACCACCTTCGGGGGTGATAAATAAAAGAGGGGATCCTGTTAACTTCCGGGAGACAGCAGCTGAGTGTGGTCTGGTCACCACGGGGCCAGAGATTTCTAGCTCAGCACCTGTTTCAAAAGGATGAAGGTGTCTTTGTAAATGACTCCCCAAGGTGCAGGAGGAGTACCCTCTACTTCATCCTGAAGATTTCTGGGAACTGCAGAGTGAGAGACTGGTTTTCATTCTAAAAATGCAACAAATGACCATGCCGCTGCAAAACAGAATTACTCCGTGGGTCTTTTAAGGGTTATTGGGATTAAGCTCATGGTTGGCTGATTCCAACAACACTTTTCTGTTTCCACACTAGGTTTATCAAGTTTTGCAGGGTTTTCAACCTCTATTGGAGAAGGAAATGGCAATCTGTTCTAGTATTCTTGCCTGGAGAACCCCGTGGACAGAGAACCCTGGTGGGCTACTGTCTATGAAGTCACACAGAGCTGGACAGGACTGAGCAGCTGAGCACTCACGCAACATCTGTACCCCATCCTCTAGATTAGACAACCTTGAGTATGTGATTAGAAAAGAATTCGATTACTACTCAGCTTGTTTTTAAATTCACTAAAATAAATACATTCACATTTCAAATAAATAAACTGTCTGTAACTACAGAAAAGCCCGCATGGCAGCAACGAAGGCCCAGTATAGCCAAAAGTAAAATAAATAAATAAAAATTTAAAATAATACACTAAATTCACTCTTAGGTTCTCTGAGAATCTGAGGGCTGCAGCACCCTATGTCTGTCTCATCTGTGTTACATAATCATCCAATCCTTTCGCCAGCGAAACACTGCAGGGACTAAATGGATCACGATAGAGAAAGGAAAACAGTGAAAATAAAATATTTTTTAATGGACTACTCTCCCCGTTCCCGTGCCAATCTCATTGATCTTAGCATACCCTCCTCCAGGGGATCTTCCCCACCCAGGGATCAAAGCCTGGTCTCCTGCACTGCAGGTAGGTTCTTCCAACCTCTGTGATAAGTGAACACAAAGAGGGCCGGGCAGGCGAGTGCAGAGATCTGAATCCAGACTCCAAGGGAGGCAGAAGCTGCAACCTCGGGTTCTTTTAAAACACTTTTAGGTGTTAAATGCCTCAGTAGCTCGGGTAAAAAGTATCAGCTGTTTTTAAAGTTTCTTACTGTTCCTTTTAAGCAACAGATGCAAAACAAAAACCACATACACACACACAGACACCCCCCTACCCTACCCCCAACACAAAATCCTAAATGCTTCTGAAGAAGGCTTGAGTTTATTTCGATTTTCCAGGCAGGCCTAAGTCTGATTTCCAGTGGGGCTCAGACTACTGCTGTTTTCCTTGCCTTTTTTTTCCTATTTTACCTTTTGTCTTTTGAAAAATTGTTGTTGTTTTGTTTGGGTTTTTTTTTTTTTTTTTTTTTTTTTTTGGTGAGGAGGTGGGATTTTACCAGCCCTGCAGGCAACAACATGTTGTTCATTCATCAACACATGGAAATTCTTCTTTTCACAAACGTTCTTTTTCTTTCCATGGAAGACTCATCGGAAACGTAGCATCTCACTTGGAAGGGGAGCGAGTGGTGAAAATCCATTTTTAGCATTTGCCCATCGCTTCTTCAAGGCCAATATTCTACTCTGGAAAGATGGCATTGACCGTGTCCTCAGAAAACAGTCCCTATTCCTTAAAATAGTTCTCGGTCTCCAGTCTCAGGTTACTGTTTGTGTCTCTGAATTGGAAAGGGTTAACGGTTTGCCTCTGTTCTCCTTGAGTCTTTTCAATTTCGTTTTCAGGTGTTCACAACTGGCCCCTCACAAACAAAATGCCGCAGCAGCTACTGTCTTCCATAACCTTTTTTTCTCCCTTTCCTTTAATTCAGATTATAAATTCACCCAGAAAAATCAATGGCTAATTTCATTGGGAACAAATGGAAAATGGTCAAAGCACAGGTTTGAGCTCCTTGGTGCAAAAATTAGAACACTTGACTGGAATATTCTGACCTTTTCCCCCTAAAATGTATAGCAGAAAAATAAATGTGGATGACAGTCTGTGTTTAAAATATTCTGCATTAACAATTTAGACAACTTTTTCTGGTAAAGAAAATGGAAAGTTGGCATGGTGCTCCAACACACATGCTGCAAACCATGGCAAAATGTCCAGAGTCTATTTTACACGTTGTCTGCATATGGGCATGCAGTGAGTTACAGAGACAGCTCTGTGAAATGCCCAGCATTAAAGGAAATGTGTGTTTTTTTAAGTGACAAGTAATAAGTCATTCTTTGCATATATTATAGAAAACGTTTTGGAAACTGGGCTGTTGTTTTAGTGGGCTTAGTGTGTGCACAAGCCTGTCTGATCTCCATAGAACTTCAGTAAATACTCAGAAAAATTTTAGTTAAAAAGTCACTTTCAAATGTACAAAGTAAACCATAGAATTAAAAACCGGAAAATCTGTGTGATTGTGTAGGCAATTGATTCTGCCTTTTAAATGTAGCATCTTCTCTTCTGAAGTATATTGTTTGGATTTTTAAAATAGATGTGTGCAGTGTTGATATGTGCATGTAGCTTCATTAATATCTTTATATTTTCAGAAGTAGAGACTTGTATTTGGTTTCAAAAATGTGCTATACAACAAATAAAATTAGACAATATAATCTCTTAAATCAATGAATTATGTTATGGATTGTTATATGTAATCTGAAATTTACTTTGTCAAATTTCTTAGTAATATTGATGGTGTTTTAATTACAGGGGTTTTAATAACCACTTGTTATGAGTCAGACATTTTCTGAATAAGACAGCCACCTTTTTTAGTTGAAGATTGATGAGAGTTTTTACGAATGGACCGTGTCCTCAGAAAACAGTCCCTATTCCTTAAAATAGTTCTCGGTCTCCAGTCTCAGGTTACTGTTTGTGTCTCTGAATTGGAAAGGGTTAACGGTTTGCCTCTGTTCTCCTTGAGTCTTTTCAATTTCGTTTTCAGGTGTTCACAACTGGCCCCTCACAAACAAAATGCCGCAGCAGCTACTGTCTTCCATAACCTTTTTTTCTCCCTTTCCTTTAATTCAGATTATAAATTCACCCAGAAAAATCAATGGCTAATTTCATTGGGAACAAATGGAAAATGGTCAAAGCACAGGTTTGAGCTCCTTGGTGCAAAAATTAGAACACTTGACTGGAATATTCTGACCTTTTCCCCCTAAAATGTATAGCAGAAAAATAAATGTGGATGACAGTCTGTGTTTAAAATATTCTGCATTAACAATTTAGACAACTTTTTCTGGTAAAGAAAATGGAAAGTTGGCATGGTGCTCCAACACACATGCTGCAAACCATGGCAAAATGTCCAGAGTCTATTTTACACGTTGTCTGCATATGGGCATGCAGTGAGTTACAGAGACAGCTCTGTGAAATGCCCAGCATTAAAGGAAATGTGTGTTTTTTTAAGTGACAAGTAATAAGTCATTCTTTGCATATATTATAGAAAACGTTTTGGAAACTGGGCTGTTGTTTTAGTGGGCTTAGTGTGTGCACAAGCCTGTCTGATCTCCATAGAACTTCAGTAAATACTCAGAAAAATTTTAGTTAAAAAGTCACTTTCAAATGTACAAAGTAAACCATAGAATTAAAAACCGGAAAATCTGTGTGATTGTGTAGGCAATTGATTCTGCCTTTTAAATGTAGCATCTTCTCTTCTGAAGTATATTGTTTGGATTTTTAAAATAGATGTGTGCAGTGTTGATATGTGCATGTAGCTTCATTAATATCTTTATATTTTCAGAAGTAGAGACTTGTATTTGGTTTCAAAAATGTGCTATACAACAAATAAAATTAGACAATATAATCTCTTAAATCAATGAATTATGTTATGGATTGTTATATGTAATCTGAAATTTACTTTGTCAAATTTCTTAGTAATATTGATGGTGTTTTAATTACAGGGGTTTTAATAACCACTTGTTATGAGTCAGACATTTTCTGAATAAGACAGCCACCTTTTGGATTTAATGTTTAGTTGAAGATGTGATGAAGAGTTTCCTGTTACAGACCAATTGCAGACTCTTGGTATAATGGCAGCTTCTGCTAGACAAAGTGACAGAAAAGCAAATAGCTGTGGCATCTCACTCACGTGGATATATCATTTCATTTTCCAGTGAAATAATGTTTTCGTTACGTACTTTAAGGTGCCTCACTAACAGGTATGTAGCTATTTTTCCTAGTCTGAAATAGATAGTCTATTACACAACCTTGGGCTTTCCTGGTAGTTCAGACAGTAAAGAATCTGCCTGCAGTGCAGGAGGCCCAGGTGCTGGGTCAGGAAGACCCCCTGGAGGAGGGAATGGGTATGCGCTCCCCTATTCTTGCCTGGAGAACCCCACAGACAGAGGAGCCTGGTGGGCTTCAGCCCCTGGGGCCGCAAAGGGTCGGACACAACTGAGCGACGCACACCCCACCCCATGTCCTTGATGAAGTACAAAGCACAAAAGAAACACGGAGGGATGGAAATGGAGAGTCAGTGGAAATAGTTCTTTTTTTCTATACTGTAAAGGATGCACGGCAATAGAGAAGAACACAGTCTATGTCCCACTCCTATAAGCATCCCTGGCAGAGTAAAAAACACTGACCTCAGGAGTGCACCCAGTTTATACAGAATTGGAATGGAGGCACACTGATTTTGTTTTTACTTTGTACTGCCCCAAACTAAAAAACCTTTTAACCACCCCCCCAACATGGCATCAATAAATTAGAAAAAAATCAAGCTGTATATTCCCTTACGATTATACAGTGGAATTGACAAGTAGATTTGAGGGATTAGATCTGACAGAGGCCCTGAAGAACGATGGATGGAGGTTCGTAACTCTGCACAGGAGGCTGTGATCAAAACATCCCCAAGGAGAAGAAGCGTGAAAAGGCAAAATGGTTGTCTGAGGGCCCCTTAAAAATAGCTGAGAAAAGAAGAGAAGATAAAGGCAAAGGAGAAGAGGAAAGATACACCCATCTGAATACAGAGTTCCAAAGAAGAGCAAGAAGAGGTAAGAAAGCCTTCCTGAGTGAAGAGTGCAAAGGTAGAGGAAAACAATAGACTGGGAAAGACTGCTATTCAATTGCTAAGTTGTGTCCGACTTGTTGCCACCCCATGGGCTGCAGCTCACCAGGATCATCTGTCCGTAGAATTCCCCAGGCAAGAAAAAAGGAGTGAGTTGCCATTTCCTCCCCCAAGGGATCTTTCTGAGCCAAGCATGGAACCCACATCTCCCGTATCAGCAGGCAGACTCATTACCACTGAACCACCTGGGAGGCCCATGAAAGCAATACATATATACAGAGTCAGAAATAGCATTTACAAGTGAGGACTTACAGCTAATGAACAAAGCCTTCCTCCTCTTCTACCTCCTTCCTAATCACTGTTCCATTTTCCCAGTTTTCTCCACAAAGCAGCCACCATTTTAGATTCTTTTTCTGTTTTCCATTTTTTAAATCTCTTGATGGTTAGCCTACAACTTTAGCTGATATAGCTTTATTGCTTGTCTTTGTGGAATTTTAATGAGCCAATGTTGGGCTGATTTACTAACCTGGGGCCGCAAAGGTCGGACACAACTGTCCTTGATGAAGTACAAAGCACAAAAGAAACACGGAGGGATGGAAATGGAGAGTCAGTGGAAATAGTTCACGGGCAATAGAGAAGAACACAGTCTATGTCCCACTCCTATAAGCATCCCTGGCAGAGTAAAAAACACTGACCTCAGGAGTGCACCCAGTTTATACAGAATTGGAATGGAGGCACACTGATTTTGTTTTTACTTTGTACTGCCCCAAACTAAAAAACCTTTTAACCACCCCCCCAACATGGCATCAATAAATTAGAAAAAAATCAAGCTGTATATTCCCTTACGATTATACAGTGGAATTGACAAGTAGATTTGAGGGATTAGATCTGACAGAGGCCCTGAAGAACGATGGATGGAGGTTCGTAACTCTGCACAGGAGGCTGTGATCAAAACATCCCCAAGGAGAAGAAGCGTGAAAAGGCAAAATGGTTGTCTGAGGGCCCCTTAAAAATAGCTGAGAAAAGAAGAGAAGATAAAGGCAAAGGAGAAGAGGAAAGATACACCCATCTGAATACAGAGTTCCAAAGAAGAGCAAGAAGAGGTAAGAAAGCCTTCCTGAGTGAAGAGTGCAAAGGTAGAGGAAAACAATAGACTGGGAAAGACTGCTATTCAATTGCTAAGTTGTGTCCGACTTGTTGCCACCCCATGGGCTGCAGCTCACCAGGATCATCTGTCCGTAGAATTCCCCAGGCAAGAAAAAAGGAGTGAGTTGCCATTTCCTCCCCCAAGGGATCTTTCTGAGCCAAGCATGGAACCCACATCTCCCGTATCAGCAGGCAGACTCATTACCACTGAACCACCTGGGAGGCCCATGAAAGCAATACATATATACAGAGTCAGAAATAGCATTTACAAGTGAGGACTTACAGCTAATGAACAAAGCCTTCCTCCTCTTCTACCTCCTTCCTAATCACTGTTCCATTTTCCCAGTTTTCTCCACAAAGCAGCCACCATTTTAGATTCTTTTTCTGTTTTCCATTTTTTAAATCTCTTGATGGTTAGCCTACAACTTTAGCTGATATAGCTTTATTGCTTGTCTTTGTGGAATTTTAATGAGCCAATGTTGGGCTGATTTACTAATCACTTCTGAATGGCAAGATAAAGAAAACCCAATTCCACTAAAGAAAAGCCGCTAATTTCAAACAAAATAAACTATACATCGCCCTTTCAAAGGAGACGAAATTCTCTTTTGAAAGATACTTTTCTAGGGCAGAGAGAAACAAATCAACTCTATTTTTAACCACCCAAGCAGTTAAAAGTGAGGATAAGCTTTGAATTATACATTAAATATTGTTTATAAACTTTCTAGTGGGGTTTATGTGTGAGGTTCATATGAAGAAGAGGAAACAGAATCAAGCATTATAAAAATTTTGATATTAAATGCTCTTTTCAGGTTGTTTGGCTTCTAGAAACCAGATAACGATTATCCTGTGGGAGAATGCAAGTGTTATCAATCTCAACTCTATTTCGAGTTGAAACTTTCAGCCCAGCATGACAATGTATAAATGTAATTGCTTTTTTCCTCCAAGTCCTGAGCCTTATCTGGTTGAAATGAAAAAGAGGGGGAAAACGCCTTTAATTTTAAGTACACCAGGAGGAAAATAGAAATCTTTCATCTGAAAGCATTCTGACATTTTGGTAATGTGTAAAGTGAAGGTCTTCAAAGGCACGATGGGAGTCACTTCCAGTAACCAAGGGTTGACGCGTGTTCACATGTCTGTGAGAATCACGTTTCCCATGGTCACTTGGATTTTCTTGGTATTGTGACGACAGAAAGAAACCTTGCCACTATGATCAAGGAAGTTAGACAACTGAATGACACTAAACTGTGGCAACCGCCCTATTGCCCAGCACGGGGAGTCTGCCCAGTGCTACGTGGCAGCCTGAAGGGGAGAGTTCAGGGGGGATAGATATGTGTATACATGCGGCCAAGGCCCTTAGCTGTCACAGCACTGTTAATGCACTACACTCCAATACAAAACAACGTTTTAGGAAACGATAACTCAGCGTGAGATGCCACTGATTACCAGGGTGAAGGAGAGTCTTGGATTTAAAAACAAGCATCAACAGCAAGAACTGTAGAAAAATCAGGCTCAAAGTCAGTATTTTAGATAAAGTTTTTCCATTCTGTTTGTTTTCTTCCCTAATAACTTATCTGTTGTAGTATACCAACATTCTTTGTCTCCGTCTCTTCCTATCATTGAATCTTGTTGTTATGAATTTCACATTGGGAAAAATTATTCAGGTCTTGGAAACAGGTGGGTAAAGAGGATCGTTAGGTAAGGTAGGTAGGTAAGTCACATCTGATTCTTTTGTGACCCCATGGGCTGCAGCCCATAAACTCCTCTGTCCATGGGATTCTCCAAAGCAAGAATACTGGAGTGGGCTGCCCTTTCCTTCTCCCAGGGATGGAACCACATCTCCTGCATTGGCAGGCAGACTCTTTACCGCTGTGCCACCCAGGAAGCTCTGTAGAACAGGCTAGTAGATACCGACTCAATGGAACACTGGGAATTGTATCTTTGACTGATTTGCCATTCCTGTGCTATTTGACAACTTTGAAAGAGGTAAGTTGGAAGAAGGGTGGGAGGTAGTGATCTCATTTCGAGTTGAAACTTTCAGCCCAGCATGACAATGTATAAATGTAATTGCTTTTTCCTCCAAGTCCTGAGCCTTATCTGGTTGAAATGAAAGAGGGGCAAAACGCCTTTAATTTTAAGTACACCAGGAGGAAAATAGAAATCTTTCATCTGAAAGCATTCTGACATTTTGGTAATGTGTAAAGTGAAGGTCTTCAAAGGCACGATGGGAGTCACTTCCAGTAACCAAGGGTTGACGCGTGTTCACATGTCTGTGAGAATCACGTTTCCCATGGTCACTTGGATTTTCTTGGTATTGTGACGACAGAAAGAAACCTTGCCACTATGATCAAGGAAGTTAGACAACTGAATGACACTAAACTGTGGCAACCGCCCTATTGCCCAGCACGGGGAGTCTGCCCAGTGCTACGTGGCAGCCTGAAGGGGAGAGTTCAGGGGGGATAGATATGTGTATACATGCGGCCAAGGCCCTTAGCTGTCACAGCACTGTTAATGCACTACACTCCAATACAAAACAACGTTTTAGGAAACGATAACTCAGCGTGAGATGCCACTGATTACCAGGGTGAAGGAGAGTCTTGGATTTAAAAACAAGCATCAACAGCAAGAACTGTAGAAAAATCAGGCTCAAAGTCAGTATTTTAGATAAAGTTTTTCCATTCTGTTTGTTTTCTTCCCTAATAACTTATCTGTTGTAGTATACCAACATTCTTTGTCTCCGTCTCTTCCTATCATTGAATCTTGTTGTTATGAATTTCACATTGGGAAAAATTATTCAGGTCTTGGAAACAGGTGGGTAAAAGAGGATCGTTAGGTAAGGTAGGTAGGTAAGTCACATCTGATTCTTTTGTGACCCCATGGGCTGCAGCCCATAAACTCCTCTGTCCATGGGATTCTCCAAAGCAAGAATACTGGAGTGGGCTGCCCTTTCCTTCTCCCAGGGATGGAACCACATCTCCTGCATTGGCAGGCAGACTCTTTACCGCTGTGCCACCCAGGAAGCTCTGTAGAACAGGCTAGTAGATACCGACTCAATGGAACACTGGGAATTGTATCTTTGACTGATTTGCCATTCCTGTGCTATTTGACAACTTTGAAAGAGGTAAGTTGGAAGAAGGGGTGGGAGGTAGTGAAGCACAAGTTTCCGGTTCATCACAGTGCAAATTATTTTTGCCTACTAGAGAACATTTCTGCAAGTCATATGCTAACCAGGACCACTTCATCACTGGACTGATTTCCTCATTAATTCATGACTCTCGAGTTTTGAAAACATACCTTAACAACTATCATTCATGAAGGCTCTGAGGCTCTTGAAGGTTAAAAGTTACTTCGTAAGCAGTGGATTCCCAGACATGTGTAAGTTCTATTGCTATTGTTTAGTTGCTCAATCGTGCCCCACTCTTGGTGACCCTGTGGACTGTACCCCTGCCAGGCTCCTCAGTCTATTCTTGCAGTTTCCCAGGCAAGAATACAGGAGTGGGTTTCCACCTCCTTCTCCAGAGGATCTTCCCAATGCAGGGATCGAACCCAGGCCTCCTGCATTGGCAGGTGGATTCTTTACTGCTGAGCTATCAGGGAAGCCCATGTAAATCCTACAAAGATGGATTTCTCACTCTCCCTGTGGACACAGTATTTCTTGTCTTTCTAGGAAACGGCAGGTCTAAAGAAACCGTGTTTGGAAACGGGGCCCATCTCCATTTCAGGTCTCTGGAGAAAACAAAAAAGCACCAGAAGAATGCCTTCTTCAGGCACAGCTACACCTACACTCTATTTTTCTGGGTCTGCCAGGAGGATCAGAGCCCTGTGCTGAGGGGATTATCCAGAGGGAAGGCGCGACCTGTAGATGACCCTGGAGGGGAACCCCGTGTTGGAGGCCCCTTTGCCTCCCCAGCTTTGAGGTGTAAATTCTGCCCACCTTCCCCAAAGTCAGAGCCATCTTCTAGGAAGCAGCCCCCAGTGATCAGCGTGTTACCACCTAGGGACTGAAAACAGTATGGAAGCCCATTACGGTTTCTAGGCCAAGTTTTCAGATTCAGGTGGGCAGGTGTGGGGGTCTCCCTCTCACACTTGTCCATCTTAGGCCTTAGTAAGGTACCCAGCAGGTAGCTCACGTTCAATAAGCATTTGCAGATGGAATGTATAAAAGAAAGAGTTGATAAACAAACTATACAACTCATCATGATTTCTATTCTCTACTGCATTTGAAAATTCCACCCTTCTTTGACATCGTGTTGGCGTTTCACCTAGTGAAGGCCTCCTTGATCCTCTCTCATGATGCACTTTCCTGAAAATCACCGTGAGATTAGAATCCAATTTCTTTCCCTTCTCCTCTCCTTCCTCCTCTTCTTTTTTTCCCACTCCCTCCTTCATCTTCTTTAAAAATATTACTTTTATTGAATTGTTTCAGCTTGTTGATGTTATGAGGGTAAGGACAATGGCACACAATTCGGCATCACATTCAATTGGTCATGGGCTTCCCAGGTGGCTCAGTGGTAAAGAACCTACCTGTCCAGCAGGAGACCTGGGTCAGGAAGATCCCTTGGAGAAGGGAATGGCAACCCATTCCAGCATTCTTGCCTGGAGAATTCCATGGACAGAGGAGCCTGGTGGCCTACAGTCCTTGGGCCTGCAAAGAGTTGGACATGAATGAGTGTTCACCCACTCACTCAATTGCTCACACACTATTAGATTCACGTTAGGTACTGACTAACTTCAAGTGTAGTGAAGGCTGCCATTTGTCATATCAAATCATCAGGGGACAAGAAGCCTCCTTGGAATTTTTACTGGAGCAAAACAAAAGAGCTCACTCCTGTGGACACAGTATTTCTTGTCTTTCTAGGAACAGGTCTAAAGAAACCGTGTTTGGAAACGGGGCCCATCTCCATTTCAGGTCTCTGGAGAAAACAAAAATGCACCAGAAGAATGCCTTCTTCAGGCACAGCTACACCTACACTCTATTTTTCTGGGTCTGCCAGGAGGATCAGAGCCCTGTGCTGAGGGGATTATCCAGAGGGAAGGCGCGACCTGTAGATGACCCTGGAGGGGAACCCCGTGTTGGAGGCCCCTTTGCCTCCCCAGCTTTGAGGTGTAAATTCTGCCCACCTTCCCCAAAGTCAGAGCCATCTTCTAGGAAGCAGCCCCCAGTGATCAGCGTGTTACCACCTAGGGACTGAAAACAGTATGGAAGCCCATTACGGTTTCTAGGCCAAGTTTTCAGATTCAGGTGGGCAGGTGTGGGGGTCTCCCTCTCACACTTGTCCATCTTAGGCCTTAGTAAGGTACCCAGCAGGTAGCTCACGTTCAATAAGCATTTGCAGATGGAATGTATAAAAGAAAGAGTTGATAAACAAACTATACAACTCATCATGATTTCTATTCTCTACTGCATTTGAAAATTCCACCCTTCTTTGACATCGTGTTGGCGTTTCACCTAGTGAAGGCCTCCTTGATCCTCTCTCATGATGCACTTTCCTGAAAATCACCGTGAGATTAGAATCCAATTTCTTTCCCTTCTCCTCTCCTTCCTCCTCTTCTTTTTTTCCCACTCCCTCCTTCATCTTCTTTAAAAATATTACTTTTATTGAATTGTTTCAGCTTGTTGATGTTATGAGGGTAAGGACAATGGCACACAATTCGGCATCACATTCAATTGGTCATGGGCTTCCCAGGTGGCTCAGTGGTAAAGAACCTACCTGTCCAGCAGGAGACCTGGGTCAGGAAGATCCCTTGGAGAAGGGAATGGCAACCCATTCCAGCATTCTTGCCTGGAGAATTCCATGGACAGAGGAGCCTGGTGGCCTACAGTCCTTGGGCCTGCAAAGAGTTGGACATGAATGAGTGTTCACCCACTCACTCAATTGCTCACACACTATTAGATTCACGTTAGGTACTGACTAACTTCAAGTGTAGTGAAGGCTGCCATTTGTCATATCAAATCATCAGGGGACAAGAAGCCTCCTTGGAATTCCAAAGGCAAGAATCAGAACCCTCCAGTAAGATTGTGGTGGAATTAACCTATGTTGTCTTCAGAGCAGACAAGTAAATCTCAACCTTGTTACTTTGAGTTTCTAAGTTGTGAGCAATGTTAACTATCAGCAAATCAGTTCTAAGAAGAGATAGAGGGAAAGGAACAGGAAAACATGGCAGAAGTAGCGGGAGACAAGATAGACGGGCAGTGGGTGCAGATGGAAACAGACAAGAGACTCCATGCATCAGAACTCTGCTCAAGGGCTTCCCTCGTGGTCCAGTGGGTAAAGAGTCAGCCTTGCAATGCAAGGGGCACCAGTTTGATCCCTGGCCTGGGTTGATCCCATGTGCCATGGAGCAGCTGGACCAGTGTGTCCAATTATGAGCCAGCACTCTGGAACACATGTGCCCGGAGCTGGTGCTCTGCAACGAGAGAGGCCACTGCAATGGGAGGTCCACACAGGCCAAAGAATAATGATGGATGAAAATAAGTTAAATAAAAAAAAAAAGAGGCCCAAAATTAAAAACAACAACAACAACAAAGGACCCTGCTCAATACAGGGAACTCTGCTGTGTTTTTTTTTATTATTATTATTATTTTTATTGTTTTGTTTCGTTTTTCTGTCCTGTGTTACATGGCAGCCTGGAGGGGAGGGGTGTTTGGAGGTGAAAGGACACATGTACATGCATGACTGAGTCCCTTTGCCATCCACCTGAAACTATCAGAACACTATTAACTGATATCAGAAACAATGGCACACAATTCGGCATCACATTCAATTGGTCATGGGCTTCCCAGGTGGCTCAGTGGTAAAGAACCTACCTGTCCAGCAGGAGACCTGGGTCAGGAAGATCCCTTGGAGAAGGGAATGGCAACCCATTCCAGCATTCTTGCCTGGAGAATTCCATGGACAGAGGAGCCTGGTGGCCTACAGTCCTTGGGCCTGCAAAGAGTTGGACATGAATGAGTGTTCACCCACTCACTCAATTGCTCACACACTATTAGATTCACGTTAGGTACTGACTAACTTCAAGTGTAGTGAAGGCTGCCATTTGTCATATCAAATCATCAGGGGACAAGAAGCCTCCTTGGAATTCCAAAGGCAAGAATCAGAACCCTCCAGTAAGATTGTGGTGGAATTAACCTATGTTGTCTTCAGAGCAGACAAGTAAATCTCAACCTTGTTACTTTGAGTTTCTAAGTTGTGAGCAATGTTAACTATCAGCAAATCAGTTCTAAGAAGAGATAGAGGGAAAGGAACAGGAAAACATGGCAGAAGTAGCGGGAGACAAGATAGACGGGCAGTGGGTGCAGATGGAAACAGACAAGAGACTCCATGCATCAGAACTCTGCTCAAGGGCTTCCCTCGTGGTCCAGTGGGTAAAGAGTCAGCCTTGCAATGCAAGGCACCAGTTTGATCCCTGGCCTGGGTTGATCCCATGTGCCATGGAGCAGCTGGACCAGTGTGTCCAATTATGAGCCAGCACTCTGGAACACATGTGCCCGGAGCTGGTGCTCTGCAACGAGAGAGGCCACTGCAATGGGAGGTCCACACAGGCCAAAGAATAATGATGGATGAAAATAAGTTAAATAAAAAAAAAAAGAGGCCCAAAATTAAAAACAACAACAACAACAAAGGACCCTGCTCAATACAGGGAACTCTGCTGTGTTTTTTTTTATTATTATTATTATTTTTATTGTTTTGTTTCGTTTTTCTGTCCTGTGTTACATGGCAGCCTGGAGGGGAGGGGTGTTTGGAGGTGAAAGGACACATGTACATGCATGACTGAGTCCCTTTGCCATCCACCTGAAACTATCAGAACACTATTAACTGAATATACCCCAATACAAAATAAAAGGTTAAAAAGAAAAAAGAACATAGTTAACTGAGTGCATAACAGCAGCAGACAGGAAAGTCCTTATGGAACGAAAAAGGGAAAGTCATGCTTTGGCATAGGACCCTGTATTCTACCAGAGCGTCACACTGTTGAAAGCCTTCAGTTGTCATTACTAAATACACTTCAGTGGCATAAAAACAGTGACGCACAGGGGTGATGGCAGTGAAACCATCTGGTGGTGGTTCCACACTCGAGTTCCTGGGTCTCTTTTCCTTCTTGGTTTTGATTTGTTTTTCTTTCAACCAAGGGATGAGAAAGAATAGCAGGCAAGTTCTCAGGTTTTTGGAAAATCGCAAGATGCCCCCATTACTATTCATTGAAATGCACCTTCTGTGTTTCTCTTTCAAGGCAAGTGTTGGATTAGGAAAAGTACAGACTCATCAGCCAAGGACAGAATGCTGGCTACCCTCTGGACCTCCCAGGATATGTCTGGGAGAAATCCTGGAGTGGCGAATGGAAAAAGGACCATCTACGAGCAAGGCCCACCAGCGAAAAGCTGTGTGCAAGCACGTCTGATCCTGAAATCCCATCTCAGGTCTATAAACTTGGAAAAATGCACTTCCTTTTTTTTCTTGTATTGTGTCAATCATTTATAAGACATCCGAAATTAATTACGCTTTTTATTTTCAAGTTTCTCCGAAATGAGGAAAGGAGAAGTGAATGAAATAACAACAGCCCTGCTCTCTGGCAGAGGATAAAACACGACTTCCAAAAAAACACAAGATCCTTAAACAAGGCCAACATTCAAACAATGCCTCGCCTGGGATGGAGCCCTAGTTCCTCACAGATAAACAGTTTCCGAGCGTTGGCTGCCCACCATCCATCATTTTCTTGGGCTGTGCTCGCAAAGTGACGATCAATATAAAATCATGTCAGCCTTGGCACAAAAATAAGATTTTGGAGAATTAAGTTAAAAATGATGTCATTCCGTGTCTTGATACTTATTTTTCGGCATAAATGGCACTGTGCATGTCTCCTGAGTTTTACCTCTGATTTCCCACTTTAGAGTACTCATCACTGACCACTCACTGGTTCCATTTTGATTTAACTGAAGTAGACTTTTAGACACGTGTTCCATCCAACCCACACAAGATCCTCACGCCTCAGCGCCAGTTTTCAAGGCTTTAATTGCTTTGCTTTGGATAGAAACGTGACGTTTCAACATCGTCACCATCATGATTACAATGCCTTCCTTTGACGAGCTAAGAGTGCACCACTCTGAAAAGAACACTCATGAAATAACTCTGAGAAAGGCCAAGTTACTCCTTTGGGTCCCACTTGGGGTATTTCTTCCATGAGATGCTTCTATGAGTTGTATTTTTTTGGTAATATTATTAATGTGTTTATTTCTCCTGTATCCACACTAATGCACAGGGAGGCTGACAGAAGTAACCACTTCACTTACGATTTTTAATTATTAAAAATAACTTTAAAATTATGTATCTACTTTTTAATAGGAGTATAGCTGCTTTACAATGCTATATTAGTTTCTGATCTACAGAAATGTGCATCAGCTATACGTATAAAGTCTCCCGTCTCTCCTAAGTCAGATCATCGAGGAGAAATCCTGGAGTGGCGAATGGAAAAAGGACCATCTACGAGCAAGGCCCACCAGCGAAAAGCTGTGTGCAAGCACGTCTGATCCTGAAATCCCATCTCAGGTCTATAAACTTGGAAAAATGCACTTCCTTTTTTTTCTTGTATTGTGTCAATCATTTATAAGACATCCGAAATTAATTACGCTTTTTATTTTCAAGTTTCTCCGAAATGAGGAAAGGAGAAGTGAATGAAATAACAACAGCCCTGCTCTCTGGCAGAGGATAAAACACGACTTCCAAAAAAACACAAGATCCTTAAACAAGGCCAACATTCAAACAATGCCTCGCCTGGGATGGAGCCCTAGTTCCTCACAGATAAACAGTTTCCGAGCGTTGGCTGCCCACCATCCATCATTTTCTTGGGCTGTGCTCGCAAAGTGACGATCAATATAAAATCATGTCAGCCTTGGCACAAAAATAAGATTTTGGAGAATTAAGTTAAAAATGATGTCATTCCGTGTCTTGATACTTATTTTTCGGCATAAATGGCACTGTGCATGTCTCCTGAGTTTTACCTCTGATTTCCCACTTTAGAGTACTCATCACTGACCACTCACTGGTTCCATTTTGATTTAACTGAAGTAGACTTTTAGACACGTGTTCCATCCAACCCACACAAGATCCTCACGCCTCAGCGCCAGTTTTCAAGGCTTTAATTGCTTTGCTTTGGATAGAAACGTGACGTTTCAACATCGTCACCATCATGATTACAATGCCTTCCTTTGACGAGCTAAGAGTGCACCACTCTGAAAAGAACACTCATGAAATAACTCTGAGAAAGGCCAAGTTACTCCTTTGGGTCCCACTTGGGGTATTTCTTCCATGAGATGCTTCTATGAGTTGTATTTTTTTGGTAATATTATTAATGTGTTTATTTCTCCTGTATCCACACTAATGCACAGGGAGGCTGACAGAAGTAACCACTTCACTTACGATTTTTAATTATTAAAAATAACTTTAAAATTATGTATCTACTTTTTAATAGGAGTATAGCTGCTTTACAATGCTATATTAGTTTCTGATCTACAGAAATGTGCATCAGCTATACGTATAAATCTGTCTCTCCTCCCTTGGGAGCCTCCCTCCCACGCTGCCTCATCCCAAACCTCTAGGTCACCGCAGAGCAGTGAGCTGAGTTCCCCATATGGTACAGGGAGCTCTTCTCCCACTCCTAAAAGAGCTTCTTTAGGTTGTTTTCAAAGTGAAAAGCAGTAGGAATAACGTAATGGGAAAAGGATGTGCGAAGAGATCAGACAGACCTGGAAGAAAGGCGCCACTCAGTGGTTTAACAAGTGTGCCATCTCTATGAACCTTGGTTTGTTCACCCATGACACTGAGCTATGAGGACTGACTCTGCCCATGGTATTTCCAGGGTCTGCAGTGAGGTAAGTAGGTTTGTAGTAAGTGCTGTTGTTGTTTAGTCACTAAGTCACGTCCAGCTCTTTGCAACCCTATCTACAGAAGCCCCCCAGGCTCCTCTGTCCACGGGATGCTCCAGGCGAGAACACTGGAGTGGGTTGCCATTTCCCTCTCCAGAGGCTCTGCTTGACTCAGGGATCAAACCTCTGTCTCCTGAATTAAGCCGCCACGTTTTTTACCACTATGACCACCTGGGAAGTGCTAGGCCACATTAAACAAGTTTAACTAGGACTAATGCTTTGATTGTGTGTACAAAATAAAGCAAAATGTAAATCCCTACTTCAAACCTAATTCTCTCTTGTCATCTTGAATTTAGTGTTAAGACTCTTTGGCTAAAAAAAAAAAAAAAAGACTCTTGGCTTACCTCCCTTGTTTCAAAATGGAAATACTCAAAGAAGACAGACCCCCTCCCCACCCCCATCACTGCTTCAAAAGATCCATTTGGTCATCCATTTTATTTTTCCTCCTAATGCTAGAATGTGTTTCTCATTTTTCCCTATGGATGTTACTGTTTTATCATATCAGATTTTTTTCCCATTCTAAATTCTGTCCCAGCCCTCTCGTCTCATAAAACGGATTACAATCGTTCTCCTTGACTGCTGAGGACATTTCCTTGGAGACATTTATAGATAAAACACTTCCCCTAGATTCTTCACAGAGGCTGCCTTCCACAATAATGTGTTTCGAGCAATGGAATGGAAAGACCCACCAGTGTGATGTGGAAAGCAAAAAGGAAACTCTCCATGGATGGGAAAGGAAATGCACCCCCAGAGATGAGATAAATGTGTGCAATAAATATACTCAGGGGATGATAGAGGCATGGCACCTGATGGCTACAGACCATAGGAAAGCCATAAAAACAGCATAAAATAGAAGATTGTTCTATTCCCAATCGGCACCCACCCGAAGGTTGCTGTGAATGCAGCAGCGGCACAGAAGCAGGTGCACAGAGGAGTTTCCATGATGTGCGGACCAGTGGTGAGGCTCTGAGAGACAGGACTTGACTGTACTTCTCTGGCTTATCTTTTCAAAGCAGGCAGCATAGGAACGCAGTTGTGAACAAAGGAGAAACTGACCAATTTCCAAAACCAACTGAAGTCATGGAAGGGATATGCGGCATCCCATACACCTATAGGGATGTTTTTTCCAGTCACGTCCAGCTCTTTGCAACCCTATCTACAGAAGCCCCCCAGGCTCCTCTGTCCACGGGATGCTCCAGGCGAGAACACTGGAGTGGGTTGCCATTTCCCTCTCCAGAGGCTCTGCTTGACTCAGGGATCAAACCTCTGTCTCCTGAATTAAGCCGCCACGTTTTTTACCACTATGACCACCTGGGAAGTGCTAGGCCACATTAAACAAGTTTAACTAGGACTAATGCTTTGATTGTGTGTACAAAATAAAGCAAAATGTAAATCCCTACTTCAAACCTAATTCTCTCTTGTCATCTTGAATTTAGTGTTAAGACTCTTTGGCTAAAAAAAAAAAAAAAAAAAAAGACTCTTGGCTTACCTCCCTTGTTTCAAAATGGAAATACTCAAAGAAGACAGACCCCCTCCCCACCCCCATCACTGCTTCAAAAGATCCATTTGGTCATCCATTTTATTTTTCCTCCTAATGCTAGAATGTGTTTCTCATTTTTCCCTATGGATGTTACTGTTTTATCATATCAGATTTTTTTCCCATTCTAAATTCTGTCCCAGCCCTCTCGTCTCATAAAACGGATTACAATCGTTCTCCTTGACTGCTGAGGACATTTCCTTGGAGACATTTATAGATAAAACACTTCCCCTAGATTCTTCACAGAGGCTGCCTTCCACAATAATGTGTTTCGAGCAATGGAATGGAAAGACCCACCAGTGTGATGTGGAAAGCAAAAAGGAAACTCTCCATGGATGGGAAAGGAAATGCACCCCCAGAGATGAGATAAATGTGTGCAATAAATATACTCAGGGGATGATAGAGGCATGGCACCTGATGGCTACAGACCATAGGAAAGCCATAAAAACAGCATAAAATAGAAGATTGTTCTATTCCCAATCGGCACCCACCCGAAGGTTGCTGTGAATGCAGCAGCGGCACAGAAGCAGGTGCACAGAGGAGTTTCCATGATGTGCGGACCAGTGGTGAGGCTCTGAGAGACAGGACTTGACTGTACTTCTCTGGCTTATCTTTTCAAAGCAGGCAGCATAGGAACGCAGTTGTGAACAAAGGAGAAACTGACCAATTTCCAAAACCAACTGAAGTCATGGAAGGGATATGCGGCATCCCACACTGGCAGAGAACCCACCTGTCGATGCAGGAGATTCAAAGAGGTGTGGGCTCAATCCCTGGGTTGGAAAGTTCCCCTGAAACTGGAAATGGCAATCCACTCCAGTATTCTAGGGCAGAGAATTCAATGAACAGAGGAGCCTGGCGGGCTACAGTCCATGGGGTCACAAAGAGTTGGGCACAACTTGGGTAATGAGCACACACAAGAGCGAGTATATACATGAAGACCTGAATTATGAATTATGACACAATTGTTAAGGAACAATCATACGTTATTATCAAGGAGCTATTAGGGCTGTTATTAGGGAATAATGATAAAATTCATGGGTCAGGGAATAATTACCTTAATCTTTAGAAATTATGGTTTCCAAATATAACATATATGCATATATTTTTTAAACTTTTAAAATGGTGAGATAAAAGTAGTACATAAAGCACAGAACAGTTTCCTATCCAGCTGAATGAGGCAGAGTAAAAAGAACACCTGTGTTGCATTTGAGTCAAGAAATAGAATGTTCCTGAGTCTGAGAAGCCTCCTGTCTCTCTTCTCTGTCACAGTTGCTATGTCTCTTCGAGTGGCAACCACTTTCTCAATTTCTTAATAGCTTTTTTGGGGCATAACTGACCAATCATGTTTAAAGTCTGCAACTCGCTCCATTTTACCATATTTCAATGCTAATAAAACTATGATCGTCATCAGGAACACACTAGCCTGCAAAGTGTCCTTGTACACCTTTGTAATAGACCCACCAGTGTGATGTGGAAAGCAAAAGGAAACTCTCCATGGATAAGGAATAAGGGGCTTCGGGATGATAGAGGCATGGCACCTGATGGCTACAGACCAAAGGAAAGCAATAAAAAAAGCATAAAATAGAAGATTGTTCTATTCCCAATCGGCACCCACCCGAAGGTTGCTGTGAATGCAGCAGCGGCACAGAAGCAGGTGCACAGAGGAGTTTCCATGATGTGCGGACCAGTGGTGAGGCTCTGAGAGACAGGACTTGACTGTACTTCTCTGGCTTATCTTTTCAAAGCAGGCAGCATAGGAACGCAGTTGTGAACAAAGGAGAAACTGACCAATTTCCAAAACCAACTGAAGTCATGGAAGGGATATGCGGCATCCCACACTGGCAGAGAACCCACCTGTCGATGCAGGAGATTCAAAGAGGTGTGGGCTCAATCCCTGGGTTGGAAAGTTCCCCTGAAACTGGAAATGGCAATCCACTCCAGTATTCTAGGGCAGAGAATTCAATGAACAGAGGAGCCTGGCGGGCTACAGTCCATGGGGTCACAAAGAGTTGGGCACAACTTGGGTAATGAGCACACACAAGAGCGAGTATATACATGAAGACCTGAATTATGAATTATGACACAATTGTTAAGGAACAATCATACGTTATTATCAAGGAGCTATTAGGGCTGTTATTAGGGAATAATGATAAAATTCATGGGTCAGGGAATAATTACCTTAATCTTTAGAAATTATGGTTTCCAAATATAACATATATGCATATATTTTTTAAACTTTTAAAATGGTGAGATAAAAGTAGTACATAAAGCACAGAACAGTTTCCTATCCAGCTGAATGAGGCAGAGTAAAAAGAACACCTGTGTTGCATTTGAGTCAAGAAATAGAATGTTCCTGAGTCTGAGAAGCCTCCTGTCTCTCTTCTCTGTCACAGTTGCTATGTCTCTTCGAGTGGCAACCACTTTCTCAATTTCTTAATAGCTTTTTTGGGGCATAACTGACCAATCATGTTTAAAGTCTGCAACTCGCTCCATTTTACCATATTTCAATGCTAATAAAACTATGATCGTCATCAGGAACACACTAGCCTGCAAAGTGTCCTTGTACACCTTTGTAATACCTCTTTCTACAGGTACCCAGCCCTCTCCTTGCTGTCTCTGCATTTTAGTTTTCATTTTCTAGGATCTTCCATACCTGGAATCCTACAGTTACACTATTTTTCACAGAGCACAATGGTTCTGAGATACAACATGTTATTAACAGTCCATTGTTTCACCTGGCTGAATAGTATTCTATTATATAACAGATAAACAGTTTTCATTTATTTACCCGTTGATGGACAAATGCATTTTTCACAAGTTTGAGATGGTTACCATATAAATCCAGTGAGAATGTTTTGTATGTGTTTTTATATGGACACATATAGATACATATTTTCTCCTTCTCTTAGATATATACTAAGGATTACAACAGCTGGGTTATACTGTAGATTTATTTTAAAGATTTAGATAAGCACCAAAGGACGTTTCCAAGGGATTGTATCTGTTTACATTCTTACCAACAGTGAGTGAGAGTTTCAGCTACTCCACACCTTTGTCAAAATCTCACATAGTCAGTCTTTGAATTTCAGAAATACTATTAGACATGGAGTCATATCCCATTATGTTCATTTTCCAAATAACTAACCTTGTTGAGCAAATTTTCATGTGCTTATTTGCTATCTATGTTCCTTGGTAAAATGTCTGCAAAAACTTTCCCATCTTTTTCAAGTAAGTCATTTGCTTTTTTTGTTGTTGTTGTTGGGGGTGGGGGTGCTGGTTGGGGGCGGGCAGGCCACTTCTATTGGTCTTTCATTTATCTACTTTCATCCATCTTTGCTCTTTGGCTCATGTGGGCCTCCCATCGCAGTGGCCTCTGATGTCAAAGAGCACTGGCTCTGGGCACATGTGCTCCAGAGCTCTGGCACACACTGGACACATCGGTCCAGCCGCTCCGCGGCACATAGGATCTTCCCAGGTCAGGGATCAAACTAGCATACCTTGCATTGCAAGGTGGTGTCCTTACCCACTGGACCACCAGGGAAGCCCTCATTTGCTTTTTTTTAATTTTTGAGTTTTAAACATTCTTATGTAGTGAAAAGCAGACATCACTTTGCCAGCAAAGGTCCATGTAGTCAAAGCTATGGTTTTTCCAGTAGTCATGTACGGCTGAAAGAACTGGGGCATAGAAAAGCCTGAGCACCAGAGAACTGGTGCCTTTGAACTGCGGTGCTGGAGAAGACCCTTGAGAGTCCCCTTGAACTGCAAGGAGATCAAACTAGTCAGTCCTGAAGGAAATCAACCCTGAATATTCATTGGAAGGACTGATGCTGAAGCTCCAATACTTTGGCCACCTGATGCAAAGAGGTGACTCACTGGAAAAGACTGAGGGCTGGAGGAGAAAGGGCTATGATGGTTAGATACCACCACTGACTCAATCGACATGAGTCCGGGCAGACTCTGGGAGACGGTGAAGGACAGGGAAGCCTGTGCGCTGCCATCCCTGGGGTTGTAAACAGCCAGACACAACTTAGCAACTGAACAACAACAACAACGGATCTGAGCCCTTCATTGGATATATGATGTGAAGGTTTCTTGTGTCATTCTACAGTGACTTCATTGCCTTAACAATGTCTTATGAGAACAGAGCTTTTTAATTTTGATAAAGGACGGCTCATTAGTTTTTGATATTTCATGCTTTTGGTGTTGGGAGTCTAATAAATTTTTATACAATCAAAGGCTTCAAAGATTTTTTCCTAAGTACACTTTAAAAAACGTTATAATTTTACAGTTGATGTTTAGGTCTATGATCCATTTTCTTTTCAGTTTTGCCTATAGTATAAACGTGGCTCTAAGAGCTCCTTTCCCTGCACCCCCGGCATGAGCACCCAGTTGTTCCAACATCTTTATATAGAATTTCAAATATTCCTTTCTCAGTAATTTCTAAAACAAAAAGAGAGAAAGTCAGTAAACTTATAGAAGATACATAATGTATCTTGAACCAAAATAGAACTGGGTAAAGTGACAGAGAACTGTTGTGTGTTTCAACATTTTAAATGTGATAATAAGAATAGGGAATTTTATTCTTTGTTTCCTTTCCAGGAGTAGGCCCAGGGGAAACCTGCTTTCCTCTCTTGTGTAACATCTAGGAAATCATTTGTTCCTGATATCCTGCCCAATTGCCATTATCAGCAAGATAAAGGTTATGGGTTCTTGGAAACAGTCAAATGTAATGCTTCATTATGGAACTAATTTCTGGTGGGAGTTTCCACCAGCTGTTGACAATATTTCGATTGATGCATTCAGAATATTTGAGGAAAAATATGAAAACTTTCTCCCAATCAATAAAAACAAGCATTCTCTATTCAGAAAGGATGTCATGAACAGATTACTATGCCCAGTTTCAGGCAGAATCCAGATTTCTGGTCTGCTGGTGATGATAGAAAATGTCAATTATGATATTGTAGGTTTCCTTTGGAAGAACAGCACCGGTAACTCCTTTAAAATGATACATGTGTCAGGAGCTCAGATTGTATGTTTCAAATAATCTATAAACCAGTGAGGTTAACAGTGAAGCCAGTATGTAAGGGACAAGAGAGGTGGAAAGTGAGAGTATAATTAAACCTAAAATTCTCTATGTTAAACTAGGTATTTGATTCAATATTTCATGCAGTTTGAAAATCACATGCCATTATGTAACAGAAAACTATAGATTTATATTCATTAATTTGGCTTGGCAGAGAGATAAAACTGAAGCCAGAATTGTAACTATACAAACACACACGATACATTACAACACAGGCACTTTGAGAAGGAAACCCATGAGGTATATCTCATTCAACACGTACAAAAACTGGGATATGATTGGAAGACATTCACCTTGAAAGTGCTAAGAATGTAAACTATCATCCAGGTTGGATGCTCTTATCCAACTATATTAATACTTATTCCATATGTTGTTATCATAAAACTTCATAGCTCATTCATCATATATATATCCTTGGGACACCTTTTGTATTTCCATGTTAAGTTAGTAATTTCTAAAACAAAAAGAGAGAAAGTCAGTAAACTTATAGAAGATACATAATGTATCTTGAACCAAAATAGAACTGGGTAAAGTGACAGAGAACTGTTGTGTGTTTCAACATTTTAAATGTGATAATAAGAATAGGGAATTTTATTCTTTGTTTCCTTTCCAGGAGTAGGCCCAGGGGAAACCTGCTTTCCTCTCTTGTGTAACATCTAGGAAATCATTTGTTCCTGATATCCTGCCCAATTGCCATTATCAGCAAGATAAAGGTTATGGGTTCTTGGAAACAGTCAAATGTAATGCTTCATTATGGAACTAATTTCTGGTGGGAGTTTCCACCAGCTGTTGACAATATTTCGATTGATGCATTCAGAATATTTGAGGAAAAATATGAAAACTTTCTCCCAATCAATAAAAACAAGCATTCTCTATTCAGAAAGGATGTCATGAACAGATTACTATGCCCAGTTTCAGGCAGAATCCAGATTTCTGGTCTGCTGGTGATGATAGAAAATGTCAATTATGATATTGTAGGTTTCCTTTGGAAGAACAGCACCGGTAACTCCTTTAAAATGATACATGTGTCAGGAGCTCAGATTGTATGTTTCAAATAATCTATAAACCAGTGAGGTTAACAGTGAAGCCAGTATGTAAGGGACAAGAGAGGTGGAAAGTGAGAGTATAATTAAACCTAAAATTCTCTATGTTAAACTAGGTATTTGATTCAATATTTCATGCAGTTTGAAAATCACATGCCATTATGTAACAGAAAACTATAGATTTATATTCATTAATTTGGCTTGGCAGAGAGATAAAACTGAAGCCAGAATTGTAACTATACAAACACACACGATACATTACAACACAGGCACTTTGAGAAGGAAACCCATGAGGTATATCTCATTCAACACGTACAAAAACTGGGATATGATTGGAAGACATTCACCTTGAAAGTGCTAAGAATGTAAACTATCATCCAGGTTGGATGCTCTTATCCAACTATATTAATACTTATTCCATATGTTGTTATCATAAAAACTTCATAGCTCATTCATCATATATATATCCTTGGGACACCTTGATTTTAAGAGATATTGTTACCTCCAGTGAGGTACAACTAGATACTTAAGACTTCACTCTAAGGGGCTTCCCTGGTGTTCCAGTGGGTCTGCCTTGCAGTGCAAGGGGCACTGGTTCTATCCCTGGCCCAGGAAGATCCCACGTGCTGTGGAGCGGCTGGGCCGCTGTGTCTAATTAGGAGCCAGCACTCTGGAGTGCATGCACCCAGAGCTGGTGCTCTGTAGTGAGAGAGGCCACTGCAATGGGAGGCCCACACAGGCCAAAGAATAAAAGATGGATGAAAATAAATATAAACTTTGAAAAAGAGGCATGGTGAGGAAAAAAGAAAAAATAAAGACCCCACTCTAGTGTCCGTGCCTGGGAAATTCCACTGACAGAGAAGGCTGGCACACTACAGTCCTTGGGGTCTCAAAAAAGTCAAACACTACTTAGTGACTAAAACAACAAAAACACAGAAACCGTACATTATTCTCTTAACACCTCAGTGAGAAAATGGTATCAGATGCTTCCAGCCAGCCCTCTTTCTACACCTGTGGCCAAAGCTCAAACGGAAACAAGCAATGTTGACTATTCTCCTGTTAACTTGACACCGTTTGGTTTGTGATTTGTTGTAAACTACATTTAGATGAACTTGAGCAAGCTCCAGGAGACAGTGGACTCCAGGTGTGCTGCAGTCCACAGGATCGCAAAGGGTTGGACACAACTTAGTGACTGAACAACGACAACATTTAGATACCGTAGAAGGCCCTTTAAAACATGTTCTTATTCAGCAGCTTAGAAACCTTCAGATTATTACTGTATTTTCCTCTGGAAGGATATCAGCTCCCTACAGTGCATGCTAATCTCAGTTTCAGAAAAAACTGCAAGTCTTAGCATTTCTTCAATCCATTGTATCTTTTAAGGGCAAGCTGTAGAAACTAACGGAAAAAAAGGATTGCACCCAGCGATTATTTGGAAAAAAGAATGACCTCAAAAATTTGAACTTAGATGCAGGAAAGGAAATCCACCATATATCTTTTCTTCCTATAGGCGCTGACAGGATTTAAAATGCAAAATGCTACGCTTGCCTGGAAAAGCTACCTATTCCTTAAAAAAATGAGACTTTAAATGATCTCCTGGGTACTACTATGTTACTCAGGACTGTCGACACAGAGAAATGAGGCATTCCAGTTACTGAAATGTTGAGAAGTGGCCTTAACGATGCCAAGTGCATGTCCCCTACCGTGAGCCGGTTCTCCTTTCCCTGCTGTGTCTAATTAGGAGCCAGCACTCTGAGTGCATGCGCCCAAAGCTGGTGCTCTGTAGTGAGAGAGGCCACTGCAATGGGAGGCCCACACAGGCCAAAGAATAAAAGATGGATGAAAATAAATATAAACTTTGAAAAAGAGGCATGGTGAGGAAAAAAGAAAAAATAAAGACCCCACTCTAGTGTCCGTGCCTGGGAAATTCCACTGACAGAGAAGGCTGGCACACTACAGTCCTTGGGGTCTCAAAAAAGTCAAACACTACTTAGTGACTAAAACAACAAAAACACAGAAACCGTACATTATTCTCTTAACACCTCAGTGAGAAAATGGTATCAGATGCTTCCAGCCAGCCCTCTTTCTACACCTGTGGCCAAAGCTCAAACGGAAACAAGCAATGTTGACTATTCTCCTGTTAACTTGACACCGTTTGGTTTGTGATTTGTTGTAAACTACATTTAGATGAACTTGAGCAAGCTCCAGGAGACAGTGGACTCCAGGTGTGCTGCAGTCCACAGGATCGCAAAGGGTTGGACACAACTTAGTGACTGAACAACGACAACATTTAGATACCGTAGAAGGCCCTTTAAAACATGTTCTTATTCAGCAGCTTAGAAACCTTCAGATTATTACTGTATTTTCCTCTGGAAGGATATCAGCTCCCTACAGTGCATGCTAATCTCAGTTTCAGAAAAAACTGCAAGTCTTAGCATTTCTTCAATCCATTGTATCTTTTAAGGGCAAGCTGTAGAAACTAACGGAAAAAAAGGATTGCACCCAGCGATTATTTGGAAAAAAGAATGACCTCAAAAATTTGAACTTAGATGCAGGAAAGGAAATCCACCATATATCTTTTCTTCCTATAGGCGCTGACAGGATTTAAAATGCAAAATGCTACGCTTGCCTGGAAAAGCTACCTATTCCTTAAAAAAATGAGACTTTAAATGATCTCCTGGGTACTACTATGTTACTCAGGACTGTCGACACAGAGAAATGAGGCATTCCAGTTACTGAAATGTTGAGAAGTGGCCTTAACGATGCCAAGTGCATGTCCCCTACCGTGAGCCGGTTCTCCTTTCCCTGCTCAGAAATCCCCTCAGCGATAGGCACCCCTTTGCCAACTATGAGGAGTCGAGATGCCAGACCAGAAATAGCCCTTGATGTCTCCCCCATCGTTCTCATTCAAAAGAACCAACATAGAATTGTTCCCTGCGATAAGATAATCCTTCACTCATTCTTGTGAAAGCGTCTAAAAACAGCTCAGATTTTCCAGCAACATTTGGATAGAGCTACATAGTATATGGTCTGTGCCAAACTCAAGTTACAAAGCCTTATTCTTGGCAGTGACTACAAACAATTTCCATTTTACTACGAAAACGAAAGGAATACACAAAGTTTCATTCCTCTTCTCCGGGGTGTTTTCAATGGATAAATACAATGTGTTATCCAGGAGTAAATATGTCAGGAGCACAAATCACATAAAAGGACAATTCAACATATTGTTGTAGAACATGAAATGTTCATAAAAGAGAATATTAAATTATTTTGACTGATCCTAGTCATGTCTTGTGGGGAATTTAGAAAGTACAAAGTAAAATAAAATAATTTTACAGTTCCTATATCCAGAATTAGAATGTCATCATTTCTGTGCATTTCTTTCCAGGTATGTACACATGCAGGCTTCCCCAGTGGCACTGGTGGTAAAGAATCCGCCGGCCAATGCAGGAGACATGGCAGACTTCATCCCTGGGTCGGGAAGATCCCCTGGAGAAGGGAATGGCTACCCACTCCACTTTGCTGTGCAATATTCTTGCCTGGAGGAACCCATGGACAGAGAAGTCTGGCGGGATACAGCCCATGGGGTTGCAAAGAGTCAGATGTGATGGAGTGACTGAGTGTATACGTACACACACACATACTCACACTCACACACGGAACACATATTCCTGTTAGTTTAGCTTTTGTTGTTTCTGCGCCATGAATGTGTGCTTATATTGTGCAAACCGATTTGTACGTTTTCACTTAGAATGAATATGTTTAAGGTACCCAAAATCATGGGTGCAAATAAAGTTTGCAAAATGCCTTGGTCACAGGCAATGGATAAATCATAAACAATATTGTGAATATAACGATAGAATAGTTTTTAAAAAGTCTGATATCCCAAAACAATTTTCTTCAGAGGAGAATATTTGATTGAATCTCTGTAAGATTCAGGCTTCATTGACCCAATTTGGAAGAAAAAATCCAGTAGATGTAGGCTACTCTATTTTTTATTACCTAGAGTTGCTTTCAACTGCCTTCCACCCTGTGACTTGTCTTTTGAAAGAAGTGGGGAACCTAATTATATTAAAGTTTTCCTTGATTCACTTCATACATTTTGCATTTTTGTGTTCCCTATTTCAAAGTTTATTACACCAGCTAAGAAAAAGTGCTCATCACGTGCGTTTGTTTATAATTTCCCACTGATTTTCGGTCTTTGGGGGAGGGGGGCATTGCAAAGTTTTGTTTTGTTTTGAAAATGTTGCCGTGTGGTTGATTTACGGTGCCGCACTTGTTTCTGTGGTGCAGCAAAATGACTCAGTGATACACAATGTGCATTCTTTTTCATCTTGGTTTTTCACAGGAGACTGAATATCATCTCCTCTGCTACACAGTAGGACCTTGTCTATCCCTCCCATATGCAGCAGGTTTGTGTCTGCTAATCTCAAGTTCCCCGGATATACTGAACACCTCAAAACGTTAACTCCAAGTCAGGGATCACCTTAAGTATAGATTTACTTTTCCAAATCCTGGCCACCACTTCTGCTGTTAGAAATGTAGGCTTCTCTGGGCCAGATAGATTCTATTAGTTTCTTCAGATTGATTCTGCCCATCCTTCTTCCCTGTGCTCCGTGCCCGGGGAAGCTGGCCTTTGGGGCTCAGACACAGGGAAGCCTCTTCAGGGGATCGGGGTGGAAGGAAGACAAAACGGGGACCTCATCCCAAGGTTCCCCTTCCTATGAGGCTCGCTCACTCTGCCTCTTTCCTCCTCTTACAGTTTTTCCTCTTCTTTACCCAAATCCCCGCCTCCTGGACTCCCAGAAATCTCAATCTGTTCCTTTCGTTTGGAGAGAAGGCTTAGTATTGCAAGCCTTACCAGAAAGCAGGGGAAAGTACAATGACACTAAAATGTACGTCATGTATGCGTTACTGAACGTCAGGTCTAATGGGCACCTTGTATTTTATTTCAGGGTGAGAGAATTGTTCGCTGTCCTCTCATGGGTTCTCTGTGTGGCTTCCCTACCACACCCACATGTTACAAGTGGATTGTCTATAAATAAACTCTCCTCAAATTTTCTTTATTCGACAAAGCCACGCGTGTTCTTTCTGACACACAGTCTTGTCTCTCTTTTCAGCAACACACTACGTGCAAACAAATGATTTCTTTCTTGGTACATCTTGATTCATCCCTACATTAACAAGAAAGAATACTATTTCAATGTAAAAACATGCCGTCACCAGCACTTTGAGGCTACAGGATGCGATACAGTGTGTCAGAAGCAACAGGGAAAATTGCGCCTTTGTGACCATGTGTTAGGTGACCCAGCTGTGCCAGCTGAGCCTGGCACACATGGGATCCAGCCGAGTTATTCACACCTTCTTTCTCTCCAGGTTAGATCCTATATCATAAGGTTGCCCTAAGCATCATGGGAAAAAACCAATAAAAGTTTACATTTGCTTCCTGGTCCATTCATTGTGTAGCTGTGTGTCCTTCGGTACGACAGCAGGTCTCCAAAAACCTATGACTTACTTTTAATACTGATGGGGTGAAGGCCTTAGTTTTTTCCCCACAGTTTAGTATACATTGACTAAGAGGATCTTCGGGGTTCAATTTTCTCATCATTAAAATAGAGATAGCGATAGATAAGGAATGAGAACCTATTGTACGGCAGAAGGAACCCTACTCATTGCTCTAGGGTGACCTAAATGAGAAGGAAAGACAAAACGAGGGGAGAGATGTCTACGCAGAAATGCTTCATTTTGATGTACAGATGAAACTAACACAGCATAGCAACTAAACTTCAATAAAAATTAAAACTAATAAAAAAACAAAATAGTAACAGCGCCTGTGACAGTTTCATGGCTAAGCAGAGTACGTAGAAAGTAGGAGGGTCAGGAGCAATAAAGAATCCTAAAGACTTAATAAAAACAATAGTACTCCCAGAAATCTCAATCTGTTCCTTTCGTTTGGAGAGAAGGCTTAGTATTGCAAGCCTTACCAGAAAGCAGGGGAAAGTACAATGACACTAAAATGTACGTCATGTATGCGTTACTGAACGTCAGGTCTAATGGGCACCTTGTATTTTATTTCAGGGTGAGAGAATTGTTCGCTGTCCTCTCATGGGTTCTCTGTGTGGCTTCCCTACCACACCCACATGTTACAAGTGGATTGTCTATAAATAAACTCTCCTCAAATTTTCTTTATTCGACAAAGCCACGCGTGTTCTTTCTGACACACAGTCTTGTCTCTCTTTTCAGCAACACACTACGTGCAAACAAATGATTTCTTTCTTGGTACATCTTGATTCATCCCTACATTAACAAGAATACTATTTCAATGTAAAAACATGCCGTCACCAGCACTTTGAGGCTACAGGATGCGATACAGTGTGTCAGAAGCAACAGGGAAAATTGCGCCTTTGTGACCATGTGTTAGGTGACCCAGCTGTGCCAGCTGAGCCTGGCACACATGGGATCCAGCCGAGTTATTCACACCTTCTTTCTCTCCAGGTTAGATCCTATATCATAAGGTTGCCCTAAGCATCATGGGAAAAAACCAATAAAAGTTTACATTTGCTTCCTGGTCCATTCATTGTGTAGCTGTGTGTCCTTCGGTACGACAGCAGGTCTCCAAAAACCTATGACTTACTTTTAATACTGATGGGGTGAAGGCCTTAGTTTTTTCCCCACAGTTTAGTATACATTGACTAAGAGGATCTTCGGGGTTCAATTTTCTCATCATTAAAATAGAGATAGCGATAGATAAGGAATGAGAACCTATTGTACGGCAGAAGGAACCCTACTCATTGCTCTAGGGTGACCTAAATGAGAAGGAAATACAAAAAGAGGGGAGAGATGTCTACGCAGAACTGCTTCATTTTGCTGTACAGCTGAAACTAACACAGCATTGCAACTAAACTTCAATAAAAATTAAAACTAATAAAAAAACAAAATAGTAACAGCGCCTGTGACAGTTTCATGGCTAAGCAGAGTACGTAGAGAAAGTAGGAGGGGTCAGGAGCTGTTATTTACATCAACTACGGTACAGCTCCACTGCCAGATCTGAGTGTGAGGTGCTTTATCTTCTGGATGTAAGGGTGCAATGGTCCTATAATGTGTCATCTGATCTGGGCAATTAAACACCGTTTGCTTATTTTCATACAACTTGCATGCATCACGTTCACCCATTTTAAGCATACGTTCAGTGAGTTTTGGCAAATACGTTCACCTGTGCAAATATCATGCCATTGAGATACAGAACATCTCCATCCTTCCAAAAAGCTCAGAGAGCCTCTTTGTATCAGCTTCCACCCGCGGCCGTCTGTGTGCTCAGTTAGTCGTGTCTGACTCTTTGAAACCCCATGGACTGTAGCCCTCAGGCCTCCAGGCTCCTCGGTCCATGGGATTTCCCAGGCAAAAATACTGGAATGGGTTGCAATTTCCTTCTCCAAGGAATCTTCCTGACGAGGGATCAAACTCGCATCTCTGGCGTCCCTTGCATTGCCAGGTGGGTTCTTTACATGTGAGCCGCCTGAGAAGGCCACTACCCATAGTGAGCCCAAGGTAATTCTGGCTTACTTTTTGTCCCTGTAGATTTCCCTTGCAGAGGACTTGTAAGACAGTTTTATAAATAATGGATATTGAGCATAGTTTCCCATGCTATACAGTAAGTTCCTGTTGTATTTTTATTTTTTACAGTTCCGTTGTTTACTGCCGCACATCAGCCTGAATCCTCCACAGTATCCACACGTCCCCCATCTATTTTACACGGAGCTGTTTGTGTCTGCTAATCCCAGACTCCTGATTTGTCCCTCCCCACTCCCTTCCTCCTTCAGTAGTCCTAAGCTTGCTTTCTATCTCTGTGCGTCTGTTTTGTAAATAAGTTCATCTGTGTGATATTTTAGATTCCTCATATAAGTGATATCATATGGTATTTGTCTTTCTGGTTCTGATGTAATTAACTTACTAAAATAATCTCCAGGTCTGTCTATGTTGCTGCAAATGGCAGTATCTCATTCTTTTTTTATGGCTGAGTAATACTCCATTGCGTATAGATGTATCATATTTCGTTTATCCACTCCTCTGCTCATGGACATTGAGGTTGCTTCCATGTCTTGGCTATTGTAGGTAATGCTGCAGTGAAAATTGCAGTACATGTGCCTTTTTGAAGTAGTTTTCTCTGAGTATATGCCCAGGAGTGTTACTGCTGGGTCATATGGCAACTTCATTTTAGTTTTATAAAGAACCTCCAAACTATTTTCTATAGTACCTGAACAATTCATGAGAGAACGTATTTGCATAGTCAGCGCATGCATTTCTCATCCACAGAAGTCTCTTTCCCTCCCTCCCTCCCTCCCCTCCTACATCCACCTCTCTCACACACACACCCAAAACTCTCTAAAAAAGAAAGCAACACCTTCATCATGTCAGGGGTAGAAAGGTGCTTACCTGTAGTTTAGGACTTTAAGCCTAGCCCCTATTTACATTTTGACCTAGTAATTTTTAGATGCTCTGATGGGAGCTGGGGTTAGCTGGAGCAGACCTGAGCCACGCAGAGGTTCAGCATCCCGAGCTCTCTCTACCCACTAGATGTCAGTAGCAAACCCCCTCCATTCACCCTCACCCAAGCCCCTCCAGCCCTTGTGAGGTCACGACGGCCAAAACCACGTCTGGTGAGAATCACTTCTGTACCGGGTGTCGACGGGTGGAGCACTTTCTGCTCTCCTGTGAGCTAAGAGCCAGCCTTAGGCTGTTCTGCTGGATTCTCCCGCAGCCTGACTCGGTTTTGCATTAATATTCTTATAGATTGCTATATTCTTATAGATTACATCAACTTCTCTGCCTACTAACATGCTCAAGGTATGCTTCTAAAAGGATGTCAACATGTACCATGAGAGGACAGGTAACGCAAGAATGGTAGATTATTATTTTATTGATTTATTGTTACTTTAGATTTATTGATTGTTATTTTAGAAATTAAGACAGGATGCAATGGACAAATTTACTACCTGTCCTCACATTAATCAGAAGTTTCCAAGGGGTGGAAGGTTTTTGTTTTTGTCTTTTAAAGCAGTAGCATGCAATAAAACCGTCACAGATCATATTCAACTTTGATTTGTATGTGGACCTGTGAGCGGACTTGAAATGTCAACGTCACAAAGCCACTGTGGCTCTGCTTCCTCAGTGGAGGAGCGTTTTGATGCAGATTCCGCAATGAGCCAGGTAATGCTGCAGTGAAAATTGCAGTACATGTGCCTTTTGAAGTAGTTTTCTGAGTATATGCCCAGGAGTGTTACTGCTGGGTCATATGGCAACTTCATTTTAGTTTTATAAAGAACCTCCAAACTATTTTCTATAGTACCTGAACAATTCATGAGAGAACGTATTTGCATAGTCAGCGCATGCATTTCTCATCCACAGAAGTCTCTTTCCCTCCCTCCCTCCCTCCCCTCCTACATCCACCTCTCTCACACACACACCCAAAACTCTCTAAAAAAGAAAGCAACACCTTCATCATGTCAGGGGTAGAAAGGTGCTTACCTGTAGTTTAGGACTTTAAGCCTAGCCCCTATTTACATTTTGACCTAGTAATTTTTAGATGCTCTGATGGGAGCTGGGGTTAGCTGGAGCAGACCTGAGCCACGCAGAGGTTCAGCATCCCGAGCTCTCTCTACCCACTAGATGTCAGTAGCAAACCCCCTCCATTCACCCTCACCCAAGCCCCTCCAGCCCTTGTGAGGTCACGACGGCCAAAACCACGTCTGGTGAGAATCACTTCTGTACCGGGTGTCGACGGGTGGAGCACTTTCTGCTCTCCTGTGAGCTAAGAGCCAGCCTTAGGCTGTTCTGCTGGATTCTCCCGCAGCCTGACTCGGTTTTGCATTAATATTCTTATAGATTGCTATATTCTTATAGATTACATCAACTTCTCTGCCTACTAACATGCTCAAGGTATGCTTCTAAAAAGGATGTCAACATGTACCATGAGAGGACAGGTAACGCAAGAATGGTAGATTATTATTTTATTGATTTATTGTTACTTTAGATTTATTGATTGTTATTTTAGAAATTAAGACAGGATGCAATGGACAAATTTACTACCTGTCCTCACATTAATCAGAAGTTTCCAAGGGGTGGAAGGTTTTTGTTTTTGTCTTTTAAAGCAGTAGCATGCAATAAAACCGTCACAGATCATATTCAACTTTGATTTGTATGTGGACCTGTGAGCGGACTTGAAATGTCAACGTCACAAAGCCACCGTGGCTCTGCTTCCTCAGTGGAGGAGCGTTTTGATGCAGATTCCCCGCAATGAGCCCAGTGTGTCCAAAGGTAACAGACCTCCGAGGAAGAGAGCAAAGCGTCCGGAGAAACAAGTCCATGACAGAGCCTTCTGAACTCCGGGAGGAGAGACAGCCCTTTCAGATCACAGCTGTGCCAAGCAGCAGCTTATATTTAGTCAGTTATTCAGAACCCTGCTGGTGGTTTCCTATCACTACTGATTAGACAGCACCCTTCCCTGTAATAAAGAAATGATTAGATTGTGCCAGGCTCCCTGAAATGCACGCACGCAACAGGGAAACATTCCCAGTTTCAGTTCCTCTCATTCATCTCTGTTTCTCCACGGACTCCCCGAATCCAGATGATTCACCCAGAGAGGAAGTACTTCAGGGTGATGTTCACGCTCGTGCTTAATTACTAAAGTCTTGTGAGACACCACACGGGGTCGCTTACGTGTGGCTTTCCAACTGAGTGAGCAGGGTGGCAGAGAAACATACCTGCTTCTTCAGAGGACCACACGGCTCGATGTAAACAAGAATTGATTCATCTTAAAATGTCTGCTATTGCCATAGTAGCCACCCAGATGTAGCTAGAGGGGAGCAGTACCAGTTGATGACGCTGTTGTTCACTTCCTCAGTTGTGCCCTCCTCTTGGTGACCCCGTGGGCTGCAGAACGCCAGGCCCCCCTGTCCTTCACCATCTCCTGGAGTTTGCTCAGATTCATGCCCATTGAGTCGGCGATGCTACCTAACCATCTCATCCTCTGCTGACCCCTTCTCTTTTTGCCTTCAATAATTATAATAGATTAAAGATATCAACTGTATACGAACTATTTGTTAATAAATTTTTATCTGTCCTATACTTACAAATGCAACGCATAAGTTCTATCCTGGTAAATCAAGTGTGGGAAGACATAGTTGTGGGCTTCAATTTTGGAGGAAAGTTTTGTGGAGCTTGTACAGGGTTGAAGGGTCATGCAGGTTGCAAACGGTGGAGCAAAGATGACAGGAAGTCTTGGAAAGTGGCAGGCAAGAGGGAAAGAAGAGAATCAAACGGGGAAATTCACAGGAATTCTGAGAAGTTCTGTTCTACTTAAGAAGATATTAAACTAGAATTGGCTTATGTCATAACCTGTTCATGATAAGAGGAAATCTTTTTAAAATTAAATCTTCTAAGCTTTGGCCTTGTAGATTTGGGAAAAATGTAACAGAAAGGTATTTTAAAATCCCTCTTGGCTAAACTTTCATTCTTGCAGCCAATATTTAAAAAAGAAAAAAAAAGGAATAAAGAAATCTTGTTTCCTTATGACTTAGGGTAAAAGAGTTATTCCAGTGATCTTGCTTCCAATAAATGGTGCCCAGAAGTATAAGTGGGGACCCCCTGCTAAAATGCATTCTGCAGGACTTTGAAGCCTTTGAAGAGTAAAGTGAAAAAGAAAGTGTGTGGCTTAGTAACTAATGCTTATATCGAGCTAAATTTTATGACACCACACGAGTTACTGTTCAGATGACAACAGACTACTACTCATGTGAAAATCTTCCACCCTAGTCTTTTGGAAGAGAAATTTGTCCCAATTAAATCAACTTAACTTTATTTAGACATATTGCTATTTAGACATAGCATCTTTGTTATCATTAATGATGTTATCATTAATAACTAGGAAGTTAAATTCAAAGCCACATCAATTTTGAAGTAGAAAAACTATTTTAACAAGGAACAATATTCATTTTCACTATGTAGTGTCATCTACAAACAGTGGAAAATAGGTTATGGAGTTGAATTGAAATTAACTCTCTTTATATGCAAGCAACTGGTCAGAAGAGACCAACCCCAGACAAGCCAGGACTTAAGACAAGGGAAATACTCTTCTGGAAAATTTAACACCTGGGAAATAGATTCTACTAAATAAAAGACTTGTTTTTTTATTTTTTATAGGAGAAATAAAAGCCTAACCAACATTACGGTGATTCCAGTTAGAGAGAAGGATCATGTGCTGTCTTTCTAAAAATTCTGAGAGCAGCGAATTTCAGGCTATATGGGTTGAGAGGAAAAAAGATTCCTTTAATATGAAAGAACTCATTACATTAATTAGGCATAAACCAGATTAATATTAAAATAATATTTTCCCAAAGCAGTTTCCAGTTTGACACACCAATGAAATTATAACTTTTTCACGATATCTTATGCAAATACAGTATTTTAAATTATTACTCTAAAGTGGGTTAATATGATTCCAGAATTATTCAGTAATCTCTAACTTGATACAATGTGTCAGTAAAAGTCATATACTTTTGGGGACTTTCATTGCTCAGAATTGCCATCACCTCATTACATATTCATTTATAAAATCAGGTTTAGTTACAGTAAGGTAGTTATTATTTTTTACTATCACCTGTGCTAGGCAGGAATATGTGTGGATAATTTTCCATACAGACTTTATTTAAGAGGAGGAATTTATTAAGAATAGATCAGGGCTAGATCCCTGGGTTGGGAAGATCCCCTAGGGGAAGAAATGGTGACTCCCTCCAGGTTTCTTGCCTGGAAAACTCCATGGATAGAGAAGCCGGGCAGACTATAGTCCATGGGGCCACAGACAGCCAGACACACCTGAACGTACATCCATGTGCAACAGTCTATCAACAGAAGAAATATTCAAGATTATACTGGACCTAAGACTAATGACTGTGCTTGCTTTCCTTTGTCCAAAGAATTGCTATTTTAATATTGTACAAACTGACTTATGATGTCAGAAAGTTTCAGCTTTCCTGCACTCTCATTTCTTTGTGAGTGTGTGTGTGTTTTGTCATTGGAGAGGTGAGATATGGCTGTACTGACAAAAATTTATGACTGAAATCATGTTAATCATGGAAGTGTCAGCAGGCAACCAGCTAGGGAGGGTCTTTACTACAACTATATAATTCAATTTCCTTTAGTTTGAATATGAATGTGAACTTTCTATCCTCAACATGGTATTTCAAAACACAAGTTTGGGTACTTTATTCTTCTTTAAAAATGAAAAAACGGTAACTCTCTCACAGCACCATTTAAATTTCCAAATCCCAAAGACTTAATTCTGAAGCTCCCTACTGAAGACAAGGTTTTCAAAAGGATTTGAGAGTATTTTGTAAATCCTCGCTGTTTTCTACAATGAAGCATGGTTCCATATTTCTTGCAGCTATTCTGATTCTACGTACACTGAGGTTTTATGAACGAAAACATAAGAATGGAGAATGAGTATAGTTTTAAAATACCTGTATTATGAAAGGTAATTGTGAACAATCCTGTGAATTTGTAAGTGCTTCTGAAATGACAGAGCAGACAGGTGATAATTCATTTGGAAAGTCATCCACTGACCCCTCACCCCTCAGGTCACAAGATGTTTAAATAGATTTGTGGAGAAAGTAGGAAATAGCTGTTAAGAGTGTGGCTTTTATGTCTTTCGTTCTTGGGTGTGTAGCTGCCAAAGTGAAACCAGTAATAAGACAGAGCCTATGTGAGGTTACAATGTGCAAACCTGACCTCCTTCTGGGGGGAGACCTATAACGTAACAACTTTTCTTTATAATCGTTCTCACAGAACAGTGATGGTGAGTTAATGATTTGATTTTTTAGCTTAACCCTTGAAACATGAAAATAGCTCATTTTCTCTTTGATCATCCTGCTCACTCGATGTATATTTTCAATGTCTTTAGTTAGGCAGGGTGCAATACTGTAGTGTACTAAGAGGAGAAATTGTTCTAAATAAAGCAATCGATCTCACGATCTGAAGGATCTTCCCAACCCAGGGATTGAACTCAGGTCTCCTGCATTGCAGGCAGATTATTTACCATATGAGCCACCAGAGAAGCCCAAGATTACTAGAGTGGGTAGCCACTCCCTTCTCTAGAGAATCATCCCCACCCAGAAATCAAACCTAGGTCTCCTGTTTGTAGGCAGATTCTTTACCAGGTAAGCTACAAGGGAAGCTCCCAAGATGTTAGGTATAGATATAGATATACATATAGATAAATGTAGATGTGAACTGATTTAAAGTCTTTATTGACTTTTTTAAAGTATCGCTTCTGTTTTATGTTTTGTTTCTTTGGCCATGAGACGTGTGAGATCTTAGCTCCCTGCCCGGGAATCAGACTTGCACCCTCTGCATTAAAGGGTGACATCATAACCACTGGACTACCAAGGAAGTCCCAAGACGATCTAGGTTTATGAACAGGATCAGGGCTTCCGTGGTGGCTCAGTAGTAAAGAATCTGCCTGCCGGTGCCAGACAGTTGGGTTTAATCCCTGGTCTGGGAAGATCCCACATGCTGTGGAGCAACTAAGCCTGTGCACCACAACTGCTGAGCCTGAGCTCTAGAGCCGGGGAACTGCAGCATCTGAGCCCTGTGCTGCAGCGACTGAAGCCTGCATGCCCTAATGCCCGTGCTCGGCAACAGAAGTCACCACAATGAGAAGCCCTCGCACTGCACCGCAACTAGAGAAACGTCTGTGAGCATCAAGAAAGACCCAGCACAGCTGAAAACAAAGAAATAAAAAAAAATAAAACACCCTACAGAAAGAAAAATAACACCCAATAGGATCAGAGCTAGAGCTTATCTATCTCTGCACAGGTATATGGACACTGAATGGATCACATAGGTGGATATTCATCCGTGTATGTCTGTATCTGTCTGTATAGACAGAGAGAGACCAGATCAATAAAGAAGCTCATGGCACTTCAAAATGACTATTACTATGAGACTAAAGAAAAGTAAGGTACCATCTTCATAATCCAGACAGGTTTGGCTGCCTGGAATCTTATGTCATATCTCTGAAAACAATAGTCAACATCTACTTGGACAAACATACCAGACAGCTCTTGGTATAAATAGGCAGATGGCCAATAACAGCACTTGATTTTTAGAGAAGAGCAAAATTCAGACTGATGTAAGCTGACTGCAGAGCCATGGTGTTTTAGTAGCAGTAGGAAGTTAAGGATTAAACCACCGCCTTGTTTAAAATATGGGAACCAAAATTCAGAGTGGATTTACTTAAAGAGTCTACAGCTATTGAAACAGAGTGGATTTATGATCCAGCTATTAAAAACAGAGTAAAATTTGTATTTCCTCGTTTTTCGTTTCTACAAAACCAGGTTGATCTTTGATGTCTGGCACTCAAAGGTAACCAAGGAGAAGCTACATTGTATGTTTTATAAAAGATCGTTTTTTGGGAGATTCTTAGCTCCCTGCCGGGAATCAGACTTGCACCCTCTGCATTAAAGGGTGACATCATAACCACTGGACTACCAAGGAAGTCCCAAGACGATCTAGGTTTATGAACAGGATCAGGGCTTCCGTGGTGGCTCAGTAGTAAAGAATCTGCCTGCCGGTGCCAGACAGTTGGGTTTAATCCCTGGTCTGGGAAGATCCCACATGCTGTGGAGCAACTAAGCCTGTGCACCACAACTGCTGAGCCTGAGCTCTAGAGCCGGGGAACTGCAGCATCTGAGCCCTGTGCTGCAGCGACTGAAGCCTGCATGCCCTAATGCCCGTGCTCGGCAACAGAAGTCACCACAATGAGAAGCCCTCGCACTGCACCGCAACTAGAGAAACGTCTGTGAGCATCAAGAAAGACCCAGCACAGCTGAAAACAAAGAAATAAAAAAAAATAAAACACCCTACAGAAAGAAAAATAACACCCAATAGGATCAGAGCTAGAGCTTATCTATCTCTGCACAGGTATATGGACACTGAATGGATCACATAGGTGGATATTCATCCGTGTATGTCTGTATCTGTCTGTATAGACAGAGAGAGACCAGATCAATAAAGAAGCTCATGGCACTTCAAAATGACTATTACTATGAGACTAAAGAAAAGTAAGGTACCATCTTCATAATCCAGACAGGTTTGGCTGCCTGGAATCTTATGTCATATCTCTGAAAACAATAGTCAACATCTACTTGGACAAACATACCAGACAGCTCTTGGTATAAATAGGCAGATGGCCAATAACAGCACTTGATTTTTAGAGAAGAGCAAAATTCAGACTGATGTAAGCTGACTGCAGAGCCATGGTGTTTTAGTAGCAGTAGGAAGTTAAGGATTAAACCACCGCCTTGTTTAAAATATGGGAACCAAAATTCAGAGTGGATTTACTTAAAGAGTCTACAGCTATTGAAAAACAGAGTAAAATTTATATCCAATTTCCACTCTGGTTTTGTCGTTTCTACAAAAACCAGGTTGATCTTTGATGTCTGGCACTCAAAGGTAACCAAGGAGAAGCTACATTGTATGTTCTACTATTAAGATTTAATAGGCAAGGGGAAATGCTGATTCAGGTCTTGAACTTACGGTAGAGTTGGGCATTGAAGCAAATAAAACTGTATATGTAATAAATGCATTAGCAATATCCAGGAAACTGAAGACCTCTCCTGAGTTACATTATAACCTTTTAAGCATCATCTTGTTGCACTTTTTAGGCATGATCAGTACTCAGACGTTAAATACGAATACAGTAACTAGTTGTGATCGAGTGAGTTAATTCAAAGTAGAAATAGCAAGAGTGCTAGAATGGTATCAGGGCAGATAACTTGACCAAAAGAAAAATGGGGGAAAAGAAGAATTCCTACTAGAATAAGTCGGTTTGGAATTTATCCCACAAAAACTAACATGCATTTTATTCTCTTCATTCTTTCTTCCTTGTTACTTTGAAAATACTGCACAAAATATATATACAATAGTTATCTAAAGAAAGACACTGGGAATACAGCCTAAGAAAACTACCAAAAGTACATTTGCAAACATAAATCAGCATAAGGCTTGTAAAAACATAAGAGCAAGGCTGCATTCTTGGGCAGCAAACCAGAGGGGTGTTGGTTCCTTTAGAAATCATTTCTACATGGTGTCTCTTAAATTACTAAGAACACCAGATATGCCTTTTTAAGACACCAATTGCTAAATGCAGATTCTAATCCGATTTTTAAACACCAGAAATGAAACCAGGCAGTTGCAAATAGTGCACGCTTATGGAAAGTAAAGAAAGGAAAGATTATAGTAATGAAAACTAGCATCTACTAAGCACACAGTACAGCCCAGGCATTGAGTCTTCACAAAAATCTAACTATGATTTCTATCTCATAGAGGAGGCTCAAAGAGTTTAAGGGTTTTTTTGTTTGTTTGTTTTTTCCCAGGGTTCACTACCAGGAAGTTGTAATGACAATATCTGAAACCGAGTTCATTTGGGTCCAAAGTACATGGTTTTTCACGACACTCTGTTGTGAAGTCATAGACTTTCTGGATCCCAGAGAGCTGGATCACATCAGTCAACCCTAAAGGATGCCACCCCTGAAAATTCACTGGGCGACTCACTGGAAAAGAACCTGGTGCTAGCAAAGATTGGGAGCAGGAGGAGAAGGGGGTGATAGAGGATGGCATCCCTGCCTCAATGGAGATGAATTTGACCAAGTTCCAGGAGACAGTGAAGGACAGGGAAGCCTGGAGTGCTGCAGTCCACCAGGTTGCAAAGAGTCGAATATGGCTTACCAGCTGAGCAACAAGAAGAGTTCTTGAGCCGACAGACACTCTCAGGTCAACTCCTGAGAATCACCTGCTCGTTGCTGAGGCAGACCATTGGGGTAATGATTTACTGACTTTCACTTCCCCCTCCCTTCCCTAGAAGCGTTTAAGCCTCTCATCCCGTATGTTAATAATTTGAGAAAGATATAGTGATGCTTCACTCTTAAAAGGATGCTAAAGTTCATTTTACATGTGTGTGACTCAAAAGTCCCCTCAAATGCTTACACCAGGGGTCCCTAACCTGGGACCTCACCTCAGGGGTCTAATGCCTGATGACCTGAGATGGAGCTGTTGTAATAATAATAGAAATAAAGGGCACAGTAAATACTATGCACATGAATCATCCTGAAACCATTCCCTCCATCCCTGGTCCATGGAAAAACTACCTTCCACAAAACTGGTCCCTGCTACCCCAAAGTTTGGGCAACGCTGCCTTAGAATGTCTTTGCATCGGTGTTATGAGAATATGCATCACCTCACTCTCCAAAAGCAGGGCTGGAAAATTTCATGTTAGTAAAAATAACCATCATATCTTATCACAGAAAGTGAAAGTGTTAGTCACTCAGTCACGTTCAACTCTTTTGTGGCTCCGTGGACTGTAGCCCACCAGGAGCCTCTGTCCATTCCTCTAGGAAATGACAAGCCACTCCAGGGTTCTCGCCTGGGAAATCCCTTGGACAGGGGAGTCTAAGAGGCTACATACAGTCCATGGGGTCGCAAAGAGTCAGACACAACTAAGCAACTGACGCACACACAAGCATTCACATGCAAGTTTTCTGTGGTCCAAAGTACATGGTTTTTCACGACACTCTGTTGTGAAGTCATAGACTTTCTGGATCCCAGAGAGCTGGATCACATCAGTCAACCCTAAAGGATGCCACCCCTGAAAATTCACTGGGCGACTCACTGGAAAAGAACCTGGTGCTAGCAAAGATTGGGAGCAGGAGGAGAAGGGGGTGATAGAGGATGGCATCCCTGCCTCAATGGAGATGAATTTGACCAAGTTCCAGGAGACAGTGAAGGACAGGGAAGCCTGGAGTGCTGCAGTCCACCAGGTTGCAAAGAGTCGAATATGGCTTACCAGCTGAGCAACAAGAAGAGTTCTTGAGCCCGACAGACACTCTCAGGTCAACTCCTGAGAATCACCTGCTCGTTGCTGAGGCAGACCATTGGGGTAATGATTTACTGACTTTCACTTCCCCCTCCCTTCCCTAGAAGCGTTTAAGCCTCTCATCCCGTATGTTAATAATTTGAGAAAGATATAGTGATGCTTCACTCTTAAAAGGATGCTAAAGTTCATTTTACATGTGTGTGACTCAAAAGTCCCCTCAAATGCTTACACCAGGGGTCCCTAACCTGGGACCTCACCTCAGGGGTCTAATGCCTGATGACCTGAGATGGAGCTGTTGTAATAATAATAGAAATAAAGGGCACAGTAAATACTATGCACATGAATCATCCTGAAACCATTCCCTCCATCCCTGGTCCATGGAAAAACTACCTTCCACAAAACTGGTCCCTGCTACCCCAAAGTTTGGGCAACGCTGCCTTAGAATGTCTTTGCATCGGTGTTATGAGAATATGCATCACCTCACTCTCCAAAAGCAGGGCTGGAAAATTTCATGTTAGTAAAAATAACCATCATATCTTATCACAGAAAGTGAAAGTGTTAGTCACTCAGTCACGTTCAACTCTTTTGTGGCTCCGTGGACTGTAGCCCACCAGGAGCCTCTGTCCATTCCTCTAGGAAATGACAAGCCACTCCAGGGTTCTCGCCTGGGAAATCCCTTGGACAGGGGAGTCTAAGAGGCTACATACAGTCCATGGGGTCGCAAAGAGTCAGACACAACTAAGCAACTGACGCACACACAAGCATTCACATGCAAGTTTTCTGTGGACATGAGTTTTCAGTTCTTTGGATAAATATCAAGGAGTGGGTTCACTGGATGGTTTGGTGTTTTTAGTTTATAATAAACTGCTAAACTATTCTCCAAAGTGTCTGTACCCTGTTCATCCTCACCAGCAATGAATGGGAGTTGCTGCTGTCTCCTATCTTTGCCAGCATGTGGTATTGTCAAGTTCTGGACGAGGCACAGGCATGCATAGTGACATCTCGTTATCCTTGAAATTTGCAATTCTCTAATTGCACGTGATGCTGAGCATCTTTTCATATGCTTATTTGCCATCTGCACCGCTTTTTGAGTGAGGTGTCTGTTCCGATCTTTTGCCCATTTAAAAAAAATTGAGTTGTTCATTTTCCTTTTGTTGAAATTTAATAATTCTTTTTAAAAAAATATGTTCTATGCAGACCATTTTTACAGTCTTTATTAAATTTGTTACAACATTGCTTCTGCTTTCTTTTTTTGATTTTTTTGGCTGGAAGGCATGTAGGATCTTAGCTCCCTGACCGGGGATCAAACATGTACCCCTTGCATTGGAAGACAAAGTATTAACCACTGGACCACCAGGGGAAATCCCAAGAATTCTTTATATATTTTGGAGTGAAATTTTTTGAGATAATTCTTGAGTGTGCCCTATAGACAAAGCAAAGGCAAGTCACCGGTGAAAATTTGGAGGAGGAGACTTCCATAGTTACATTAGCCATTAATTCCTTCCTTGGGAAACTTCCACTGCTCTGTTCAGGACACCTGCTTTTCCAAGTGAGATCTTTTTGGAATAAGTTGGGAAGTGGTCATTGCTTAAGTCTGACCAGACAGGAAGGACTGATAGTGAACTGTAAAAGCTGCCAAACTCTGCCTCTTTTCTACTTTTTAAAAAATATTTTCTTCCTAGAGGGTATGTTGAATTATAAAATCACCCTGTTTTTCATTCCTGGTGTACATATTCATATAAAATGAGTAGATGGCCACAGATCCGTAGGTAGAGCACTATATAAAGAATGTATTTTTTTTTTTCCTTCCAGATCCAGAAATCCAGGGTGTATTGGCTTGTCTCTTTGGGATTTGAAGCCAGTTTCTTTGTACTTCTTGGTGTAACAAGCATTCACATGCAAGTTTTCTGTGGACATGAGTTTTCAGTTCTTTGGATAAATATCAAGGAGTGGGTTCACTGGATGGTTTGGTGTTTTTAGTTTATAATAAACTGCTAAACTATTCTCCAAAGTGTCTGTACCCTGTTCATCCTCACCAGCAATGAATGGGAGTTGCTGCTGTCTCCTATCTTTGCCAGCATGTGGTATTGTCAAGTTCTGGACGAGGCACAGGCATGCATAGTGACATCTCGTTATCCTTGAAATTTGCAATTCTCTAATTGCACGTGATGCTGAGCATCTTTTCATATGCTTATTTGCCATCTGCACCGCTTTTGAGTGAGGTGTCTGTTCCGATCTTTTGCCCATTTAAAAAAAATTGAGTTGTTCATTTTCCTTTTGTTGAAATTTAATAATTCTTTTTAAAAAAATATGTTCTATGCAGACCATTTTTACAGTCTTTATTAAATTTGTTACAACATTGCTTCTGCTTTCTTTTTTTGATTTTTTTGGCTGGAAGGCATGTAGGATCTTAGCTCCCTGACCGGGGATCAAACATGTACCCCTTGCATTGGAAGACAAAGTATTAACCACTGGACCACCAGGGAAGTCCCAAGAATTCTTTATATATTTTGGAGTGAAATTTTTTGAGATAATTCTTGAGTGTGCCCTATAGACAAAGCAAAGGCAAGTCACCGGTGAAAATTTGGAGGAGGAGACTTCCATAGTTACATTAGCCATTAATTCCTTCCTTGGGAAACTTCCACTGCTCTGTTCAGGACACCTGCTTTTCCAAGTGAGATCTTTTTGGAATAAGTTGGGAAGTGGTCATTGCTTAAGTCTGACCAGACAGGAAGGACTGATAGTGAACTGTAAAAGCTGCCAAACTCTGCCTCTTTTCTACTTTTTAAAAAATATTTTCTTCCTAGAGGGTATGTTGAATTATAAAATCACCCTGTTTTTCATTCCTGGTGTACATATTCATATAAAATGAGTAGATGGCCACAGATCCGTAGGTAGAGCACTATATAAAGAATGTATTTTTTTTTTTCCTTCCAGATCCAGAAATCCAGGGTGTATTGGCTTGTCTCTTTGGGATTTGAAGCCAGTTTCTTTGTATTCTTGGTGAGACTGAACTGCAAACCTTCAAATTCTAAAATGTTTTTGATGAAGAACAGCAGTTTCAACCTAAAAGAAACTACTTCCATAAAGGATTTTTTAAAAAAGTAATGAACATAATAACGGCTGTTCTGATTCAGTTTGCAATTTACAAAAGGTCTTGGGCTCTTGTTTTCTTGATCATAGATAACTCCTCCTCCAACGTGTAGGAAAGCAATATAAAATCAATACCAATCTCCAACAAAAAAAGGAGAATTAGGTAACATTTTTCTCAAAGTAATATATTGCTTGATAATATATTACAAAACCATCAGAAACTAGCACTAGGGAAATTTTCCATCCAGGATACACACACTCATTCTGATCACCTTCTACAGAAACAGCTTGGCCATGTGTTTAGGGGATCTAAGAATCAAAAAGAACCATGCGAGAATTGTACAAACAGGAATTACTTCTGTTATTAGAATTGTATCAACTACGACTATAATATAAATATAGACTAGGGGATAGATCTCCTAGCCTCTAAATGATGCAAATCGACCCCCTAGACTACATCCTTGAGAATTATGTCAACATTTCTCACTCCAAAATGCACAAAGAATTCTTAAAATTCAACATCAACAACAAATCACCTAATTTTAAGATGGGGAAATAAGGCAAAGATACTCCTCACTAAAGAAAATACACTAAGAAGATAAATTTAGATGCACATTTAGTAAAATCAGTGCATATATTTCAGGACACTAAAGTAAGTTCAGATAATAGTTACATTAGCCATTAATTCCTTCCTTGGGAAACTTCCACTGCTCTGTTCAGGACACCTGCTTTTCCAAGTGAGATCTTTTTGGAATAAGTTGGGAAGTGGTCATTGCTTAAGTCTGACCAGACAGGAAGGACTGATAGTGAACTGTAAAAGCTGCCAAACTCTGCCTCTTTTCTACTTTTTAAAAAATATTTTCTTCCTAGAGGGTATGTTGAATTATAAAATCACCCTGTTTTTCATTCCTGGTGTACATATTCATATAAAATGAGTAGATGGCCACAGATCCGTAGGTAGAGCACTATATAAAGAATGTATTTTTTTTTTTCCTTCCAGATCCAGAAATCCAGGGTGTATTGGCTTGTCTCTTTGGGATTTGAAGCCAGTTTCTTTGTATTCTTGGTGAGACTGAACTGCAAACCTTCAAATTCTAAAATGTTTTTGATGAAGAACAGCAGTTTCAACCTAAAAGAAACTACTTCCATAAAGGATTTTTTAAAAACAGTAATGAACATAATAACGGCTGTTCTGATTCAGTTTGCAATTTACAAAAGGTCTTGGGCTCTTGTTTTCTTGATCATAGATAACTCCTCCTCCAACGTGTAGGAAAGCAATATAAAATCAATACCAATCTCCAACAAAAAAAGGAGAATTAGGTAACATTTTTCTCAAAGTAATATATTGCTTGATAATATATTACAAAACCATCAGAAACTAGCACTAGGGAAATTTTCCATCCAGGATACACACACTCATTCTGATCACCTTCTACAGAAACAGCTTGGCCATGTGTTTAGGGGATCTAAGAATCAAAAAGAACCATGCGAGAATTGTACAAACAGGAATTACTTCTGTTATTAGAATTGTATCAACTACGACTATAATATAAATATAGACTAGGGGATAGATCTCCTAGCCTCTAAATGATGCAAATCGACCCCCTAGACTACATCCTTGAGAATTATGTCAACATTTCTCACTCCAAAATGCACAAAGAATTCTTAAAATTCAACATCAACAACAAATCACCTAATTTTAAGATGGGGAAATAAGGCAAAGATACTCCTCACTAAAGAAAATACACTAAGAAGATAAATTTAGATGCACATTTAGTAAAATCAGTGCATATATTTCAGGAACAGAGCAAAGTAATGATAGTGTAAGTTAATTTCAGGGATAATATAAATAAAGTCCTTGAAAAAAGCGATTGAAAAATACATGTGCTCAGCCATGAAAAACATATTTGAGGAGTCCATGGCAACATTCTAGTTTTCTTCCAAAAGTTTTGGATTTGAAAACTCTAGAAAGTAAGTTAAAATTTGCTAGTATTTCTTCTAGTTATCATAGTTTTCATGCAACCTGCTGTCACTTCTGTAACTTTTCATCAAGGACACGTGCTAAGTGGCTCCAGTCATGTCCAACTCTTTGCAACTTCGTGGGCCATAGCCCCCTAGGCTCCTCTGTCCGTGGGATTCTCCAGGCAAGAATACTAGAGTGTGTGGCCATGCCCTCCTCCAGGGGATCTTCCCGACCCAGGGATCGAACCTGTGCCTTTTAAGTCTCCTGCATTGGCACGCAGGTTCTTTACCACTGGCACCACCTGGAACCCCCACAGGGAAGTATATGTCCTGCCAATTTCTCTTCTTGTCAGCCAGGTAAATTATGCTCTTTTACTGCTTGGATGATAGTGTTAATTCGAATGAAATGACAGAGGCTTTCTGTAGGTATAGGTGAGACATTGAAAGAAGTACATAACTGCTCAACAACACACAATTTTTTATTTATCGAACCTTAAAAATTTAAAACAAATGATAGCACAAGATTTTGATATGTGCAGAATAATGTCTTAAGACTTGTATGTCTGAGCTTGAAGTTCTGCCTCCTCAGTCTCTTCCATGTGTTACTTTTTCCCCTTGGATGAGGGTTAGTAGCAGGTGAGGTCAGACATTTCACTAAATTACAGCTTCGTTTGTTATAAAATGGAGAAAATAAAACTCAACCTGCACAAGCTTGTTGTGAGGGTCAGTAAACTCATACTTGTGAACTCCATGCAAATAATGTCTATTCCAAGAAAAATACCATTTTATTACTCCTCACTAAAGAAAATACACTAAGAAGATAAATTTAGATGCACATTTAGTAAAATCAGTGCATATATTTCAGGAACAGAGCAAAGTAATGATAGTGTAAGTTAATTTCGGGGATAATATAAATAAAGTCCTTGAAAAAGCGATTGAAAAATACATGTGCTCAGCCATGAAAACATATTTGAGGAGTCCATGGCAACATTCTAGTTTTCTTCCAAAAGTTTTGGATTTGAAAACTCTAGAAAGTAAGTTAAAATTTGCTAGTATTTCTTCTAGTTATCATAGTTTTCATGCAACCTGCTGTCACTTCTGTAACTTTTCATCAAGGACACGTGCTAAGTGGCTCCAGTCATGTCCAACTCTTTGCAACTTCGTGGGCCATAGCCCCCTAGGCTCCTCTGTCCGTGGGATTCTCCAGGCAAGAATACTAGAGTGTGTGGCCATGCCCTCCTCCAGGGGATCTTCCCGACCCGGGGATCGAACCTGTGCCTTTTAAGTCTCCTGCATTGGCACGCAGGTTCTTTACCACTGGCACCACCTGGAACCCCCACAGGGAAGTATATGTCCTGCCAATTTCTCTTCTTGTCAGCCAGGTAAATTATGCTCTTTTACTGCTTGGATGATAGTGTTAATTCGAATGAAATGACAGAGGCTTTCTGTAGGTATAGGTGAGACATTGAAAGAAGTACATAACTGCTCAACAACACACAATTTTTTATTTATCGAACCTTAAAAATTTAAAACAAATGATAGCACAAGATTTTGATATGTGCAGAATAATGTCTTAAGACTTGTATGTCTGAGCTTGAAGTTCTGCCTCCTCAGTCTCTTCCATGTGTTACTTTTTCCCCTTGGATGAGGGTTAGTAGCAGGTGAGGTCAGACATTTCACTAAATTACAGCTTCGTTTGTTATAAAATGGAGAAAATAAAACTCAACCTGCACAAGCTTGTTGTGAGGGTCAGTAAACTCATACTTGTGAACTCCATGCAAATAATGTCTATTCCAAGAAAAATACCATTTTTATTACTCATCACTCTGTGCAAATGGAAAATGTAAAAAGAGAACCAGCTCTTTGTACCTCGCAGTCATGTTCTTCTTGAAAGTTTGCATCAAAAGGGTGCAAGGTGCTGCCCTGAGGTGCAGTGGGTTTTCCACTGGGTAATTATCCTCTTTCTAGTGTTTAATTGCTACTAAGGCAAGCTGAAAGAGCACTTTGGTGCTTTCTGTGCTGTTCAAGTCTCCTCCTGCCTTCTGACCGTGACATTCACGTGTCCAGCTTTCTGCTCATTTTCAGAGGCTCATTTGTACTTAGAGCCCTCAGAATATATTCTTCAAACTTGAAAGTTATAGGAAGCCTCACCTTCCCTCACGCACAAAGTTCATAAACCAACACAACATTGTAAAGCAATTGTGCTCCAATTAAAAATAAAATGAAAAACATGTAACCTGTATCTGGGTAACCATTCAAGATTAACAGAAAAGCATTTTAATACACCTTAAGTAGATATCATCTTTTGCAAAGCATAGAAAACCATTTCATTTTTTGAAGTGTCTCTGATGTCTCCTGCACTGACAGGTGGGTTCTTCACCAGTAGCTCCACCTGGGAAGCCCGTGAAGAGCTTGTCACTTTCACAAATATGTCAGCTGGGTGCCAGGAGGGTGAGGAGGGAGCATGGGACATGAAGGTCTCCAGGCCTGGACAGCCTCTCAACAGAGCCACTTTCAGATCAGCCTCGCCCAAGGTACCAACTGTTCTTCAGAAAGTACTCCTACATGTTCTAAGTAAGCCGATCGGAGATTTTGAGACTATCCTGTGCTCATAAACAGTCAGGAAAAGCTATCTGGTCACTGTGTGCTCTTAGACTGTGCTCTTGGTCATCAAAGCTTAGACTTTGTCCACCGTTTCAACTATGATAACTTAAATACTTTACTTCAGACTTGTATGTCTGAGCTTGAAGTTCTGCCTCCTCAGTCTCTTCCATGTGTTACTTTTTCCCCTTGGATGAGGGTTAGTAGCAGGTGAGGTCAGACATTTCACTAAATTACAGCTTCGTTTGTTATAAAATGGAGAAAATAAAACTCAACCTGCACAAGCTTGTTGTGAGGGTCAGTAAACTCATACTTGTGAACTCCATGCAAATAATGTCTATTCCAAGAAAAATACCATTTTTATTACTCATCACTCTGTGCAAATGGAAAATGTAAAAAGAGAACCAGCTCTTTGTACCTCGCAGTCATGTTCTTCTTGAAAGTTTGCATCAAAAGGGTGCAAGGTGCTGCCCTGAGGTGCAGTGGGTTTTCCACTGGGTAATTATCCTCTTTCTAGTGTTTAATTGCTACTAAGGCAAGCTGAAAGAGCACTTTGGTGCTTTCTGTGCTGTTCAAGTCTCCTCCTGCCTTCTGACCGTGACATTCACGTGTCCAGCTTTCTGCTCATTTTCAGAGGCTCATTTGTACTTAGAGCCCTCAGAATATATTCTTCAAACTTGAAAGTTATAGGAAGCCTCACCTTCCCTCACGCACAAAGTTCATAAACCAACACAACATTGTAAAGCAATTGTGCTCCAATTAAAAATAAAATGAAAAACATGTAACCTGTATCTGGGTAACCATTCAAGATTAACAGAAAAGCATTTTAATACACCTTAAGTAGATATCATCTTTTGCAAAGCATAGAAAACCATTTCATTTTTTGAAGTGTCTCTGATGTCTCCTGCACTGACAGGTGGGTTCTTCACCAGTAGCTCCACCTGGGAAGCCCGTGAAGAGCTTGTCACTTTCACAAATATGTCAGCTGGGTGCCAGGAGGGTGAGGAGGGAGCATGGGACATGAAGGTCTCCAGGCCTGGACAGCCTCTCAACAGAGCCACTTTCAGATCAGCCTTCGCCGCCCGAAGGTACCAACTGTTCTTCAGAAAGTACTCCTACATGTTCTAAGTAAGCCGATCGGAGATTTTGAGATTATCCTGTGCTCATAAACAGTGAGGAAAATCTATCTGGACACTGTGTGCTCTTAGACTGTGCTCTTGGTCATCAAAGCTTAGACTTGGTACACAGTTTCAACTATGATAACTTAAAGTCTTTAATTCATCTTGCTGGGTTGAAACGATACCTGAAGTGGCAGGGAGAGCTACTATCCAGACACAAATTCTTTTAAGCGATTTCCTGCTTCCTCCTCCTCTGTTCTTCAGTCTTTTTGAAAAGCAGTGGAAGATCTCAATCCTTTGTCCAAGAAGATCTTCTCACCTCTAAGGTCCCTTTGACAGTGACCTTGAAAGTCAGCCGTGGGGCATGTAGTGAGGCTGCAATTTGTGGTCTGGAGCTGCTGTGCTCCTTTCTCTGATGTCCTGGAGTAGGTTTGCCCAGAGCTCACAGGACACCTTGTTCTTCCTGCAAAGGTATCAGTTCAACATCAGGGACTTAAAGGCTATCAGCCGGGTCCCTTCGGCATGGAATCTCTCATGGTTGTGTGAGGAGGGAGGGGCCTGCTGTTCGCTGGTACATAATGCTGCACTTACAGAATTACAGCTTTCATGGCTCTAAGGATTTTGATTTAATACCAGCCTGCTCTCATGCATCTGCCTTAAAACGACAACCTCAAGTTTTATAATATTTCCAAGGAGTTGCTGCCCATTGTCTTGATAAAGGGAAGCGATTAAGCTCAATACATTCACTCTAGGTTCTGAGGCACAAACCCATCTACTGGAATGTTGAGAGGAAGACAGAATGAATTTTGGAATTAAGTATAGCTGATTTCAATACGGACTCTGCTAGGCTGACCATTGTCCTGGTTTATCAGAGATCAAGTGCCCCAGGAAAAAGGATGTCAGTCACTCTCCGGACATCTTCAACTTTACCTCTTTGAGCTTGTCACTTTCACAAATATGTCAGCTGGGTGCCAGGAGGGTGAGGAGGAGCATGGGACATGAAGGTCTCCAGGCCTGGACAGCCTCTCAACAGAGCCACTTTCAGATCAGCCTCGCCCCCAAGGTACCAACTGTTCTTCAGAAAGTACTCCTACATGTTCTAAGTAAGCCGATCGGAGATTTTGAGATTATCCTGTGCTCATAAACAGTGAGGAAAATCTATCTGGACACTGTGTGCTCTTAGACTGTGCTCTTGGTCATCAAAGCTTAGACTTGGTACACAGTTTCAACTATGATAACTTAAAGTCTTTAATTCATCTTGCTGGGTTGAAACGATACCTGAAGTGGCAGGGAGAGCTACTATCCAGACACAAATTCTTTTAAGCGATTTCCTGCTTCCTCCTCCTCTGTTCTTCAGTCTTTTTGAAAAGCAGTGGAAGATCTCAATCCTTTGTCCAAGAAGATCTTCCTCACCTCTAAGGTCCCTTTGACAGTGACCTTGAAAGTCAGCCGTGGGGCATGTAGTGAGGCTGCAATTTGTGGTCTGGAGCTGCTGTGCTCCTTTCTCTGATGTCCTGGAGTAGGTTTGCCCAGAGCTCACAGGACACCTTGTTCTTCCTGCAAAGGTATCAGTTCAACATCAGGGACTTAAAGGCTATCAGCCGGGTCCCTTCGGCATGGAATCTCTCATGGTTGTGTGAGGAGGGAGGGGCCTGCTGTTCGCTGGTACATAATGCTGCACTTACAGAATTACAGCTTTCATGGCTCTAAGGATTTTGATTTAATACCAGCCTGCTCTCATGCATCTGCCTTAAAACGACAACCTCAAGTTTTATAATATTTCCAAGGAGTTGCTGCCCATTGTCTTGATAAAGGGAAGCGATTAAGCTCAATACATTCACTCTAGGTTCTGAGGCACAAACCCATCTACTGGAATGTTGAGAGGAAGACAGAATGAATTTTGGAATTAAGTATAGCTGATTTCAATACGGACTCTGCTAGGCTGACCATTGTCCTGGTTTATCAGAGATCAAGTGCCCCAGGAAAAAGGATGTCAGTCACTCTCTCCGGACCACCATCTTGGACAGATTCTTTCACCTCTTTGAGTAGCAACTAGTCTCTTCTTTATTACCTGGAGATAGAGGATACTGTTTTTTCCCCTAGGATGCCTTTGAAGATTTCATGAGATCGAATATTATTTATGAAGGGCTTTGAGTCAGACCCTGTGCTATGTATTTTATGTACTTAGTTTTATTGAATCCTGAGAGTTTAATAAAGTGGCGAAGTACGCCATTCTCTGCGTTTGAATTCTGGCTCTGACAGTCACTGGCTCGATGACCCTGGGCATACCTTTTGCCTCTGCAACGTTTTCTCACAGTAAAATGGTGAAGACTTTCAGCTCCAATGATTGCTGTTGGGACAGTTTCTGAACCAAAGTGAGCAGACATGGTTTCTACTTTTATGAAGCTTATTTTCTCATAGGAGGATGAAACCAAAACTACAAAAGCTAAATAGATGATTTTGGCATGGACAAGTGCCATGATAACATCATGTTTGGTGACTGCTTCCTTCTAAAGCCTGGGTTAGGGACTACTTTATGGAGACACATGCAAAAAGCATCAGTCTGAAGAAACCATGCTTGAGCTGAACTTGAAGGATGAACAAAGAACCAGTAAGGGGAAGGACAAGCAGATCATTCCTGGCAGAGGTAATGGTGAGTGTGAAAGGCCTGGGACAAGAGTAAGTTTAGTGGAGCGGAATGGGAAGGAAGCCGGTCAGGTTAAGAGTGTGGATCAAAGAAAGGAATGCCATGGCTTGACAACCAACAGAAACATCACCATTTAGCCATATAAGCTGCAAGCAACACACGGTCCGGTTTTCCCTTGATCGCTCCAAGACATTAAATCTATGTGGTCGAGCGGCAGGAAAATCTACTAGAAAAAGCCCCAGAACACAGCTAGAGAGGTAGATGTGACTTAGAAAATGTACTCGAGAAGCAGCATCCATGCCTTGGGGAGGAGAGTGGAGGAGCTATAAGAACCCCTCTTCTCTCTCTCTCACGTAGGGACCCATCTACTGGAAAAAGGATGAATTTTGGAATTAAGTATAGCTGATTTCAATACGGACTCTGCTAGGCTGACCATTGTCCTGGTTTACCAGTGCCCCAGGAAAAAGGATGTCAGTCACTCTCGGACCACCATCTTGGACAGATTCTTTCACCTCTTTGAGTAGCAACTAGTCTCTTCTTTATTACCTGGAGATAGAGGATACTGTTTTTTCCCCTAGGATGCCTTTGAAGATTTCATGAGATCGAATATTATTTATGAAGGGCTTTGAGTCAGACCCTGTGCTATGTATTTTATGTACTTAGTTTTATTGAATCCTGAGAGTTTAATAAAGTGGCGAAGTACGCCATTCTCTGCGTTTGAATTCTGGCTCTGACAGTCACTGGCTCGATGACCCTGGGCATACCTTTTGCCTCTGCAACGTTTTCTCACAGTAAAATGGTGAAGACTTTCAGCTCCAATGATTGCTGTTGGGACAGTTTCTGAACCAAAGTGAGCAGACATGGTTTCTACTTTTATGAAGCTTATTTTCTCATAGGAGGATGAAACCAAAACTACAAAAGCTAAATAGATGATTTTGGCATGGACAAGTGCCATGATAACATCATGTTTGGTGACTGCTTCCTTCTAAAGCCTGGGTTAGGGACTACTTTATGGAGACACATGCAAAAAGCATCAGTCTGAAGAAACCATGCTTGAGCTGAACTTGAAGGATGAACAAAGAACCAGTAAGGGGAAGGACAAGCAGATCATTCCTGGCAGAGGTAATGGTGAGTGTGAAAGGCCTGGGACAAGAGTAAGTTTAGTGGAGCGGAATGGGAAGGAAGCCGGTCAGGTTAAGAGTGTGGATCAAAGAAAGGAATGCCATGGCTTGACAACCAACAGAAACATCACCATTTAGCCATATAAGCTGCAAGCAACACACGGTCCGGTTTTCCCTTGATCGCTCCAAGACATTAAATCTATGTGGTCGAGCGGCAGGAAAATCTACTAGAAAAAGCCCCAGAACACAGCTAGAGAGGTAGATGTGACTTAGAAAATGTACTCGAGAAGCAGCATCCATGCCTTGGGGAGGAGAGTGGAGGGAGCTATAAGAACCCCTCTTCTCTCTCTCTCACGTAGGGCTTGCTTTATTTTAACCAGGCAAAATAAGCAATGGATACTTATGAGGTAACCAAATAAATTGATTTTTTGTTGTGCTTTCTTAGGAATATTTCTGCTTTTATAAACTGCAAGCTGAGCGTTCCAGGACTGACTTCCTAAAGAAAGTATCTCACTATTGTTGTTCTGTTTTGCTGGTGGGGAAGGGGAGAGATTTTCAGCAAAAAGAGAACAATGTAAGCTTTTGTGCTATGAATATATGTGCTCTTAAGGTTAATCTGAAATAATTCTCCCTCTTTCCAATAATTTACATTAACCAAATATTATGGCAACCTATTGTTCTATGATTAACAATTAATTGCCTAATACTGGCTTCTCCATGGACATGGTCATAATTTCATGTGTGTATGTATGCTCAGTTGTGTCTCTTTGTGATCCCATAGACTGTAGCCCACCAGGCTTCTCTGTCCATGGCATTTTCCAGGCAAGAATACTGGAGTGGGTTGCCATTTCCCAACCCAGGACTCATGCCTCCTGAGTCTCCTGCATTGCAGGCAAATTCTTTACCATTGAGCCACAGGAAGTCCTGGCATCTTATTTAGCATATTAAAATGATCAAATCAGGAACTAACATCAACACAATATTATTAAACCAACCACAGGTCTTATTTGAATTTTAACAATTCTTCACATGTCCTGTTTTGCATTTCAACACCTGAGGACCTCAGCTCATATTTAGTTTTTGTGTCTCCTTGCTTGACTCTAGTCTGTAATGATGTGTTAGTCCTTGTTTTTCACACTTTGATGACCACAGATCAGTTATTTTGTAGAAAGTCTCTCAACTTGGGGGTTGTCTGAAGTTTTTTTGCTTTGTTTGTTTTTGCTTAGAAAGAGGTCATGCATTTTTGGCAAAGACAGCGCAAAAGTCAGGCTATATCCTTCTCAGGCATTACATGATGCTGTGTGTTACTGTTGATAATGTCCACCTTGATCAGTGGTGATGGCAGCCCCTGTGTCTACCCTCTCTCCAGTTACTTCCCCCTTCGTATTCTGGGGAAGATCACAGCTATCCTGGGGAAGATACTTTGAGACTGTGCAAATATTCTCTTCTCTTTTAGAATATGCTCACTCATTTTAATCTTCATTGTAGATCTTGTCTGCAAGTGTAATTATTGTTGTGTTTCCCCAGTGATGATATTCCATGTTCTTCTTTTTATATATATTCATAAACTTTTCCTAAGAACGAACTATGTCTTTTATGACATTTATTTATCTATTCAATTTGTATATTTTTCCTGCCTTAGGGTGATCTCCCAAAAAGGGGTTGCTCTTCCTTTAAGCACAGTTCAAACTGCATTTCTGAAATGTTTCAACCAGTGTGTGGTGTTAGAAAAGTTAATAACTTTGCCTGCTGTATGACATCCTTTTTCAGCATTGATCAGAGGTAAATTTTAAATGGGATTCATTTGAAAGAGGCAAAAAGTCTTTTACATTTAATTTGAAATCAAAAGTTGTTTCTTATATTTATGGATTTTACCTGTTGTAGTTTGCATTATTAACTCAGTCTATTTATAAATGTTTTACTGAACTCGGTATAACTTTGAAAGAGTAGTGTGTTCAATTTACCTAATATGTTTGTGCTAAAAATCTGACATTCCCCATGGGTATAAAATCAGTACCTTCATTTAAAATGTGATCTTAGATGTATGAACTGTATTTATATTTTAAATATGTGATCAACAGCCTCATACTGAAATACAGTCTCCATTTTTAGCCCTTATTGATGGCAAGTGTCCAGCCATGTTATTGGCTTACAGCTTTCCAATTTCTATACGATTCTCTTGCACTTATATAACCTGGAGAACTTGCTATGTGAATTATTTTCAGTATATTCTGAAATTGTGTTCCTTTCTCAACTGTCAATGCATGAGAAAAAGATAGTGCTCAACCCATTTATCAGACTGAATGAACTCTAAACCATAGCTTCAGTGTAAAAACTTTGAATGTATACTCTTTATTACACTGACTACTTCATATAATCAAGGTCAGTTTTTAAATGTCCTGTGTCTTCATTTTGACTGCTAGCATATCACATGAAGGGCTTCCCTTCTGGCCCAGACAATGAAGAATCTGTCTACAATGCAAAAGACCCAGGTTTGATCTCTGGGTCAGGAAGATCCCCTGGAGAAGGACATGACCACCCACTCCAGTGTTCTTGCCTGGAGAATCCCACGGACTGAGGAGCCTGGCAGGCTACAGTCCATAGGGTTGCCAAGAGTTGGACACGACTAGTGCCTAACTTCCTTCATATCACACTAACCGCTTGCCCCTTTGTCCATTCTTAATCCAGCGGTTCTCAAACCTACCAACATAAGCTGAATATCTTTAACAAGAGTTACTGCAGTTTCATCTGTTTCCTAACTGAATTTTGCCTAATACTCGTATCAGGAGGAATAATCTGTTGTTGAAGACCATGGTATTTCTGAACAGAACAGTATATACATTTTATCCCAAAGGACTGAAAATGCTATCTCCTGAAACCAACATTTTTCCATCAGCCACACTCCTCAGCCCAGGTGCCTCTGACATCCACCCAGATGGGGATACCGGGGTCTGCACAGTTGTGTGTGTTTGTTGGAAAATGTGTGAGTGTGAGTGAGAGCAAGAAAAGGCGCTCACAGGAAAACATTCTTCAATTCACACGGGAGAAACAATGGTCGGAAACGCTCATATACACAATAACTTGCGCTGTCGCCAGCCAGGGTCCTTTAAGCAGCCTTTCCCAGGCGTTTCACCAGTGAGGGCTGAGGACTGCAAGCTCTGCACCAGAGCTAAACGTGTGCAGGTGGCAGAGCGTCTCCCTGAGAACCTGTCGCTGGGGTCTGCGCATCCTCACTAATGAGCCACCAGCTGGCTTGCACCACGAACGCCACACTGCCTCCTTGCATAGGTCTTCGCAGTTCAGCAACAAGTTCCACATAATCCAGTTCACTCCATTTTAATAAAACCACCCAGTCCCTCTATAAACTCGATCATCTATTTCAAGGGAAATTACCTGTTTATTCAGCATGTATACATTCATGAAACCATGTGTCCATTTCATCATGACAAAGAAATTCATGAGTCCATTCTTTAGCTAACCCATTTGTTTACATGATTTTGCCTTCATCATGTCTATCAAGGGCTTCCCTTCTGGCCCAGACAATGAAGAATCTGTCTACAATGCAAAAGACCCAGGTTTGATCTCTGGGTCAGGAAGATCCCCTGGAGAAGGACATGACCACCCACTCCAGTGTTCTTGCCTGGAGAATCCCACGGACTGAGGAGCCTGGCAGGCTACAGTCCATAGGGTTGCCAAGAGTTGGACACGACTAGTGCCTAACTTCCTTCATATCACACTAACCGCTTGCCCCTTTGTCCATTCTTAATCCAGCGGTTCTCAAACCTACCAACATAAGCTGAATATCTTTAACAAGAGTTACTGCAGTTTCATCTGTTTCCTAACTGAATTTTGCCTAATACTCGTATCAGGAGGAATAATCTGTTGTTGAAGACCATGGTATTTCTGAACAGAACAGTATATACATTTTATCCCAAAGGACTGAAAATGCTATCTCCTGAAACCAACATTTTTCCATCAGCCACACTCCTCAGCCCAGGTGCCTCTGACATCCACCCAGATGGGGATACCGGGGTCTGCACAGTTGTGTGTGTTTGTTGGAAAATGTGTGAGTGTGAGTGAGAGCAAGAAAAGGCGCTCACAGGAAAACATTCTTCAATTCACACGGGAGAAACAATGGTCGGAAACGCTCATATACACAATAACTTGCGCTGTCGCCAGCCAGGGTCCTTTAAGCAGCCTTTCCCAGGCGTTTCACCAGTGAGGGCTGAGGACTGCAAGCTCTGCACCAGAGCTAAACGTGTGCAGGTGGCAGAGCGTCCCCCTGAGAACCTGTCGCTGGGGTCTGCGCATCCTCACTAATGAGCCACCAGCTGGCTTGCACCACGAACGCCACACTGCCTCCTTGCATAGGTCTTCGCAGTTCAGCAACAAGTTCCACATAATCCAGTTCACTCCATTTTAATAAAACCACCCAGTCCCTCTATAAACTCGATCATCTATTTCAAGGGAAATTACCTGTTTATTCAGCATGTATACATTCATGAAACCATGTGTCCATTTCATCATGACAAAGAAATTCATGAGTCCATTCTTTAGCTAACCCATTTGTTTACATGATTTTGCCTTGTCTACAATTAAGATAGCTGTAAAAAGGGATTATTTAGAGTAGTCTCATTGAAGCTTTAATGGACATATGAATAACCTGAGGAACTGTATACTTTTTATTTTTAAAAAGAATTGTTTGATGTCTTTGTTGAATTCGTTACAGTATTGTTTCTGTTTTATGTTTTGTTTCCTGGGGGCCAGGAGGCATGTGGGATCTTAGCGCCCTGACAGGGGATTGAATCCACACCCCCTGCATTAGAAGTCAAAGTTTTAACCACTGGACCCCCGGGAAGTTCGCACTTGGGGAATGTTAAATAAAAACAATGTTCCAGTAGTTCTGGATGGGACCTGAGATTTGGCATTTCTAACAAGCAGACGTGGCCAGGGGTGCTGGTACACTGAGCTCACTCTGGGTAGCAAGGTCAAAGCCTTTGCTCTACTTGAGGGAATGCTGATGAGGAGATTTAATGTGTACTGAATGTTGAGTAATACAGTAGCTTCCCAAATTCAATTACATCTGAGGGAGTGGGGCTTGGGAAGCGTTTACTGCATTTACACAGGGCAAGTGCCCTTCCTCACATAAAATGCTACACCTCCCCAGCTCATCATCAGGATGTGCTCTTGGGCTAAGGCGTCTCAGTCATGTAGGACTCTTTTTCAACTCCATACACTGCATAGCCCGCCAGGCTCTACTGTGCATGGGATTTCCCAGGCTAGAATACTGGAGCGGGTTGCCATCTCCTCCACCAGGGATCTTCCCGACCCAGGATCAAGCCCATGTCTCCTGAGAACCTGTCGCTGGGGTCTGCGCATCCTCACTAATGAGCCACCAGCTGGCTTGCACCACGAACGCCACACTGCCTCCTTGCATAGGTCTTCGCAGTTCAGCAACAAGTTCCACATAATCCAGTTCACTCCATTTTAATAAAACCACCCAGTCCCTCTATAAACTCGATCATCTATTTCAAGGGAAATTACCTGTTTATTCAGCATGTATACATTCATGAAACCATGTGTCCATTTCATCATGACAAAGAAATTCATGAGTCCATTCTTTAGCTAACCCATTTGTTTACATGATTTTGCCTTGTCTACAATTAAGATAGCTGTAAAAAGGGATTATTTAGAGTAGTCTCATTGAAGCTTTAATGGACATATGAATAACCTGAGGAACTGTATACTTTTTATTTTTAAAAAGAATTGTTTGATGTCTTTGTTGAATTCGTTACAGTATTGTTTCTGTTTTATGTTTTGTTTCCTGGGGGCCAGGAGGCATGTGGGATCTTAGCGCCCTGACAGGGGATTGAATCCACACCCCCTGCATTAGAAGTCAAAGTTTTAACCACTGGACCCCCGGGAAGTTCGCACTTGGGGAATGTTAAATAAAAACAATGTTCCAGTAGTTCTGGATGGGACCTGAGATTTGGCATTTCTAACAAGCAGACGTGGCCAGGGGTGCTGGTACACTGAGCTCACTCTGGGTAGCAAGGTCAAAGCCTTTGCTCTACTTGAGGGAATGCTGATGAGGAGATTTAATGTGTACTGAATGTTGAGTAATACAGTAGCTTCCCAAATTCAATTACATCTGAGGGAGTGGGGCTTGGGAAGCGTTTACTGCATTTACACAGGGCAAGTGCCCTTCCTCACATAAAATGCTACACCTCCCCAGCTCATCATCAGGATGTGCTCTTGGGCTAAGGCGTCTCAGTCATGTAGGACTCTTTTTCAACTCCATACACTGCATAGCCCGCCAGGCTCTACTGTGCATGGGATTTCCCAGGCTAGAATACTGGAGCGGGTTGCCATCTCCTCCACCAGGGGATCTTCCCGACCCAGGGATCAAGCCCATGTCTCCTGCATTGGCAGGCAGGTTCCTCACCACTGAGCCTGCCTCCCATGTGTGTAACACAGACACACCCGTTCCTTTTAGCATGCCTAGCAGCTGCGTTCGTGTTACAATCACAGAACTGAGCTGCTGCCACAGTGATCATATAGTCTGGAAGCTGAGAATATCTACCATCTGATCTTTACAGGAACCGTTGCTGCCCCAGGTAAAGATGAAGGTAAAAATATAGATTCAACTCCCTCCTTTTAAAATACTCCATGTGACCAGGGGCAATCATTGCATGGTCCTGTAATCTGCTTATTATTAACAATATATGTACCTGTGCATACACACCAGGGGGAAAGAGAGAGGCATTCATGCCTAGGGAACAAGAATCTTAGGGATCTTCTTGTTGTATAAACAGATTTCCTTTCAAGGAATCACTGAAAGCCCATGAAAGATGGGAGGCCGGGGGCATAGAGAAGGAATTTCTTTGATGCTGAAGGAATAAATGAGTTATCATGACAAAAAATAGTGTCGCCTGAGTACCGAGAGATCGTGTGTTGTTGTTCAGTCACTGTGTCACGTCTGGACAGTAGCACGCCAGACTGCCCTGTCCTTCACTATCTGCTGGAGTTTGCTCAAACTCATGTCCACTGAGTCCGTGACACTATCTAACCACCTTGTCTTCCGCCACATTGGGGTTCAAAACTACATACATAAAGAAAAGTACACCTGTAACATATGCAAAGCATAAACCCTGGGATAAAATTTAATAAATTTAATACAGTAGCTTCCCAAATTCAATTACATCTGAGGGAGTGGGGCTTGGGAAGCGTTTACTGCATTTACACAGGGCAAGTGCCCTTCCTCACATAAAATGCTACACCTCCCCAGCTCATCATCAGGATGTGCTCTTGGGCTAAGGCGTCTCAGTCATGTAGGACTCTTTTTCAACTCCATACACTGCATAGCCCGCCAGGCTCTACTGTGCATGGGATTTCCCAGGCTAGAATACTGGAGCGGGTTGCCATCTCCTCCACCAGGGGATCTTCCCGACCCAGGGATCAAGCCCATGTCTCCTGCATTGGCAGGCAGGTTCCTCACCACTGAGCCTGCCTCCCATGTGTGTAACACAGACACACCCGTTCCTTTTAGCATGCCTAGCAGCTGCGTTCGTGTTACAATCACAGAACTGAGCTGCTGCCACAGTGATCATATAGTCTGGAAGCTGAGAATATCTACCATCTGATCTTTACAGGAACCGTTGCTGCCCCAGGTAAAGATGAAGGTAAAAATATAGATTCAACTCCCTCCTTTTAAAATACTCCATGTGACCAGGGGCAATCATTGCATGGTCCTGTAATCTGCTTATTATTAACAATATATGTACCTGTGCATACACACCAGGGGGAAAGAGAGAGGCATTCATGCCTAGGGAACAAGAATCTTAGGGATCTTCTTGTTGTATAAACAGATTTCCTTTCAAGGAATCACTGAAAGCCCATGAAAGATGGGAGGCCGGGGGCATAGAGAAGGAATTTCTTTGATGCTGAAGGAATAAATGAGTTATCATGACAAAAAATAGTGTCGCCTGAGTACCGAGAGATCGTGTGTTGTTGTTCAGTCACTGTGTCACGTCTGGACAGTAGCACGCCAGACTGCCCTGTCCTTCACTATCTGCTGGAGTTTGCTCAAACTCATGTCCACTGAGTCCGTGACACTATCTAACCACCTTGTCTTCCGCCACATTGGGGTTCAAAACTACATACATAAAGAAAAGTACACCTGTAACATATGCAAAGCATAAACCCTGGGATAAAATTTAATAAATTTAATACAGTAAATAAGCAAGACTTTCCCTGCCCTCTTACTGACTCTCCCTCCCCTCTCTCACCTTTACAACACCTAAAAAAAGTCTTTGACTCATGTTTGTAAGGTGTCTGGGAACAAATACAGGAAGTAATAACAACAAACCACAGGAGAACAAGGAACATAATCGAAGTGCATTTAACCTAATGGGAACGTGAATGAGGATTGTGTCCTTTTCTGTTATGTGATTGTTTGTGTCCTTCAGAATATCCTGAAAACATAACCAGGGAAAATCCATGCCAAAGAAGTCAGAGAATCCCATGAACTCAGAAAAACATAACAACAGCATTGCTTTGCAGAACTTGAGAAATAAAACGTGACCAGGAAAAGAGGAATGAAGTCTAATCAAGAGTTAAGAACTTTGGGGCTTCCTGGGTGATTCAGTCATAAAGAGTCCACCAACAAATATAGGAGATCTGGCAAAACATACAGGCAAAGTCTCAGGAAAAAAACCAAACAATAAAAACCCATGAACTCTCAGAATATCAACAGAGGGAGAATCAGTCATTCAAGGGACTGCATCAGTCTACCTGGCATCTGCCTAGGTAGAGTTCATTTGGTTGTGACCAATCCCTGCAAGCTCACAAGCCTCCACATCCCCAGCGTATTGACTTAGGGCACAAGATGAATATTTTCTCCTATTGAAGCACTCTGGATCCCCATGGACTCTACAGCAATGTCATTGTCTCACGCACACCTGCCTCTTCCTCTCAGGAGCTGGAGTCTATTCATTGTGCTTTAAAATGAAGTGTTCCTTTTGCAGACTACTCAGTTATTAGGAAGGAGGTCATCAACTCAAGGCATCTTTCTCCTCCAGGTTGCTGGCACCATTTCTTGCCTCCTAAATTCACCTCTTTAGCTACAAGATCAGTCCAGTTCAATCTTAGTTCTACCATTGTCTCAAAACCTGCATGTTGACTTCTCTTCCCACACCCATAAAGGGTCATCCTACTTGATTGCTCTTAGCTCCTACTCAGCCAGTGAAACAATCTCCTCCCTCTGACAACTCGTTTTGTGTTCCTAGAATCCCCTAATTTATAAGTCAGGCTGCATGACAGATGGAAAGACATGGGAAAAGATAGTTTTAGAAATCAAGGCCAAGAATCTTCACTGATAAAGATTCTTAGAAGTTTTTGTTGTTGAGTTACTAGGTCACAAATAGTCGGACATGACTTAATGGCTGAACAACCCAAGAGAATCTTCATCAGTGAAGATCTTAGTCACAAGTCACAGAATCTGACTATGGCTAAGGAGACGGGAAAAGGAATACAAGAATACACGGCACCTCACTCTGCGAGAACATCCTTAGATGACTTTTACTGGGACCACACCTCTGGTCCAGCCAAAGACTCCACTCGAACACACCTGAGTTTTCCTGGCACTGCTCCATTCACCACACCTCCAGCACCTCTAGCTGCTACTCCTGCCACTGCCATATGGATAATACTTAACACTTAATGCTGCAAACCTGAAACAATCCACTAAGATTCTAAGTCTAGGGTCTAGTTGGTCGAGGTTCTAGTTGCCAACCCAAACAATAAAAACCCATGAACTCTCAGAATATCAACAGAGGGAGAATCAGTCATTCAAGGGACTGCATCAGTCTACCTGGCATCTGCCTAGGTAGAGTTCATTTGGTTGTGACCAATCCCTGCAAGCTCACAAGCCTCCACATCCCCAGCGTATTGACTTAGGGCACAAGATGAATATTTTCTCCTATTGAAGCACTCTGGATCCCCATGGACTCTACAGCAATGTCATTGTCTCACGACACCTGCCTCTTCCTCTCAGGAGCTGGAGTCTATTCATTGTGCTTTAAAATGAAGTGTTCCTTTTGCAGACTACTCAGTTATTAGGAAGGAGGTCATCAACTCAAGGCATCTTTCTCCTCCAGGTTGCTGGCACCATTTCTTGCCTCCTAAATTCACCTCTTTAGCTACAAGATCAGTCCAGTTCAATCTTAGTTCTACCATTGTCTCAAAACCTGCATGTTGACTTCTCTTCCCACACCCATAAAGGGTCATCCTACTTGATTGCTCTTAGCTCCTACTCAGCCAGTGAAACAATCTCCTCCCTCTGACAACTCGTTTTGTGTTCCTAGAATCCCCTAATTTATAAGTCAGGCTGCATGACAGATGGAAAGACATGGGAAAAGATAGTTTTAGAAATCAAGGCCAAGAATCTTCACTGATAAAGATTCTTAGAAGTTTTTGTTGTTGAGTTACTAGGTCACAAATAGTCGGACATGACTTAATGGCTGAACAACCCAAGAGAATCTTCATCAGTGAAGATCTTAGTCACAAGTCACAGAATCTGACTATGGCTAAGGAGACGGGAAACGGAATACAAGAATACACGGCACCTCACTCTGCGAGAACATCCTTAGATGACTTTTACTGGGACCACACCTCTGGTCCAGCCAAAGACTCCACTCGAACACACCTGAGTTTTCCTGGCACTGCTCCATTCACCACACCTCCAGCACCTCTAGCTGCTACTCCTGCCACTGCCATATGGATAATACTTAACACTTAATGCTGCAAACCTGAAACAATCCACTAAGATTCTAAGTCTAGGGTCTAGTTGGTCGAGGTTCTAGTTGACCTGGATAGGAGAGGGTGTCCCCTTGGCCAGAGTCAGGGTCCTGTCTCTTACCTGGATTCAGACAATGGGGCATCATCGACACAATGGACATGAGTTTGAGCAAACTCCAGGAGACACTGACGGACAGGGAAGCCTGGCGTGCTGCGGTCCATGGGGAAGCAAAGAGTCAGACATGACTGAGTGACTAAACAGCAGCAAGGTCTGGGGAATTCCTTAAAGCAAAATGAAAAGACAAGAATTGTTTCCAGACGCATTGCTCCACTCGCTACCCTCACCACCCCAAGCAATGGCCACACTTAAAGTTATGGTAGGCAGAGTTATGACTCCCCAAAATGCCAGGTTTTTATTCCTGAAACTTGTGAATATATTCACTATGTTATATGACACAGCAAAGGGAGATTAGATTTGCTACTGGAACTAAGACAGCTCATCAGCTGATCTTAAAGTAGTGAGATTATCCCAGATTCTCTGCGCCAGTGGACCGTGTAATCAACATGGGTCCTTAAGCGTGGAAAGGGAGGAAGAGGGCAAGGTCAGACCGATGCTCTCACAAAAGGACTTGACCAGTGGGCTTTGACAACGCAAGAGCAGGCACCGGTCTCAAGGATGCAGGAAGCCTCTAGAAGCTGAAAAAGGCAAAGTAACGAAGCCTCCAGCTGCAAATGTGGGCTGCCTGACACCTTAATTTTAGCCCAGAAGATCGATGTCAGGAAACCCTTTTAAGTCAGTCAAACAAAAGTCGGACATGACTTAATGGCTGAACAACCCAAGAGAATCTTCATCAGTGAAGATCTTAGTCACAAGTCACAGAATCTGACTATGGCTAAGGAGACGGAAACGGAATACAAGAATACACGGCACCTCACTCTGCGAGAACATCCTTAGATGACTTTTACTGGGACCACACCTCTGGTCCAGCCAAAGACTCCACTCGAACACACCTGAGTTTTCCTGGCACTGCTCCATTCACCACACCTCCAGCACCTCTAGCTGCTACTCCTGCCACTGCCATATGGATAATACTTAACACTTAATGCTGCAAACCTGAAACAATCCACTAAGATTCTAAGTCTAGGGTCTAGTTGGTCGAGGTTCTAGTTGACCTGGATAGGAGAGGGTGTCCCCTTGGCCAGAGTCAGGGTCCTGTCTCTTACCTGGATTCAGACAATGGGGCATCATCGACACAATGGACATGAGTTTGAGCAAACTCCAGGAGACACTGACGGACAGGGAAGCCTGGCGTGCTGCGGTCCATGGGGAAGCAAAGAGTCAGACATGACTGAGTGACTAAACAGCAGCAAGGTCTGGGGAATTCCTTAAAGCAAAATGAAAAGACAAGAATTGTTTCCAGACGCATTGCTCCACTCGCTACCCTCACCACCCCAAGCAATGGCCACACTTAAAGTTATGGTAGGCAGAGTTATGACTCCCCAAAATGCCAGGTTTTTATTCCTGAAACTTGTGAATATATTCACTATGTTATATGACACAGCAAAGGGAGATTAGATTTGCTACTGGAACTAAGACAGCTCATCAGCTGATCTTAAAGTAGTGAGATTATCCCAGATTCTCTGCGCCAGTGGACCGTGTAATCAACATGGGTCCTTAAGCGTGGAAAGGGAGGAAGAGGGCAAGGTCAGACCGATGCTCTCACAAAAGGACTTGACCAGTGGGCTTTGACAACGCAAGAGCAGGCACCGGTCTCAAGGATGCAGGAAGCCTCTAGAAGCTGAAAAAGGCAAAGTAACGAAGCCTCCAGCTGCAAATGTGGGCTGCCTGACACCTTAATTTTAGCCCAGAAGATCGATGTCAGACTTCTGACTTACAGAGCTGTCTAAGATAAAGCAGTCTACATTCCTTGAAGCCACTATATTTGTGGTAATTTGTTATGGCAAAACTAATGCAGGAATCTTTGACTTCTTTTGGAACTAATTAAAATTTCTACCCCAGGTGACATTTCTCCCCCACAGAGCATTAATTAACTTACATTTAATTAATGGGCAAGACCTTTGGCTGTTTCTCCACTGAGGATTTTTTTTTTTCCCTCATAATTATGGGAAGAGTTTCAAGTTTTAATAACTTCTCAAAAAATATGTTCCTTAAAATAATATTTTATGATTCAATGTGTAGAAAGAACTCAACTCCTTCCAAGCACAAATAAAAAATTTCCAGATAATGGATCAACACTGATCGGGAGTTGAAAGATCATTCCAGGGATCTCCCTGGAGGTCCCGTGGCTTAGACGCCATTCTCCTAGCCCAGGAGGCCAGGTTTGAACCCTCACCAGGGAACTAGATGCCACATGCTGCAACTAAAGATTCTGTATGCCCCAACTAAACCAACACACATACCACACGGAAGCTCAAAGGTCCTGCATGCTATAACTAATACTCGGCACAGCCATAGTAATAAATATTACAAAAAATTATTCCAAATACTCATTACCGATAGGCCTGTTTCATTCTCACTTTATATGCTTTTAAGAAAAGAGATAGAAAAGATAAGAAAAGGCTTCCCCGGTGGTCCAGGGAGTAAGGACACCGCCTTGCAGTGCAAGGGGCGCCGGCTCGATCCCTGGCCTGGGAAGATCCCACGTGTCGCAGAGTGGCTGGACCCATGTGTCCAATTACTCAGCCGGAGCTCTGCAGCACATACGCCCAGAGCAGTTGCTCTGTGACAACAGAGGCCACTGTGATGGGAGACCCACACGGGCCAAAGAACAAAGATGGATGAAAATAGAAAAATGAAAGACCAATAGAAGAAGTGGCCCACCCGCTCTCCTCCCACCCCAACCCGCCCCCCCAAAAAATATTAAAAAAAAAAAAAGAAAAAAGAGGTGTACACTGACACATAGACACTTTTATGTATAAAATAGCTAGCTAGTAGGAAGCTGCTGTCTAGCTCTGGGAGCTCAACTTGGCACTTTGCAATGGCCCGGGGGTGACTGGGAGGGAGGTCACCAGAGGGAGAGGATATATGTATACATTTAGTTGATTTGCTTCATCGTACAGCAGAAACTAACAGAGCACTGTGAAGCAACTGTACTCCAATTAAAACAGAAAAAAGAAAAAAGCTAATAGGAAACATGAAAAGGAAGGAAGGAGAGAGGATGAGAGTTAGTATTAACCTGAGATTGCTGATAAACTACGTACCTTAAATTTTGTAATCATTTATGTCCCTTTGATTATATATATTTCAATATTACCTGTAGAAATGAAGTGGTAACATGCCTCAGGGAAATGATTATGTACTAGAATATACAATGGGGAAGGGTAACCTCTTCATTAAATGGTCTTGGGAAAACTCACTAGCTGAAGCATGAAACTGGATCCCTACCATACACACAAATTGACTCAAAATGGGTTAAAGACTCAAATGCAAGATCTGAAACTGTAAAACTCCCAGAAGAAAACCTAAAATGTAAGCTCTTTGACACCCATCTTGGTCAAGATGTTTGATTTGGGGTTTACACCAAAAGCAAAGGAAACAAGAATGAAAGCCACTCAGTTGCTGACTCTTTGCAACCCCACGGAAGCTCAAAAAGGTCCTGCATGCTATAACTAATACTCGGCACAGCCATAGTAATAAATATTACAAAAAATTATTCCAAATACTCATTACCGATAGGCCTGTTTCATTCTCACTTTATATGCTTTTAAGAAAAGAGATAGAAAAGATAAGAAAAGGCTTCCCCGGTGGTCCAGGGAGTAAGGACACCGCCTTGCAGTGCAAGGGGCGCCGGCTCGATCCCTGGCCTGGGAAGATCCCACGTGTCGCAGAGTGGCTGGACCCATGTGTCCAATTACTCAGCCGGAGCTCTGCAGCACATACGCCCAGAGCAGTTGCTCTGTGACAACAGAGGCCACTGTGATGGGAGACCCACACGGGCCAAAGAACAAAGATGGATGAAAATAGAAAAATGAAAGACCAATAGAAGAAGTGGCCCACCCGCTCTCCTCCCACCCCCACCCCCCCCCCCCAAAAATATTAAAAAAAAAAAAAGAAAAAAGAGGTGTACACTGACACATAGACACTTTTATGTATAAAATAGCTAGCTAGTAGGAAGCTGCTGTCTAGCTCTGGGAGCTCAACTTGGCACTTTGCAATGGCCCGGGGGTGACTGGGAGGGAGGTCACCAGAGGGAGAGGATATATGTATACATTTAGTTGATTTGCTTCATCGTACAGCAGAAACTAACAGAGCACTGTGAAGCAACTGTACTCCAATTAAAACAGAAAAAAGAAAAAAGCTAATAGGAAACATGAAAAGGAAGGAAGGAGAGAGGATGAGAGTTAGTATTAACCTGAGATTGCTGATAAACTACGTACCTTAAATTTTGTAATCATTTATGTCCCTTTGATTATATATATTTCAATATTACCTGTAGAAATGAAGTGGTAACATGCCTCAGGGAAATGATTATGTACTAGAATATACAATGGGGAAGGGTAACCTCTTCATTAAATGGTCTTGGGAAAACTCACTAGCTGAAGCATGAAACTGGATCCCTACCATACACACAAATTGACTCAAAATGGGTTAAAGACTCAAATGCAAGATCTGAAACTGTAAAACTCCCAGAAGAAAACCTAAAATGTAAGCTCTTTGACACCCATCTTGGTCAAGATGTTTGATTTGGGGGTTTACACCAAAAGCAAAGGAAACAAGAATGAAAGCCACTCAGTTGTGTCTGACTCTTTGCAACCCCATGGACTGCAGACTCCCAGGCTTCTTTGTCCATGGGATTCTCCAGGCAAGAACACTGGATTGGGTTGCCTTTCTCTTCTGTAGGGGATCTTCCCAACCCAGGGATCAAACCCAGGTCTCCCGCAGTGAGGGCAAATTCTTTACCATCTGAGCCACCAGGAAAGCTCAAGCATACTCCTCTGGGTAGCCTATCCCTTCTCCAGGGGATCTTTCTGACCCAGGATTTGAATCAGGGTCTCCCACATTGCAGGTGGATTCTTTACCAAAGCTTCTGCTTTAGTTTATTTGTCAAAGGAAATTGTCAACAAGATAAAAAGGCAATCTGTGAAATGGGAGAAAATATTTGCAAACCACATACCTAATAAGGGGCTAATATCCAAAATATACAGAGATCTCATATAACTGAAAAGAAAAAAATTAAAAAGCAATAAACCCAATTTAAAAATGCACAGAAGACCTAACTAAATATTTTTCCAAAGGAAATATACAAATGGCCAATGGGTACCTAAAAGAATGCTCACCATTATTAATCATTAAGGAAATACACATCATAACCACACTGCATATCTGTTAGAAGGTATGTTACCAAAAAATGCAAGCAACAACAAAAGTTTTCAAGGGTTTAGAGAAGAAGAGACCCTTATGCACTGTTGGTGGGAATGTAAACTGGTACAACCCCTGCGGGAAATAGCATAGAAGTTCCTCAAGAAATTAAGACAGAATTATCATGCGATCCAGCAATCCCATTTCTGGGTATAAAACCAAAGGAAACAAATTCATCATTTACGGAGCAATATCTGTACTTCCATGTTAAGTGTAGCATTATTCAGGATGGCCAAGGTATGAAAAAATGGGGAAAACCTAACTGTCCCTCAACAGATGAGTGAAGAAAGAAAGTCTGATGTGCACACAGACATGCACGCACACACACACACACATACACATGCACTGGTATATTATTCAGCTTTAAAATAGGAGGAAATCCTGTCATTTGCAACCACATGGATGAACCTGGAGGGCCTTGTCCTCAGTGAAATAAATCAGGAAGACAAATACCGCATGGCATTACTTACAGTGGAATCTAAACAAACACACAAAAGTCACACATAGAAATAGAAAAGTTGTTGCCAGGGTCTAAAGGGGATGGGCGGGGTAGGGGGGGTAGAAATAGGGAGAAATTGGTAAAAGGGTACAAACTTGCAGTTGAAACATAAATAGGGTCTGAGGGTCTCATGTATGGGATGGTGATATAATTGATAACAGTATATGCAGAACTGCAATCTATTGAAAGAGTAGCACTTAGAGGTTCTCACAAAAAAGTAAACAATAAGGTGAAAAATAAAAAAGAGGAGCGTATTGCAGTGAAATGGTTTGAGAGCCGGAAGGGGTTTTTCTTTCCACTAATTAGCTCAGCTGGTAAAGAATCCACCTGCAATGCAGGCGACCGTTCAATTCCTGGCCCAAAAGAAGAGACTGTTGCCAAATTCCTTGGTGGCTAATATCCAAAATATACAGAGATCTCATATAACTGAAAAGAAAAAAATTAAAAAGCAATAAACCCAATTTAAAAATGCACAGAAGACCTAACTAAATATTTTTCCAAAGGAAATATACAAATGGCCAATGGGTACCTAAAAGAATGCTCACCATTATTAATCATTAAGGAAATACACATCATAACCACACTGCATATCTGTTAGAAGGTATGTTACCAAAAAATGCAAGCAACAACAAAAGTTTTCAAGGGTTTAGAGAAGAAGAGACCCTTATGCACTGTTGGTGGGAATGTAAACTGGTACAACCCCTGCGGGAAATAGCATAGAAGTTCCTCAAGAAATTAAGACAGAATTATCATGCGATCCAGCAATCCCATTTCTGGGTATAAAACCAAAGGAAACAAATTCATCATTTACGGAGCAATATCTGTACTTCCATGTTAAGTGTAGCATTATTCAGGATGGCCAAGGTATGAAAAAATGGAAAAAACCTAACTGTCCCTCAACAGATGAGTGAAGAAAGAAAGTCTGATGTGCACACAGACATGCACGCACACACACACACACATACACATGCACTGGTATATTATTCAGCTTTAAAATAGGAGGAAATCCTGTCATTTGCAACCACATGGATGAACCTGGAGGGCCTTGTCCTCAGTGAAATAAATCAGGAAGACAAATACCGCATGGCATTACTTACAGTGGAATCTAAACAAACACACAAAAGTCACACATAGAAATAGAAAAGTTGTTGCCAGGGTCTAAAGGGGATGGGCGGGGTAGGGGGGGTAGAAATAGGGAGAAATTGGTAAAAGGGTACAAACTTGCAGTTGAAACATAAATAGGGTCTGAGGGTCTCATGTATGGGATGGTGATATAATTGATAACAGTATATGCAGAACTGCAATCTATTGAAAGAGTAGCACTTAGAGGTTCTCACAAAAAAGTAAACAATAAGGTGAAAAATAAAAAAGAGGAGCGTATTGCAGTGAAATGGTTTGAGAGCCGGAAGGGGTTTTTCTTTCCACTAATTAGCTCAGCTGGTAAAGAATCCACCTGCAATGCAGGCGACCCCGGTTCAATTCCTGGCCCAAAAGAAGAGACAGGCTGTCCACTGCAGTGTTCTTGAACTTCCTTGGTGGCTCAGATGGTAAAGAATTTGTCTGCAATGTGGGAAGCCTGGGTTCAGTCTCCGGGTCGGGAAGATCCCCTGGAGTAAGGAACAAGCACCTCCTTCCAGTATTCCTGCCTAGAGAATCACATGGACAGAGCCGCCTAGGGGTTTGCAGCCCACGAGGTTGTAAAGAGTTGGACATGACTGAGTGACTAAGCAGAGCATACGTTTTTATGCTTTTCTGAGGAGCGAGCGTTCTGTTCTTCTATTTATGGAAAAGGATCCTTGAATTTGAAGTGTCGTGATGTGAATTCAAGTTCAGTTTTGTGTGAGGACAGGTTTTGTCTCTAGTCGTTAGGTATTGGTAAGAATGTGAGCAAGTCTCATGTTTTCTGAGTTTTAACTTGGTCCCTGTGGTCACAGGACTGTGTCTTCCTCGTTTCTGAAGGCGTGAGAGAACTGCTGTCAGAGTTTTTGTTGAAGAGCTTCCTCACTTTGTCTTCTCCACACCACGGAAGACAAGATGTATGTGGGAAAAACAGCCAGAGCCTGACTTCCAGGTGAGAAACACACAGAGGCAAAAGTTAAAGGAGGTCCATACTTCTCTTCCTTCTAAACTTGTTCACCTCATCTTTTTTTCTTCTCTTTTCCATTAACTAAAAATTCAAGACAATTACAACCCACGGCCTCTCCCTTCTTTGAGAGAAACAGTAATGGATGCCTCACCCCATCTCTAGAACTTCTGAGTTAACTAGGGATGGGTTACAGCCTAGACATCCATTTTTAAGGTTTCCCACGTGATTCTAATCTGCATCCAGGGTTTGGGAACCCTGCCTTAAGAAATGGTTGCTAAGCCTGGAGGGACCATTGGAAACATTACATGGAAAGACAGGTACAGACAGAAAAGATACAGTCCTAGATGTGCCTGTGGTATCTACTGGTTCAGAATTTTGAGGGTGATGTCAGGCATTTTTCATGGATCTACAGGGACATGTGATGATATACTGTATTCGAAAACCACTGTTTTAAAGGAAATCAAGGGCTGCCAATGCAGGAGACACAAGAGACACGAGTTCAACCCCTGGATTGGGAAGATTTCCCTGGAGAAGAAAATGCCAACCCATTCCAGTATCCTTGCCTGGAGAATCCCATGGCCAGAGGAGTCTGGCAGGCTACAGCCCATGGAGTCACAAAGAGTTGGACAGGACTGAGTGACTAAACAGCAACCGCATTAGAGAATAAGGAGAAGGCAAGGGACTTTACATGCATTTTTCTTTCCTTTTCACCAAATTGTGTAACTATCAAACAGATAGCAAAGCAACTTGGAATAAGCACTGCCTTTTGCATTTGTAAATACCAAGCAGCAAGTCTTACTCGTTTGTGAATGCCAAGTATCTAGAAAAGTCCCTGTAACATAGTGGGCATACTGAAAGATTACTGAATGAATGAATATGGGCAGGAAGAATTCCATGTGGACGACACGATGCATTTTTTGAATGCCAGAATTTCCAAAGTGCTTAGGGACTATGTCATGACTACTCTTCAGACCCAAAGCACAGATTTCCAAACAAGTTTCAGACGTACACTGCTGAAACCCAAAACCAACTCATATACTGACAATGAGATAGTCTTCCTTACTGGCAATCCCTGGAGATCCCATATAAATTATCTCTACCGTCTCCTTCCTGGATCTACGGAGAGAAAAAAATTACCTCAAGACTGAGCATGAAGAATTTGGCAGAGCACGTGGTGGAGCAGCACAGTGTTTTGGAGTATTTTTTATTAGACTTTCTAAAAGTGGGGAGTTTAAGCCGGAGTCATCGCTCAGCCCTGTTTGGGTCTTGAATTGCAATGAAGACACTGGCCTGCTTTCAGGATTTGGTGCCCTGGTTATTTATGGCTGCCCATAAACTCATTCTTCTACCACCTCCCTGAACACCAATCATGAGGCTCGGATGACAAACTGGGAAATATAATGTATTTTTTCCCGGGCAGCTGGCTTCTCGGCAAGCTCTTTGGCAATGGTGTGGTCCCCTTTGAAGCCGTCTGTTGCTCCGACTTGTGTTTAAGATGCATGATGAGCTGTTTGCTCCATTGTACATGCTACTTGTTAAAGGAAATCAAGGGCGGGCCAAAAAGGGCAGGGAGAACACAAGAGACACGAGTTCAACCCCTGGATTGGGAAGATTTCCTGGAGAAGAAAATGCCAACCCACTCCAGTATCCTTGCCTGGAGAATCCCATGGCCAGAGGAGTCTGGCAGGCTACAGCCCATGGAGTCACAAAGAGTTGGACAGGACTGAGTGACTAAACAGCAACCGCATTAGAGAATAAGGAGAAGGCAAGGGACTTTACATGCATTTTTCTTTCCTTTTCACCAAATTGTGTAACTATCAAACAGATAGCAAAGCAACTTGGAATAAGCACTGCCTTTTGCATTTGTAAATACCAAGCAGCAAGTCTTACTCGTTTGTGAATGCCAAGTATCTAGAAAAGTCCCTGTAACATAGTGGGCATACTGAAAGATTACTGAATGAATGAATATGGGCAGGAAGAATTCCATGTGGACGACACGATGCATTTTTTGAATGCCAGAATTTCCAAAGTGCTTAGGGACTATGTCATGACTACTCTTCAGACCCAAAGCACAGATTTCCAAACAAGTTTCAGACGTACACTGCTGAAACCCAAAACCAACTCATATACTGACAATGAGATAGTCTTCCTTACTGGCAATCCCTGGAGATCCCATATAAATTATCTCTACCGTCTCCTTCCTGGATCTACGGAGAGAAAAAAATTACCTCAAGACTGAGCATGAAGAATTTGGCAGAGCACGTGGTGGAGCAGCACAGTGTTTTGGAGTATTTTTTATTAGACTTTCTAAAAGTGGGGAGTTTAAGCCGGAGTCATCGCTCAGCCCTGTTTGGGTCTTGAATTGCAATGAAGACACTGGCCTGCTTTCAGGATTTGGTGCCCTGGTTATTTATGGCTGCCCATAAACTCATTCTTCTACCACCTCCCTGAACACCAATCATGAGGCTCGGATGACAAACTGGGAAATATAATGTATTTTTCCAGGGGCAGCTGGCTTCTCGGCAAGCTCTTTGGCAATGGTGTGGTCCCCTTTGAAGCCGTCTGTTGCTCCGACTTGTGTTTTTAAGATGCATGATGAGCTGTTTGGGCTGCTGGGCCATTGTACATGCTATTTTCCTTTTGACTCACCTTTTAAATTACGAGGAATTTATATCCACTTAAGCCACATGGAAAAAAATGCTACTGAGTACAACTTAAAAAAAATAAGCCCATATATGGAATTTCCACCCAATTAAATCTTCACGTTGGAGGTGATATGACAGTACCAACCCAGCTTCCTCCCAGGTCCACGAACTCCGTCCATTAGGGGTCTAAGCAGAAGCATCTGCTTGACAGCTTTGGGTGACGGGGTGATTACTACATCTTAAATCAAGTCACTTTATCACTGGACGGCTCTCATTGTTCCAAAGTCCTTCCTAATACCCAGATTAGCTCTGCCTTCCCGGAGTCTCTGACGCCAGTCACAGCCTGCCTTCGGAACAGCATCTGTTTAAGTTCATTGCTCTGCAACATGGTAGCCTGTCCAAGGTTTCTCACTTTTTAAGTCTTTAACTTCCATTTTCTTTTTGGGGAAGCAATCTAAATGTCCATCAACAGAGGAATGGATAAAGAACGTGTGGTACACACATACAGTGGGATATCCATCAGCCATTGCAAAGAAGGAAATAAAGCCATTTGCAGCATCTCGGGTGGACCTAGAGATTATCATGCCAAGTCAGAAAAACAAACATCATATGATATCACTTATATGTAGAATCTAAAAAGAAATACAGATGCCATTTCCTACTCCAGGGGATCTTCCCAACCCAGAGATCGAAGCCAGGTCTCCTGCCCTGCAGGCAAACTCTTTACCGACTGAGCTACCACGGAAACCTGATGCAGATGAACCTCTTTACAGAACAGACCCCAGAGACCGACCTTATGCTTGCGGTTGCCTGGAGAGAAGGGGAGGGGAGTGCCGGGTTTTATTTAATGGCCTGCTTTCAGGATTTGGTGCCCTGGTTATTTATGGCTGCCCATAAACTCATTCTTCTACCACCTCCTGAACACCAATCATGAGGCTCGGATGACAAACTGGGAAATATAATGTATTTTCCAGGGGCAGCTGGCTTCTCGGCAAGCTCTTTGGCAATGGTGTGGTCCCCTTTGAAGCCGTCTGTTGCTCCGACTTGTGTTTTTAAGATGCATGATGAGCTGTTTGGGCTGCTGGGCCATTGTACATGCTATTTTCCTTTTGACTCACCTTTTAAATTACGAGGAATTTATATCCACTTAAGCCACATGGAAAAAAATGCTACTGAGTACAACTTAAAAAAAATAAGCCCATATATGGAATTTCCACCCAATTAAATCTTCACGTTGGAGGTGATATGACAGTACCAACCCAGCTTCCTCCCAGGTCCACGAACTCCGTCCATTAGGGGTCTAAGCAGAAGCATCTGCTTGACAGCTTTGGGTGACGGGGTGATTACTACATCTTAAATCAAGTCACTTTATCACTGGACGGCTCTCATTGTTCCAAAGTCCTTCCTAATACCCAGATTAGCTCTGCCTTCCCGGAGTCTCTGACGCCAGTCACAGCCTGCCTTCGGAACAGCATCTGTTTAAGTTCATTGCTCTGCAACATGGTAGCCTGTCCAAGGTTTCTCACTTTTTAAGTCTTTAACTTCCATTTTCTTTTTGGGGAAGCAATCTAAATGTCCATCAACAGAGGAATGGATAAAGAACGTGTGGTACACACATACAGTGGGATATCCCTCAGCCATTGCAAAGAAGGAAATAAAGCCATTTGCAGCATCTCGGGTGGACCTAGAGATTATCATGCCAAGTCAGAAAAACAAACATCATATGATATCACTTATATGTAGAATCTAAAAAGAAATACAGATGCCATTTCCTACTCCAGGGGATCTTCCCAACCCAGAGATCGAAGCCAGGTCTCCTGCCCTGCAGGCAAACTCTTTACCGACTGAGCTACCACGGAAACCTGATGCAGATGAACCTCTTTACAGAACAGACCCCCAGAGACCGACCTTATGCTTGCGGTTGCCTGGAGAGAAGGGGGAGGGGGAGGGACAGCTAGGGAGTGTGGGATGGCTGTGTACACGCTGCTGTTGAAAATGGATAACCAACAAGGACCTCTGTTCAATGTTACGTGGCAGCCTGGACGGGAGGGGAGCTTCGGGGGGAATGGATGCGTGTACACATATGGCTGGGGTCCTTGGCTGTGCACCTGAATGCTGTCAACAGCGCTCATTGGTTCTACTCCAATATAAAATAAAGAGTTAAAAAAACACAAGGTGGCTAGAGGGTCTTGTTCTCGGCAATATGACCGAACTGCAGGCTTCCTCCTCCTCTTACATGGCTTGCATTTGCTGCTCTGAACCCCTGGGAGTTCTTCAACCCTCGTCCTCCAGGCTCCGACTCTCCGGGCCGCCCCTGCCCTCAATCCTTGCCTTGGTCTTTAAACTTGACCTACAGTTTGGCCTTCCTCTCATGAAATATTTTCTCTTTTTTATGAATTAAACATTGAAGCAATAGCTACAGCTGTATGTGACTTGTAGTACGTACACACACACAGACACACATACTTGGGGACTGTCATTCACTTGCTAAATTGTGCCCAACTCTTTTTTGATCCCATGGACTTCAGCTCCTCTTCCCATGGGATTCCCCAGGCAAGACCACTGGAGTGGGTTGCTATTTCCTCCTCCAGGCGATCTTCCCAACCCAGGGATCAAAGTCAGGTCTCCTGCATTGAAGGCAGATTCTTTTTACCGTCTGAGCCACCAGGGAAGCTCTAGATTCTCCCTGTAAATATGGTTGAGTTTTGATTGCCAGTTAAATTGCTGATAGAACACAATGACCTGTCATGTCTTGGGTTTGCTCTGAGTATGCGCAAAATGCAGTTGGTGAATTCTTGGTAGCATGTTAGGGCTGCTTCTCTGCAGCTCCCTCCTGTCTGATCCTCTGCCCCCTAAACCCTAACTTGTACCTCCCCTATTTCCTCTGTTCAGAAATACTACTGATTTCTCCTTGAGGTTTAGAACATGCCTTCAAAGAGAAAGCCAGCAAGACTATGGAGCTCCTTAATGATGCTTCTTTGACACCTCGACATACACAATGGAATGCATTACCCCCAAGACAATGCCTTCCACCTCGAGACTGCCTGACTCGGAGCCGTTCCAAACACCCAAGCCCTCTTTTCTGTTTCTTCACTGACCGCTAGTCCAACCAAGAGTCTTCCACTCTAACTGGAACCCTCTGTTCAATGTTACGTGGCAGCCTGGACGGGAGGGGAGCTTCGGGGGGAATGGATGCGTGTACACATATGGCTGGGGTCCTTGGCTGTGCACCTGAATGCTGTCAACAGCGCTCATTGGTTCTACTCAATATAAAATAAAGAGTTAAAAAAACACAAGGTGGCTAGAGGGTCTTGTTCTCGGCAATATGACCGAACTGCAGGCTTCCTCCTCCTCTTACATGGCTTGCATTTGCTGCTCTGAACCCCTGGGAGTTCTTCAACCCTCGTCCTCCAGGCTCCGACTCTCCGGGCCGCCCCTGCCCTCAATCCTTGCCTTGGTCTTTAAACTTGACCTACAGTTTGGCCTTCCTCTCATGAAATATTTTCTCTTTTTTATGAATTAAACATTGAAGCAATAGCTACAGCTGTATGTGACTTGTAGTACGTACACACACACAGACACACATACTTGGGGACTGTCATTCACTTGCTAAATTGTGCCCAACTCTTTTTTGATCCCATGGACTTCAGCTCCTCTTCCCATGGGATTCCCCAGGCAAGACCACTGGAGTGGGTTGCTATTTCCTCCTCCAGGCGATCTTCCCAACCCAGGGATCAAAGTCAGGTCTCCTGCATTGAAGGCAGATTCTTTTTACCGTCTGAGCCACCAGGGAAGCTCTAGATTCTCCCTGTAAATATGGTTGAGTTTTGATTGCCAGTTAAATTGCTGATAGAACACAATGACCTGTCATGTCTTGGGTTTGCTCTGAGTATGCGCATATATGCAGTTGGTGAATTCTTGGTAGCATGTTAGGGCTGCTTCTCTGCAGCTCCCTCCTGTCTGATCCTCTGCCCCCTAAACCCTAACTTGTACCTCCCCTATTTCCTCTGTTCAGAAATACTACTGATTTCTCCTTGAGGTTTAGAACATGCCTTCAAAGAGAAAGCCAGCAAGACTATGGAGCTCCTTAATGATGCTTCTTTGACACCTCGACATACACAATGGAATGCATTACCCCCAAGACAATGCCTTCCACCTCGAGACTGCCTGACTCGGAGCCGTTCCAAACACCCAAGCCCTCTTTTCTGTTTCTTCACTGACCGCTAGTCCAACCAAGAGTCTTCCACTCTTTCCAGTTTTAAGAGCGCCGTTCTTAATACACAGTGAGAAAAAGGGAAAGAAAAAAATATGGGACTCGCTTTATGTCTTTGCTTCTCTCAAAAATCAAGCATTATCTCTCATTAGCAAAGGTTAAAACCACCTTTTATTAACAGCACTTCCTGTTACTGATTTCTCTCCTGTGCAGCCTCATCCCTTTTGCCTTCACACTTGATTCAGAATAAATCCCAAGTAAGTGACCTGTGTGTAAGCCTTTATCATACATAGGCTCTGCTTTGAGTGAAGCCAAGGTAAATCTTGTCTGAAATAAGCCCATCATGGGAGACCTCCCTAGTGATCCAGTGGTTAAGACTTTGCCCTCCAGTGCAGGGGGGTGTGGGTTCGATCTCTGGTTGGGGAACTGAAATCCCACATGCCTTGTGTCCGAAAATCCAAAAGCAAAAGCAATAGTGTAACCTATTCAATAAAGATTTTTTAAAATCTTCACACACACAAAAAAATCATGGTAGTATCATAGTCTCATCTTTCTTGCTGAGTGCTAAGACCCAAGTCTGAGTTTGCTGTGGAACCTTGAAGAGAGCTTTCTTCACATTTAAAAATGAACATTCTTCTCCAGACTCCCCTCCCATCTGGGCTGCCACGTTTGGGGGAGAATGCACGCATGGCTACGTATGGCCGAGGTCCCTTCTGTCCACCTGAAACTGTCACAACATTGCTAATCAGCTGCACTTTGATACAGAACTAAAAAGGTTTCTAACCTGACCAAAAGGGTAAGAAACTGTATTGTCTGCTTCTCAAATGTATAGCCTGATGCCTTCTTAGTTCGGACACTGTCTCCATCATCTTGCTTATGCTGTGGTTGTTGAACTTCTCAGTGCTTTAATTCCCTTATGGAAAGTGCTTGTAAAACCTCCCTCAAGAGACTTTGGTGAGGATTGAAAACACTTAAGATTAAAAGCACTTAGCTTCTCGGGTGGTGCTAGTGGTAAAGAACCCACCTGCCAAGGCAGGAGACGTAAGAGGCATGGGGTCAACCCCTGGATCAGCAAGATCCCCTGGAGAAGGAAATGGCAACTCACTCCAGGATTCTTGCCTGGAGAGGCCCATGGGCAGAGGAGCCTGGTGGGCTACAGTCCATGGGATCGTAAGAGTTGGACACGACTGAAGTGACTTCACACAGCACTTGGTAAAGCACTTAGGACAATGCCTGGCGGATACCTGGCATGATTGCTGTTATGACCACCAGCGTTATTATTTGATGTACAGGAAATCACTTCAATTGAATTGGACCACCTACCATTACCATGTCCTCCTTTCAAATTCCTCTGTATCTTCCATTTTATTTTCTCCTTTACTAAACATGTAGCCCAGCTGGTGAGGAATCCACCGGCAATGCAGGAGATCCCAGGAGATCCCTGAGTTGGGAAGATCCCCTGGAGAAGGGATAGCTGCTTACTCCAGGATTCTTCCCTAGTGGCTCAAATGGTAAAGAATATGACTGCAATGCGGGAAGACCTGGGTTCGATTCCTGGGTTGGGGAAATTCCCTATAGAAGGGAAAGGCTGCCCACTCCAGTGCACTTGCCTAGAGAACTCCATGGCTCCTCCAGGGATCGCAATGCTTTTAAGGTCCTATTATTCTCCTAAAGAGCCTTTTTGGACCTTTTTGAACTTTCCTCTAACTGGATTCACCTCTACCCTTTTAAATTCCTTGTTTTTCATGCATGGGATCAGTCTGTGCTTGGCAGATTCTCTGAAAAGTTATTTAGCATCTATCTAGCTTTTGTGATGACTAATCCTCCTGCCCCTAATTCTTTCTCATTGGAATTATTTGTGACTTCAAAATCAGGATTACATCTTTTTTTTTTAAAAGAATCTCTGACACAGGATCATACTTATTTTTTCTCTATGAATAGTCTGAAATCTGCTTTCCCAAAGCCAAGGTCACATCCAAATCTGCCCAGAAAATATAATTATAATGATTATAGGAAAAGCAGATGTCTGAGAACATTTTTTTAAGTAAAGTTTCAGGGATCTCTCAGTTTGCCCAATACATGGGGTAAGGGAGAAATATGCCTACCAACTGAATACTTTTGGCAGGTAGAAGTGAGGAGGTAAATAAGTATTGATCTGTTGACCTCTTTTTGGGTTTTCCAGGTGGCTTAGTGGTAAAGAATCTGCCTGCCAAGGCAAGAGAAGGGGATTCAATCCCTGGGTTGGGAAGATCCTCTGGAGAAGGAAATTGTAACCCACTCGGTATCCTTGCTGGGGAAACTCCACGGACAGAGGATCCTGGCAGCCTAGAGCCCACGGGGTCACGACAGAGTGGGACATGACTTAGTAAATAAACAACCTTGACCTAACTAGTTTTTTAAAAGGAATCTTAAGTAGGTGAGACACTAATTATCTATTGTATCACAGACTCCTTCAGCAACCAAAGAGAGGAGGTCTGCCGCAACAGGGATGGGAGGGTTCTCTCTAGTCAGAAATGTTCTGCAAAGAGTTTTCATCATTTCTTGAGTCCTGATGGTACTAAACCCTTTATATCACTATTGCATTCAAACCACTTTACAGGTGGCACTGAGTTCAAATGCACATGACGAGTGAGTTTGGAGCTCTGGGATTTGAATTTATGGCTGTTTAATCCAATAGCTGTGCTCTTGTATGCATGTGTCATATAAAATGCACATTGTAGGCTCCCTTTCAAAATATAATTATTCCTTGAATCGATGAAAGAAATTTGCACATCCTATGATGTCAAAGTTTCAATTGATATTTCTGAAACCAAACTTGAATTTTCCAACACGGCTTGGTGCATTTGTGGGCACCTGTATGCAACATTTTCCACTTAATAAATTCACATACACAAAACAAAATCTCTCCAGTCCACCACCAACCATTATAACTTGCACATTTTTAATATTTCCATTCATATCTCTGATTTCCTGATTTTTGAATCATGATTGTTTTTTTTTTTCTTTCCTCCTGAGTATCTTCATAGTAAATTGATTTTATCTGGACATGTTATTTGCTTGGGCTTCCTTGGTAACTCCGATGGTAAAGAACCTACCTGCAGTGCAGGAGACCCTAATTCAATTCTTGAGTGGGGAAGCTCCCCTGGAGAAGGGAGAGGCTGCCCACTCCAGTATTCTTGCCTGGGAAATGCCGTGGATGGAGGAGGCTGGTAGGCTACAGTCTATGGGGCTGCAAAGACTCTCACCTAACTACGCGAAACTTGCACTTTTTAATTTTCTGCCTGCAAAGGAAACCATCAAACTACCACAGAGTAGTCATCTGTCTGTCTGCATGTTATGATTTTCAGTATTTTTATGATTCTATTCATCTTAAAATCAATTTTTTAAAAAAATTATTTATTCAGCTGTGTTGGGCCGTGGTTGGGGCCCCCAGGACCTTCACAGCAGTAGGCTTACCTCTAGTTGTGACTCACAGGCTCCTGAGTACACAGGCTCAGTAAGTTGTGGAACGCAGCCTCAGTCGCCGCGTGGACTGTGGGATCCTGCTTCCCTGATCAGAGATTGAACCCACATCGCCTGCACTGGAAGGCTGATTCTTAACCACTGGACCACCAGAGAAGTCCCCTGAAATCTGTTTTTAACTGAACAGTATTCTCTCTGCTAGACAATTGATTCAACTATTTCTCATTTCGCTTCCTCTGAATATTACAGACACTCACAAGTAACTGATAAATTGCCCCACTCTGGGGAGGCTCACAGGATGTATCACTTAAAATGGGACACTTTCAAATATACAAGGAGATGCTTATAGGAACTAGATCAGGACAAGAGGCTTCAACAGAGAGTCCCAGATAAGTAAGCACATTTCAGTTTTCGCTACACATTCCAGACTTTCATTTGCTTGTGGTGTTTTTGGCAACATAAAAGTGAAAGCATATTTCAGATGAAATATTCTTGCTCATCTTTGCCTATATTCATTGCCGTGGTGTCTGAGTGGGGGTGAAATGTCTTTTGATATATTTATCATGAACCAATGTTATGTGTCCTCAGCATATAAAAATAGATCGATGGCCACATAAAAATACAATGCATAGGTAATTTTTCCAAAATCTTAATTTAGCCAGTGGGCTGGAAAATGCCAGCATAAAAAAGCGAGTCTGGTAGAGCTACATGTTATTTGCTTGGGCTTCCTTGGTAACTCCGATGGTAAAGAACCTACCTGCAGTGCAGGAGACCCTAATTCAATTCTTGAGTGGGGAAGCTCCCCTGGAGAAGGGAGAGGCTGCCCACTCCAGTATTCTTGCCTGGGAAATGCCGTGGATGGAGGAGGCTGGTAGGCTACAGTCTATGGGGCTGCAAAGACTCTCACCTAACTACGCGAAACTTGCACTTTTTAATTTTCTGCCTGCAAAGGAAACCATCAAACTACCACAGAGTAGTCATCTGTCTGTCTGCATGTTATGATTTTCAGTATTTTTATGATTCTATTCATCTTAAAATCAATTTTTTTAAAAAATTATTTATTCAGCTGTGTTGGGCCGTGGTTGGGGCCCCCAGGACCTTCACAGCAGTAGGCTTACCTCTAGTTGTGACTCACAGGCTCCTGAGTACACAGGCTCAGTAAGTTGTGGAACGCAGCCTCAGTCGCCGCGTGGACTGTGGGATCCTGCTTCCCTGATCAGAGATTGAACCCACATCGCCTGCACTGGAAGGCTGATTCTTAACCACTGGACCACCAGAGAAGTCCCCTGAAATCTGTTTTTAACTGAACAGTATTCTCTCTGCTAGACAATTGATTCAACTATTTCTCATTTCGCTTCCTCTGAATATTACAGACACTCACAAGTAACTGATAAATTGCCCCACTCTGGGGAGGCTCACAGGATGTATCACTTAAAATGGGACACTTTCAAATATACAAGGAGATGCTTATAGGAACTAGATCAGGACAAGAGGCTTCAACAGAGAGTCCCAGATAAGTAAGCACATTTCAGTTTTCGCTACACATTCCAGACTTTCATTTGCTTGTGGTGTTTTTGGCAACATAAAAGTGAAAGCATATTTCAGATGAAATATTCTTGCTCATCTTTGCCTATATTCATTGCCGTGGTGTCTGAGTGGGGGTGAAATGTCTTTTGATATATTTATCATGAACCAATGTTATGTGTCCTCAGCATATAAAAATAGATCGATGGCCACATAAAAATACAATGCATAGGTAATTTTTTCCAAAATCTTAATTTAGCCAGTGGGCTGGAAAATGCCAGCATGAGGAGGGTTAAAAAGACAGCTGATGCCTCATGGAAACTTTGTAAAACATTCTATTTATAAACAATTCTATTTGGATATCGCATTTTCTATAATGCTATTGGCTTGTTTTATTTTTATACCTTAGAAAGTTTCCAGGAAAGGGACTGGGCTCAGCCTTAACTTTAAAAGTTTATACCTCTTTCTACTTGTTGGGGTCTGAACTCAGGTTTGTCTGATCTATTTCATTGCTGTAAAAACCTAAATGTGAATTTCACAAGGGAGTAATAAGTTCATAATGAGGATACCTATGCTCATGTTGAATTCATGTCCCTTTGACTAAGATGTCTCACATCAGGAGCAGCAGTAATCTTAGAAACATGGTATCAGAGATATGTACATGATGGCTTCTTTCAAAGCCTCAAATAAAAATTACGTTTCTGAGTCTTAGTGAAAGGTCAGCACCATCAGAAGATGCAGTGTGGTCTACAGTTGCAGAAAGAATGCTGAGGTCTCAGAGACATGCTCAAGCCTTGATTTTCTTTTCAAAGTGGATAAGTAGAGTCATCTGTAAGAAATACAGATTCTCAGCACTTCTTAAAAGGGCCTTTTGGCACCCTGTGACTTGGCACTAGTGGTAAAGAATTCTCCTGCCAATGCACGAGGTGTAAGAGACGCAGGTTCCATCCCTGGGTTGGGAAGATCCCCTGGAGAAGGAAATGGCCACCCCCTCCAGTGTTCTTGCCTGGAGAATCCCATGGACAGAGGAGCCTGGCAGGCGACAGAGCATGGGGTCGCAGAGAGTCAGACACGACTGATGCAGTGTAGCGCCTTGTGTGACACTTCAAGGCCTGTGCTCCTAAACAGACTCTAAATGGTAATTGTGTATATAACTGGGATGGTAGAATCACCCAGATTCTGATTAGTGGGACCCCTTTTGATTTCTTTCCCCATAAAGACGACCAGCAGAGTCTAGTTTAAGTTTGGATTTCTGGTATTTTCCATCACACCTTGTATTTGCAATGTATGACACACGATCTTCATAATCTTGACCCAAGTCCTTCTCATCTTATTTTGCTTCTGTTTACACACTTAAGATCATGGATAAAATTGTTTAGTTGCTTAGTTGTGTCTGATTCTTTATGACCTGTGGACTATAGCCTGCCAGGCCCCTCTGTCCATGGGATTTTCTAGGAAAGAATACTGGGGTGGGCCACCATTTCCTTCTTCAAAGGATCTTCCAGACTCAAGGGTCGAACTCACATCTTCTGCACTGGCAGGCAGACCTTTCATCACTGAGCTACCAGGGAAGTCCCATGGGGAATAGCCCAAAATGTTTTTTAAAAATACAACTACAGACAGGTGATATGACTTGGGGAATTTTTGAAACTTTTTGCATATCTGTATTTGGTAATTCTTCACTCCACCTGGATTAACTTTATTCATAGAGAAAACTCAAAGCTGCGTCCAGCCTTCCCGGCAGTCAGTCAGCAGCCACCGTGAAGATAATTGATCCAAAGTCTGATTTTCCATGCAGCACTGCTCTTTGTCAAAGCTTCTAAAATTCAAATAAATGTCCCAAGACTGCTTTTTATTGTGTGTCACATGTCTGGAAGGAAATCTTCTGGTTCCGGTTCTGACCCCTTTCCTGGGATGTGTTGGATGTTAGTGCTTTTTCTGTGGCCCCTCTGACACGGGTTGGTTTTTATTTAGAGAAAGTAATTCTTTGGGTATAGCTTTTATATGTGTGTGTTCTCAGTTGCTAGTCCTGTCTGACTCGTTGTGATCCTCTGGACTGTTGCCCACCTGACGTCTCTTTCCATGGGATTCTCTGGCAAGAACATTGGAGCAGTTTGTCATTTCCTTTTTCAGGGAATCTTCCCAACCCAGGGATCAAACCCACATCTCCTGTGGCTCCTGCTTTGGCAGGCAGATTCTTTGCCGCTGAGCCACCAGAGGACTGGGTAACTTTTCTTGCCACTACTGTTCTTTATTTTGTGTGATTGTGGCTTTTCTCCCTTGAGAATGGCCTTGTTAGATACATTGTTCTTTTGGTGTTAGGTCAGTTTCCCTTTGCTGATCCCAAGGGTTTAATTTACAGTTTATAGGAATTGAATGAAAATTATTTGCCATATAAGTAAAATACGTGGAAAATGCATGCGTTATTTCCTGTCATTAAAAACTGTAGGTAGAGGGCTTCCCTGGTGGTCGAATGGGAAAGGACACTGCCTTGCAGTGCAAGGGGCGCCGGTTCGATCCCTGGCCCAGGAAGATCCCACAGGCCGTGGAGCGGCTGGACCCATGTGTCCCGGCAGAACTGAAGCTACTTGCCCAGAAAGGAAAGAGTCTTCACAACAGGGCTGACTCTTTTTTCCATTTCTCCCTCCTCCACCTGTCTTCCTGGGGTTACCCAGCAAATTAAAAATAAATAAATAAAAATCTTTGTCTCAATGACAGATTCTTGGAAAACCCAAACCTAAGACATGGCCGTTGGAAGTGGCCCTGAAACAAAAGTGGTGGCTGTTCAGCCTCTGAGTTGTGTCTGACTCTTGGCGAGCCCGTGGGCTGCAGCGCCTCCTCTGTCCGTGGGGTTCTCCAGGCCAGCGTCCCGGAGGGCTGTAGGACTGTGGATATGTGGTTTCAACCTGCAGCTTAAAGAAGTCAGTTCACTTCATGGGACATACAGTTTGTAAACGGAAGAAGCGCCATTCAGACCTCAGGTTGGGTTTTTCAGCTTCAGCTGAGCCCCTGGACTGACTCATCACTGTCATTTGCTGACAGATTTCTTTTCTACGTCTTTCAACTAGGTTTCAGAATCAGCTTCTTACAGCCACTTTAAATGTTTTTCTCACTTTAAACTACAAGGTCATACTCAATTAGGGACTGATAACAGATAAGCAAAAGCTGTAAGTAAGAATATTTCACTTAAATTGTTATTTTCCAAACAATGGAAAAGAATGGAAAAGGGGGACCAGTTCATTGTACAAAGTGTTCCCTATTGTAAGGGATTTTTTACGTTACATTCAAGGTTATAGTGATATTTTTTAAATGGAAATATCCACCAGCTTATACTTAGGACTTCTCCTCACTTTTCTGTGTTCTCTTTCACTGACTGCTTCAATGCATTTAAAATAAGCCTGGGAAAGGTTAGTTGTTGTTGATGTTGTTATTTTTCAATACTAAAAAAACTCCTATCAATCACAGTGTTAACCTTAGAGGTTAAAATGGAGTGTTTTGAAATGATATTTTTCCTAACCAGAGGGAAGGCCACAGGAGCCAGTCAGCTCAAGTTTCCAAACAGTATAAATAAAATCTAACATTATCTCAACATCAAGGGCCCATAAATCCTTCCTCAAGTCATACTGGCACATTTCCTTTACTCCTCCAATTTTTTTTCCTGTTTCTTCTTAAAATGGTGCCTATGACTTGCCCCAGGTACTGATGCAGAATATTCTTTATACGAAAACCTATGGTTCCTCCAGGTCAATGAGTCACTTCCGTATCACGTCTTCCCCTTCCTATGTCTGTGAGGACTCCTCGTGTTTAAATCTCACCATCCTTCTGCTGTTGTGACCTCGTGTACTATTACCTCAGGCTCACTGTGAAAACTAGCTGGAGAAAAAACCTTCTCTAGAATTTTAATGTTTTTTTTTTTTTTTTTTTTTTTTCCCATTTGTAAACTATTTATTGAATTGGTTACAATGACTCTTTTCGATTTTTTTTTTTTCATGTTTGATTTTTTTGGCCTCAAGGGATGTAGGACCTTGGCTCTCCGACCAGGGATGGAACCTGTATCCCTTGCATTGGAAGGCAAACTCTTAGCCACTGGACCAGCAGGGAAGTCCCCAAACTTTCAGTGCTATGTCATTTCCAAAGCCTTATTCGGGCACTGCCTTAAAGTTAACATGGGATATTGCACTGCTACATCTACAATGGATAAACAAGGACCTACGGTACAGCACGGGGAGCTCTGCCCAAGGCAAGGGGCAGCCTGGAGGGGAGGGGCGTCTGGGGGAGAATGGGTACATGGAGATGCATGGCTGAGGCCCTTCACTGTTCATCTGAAACTATCGCCACATTGTTAATATCACAACTACACCCCAGTGCAGAATAAAAAGCATGAAATAAATGTGCTGTGTGCTATGTTTCGTTGCTCGGTCATGCCCCACGTACTGCAGCCCGCCAGGCTCCTCTGGCCGCGGGATTCTCCAGGTAAGAACACTGGCGTGGGGTGCTGTGCCCTCCTCTAGGGCATCTTCCCCACCCAGGGTTGTAACCCATAAAGCTCATTATAAGTTAACGTGGTATTTTAAAAATCTGAAAATCTCACTTATCTTATTTAATGCTTACTTAGAAACTCTCATCTCTCGGGCGTCCAGAGGTACCTAACTTAGGATAAGTTCCTACAGATGGTCATTATTAATCCACCAGAGCCACAAGGAAGGAACATCCTCTAAATGCCCTTATTCATCTTTCTCTAGCCTTATCCCCTCGCTGGCGCCCTTTCTATTCAATATAGCTCTTGTTGTTTAGTCACTGAGTCGTCTCCAACTCCATGGGACCCCATCGACTGTACCCTGCCATGCTCCTCTGTCCGTGGGATTTCCCAGGTGGGAATGCTGGAGTGGGTTGTCATTTCCTTCTTCAGGGGCTCTTCCTGACTCAGGGATCAAACCTGCATCTACTGCATTGCAGGTGAATTCTTTCCCACCCAGACACTAAGGAAGCCCATAAAACCCAGTATTTACTTACAAAAATTAGTTGCATTCTTGGAGAAAAAACTCAAGCTTTACAAACTTAATGAAAAATGTTACTAGTTATTTCTTCCTTAAGAAAAACAGATCAAACCAAAAAGGTCTCATTTTCATAATATCCCCTTACATAACAAATTAACAGATAGAACACTCTTAAGAAATAGATAAATGTACCACTTAGAACATCATATAATTCGACACCTCATAATATAAAGGTCATCGGTGAGTAGGTGAATAACTGAGGGGAGCAGACCAGTAAAACCACACAAAGCAAAAACAGATGAAAATTTCTCCAGCCCTTCCAGTGAAATGGCACTAGTCTTAATATAGCACAAAGTGCTCCAAATCCTAAAAGATAATCCAAAATAAACAGAAAACAGTATCAGTGAGTCATTTTCATGAATTGGTTCTCTGGACCATATGCTTTCCAAAAACTTCATTTGATCTCATTTACCCTTTCGCCGCCCATCACAGCACCAGCCATGTTCCCAACCAGCCTGTGCTTTACATAGAGACTCTGGATTTTAAAAATGAAGCCAGCCAGGAGTTCAATAATTTGGTTTTTGGGGTTTTGTTTTGTTTTACTAATAATACCCTAAAATGGACAGTGTCCAAACTATGATAATTAAAGAAGCATATCTCAAATAATCATCTTATAAGCTTTCTATCCAGTTTGGCTCAATTCTATTGGGAACAGCTGAGATGATGCTAAGCGGATTAGCTAGTATGCATCTATTTGCCCTTCTTTCGATAATTTAGGAATATACGGAGGAAAACTTGTGTCTGTGACGGTGGTAACCGTGTTGTATTGACCTCTCCTCCTTTCTCCTTCACTCCAGAGGGACAATCTCCATTATCTCCTTTCCCTGGATATAGCATCACCATTAAAACTCGCTTCTGAGCGTCCAGAGCTTTGAGTAGCTATTTCATCTGTAGGCCCCTGGATGTCTATTTCTCTGCAGCACTGCTGGATTTCCAAAGCGCCTACCCTTCTTTTGATTTGCAGTTTTCTATGCCCACCTCTTCTGTGCAACATTAGATGTCCCTGCATCTTTTTAAAGTCTATCCACAATCCAAATTCCCTTTTCCTTCTCCGGTTTTGTCCTGCTTGAGTTTTTCAGCCTTTTGTAAAGATCACTCTGTAAACCTCATAGCCTGTGAGATAATAGTCAAGCTGACAGACGAGCACTGGATTTGAGGAAAATCAACTAAAACAGCAATCAGTACAAATTAACAGATAGAACACTCTTAAGAAATAGATAAATGTACCACTTAGAACATCATATAATTCGACACCTCATAATATAAAGGTCATCGGTGAGTAGGTGAATAACTGAGGGGAGCAGACCAGTAAAACCACACAAAGCAAAAACAGATGAAAATTTCTCCAGCCCTTCCAGTGAAATGGCACTAGTCTTAATATAGCACAAAGTGCTCCAAATCCTAAAAGATAATCCAAAATAAACAGAAAACAGTATCAGTGAGTCATTTTCATGAATTGGTTCTCTGGACCATATGCTTTCCAAAAACTTCATTTGATCTCATTTACCCTTTCGCCGCCCATCACAGCACCAGCCATGTTCCCAACCAGCCTGTGCTTTACATAGAGACTCTGGATTTTAAAAATGAAGCCAGCCAGGAGTTCAATAATTTGGTTTTTGGGGTTTTGTTTTGTTTTACTAATAATACCCTAAAATGGACAGTGTCCAAACTATGATAATTAAAGAAGCATATCTCAAATAATCATCTTATAAGCTTTCTATCCAGTTTGGCTCAATTCTATTGGGAACAGCTGAGATGATGCTAAGCGGATTAGCTAGTATGCATCTATTTGCCCTTCTTTCGATAATTTAGGAATATACGGAGGAAAACTTGTGTCTGTGACGGTGGTAACCGTGTTGTTTTTGACCTCTCCTCCTTTCTCCTTCACTCCAGAGGGACAATCTCCATTATCTCCTTTCCCTGGATATAGCATCACCATTAAAACTCGCTTCTGAGCGTCCAGAGCTTTGAGTAGCTATTTCATCTGTAGGCCCCTGGATGTCTATTTCTCTGCAGCACTGCTGGATTTCCAAAGCGCCTACCCTTCTTTTGATTTGCAGTTTTCTATGCCCACCTCTTCTGTGCAACATTAGATGTCCCTGCATCTTTTTAAAGTCTATCCACAATCCAAATTCCCTTTTCCTTCTCCGGTTTTGTCCTGCTTGAGTTTTTCAGCCTTTTGTAAAGATCACTCTGTAAACCTCATAGCCTGTGAGATAATAGTCAAGCTGACAGACGAGCACTGGATTTGAGGAAAATCAACTAAAACAGCAATCAGTACAACATGGTGATCAAGAAGATGAGACAGGCACATTTCAGTTCCAGTGTGGTCCTGTGTCTTCTTAGTTATGTGACAGCAATAATGTTACTGAGTCTGTCAAGAACTTAGCTTCTTCATGGCTAAAGCAAGGGTAACTGTGGTGACCATTTTCAAAATTAATGGTGAGACAGGGGCTTCCCTGGTAGCTCAGTGGTAAAGAGTTCCCCTGACAATGCAGGTGACACGGGTTCGATCACTGATCCAGGAAAATCCTACATGCAGTGGAACAACTAAGCCAGTGAAGCCGCAACTATGGAGCCCGTGCTCTAGAGCCTCGGAGCCACACCTGTTGAGCCCGTGTGCTGCAACTACTGAAGCCCGTGTGCCCTACAGCCTGAGTTCCACAAGAGAAGTCACTGCCACAAGAAGCCTGCTCAGTTCGACTAGAGAGTACCCCTACTCCCTGCAACTAGAGAAGAGCCTATGGCAACAGTGAAAACCCAGAATTTAAAAAAAAAAAAAAAACTTAAAAAAAATAAGACAAAATTTCTTCCAGTTAAATCAGAGTTATTCTAATACTATTTTAGGTTAGAGAGATGGAAGTTGGCTCTGTTAAAATAGAGCCAGTCTGCATTAAACAATGGGAAAAGCTTTTTTGTTCTCTAGAATCATCTTTAAATTTGTTTCTCATGGAGATATTTATGCACATAAACAGTTTCAAAAGCTGTGAAATGGTCTAAGTTTATAGATGGGTACTGCTTTCTCCATGCAAGCATCCCACTACTCACCCATTCATTTATTCATTTTGATGGTTCTGGGTCTTCCTTGTGCTGTCTGTGCAGGCTTCTCTAGCTGTGGTAAGTAAGTTTAGTTGCTTCTCCACACGTGGAATCTTCGTTCTCTAACCAGGGACTGAATCCCCGTCTTGTGCACTGGAAGGTGGATTCTTAACCACTGGGTCACCAGGGATTTCTTTTAAAGTCCATCCACAATCCAGACTCCCTTTTCCTTCTCCGGTTTTGTTCTGCTGGAGTTTTTCAGCATTTTGTAAAGATCACTCTGTAAACCTCATAGCCTGTGAGATAATAGTCAAGCTGACAGACGAGCACTGGATTTGAGGAAAATCAACTAAAACAGCAATCAGTACAACATGGTGATCAAGAAGATGAGACAGGCACATTTCAGTTCCAGTGTGGTCCTGTGTCTTCTTAGTTATGTGACAGCAATAATGTTACTGAGTCTGTCAAGAACTTAGCTTCTTCATGGCTAAAGCAAGGGTAACTGTGGTGACCATTTTCAAAATTAATGGTGAGACAGGGGCTTCCCTGGTAGCTCAGTGGTAAAGAGTTCCCCTGACAATGCAGGTGACACGGGTTCGATCACTGATCCAGGAAAATCCTACATGCAGTGGAACAACTAAGCCAGTGAAGCCGCAACTATGGAGCCCGTGCTCTAGAGCCTCGGAGCCACACCTGTTGAGCCCGTGTGCTGCAACTACTGAAGCCCGTGTGCCCTACAGCCTGAGTTCCACAAGAGAAGTCACTGCCACAAGAAGCCTGCTCAGTTCGACTAGAGAGTACCCCTACTCCCTGCAACTAGAGAAGAGCCTATGGCAACAGTGAAAACCCAGAATTTAAAAAAAAAAAAAAAACTTAAAAAAAATAAGACAAAATTTCTTCCAGTTAAATCAGAGTTATTCTAATACTATTTTAGGTTAGAGAGATGGAAGTTGGCTCTGTTAAAATAGAGCCAGTCTGCATTAAACAATGGGAAAAGCTTTTTTGTTCTCTAGAATCATCTTTAAATTTGTTTCTCATGGAGATATTTATGCACATAAACAGTTTCAAAAGCTGTGAAATGGTCTAAGTTTATAGATGGGTACTGCTTTCTCCATGCAAGCATCCCACTACTCACCCATTCATTTATTCATTTTGATGGTTCTGGGTCTTCCTTGTGCTGTCTGTGCAGGCTTCTCTAGCTGTGGTAAGTAAGTTTAGTTGCTTCTCCACACGTGGAATCTTCGTTCTCTAACCAGGGACTGAATCCCCGTCTTGTGCACTGGAAGGTGGATTCTTAACCACTGGGTCACCAGGGAAGTCCCTCTTCGTCCTTTTAAAAGGTACATCCTTTTATGACTTATTACCTGGGCCCCCATCAGTCTTTACGTAATGATACCTTTGCCCTGCCATTGTTTGTCAGTTTCTTATTCAAGTTCACTTCAGATATTTCACCTCTGAATTACAATTCCCAACTATGAGCTGCCCATTTGTTGACACTACTGACAGTGGGCTATTAAAATTTCTGGAAACTGTCTCTATTTGTCAAGCTAATAATGCAAAAACTGTAGAATGACTGTCATTATTTAAGGTAGAAAAAACTAGGTCATCTTCCCTTTGTCACGTATGAACTTCCAATCACCCTAGCATCCATTCCCGAAAATAACCAGTGCCTCCTGCTAATTGAAGAGGCCTCTGGGTAACGATTGTGAGGTCGCAGTCTTGTTGCTTCCTGTTTGTAAATATACAGAATGGACTCTAATTGGACTCAAGGGGAAATATTGCCCAGGGGGTATCTTTGGAAGCCACAGAATTTGCTTTGGCAATTCAAGGCCATGCAGCGAAGCGTGGGTATGGTTGTCTATGTGATAAGTCTCTTTTTGTTTCCCTCCAAAGCTTTATGAAATAAATGAAACGCCAATAAAGAATATAGGGTGATTTCAATTACATGTCTCCAGTATAAACGAGCTGAATCATCCTAGGGTAGCACACCTGTTTCATTATGCCAACGACAAAAGCTGTTGAGGGCTCTTACAGTGTATCCACTATCCCTGTCGTTGAGGGAACATGATCAGCTGTGGTAATGGCCTTTGTATAAAACTTTCCCCTGGTGGTGGTGATTATTTTGGTATATCACATTTCAAGGGACATTCAGTTACCATGTTGGAACATTGGCAACGGTCTCTAAGCAAAAACCAGCTCCTTTTTTCACTCCGCTAATTAAAGAGAATTCTCATCATCTTCTGCTACAGTGCATACAACCCACCAAAGTTGAGAGCATTAAATTTCTCCAGTAATTATATGGACTTCAAAGACCAACACCTCCCTGATAAGAAGTGGTGTTGTGATTCCAAGACACATGCTCCGAGGGACAGAAAAGGAATACATGCATTTTCATTGTGTGTGATACTTACGGATAAGAAACAGAATGTTGCCTTAAATGGACATCACATTTCATTACATAAATGCAGTAAGAAATCCTCTAACAATTGCTGCCTGCCCACCACATAGTAATCAGCTGCTTTATCACATCTCACAAACGACACACAGCCTTACAGAAAACCACTCGAAGATCACACGGTCTCCCTAGCACTTATCGTCACTAAACCCCAACATCTGTCTGCTTGTCCAGATACCTAGGACTACCGAGTTTTGTAAGTAATTTGTCTGACGCACCATTATGTCCCCAAAGCATTAGCAGCAAAATTACAAATTAAGTCTCATTTATTCGGACCTTGGTAATTAAGAAATCAAGAAAATTCAGAAAGATGAGATTAATATTTACCTTTGTTAACATTTTCCTGTATGGAGGGAATACATATATATAATGTTTCAGCTGTGTTGGGTCATAGTTGGGGCAAGCGGGAGCTTCACTGTGTCACCCAGGTTTAGGTGTTCCGTGGCATGCGGGACCTTTGTTCCCCGACCAGGGATCCAACCTGCCTCCTCTGCCCTGGAAGATTACGTCTCAACTACCAGACCCCCAGGGAGGCCCCAGGGGGATATTTTTCAATGGCAGTTGGGACACAGAAGGCAGGGTATGTTTGCTCTCCACACAAACAGAATGCAATAGGTCAGGCACACCTGTTTCATTATGCCAACGACAAAAGCTGTTGAGGGCTCTTACAGTGTATCCACTATCCCTGTCGTTGAGGGAACATGATCAGCTGTGGTAATGGCCTTTGTATAAAACTTTCCCCTGGTGGTGGTGATTATTTTGGTATATCACATTTCAAGGGACATTCAGTTACCATGTTGGAACATTGGCAACGGTCTCTAAGCAAAAACCAGCTCCTTTTTTCACTCCGCTAATTAAAGAGAATTCTCATCATCTTCTGCTACAGTGCATACAACCCACCAAAGTTGAGAGCATTAAATTTCTCCAGTAATTATATGGACTTCAAAGACCAACACCTCCCTGATAAGAAGTGGTGTTGTGATTCCAAGACACATGCTCCGAGGGACAGAAAAGGAATACATGCATTTTCATTGTGTGTGATACTTACGGATAAGAAACAGAATGTTGCCTTAAATGGACATCACATTTCATTACATAAATGCAGTAAGAAATCCTCTAACAATTGCTGCCTGCCCACCACATAGTAATCAGCTGCTTTATCACATCTCACAAACGACACACAGCCTTACAGAAAACCACTCGAAGATCACACGGTCTCCCTAGCACTTATCGTCACTAAACCCCAACATCTGTCTGCTTGTCCAGATACCTAGGACTACCGAGTTTTGTAAGTAATTTGTCTGACGCACCATTATGTCCCCAAAGCATTAGCAGCAAAATTACAAATTAAGTCTCATTTATTCGGACCTTGGTAATTAAGAAATCAAGAAAATTCAGAAAGATGAGATTAATATTTACCTTTGTTAACATTTTCCTGTATGGAGGGAATACATATATATAATGTTTCAGCTGTGTTGGGTCATAGTTGGGGCAAGCGGGAGCTTCACTGTGTCACCCAGGTTTAGGTGTTCCGTGGCATGCGGGACCTTTGTTCCCCGACCAGGGATCCAACCTGCCTCCTCTGCCCTGGAAGATTACGTCTCAACTACCAGACCCCCAGGGAGGCCCCAGGGGGATATTTTTCAATGGCAGTTGGGACACAGAAGGCAGGGGTATGTTTGCTCTCCACCACAAAGATTTCTTAGCTTTCAAAGTCTGTGTTAATAACATTTATTGACATGCTAGCAAATAACACAGTCTTAAAATTATTTAAAGTAGGTGTAGCAGATAGCACTTTTAGCAATTGCTCTCTATATTTAATATGGTAAAGTCAGAAATGACTGGATGTTTTTGAACAATATAAAAGCACATATCATTTAAAACACCCGTATCAACTATTCAAGAAGGATTTTTTTCCAAACATTCTTTTAAATTAATTAGAAGTGTACTTTAATTTTGTGCTTCTGCCTAATCTCTCTTTATCCAGGAAAATGTAAGGATTAGGAACACAGCCTCCAGAGATGGCATGGGTTCCCATTCAAGCTCTGACAGCAGCTAGCAATCAGACACTGAGAACGGTACTTTGTCAAAACCTCATCTTCCCAATCCATAAAGATTATAATATCTATTTAAAGATGGTATCATGAGGCTTTATCATCAGAATATATGAACAGCCTTAGAACAACACCTGAAACGTAATATATAAGTATTGCTCTTGTTTTCAACTTGTGGTATGTATTGAGTTGGCCAACAAGCATGTTCTAGTTTTTCAGTAGCATCTTAGGGAAAACTTTGAACCCACTACTTGGGGAAGGAGAAAACGAGAGTACGAGAAAGGGAAGATGAGAAGGAAATAAAGAAGGAAACAGGAAGCATCATCACTCTGGTTGATGATATTAGTAAAAACCCGGAGGAACGCACACATGCCAAGATCGGTATATTTTCCTGGAATCAGTCTCCATTTTCCATTTTATTTGGCTTTTAAAGAATATGTCCAGGTTTCTATAAGCTGTGTTAAATGTTCAAGGATGACACATTAAAAGGATCTGAATTTTGCTTTGATGGTGATTAAACCAAAGCAATGGTGCCCAATACACAGGAGTAGTGCTGCCATATATAAAGGGACTGTAACTGATCAGTCATCAGGTAATATGCATAATTTAAGGCGGAGTGTGTGTGTATGTTTGTGTCTGTTGCTTCATCTACGTCTCAACTACCAGACCCCAGGAGGCCCCAGGGGATATTTTTCAATGGCAGTTGGGACACAGAAGGCAGGGGTATGTTTGCTCTCCACCACAAAGATTTCTTAGCTTTCAAAGTCTGTGTTAATAACATTTATTGACATGCTAGCAAATAACACAGTCTTAAAATTATTTAAAGTAGGTGTAGCAGATAGCACTTTTAGCAATTGCTCTCTATATTTAATATGGTAAAGTCAGAAATGACTGGATGTTTTTGAACAATATAAAAGCACATATCATTTAAAACACCCGTATCAACTATTCAAGAAGGATTTTTTTCCAAACATTCTTTTAAATTAATTAGAAGTGTACTTTAATTTTGTGCTTCTGCCTAATCTCTCTTTATCCAGGAAAATGTAAGGATTAGGAACACAGCCTCCAGAGATGGCATGGGTTCCCATTCAAGCTCTGACAGCAGCTAGCAATCAGACACTGAGAACGGTACTTTGTCAAAACCTCATCTTCCCAATCCATAAAGATTATAATATCTATTTAAAGATGGTATCATGAGGCTTTATCATCAGAATATATGAACAGCCTTAGAACAACACCTGAAACGTAATATATAAGTATTGCTCTTGTTTTCAACTTGTGGTATGTATTGAGTTGGCCAACAAGCATGTTCTAGTTTTTCAGTAGCATCTTAGGGAAAACTTTGAACCCACTACTTGGGGAAGGAGAAAACGAGAGTACGAGAAAGGGAAGATGAGAAGGAAATAAAGAAGGAAACAGGAAGCATCATCACTCTGGTTGATGATATTAGTAAAAACCCGGAGGAACGCACACATGCCAAGATCGGTATATTTTCCTGGAATCAGTCTCCATTTTCCATTTTATTTGGCTTTTAAAGAATATGTCCAGGTTTCTATAAGCTGTGTTAAATGTTCAAGGATGACACATTAAAAGGATCTGAATTTTGCTTTGATGGTGATTAAACCAAAGCAATGGTGCCCAATACACAGGAGTAGTGCTGCCATATATAAAGGGACTGTAACTGATCAGTCATCAGGTAATATGCATAATTTAAGGCGGAGTGTGTGTGTATGTTTGTGTCTGTTGCTTCATCTACATTCACTTAGACCCTCTGTGGGGTTGGGGGGAAGGTTGCATCTGAGAGGCATCCAGCAGGGGTGAGAGAAAAATCTGGGGCAAATCCATGGATTGAACCTGCAGCCTTCAGGTCCATGTTCTCCTATTCAACTAAGACAGTAACCTGACTTGCTGTATTTGATATCTCTGCCATTCAACCACATCAGAAAATGTACAACAGTAGCTCATCTCAAAAATGAAGTAAAGTCTGTGATAATACCCTTTACTTATTATTCATCTTCCCAACAGACTTTAGACCACATTGCAAGCATGTAGTAAATAAAATATCAGGAAAGTGATGAAACCCACGGCTTACCACGAGGGTGCTCTGGGTTTGCACAGCTCTTACTGAATGTCAACCGAGAGGCAGATCCCCAGAAACACGGAATGGGAAACCCTGAACACAAATGTGACTTGCTGTTCTTTTCATTTCACAAGGACATTGTGTGCAGAGGTGGTACCCTCCAGACCAAAGGGCAGGCAGGTACTTCTTTAGCCTTAATACCTATAGTAGATGTCCAAGGAACTAGAATATTCTTACGGTTCTCTACCAACAATTTAAACCAGAAAATACTTTAAAAGAAAATAAAGCAATATATACAAAAAGAAAAAGTAGTGAATGGGGATTGTCCCTCTTTATTTAAATGGCTTTCTTTCTACCACCTTTTATGTATGTGTATAAATATAAATCTATATATTTTAGTTATGTACCTCCTATGTGAATAAATGACCTTCAGATACTACAATTTTTATAACTCTATGTACTATCTCTTGGATAATTAAATTAAATTAATACTATGCATCTAATACATGGCTTTTTCTTATTATCCTTTAAGTATAGGGAACATACAGGCAATTATACTGTATCTTTCTAGAAACTTCTGAGGCAGACATATAAGAAAGGGAAAAAAAAACCTGCAATACCCATCTGTGTTTTTTGTAATACCAGAATGTTCATAATCTAATTTTCATCACGGAAAACAAATAGGTGAACAAAGACCCTTTTAGTTTTTTTGATCAGTCATCAGGTAATATGCATAATTTAAGGCGGAGTGTGTGTGTATGTTTGTGTCTGTTGCTTCATCTACATTCACTTAGACCCTCTGTGGGGTTGGGGGGAAGGTTGCATCTGAGAGGCATCCAGCAGGGGTGAGAGAAAAATCTGGGGCAAATCCATGGATTGAACCTGCAGCCTTCAGGTCCATGTTCTCCTATTCAACTAAGACAGTAACCTGACTTGCTGTATTTGATATCTCTGCCATTCAACCACATCAGAAAATGTACAACAGTAGCTCATCTCAAAAATGAAGTAAAGTCTGTGATAATACCCTTTACTTATTATTCATCTTCCCAACAGACTTTAGACCACATTGCAAGCATGTAGTAAATAAAATATCAGGAAAGTGATGAAACCCACGGCTTACCACGAGGGTGCTCTGGGTTTGCACAGCTCTTACTGAATGTCAACCGAGAGGCAGATCCCCAGAAACACGGAATGGGAAACCCTGAACACAAATGTGACTTGCTGTTCTTTTCATTTCACAAGGACATTGTGTGCAGAGGTGGTACCCTCCAGACCAAAGGGCAGGCAGGTACTTCTTTAGCCTTAATACCTATAGTAGATGTCCAAGGAACTAGAATATTCTTACGGTTCTCTACCAACAATTTAAACCAGAAAATACTTTAAAAGAAAATAAAGCAATATATAAAAAGAGAAAAAGTAGTAAATGGGGATTGTCCCTCTTTATTTAAATGGCTTTCTTTCTACCACCTTTTATGTATGTGTATAAATATAAATCTATATATTTTAGTTATGTACCTCCTATGTGAATAAATGACCTTCAGATACTACAATTTTTATAACTCTATGTACTATCTCTTGGATAATTAAATTAAATTAATACTATGCATCTAATACATGGCTTTTTCTTATTATCCTTTAAGTATAGGGAACATACAGGCAATTATACTGTATCTTTCTAGAAACTTCTGAGGCAGACATATAAGAAAGGGAAAAAAAAACCTGCAATACCCATCTGTGTTTTTTGTAATACCAGAATGTTCATAATCTAATTTTCATCACGGAAAACAAATAGGTGAACAAGACCCCTCAGTCTTACCCCTTCTACGTTATTTTTATTTCTTATTTTTCTTTTATTTTTTTTCCTCAGTCAGTGTATAGTCGCTAAGGATTACAATTTCGGAGTGTGAAGAAATGGTTTAAAACACGGCAACTTAAGAATAGATGTATGTATGCCTGGAAGTGTGCCTTTAAACTAGGCTTACCTAAGTTATCTAAATTCCTCATTAAGCTTTTTAAATGGGTCTCAAATTATATGGCAGTCTTTTGGTTCAAGTTGTTTCCATTAAAAAGTATTGATTTTTAAGAACTAATAACTTAAAACTGTCACACACAAAACAAAGGATCCGCAAAGCATTCTCCTTTCCTTTGAAAGGTTTTACATTGTTATCATCAGCCAGTCTTTTAAAGTTAATGGCCAATTAAGATAAACTGTTCTGAGACCATCTTCCGCCACTGATTGAGACGGGGTGACAGGCATTAGGGATGATATTCATTTATAGGCTGATCTAAATTTCTGATGATGCACAGAGCCCCACAGAGAAAACAGGCAAAGTCGATGTTCCATTCTGCTTGCAGACATTAGAACATGGCACTGTGACTCTTTTTTATCTAATCTCTGCAAGCCTCCATATCTGAGAGAATTTAATGGGCAAAAACCAGTCACTTGGCCAAGAAATCAAATTATGAGTTCATCAGCATTAAATAATCAAATGCAGAAAATATGTTGCCGGAAGAAGCGCCTCGGCTGCATTTGAGATTCATCACCGCCTAAAGATTCTGTAAACTTCAAGGAACCATAATCGCGGTATGTGTATAAATATAAATCTATATATTTTAGTTATGTACCTCCTATGTGAATAAATGACCTTCAGATACTACAATTTTTATAACTCTATGTACTATCTCTTGGATAATTAAATTAAATTAATACTATGCATCTAATACATGGCTTTTTCTTATTATCCTTTAAGTATAGGGAACATACAGGCAATTATACTGTATCTTTCTAGAAACTTCTGAGGCAGACATATAAGAAAGGGAAAAAAAAACCTGCAATACCCATCTGTGTTTTTTGTAATACCAGAATGTTCATAATCTAATTTTCATCACGGAAAACAAATAGGTGAACAAGACCCCTCAGTCTTACCCCTTCTACGTTATTTTTATTTCTTATTTTTCTTTTATTTTTTTTCCTCAGTCAGTGTATAGTCGCTAAGGATTACAATTTCGGAGTGTGAAGAAATGGTTTAAAACACGGCAACTTAAGAATAGATGTATGTATGCCTGGAAGTGTGCCTTTAAACTAGGCTTACCTAAGTTATCTAAATTCCTCATTAAGCTTTTTAAATGGGTCTCAAATTATATGGCAGTCTTTTGGTTCAAGTTGTTTCCATTAAAAAGTATTGATTTTTAAGAACTAATAACTTAAAACTGTCACACACAAAACAAAGGATCCGCAAAGCATTCTCCTTTCCTTTGAAAGGTTTTACATTGTTATCATCAGCCAGTCTTTTAAAGTTAATGGCCAATTAAGATAAACTGTTCTGAGACCATCTTCCGCCACTGATTGAGACGGGGTGACAGGCATTAGGGATGATATTCATTTATAGGCTGATCTAAATTTCTGATGATGCACAGAGCCCCACAGAGAAAACAGGCAAAGTCGATGTTCCATTCTGCTTGCAGACATTAGAACATGGCACTGTGACTCTTTTTTATCTAATCTCTGCAAGCCTCCATATCTGAGAGAATTTAATGGGCAAAAACCAGTCACTTGGCCAAGAAATCAAATTATGAGTTCATCAGCATTAAATAATCAAATGCAGAAAATATGTTGCCGGAAGAAGCGCCTCGGCTGCATTTGAGATTCATCACCGCCTAAAGATTCTGTAAACTTCAAGGAACCATAATCGCGGTATGTAAATACCACTTAGGTCTTAATTACGTTTTTCAGCAAGTTCTTTTTCATATCATTTTCATTCTTAGAGAAATAGGATAGAAAAATATAAAAACTGATTACAAGACGAGTGGCTTGGAAGTCAAGAAGAAAGCGTTTGGTTGGCTGGAAAGGATAAGCATAATTCTCAACACCAGTGACTCTCGGCCTTCTGAGAAGCACACGGCACGGCCGACAAGCCGTATCAGTGAAGCGCCCGTGCCAGCAGGTGGGGCCCAGGCCGACTTCAGCTCTGCGTGCTGCCGTTAGGACAGGCTGGCTCCTCGCCGCTCCAAATTTCCTCTGGGGTGTTCTCATCAACTCTCTAAAGAAGGAATAGCAGCTCTTCGTTTAATGCGGTCTCTCTGGGGTAATGAAGAACCTAGCTCCAACCCATGGATCATGACAGATAAAGGTTTACTTGGATATCAAGCTACATTTTGCACAATTGGGTAACAAGCTACTTCAAGGCATTAAATCAACTCAGCTCCATTTTCCTTGGGGCTGAGTCACGGTTGCCCTATTGACTCATCCTCCGCCAAGGTTCTGCTTTAAGAAATGGCCAGTAGCCACAAGAATGTATTTCCCAGAAAAGGATGGTATGGGAGTGGTTTGCAAAGGCTCAAGGCAGGTCACATGACTCTGCCGGGAAATGGCTTCTGCTTTAAGAAATGGCCAATTAAGATAAACTGTTCTGAGACCATCTTCCGCCACTGATTGAGACGGGGTGACAGGCATTAGGGATGATATTCATTTATAGGCTGATCTAAATTTCTGATGATGCACAGAGCCCCACAGAGAAAACAGGCAAAGTCGATGTTCCATTCTGCTTGCAGACATTAGAACATGGCACTGTGACTCTTTTTTATCTAATCTCTGCAAGCCTCCATATCTGAGAGAATTTAATGGGCAAAAACCAGTCACTTGGCCAAGAAATCAAATTATGAGTTCATCAGCATTAAATAATCAAATGCAGAAAATATGTTGCCGGAAGAAGCGCCTCGGCTGCATTTGAGATTCATCACCGCCTAAAGATTCTGTAAACTTCAAGGAACCATAATCGCGGTATGTAAATACCACTTAGGTCTTAATTACGTTTTTCAGCAAGTTCTTTTTCATATCATTTTCATTCTTAGAGAAATAGGATAGAAAAATATAAAAACTGATTACAAGACGAGTGGCTTGGAAGTCAAGAAGAAAGCGTTTGGTTGGCTGGAAAGGATAAGCATAATTCTCAACACCAGTGACTCTCGGCCTTCTGAGAAGCACACGGCACGGCCGACAAGCCGTATCAGTGAAGCGCCCGTGCCAGCAGGTGGGGCCCAGGCCGACTTCAGCTCTGCGTGCTGCCGTTAGGACAGGCTGGCTCCTCGCCGCTCCAAATTACCTCTGGGGTGTTCTCATCAACTCTCTAAAGAAGGAATAGCAGCTCTTCGTTTAATGCGGTCTCTCTGGGGTAATGAAGAACCTAGCTCCAACCCATGGATCATGACAGATAAAGGTTTACTTGGATATCAAGCTACATTTTGCACAATTGGGTAACAAGCTACTTCAAGGCATTAAATCAACTCAGCTCCATTTTCCTTGGGGGCTGAGTCACCGGTTGCCCTATTGACTCATCCTCCGCCAAGGTTCTGCTTTAAGAAATGGCCAGTAGCCAAAAGAATGTATTTCCCAGAAAAGGATGGTATGGGAGTGGTTTGCAAAGGCTCAAGGCAGGTCACATGACTCTGATTTACTCATTCTTGAGAGCAAAATGCTGGGACATTTCCCCCACCGCCCCACCCCAAAGCAGATTTTTAAAGGACTGGATTGAATTTTGGATTTTAACCTTTGGGCCCTGAGTAAACAAGAGCGCTGTTTTGCATGGTTACCAGAGCTCACCATGAATCAACAAGGCTTCCTCAAGAAGCCGCTGCTAAAAGTTTATAAGACTGTGATGTCACTGTGGACACATCTGACATCAGCAAATAGATGGTCATGCAACCCATGGAACCTGGGGAAGAAAAACTAGCTAATGCAGATGGATTTGGGTGTTTGTATAGGGTATTTTAGCTCCTGACTGGAGTTGTATCGAATGCACCTGGTATCAGCAGTTTTCCATCCAAATGATGTGGAATTGGATGGAAATGACTAACTGAGGACCCAAATGATGTACAATGTGATACGACCTCGTCCACTCATCAGCACCTGCATAAAACTAAGGCCTGATTCTCACCCCCAGCGATGCTCTGACGAGTAGTCCATATGCTATATCCAGTGCGCATATGGAGTTTGAAAATATCCCCCAGGTGATTCTATGATGCAGCCAGGAAGAACTCAGACTGAAGGCAGGTGGAACAGATATAACACGGAAAGTAGAGAGAAGATAAGGCTGCAGAACTCACGGGTTGAAAAAGAAATTTATAGTAACAAAAGCAGAATAACCCAGGAGTGAGCCTGTGGCCTCTGACAGCAAGTGAACCCATCATCAGAGGACGCCAACTGCAGTCACACAGCTGCGCTGCTCAGCAGTGAGCCTCCTTTCACATGGGCTACTTCTAAGGAATAGCAGCTCTTCGTTTAATGCGGTCTCTCTGGGGTAATGAAGAACCTAGCTCCAACCCATGGATCATGACAGATAAAGGTTTACTTGGATATCAAGCTACATTTTGCACAATTGGGTAACAAGCTACTTCAAGGCATTAAATCAACTCAGCTCCATTTTCCTTGGGGCTGAGTCACCGGTTGCCCTATTGACTCATCCTCCGCCAAGGTTCTGCTTTAAGAAATGGCCAGTAGCCAAAAGAATGTATTTCCCAGAAAAGGATGGTATGGGAGTGGTTTGCAAAGGCTCAAGGCAGGTCACATGACTCTGATTTACTCATTCTTGAGAGCAAAATGCTGGGACATTTCCCCCACCGCCCCACCCCAAAGCAGATTTTTAAAGGACTGGATTGAATTTTGGATTTTAACCTTTGGGCCCTGAGTAAACAAGAGCGCTGTTTTGCATGGTTACCAGAGCTCACCATGAATCAACAAGGCTTCCTCAAGAAGCCGCTGCTAAAAGTTTATAAGACTGTGATGTCACTGTGGACACATCTGACATCAGCAAATAGATGGTCATGCAACCCATGGAACCTGGGGAAGAAAAACTAGCTAATGCAGATGGATTTGGGTGTTTGTATAGGGTATTTTAGCTCCTGACTGGAGTTGTATCGAATGCACCTGGTATCAGCAGTTTTTCCATCCAAATGATGTGGAATTGGATGGAAATGACTAACTGAGGACCCAAATGATGTACAATGTGATACGACCTCGTCCACTCATCAGCACCTGCATAAAACTAAGGCCTGATTCTCACCCCCAGCGATGCTCTGACGAGTAGTCCATATGCTATATCCAGTGCGCATATGGAGTTTGAAAATATCCCCCAGGTGATTCTATGATGCAGCCAGGAAGAACTCAGACTGAAGGCAGGTGGAACAGATATAACACGGAAAGTAGAGAGAAGATAAGGCTGCAGAACTCACGGGTTGAAAAAGAAATTTATAGTAACAAAAGCAGAATAACCCAGGAGTGAGCCTGTGGCCTCTGACAGCAAGTGAACCCATCATCAGAGGACGCCAACTGCAGTCACACAGCTGCGCTGCTCAGCAGTGAGAAAATACATGGACTCCAACCATACAAGGCAACATCAGCAAATTTTACAAGTAGTACACTGACCAGGAAGAAAGCTGCCGGAGAAAATATTTAATACAGTGTCATTTATGTATAATTCAAATATGCAAAACACCCATTTAGGGACATGCAGATTTATTTTCAAGGGACAAAGAAGAGCAAGAGACAGATGCCCACGAAACTCAGGGTAGCAGTCGCCTTTCAGCAAAGGGTGTTTGGGAGTATCACAGTTTTTGGTAATGTTCTGTTTACTCCTCTGAGTGGTAGGTGTAATGTCTTTTAAGGATATTCATCTATAAAACATACTCTAATTCCTTTATGATCACTTTTATTTCACTTTTAGAGTCTTATAACTTGCTCAAAGTCCAAGTTAACTCAGCAGGAAGGTGCATTAATACAGTTGGAAGGTGAGACAAAAGTTGGGAAAACTTTTGCCATCCCCTTCTCTAGGGGATCTTCCCAACCCAGGGTTCAAACCCAAGTGCCCCACATTGCAGGCGGATTCCTTACAGCGGAGCCACAAGGGAAGCTCAAGGCTACTGGAATGGGCAGCCTATCCCTTCTCCAGGGGATTTTCCTGACCCAGGAATCAAACCAGCCATCTCCTTCCCTGCAGGCGGAGCCTGTGCCAGCCAAGCTACTCGGGAGAAGAGATCATCCAATATGCTGCGCTATTGCTTCTTGTATTAAAGGTGACACTATCCCAAGGCCCCACCATATGATCTTACTCTTGCAAAATGGCTTCACTCTTTCCTCCTCGTCATACAGAAAAAAAGGGTTTGTCAGTTGTTTTGTACGCATTTAATCCAAAGCACAGAAACTGATGGAATGTCTATTATAAACATGGCTCTGTGCTGACAACAGAGGTTAAATCTGGTACCTTTCCCACTCAGCTCATACTTCTCATGGAGGAGGACAGTGGACATGCAGCACTTGAAGATTTTCACCTTGCACTAGAGCTATTTAAATCTCTGGCTGCATTTTTCCATGAGCCACACGGGCACGGGGCTGATGGGAGGTGAGTGAGGAAGGGGCAGGGTACTTTGGCAGCTTGCAAAGCCCTTGGTATCCCAGGTCTTAACATCTCCTAAATAAAGTGGGCTTTCAGCTCAAGCCCTATTTAAAAAGAAAAAATATCCTTCTGCAGATGAAACAAACGCCAAATGGAAACTGTTCTGTTGAGTCCCCCCAAACAGGCATGCAGCTGTTGCCTCTCCCATAACTTTTTCCAGTGAAATTTTTAGGCTTCACCTGTTGGATGACGTATTGAGGTTTTTCTTCCCTCCCCCAACCCCACTTCATCCCCACCTCAACTTCCCCTTAAAAGGAGAGCAGCTTCAACTCCTTGAAAGCCCAGCTCAGGGTGACCTCCTCATTGTAGAGGTTGTGAATGGAAAGGAAGACCCTGCCCAGAGAGCCAGCAGGTGGAAGTTAGAATACTGCCAGCTTGTGATCCATTAGGCTCACTTCTCAGGGGCCAAGGCAACTGACAGAAAGGGAGGACCTTCCGCCCCCTGCCTGCTGAGGAATGCAAACGTTGGAAGGTGAGACAAAAGTTGGGAAAACTTTTGCCATCCTTCTCTAGGGATCTTCCCAACCCAGGGTTCAAACCCAAGTGCCCCACATTGCAGGCGGATTCCTTACAGCGAGCCACAAGGGAAGCTCAAGGCTACTGGAATGGGCAGCCTATCCCTTCTCCAGGGATTTTCCTGACCCAGGAATCAAACCAGCCATCTCCTTCCCTGCAGGCGGAGCCTGTGCCAGAAGCTACTCGGGAGAAGAGATCATCCAATATGCTGCGCTATTGCTTCTTGTATTAAAGGTGACACTATCCCAAGGCCCCACCATATGATCTTACTCTTGCAAAATGGCTTCACTCTTTCCTCCTCGTCATACAGAAAAAAAGGGTTTGTCAGTTGTTTTGTACGCATTTAATCCAAAGCACAGAAACTGATGGAATGTCTATTATAAACATGGCTCTGTGCTGACAACAGAGGTTAAATCTGGTACCTTTCCCACTCAGCTCATACTTCTCATGGAGGAGGACAGTGGACATGCAGCACTTGAAGATTTTCACCTTGCACTAGAGCTATTTAAATCTCTGGCTGCATTTTTCCATGAGCCACACGGGCACGGGGCTGATGGGAGGTGAGTGAGGAAGGGGCAGGGTACTTTGGCAGCTTGCAAAGCCCTTGGTATCCCAGGTCTTAACATCTCCTAAATAAAGTGGGCTTTCAGCTCAAGCCCTATTTAAAAAGAAAAAATATCCTTCTGCAGATGAAACAAACGCCAAATGGAAACTGTTCTGTTGAGTCCCCCCAAACAGGCATGCAGCTGTTGCCTCTCCCATAACTTTTTCCAGTGAAATTTTTAGGCTTCACCTGTTGGATGACGTATTGAGGTTTTTCTTCCCTCCCCCAACCCCACTTCATCCCCACCTCAACTTCCCCTTAAAAGGAGAGCAGCTTCAACTCCTTGAAAGCCCAGCTCAGGGTGACCTCCTCATTGTAGAGGTTGTGAATGGAAAGGAAGACCCTGCCCAGAGAGCCAGCAGGTGGAAGTTAGAATACTGCCAGCTTGTGATCCATTAGGCTCACTTCTCAGGGGGCCAAGGCAACTGACAGAAAGGGAGGACCTTCCCGCCCCCTGCCTGCTGGTTGTTTCTCTGTATTCCTCTTTAAAAACTGTTTTTTGGGTAGTTATCAATTTCCTGTCGGGGCTAGAGAAGCAGAAATTAAAAGGGGTGGCCATTGACTTTTCTTCCCCTAGACCTGTTAAAATATTTGGATTTTATTATTCCATAAAACAGAGTTTACATGTAAGAAGTGTTTTGCATAAAATGATGTAGTCAAGATCATCCTGGTTAGGTATGCTATGATTTCTCATTGAAAAGTCACTATAATTCCATATGTGGTAATTACAACTGAAATAAGAGTTTATTTCAACCAGAAACTGCTTTATAATCTGCACAGAGACTATGACCTAGTCAAATAGACACTATGAAGCCATTTCACCTTACCTGTCAATATACTTCACTAAGAGACTTCTGATAATACATTAATATTGACTTTCAGATTTAAACCAAAACGAAAACACCTGTTTTTCATAATTTAGCTAAACCTTGTTCAAGAGCTATGTAATAACCACCAATTAGGGAGAGATGCGACTCCTCAGATTAAACCAGAGAAACACAAACTTCTGCATCAGATACCAGCTATAAAGGGCTGATTCTCTTCAACTGAAATGAACTTTGAGAAAGAAGGGAAAGGAAAAGATTTTCTGCAAAAGCACAGACCACTCTCTCAGTGCCCCAGACTGATGGCTTCAGCCGCTGGCACGACTCTCTCTGGATATGCTATCTTTCTTCAAAGATCATTAGTTATACTGACCCACAGAATTTAATGATTTCCTTTTCCTAGTAGGTCCCAGCATTGGCTATCAAAGAAACACACGTGGAATTAAAAGAGGAAGAACAGATAGATAACGCATGAAAACTGGCGATAAAGTTAATTAAAACTCCATCCGGCAGTGGGTACAAGCCCCATAAATGTGTACATTCTCTGCCTCAGGTCTCCAGTTCTCAAATATTTTCATGATAAGTTCCAATTGGGTTTCTCAGGTTAACTCAGGTCTTCAGGTTTGAATTTTTTTTTTTTTTTTTTTTTTTTTTAAATTTGTGATACCTCTCAATTCTGCCAGCCCTACCCTCTTTCCTGGCTGGAGGATTTCACCTGTTTTACAGACAAAGCAGAAGCCCTACAGTGGCAAACCTCTTGTCTTTCCTCCATCTGCTGCATAAATCCACAATGCCTGAAACAGTCCTGGGCCTCCCTAAGCCCTTCCTCTGACACCTAGAAGAGCTGAATTTGCTTCTGTGAGGTACCCTCCTCAGCGCTCACCTTTCTGTTGTTACTCCATCGTGTCTGACTCTTTGCGACCCCATGGACTGTAGCCCACCAGGCTCCTCTGTCCATGGGATTTCCCAGGCAAGAATGCTGGAGTGGGTTGTCATTTCCTTCTCCCGGGGATCTTCCTGACCCAGGGATCGAACCTACATCTCCTACACTGGCAGGCACAATCTTTACCACTGACCCGCCAGGTAAGCCCCTCACCCTTTCAGAAACCTTATTTTACAATTTCTTTCTCTCCATTGTGTGATCAATCTTCCTCAGTCCACTGATTCATTTACATGTGCTCTTATTCTCATTTTTCTATTATTAAAACAAAAACCCTGAACCTAGCATCAGCTTGCAGTTACCCTCCCTGCCTCCTTTTGACATTTGGAATTGGGCACCTTAATCAATGCGTGTCTCTACAAATATAGTTGTTATTTTTCCCCAAGAGGCATTTGTGTTAAATATTTTGCCCCACTTTCTGCTTCTTCCCAAGAGGGAAAGGATGGATTGAAAAGAACAAACCTAGCATGCCCGGCTTATGACTACACAGAAAAGAACATAAACCACCGCGGCAGAGAAAGACTAGCAGTGAGACATGCTTTCAAGGCACAGAATATTCAAAAAGGTGAGGACAGCCGGTGTTTTATGACACGCATGCCAGGAACACTGGCTCTCCAAAGGCTCTCCAGATGGGAGCTGCTGCTGGCTGCCTGACTTTAGGAATCCACAAGGACACGTGTTCCCTAGCCAAACAGACGACGGCAAGGCTTTTGCTTCAAGGGTGTTTCACAGGCTCGAAGATACACAGAAAACAGGGAGTCCTGGATATTGGGGAACGGTTCTAAAAACATCACTGCTCCGAGGAAGAAATAAGTGCCGAGTCCCTAGAGAGACAAACAGGGCAGCACCAAGGAATCAGGAAGGCAACTCAGAGCCAAGTGGAAAAAAGGCAGCCTCAGTTAAAGCCACCCAGAACCGCCAATCGGCGTCGTAGACTTGGGTGAATCTATGAACCAATCTACACTGTCGTTTCCATATTTGTGAAATAGGGTAGATAAGAATGGCCCCCTGCAATGATTTCTATGGGAACTGAAGGATGCCCAGATCATGGGTAAAACAGAATTTCTGGGTGTGTCAGGAAGAGTATTTCCAGAAGAGATTAGCATCTGAATTGAACAAAGCCGCTGGTCCTGCCCCAAGTCCCCTGTCGATGGGCCTCATCCAAAGCCCTGCGGGAGGCTACGGAACAAAAAGGCAGGGAGGGGAGGTGAACTCTCACTCTTCCGGAGCCCAGGTCATCCATCTCCCCTGCCCTCAGACACCAGAACAAAACAGCCAAGACTCCTGTTTCGAGGACATAAGAAAAATCTAAGTTTCAGTTTCTCCAGGGTGACCCGACACACGGAGGATGACAGCTCTCTCATTTTTCATGCGCTGGAATTAAATTCCACTGAGGCACATCTGTTCTTCTGTTAATTACGATACTACATATAGTATGTGTGTGGGGAAGAGCTGATACAAATGAGTCTATTCACACCGTTTTCTTGCTTAAAGGAGCAGTTATACAAAATAAAAGAGCTCAAATATCATCGCTGGCAGGCACTAGGTGCCTTGTGTGCGCTCCCTATAAGGAAGGTGGGGGGCTTTCCCTGGTGGTCCAGTGGGTGGGGACACCGCCTTGCAGTGCAAGGGGTGCCGGTTCGAGCCCTGGCCTGGGAAGATCCCACGTGCCGCGGAGCGGCTGGACCGATGTGTCCAATTACCGAGCCGGAGCTCTGGAGCGCATGCGCCCAGAGCCGGTGCTCTGCAGCGACAGAGGCCACCGCGATGGGAGGCCCACAGGAGCCAAAGAACAGAGATGGATGAAAATAGAGAAATGAAAGACCAACAGAAGTGGCCCGACCGCTACCCTCCCTCCCCAACCTGACCCCTGCCCAAAGTAAATAAATAAATCAATCTTTTAAAAAAAAAAAAAAAAAAGGAAGGTGGATGTGCGCATCAAGGTTTTCTGGAGCAGCAGCATCAGTAGGGTGCACACCAGCATAGATGGTAAGAGGAGGCTTATTGCGGAAATTTTCTTCATGCAGTGGTGAAGGTGAGAAGCATGAAGACATGCTCTCTACAAGCTCGAGAACCAGGAACACAGTAATTTAGTCTGATGGCCTCTGAAATGGCGGGACAGGGGCAGGGACTGGGGGTGGGTGGGCTGCGGGTGTAAGTCCTGATCCTAGAGTCTGGTGGCTCAGGGACCAGGGTCTCTGATGTCTTCAGGTTCACCAAAGGACACACACAAGAATTTTCTTAGCCACACCATGGGTAATAGTGACAAACTAGAAACACGGCAGCAGATGACTTGTGTTAAAGTTAGGACCGAGGTTGGATCTTTAAAGGATCAACCAAAATGGTTTTAACGACAGAGGGAGAAACATGCGGGTCTGGTCGGGGATACAGTTCAATCTGTAACACGAATTTGTGGGAATAACTGACAGCCACATACCAGCATACAGTCCCTTTGCACTGCCACATTGGTACAGGTCCCCTTGTCATGTACTATGATCCCCAAGGAAAAGACTCCACCCTGGAGATAGAAATTACATGCTCCCAACTCTACCACATTTAGGGAAAATAAAAGCTTGCTTGATTGCCAACTCAGTCACAGTTCATTGTGATTTCTGTGGTCAACATGCCTACGGCTAGAAATTTTTTCCTACTTCTTAACTTTCTCAACTGCTTACTTTGAATTTCCTGTGGCTCTAGTGTAAGGACTTTGCAACCTTTGTCTGTTCTAGATGTCTTTCTTTCTCTTTTCTCAGCAATTTTGGTCAAGTGGCATTTAGATCAGTAAGCTGTTTTAGTTCCGTTGGTAAAGAATCCACTTGGAATACAGGAAACCACCTGCAATGCAGGAGATGTGGGTTCAAACCCTGGGTGGTGAAGATCTCTTGGAGAAGGGAATGGCAAATGACTCCAGTATTCTTGCCTGGAGAATTCCATAGACAGAGGAGCCTGGCCAGCTATAGTCCTTAGGGTCACGAAGAATCAGACACGACTTAGCAATTAAACCACCACCGTTCCTGTGAGTTTTTTTTAATATTTTAAATATACATCTTCAGGTAACTTCAATTAGCACCAGAATGTCAAAATGAGAAATGAATGCAATGAGAGTTTTTAAACTGGGCTCAAAAGAGGTTGTTTTTGTCTCTTTGGTTTAGGTTTTTACCTACTGACCAAATTCTCCGAGTGGTCCCAGTAAAGATGGTCAGTGAGAGAGAGCAAGAAGACTCAGTCATTTATCAATAATAATACAAAGAAATGAACTAAAATCCCATTGCTGCCTTTATTCTTCCACTCAGTAAGTGTCTGAGAGATTAGCATGGCTCATCTTTCTAGCTCTGAGGCTAAGTCCTGTGATACCATAGTGAAAAACAAACATGCAAACAGATACACCCAGAGTCTGCTTTCAAAAATCATGCCATCAAATGAGCATTGTCAAGCAGTGAATGGACAATTACTATACTGCATAGTATGAACTATTATAGAAACAGCTCGCGTGCTGTGAAAATATATTCCATGCAGCACCTTCATCAAAGTTTGCAATGCATAGAACACACAGACACTGTGTGGGCTGCCTGAGAACAGAAGCTTCTAACAGTGGGTGATAAGACAAAATCAGAAAGCAATAGCTAATTCAGGGCAGTACAAGACATACTATGAAATGAGTGCCTGGACCCTTTGATGTAGGAGGAATTAATAGAAAGGAGTGTCTGCTTACTCACGGAAATCTTTTCCTACTTCTTAACTTTTTCTCAATTTTGCTTACTTTGAATTTCCTGTGGCTCTAGTGTAAGGACTTTGCAACCTTTGTCTGTTCTAGATGTCTTTCTTTCTCTTTTCTCAGCAATTTTGGTCAAGTGGCATTTAGATCAGTAAGCTGTTTTAGTTCCGTTGGTAAAGAATCCACTTGGAATACAGGAAACCACCTGCAATGCAGGAGATGTGGGTTCAAACCCTGGGTGGTGAAGATCTCTTGGAGAAGGGAATGGCAAATGACTCCAGTATTCTTGCCTGGAGAATTCCATAGACAGAGGAGCCTGGCCAGCTATAGTCCTTAGGGTCACGAAGAATCAGACACGACTTAGCAATTAAACCACCACCGTTCCTGTGAGTTTTTTTTAATATTTTAAATATACATCTTCAGGTAACTTCAATTAGCACCAGAATGTCAAAATGAGAAATGAATGCAATGAGAGTTTTTAAACTGGGCTCAAAAGAGGTTGTTTTTGTCTCTTTGGTTTAGGTTTTTACCTACTGACCAAATTCTCCGAGTGGTCCCAGTAAAGATGGTCAGTGAGAGAGAGCAAGAAGACTCAGTCATTTATCAATAATAATACAAAGAAATGAACTAAAATCCCATTGCTGCCTTTATTCTTCCACTCAGTAAGTGTCTGAGAGATTAGCATGGCTCATCTTTCTAGCTCTGAGGCTAAGTCCTGTGATACCATAGTGAAAAACAAACATGCAAACAGATACACCCAGAGTCTGCTTTCAAAAATCATGCCATCAAATGAGCATTGTCAAGCAGTGAATGGACAATTACTATACTGCATAGTATGAACTATTATAGAAACAGCTCGCGTGCTGTGAAAATATATTCCATGCAGCACCTTCATCAAAGTTTGCAATGCATAGAACACACAGACACTGTGTGGGCTGCCTGAGAACAGAAGCTTCTAACAGTGGGTGATAAGACAAAATCAGAAAGCAATAGCTAATTCAGGGCAGTACAAGACATACTATGAAATGAGTGCCTGGACCCTTTGATGTAGGAGGAATTAATAGAAAGGAGTGTCTGCTTATTGGGAAATTTTTAAAGAGGAAGTAGTTTTTAAGAAACTTGAGATTCTTAAACCCAGTGGGCAACAGAGGAGACTAAGAAGGCTAAAGACTACGTATCAATTTATGAGGGCTTAGTTCCTGGTCACTGGGACAAAATGAGTTGTTTTTATTTATATTTACTAAGATTTCACGCTTTTAAAACTATAACCATCACTACGGGCTTGACTAACCTGAGTTATGTTGTTGGGATCAGTTAATGGACACAGTATTTGCCATGACAGAACCCCTTACAAATTAGCCAAACTTTATCCCTTGTACAGAAAGGAGATCAAACCAGTTAATCCTAAGTGATATCAACTCTGAATATTCATTGGAAGGATCAATGCTGAAGCTGAGGCTCCAATACTCTGGCCACCTGATATGAAGAGCCAACTCAATGAGAAAGACCCTGATGCTGAGAAAGACTGAGGGCAGGAGGAGAAGGGGGTGACAGAGAATGAGATGGTTGGATGGCATCACTGACTCAATGGACATGAGTTTGAGCAAACTCCAGGAGATAGTGAAGGACAGGGAAGCCTGGTGTGCTGCAGTCTATGGAGTCACACAGAGTCAGATATGACTTAATGACTGAACAACAATAATAATTTATCTGAACTACAGAGATGGCATGCCATGTGTACATAATAGCCTTAATTTGTTTAGGGGAATATTATTGGATTAAAGACCAGACATTTTTAATTTAATTGAGCTGCATAGAAAGTCATAAATGACTCACCCAAATGCCTCTTCATGGTTCAATGTTCATTTGACACCAATAGATATCATACATAGAATTTAATCCAAGTGCTATACAGATGAACATTAGAACCAGTTTTTTTAAATATAATATGGGGAGGTATCCACTGAAAGATCATATGAATGATTTGGAGAAAGTCAGAATAGAACAAGAGAAAGGAATTATGGGTTAAATGCAGGCAGTTAAATAGTGTAGTGCCCAATTGGTCATATGGACTTAAGTATGCTACAGGCTCCTCTCCATCTGGGTTTTAATAAGTTTTGAGTTATTGCCAATAATTAAAAAAAAAAAAAAATGGAGAAGGCCTCTTCCGGAATTCAAGAGAAGCTGCCCACATGGTGCAAACAGGCAACTTGTAGGCTGTGGATGTTGGTTGGGAAGGAGGCCAGCATTTCAGAGTGAGCCGAGGTCTCGCAGGCTACATCGACCAAACTCTAACCTCCACGAAAACTATTTGCTCAACTATCATTTTAAATAATGTTTAAAAAAATATGTGGAGTAGGAAATGGCAACCAGTTCCAGTATTCTTGTCTGGAAAATCCCATAGAGAGAGGAGCTTGGCGGGCTATAGTCTGTGGGGTCATAAAGAGTCAGACACTGCTGGGCACACAGACACCCAAATACATATCATCTCCAGATCACTTTACTGTACACCTGTAACTGACACAACTTGTAAATCAATTACGCTTCAATAAAAACATTTAAATCAACAGTAAAAACCATTTAACCCTAAAACGGGACTTAAAGTTACCATCCAAAACATGAAAGACAATCATAGATAAAAGATTTCATAAAAAGAGAATAGAGAAAATCGCAGAGGAAAAAAACTCACCAAATTTTTCTTAAAAAAATGCTAGAAATAACCAATGAGAATAATATTATAAAATATGGAATGTAGCACTATCCAAAGGCATGTGAATTCATTATTATTTTAAGCTGAATACCAACCAAACAAAATTGAAATACTGGACACATTTGGCCAGTAGACTGACAGGTGTCAAAACTTACAGCAAATACCACTTGTTTACAAGTTAACATGGAGAAGAAACCATACAAGCCCTACAAACAAAAATCCAAGCATAATTAGCAGAGAGGTAATTCTTAAATTCAAGCTTGATTCACTTTAGACGTCAGGGTCTGCTGGCACCACACCTGTGCCCAGCCGCGGACAGAGAGCCATGTTATTTGTTGTCAAGACACAACTGAAGCGAGTTGGCAGGCACTCACCACCTGGTCCATTTTGGAACCCTAGGAGTTGTTTCCACTACCAGGAGAAAAGGAAAGTGTTACTTGGCTCAGTCATGTTGGACTCTTTGAGAACCCCTGAACTGTAGCCTGCCAGTCTCCTCTGTCCATGAAATTCTCTAGGCAAGAATACGGAAGCGAGTTGCCATTTCCTCCTCCCAGGGATCTTCCCGATCTAGGGACTGAACCTTGGCTTTCTACACCGCGGGTTAATTCTTTACCAGCTGAGCCACTAGGAGCCTGTGTTACTAGCAATGATGCTCTCTGCCTACAAATGCCTGGGAGTCAGGACAGCCGATTTGTCAGTAAGGAATGCCGCAGGAAGACGTCTCTCTCTCTCCTTTCTAGCCCACATTTATTACATAACCGAGTGCTGTGAACAGCTCCTGGTCATGAACTCTGTGCAGTAAAATAACTCTGAACTTTTGTTCCCGCTGTCTCCATTTGTGAGTGTAATTTATGCTTGTGCCACCACTACCCAAAAGACTGAGATTTACAGATTGCAATTTACATCATATTGGTTCTGTTTTCCTTTAGCTTATTTTTTCTCATTAAAAAAGGAGTAAAAGCAGGAAAAGGGCACAGTTTTAATAGGAAATTTGGGTCAACCTCAAATCCCTAAATGACCTTCTAAACCAAAAAAAAAAAGTATATATATATAAAATATATATAATATATATTATATACATATATAAACTCCTTATACATGGGATTCTAGATGAAGAAAAATCCTCCCCACAGCTAATGAACTGGTTTGTCAACATAGCATTGTTGTTTAGTGGTATATCTTGTAATTTTAAAAAAGGAAGTCATTACTCTATGTTCTTTTCTGTAGTTGATAGATAAGATGAAAGACTATAGTTTGACTTCAAATTCAGGAAGTTACCAATTTTCTTAAAATTGGAGACTTACTAAAATGAAACTGTATTTATAGCCCATAATTTAAAAAATTGAAACATATAAAGCATCTTTTTCTTGCGAGTAATTAGACTTCGTTTTCTTGTTTTTCATGTTTTCCAATTCATGATCCAGCAGATAAGCCATAACATCCTAATGGGTGAACAATTCTAAGAGTTAATGTACCTTTGAACCTCCACGTATCTACATTTGGGATACAGTCATGCAATTATAGAGATTTTTTACCTTGTCAAATAGACATTGAATGCTAAGTTCCTAATTAGTTTTGTTTTGTAAAATGAATATACATGACTAAATTTCTAAAGTATAATCTTGAATTTCATCTTTGTTTAAATGATTCTGATTTAAAAAGTGATACTTACAAATCAGTCTTTTTCATCTTAATAGATGTTTTAGAAGAAAAAGAACTTGGAAATTTTAAGAAAATTAACTTTACTTAAAATATATTTTGATTATGTTAATATAAAGTTGATTACTAAAATGGTTTTCAGTTATATGTATAATTTTGTATACTTTCCCTATGCCCACATTTAGTTTTAAAACTTTAAATCGTATCAGTCAACAGTATACCAATTAAGTGAAAATAATGATTATGTAAATAACCAATTATACTAAAATCAAGACAATAAAAATAAATGCTATTAAGATGTACAATCAGGGCTTCCCTGGTGGTCCAGTGGGTAAGGATACCGCCTTGCAGTGCAAGGGGAACCGGTTCGATCCCTGGCCCAGGAAGATCCCACATGCCACAGAGCAGCTAGACCCGTGCACCCAGTTATGAGCCAGTACTCTGGAGCTCATGTGCCCAGAGCCAGTGCTCTGCAACAAGAGAGGCCACTTGCAATAGGAGGCCCACACAGGCCAAAGAATAAAAAAGATGGATGAAAATAAATGAATGATGACTTAGAGGCCCCAAAAAAGATAAAAAAAAGAAAAAAAAAGATGTACAATCAGATGCATGACTTGTGTATACCTTTACTACTCATTTGAAAGTTGCTGGCTATGAGAATCCCAGGCATGCACAGGAATGAGTGAATCTACTCATCGTTGACGTTTGGCCAACATTCAGTCATGCAAGTTATAAGATTTTAAAACCTAAATGAAACTGTATTTATAGCCCATAATTTAAAAATTGAAACATATAAAGCATCTTTTCTTGAGTAATTAGACTTCGTTTTCTTGTTTTCATGTTTTCCAATTCATGATCCAGCAGATAAGCCATAACATCCTAATGGGTGAACAATTCTAAGAGTTAATGTACCTTTGAACCTCCACGTATCTACATTTGGGATACAGTCATGCAATTATAGAGATTTTTTACCTTGTCAAATAGACATTGAATGCTAAGTTCCTAATTAGTTTTGTTTTGTAAAATGAATATACATGACTAAATTTCTAAAGTATAATCTTGAATTTCATCTTTGTTTAAATGATTCTGATTTAAAAAGTGATACTTACAAATCAGTCTTTTTCATCTTAATAGATGTTTTAGAAGAAAAAGAACTTGGAAATTTTAAGAAAATTAACTTTACTTAAAATATATTTTGATTATGTTAATATAAAGTTGATTACTAAAATGGTTTTCAGTTATATGTATAATTTTGTATACTTTCCCTATGCCCACATTTAGTTTTAAAACTTTAAATCGTATCAGTCAACAGTATACCAATTAAGTGAAAATAATGATTATGTAAATAACCAATTATACTAAAATCAAGACAATAAAAATAAATGCTATTAAGATGTACAATCAGGGCTTCCCTGGTGGTCCAGTGGGTAAGGATACCGCCTTGCAGTGCAAGGGGAACCGGTTCGATCCCTGGCCCAGGAAGATCCCACATGCCACAGAGCAGCTAGACCCGTGCACCCAGTTATGAGCCAGTACTCTGGAGCTCATGTGCCCAGAGCCAGTGCTCTGCAACAAGAGAGGCCACTTGCAATAGGAGGCCCACACAGGCCAAAGAATAAAAAAGATGGATGAAAATAAATGAATGATGACTTAGAGGCCCCAAAAAAGATAAAAAAAAGAAAAAAAAAGATGTACAATCAGATGCATGACTTGTGTATACCTTTACTACTCATTTGAAAGTTGCTGGCTATGAGAATCCCAGGCATGCACAGGAATGAGTGAATCTACTCATCGTTGACGTTTGGCCAACTTTCAGTCATATAAAAGCTAAACCTTTAAACATATCTTTCAATTTTAAAATTATGAAGATATATTTGCCAAGAATAGGACAGTTTCTATTTAAGAATTTGTTAGCTTGATACCTAACTTCAGTATCTAATGCATGGGATACAGGTCTCATGTTTCAGTTTTGTTCCAGGCCATGCAAGTGTCAGAAATGAGCTTAGTTTCAAAGACATGTGTTGTTGTTTAGTTGTAAAGTTGTGTCCTACTCTCTTTGCAACACATGGACTATAGCCTGCCAGGCTCCTCTGTCCAGGGATTTCCCAGGCAAGAACACTGGAGTAGGTTGCCATTTTCCCAATACTTAGAAATGTATTAAGCCATTTCTTTATATCCTGTGGCCAACCAATAAAGGGAATAAAGGGCGTAACAGTCTTCTAAAAAAAAAATCATTAAATATTAGCTATGTTATATAGCTTACTTTATGGTAATTTACTTTTTGTCAAAGTAGAAAAATTCTATAGTACTTTAATATACTAGTAGTGGCTGGCTTCACATTTTAGGAAATACAATTCTAGTAATTCTGTTTTGGATATACCGTTCCAGTAGATCCACTGTCACCTGCTTTGTCCTGCTTACTGTGCCCCCTGGAAGGCAGACCCAGGTAGACTGCACATTGGTATCTGAGTCCTGCTGGGTTTGATGTTACTGGGTGTAAGAGTGGGAGAGAGTAGGGTCCATTGCTCTCTGCCTGACCTGTTTCTACAGGTGGGCTCCATCCACAGATTCCTTGGGGAGCCTCACCTTGCTCCTCTTGACTCAGGTTCCGGTTCTGACCCTCTTCACTCAATCCTGTATTGTTCAGGTATTGAAAAAGATCCTGATACTGGGAAAGACTGAGGGCAGGAGGAGAAGGCAGTGGCAGAGGATGAGATGGTTAGATAGCATTACCAGCTCAGCGCACAGGAATCTGAACAAACTCTGGGAGACAGTGAAGGACAGGGGATCTGGCGTGCTTCAACCCATGGGGTGGCAAAGAGTCATACACGGTACAGCGACTGAACAACAGTAGAGCCCTAATGCCCTCTGAGTAGTGCAGCATCCTCAGTTCCTTCTTCTAAACTCTACTCACATCTTTGCAAATAGCTCCCTGCTGTTGTGTTTAACTCTCCCAATGACCTCATCGCATGTGCTAACAGGAGAGCATGATTCTTGTTATGACCACATCTTCTACAGGCATGAGTATCACCTTGATTGTTCTCTTTCAGTTTTTCACTCATAATCCCACGTCCCAAATGATAACACATAAGGGTTCTGTAGAAATTCAGTTTAAGAACAGAGAATTGAGACTTTCCTGGTGGTCCAGTGGCCAAGACTCGGCACTCCCAATGCAGGGGGGCAGGGTTCGATCCCTGGTCAGGGAACGAGGTCCTACCTGCAGCAAACAAAGACCTCATGTGAAGCAACTAAGACCTGGCATGGCCAAATAAATAAATATACTACAAATAGAGTCATCTCTCTTGCAAGTATGATATGCAACATAGAGAGTCCTAGTTGGTTCCCTCTGGGGATTCCCTATCTCCAGCAATGAGAACAGTTCATTATAGACACTTTGGTAGTTATTCAATAAACGAATGTGACTCATTCTCAAAGGACAAAAGCTATCAAATTTTTGCAGTATCTGTTTTTTTGCGGATATACCGTTCCAGTAGATCCACTGTCACCTGCTTTGTCCTGCTTACTGTGCCCCCTGGAAGGCAGACCCAGGTAGACTGCACATTGGTATCTGAGTCCTGCTGGGTTTGATGTTACTGGGTGTAAGAGTGGAGAGAGTAGGGTCCATTGCTCTCTGCCTGACCTGTTTCTACAGGTGGGCTCCATCCACAGATTCCTTGGGGAGCCTCACCTTGCTCCTCTTGACTCAGGTTCCGGTTCTGACCCTCTTCACTCAATCCTGTATTGTTCAGGTATTGAAAAAGATCCTGATACTGGGAAAGACTGAGGGCAGGAGGAGAAGGCAGTGGCAGAGGATGAGATGGTTAGATAGCATTACCAGCTCAGCGCACAGGAATCTGAACAAACTCTGGGAGACAGTGAAGGACAGGGGATCTGGCGTGCTTCAACCCATGGGGTGGCAAAGAGTCATACACGGTACAGCGACTGAACAACAGTAGAGCCCTAATGCCCTCTGAGTAGTGCAGCATCCTCAGTTCCTTCTTCTAAACTCTACTCACATCTTTGCAAATAGCTCCCTGCTGTTGTGTTTAACTCTCCCAATGACCTCATCGCATGTGCTAACAGGAGAGCATGATTCTTGTTATGACCACATCTTCTACAGGCATGAGTATCACCTTGATTGTTCTCTTTCAGTTTTTCACTCATAATCCCACGTCCCAAATGATAACACATAAGGGTTCTGTAGAAATTCAGTTTAAGAACAGAGAATTGAGACTTTCCTGGTGGTCCAGTGGCCAAGACTCGGCACTCCCAATGCAGGGGGGCAGGGTTCGATCCCTGGTCAGGGAACGAGGTCCTACCTGCAGCAAACAAAGACCTCATGTGAAGCAACTAAGACCTGGCATGGCCAAATAAATAAATATACTACAAATAGAGTCATCTCTCTTGCAAGTATGATATGCAACATAGAGAGTCCTAGTTGGTTCCCTCTGGGGATTCCCTATCTCCAGCAATGAGAACAGTTCATTATAGACACTTTGGTAGTTATTCAATAAACGAATGTGACTCAGTCTCAAAGGACAAGATATGGCCTCACAGTCAAGGGTGAAGATCCTGCTCTCTTTCCTGACTTGGGTTTCCATCATGTATCTGTGTCTCCATGTGACCTTTGGTTTTCATATGGGCCTGGGGGGTGATTGGATCTGGGATGAAAGAAACCAGTGGAATGGAGGTAAACATTGCTGAAAGGAATGTTAGCGCTCTTTTCATTTTTTTTATTCCATACAAATGGTATTATTTTTTTTTACAGGGTTTGGTTGTTTACTGCCATACATGGACCTAAATCCGCCATAGGTATGCATATGCCCTCCCTACAGACCTCCCCCATCCGCCTTCCCATCCCACCCCTCCAGGTCGCCACAGAGCCCCTGTCTGAGACCCCCTAGTCCCACAGCATATTCCCCTCCCTCACCCCAATGTCCGTAAGACTGTTCTCTATGTCCGCCTTTCCATTACTGCGCTGCATATGCATTTATCTTAGCTGTCTTTCAAATGTCAAAATATTTGTGAAGACCTCTGTCTTGGAGAGGCCGGGACTGTTTCCCACAAGTAGATTGATGAGACGTACATTCGGAGAGTCAAGCCCTGAATTACACAGGAACGAATGGATCTATCTAAATGATCTAAATGACCAAAGGAGTCCTTGAATAACACAGATAAAATGTCTTTGCTGGAACTGTATCCCAGTGGGTGAGCTTTTTATCAGAGGTTTTCCAGGACACAAAAACTGGTCGCCAAGCAGTCAACAAGGTATAAACTTTCTGTGCACGGCTGTTGTTACAAGGACTTAGAAAGCTCAGCCCTATTTCCTCCCTTCAAAAGGGAAGCTAAGAACAGAGAATTGAGACTTTCCTGGTGGTCCAGTGGCCAAGACTCGGCACTCCCAATGCAGGGGCAGGGTTCGATCCCTGGTCAGGGAACGAGGTCCTACCTGCAGCAAACAAAGACCTCATGTGAAGCAACTAAGACCTGGCATGGCCAAATAAATAAATATACTACAAATAGAGTCATCTCTCTTGCAAGTATGATATGCAACATAGAGAGTCCTAGTTGGTTCCCTCTGGGGATTCCCTATCTCCAGCAATGAGAACAGTTCATTATAGACACTTTGGTAGTTATTCAATAAACGAATGTGACTCAGTCTCAAAGGACAAGATATGGCCTCACAGTCAAGGGTGAAGATCCTGCTCTCTTTCCTGACTTGGGTTTCCATCATGTATCTGTGTCTCCATGTGACCTTTGGTTTTCATATGGGCCTGGGGGGTGATTGGATCTGGGATGAAAGAAACCAGTGGAATGGAGGTAAACATTGCTGAAAGGAATGTTAGCGCTCTTTTCATTTTTTATTCCATACAAATGGTATTATTTTTTTTTACAGGGTTTGGTTGTTTACTGCCATACATGGACCTAAATCCGCCATAGGTATGCATATGCCCTCCCTACAGACCTCCCCCATCCGCCTTCCCATCCCACCCCTCCAGGTCGCCACAGAGCCCCTGTCTGAGACCCCCTAGTCCCACAGCATATTCCCCTCCCTCACCCCAATGTCCGTAAGACTGTTCTCTATGTCCGCCTTTCCATTACTGCGCTGCATATGCATTTATCTTAGCTGTCTTTCAAATGTCAAAATATTTGTGAAGACCTCTGTCTTGGAGAGGCCGGGACTGTTTCCCACAAGTAGATTGATGAGACGTACATTCGGAGAGTCAAGCCCTGAATTACACAGGAACGAATGGATCTATCTAAATGATCTAAATGACCAAAGGAGTCCTTGAATAACACAGATAAAATGTCTTTGCTGGAACTGTATCCCAGTGGGTGAGCTTTTTATCAGAGGTTTTCCAGGACACAAAAACTGGTCGCCAAGCAGTCAACAAGGTATAAACTTTCTGTGCACGGAGCGCTGTTGTTCCCATCTTCATCCTGTTTAGGTCACACTTAGAAAGCTCAGCCCCTATTTCCTCCCTTCAAAAGAGACTGTTGTTGTTGTTTCAATTTTTAGCTGATTTCCTTTATTTATACTGCTTTTGTCATGCGTCGATAATGTTGACCAACTTCAGATATTTACAGATTTGAAACAGCTGCAAACATATAATTAGATCTTATCACCTTTGGCCATATGTTTGTGAACAAAACTCTCTTCCCCTCTGCCACCAAAGAGCTAAAAACACTTCGGAATTTGGCAAGTTTACAAACTTCCGTTTTCTTACACTTCCGACTAGGGTCCTAGATCTTAACGAGCTTCCTCAACCTCATCTACATGAACGGCAAGTCTATGACTGGTCTTTCCAGAACCATGTTACCTGTCCTTCTTGTGGGTTTTCCTCCACAGAAAACACTCCTTAGCCCTACTGTGTTCATGACAGTGAGGCTGGCCTAATATTCATTTATAACACAATCTGCCATAGTCACCCATGACTCATTTCACAGGGAAAAGGTCTCCTTTTTCTGAAAACCGAATATCCCCAGGTTTTGCCTCTTGAGCCTGTCTTTTTCTGCACTTGAGATTTAACTTTGATTTTTTTCAGTTAGAATATCCCTGGGCACTTTCCCTTTAATATTGTGAATGCAGAGAACATGTTTCAGGAGAGGAGATTCTATTAAGACTCAGCTACTTAATGCATTCTGTTTTATTAGGGCAACTGCCATCTCTCTGCCTACACCTCCTACTAGGAGATAGCAAGTCTGACTTTAATCAGCTCACAACTGGGTACAAGTTGGTACTAACTGGTGTGAGTCACTACCTTACTGAGCTTTTATTTCTTTTTTCCTACTTAATCATTCCTTTAGCAAAACTGAGTCAGTGATGAGCTGCATTTGGAAGCAGGGGAGAGCATTCTGATCCTTGGTTACTCTATAAAATCAGCAGCAACTGAATACCAAAGGGGAAACTGCCGGGGAGGGGGGGAGGTGGGTAATTGGAAGATACTGATACATATACACTATTGATAATATGAATAAAACAAATAATAATTAATGAAAACCTACTATAAAGAAATAAAATGAAACAAATGATATTAAAAACAAAGACTCAGTAGCTAATGAATTCACAGAGGTGATGGGAATCAAGGAAAAGATGACATTAAAGACTCTTTATTTATACTGCTTTGTCATCCGATAATGTTGACCAACTTCAGATATTTACAGATTTGAAACAGCTGCAAACATATAATTAGATCTTATCACCTTTGGCCATATGTTTGTGAACAAAACTCTCTTCCCCTCTGCCACCAAAGAGCTAAAAACACTTCGGAATTTGGCAAGTTTACAAACTTCCGTTTTCTTACACTTCCGACTAGGGTCCTAGATCTTAACGAGCTTCCTCAACCTCATCTACATGAACGGCAAGTCTATGACTGGTCTTTCCAGAACCATGTTACCTGTCCTTCTTGTGGGTTTTCCTCCACAGAAAACACTCCTTAGCCCTACTGTGTTCATGACAGTGAGGCTGGCCTAATATTCATTTATAACACAATCTGCCATAGTCACCCATGACTCATTTCACAGGGAAAAGGTCTCCTTTTTCTGAAAACCGAATATCCCCAGGTTTTGCCTCTTGAGCCTGTCTTTTTCTGCACTTGAGATTTAACTTTGATTTTTTTCAGTTAGAATATCCCTGGGCACTTTCCCTTTAATATTGTGAATGCAGAGAACATGTTTCAGGAGAGGAGATTCTATTAAGACTCAGCTACTTAATGCATTCTGTTTTATTAGGGCAACTGCCATCTCTCTGCCTACACCTCCTACTAGGAGATAGCAAGTCTGACTTTAATCAGCTCACAACTGGGTACAAGTTGGTACTAACTGGTGTGAGTCACTACCTTACTGAGCTTTTATTTCTTTTTTCCTACTTAATCATTCCTTTAGCAAAACTGAGTCAGTGATGAGCTGCATTTGGAAGCAGGGGAGAGCATTCTGATCCTTGGTTACTCTATAAAATCAGCAGCAACTGAATACCAAAGGGGAAACTGCCGGGGAGGGGGGGAGGTGGGTAATTGGAAGATACTGATACATATACACTATTGATAATATGAATAAAACAAATAATAATTAATGAAAACCTACTATAAAGAAATAAAATGAAACAAATGATATTAAAAACAAAGACTCAGTAGCTAATGAATTCACAGAGGTGATGGGAATCAAGGAAAAGATGACATTAAGTACAAGGAAGCAATTTCAGAAACAAAGCGTTCAGTCTAAATTCAAATTCATCAAAAATGTTCAGGTCAAAAATCTGCAACACAATAGCTCAGGCTAAATGCATGGAGCTATTTCGTCTGAGACTGTTGTTTTCCTTTAAAAACTGGCATGTGACTTTGAACTGCATCATAAATCTTGCAGGAAGATGACATGTTAAATTTCATGTTTGTTGCAAGGAACTAGGGAATAAAGGAATGGAAGATAAGCATGGGAAGTATTAGCAAAGCTAACGTGGAAGATACAAAACCCCCTTGCATCGCAGAGCGATGCCTACTGAGGAGTTTTCATTGGTTTTCACGTTCCAATGCAACCATTATCCTTAGGAGTCAGTGAAGACATCGCGGAAGCACAAGGACTGCACAGCTCGTCTTCCTCTGAAGCACGAGCAAGTCCCTGCTGTCTCTCTTCCTGGGGGTGTGGGTGGGGTGGGGGACGAGGAGCAGAGGAGAGCCGGTGTGGAGGCACATTTGAACAAAGCTGAATTTAGCTTATATTTTAATTCATTTGTGTGGGTGCTCCTTTTTTTCTGCGGAGACAGAATCCAAATGATCTCCAGGGAATGTTTTAGCCGTAATGAAAGCAAAGCACGTTCTAGAACCAACCAGAACAATGAAGCCCTTGAGCTGCTCCTATCCAAGTCACACACCCTCTTGTTAAAAGGTGGATCTCCACCTCCTGTTTTTAGGCACTTTCCTCCTTTTCTGTCTGATCCCCACATCAGCCCTTCCTGATGAGATCCTCCACCTCCTTTGGGACTTAACCCATATAACATATTTAAAGAAACCCTCCCTGAAAGTTTGATGTGCTTTTTGGGGGTGGGGAGGAGATATTTTCCTTACAAATAATATAATTACACTTACTGACTTGCCCTAAACAATTTCAGGCAACAGAAATCTCTCTTGGCAAATTCAGAAGAGAATATAAATTAAAAATGCAGAGCAGCAGACTTAAAATCTGCAACAAAGGAGAGTCAGTGGCTTCTGTTTTCTAAAGTTGTGCATCTGCAGTTGCCCATTGGGAGAGGATGGAGAACAGAATGTCTCTTTTGGAGATCCTGGTGATTAGAGGCACCCAGTCCCTCCCTCTGCTTTGCATCTGGGTGGACCTGCTCAACTAATTCTGCCCTGTGGACTCTAAGAGGACCAGAAAGTCTGTGCCTCCAGGCTAAAGCAGTAAAGCCCACTGGGACCCTCTTTTCCCTTGACATACAACCGTGGGACTCACGGGTTCCATGTATTAGACCTGCAAGCTTGAAGCAGCCTGCTCCACAAATCGCTTGAACAGAAGTGCCCAACACATCAGCTGGATCCAAAATGATTTTCCCTAACTGAGAAATAATATTGACATGGGAACTCTCAGATATTTGAGGCTAATGCATTATCACTGCATGATCCAATCCCTCATGGCATTCAAAACACACATGGCAAATTATAAAATTAGCAAATTCAGGAATAAAATTAGAAAACCATGATCCAATTATGACCTGTTAAAAATAGATGTACCAATTAAAATCTGAAAGTGTAATTTATTATTTCACGGCCTTTGGGGAAAAAGTCATAATACCCATATATCATTAGGTGTAGGAAAAGACACTCATGCATAAAGGAAATATTTTTGGAATTTTTCACTAAAAAGCATTGTTAATTTTGATCCAGCATGTACATTTTTGATCAAGACAAAGAGAAAAAAAAGAATCAAAGCTACAGAGAAAGTTATACAGAACATCCTACTTCAGTGTCGACTGGTGCAGTGAAAAAAGAAAACCATCCTAAATGGGAGGTAATAAAGCATTTAAGTAAAATATAATAAATCACCATGATTAATATTAAGCAGCCACTGAAATATATTCACCTTCCCAACCATTCCCCACTTAACATTTAATTCCTTAAATATTTCAGCTCCAAATTGAAGATGATCCCATTTAACCTTTGCTTTTAAAAGGTTCATGGTCCATTTTCAAAAGCAATTTTAAATGACAGGCAGTAAAACATATTTAAACCAGAACACTAAAAATAACAGTTGATGGTTGAGTTCGGCAAATCCTATGCAACAAAGGAGAGTCAGTGGCTTCTGTTTTCTAAAGTTGTGCATCTGCAGTTGCCCATTGGGAGAGGATGGAGAACAGAATGTCTCTTTTGGAGATCCTGGTGATTAGAGGCACCCAGTCCCTCCCTCTGCTTTGCATCTGGGTGGACCTGCTCAACTAATTCTGCCCTGTGGACTCTAAGAGGACCAGAAAGTCTGTGCCTCCAGGCTAAAGCAGTAAAGCCCACTGGGACCCTCTTTTCCCTTGACATACAACCGTGGGACTCACGGGTTCCATGTATTAGACCTGCAAGCTTGAAGCAGCCTGCTCCACAAATCGCTTGAACAGAAGTGCCCAACACATCAGCTGGATCCAAAATGATTTTCCCTAACTGAGAAATAATATTGACATGGGAACTCTCAGATATTTGAGGCTAATGCATTATCACTGCATGATCCAATCCCTCATGGCATTCAAAACACACATGGCAAATTATAAAATTAGCAAATTCAGGAATAAAATTAGAAAACCATGATCCAATTATGACCTGTTAAAAATAGATGTACCAATTAAAATCTGAAAGTGTAATTTATTATTTCACGGCCTTTGGGGAAAAAGTCATAATACCCATATATCATTAGGTGTAGGAAAAGACACTCATGCATAAAGGAAATATTTTTGGAATTTTTCACTAAAAAGCATTGTTAATTTTGATCCAGCATGTACATTTTTGATCAAGACAAAGAGAAAAAAAAGAATCAAAGCTACAGAGAAAGTTATACAGAACATCCTACTTCAGTGTCGACTGGTGCAGTGAAAAAAGAAAACCATCCTAAATGGGAGGTAATAAAGCATTTAAGTAAAATATAATAAATCACCATGATTAATATTAAGCAGCCACTGAAATATATTCACCTTCCCAACCATTCCCCACTTAACATTTAATTCCTTAAATATTTCAGCTCCAAATTGAAGATGATCCCATTTAACCTTTGCTTTTAAAAGGTTCATGGTCCATTTTCAAAAGCAATTTTAAATGACAGGCAGTAAAACATATTTAAACCAGAACACTAAAAATAACAGTTGATGGTTGAGTTCGGAAATCATTAATGATGAGGCAGGACTAGGTGGGTATCAAGATCTGTGTGTCTTCCCATGTCCCCCCAAAACCCCTTTTTCTGTTAAGCCCTTTTCCCTAAGAGGTGGCCCTTCATTGATGGTTCTTTATCAAGTGACTTGACTATAACTAAGAAGATCATAGGCAACTTCTCTACCCAAACTGAGTCTGTCCATTGCCTTAGGCACAGAATTTCAAATTGAACCAAGTGTGTATGTCCATTTAGCTAGAATTATCACATGGGTCAGAGAGATCCCCTGGAGAAGGAAATAAACTCACTCCAGTAGTCTTGCTAGGAAATCCTACGGACAGAGGAGCCTGGTGAGCTACATACAGTCCATGGGGTTGCAAGAGTCAGACCCAACTTAGCAACTTAACACCATGACCATCACATCTGTAGAGAAAAGAAGAGGAGGAAAATAAACCTGGGGCCCAGGGAAGAGAGCAGCAGAGAGAGAGCAGCTTGTATAAGAAACTAGAGAGAAACAAAGTTCTAATATGATGATGGCCTTCACAAAAGAGAAGAATATACATGAAAGCATTTATTGCCTCATACAAGGTAACATAAAAATTAAATTTACCATAATGTGAAAATATAAAAGTTATGGACTGTTATTGTATTTATTAGCTAATATTAGAAATGTATCATATAAACTTGGATGTATGAAGTTCTGGCTTTCAATGATCATTTAAATCTGCAAATAACCATGTAGGAAAAGACACTCATGCATAAAGGAAATATTTTTGGAATTTTTCACTAAAAAGCATTGTTAATTTTGATCCAGCATGTACATTTTTGATCAAGACAAAGAGAAAAAAAAGAATCAAAGCTACAGAGAAAGTTATACAGAACATCCTACTTCAGTGTCGACTGGTGCAGTGAAAAAAGAAAACCATCCTAAATGGGAGGTAATAAAGCATTTAAGTAAAATATAATAAATCACCATGATTAATATTAAGCAGCCACTGAAATATATTCACCTTCCCAACCATTCCCCACTTAACATTTAATTCCTTAAATATTTCAGCTCCAAATTGAAGATGATCCCATTTAACCTTTGCTTTTAAAAGGTTCATGGTCCATTTTCAAAAGCAATTTTAAATGACAGGCAGTAAAACATATTTAAACCAGAACACTAAAAATAACAGTTGATGGTTGAGTTCGGAAATCATTAATGATGAGGCAGGACTAGGTGGGTATCAAGATCTGTGTGTCTTCCCATGTCCCCCCAAAACCCCTTTTTCTGTTAAGCCCTTTTCCCTAAGAGGTGGCCCTTCATTGATGGTTCTTTATCAAGTGACTTGACTATAACTAAGAAGATCATAGGCAACTTCTCTACCCAAACTGAGTCTGTCCATTGCCTTAGGCACAGAATTTCAAATTGAACCAAGTGTGTATGTCCATTTAGCTAGAATTATCACATGGGTCAGAGAGATCCCCTGGAGAAGGAAATAAACTCACTCCAGTAGTCTTGCTAGGGAAATCCTACGGACAGAGGAGCCTGGTGAGCTACATACAGTCCATGGGGTTGCAAGAGTCAGACCCAACTTAGCAACTTAACACCATGACCATCACATCTGTAGAGAAAAGAAGAGGAGGAAAATAAACCTGGGGCCCAGGGAAGAGAGCAGCAGAGAGAGAGCAGCTTGTATAAGAAACTAGAGAGAAACAAAGTTCTAATATGATGATGGCCTTCACAAAAGAGAAGAATATACATGAAAGCATTTATTGCCTCATACAAGGTAACATAAAAATTAAATTTACCATAATGTGAAAATATAAAAGTTATGGACTGTTATTGTATTTATTAGCTAATATTAGAAATGTATCATATAAACTTGGATGTATGAAGTTCTGGCTTTCAATGATCATTTAAATCTGCAAATAACCATGTAAACCAAAAATCTTCAAGGAAAATTCGAGGGTACTTTTAGAACTTGTTTCTGCCTTTTAGGGCATTTGTATCTATTGCCTTGCTTATAACAATGAGAATTCAAACTAATTTTCCTGAAGTGCAAAAACTTTTTTTTTTTTAAGAAATTAAACAAGATCATGTTTATCATACTGAAATGGAGGCACGGTCATTTAAAAATAAGCTAAAATATTTTCATGTGAAGGAGGTAAAGCTGTTTCTTAATTCTTGTGAGACAAAGTTTAATTTGTTTGGCTACTCTGATTTAATCATATCTTATTCAAAGGTCCAGATAGTTCGTCAGAATATTTCCATTTTTATGGAAAATTGGGTAAAACGTGTTTTATGTTAGGTCACTAAAAATAGGAGAAATAAAAGATGATTTAAATCTGAACTGAATTTGGAAATACTGCTATTTCCTTTTGAATGTTCTGTTAGTCCCATTAGGTAGAGGGATTATGTTGCAGGATAAGCAGAGAATTTAAGAGGACATTTTTCAAGAGAGTGAGACTGTGAAGATGCTACTCAAAAGGGATTTTAGTTCTGGTATAACTCGGATTTCTTTCTGGAAATTGTGCACTTTGCAAACAACTGTGTTTCAGCTCCAGAATGGCTTTACTCCAGAACCACTTGGCTCTTGAGTACCTTTTATTTTTCATTCTAATGCATTTATGGATTTTCCTATCTAAGCAGCATGTTGTACACTCTCCATTTGTCTTATAAATTTAGACTCTTGCTCCTTTCTGGTTCCTTCTGGTCGCCATTTGCTGGCCCTGTTTCCTTAATTGTCTGTCTGTTTTTCAGAGTTATTCCTTCCCCCCATGATGAGGTCCTCTACCAATTATTGCGGATTTGAACTAAAATTTGGATTTCTCCCTTTGCACCTAACAACCTGGTCCATGTTGGATGGATTACTTTGTCTCTGTTCGTTCAGATGGAAAGTGGGAAAACTAAACACAATGTGTTTTCATGAGCTGTTCTCAGAGTGAAATGAGACAACACACAAGCAGCACTGTTCAGGGAAAGATGGTGCATAAATATCAAACCGCAGTGGCCCCATCAGGACTAGCTAGTGTCGGAAGTATGCCAGTGGCAGGAATCAAACCAGTCCGTCCTCAAGGATGTCAACCCTGAATATTCACTGCAAGGACTGATGCTGAAGCTCCAATGCTTTGGCCACTTGATGCAAAGAGCCGACTCACTGGAAAAGACTCTGATGCTGGGAAAGATAGAGGGCAGGAGGAGAAGGGGGTGACAAAGGATGAGATGCTTTTATGGCCTCACCGACTCAATGGACATGAATATGGGCAAGCTCCTGGAGATAGTGGAGGACAGAGGAGCCTGGTGTGCTACGGTCCATAGGGTTGCAAAGAACTGGGACAGCCAGGTGGCTGAACAAGTGCCTGGAATAGCTAATTGTATTAATAGTGTGTAAATCAATCAGGGACAAGTCTGAAAATAGTGGAGAAATAGGAAAAGCTTTTAAAAGGAGGGGGAATAGGGCTTCCCTGGTGGTCCAGTGGGTAAAGACATCGCCTGCAGTGCAAGGGCGCTGGTTCGAGCCCTATTTTTGAGCTTTATTTGAAAACAAAAAAAATTTGTGAAGATGCTACTCAAAAGGGATTTTAGTTCTGGTATAACTCGGATTTCTTTCTGGAAATTGTGCACTTTGCAAACAACTGTGTTTCAGCTCCAGAATGGCTTTACTCCAGAACCACTTGGCTCTTGAGTACCTTTTATTTTTCATTCTAATGCATTTATGGATTTTCCTATCTAAGCAGCATGTTGTACACTCTCCATTTGTCTTATAAATTTAGACTCTTGCTCCTTTCTGGTTCCTTCTGGTCGCCATTTGCTGGCCCTGTTTCCTTAATTGTCTGTCTGTTTTTCAGAGTTATTCCTTCCCCCCATGATGAGGTCCTCTACCAATTATTGCGGATTTGAACTAAAATTTGGATTTCTCCNTTGCACCTAACAACCTGGTCCATGTTGGATGGATTACTTTGTCTCTGTTCGTTCAGATGGAAAGTGGGAAAACTAAACACAATGTGTTTTCATGAGCTGTTCTCAGAGTGAAATGAGACAACACACAAGCAGCACTGTTCAGGGAAAGATGGTGCATAAATATCAAACCGCAGTGGCCCCATCAGGACTAGCTAGTGTCGGAAGTATGCCAGTGGCAGGAATCAAACCAGTCCGTCCTCAAGGATGTCAACCCTGAATATTCACTGCAAGGACTGATGCTGAAGCTCCAATGCTTTGGCCACTTGATGCAAAGAGCCGACTCACTGGAAAAGACTCTGATGCTGGGAAAGATAGAGGGCAGGAGGAGAAGGGGGTGACAAAGGATGAGATGCTTTTATGGCCTCACCGACTCAATGGACATGAATATGGGCAAGCTCCTGGAGATAGTGGAGGACAGAGGAGCCTGGTGTGCTACGGTCCATAGGGTTGCAAAGAACTGGGACAGCCAGGTGGCTGAACAAGTGCCTGGAATAGCTAATTGTATTAATAGTGTGTAAATCAATCAGGGACAAGTCTGAAAATAGTGGAGAAATAGGAAAAGCTTTTAAAAGGAGGGGGAATAGGGCTTCCCTGGTGGTCCAGTGGGTAAAGACATCGCCTTGCAGTGCAAGGGGCGCTGGTTCGAGCCCTGGCCTGGGAAGATCCCACGTGCCATGGAGTGGCTGGACTGATGTGTCCAACTACCGAGCCAGAGCTCTGGAGCACATGCTCCTAGAGCCGGTGCTCTGTGACAACAGAGGCCGCCATGATGGGAGGCCCACACGGGCCAAAGAAGAAAGATGGATGAAAATGGACAAATGAAAGACCAATAGAAGTGGCCCGCCTGCTCCCTTCCCTCCCCACCCCCACCAAAATAAATTAAAAAAAAAAAAAAAAAAGGAGGGGGAATATATATGAAAATACATGATGTTAAGGGAAACTGTCAGGAATGGTGAAGCACACTGGAACTCTGAAATGGTTACCCTTCCCAAGAAGAGGGAGTTGGTCCAAAAAATCAGAGGGAAAGGTGAGGGAGAGCTCACTGGCCAGAGCTGCGAGCTTCAGAAGACAAAACCAACGACTCCTTCCACAGCTCAGCAGGGAGCCCGCCAAGCAAAGAGCTTCCCTCCTTCTCCTTCACCCTCGGGACCAGCTGGTGACCCCACAGGCTGAACCCAACTGGACCTCAGAGGCTGAAGGAGACGCGCAGAGGAAGGCGACGTCCTCAGAGGCTCAGAGCAAGGTGTGCCCTGGGGAAGAAGTGAACCTCAGCCAGCAGAGGAAGTCATCCAGCCTCGCTACCTGACCCCCTCCTCAGTCTCCACCCTGCCATTTTCCCAGTGAAAACCACGCGGCCACAATAAAAACCATCCACAAATCCATTCCACATTTAACATGGATGCAAAGAGCCGACTCACTGGAAAAGACTCTGATGCTGGGAAAGATAGAGGCAGGAGGAGAAGGGGGTGACAAAGGATGAGATGCTTTTATGGCCTCACCGACTCAATGGACATGAATATGGGCAAGCTCCTGGAGATAGTGGAGGACAGAGGAGCCTGGTGTGCTACGGTCCATAGGGTTGCAAAGAACTGGGACAGCCAGGTGGCTGAACAAGTGCCTGGAATAGCTAATTGTATTAATAGTGTGTAAATCAATCAGGGACAAGTCTGAAAATAGTGGAGAAATAGGAAAAGCTTTTAAAAGGAGGGGGAATAGGGCTTCCCTGGTGGTCCAGTGGGTAAAGACATCGCCTTGCAGTGCAAGGGGCGCTGGTTCGAGCCCTGGCCTGGGAAGATCCCACGTGCCATGGAGTGGCTGGACTGATGTGTCCAACTACCGAGCCAGAGCTCTGGAGCACATGCTCCTAGAGCCGGTGCTCTGTGACAACAGAGGCCGCCATGATGGGAGGCCCACACGGGCCAAAGAAGAAAGATGGATGAAAATGGACAAATGAAAGACCAATAGAAGTGGCCCGCCTGCTACCAAAATAAATTAAAAAAAAAAAAAGGAGGGGGAATATATATGAAAATACATGATGTTAAGGGAAACTGTCAGGAATGGTGAAGCACACTGGAACTCTGAAATGGTTACCCTTCCCAAGAAGAGGGAGTTGGTCCAAAAAATCAGAGGGAAAGGTGAGGGAGAGCTCACTGGCCAGAGCTGCGAGCTTCAGAAGACAAAACCAACGACTCCTTCCACAGCTCAGCAGGGAGCCCGCCAAGCAAAGAGCTTCCCTCCTTCTCCTTCACCCTCGGGACCAGCTGGTGACCCCACAGGCTGAACCCAACTGGACCTCAGAGGCTGAAGGAGACGCGCAGAGGAAGGCGACGTCCTCAGAGGCTCAGAGCAAGGTGTGCCCTGGGGAAGAAGTGAACCTCAGCCAGCAGAGGAAGTCATCCAGCCTCGCTACCTGACCCCCTCCTCAGTCTCCACCCTGCCATTTTCCCAGTGAAAACCACGCGGCCACAATAAAAACCATCCACAAATCCATTCCACATTTAACATGGATGATTCTCATTTGGGCATAGTACTACTTATATCCACAACCTCAGTCACCCCCAGTTTTGTTCACATAAAAGAGAGGAAACACCAAGCTCGGCTGCTGTGAGTCTCCCTTCTACAGGTGGCGCCGGGCACCACGTGATAACCCATCACGTGTTCTCAACGGCTCTGCTTCCCCAGTTGCAGGCTGTCATGCTCCCATCTCATTCAGCCATCAACAAGGATTTTGCAAACATAAACTTATCATAAATTGATCCTAATTACTGTGCAACAACTTAACCCTCGGACTCCTGGTGCCTATCCTTAATATATTGACTCTGCGCAGAAAACATGGTTCCGACATCAGTACGAACAGTTTTCACGGATGCTCACTTTCTCATTGCACCAGCAGAGAGATGCCGCATTAGCCCACAGAAGAGTTTTTAAGGTGGCGATTTTCAGAGATGTACAAGTCAGTCCAGAAGGTATTTAAGGACAAAAATTATCTGACGCTTCCCAAATTAAACCTCAGGCTGCCAACTGTGCTTTTACTTTCAGAGGAGCTGTTGAGAAACTCAGATATACCAGACTCCAATTTTAAATTGGAAAGGTAACATATTTAGTGTTTTCTTTATTTGTTAAATATTTGCCAGTCTATATCCTCGCTGGGAAATGATGAATACACTGCACTGGGGTTCTGCAAATTCCTTAAAAACAGACCTGGGTATTCTTCTATTGTGAAGAGGGAGTTGGTCCAAAAATCAGAGGGAAAGGTGAGGAGAGCTCACTGGCCAGAGCTGCGAGCTTCAGAAGACAAAACCAACGACTCCTTCCACAGCTCAGCAGGAGCCCGCCAAGCAAAGAGCTTCCCTCCTTCTCCTTCACCCTCGGGACCAGCTGGTGACCCCACAGGCTGAACCCAACTGGACCTCAGAGGCTGAAGGAGACGCGCAGAGGAAGGCGACGTCCTCAGAGGCTCAGAGCAAGGTGTGCCCTGGGGAAGAAGTGAACCTCAGCCAGCAGAGGAAGTCATCCAGCCTCGCTACCTGACCCCCTCCTCAGTCTCCACCCTGCCATTTTCCCAGTGAAAACCACGCGGCCACAATAAAAACCATCCACAAATCCATTCCACATTTAACATGGATGATTCTCATTTGGGCATAGTACTACTTATATCCACAACCTCAGTCACCCCCAGTTTTGTTCACATAAAAGAGAGGAAACACCAAGCTCGGCTGCTGTGAGTCTCCCTTCTACAGGTGGCGCCGGGCACCACGTGATAACCCATCACGTGTTCTCAACGGCTCTGCTTCCCCAGTTGCAGGCTGTCATGCTCCCATCTCATTCAGCCATCAACAAGGATTTTGCAAACATAAACTTATCATAAATTGATCCTAATTACTGTGCAACAACTTAACCCTCGGACTCCTGGTGCCTATCCTTAATATATTGACTCTGCGCAGAAAACATGGTTCCGACATCAGTACGAACAGTTTTCACGGATGCTCACTTTCTCATTGCACCAGCAGAGAGATGCCGCATTAGCCCACAGAAGAGTTTTTAAGGTGGCGATTTTCAGAGATGTACAAGTCAGTCCAGAAGGTATTTAAGGACAAAAATTATCTGACGCTTCCCAAATTAAACCTCAGGCTGCCAACTGTGCTTTTACTTTCAGAGGAGCTGTTGAGAAACTCAGATATACCAGACTCCAATTTTAAATTGGAAAGGTAACATATTTAGTGTTTTCTTTATTTGTTAAATATTTGCCAGTCTATATCCTCGCTGGGAAATGATGAATACACTGCACTGGGGTTCTGCAAATTCCTTAAAAACAGACCTGGGTATTCTTCTATTGTGTTAAAAATTCTAAGCCTGCATCCTTACAATCGTGCCCAGCACACAGGAGGCCTTCCATAAACCTTTGTTGAAAATATAGGCAGGACAAGCAAAACAGAAATGAGGATAGGCAGCAGGGTACATGATAGGAAGTGACCATGGGGGCATCCAAATGAAGACTGACTGTTCTGACTTGAGGTACTGAAGCAAAAATGTTTGTCTCTGAACCAATCAAGATGTGTTGGTGACCCACATCTGCAGTTGACAGAAACGTGACTCCATAGCAGTTACTAAAGTGCAGCGAGGTTAAGCCTCAATTCTCTCAGCTGTGAAATTAGACCCTCCCCCCGCACCTGCAATATAGGAACTCCTCAGAGATACTGTGAGTCAGTGCCAGACACCCACAGGAAAGCAGGGCTTCCCAGGTGGCGCCAGTGGTAAAGAACCTGCTTGCCAGTGGGTTGGGAGACATGGGTCTCATCCCTGGGTCGGGAAGATCTCCTGGAGAAGGAAACAGCAACCCAGCCCCATAGTCTTGTCTACAGAAATCCCATGAACAGGGGACTCTAGTGGATTACAGTCCATAGGGTCACGGAGAGGCAGAGATGACTGAGCAACGGACACACACAATGAAACAGATGTTTCAATAAAGTAAATTGTGCAAGGTTTTTGGTTTCCCAGTGCATACAAAAGTTATGTTTCTACCAGACTGTAGTCTATTAAGTGTGCAATAGCATTATGTCTCAAAGAGCAATATATATATATTACTATATATATAGTAATTTTAAAATACTCTATTGCTAAAAGAAAATGCTAACCATTATCTGAGTCTTCAGCAAATCGTAATAGTAACTAGAATCCATGTTTCCAGAAGGTATTTAAGGACCTCCCAAAAGGCTGCCAACTGTGCTTTTACTTTCAGAGGAGCTGTTGAGAAACTCAGATATACCAGACTCCAATTTTAAATTGGAAAGGTAACATATTTAGTGTTTTCTTTATTTGTTAAATATTTGCCAGTCTATATCCTCGCTGGGAAATGATGAATACACTGCACTGGGGTTCTGCAAATTCCTTAAAAACAGACCTGGGTATTCTTCTATTGTGTTAAAAATTCTAAGCCTGCATCCTTACAATCGTGCCCAGCACACAGGAGGCCTTCCATAAACCTTTGTTGAAAATATAGGCAGGACAAGCAAAACAGAAATGAGGATAGGCAGCAGGGTACATGATAGGAAGTGACCATGGGGGCATCCAAATGAAGACTGACTGTTCTGACTTGAGGTACTGAAGCAAAAATGTTTGTCTCTGAACCAATCAAGATGTGTTGGTGACCCACATCTGCAGTTGACAGAAACGTGACTCCATAGCAGTTACTAAAGTGCAGCGAGGTTAAGCCTCAATTCTCTCAGCTGTGAAATTAGACCCTCCCCCCGCACCTGCAATATAGGAACTCCTCAGAGATACTGTGAGTCAGTGCCAGACACCCACAGGAAAGCAGGGCTTCCCAGGTGGCGCCAGTGGTAAAGAACCTGCTTGCCAGTGGGTTGGGAGACATGGGTCTCATCCCTGGGTCGGGAAGATCTCCTGGAGAAGGAAACAGCAACCCAGCCCCATAGTCTTGTCTACAGAAATCCCATGAACAGGGGACTCTAGTGGATTACAGTCCATAGGGTCACGGAGAGGCAGAGATGACTGAGCAACGGACACACACAATGAAACAGATGTTTCAATAAAGTAAATTGTGCAAGGTTTTTGGTTTCCCAGTGCATACAAAAGTTATGTTTCTACCAGACTGTAGTCTATTAAGTGTGCAATAGCATTATGTCTCAAAGAGCAATATATATATATTACTATATATATAGTAATTTTAAAATACTCTATTGCTAAAAAAAGAAAATGCTAACCATTATCTGAGTCTTCAGCAAATCGTAATAGTAACAAACATTACTGACCACAGAGTGCCATAATAACAGAAGTTCGAAATATAGAAACATCCAAAGCATGACACAGAGGCCAGAAGTGAGCAAATGCTGTTCGAAAAACAGAACAGACTTGCTCAGCATAGGGTTGCCACAAACCCTCAATTTGTAAAAAAAAAAAAAAAAAAAAAAAAAAAATGTACAATATCTGCAATTAAGCAAAGTGCAATGAAATGAGGTCTGCCTGCATCAAATTGTTGAAAGGGGGAAATAAGTTCATTGAATTCTTAGCACACAGTTGGTTTTCAATGATAGTAACAGTATGTCGACAGTCCCCTCTCCATATCCACTAGTTCTACGTAAGAAGATTCAACTCACTGCAAGCAGAGAAAATTCCAGAAAGTTCCAAAAAGCAGACCTTGAACTTTCCACCTAGCAGCAATTCTTCCTGTAGCACTGACAGTGTATTAGGACCTGTAAGTCGTCAAGAGCTGAACTAAAACATGCAGGTGGTTGTGTGTGTTATATGCACTATTGAATAAGCAGTTGTGGACTATACCTCTTCCTCTAACCCTGGTGGCTCAAACGGTAATGCAGGAGATGAGTTTGATCCCTGGGTTGGGAAGAGCGCCTGGAGAAGAAATGGCAGCCCACTCCAGTCTTCTTGCCTGGAGAATTCCATGGACAGACGAGCCTGACGGGCTACAGTCCATGGGATATCACAAAGAGTTGGTCACCACTGAACGACTAACACTAGCTTACTTTTCTTCCTCTAAACCATTCTAGCAACGTTCAAATTTCTTAAGAATCTCTTGAGCGAGGATATGGGGAAGCTGCTCCTGGATCTTTCCTGAAAATGATTTTCTCTGGAAGAAAACACATGGGTCACGGAGAGGCAGAGATGACTGAGCAACGGACACACACAATGAAACAGATGTTTCAATAAAGTAAATTGTGCAAGGTTTTTGGTTTCCCAGTGCATACAAAAGTTATGTTTCTACCAGACTGTAGTCTATTAAGTGTGCAATAGCATTATGTCTCAAAGAGCAATATATATATATTACTATATATATAGTAATGTTAAAATACTCTATTGCTAAAAAGAAAATGCTAACCATTATCTGAGTCTTCAGCAAATCGTAATAGTAACAAACATTACTGACCACAGAGTGCCATAATAACAGAAGTTCGAAATATAGAAACATCCAAAGCATGACACAGAGGCCAGAAGTGAGCAAATGCTGTTCGAAAAACAGAACAGACTTGCTCAGCATAGGGTTGCCACAAACCCTCAATTTGTAAAAAAAAAAAAAAAAAAAAAAAAAAATGTACAATATCTGCAATTAAGCAAAGTGCAATGAAATGAGGTCTGCCTGCATCAAATTGTTGAAAGGGGGAAATAAGTTCATTGAATTCTTAGCACACAGTTGGTTTTCAATGATAGTAACAGTATGTCGACAGTCCCCTCTCCATATCCACTAGTTCTACGTAAGAAGATTCAACTCACTGCAAGCAGAGAAAATTCCAGAAAGTTCCAAAAAGCAGACCTTGAACTTTCCACCTAGCAGCAATTCTTCCTGTAGCACTGACAGTGTATTAGGACCTGTAAGTCGTCAAGAGCTGAACTAAAACATGCAGGTGGTTGTGTGTAAGTTATATGCACTATTGAATAAGCAGTTGTGGACTATACCTCTTCCTCTAACCCTGGTGGCTCAAACGGTAATGCAGGAGATGAGTTTGATCCCTGGGTTGGGAAGAGCGCCTGGAGAAGAAATGGCAGCCCACTCCAGTCTTCTTGCCTGGAGAATTCCATGGACAGACGAGCCTGACGGGCTACAGTCCATGGGATATCACAAAGAGTTGGTCACCACTGAACGACTAACACTAGCTTACTTTTCTTCCTCTAAACCATTCTAGCAACGTTCAAATTTCTTAAGAATCTCTTGAGCGAGGATATGGGGAAGCTGCTCCTGGATTTTTCCTGAAAATTATTTTCTCTGGAAGAAAACACATTTAACAGACTTGTCATTTGTGGCAGCAGCTATGGAAATCCCGTGGCCTTTGCTAGCCTTCTTGTTGCTAAGTCAAATCCAACTCTTTAGTAATCCCATGGACTATAGCCCACCAGGCTCCTCTATCCATCAAATCCTCTAGGCAAGAATACTGGAGTGGGTTGCCGTTCCCTTCTCCAGGTAATCTTCCTGACCCAGGGATTAAACCCCAAGTCTCCTGCATGGCAGGCAGATTCTTTACCACTGAATCACCTGGGAAGCCCCTTGCTGGCCTTCTAGACAGTCACAAAAGCTTTCAGAACCGCAGAAAGAAAAAGAAGGGAAAAGAAGGGGGAGGTGGCAGGAATCTGGTCCTCGACTCAGGTAGAGACTGCCTGGGGTGATGCAAGTTCTAAGTTCCTCTTCTCCCCGGGGCAGACTGCCAAGTCAGGCAGGCTTCCTGGTTCTAGAACATGGGATGGAGCTTTAAGCCTGACATTGTGATCGTTTTTGTTTTTCTGATGAGGACACTAAAGTATTTGCAGATCTGTGATGTAGGACATTTAGGAGCCTGGAACACCATGAGCTCGACAAAGGACCAAAGCCCCTTCCTGGCAGAAATGCCAACTGTAGAAGATGCTTGTTGCCAGGCTTCCGCCTCTAACGAGAGGCTTCAGGCAGCTTCCCCCTGCCGCTGGCACACGGAGCACAGGACGCCCGGTTAGGAGCTTTAGTGGAGGTGTTGAATTGGAATTCTCAGAGGTAAGTAGAAGTAGAAAATGGATCCTCATCTTCTGAAAGAAATTTTCCTCACGTTATTAAGATTTTCAAAGCAAAAATGTCAATCAAAAAGCTGTACCCCAGCTTCAGAAAGTTTAAATCTGCTTATGGGAAAAAATTAAGCAATCCAGCGATCTCCTGCATCAAAACTCCTTCAACTCATTGATTCTTCAATAAAAATGACATTATAGAAATAGTTTGGAGTCATGGGTGTAAATTGTACATAAAGTTTCCTTGAAAATCACTGATAATCAGGAACCCTAACTACATGTTCTTAACCACGTGTGATATAAATATTGTTAGAACCTCCTAAATAAAAGAAACTGAAGCTAAGAGAGACCCTGGGGATCCTTCTGCGAACAGAAGTTCCTCTGCATTCCCCATTTCTTGTTTGTAGGAAAAAGGCTTTAATCTCCGAGGCCTTCCCTGAGTTTCAAAGAGCAGACCCAAGCATTCAGTAATTCAGACAATGGAGTCCCAGGATCCTTGTTCCTCCTGAAGGGCTGAAGGTAACAATTGGATGCATATCTTTGATTTATTCTGCAAAATCGAAGACTCCCTTTAGGTAGGTTTATTCTTTTCTTCTTTCCACCGCAGTGGTGTGAAGAGGATTGTTTCCTTAATTACTCTTTCTGATTTTCCATTGTTAGTGTATAAGAGTGCAAGGATTTCTGTGTATTAATTTTATAGCCTGTGACATTACTATATTCATTGATCAGCTCTTGTATTTCATCGAGAGGTGAATGGATAAAGGAGCGGTGGTACATATATACAATGGAATATTACCCAGCTATAAAAAGGAACGGCAAGTGAGTCAGTTCTAATGAAGTCAATGAACTGTGAACCTACTACACAGAATGAAGTCATAAACAGAATAATATTGTGTATGAATGCACATATGTGGAATCTAGAAAGACGGTCCTGATGAACTTATCTGCAGGGCAGCAGTGGACACGCAGACCCAGAGGGCAGACTGCGGACCCAGTGAGGGAAGGAATGGGCGGGAGAGCAGCCCTGAAGCATGGATATTACCGTATGTACTCGAGACAGCCGTGGGGATTTGCTAATGATACGGGGAGCTCTGGGGGAGGACACGGCCACCCACTCCAGCGTTCTTGCCTGGAAAATTCCACAGATGGAGAAGCCTGGTGAGCTATAGTCCATGGGGTCTCAAAACAAAACAAAAAACAAAACAGACAGACAGAGAAAGAGAGCTTCCTTGATGGTTCAGTGGTGAGGAATCTGCCTGCCGTGCAGGAGACCCGGGTTCCATCACTGCATGGGGAAGACCCCCTGGAGAAGGGTACGACAAACCACATCCCTGCCTGGAAAATCTCGTGAGCAGAGGAGCCCGACAGGCTGCAGGCCGTGGGGTCACACAGGGCTGGACACAACTGCGGTCACCACGCAGCAGCAGCAGGCAGTGCAAATCCAGTGCTCCAAGGCACCTGAGGGGGTGGGAGGAAGGTGGAAGAGGGAGCGGCACAGGTATACCTATGGTATACCGTGTTGACGTACGGCAGAAAGCAATAAAATACTGTAAAGCAATTCTCTTCCTGTTAAAAACAACGCTGAGACCCCACCCCCACTTATGGAGAATGAGGACTGCAAGCTGCCCATGAGCTGAGACCCGAGACTGGCTGCGACCAGAAACCTGAAGATGGAGATTCCTGAAACATTGTTACCTCACCGCCAGCCAGTTTGAAGAAGGTCCAGGAGCTGACCAGGCGTCCTGTGATGCGCTTCTCTAACATTCTCTTTAAACACTCTTCCCTAGAAAGCCGTGTGGAAGTTGGGTCTTATGAGCATGAGCTGCTCATTCCCCCTTGGCAGCTACAAACAAACCCTTCACTGTTACCAACACCCCTGTCAGAGGTAGGCTTTCTCAATCTCAGACATAGGCGCCCTTATGTAAGCGGATCGAACAGGGGGTCCCAGAAAAAGAGCAACAGGCATGGATTTCTTGACATGAGAACCCACCTTGGCCTAAGACATTTTGTGACCTAACCCTGGCCACGGCATTTACTCTCGGACAGTCCCAGGGATCCCTGATCTTAAGGACACAAAGGAATGCAGAAACGGAGAAATGGCAGTCAGACAATAGTGCAGGGATAAAGCACAGTCCCAGTTCCTCTTCAAGGGATACACGTAATAATGTTCCTTTGAGTTCTGCAGGAAGCAAGGCCCCCACCCAGCTGGAGGACAAAAGGATGTTGACTGTCAAGATTTCAGCCAACTAGAGCTTGAGCTCTCTCCACCTTTGCCCCAGTTTTAGGCTGAATTCCCCTCTGCTCAAGCCCCTTCATGAATATGCATGTGCCCTTTGCTGAAAACGTCCCTAAATTTGCTGTTGAGGGGAAGACACCTTTGAGAAAGATCCCTGGTGTTCTCCTTGCTTGCTACAAGTAAAAGTAAGTCCTTCCTTCTCCCCATCGTTGACTCGGTTGTGTCAATTGGTTGGACACACACCAACAGACAAACCCCAGTTTGGGGGTAACACTTGGTGGGTTACATAATTTTTTAGCATATTAGTTCTTAATGGCTGTGGTCCTCTTTGGAAAGGTAACACGTAAGCACAACAAACTGAAGGTCAGAGAGTTAACAGGAAAGGTGTCTGGAGGAAGTGCATTCCAGGTAAAAAAGACGATGTGTGTTAAGGATCTGAGTTAACACCAAGTTCCTATTGTTTGAGGAATGGCATGGAAGCCAAGGTCTTTGCAGCCAAGTGAGAGAGACACGGAAGATAGAATCAAAGAATGAAGGAAGGGCCAGGCCATAAAGACCTCAAAGGCCCCTTTTGGGGAGGAAATCTTGTCCTTCTTTTCATCTAGATTCTTTGGCTGGTCTGATGATTGACGTAAGACAGATTAACATGAGAAAAACAAATTCTATATGCACAGAGCTCCATAAAAATATGAGACCCAAGGATAAATTGGGTCATGAGCCTTATACAAGAAAAGGGATAGGGGCCTGGGACTCACTTCAAAGAGGACGAGGGAAATTCTGAAGGCAATAACAGCAGGTGTTTGGTGTTTCAATGTTTGCCCTGCCATAGAGAGAGGTTAGTCAGGTAAATGTTATCTCTAGTATCAGCACTCTAGCTGAGCCAGGCCCCCAAATCTAAATTCTTTTACGTAGTTTAAAAAGGTGAAAGTTCTTCCTGGGTCTGCCAGGTCCTGCTTGCCTTCGGGTCAGAATAATCCACATGTCCAAGTGGTGTATTTTGGGTTCATGTATTCTGTCCCTCTGCCCCGTGAAAGGATTTCGATTTTACTCTCAGTGAAGTAGAAAACAATCACAAGGTTCTTGCAGAGCAAAGGCATGATTTATGGTTTTCACTGATTCCTCTGATTGTTTTGTTGATAAAAGACCAGAAGCTCAGAATGTGTTGAAAGCTAAGTGTGGGAATCAAGCAACAGACGATCAGGGTCCAGTCCAGGGTGGTGATCCACACACACAGCTGAGACTAGACAGCCTGTCCTGAAGATCACACTCCGCAAGTACCAGCTCTTAGTTACTATCGTGTTAAGGAAGTGGGTGATAAAATGACTTCTCCTCTAGCTGTCTTTCCCAGAAAGGCTGGTACAGCCTGTGAATAATACAGAAACATTTACTGGACCGCAGAATTCCTCTTTCCCTCTGAGATTTAGTTCCGTTCAACCCTGAATCTAATCAAAGTGGCTGGTGTTTGGATTTTTTTTTTTTTCTCTAACAACTTTATGATCACTAGTTTTTATGACTCTCCCATAAATCTGCCAGTCTAGGAGTCTGTTTTACATGGTATTTTGGCGCTAGACCACTGAAAATAATAGTTTCACTTTCACCATCTTGTCCTTTAGCCAAGTGAGAGAGACACGGAAGATAGAATCAAAGAATGAAGGAAGGGCCAGGCCATAAAGACCTCAAAGGCCCCTTTTGGGGAGGAAATCTTGTCCTTCTTTTCATCTAGATTCTTTGGCTGGTCTGATGATTGACGTAAGACAGATTAACATGAGAAAAACAAATTCTATATGCACAGAGCTCCATAAAAATATGAGACCCAAGGATAAATTGGGTCATGAGCCTTATACAAGAAAAGGGATAGGGGCCTGGGACTCACTTCAAAGAGGACGAGGGAAATTCTGAAGGCAATAACAGCAGGTGTTTGGTGTTTCAATGTTTGCCCTGCCATAGAGAGAGGTTAGTCAGGTAAATGTTATCTCTAGTATCAGCACTCTAGCTGAGCCAGGCCCCCAAATCTAAATTCTTTTACGTAGTTTAAAAAGGTGAAAGTTCTTCCTGGGTCTGCCAGGTCCTGCTTGCCTTCGGGTCAGAATAATCCACATGTCCAAGTGGTGTATTTTGGGTTCATGTATTCTGTCCCTCTGCCCCGTGAAAGGATTTCGATTTTACTCTCAGTGAAGTAGAAAACAATCACAAGGTTCTTGCAGAGCAAAGGCATGATTTATGGTTTTCACTGATTCCTCTGATTGTTTTGTTGATAAAAGACCAGAAGCTCAGAATGTGTTGAAAGCTAAGTGTGGGAATCAAGCAACAGACGATCAGGGTCCAGTCCAGGGTGGTGATCCACACACACAGCTGAGACTAGACAGCCTGTCCTGAAGATCACACTCCGCAAGTACCAGCTCTTAGTTACTATCGTGTTAAGGAAGTGGGTGATAAAATGACTTCTCCTCTAGCTGTCTTTCCCAGAAAGGCTGGTACAGCCTGTGAATAATACAGAAACATTTACTGGACCGCAGAATTCCTCTTTCCCTCTGAGATTTAGTTCCGTTCAACCCTGAATCTAATCAAAGTGGCTGGTGTTTGGATTTTTTTTTTTTTCTCTAACAACTTTATGATCACTAGTTTTTATGACTCTCCCATAAATCTGCCAGTCTAGGAGTCTGTTTTACATGGTATTTTGGCGCTAGACCACTGAAAATAATAGTTTCACTCCCATCCATATTTTTGGCATCAACTACATTTTTCTGTATCTGTTCACACTAATTTATTACTGCTACCATCCCTTCCTATGCATAATTTGCTTTTTCATCAGTCTGTTCTCAACTACAGGCCCCAACTATTTTAATTCATTCATCATTCAGTATCTTTCCTTTAAAATTTTTTTCAAAAGGGACAGATGCTGTCTAAAAGCTCATTTTAGCTATGATTTGGGGCATAGACAAGGTGAAACGTGGAAGTCGTGTTAGTTAACACGAGCTAACATAAGCTGCAATGTGACTGTAGGTTCATTTAAAAATTGAAATGCATGCGCCATTTTATATGTAACAGACATATGAAACAAAGCTAGTTATTATAATTCCATTCTGGGAAAATTATTCATGGCCAAGTTTACAAAGGAAGGCCTTATTTTGATAGCCCTCCAGGCTCCCCTGCAGGCGGGGGCACGGGAGTAGACGGCCATTTCCCTCCTCAAGGGATCTTTCCAACCAACCTGGGTCTCTTGCGCTGCAGAAAGATTCTTTACCATCTGAGCTACCAGGGAAGTCCAATATATTATGTACCTATCTCCAAAATTTCCAGGGAGTGTCTCTGATTGGCCTGGTCTTGACTAAGGGTTGACTGCAATTCAGGCAACTGTGGCAAGAGAAGACATTGTGCATCCTAATAGGGAGCCACGCCCTACAGGGACAGGACGGGACGAGAACCAGGATGAGAGATGAGAGAGACTCTGATCGAGGACCACATGGCACAGAGTTTTAAAGCAAGTTTTAAAAGGTATGAAATAAATAACAAAGTCCTATTGTATAGCAATGGGAACTACGTTCAATAGTCTGTGATAAATCATAATGGAAAAAAAAAACCCATAAAATTTAAAAAATAAGGGGCTTCCCTGGTGGTCCAGTGGGTAAGGACACCGCCTTTTGGTGCAAGGGGCGCCGGTTCGATCTCTGGCCTGGGAGGATCCCACGTGCCGCGGAGCAGCTGGACCCATGTGTCCAATCACCGAGCCGGAACTCTGGGGCACCTGTGCCCAGAGCCAGTGCTCTGCAGCAAGAAAAGCCACTTCAATGGGAGGCCCACGCAAGCCAAAGAACAAAGATGGAAATAAATGAGAGACCAATACATGTGGTCAAAAATAAAAAAATAAAATGTAGGAAATAAAAATGAAGACCATAGCACACCATTAAACTGTGAAGTCTCAAAATTGTTACGAATGTGGCTGGGTGAAACCGTTCCAAGAGTGAAAGGCAAAATGAGGATTTGATTAGAGAGAGAAGCAAAATGAAGATGTGGCTGTCAAGGCGTGATGGGAGAAAACTATGCACACAAGATGCAGGATGTGTCAATGGGCCCCTGAGAAGGTTAAAGGGAGGATGCTGGCGTGAATGAAGTGAAAAAGCAGCTCACCAAAGACCCAGCTGATATTTTTATTTCCACAATGGAAAAATATGGCAGACATTAAAAGCCCAGTGGAAAACTTAAACTCTTACAAGTTAATAAACAGAACTTGCTCGAGGTTCTGAACTGCCATTAGACAATGGAAATAGAATTTAAAGAAAATAAATCTGGGGGAAACGTCTCCCAGTGATAATGGTGATAGTCCTGTAACCCTGGGCTGGAGTTCTTTACCATCTGAGCTACCAGGGAAGTCCAATATATTATGTACCTATCTCCAAAATTTCCAGGGAGTGTCTCTGATTGGCCTGGTCTTGACTAAGGGTTGACTGCAATTCAGGCAACTGTGGCAAGAGAAGACATTGTGCATCCTAATAGGGAGCCACGCCCTACAGGGACAGGAGGGGACGAGAACCAGGATGAGAGATGAGAGAGACTCTGATCGAGGACCACATGGCACAGAGTTTTAAAGCAAGTTTTAAAAGGTATGAAATAAATAACAAAGTCCTATTGTATAGCAATGGGAACTACGTTCAATAGTCTGTGATAAATCATAATGGAAAAAAAAAACCCATAAAATTTAAAAAATAAGGGGCTTCCCTGGTGGTCCAGTGGGTAAGGACACCGCCTTTTGGTGCAAGGGGCGCCGGTTCGATCTCTGGCCTGGGAGGATCCCACGTGCCGCGGAGCAGCTGGACCCATGTGTCCAATCACCGAGCCGGAACTCTGGGGCACCTGTGCCCAGAGCCAGTGCTCTGCAGCAAGAAAAGCCACTTCAATGGGAGGCCCACGCAAGCCAAAGAACAAAGATGGAAATAAATGAGAGACCAATACATGTGGTCAAAAATAAAAAAATAAAATGTAGGAAATAAAAATGAAGACCATAGCACACCATTAAACTGTGAAGTCTCAAAATTGTTACGAATGTGGCTGGGTGAAACCGTTCCAAGAGTGAAAGGCAAAATGAGGATTTGATTAGAGAGAGAAGCAAAATGAAGATGTGGCTGTCAAGGCGTGATGGGAGAAAACTATGCACACAAGATGCAGGATGTGTCAATGGGCCCCTGAGAAGGTTAAAGGGAGGATGCTGGCGTGAATGAAGTGAAAAAGCAGCTCACCAAAGACCCAGCTGATATTTTTATTTCCACAATGGAAAAATATGGCAGACATTAAAAGCCCAGTGGAAAACTTAAACTCTTACAAGTTAATAAACAGAACTTGCTCGAGGTTCTGAACTGCCATTAGACAATGGAAATAGAATTTAAAGAAAATAAATCTGGGGGAAACGTCTCCCAGTGATAATGGTGATAGTCCTGTAACCCTGGGCTGGAGTACAAACGGTGCAAACTCTCAATATTGGAAACATCAGGGCATGGAAAAATAGTTGTCGGAAACTATGTATAACACAAGCTTGAAGTGAAGGACCATTTGTTAGGATTGTGATACATTTAAGTGACCATATCATTAAATGGTAAATTGATAACTCTGAATTTAGACAGAGCTTGTGGAAAAATAAATGAGGGAACAAGATCACTGAGACTTTCCGAACTTCTTTTTCTTTTTTGTCGTTTTTTCCTTTAAAAAAATAAAGGCGGTACCTTTGTGTAGTATACCTTCCATAAGCAAAAACATCTACTAAGATTTCCAGGGATTAGGTTGGTGTGTAATTATGAGCTAGTTTGTATATAATTAAGAGAACTGGTTTACCAGCTCTTTGGTCCCAATAAGCACAGGTTTTAAGATACTGAGAGCCTTATGTAAATTTTCTTCCTTCAGGCTATTTTTTCCTTTGTTTACTCTTAAACCAAAAATCTTCCATCGAATGTTGGAGGGGAGAGGCTGCATGTAGACTGCTGGTCAACTCTCCAAGAGGAACTAGGTCTGGTAAAGGGAAAACTCTAACACACACACACAATTCCTATATACCTGCTGTGTACACAGTGTTACTATAATATACAACACGCATTCTTATATCCACACTGTTACTGTAATATATTGTTATGTGGCGCCAGTGCAGTTTACTTTGTGCTCTAATATGTGCAGACCCATTGCCCAGCCCCCATTTTCACAGCTCTTTCTGCTTTCAACGACACCTGAAACGTCCATCTCCAAAGAAAATCTCCTGTGCAGTTCTCTCCAAGGAAGCTATTTTTATTTCCCCTCTGATCTCCTGGGAAAAAAGTCAGCCCCCAGGTCCTGTTCCCACTTGTGAATAATTGTTCCCCCAGCCCCACCCTCATCAGATTTCTTCTTGTGAGGTCTTTACAATTTCTGCTCCAGTGTCCTTCAGACACTGGTCTTTGCCAGGTCCCGAGACACATCCTCATCTTCCGCCTTCATTCCTCATTTAGCTCTTATATTCCTTTCATGCCATGTCCTCTAATCATCATCCACATCACCTCTGAGAGTCACACCCATGAGCTTCTCCCAAAACCTCGTTCCTTAACTCAGTCTTGAAACCTCCAGTTCTGTCCTGAGTGGTGATAAAGTAGAGTTCTTAACAGACGTGGTGCCAGGCTTCCTGGCTTTAAGTCTTGTTTTGTTCTTCAGACACAGAGACACAATTGATGCCTAATGTGCACAACTGGACGAGTTTTGGACATATGAAAAAAATACCTGTGACCCATCGCTGTTCTGTTGTGCTTAGTAGCTCAGCTGTGCCTCACTCAGCAGCCCCACGGACTGTCGTCCACCAGGCTCCTCTGCCCATGGGATTTCCCAGGCAAGAGGACTTGAATGCGCTGCCATTTCCTACTTCAGGGAATCTTCCCAACCCAGGGATCAAACCTGCATCTCCTGGGTCTCCCATGTTGGCAGGCAGATTCATTACCACCATGCCACCTGGGATATCAGCACTGTGATCGAGGTAATAGACACATGCAACATCTCCCAGAATTTCCTTGGATTGTGTCCGTCTGTGTGTGTGTCCGTGTGTGTGTGTCTGTGTGTGTGTGTGTGAAAGAGAGGGAGAAAAATTAGAGATGGACATTCTACATGAGATCGACGTTTTACATTTTGGGGTGCACAGCACCATATTATTAACAGCAGGGCACTCTTTTGTGATTTGGGGTGTGTTATTAACCTTCCTGCATGTCCTTTCCTCACCTATTAAATAAACAGGGGTATTATTACAGAACTCAGTGAATTATTTTAGCTGTTCTCAAAGTTGGGTTTGCACACACCTGGGCATCCCCAAGGCTATTTCATAAAGTCTTAAGAGATCAAAATATTTTTTATAATAATACTAAGATGTTATTTCCTTTTCACTGATGATGGAAAAACAATGGGGAGTAAAACTGCTGGTGCATGAGTTGAGGCAGGGGCACCGTACTCTCTCTGGAGTCATTGCATTTTCACAATCAGGCATACACGTGCAGTTTATTGGGGGGGGGGGGGGGGCCAGTTTCAATGGAATGTTACTCGGTTGTCAAAAGGAATGGAATTGTGTCATTTGGAGAGAAGTGGATAGACCCAGAGACTACTACAGAGTGAAATCAGTCAGAAAGAGAAAAACATATTAACATATATATGTGGAATCTAGAAAAATGGTATAGATAATCTTTTTTTGCAAAGCAGAAATGGGGACACAGACACAGAGAACAAATGTGTGGACGCCAAGGTGGGGAAGGGCGGGTGGTGGGGAGACAGGGGTTGACATACGTCACTATTGATGCTCTATATAAAATACAGAACTAATGAGAACCTACTGACCAGCAGGGAACTCCATTCAATGCTCTGTGGTAACATAAATGGGAAAAAAAATCCAAAAAAAGAGCACATGTGTGTATATGACAGAAATTGACACAGCAGCGTGAAACAACTCTACTCGTTTTTTTTAAAAAAGCCAGGTTCATTTGGGGACGTCATTGAGTATAAGCAGTATAATTTCTTACTTTCATGAAATTCCCACCACTCAGAATACATATTTTTAATCATTGTGTATAATGGAATTGGAAGCATTGCTGAAGCACCTCAGCTGCCTACTAAGTGGCTGTCTTAGGCTTAGGCAGTGTTTGAGTGACGAGCTGAACTAGCTTTTTTTTTTTTTTTAAGGAACACTATTTTTACTTGAAAGAACAACTGACAGACAGCTATGGTTATTCAGACTTTGGTATTTGGCAGAAATTTTCTTGAAAATGAAAAAAAGTAAGCCTGTCAGTTCAAGGAACTGACAGTGTTTGCCGCCAGTGATAAAATTTGAGTTTTGAAAATTGGAATTTTGGACATCTTAGACTGGCCCCTACGAGCTTAACAAAAGTTAAGGTGTGATGATTTTGATGTCAGTCAACAAATTATGGAATGATCATATCTATGGGACTAGATCTGTCTACAGTGATATCTTATTATCCTCTGAATGTTTTTATTATTAGTTTGTATGAACTCTACATTTATTGCCCTATACATGGTCCATAAAAACCCCAAGTTTCCATTTGTTTAAAATTCAGGTGATACAGCCTTTCTTTGTGGCTTCCCTGGTAGCTCAGTCAGTGGTAAAGAATCCACCTGCCAGTGCAGGAGACATGGGTTTGATCTTTGGTCCAGGAAGATGCCCTGGAGAAGGGAATGGCACCCACTCCAGTGTCTTTGCCTGAAGAATTCCATGGACAGAGGAGCCTGGCAGGTTACAGCCCACGGGGCCACAAAAGACTCAGACACAACTTAGTGACTAAACAGCATAACAAAATCCTTTAAGTGCAGAATGTAATCCTTGCTGCAGTAATTTTATAAATAATTATCTTTGAAAATCTATGACTAAGTTTAGAGACCTTATTCTTTATTTCAACTTTATCTTGGTATGTGGCTTAGTCACTCAGTTGTGTCCAACTCTTTGTGACCCCGTGGACTGTAGCCCACCAGGTTCCTCTGTCCATGGGGATTCCTCAGGCAAGAGTATTAGAGTGGGCTGCTATGCCCTCCTCCAGGGGATCTTCCCAACTCAGGGATCAAATCCAGGTCTCCCACATTGCAGGTGGATTTTTTTTTTTTTTTTACCATCTGAGTCATATAGTATAATAAATATTTCCACTTACTTTTAAGTACCCCCCCCACAAACACTGAATAAGTTGTCCTCGAATGCTGTATAAAGGAATCCTTTTCTGTTATCTGGCATTTCCTTTATTCACACATTCTCTTCCATGATGCCATCGATTTAAAACAGACACTCATTCTTGCATCCTCAGGTTTTCCTGGTACTTTCTTGAAGAGCGGAATTTATCTTGGCACAGTTAGAGGCACTGAAAGACGGCAATCAGCACATCGCAGTATTTACAGCAGTTGCTGCTTTCACACTGACAGCTTTCCGGGCCTTTAACACTGCACTTCACAGAGTTCATTCACTTCCTGTCACTCTCCTAGGACACTATGCCCTCTGAGTTGAAATCTATTATCATAGTAGCTGCTCAGGAGTCAAAAGGGACTAGATCTGTCTACAGTGATATCTTATTATCCTCTGAATGTTTTTATTATTAGTTTGTATGAACTCTACATTTATTGCCCTATACATGGTCCATAAAAACCCCAAGTTTCCATTTGTTTAAAATTCAGGTGATACAGCCTTTCTTTGTGGCTTCCCTGGTAGCTCAGTCAGTGGTAAAGAATCCACCTGCCAGTGCAGGAGACATGGGTTTGATCTTTGGTCCAGGAAGATGCCCTGGAGAAGGGAATGGCACCCACTCCAGTGTCTTTGCCTGAAGAATTCCATGGACAGAGGAGCCTGGCAGGTTACAGCCCACGGGGCCACAAAAGACTCAGACACAACTTAGTGACTAAACAGCATAACAAAATCCTTTAAGTGCAGAATGTAATCCTTGCTGCAGTAATTTTATAAATAATTATCTTTGAAAATCTATGACTAAGTTTAGAGACCTTATTCTTTATTTCAACTTTATCTTGGTATGTGGCTTAGTCACTCAGTTGTGTCCAACTCTTTGTGACCCCGTGGACTGTAGCCCACCAGGTTCCTCTGTCCATGGGGATTCCTCAGGCAAGAGTATTAGAGTGGGCTGCTATGCCCTCCTCCAGGGGATCTTCCCAACTCAGGGATCAAATCCAGGTCTCCCACATTGCAGGTGGATTTTTTTTTTTTTTTTTACCATCTGAGTCATATAGTATAATAAATATTTCCACTTACTTTTAAGTACCCCCCCCACAAACACTGAATAAGTTGTCCTCGAATGCTGTATAAAGGAATCCTTTTCTGTTATCTGGCATTTCCTTTATTCACACATTCTCTTCCATGATGCCATCGATTTAAAACAGACACTCATTCTTGCATCCTCAGGTTTTCCTGGTACTTTCTTGAAGAGCGGAATTTATCTTGGCACAGTTAGAGGCACTGAAAGACGGCAATCAGCACATCGCAGTATTTACAGCAGTTGCTGCTTTCACACTGACAGCTTTCCGGGCCTTTAACACTGCACTTCACAGAGTTCATTCACTTCCTGTCACTCTCCTAGGACACTATGCCCTCTGAGTTGAACTATTATTCATAGTAGCTGCTCAGGAGTCAAAATTCTTTTAATAAACACATGCTTTTCCTTTGGCTCAACAGATGTAAGAGGCATCGCCCTGAGAGAAGTATACTGTGACACAGTAAAATGATTCTCACTCACGGATCAACATCTAGATCAACGGAAAAAGCTCTATAACATTTAACAACATGAACAGAGCTCTTGCGAGTGTTTAGGAACCAAGCAGGGCAGAAAGAACTTGAGGTTCAAGAGGCAGAGGAAGAACACACATGGAGGCGAGCCAGGCATTCTCTGCCACTCTTCCACCTGAGGCCCATCCATGAGCAGCGGGGGCTTAGAACTTTTACAAGTCTTCTAACAGCAGCCAAAGATCAGGGATACCAAGGCGGTAAGGACTTCAGGGGCCAGGATTCCAGAGAAAAGGGACTCAGACCTCTTTATCTAACATTCTGCACTGATATTTCTTTGGGGCATTCATTTACACCAGATATGGCAGGGGCAGAGCCTGAGAAACCAAGCTTAAAGTAGCATTTTCAGGCTAAATAGCACAGATATTGGTACTCATATTACCAGGCAAAACAATAATTTGGATTTAAGCCAAGCTTTCAGTGGCTACCCGATTAAGGTCTACACATCAGGAGAACAGGCATTCTGAAAATAGACTTATTCTCATAACCTCTAAAATCGTCAGCTGACATAAAGAAATATTTTCTATAGAAGGAGAATATCTTTCAAAGTTTCAATAATTGTTCATATACAACAGCTGATATCCAATTTAAAAAAATCAAGAGGCATGCCATGTAGCAGGATTACAAAAAGGTCACAGAAAATAGAAAAGTCATCAGTGTTTCCAAAAAGGATTTTTAAATTAATGATAATTAATATACTTAGAAAACTAGATACCAGGCTAGACAATTTTAAAAAGATTTAACTTATTTTAAAAATCAAACAGAAGTTCCTGAACTAGAAATAAAGGTAATTGAACCCAAAAGATTATAGTGAATTAGATAGAATGGAGAGAATGATTTAATTTTAAGATAAGTAAAATATTAGACAAACTCAGAGAAAATGTAGAAAAGGACATAAGAGATAAGAGGAGTATGATGGAAAAATCTAAACCATTCCAAAAAAAACAGGTACAAGAGAATGATTCAGAAACGACATTTGAAGAAATACTGGTTAATAACTTCCCCCAAATGATTAAATCCATTAATCCACATATTCAAAAGTTTAGCAGCATTATTTTTAATTGTAAAGATATGGAAGCAACCTAATTGTAAAGATATGTACCAACGGATGAATGGATAAGGAAGATGTACATGTAATATACTGTAGAATATCAGCCATTAAAAAGAATGAAATTTTTTCATTTGCAACAGCATGGATGGACCTAGAGGGTATTATGCTAAATGAAGTAAATCACACAGAAAAACAGATACAATAGGATATCACTTACATATGGAACCTAAAAATACAACAAACTAGTGAACATAACAAAAAGAACAAGCAGAGAACAAGCTAGCAGTCACCAGTGGACAGAGGGAAATGGAGGGGCAACATAGAAAGAGGAGATTAAGATATGTTAATGATTACATACAAAATAAGCTACAAGGATATATTGTACAATATAGGGAATATAACCAATATTTTATAATAACTATAAATGAAATAAAATCTTTAAAACTCATGAATTACTTATACTGTGCACCTGTAACTCATACTATTGTACAATAGCTATACTTTATTAAAGGAAAAAAAAAGTTTAGCAAACTCCAAACAAGATGAACAGTGCTTCTTGGCCGGAAGACGATCCAAGCTGGAAGCACTAAGCTTAAGAAATAAAGCACAAAAGAAGAGTCATTGTATAGATGAGTGTCAATAAATACTGACTTCAATAATGACACATGGGAGTTCAGATATACATAAAATAAAAGCATATGATGAAGTAGAATTGAATGAATTGGGGCTTCCCTTGTGGCTCAGTGGATAAAAACCCGTCTGCCAATGCAGGAGACACAGGTTCAATCCCTGATCTGGGAAGATCCCACATACTGCAGAGCAGCTAAACCCACACATCAACAAAGGACCCAGCACAGCCAAAAATAAATAAATAAAATTTTTTTATATAAAAAAAAAAGAATTGAATGAATTGGAAGAGAATCAATAAACAAGATTCTGATAGGATTGCATTGTCCAGAAACTATGAAAAACACTATTAACTGATATAGATGCCGGTTGTACTCGAAGTTAAGAGAGTAGCAAAATTACGTACAATCAACAAGGTAAAAGATGAAGAAAATAAAGATCACTAAAAGAAAAATAAAACTTGGCAACTATATATTAAACAGTGACAGATTTTATCTACTTGGTCTCCAAAATCACTGTGAACAGTGACTGCAGTCATAGAATAAAAAGGCACTCACTTCTTGCAAGTCAAGTTATGACAAACCTCAACAGCGTATTAAAAAACAGAGATCACTTTGCCAACAAAGGTTTGTATAGTCAAAGCTATGATTTTCCAGTAGTCATGTACGAACATGAGAACTGGACCATAAAAAGGCTGAGAGCAGAAGAATTGATGCTTTCAAATTGTGATGCTTGAGGGGCCTCTTGCGAGTCTCTTGGACTGCAAGGGTATCAAACCAGTCAATCCTAAAGGAAATCAACCCTGAATACGCATTGGAAGGACTGATGCTGAAGCTCTAACACTTAGAGCTAACTCATTGGAAAAGGCCCTGCTATCGGGAAAGACTGAACGCGAAAGGAGAAGGGGACGGCAGAGGATGAGATGGTATCACTGACTCAACAGATAGGAATGTGAGCAAGCTCAGGAGATGGGGAAAGACAGGGCAGCCTGGCGTGCTGTAGGCCATGGGGTTGCAAAGAGTCGAACATGATTTAGTGACTGAACAACAACAAGTTGTAACATTAGTAAATATCTAATACTCCAAGCTGGAAGCAAATAAAAAGCACAAAAGAAGAGTCATTGTATAGATGAGTGTCAATAAATACTGACTTCAATAATGACACATGGGAGTTCAGATATACATAAAATAAAAGCATATGATGAAGTAGAATTGAATGAATTGGGGCTTCCCTTGTGGCTCAGTGGATAAAAACCCGTCTGCCAATGCAGGAGACACAGGTTCAATCCCTGATCTGGGAAGATCCCACATACTGCAGAGCAGCTAAACCCACACATCAACAAAGGACCCAGCACAGCCAAAAATAAATAAATAAAATTTTTTTATATAAAAAAAAAAGAATTGAATGAATTGGAAGAGAATCAATAAACAAGATTCTGATAGGATTGCATTGTCCAGAAACTATGAAAAACACTATTAACTGATATAGATGCCGGTTGTACTCGAAGTTAAGAGAGTAGCAAAATTACGTACAATCAACAAGGTAAAAGATGAAGAAAATAAAGATCACTAAAAGAAAAATAAAACTTGGCAACTATATATTAAACAGTGACAGATTTTATCTACTTGGTCTCCAAAATCACTGTGAACAGTGACTGCAGTCATAGAATAAAAAGGCACTCACTTCTTGCAAGTCAAGTTATGACAAACCTCAACAGCGTATTAAAAAACAGAGATCACTTTGCCAACAAAGGTTTGTATAGTCAAAGCTATGATTTTTCCAGTAGTCATGTACGAACATGAGAACTGGACCATAAAAAGGCTGAGAGCAGAAGAATTGATGCTTTCAAATTGTGATGCTTGAGGGGCCTCTTGCGAGTCTCTTGGACTGCAAGGGTATCAAACCAGTCAATCCTAAAGGAAATCAACCCTGAATACGCATTGGAAGGACTGATGCTGAAGCTCTAACACTTAGAGCTAACTCATTGGAAAAGGCCCTGCTATCGGGAAAGACTGAACGCGAAAGGAGAAGGGGACGGCAGAGGATGAGATGGTATCACTGACTCAACAGATAGGAATGTGAGCAAGCTCAGGAGATGGGGAAAGACAGGGCAGCCTGGCGTGCTGTAGGCCATGGGGTTGCAAAGAGTCGAACATGATTTAGTGACTGAACAACAACAATGTATTAACAGTAACATTATAGTAAATATCTAATACTCCAAACTGGAAATATAATGTTGAAAAGCTGAAAATAACCCATAAGCAATAATGGATAATCAAGTTAGGTATATGCATAAAATAGATTATGTAATAACAAATGAAAAATGATAAAGATTAACGTCGAGAAAAGTTGTCTGACCCAAAAGATCCCATCTACTAAGATTTTTAAAAACAAGTAAAATTAATATGTGAGCTATGAAGTAAAACTGATTGTCTTTGTGCAAAAGTAATTGCAGAAAGGTCATCAGGAAACTTCTGAGGTGCCAGTGTGTTCTATGTTCTAATCTGGGTCATGGTTTCATAGTCTTGTCTCGTAAAATTTCATCAGACTGTATTTGTGATTTGTGCAATTGTCTGTAGCTACTTTACAGTTAAAAATCAGAAACTTCCTTGAAAAGGCGATTGGTGGTGTATTTCTAAATACTTTACATTCCTTTAAAGTATTGCTCAAAACACTAAGAATTTATGTGCGGATAGCAGTTCTCAACAGCATAATCTGTTTTTTTTTTTCCCTGTTTGTTTATCTTATCACTCATACAAGGTCTAAACACAGTATAGTCTCTGGCCAACCAGTCCCTCCTTAAATCGCTTTAATTTTCAAAATGTCATCACTAAGGGAAAATATATTTATACATCTTTTAAAAGCTGTTAGCTAGTTTATCTGATAAGCCAGGACAGATCTTGGACTGCATAAAAGGCTGAGAGCAGAAGAATTGATGCTTTCAAATTGTGATGCTTGAGGGGCCTCTTAGTCTCTTGGACTGCAAGGGTATCAAACCAGTCAATCCTAAAGGAAATCAACCCTGAATACGCATTGGAAGGACTGATGCTGAAGCTCTAACACTTAGAGCTAACTCATTGGAAAAGGCCCTGCTATCGGGAAAGACTGAACGCGAAAGGAGAAGGGGACGGCAGAGGATGAGATGGTATCACTGACTCAACAGATAGGAATGTGAGCAAGCTCAGGAGATGGGGAAAGACAGGGCAGCCTGGCGTGCTGTAGGCCATGGGGTTGCAAAGAGTCGAACATGATTTAGTGACTGAACAACAACAATGTATTAACAGTAACATTATAGTAAATATCTAATACTCCAAACTGGAAATATAATGTTGAAAAGCTGAAAATAACCCATAAGCAATAATGGATAATCAAGTTAGGTATATGCATAAAATAGATTATGTAATAACAAATGAAAAATGATAAAGATTAACGTCGAGAAAAGTTGTCTGACCCAAAAGATCCCATCTACTAAGATTTTTAAAAACAAGTAAAATTAATATGTGAGCTATGAAGTAAAACTGATTGTCTTTGTGCAAAAGTAATTGCAGAAAGGTCATCAGGAAACTTCTGAGGTGCCAGTGTGTTCTATGTTCTAATCTGGGTCATGGTTTCATAGTCTTGTCTCGTAAAATTTCATCAGACTGTATTTGTGATTTGTGCAATTGTCTGTAGCTACTTTACAGTTAAAAATCAGAAACTTCCTTGAAAAGGCGATTGGTGGTGTATTTCTAAATACTTTACATTCCTTTAAAGTATTGCTCAAAACACTAAGAATTTATGTGCGGATAGCAGTTCTCAACAGCATAATCTGTTTTTTTTTTTCCCTGTTTGTTTATCTTATCACTCATACAAGGTCTAAACACAGTATAGTCTCTGGCCAACCAGTCCCTCCTTAAATCGCTTTAATTTTCAAAATGTCATCACTAAGGGAAAATATATTTATACATCTTTTAAAAGCTGTTAGCTAGTTTATCTGATAAGCCAGGACATACTTATTGTTCACAGTGAATGATGATGATCATGAAAATGATAATGGTGACTGTAAAAAAAAAAAAATAACACTTGCTGAGAACTAGTTTATAGCAGAAGTGTTCAAATAACCTTCATATATTAATTTGTTATCTTTGCAACCATTTTAATGACATATGAACATGTTTCTAAAGATATCAGTGGTCCCACTACTTGCTATTTTTATTATCTGTTGAAGTATAGTTGATTTACAATGTGGTGTTGGCTTCTGCTGTACAGTGAAGTGAATCAGCCACACACATACACTCACTCTTTTAGATTATCTTCCCTTACAGGTCATCGCAGAGTACTGAGCAGAGTTCCCTCTGTTGTATAGTAAGCCTGGTTAGTTATCTATTTTATATATAGTAGTGTCTTTACCACTGAGCCACCTGGGAAGCCCACGTTGATGCTCTAAACCTCACTGAAATTGTCAGCTGTTCCCCTCCCCCGACCAAGATCTATTAAGAAAACCTACTGCTCAACAATGCCAGCCATAGTGATCTCTATTAGATAGTAACCTTTGCCCAAGTAAAATATTTGCTCTCTCAAAGTACAAAGGAATAAACAAGGGCTTTTAATCAAGACATTCAATGTAGTATAATTAGATGACTGTGGCTCCCAGCATTGAGGACAGATGGGAGAAAAGTCATTAGTAAATCCATAGCCATTATCACTAACCATTAGCTCCTCATCTGTTTCTTTCCATCATTAATGGGAATTTCCCAATGATGACTCTTTGTAATTTTACCTATGCTGGGTCCTTCTGTGTTTTTTCTTGTGGTCATTTTTTAAACCTAGTTTCTTAACTTACTTTATACTGGGATATGGCCAATTAACAATGTTGTGATCATTTCAGGCGGACAGCAAAGGGGCTCAGCCATACATATACGTGTGTCCATTCTCCCCCAAACTCCCCTTCCACCCAGCCTGCCGCAAACACTGAGCCAAGTCCCCTGTGCTCTCCAGTGGGATCTTGCTGGTCGCCCTTTTCAAATACAGCAGTGTCTATATGTCGTATCTTGATCATTTTTTAAAACTGTTCTTGCCAGATCGCTGTCCACGCTTAGCTGTCCCCTGATCCTTCTCTTTTTCATGTCATTTATAAACCAGCTTAAATCATCTGGTTGTGTCTATGATGAGTCGAGCTCTGGAAATAGCTTTGGGCCTGTTGTCATCTCCTTCCTTAATGACTTGACGTTGCATGAATGGAGCCCTTAATGGTGGTTAAGGAAACCAGAATTTGCTGCCATGTAAAGAAGGCCTACCGTGCATCACTGCATCCTCCAAGCTGTTGTCACTTTGCTCTGTTAGAAGCTGGAGGGGGAGGCATGGCTGAGCTTGGGAAATATTTAACTATTCCAGGAAAAGTATTCATAGATGTGCTCAGACACCAATTCTCTTAAAATCAAGCTGTAAAATTCATTCCAATCTATAGAACATGCAAGTAACTGAGTCCTTCTATTTCGCCAGTTAGACCAGTGCCATGACAACACCCATAAACACTACTCCAGACACCCTTTACAGGAATATTAGAAAACCTAGAAGGATGGAAGGATCTTAGTTCATCAATACTTTCAAGTTCCAAAGAGGAGTCTGCCCTGGTAAGAAATTAAGGTAGGGGGTTCTTGCTTTTATTTTTTTTTCTGGCCACACCTCACAGTATATGGAACTTCCATGACTGAGTATCGAACCCACACCCCCTGCATGGACGTGCAGAGTCTTAACCACTCACTGGACCACCAGGGAAGTCCCAAGGTACCAGCTCTAAGTTCAGTGATGTTGATGATAATGCCCTGTATTTACCAAGTGCTTCCTTGATTAACTGTGTGTGCTCAGTCATGTCCAGCTCTTTGCAACCCCATGGACTGGAGCCTGCCAGGCTCCTCTGTCCATGGAATTTTCCAGGCAAGAATACTGGAGCAAATTGGTGTTTCCTTTTCCAGGGAATCTTCATGACCCAGGGACCAAATCTGAGCATGTTAAGTGCTTTGTATGTTTTATATCATTGAGCCTTATCCTTCCCCCAAAAAAGTAAGTTATAAATTCTCATTTTTCCCCATTTTCTTGATAAGGCAACAAAGCTACAATAAGAGTACGTATCTTGCTCCAAGTCACTCAAATAACTAGTAGTTTACTAGTCAACTCTAGTAAAGGTCAGAGGCAGGTTTAGACTCGGATATATTCGGCTCCAGAATCCAATCTTGCAACCACTAGTTTTTCCTCCCTCCTTCTGAGACTTTGAGCATCTTCCTCAACTCTTACCCAGTTCCTACTTGCCAAAAAAGAGAACTGCATTACAATTGTGCTAAAAGCCCCCTTGAGTTTTTTATAATCATATATTTAAAGTGGAAAGAGTATGAATCTGTATTTTGTTTCATTTTTCTAGCCTTCTCAGATGTCTTGAGTCCAGACCCAGAACAGGCAGAGTCAGGTTTCGCCAGAGTTAGAATTTTCAGGGAAAATGTGGGGAGGTTTTGGCTTGGGGAGAAGTTGAAAGAGTTTTGAGATCTGGAATCTAAGTTGTTTGAGAAGGTAGATAGGATGAGGAAGAAATCGTGAGGTGAGCAGAGGTTATGAACATCAGGGGTGACGATACCAAGAACCTTGCCAGGCATAATAAACATGATGTTGCTGTTCAATCGCTAAGTCATATCTGACTCTTCTGTGACCCCATGGGCTGCAGCCCCCTGGGCTCCTCTGTCCATGGAACTTCTCAGGCAAGAATGCCAGAGTGGGTTGCCCTTTCTTCTTTCATGGGCTCTGCGTGGACCAGCGATCAAGCTCAGGTCTCCTGCACGGCAAGTGGATTCTCTTTCACTGAGCCACCCGGGAAGCTCAGGGTCGCTCTGCACACTTGTCAACTCCTGGGTCAAAGATCAGTATTTCCTTCTTTTGAAAGAACAATTTTAATTTGAGAAATGCCAGATGTTCTTTCCTACACCACCTCTATTGTTTATGGAATTTGATGACATGTTTCCTCACCCTCATTGTTACTGACACTTGGGGCCAGATCATTCTTTATTATGAAGGGCAGTCCTGTGCATTGTGGGATGTTGTAGCAGCATCCTTGGCCTCTACCTGCTAGATATCCATGGTACCAACCCACACCCTAGTTGTGACAACCCAGAATGCCACTAGACACCAATAAATGCCATCCTCCACACCACAAAGTCCTTTCCTCGTTCATGTCCCCTTTGATGAATCCAGTAGATTTTTGGAAGTGACATCCATGGACATTCTTCAAGCTGAGGACATGTCCACCTCATCTATGGATTTGCCAATAGAGTCCAACCCAGTAACTCTCATCCTATAAATACTAAATACCAGTTACATGTTTAATATAGGAACTGTCTTAAGTATACATCAGAATAAACGTGTGGAAACATTGATATTAAAATAGAAAGGGCATAGTTATCTACCATACCTAGCTTACTGATCAAAGGTAAGTTAAAGCACAGAGATTCCGGGCTTCCTCGGTGGTCTAGAGAGTAAAGAGTCCACCTTGTAGTGCAGGGGACAACGGTTCAATCCCTGGCCCAGGAAGATCCCTTGTGCCACGAAGCAGCTGGCCTGGTGAGTCCAACCGCAAGCCAACTCTCTGGAGTGCATCTGCCCAGAGTCAGTGCTCTGCAACGAGAGAGGCCACTGCAATGGGAGGCCCACACAGGCCAAAGAATAAAGATGGATGTAAATAAATGATGACTTAGAGGCTAACCACACACACATACACACACACACACACACATTCCTATCTGCAATAGAGGAAAGCCTCTTATGTAGCTCTGATTACCTATCAGAATTACCACCCACCCACCCCAGAATTGTGGGAAGCATACACAAAATTTTATTCCTAAACCATCAACCACTTGCCATGATTCAGAGGAGAAGAACAGCTGTCCATTTGAACAGCTGTCCATGTTTCTGGACAGAACTGCTGGAGGCGGGGAGCGGGGAGAGGAGTTGGTTTAACTCTTCACCACACATGTGCATTTCTACCCGGGAGACCTCCATTTAGAGCAGTAACTGTGGTCAACTAGCTCACAGTTTAAATGGGCTCTATGCCCATCTCAGAGCTAAGTGGTTGTTTGGAAACTAATTGATGGGAGAAGACCAGAATACAACTTGTACTATTACACTTAATGATTATGCACACCCTTCCCCCCATTCTTGGAATGGTTGCCTGAATTATCATGAGAAATTGAGCCAAACACTCCCTCCCCTCCTGCTCAAGAATTATATACTATTTTCCACTAGTCAGAAAGTGACTGGGTGCATGATCAATGTTCAAAGGGCAGGGAGAGGAGGAAGAAAGCCATCAGATTTGTTATCATGAGTCACACTTGATGTGCGCTCTGCTCTCTTTCAGCAGTTAAGAAATTAGAACAGATTTTTTTTTTTTAATAAAGAAATAAGCTGAAACATTTGCAGCTTTTGAAAGGTAGTCTAGCACTGTCAAGCTCATGATGTTTCGGTATTCAATACAGGCATTCTGTTTTGTAATACAAAGATCAAGAGAGTCAGGCAGGTTTTGGCAAAACAACAACAGGAGTTCCTGTTTCTAGAGTCCCCAAAAACCCCCAGGAAGATCCCTTGTGCACAACGGTTCAATCCCTGGCCCAGGAAGATCCTTTGTGCCAGCAGCTGGCCTGGTGAGTCCAACCGCAAGCCAACTCTCTGGAGTGCATCTGCCCAGAGTCAGTGCTCTGCAAGAGAGGCCACTGCAATGGGAGGCCCACACAGGCCAAAGAATAAAGATGGATGTAAATAAATGATGACTTAGAGGCTAACCACACACACATACACACACACACACACATTCCTATCTGCAATAGAGGAAAGCCTCTTATGTAGCTCTGATTACCTATCAGAATTACCACCCACCCACCCCAGAATTGTGGGAAGCATACACAAAATTTTATTCCTAAACCATCAACCACTTGCCATGATTCAGAGGAGAAGAACAGCTGTCCATTTGAACAGCTGTCCATGTTTCTGGACAGAACTGCTGGAGGCGGGGAGCGGGGAGAGGAGTTGGTTTAACTCTTCACCACACATGTGCATTTCTACCCGGGAGACCTCCATTTAGAGCAGTAACTGTGGTCAACTAGCTCACAGTTTAAATGGGCTCTATGCCCATCTCAGAGCTAAGTGGTTGTTTGGAAACTAATTGATGGGAGAAGACCAGAATACAACTTGTACTATTACACTTAATGATTATGCACACCCTTCCCCCCATTCTTGGAATGGTTGCCTGAATTATCATGAGAAATTGAGCCAAACACTCCCTCCCCTCCTGCTCAAGAATTATATACTATTTTCCACTAGTCAGAAAGTGACTGGGTGCATGATCAATGTTCAAAGGGCAGGGAGAGGAGGAAGAAAGCCATCAGATTTGTTATCATGAGTCACACTTGATGTGCGCTCTGCTCTCTTTCAGCAGTTAAGAAATTAGAACAGATTTTTTTTTTTTAATAAAGAAATAAGCTGAAACATTTGCAGCTTTTGAAAGGTAGTCTAGCACTGTCAAGCTCATGATGTTTCGGTATTCAATACAGGCATTCTGTTTTTGTAATACAAAGATCAAGAGAGTCAGGCAGGTTTTGGCAAAACAACAACAGGAGTTCCTGTTTCTAGAGAGCTGCCAACCTTCAAAGTACTTTACATCACCAGTGCAATCACAGCCCTACAGAGAGCTCCCCCTCTGCAGAGCCAGTGACTGAAGCACTTGCTCATTCCTAAAAGCGTTCTCAGGAAAGCGGAACTGCATTGCTTAGATAAGTGACAATCTGAGATCTAAAAACCCACTCGATAGTCCCGAGATGTGGTTCTCTTTGAAAACAAAAGGAAAAACATCATACTTTCAATTTCCCAGGATCTAGTGTGTTGAAAAAGTAACACATTATCTCGGCAAAAGGTGACTCATCTAGTGCTGAAACTCCAAGAATTACAGAAATGGTTCGTAGAGGATGTGTATTGAACAAGGAAACACCAAAACCCACAGAACTTGAATTTTAACTAGAAACGATACTAATTTAAATAACTCTCACTTGCATGTCCTAGTTCATCTTATAGGTAACGTAAGACATAGATCTTGTGGTTTCAAGATGACATTGCTTTAGGGGGTTAAGATTTTCAGATGTATTTGAATCCATTTGAAAATCCAAGGGGGATCATCACATTGTCACTTGCTTCAGTATCCTGGAAAGAAGCGGAACCCATGTTGGAAAAGACCAGCCAGGAGGAAGATCATTTCTAAGCAGAGTCTTTTCTCCTGTGCATCAAATGAATTCCACCCCACAAGGCTTTCATATCTTTTATGTTTTTTCTCTCCTGATGCCAAGGAACACATTCAATGTAGCTCTCCATTCAAGCTCCCTTTTCCAGAGAGATGTTCATATTCTAGGTCCATCCTGCCCACTTTTCTTCCCTCTCCATCGTAATTAAATCCTATCTTACCATCCCCCAGGCTCCCAAGGCAACACGAGATATCTGATGATTCTAACCTGTGTATCAATTTTTTAGCATGAAAATAATTAGCAAGCATTTATTTTGTTCAGCTAGTGGTTCAGCTAGTGAGTTGTCTTTTTAATTGGTATTTACTTTTACTTGAGGTTGGTTAGTAACCAGTACCTTATGTATTTGATATACAATCTAATGAATAACAGCCGCTTGGTAGGAATCCTGGTTGTGTGTGTGTTAGCTCTGTAACTTTGGACACGTTCAGCTCTCTGGATTTAGTCACAGCCCTTTTTGCCAACCTTCAAAGTACTTTACATCACCAGTGCAATCACAGCCCTACAGAGAGCTCCCCCTCTGCAGAGCCAGTGACTGAAGCACTTGCTCATTCCTAAAAGCGTTCTCAGGAAAGCGGAACTGCATTGCTTAGATAAGTGACAATCTGAGATCTAAAAACCCACTCGATAGTCCCGAGATGTGGTTCTCTTTGAAAACAAAAGGAAAAACATCATACTTTCAATTTCCCAGGATCTAGTGTGTTGAAAAAGTAACACATTATCTCGGCAAAAGGTGACTCATCTAGTGCTGAAACTCCAAGAATTACAGAAATGGTTCGTAGAGGAGTGTGTATTGAACAAGGAAACACCAAAACCCACAGAACTTGAATTTTAACTAGAAACGATACTAATTTAAATAACTCTCACTTGCATGTCCTAGTTCATCTTATAGGTAACGTAAGACATAGATCTTGTGGTTTCAAGATGACATTGCTTTAGGGGGTTAAGATTTTCAGATGTATTTGAATCCATTTGAAAATCCAAGGGGGATCATCACATTGTCACTTGCTTCAGTATCCTGGAAAGAAGCGGAACCCATGTTGGAAAAGACCAGCCAGGAGGAAGATCATTTCTAAGCAGAGTCTTTTCTCCTGTGCATCAAATGAATTCCACCCCACAAGGCTTTCATATCTTTTATGTTTTTTCTCTCCTGATGCCAAGGAACACATTCAATGTAGCTCTCCATTCAAGCTCCCTTTTCCAGAGAGATGTTCATATTCTAGGTCCATCCTGCCCACTTTTCTTCCCTCTCCATCGTAATTAAATCCTATCTTACCATCCCCCAGGCTCCCAAGGCAACACGAGATATCTGATGATTCTAACCTGTGTATCAATTTTTTAGCATGAAAATAATTAGCAAGCATTTATTTTGTTCAGCTAGTGGTTCAGCTAGTGAGTTGTCTTTTTAATTGGTATTTACTTTTACTTGAGGTTGGTTAGTAACCAGTACCTTATGTATTTGATATACAATCTAATGAATAACAGCCCGCTTGGTAGGAATCCTGGTTGTGTGTGTGTTAGCTCTGTAACTTTGGACACGTTACGAGCGCTCTCTGGATTTCAGTTTCCTCAGCAGAGAAGTGAGATGACCACAGAATACCCATCTTACGGTGTGGTTTCATGGAGATAATTCATGTAAGAGATTTATAATAGCAAGTGATCCTGAATACACACTAAATACACATCACAGCTAACACAAGACATACACTAAACAAGGACTTCCCTTGTAGCTCAGCTGAGAAGAATCTACCTGCAATGCAGGAAACCCTGATTCAATTCCTGGGTCGGGAAGATCTCCGGGAGACGGGATAGTCTCCCCACTCCAGTGTTCTTGGGCTTCCCTGGTGGCTCAGACAGTAAAGGATTGGCCTGCCATGCGGGAGAACTAGGTTTGCTTCCTGGGTTGGGAAGAAGGCAAAAGCTTTCTCCCTTGGAGAAGGCAAATGCTACCCACTCCAGTATTCTTGCCTGGAGAAGGCCATGGCTCATCAAACACGACTGAGTGACTTTCACAAACAATAAAATGCTTAACTAAAATACATTAAACACTATTCTTTATAATCTGAAGAACTATGTCTTTAATGCTGGTCTTTATGGCTGACAAATTCAGTTTTGTTTTGTTTTGCAAAGGGAAGAGTTCAGAGTGTTCTCCATTTCATAACATTGTTATAATTGTCTCAGCTCTTAAGTAAGAATGGTCTCAGCTATAATCTTCAGAAATACATAACAGTAACAAACTGGAAGAAACAAAACTTTTTTAAAACAATTAACTAAACCAGTCCTCTGTGGCTGTAACTCCAAGAGCAACCATCATAAGGCATTATACGAACAGAGGTTTAAAATCATGGTAAAGACACATACTTACAGATATATAAACCCCTTCTGCTTTGCATTTTCCATGCACAGTCACAAGGAGAAAGAATTGAACCAAAGCACAGGTCTAAGTAGAAAGGATTCTCACCAACATCTATGAGCACACGTCTCTTTAATAAAAAACTAAAATGAGATGCAGATAGACCATTTAAAGCTATAGAGTCTGGCCATGGGCTGAATGGAATCAGTCAGCTCTTTTCCTTCCCTCCCTTGGGACAGGGAAGAAAATAATCCTTTGTTAGAATCTCTCAAAAAAAAAACATGTTTAATACCTTGGTTTGTGAAGTGTAGGGGGAAAAAGGCAGTCAACTATTGAGAAAGGACTGAGAACCTTCAGCCTTCACGCCAGCTGGTCAGTCGCTCAGCGTGTCTGACTCTCCGGGATCCCACGGACTGCAGCACGCCTCCTCTCTCTCCCAGGGTCAGTGACACCACTCAACCATCTCGTCCTCGGTTGACCAGAGTGACAGGGGCAAGCAAGGAAAGCCTGTGACTGGTTTGTGTCTCCTCTGGTGGAACAGGAGTTATTTTTAAATTTCAATTTTTTTCCTTGTTAGTTATCTATTTTTATATTGGAATATATGTGCTTTATAATGTTCTGTTAGCTTCTGCTGTACAACAGCGTGAATCAGCTGTATGTATACATCTCTCCCCTTCCTCCTAAACCTCCGTCCCCCTCCCCACCCCATTCCACCCCTGTAGGTCATCGCAGAGCCCCGAGATGAGCTTCCTGTGCTGGGCAGCAGCTTCCCACGAGCGAGCTATTCTACACATGGTCGCCAGCAAGCGGAAAAAGACCCTCATGCTGGGAACGACTGAAGACACAATGAAAAGAAAGTGGCAGAGGATGAGATGGTAAGATACTGTTACCGATTCAATGGATATGAGTTTGAGCAAACTCCAGGAGACAGTGGAGGACAGGAAGCCTGGCATGCTGCAGTCCATGGGGAAGCAAAGAGTCAGACATAACTTAGCGACTGAACACACACACACACACTGTGTATATATCAGTGCTATTCTCCCATTTTGCCTCCTTTGGATTATTAACTACACATTTCTGGTCAGTTCTTTAGCTCCTCATTGTCTGTGTCAAAGGTTGCGTTCTCCAGAAGGTGATGCTCAGATGGAGTTGGGGGTGAATGATGTTTACTAGGGTTTCACCTCTTTGAAAGGAGACAGAAGGCAGACCAGGGCAGGTGGAGAAGACAGGTGGCACGTGACTGGACACAGCCTCAGCCAAGCCCCCAGGCACTGGCCACTCCAGCCACTGTGGGTCACGGGCTGGATGGCGTTCAGCTCGGTCCGGCCATGCACAAGGCAGCTGTCACAGCTGCCACTGCAAGGGCCCATGGCTGGAGGGCTTGGCTGACTGCAGTATCCAGCTGGCCAGCAGGCCCTTCCTTGAAGGGCCATCTTGGTGGTGCAAACGGTCTGCCACAGGCTATGACTGACTTGATTTGCAAGAATCCTTTTTGTCACAAGAATTTCACAAGCTTTTGCTTTTACCTGCAAGCCTGCAAGGAGCTGAACAGGGGCCTTTAAATAGTAACTACATTAAGAAATTGGGGCATTTCAATTCATGTCAGCATTTGTTGGTCTCAACAATAGGTCATCATGTTCTCCTAACCACTGACAAAAGAAATATTTCTAAAATTAGCTTCATATTCCAAAGCTCCACAGCTATCTTCTAAAAGTTAATGAAGAAGGTGAAAGAACTCAACTCGTCGACTTGGAAAATATGCATGAAACAATGATTCTTTTCTGCCCACGGTAAAATGATGAATTCCCTGAATAAAGCCAGGTTAGATTCTACTTAACCCTTTCTGAGTTACCTCTGTCTCTCTTTAGAGAATCTAAACCATGTCATGACTTACCCGACGTTTTGCTATAATAGTCTGTACTCTAGGTTCTTCATCCATATAAACATCCAAAATGACATGCTAACCTTTTAGATTCAGTTGAATAAGACTCTCAGATAACAGCCATCACTCAGGGTAAGAAACACTCATTTTAATAACTACAATAGTAACACAAAATAACTCAGTGGAAAGTCCATCTATAAATTAACTGCTGGGCTTGCACCAATGTCCTAGGAATGCTGGCTTTTCTCTTCTGGGGCTGATATTCCTTTCTTGCATGCCCAAACTTCAGCCAGACAACCAGCAAACAGAGAGCAAGAGAAGCCGCATATGACTGTATTTATCTGTGGTGTGCGCCTTGTCTTTCTTAGCGTCAAGCTTAGCTCAAGAGAGGCTGGAAAGTATGTGGTCTTCTAGTATGTCCAGAAAGATACAATAAAATGGATATTTATCAATCCAGTCTCTAGTACAGAGAATGATACAGTTATCATGTGTTTCTGAGTATTAACTTATTCCAGGTCTGTCCTAAAACTGATTTCAAAATATTATTTGGAAGAGTGTACCTGGGAGAGGTTAGCTGGATCCAGAAGAGAATTTGGTGTCATTCCAGTATGAATGCTTCAGTATGCATCTGGGCACGGTCTATTTCTGGTGCAACTACTAAATTTGGAATTGGTGCTTATTTCAAAGGGCTTTCCTGGTGGCTCAGATCAAGGTAAAGAATCTGCTTGCAATGTGAGAGACCCAGGTTCAATCCCTGGACCTTGCGGCGTGGGGGGGTAGTGTTTAGGGGCTAAGCCGTGTCTGCCTCTTGCAACCCCATGGATTGTATCCCGCCAGGCTCTTCTGTCCTTGGGATTCTCTAGGCAGGAATACTGCAGTGGGTTGCCATTTCCTTCTCAACCCAGTCCAGTATTCTTGCCTTGGGACAATGGGATTTGGAATTGGTGGCATTGCTGTTATGTCATGCAGCAACGGTCCTAGCATCTTCCTCTCAGGTTAAGAAAGATTTCAACATAAAGATAGAAAATATCCTAATTTTAATCACTATATTCTGGATAAGATAGGGTACATAGACATCCTTCTCTATTACCCCATTTAATGTTGCTCCTCTAGGCCGCAAGCTCAAAGGACCCAGTAAGTTATCAACTTCCCTTGAGACTCTTCGCCCCGGAGATGGCGGCCTCCTGGCCAATGAGATCCGAATTCGTCCCTCTTGTCCCAAATCTACGTTCAGGGTGGTCATGTCAGCAGCTTGAAATCAGCCCCACTGGGAGTATTTGCATCCTAAGAGCCAATAACATGACAAACAAAGGCTTCCTCCACCCTCCGAGAGATGACTTACCAGCACAGAGCTGACAGTTACTATATATTTGGCAACAGTATGGTTGTCTCCGGAGACTGGGCTGTGGTTACAAACATCCTTCAAGTCTTAGTGTTCTGTTTGGTTTCATAAGCACTTAGCGTCAAGCTTAGCTCAAGAGAGGCTGGAAAGTATGTGGTCTTCTAGTATGTCCAGAAAGATACAATAAAATGGATATTTATCAATCCAGTCTCTAGTACAGAGAATGATACAGTTATCATGTGTTTCTGAGTATTAACTTATTCCAGGTCTGTCCTAAAACTGATTTCAAAATATTATTTGGAAGAGTGTACCTGGGAGAGGTTAGCTGGATCCAGAAGAGAATTTGGTGTCATTCCAGTATGAATGCTTCAGTATGCATCTGGGCACGGTCTATTTCTGGTGCAACTACTAAATTTGGAATTGGTGCTTATTTCAAAGGGCTTTCCTGGTGGCTCAGATCAAGGTAAAGAATCTGCTTGCAATGTGAGAGACCCAGGTTCAATCCCTGGACCTTGCGGCGTGGGGGGGTAGTGTTTAGGGGCTAAGCCGTGTCTGCCTCTTGCAACCCCATGGATTGTATCCCGCCAGGCTCTTCTGTCCTTGGGATTCTCTAGGCAGGAATACTGCAGTGGGTTGCCATTTCCTTCTCAACCCAGTCCAGTATTCTTGCCTTGGGACAATGGGATTTGGAATTGGTGGCATTGCTGTTATGTCATGCAGCAACGGTCCTAGCATCTTCCTCTCAGGTTAAGAAAGATTTCAACATAAAGATAGAAAATATCCTAATTTTAATCACTATATTCTGGATAAGATAGGGTACATAGACATCCTTCTCTATTACCCCATTTAATGTTGCTCCTCTAGGCCGCAAGCTCAAAGGACCCAGTAAGTTATCAACTTCCCTTGAGACTCTTCGCCCCGGAGATGGCGGCCTCCTGGCCAATGAGATCCGAATTCGTCCCTCTTGTCCCAAATCTACGTTCAGGGTGGTCATGTCAGCAGCTTGAAATCAGCCCCACTGGGAGTATTTGCATCCTAAGAGCCAATAACATGACAAACAAAGGCTTCCTCCACCCTCCGAGAGATGACTTACCAGCACAGAGCTGACAGTTACTATATATTTGGCAACAGTATGGTTGTCTCCGGAGAGACTGGGCTGTGGTTACAAACATCCTTCAAGTCTTAGTGTCTTACTCCCCTATGTATTTTTTAGGTCACATTACATGCATCACATAAGATGGCTTTACTCAATGTGGGGCTGTCCAGGTGATCCTCGGGTTGACAACAGAGGCATTACCTTGACGTAGTCTTTTGTCATCCATGCCACATCCCTGCCATCTGGCTCTTGAAGTCTCGACCCAGAACCACGTCAGGTCACTTCTCTTCCTTGGCCAGAGCAGGTCATGGGCGACACCAGCCTCAACAGGGCAGGGAAGTGAAATCCTCTCATGTTCTTTACGGAGGGAGGAATGTCAGAGAAGGTCATCAAGACAATATGACCGGCGGTCATAGGTGAGCAGGACCCGGACCGCCAGGGGCTCCTCACAGCCGCCCCCATCCTGGGAACGTCCGTTCTGCCTACTGTTTCCATGGTGGAAGCTGCTCCAAGGACACAGCCTCGGCAGGGTAGGGAGTGTCAGAGACTGTCTGGATGGTCTACACCAACAGTCCCCAGCCATTCTGGCACCAGGGATGGGTTTCATGGAAGACAAGTTTTCAAAAGACTTGGGGGAAGAGGATAGTTGGGATGATTCGAGCATATTACATTTACTGTGCATCTTATTTCTATTATTATTACATCAGCTCCACCTCAGATCTGGGCTTCCCTGGTGGCTCATCTGGAAAAGAACGTGCCTGCAATGCAGGAAACTGGGGCTTGATCCTTGGGTCAGGAAGACCTCCTGGAGAAGGAAATGGCTACCCACTCCAATATGCTTGCTTAGAGAATTCCACAGACATGGGAGCCTGGCCAGCCATAGTCCATGAGGTCACAAAGAGTCGGACATAACTGAATGACTAACACACACACCACCTTAGATCATCAGGCATAGATCCTGGAGTCTGGGGACCCCTGTCATACATGGCTGAACCGAGTTAAGGCTTCTGTATAAACGTCTACAATTTGGTGGGTACAGAGATCTTGTCTTGCAGTATCCAAGAGAGATGCTATATGTAAGTTCCTTTCCTTCTTAAATATACACAGATGATTTTTTTTTTGTACTTTGCGGGGCAGGCTGACAGTTACTATATATTTGCCATTTCCAGACTGGGCTGTGGTTACAAGCAGCCTTCAAGTGTTAGTGTCTTACTCCCCTGTGCATATGTTAGGTGACGTTACATGCATCACATAAGATGGCTTTACTCAATGTGGGGCTGTCCAGGTGATCCTCGGGTTGACAACAGAGGCATTACCTTGACGTAGTCTTTTGTCATCCATGCCACATCCCTGCCATCTGGCTCTTGAAGTCTCGACCCAGAACCACGTCAGGTCACTTCTCTTCCTTGGCCAGAGCAGGTCATGGGCGACACCAGCCTCAACAGGGCAGGGAAGTGAAATCCTCTCATGTTCTTTACGGAGGGAGGAATGTCAGAGAAGGTCATCAAGACAATATGACCGGCGGTCATAGGTGAGCAGGACCCGGACCGCCAGGGGCTCCTCACAGCCGCCCCCATCCTGGGAACGTCCGTTCTGCCTACTGTTTCCATGGTGGAAGCTGCTCCAAGGACACAGCCTCGGCAGGGTAGGGAGTGTCAGAGACTGTCTGGATGGTCTACACCAACAGTCCCCAGCCATTCTGGCACCAGGGATGGGTTTCATGGAAGACAAGTTTTCAAAAGACTTGGGGGAAGAGGATAGTTGGGATGATTCGAGCATATTACATTTACTGTGCATCTTATTTCTATTATTATTACATCAGCTCCACCTCAGATCTGGGCTTCCCTGGTGGCTCATCTGGAAAAGAACGTGCCTGCAATGCAGGAAACTGGGGCTTGATCCTTGGGTCAGGAAGACCTCCTGGAGAAGGAAATGGCTACCCACTCCAATATGCTTGCTTAGAGAATTCCACAGACATGGGAGCCTGGCCAGCCATAGTCCATGAGGTCACAAAGAGTCGGACATAACTGAATGACTAACACACACACCACCTTAGATCATCAGGCATAGATCCTGGAGTCTGGGGACCCCTGTCATACATGGCTGAACCGAGTTAAGGCTTCTGTATAAACGTCTACAATTTGGTGGGTACAGAGATCTTGTCTTGCAGTATCCAAGAGAGATGCTATATGTAAGTTCCTTTCCTTCTTAAATATACCATCTATGGATCTGGAGTTTGCCTCTTTCTTGTGTCTCTCTCTGCCCTCTGTGGTCAAGGCTATTTGCAAACCAACAGTGAACTACTGGGTATAAGTGTCTGATAGATATGATTAATGTTAATTCCAATAAAGACTGGTAAATAAGAGCACAATCTTGATCAGTGTATTAGGGCCCTTTGGAGAAACAGACCCAATAAGAACCATGACTATATAGAAGGATATATGTCCTAACAACTGGGCCAACATGATTAGGGAGGCCAAGAAGTCGCCAACCTGTCATGTGGAGAACAAGGAGAATCCGTGTTATACTTCAATCTACAGCTGGAGACCTGAGAACCGGACGACTGCTGGTCCAAGTCCTAGAGTCTGGAGTCCATCATGGGCTCCAGCGTATGACAAAAGAGGAGGACAACATACCAGCTCAACGAGAACAGGAAGAATTAGCCTTTCCTCTGCCTTTCGTGTCTGACTGGGCCCCCTGTAAATGGGACACTGTCTACCTGAGCTGATGAGAGGGGTCTTCTCTACTCAGTTTACGGTCTCAGTTGATGTCTTCTGAGTGTTTCTATACGAGTGCTTTCAGTGTTCTGTTAATATCAGCTCTCTGGGTATCTCTTAGCCCAGTTTTGAGTTACCTCATGAAATTAACCATTACAATCAGATAAATCTAAAGTCAGATGACAGTTTCACCTCTAACTTGTTGTGCAACTTCTGCCAATTCAGTTACCTTCTCTATGCCTCCAAGTTCTTAACCTTAAATTGCAGTGTACTGGCTTCCCTGGCAGCTCAGCGGTAAAGAATCCACCTGCCAGTGTAGGAAACAGAGGTTCAATTCCTGGTTTGGGAAGATCCTACCTGCCATGGACCAACTAAGCCCATGTGCCACAACTACTGAAAGAGTCGGACATAACTGAATGACTAACACACACCACCTTAGATCATCAGGCATAGATCCTGGAGTCTGGGGACCCCTGTCATACATGGCTGAACCGAGTTAAGGCTTCTGTATAAACGTCTACAATTTGGTGGGTACAGAGATCTTGTCTTGCAGTATCCAAGAGAGATGCTATATGTAAGTTCCTTTCCTTCTTAAATATACCATCTATGGATCTGGAGTTTGCCTCTTTCTTGTGTCTCTCTCTGCCCTCTGTGGTCAAGGCTATTTGCAAACCAACAGTGAACTACTGGGTATAAGTGTCTGATAGATATGATTAATGTTAATTCCAATAAAGACTGGTAAATAAGAGCACAATCTTGATCAGTGTATTAGGGCCCTTTGGAGAAACAGACCCAATAAGAACCATGACTATATAGAAGGATATATGTCCTAACAACTGGGCCAACATGATTAGGGAGGCCAAGAAGTCGCCAACCTGTCATGTGGAGAACAAGGAGAATCCGTGTTATACTTCAATCTACAGCTGGAGACCTGAGAACCGGACGACTGCTGGTCCAAGTCCTAGAGTCTGGAGTCCATCATGGGCTCCAGCGTATGACAAAAGAGGAGGACAACATACCAGCTCAACGAGAACAGGAAGAATTAGCCTTTCCTCTGCCTTTCGTGTCTGACTGGGCCCCCTGTAAATGGGACACTGTCTACCTGAGCTGATGAGAGGGGTCTTCTCTACTCAGTTTACGGTCTCAGTTGATGTCTTCTGAGTGTTTCTATACGAGTGCTTTCAGTGTTCTGTTAATATCAGCTCTCTGGGTATCTCTTAGCCCAGTTTTGAGTTACCTCATGAAATTAACCATTACAATCAGATAAATCTAAAGTCAGATGACAGTTTCACCTCTAACTTGTTGTGCAACTTCTGCCAATTCAGTTACCTTCTCTATGCCTCCAAGTTCTTAACCTTAAATTGCAGTGTACTGGCTTCCCTGGCAGCTCAGCGGTAAAGAATCCACCTGCCAGTGTAGGAAACAGAGGTTCAATTCCTGGTTTGGGAAGATCCTACCTGCCATGGACCAACTAAGCCCATGTGCCACAACTACTGTGCTTGAGCTCTAGAGCCCAGGAGCCACGACTACTGAAGCCTGTGGACTTAGACTCGGTGCTCCACAACAGAGAAGACACCACAATGAAGCCTGTGCACCACAAATGGAGAGTAACCGCCTCCCACATACCCCCGCCACAGCTAGAGACAAGCCAGTGAAGAAACGAAGACCTAGCACAGCCAGAAATAAACAAACAATTCATTTTTTTTAAAAATAAAAATATGGCTTCCCTGATGGTCCAGTGGGTAAAGAGCCCGCCTTGCAGTGCAAGGGGCACCGGTTCAATCCCTGATCCGGGAAGATCCCATGTGCCATGGAGCGACTGGGCCAGTGTGTCCAATTACCAGCCAGTGCTCTGGAGTGCACGCGCCCAGAGCCAGTGCTCTGCAACTGGAGAGGTCACTGCAATGGGAGGCCCACACAGGCCAAAGAATAAAGATGGATGAGAATAAATAAATAAAAAACCAATAAAAGAGGCCAAAATTTTTAAAAAAGAGAATGAGTCTAGTAATTTCCTGGAAGAAATCAACTTTCAGTCTCACCTCTTGCCTCCTCTAGACAGGAGAGCACCCTGATGCTCTTATAGGACATTTGAAATGACTTTTACCACCACACAATTTAGAATATTCCTCTCCTGTACAATGACGCCAACACTTATATATGACCTGAAAATGAGAAGATGGCTTTTCCCCTTTCAGATAAGTTTTTTGTCTTTAATTTTTGTTGGTATCTGGAAAAAAATTGTAACTCAAAATAAAGAAATAGGGCTTCCTTGGTGGTCCAGTGGGTAAGGACACCGCCTTGCAGTGCAAGGGGCGCCTGTTTGATCCCTGGCCTGGGAAGATGCCACATGCCGCGGAGCAGCTGGACCCATGTGTCCAACTACCGAGCCAGTGCTCTGGAGCGCATGTGCCCAGAGCCGGTGCTCTGCGACAGGAAAGGCCACTGCAATGGGAGGCCCACACAGGCCTAAAGAACAAATATGGAAATAAATGAAAGACCAATAGAAGTGGCCAAAAAAATACACCCTGATGTTCTAGTAATACTGCTCACAACAGCCAGGACATTTGTGCTTAGCTGATCTGTCATGTCCAACTCTTTGCGACCCACTGGACTACAGCCCACCAGGATCCTCTGTCCATGGGATTTTTCTGGTGAGAACACTGGAGTGGGTTGCCATTCCCTCCTTCAGGCGAACTTCTTAACACAGATCGAAGCTGCATCTCCTGTACTGGCAGGCAGATTCTTCACCACTTGAGACCCCAGGGAAGCCCCTTAGAAAAGTTTAAACCTACTTAAAGGAAACAGTGTATTCTCTTGACTTAGCCCTTAAACTATTTAGAACCTTTCCTCAGCAATCCACAGAAAGTGATATAGCAGAGCTTTTTAAACTCCACTACATGACATCTGCATTATTGGGGATTATTTTTTAAGTTGTCCTGAAAGAAAACAGCCCACAGGAAGGCTATCACTAAGATCCTAATGAAAAGAAGGGCCAGATTTATTAGATGGCTATTTTTAACAAAATCCCAGAGGCTTCAATAACCTATAAGCCCAACTATCAGGAAGTGACCTCAGCCATTGCCCAAGTGAGAATGAATTATGTTTGTTATCCCAAGAGGACTTTCGTATGTTTTCCAGTGCAGTGGGGAATTCTTTCTTTCTCTTTTCCTCAAGTTGAAAAAAAAGAGAAAAGAACAAAAAGAACTTTACTTGATTAACTTGACTGAAGTAAAGACTAAGTTTGTCTCTAAGGCCCATTAGAGTAGTTGTGAACCTGACTCCCCTTCTACGCTGTACCTAGCACAGCCCCAAGTCTCAAGGGTAACAGGAAACACAGACTAAAACAAAGTCTATCTTCAAAGCTTTTCGCACTGGATCTGTACCATGGGAAAGGAAACTTTGATAGAGGTCTTAGAACAGAAATCTTAATGGATTGGGTGGGAGAAGGAAGTTTCAGTTCTGCCTGGTGACTTCCCAAGGTCACAGTGAACTGTGCAAACTCCATTTCATCTGTAGAACCACCTTGTAGGTGCAGGAATCTGATTCCCCTCCAAAATACGCAGGGGGTTATTCAGCTGGATTTAGACTGCTGGTAGGATGTCACTCAGTCAGAGTTACACTTTTCTGCTGCCATTTTTCCCAGAGCTTGAATGTTACTGGCATATATACCTTCTGAACATAGTAATGTCTGATTCATGAAACATGAGCTTTAAACACCTCCACAAATGAGTCAAATGCATTGAGATGCATACCAGTGACATTTACAACAGAATTCAGTATCGAATGGAAGAGTTGATTTCATTCGTACAAGAAATCGTCCACTATTGTATTTACATTAAGAAACAAAATTGAAAGATACATAGAAAAATGCTATCAAAAAAAAAAAAGGCAACCACCACCAAAGAAATAACTTTTTAGGATGTAGTGGTTGAGTCTCTAAATTGTGTCTATTTGGGACCCCACGGACTGTAGCCCACCAGCTCCTCTGTCCGTGGGATTCTTCAGGCAAGAAGACTGGAGTGGATGGCCATTTCTTCTCCAGGAACGTTCCTAACCCAGGGATTGAACTCACGTATCCTGCACTTCAGGCAGATTCTTCACCATCTCACCTACCAGGAATTCAAATGGGGGTTTTACGTTTCAAGTGACCAACCAATAATTGCTGAATAAACTTTTCTTAGTTTGAGGCAAAATAGAAGTTAACTGCAGATGCCCTGAAGCCATATTGCCTGGGTACCCATTCCAACTGAGCACATTCTTAGCTCTATAATTTTGAGCAATCAGTTCACCAAGTAATTCTGCAAGCAGAACTAAAAGTCTGTTTCTATGTGGGAGTTGTGGATTTTCTCCATAAGATTTTGACTCTCTGTAATTTAACTCTAAAGGGCTGGTGAATAAGTGAATCCTCTCTGAACTGACCCCATAGGTGGTGATCTTTGCCCTGTCTTCCCCATCGAGTTCTGGTGAGGACAATGTCAGGTCACATCCATCAGTGTGCTTATAAGTTATTAAAAAAGGGAAACTCAGCCATTGCAGAATGGTCATGTCCAACAGATCCTGAAATCATCTCTCATCCCAGTGTTGAGTGTGCTTCAGCTTTAATGGCAGCTTCAAACTCTTGTTTAAACAGCCATTCCCAGACTTGGAGGGCAGCAGGTGGAATCAGTAATTGCTTAATTGTATGTGCATGATAAGGCTCGGCAGTTTCCATAATAGGAACCAGGATACAATCACGGAGAAAGAGAAGTCCCCACTGGACAGAGTTAAGAGTCCACGGCAGTCTCCTCAACTATGCAGCTGTGCTGGCGTTGGTCTGCCATGCTGTGTTTAAACACCTCCACAAATGAGTCAAATGCATTGAGATGCATACCAGTGACATTTACAACAGAATTCAGTATCGAATGGAAGAGTTGATTTCATTCGTACAAGAAATCGTCCACTATTGTATTTACATTAAGAAACAAAATTGAAAGATACATAGAAAAATGCTATCAAAAAAAAAAAGGCAACCACCACCAAAGAAATAACTTTTTAGGATGTAGTGGTTGAGTCTCTAAATTGTGTCTATTTGGGACCCCACGGACTGTAGCCCACCAGCTCCTCTGTCCGTGGGATTCTTCAGGCAAGAAGACTGGAGTGGATGGCCATTTCTTCTCCAGGAACGTTCCTAACCCAGGGATTGAACTCACGTATCCTGCACTTCAGGCAGATTCTTCACCATCTCACCTACCAGGAATTCAAATGGGGGTTTTACGTTTCAAGTGACCAACCAATAATTGCTGAATAAACTTTTCTTAGTTTGAGGCAAAATAGAAGTTAACTGCAGATGCCCTGAAGCCATATTGCCTGGGTACCCATTCCAACTGAGCACATTCTTAGCTCTATAATTTTGAGCAATCAGTTCACCAAGTAATTCTGCAAGCAGAACTAAAAGTCTGTTTCTATGTGGGAGTTGTGGATTTTCTCCATAAGATTTTGACTCTCTGTAATTTAACTCTAAAGGGCTGGTGAATAAGTGAATCCTCTCTGAACTGACCCCATAGGTGGTGATCTTTGCCCTGTCTTCCCCATCGAGTTCTGGTGAGGACAATGTCAGGTCACATCCATCAGTGTGCTTATAAGTTATTAAAAAGGAAGCTCAGCCATTGCAGAATGGTCATGTCCAACAGATCCTGAAATCATCTCTCATCCCAGTGTTGAGTGTGCTTCAGCTTTAATGGCAGCTTCAAACTCTTGTTTAAACAGCCATTCCCAGACTTGGAGGGCAGCAGGTGGAATCAGTAATTGCTTAATTGTATGTGCATGATAAGGCTCGGCAGTTTCCATAATAGGAACCAGGATACAATCACGGAGAAAGAGAAGTCCCCACTGGACAGAGTTAAGAGTCCACGGCAGTCTCCTCAACTATGCAGCTGTGCTGGCGTTGGTCTGCCATGCTGTGTCTTGTAACACAGTGCAGAGAGGCCCTGTTTTGGAGAGTATGTGATCTCTTGTTTTGATTCAGAAGTTGATTCTCTGTCATGACTGTGAGTCTCCTGGGATGCTCTGTTTATGACAGACAACAATATAAACCTACACTGACCCTCGATCAGTAAACATGTCACTTGAGTCACGGACCGAAAATAAGGCCGATGACACCACCGGCAACTCACTGTGTTCTCAGCTGTGAACTACATGCATGCAGCAGCACAGATGTGGGAAATATTGACCACAGGAATACAGAAAATCTGCGAGAGCAGACTGATTTTATCTTGAGGGTGGACTCACGTCTTTGTATTAGAATATAGCTGAGGTACAACGTTGTGTAAGTTTCTGCTGAACAATAACATGCCTCAGCTGTAAGTAGACACGGATCCCCTTTCCCCTTGAGCCTCACTCCCACCCACCTCCAGGCCAATCACAGAGGGGGCTCCCCGGGCTACACGGCAGCTTCCCACCAGCTGGCTTTTTCACAGAGGGTCGTCTGCATCTCAGTGTTACTCTCCCAATTTGTCCTGCTCCCTGCTCCTTCCCTACCATGTCCACATGTCTGCTCTCTCTATCTGAGTCTCTACTTCTACCCCCACCAATAGGTTCATCAGTATCATTATTCTAGATTCCACATGTATGTTAACTTTATATCCACTCAAAAACATCCCCAAGAAATGACAGTGATCAGTAATAAAGATATTTGAACAGAATAAAGAATCATGTAGGCTGTTGAGCCCTAAGTAGCTTCCACTAGAAAACTTATGACGGCTAGCACAACTGTGAAGAAATTAATACAGTGTAGGTAGAAGTTGTCAAAACAAAGCAACAGAACTGCACACTGACTAGCAGCTACTTCCTAATGCTTCAGGCAGACATCCCTTCGGGGCCAATGAAGCAGAAGAGGGAATAAGTACCCACACATAGTCTCTCCTGAGATGAATGGCCCTTACTTGTTAATTCTTTGCTAGTTGTTGGTGTATTTTTCAAGATGACAGAGTTAAGAGTCCACGGCAGTCTCCTCAACTGCAGTGCTGGCGTTGGTCTGCCATGCTGTGTCTTGTAACACAGTGCAGAGAGGCCCTGTTTTGGAGAGTATGTGATCTCTTGTTTTGATTCAGAAGTTGATTCTCTGTCATGACTGTGAGTCTCCTGGGATGCTCTGTTTATGACAGACAACAATATAAACCTACACTGACCCTCGATCAGTAAACATGTCACTTGAGTCACGGACCGAAAATAAGGCCGATGACACCACCGGCAACTCACTGTGTTCTCAGCTGTGAACTACATGCATGCAGCAGCACAGATGTGGGAAATATTGACCACAGGAATACAGAAAATCTGCGAGAGCAGACTGATTTTATCTTGAGGGTGGACTCACGTCTTTGTATTAGAATATAGCTGAGGTACAACGTTGTGTAAGTTTCTGCTGAACAATAACATGCCTCAGCTGTAAGTAGACACGGATCCCTTCCTCTTGAGCCTCACTCCCACCCACCTCCAGGCCAATCACAGAGGGGGCTCCCCGGGCTACACGGCAGCTTCCCACCAGCTGGCTTTTTCACAGAGGGTCGTCTGCATCTCAGTGTTACTCTCCCAATTTGTCCTGCTCCCTGCTCCTTCCCTACCATGTCCACATGTCTGCTCTCTCTATCTGAGTCTCTACTTCTACCCCCACCAATAGGTTCATCAGTATCATTATTCTAGATTCCACATGTATGTTAACTTTATATCCACTCAAAAACATCCCCAAGAAATGACAGTGATCAGTAATAAAGATATTTGAACAGAATAAAGAATCATGTAGGCTGTTGAGCCCTAAGTAGCTTCCACTAGAAAACTTATGACGGCTAGCACAACTGTGAAGAAATTAATACAGTGTAGGTAGAAGTTGTCAAAACAAAGCAACAGAACTGCACACTGACTAGCAGCTACTTCCTAATGCTTCAGGCAGACATCCCTTCGGGGCCAATGAAGCAGAAGAGGGAATAAGTACCCACACATAGTCTCTCCTGAGATGAATGGCCCTTACTTGTTAATTCTTTGCTAGTTGTTGGTGTATTTTTCAAGATGACAGGGAGTCAATACCGTCAAAGACAATACCTTGTGCAAATGCACAAATATATGTCACCTAAATGCAGGAGAAAAGTAGAAATATCTAATTCTCATAACATGATTCCATTGAAAATGACTAAGTCCATTGTCACCAAAGTACCAGAAAACTATAGGGTTGAAACTTCACCAAAGAGTCCAGTCCCTTGAGTAAGCTTTTCCAAGTACCTGGCCAATGGTGTGGTTGGCTCAGCTGAAAATAATTGGTTTGGCAAGTAATCAGAAAGCTCTAGAAAGAACAGTTGCTTCTCTAAGAGTCAGGGAATCCAGACTTCAAGCTGGTCATGTGTTTGGGTCCTGCCTCCTAAATCAAGGGCTCCACCAGGAGAATTCCCTAAAAGATGGACTCCGCTGTGCCATGTAGCCTCCTGAAATGCTTTTGCTCTGCCCTCGGCAGTCACTGTTTTACATTGACCTGTTCCCCTCCAAGTTGCAGTTCCATTTTTGTCTTACCCAATGACTTATTTTAGGTGCCATTCTGGGATTTCACTAACTCTTCTGCCTCTCTGAGTCTTTTAGACTTGGCTGCCTTTCAGTTCACTCATGTTCTTGGGTCTTAAGTTGACTTGACCTTTGCTCCATATGCCTCAGCCATGGTTAGTCGATCAAAAGTACTCCATTCCCACGCTAGCTCTTGGAACCCAAGATGGAACCAAGCTTTCAGCACACCATTGCTCTCTGAAGATCAGACTCCAGTTACAAGGTTATGGTTTAAAAAAAAATAATAATAATGGTGATGTAAGTGAAAGGTGAGTCATTTCTCTCAAGATTCAGAGTGATGTCAAGACTTTAGGCATTGGGTTGGCCAAACTTCACTTGGGTTTTTCTCTAAGATGAAAATCCCAAATGAATTTTTTGACCAACCCAATACTGGAAAAAAGGGGAAAGCTGGGTGGCATTGGGCTTCAAGGAAGCTCACTGAGGTCTTAAACATGAACCCACAAAGACAACCAGACCCTCTAAGGTGTGGTGTGTCTAAAGGAGAAATGTGGAGCCTCCGGCCTTGTACTGGTTGGCCTGTGGTGCTGCATCTTATTAGTAGGACATTAACCATGGGATTCTAGTCTGTAGGTTAGAGCCCAAGTCAGAGGTACAGCATCTCACATCACAGTCACCCAGCTCACTAATGAGGTCCAGAAAACACATACGCACTGCTGTATTTACCGTGGATGACCAGCAAGGACCTGCACAGAGCACAGAGCACTCTGTTCAATGTTGTGTGGCAGCCTGGATGGGAGAGGAGTTTGGGGGAGAATGCATACAGATATACAAATGCGTGAGTCCCTATGCTGTCCACCTGAAACTATCACATTGTTGACTGACTACACAAAATCAAAAGCTAAAAAAAAAACCCTCCATAACAGTTCCAGTGGGTATCTGGGTGGAGTATGAAAGCAGAAATCTAGTCCAACCACCAAGTCACCATGTCAGACTAGGACTTGTTTGTGATTCAGTGGACAGGGGATGTCCACAGCCCACACTGGGGTGTCCTAACATCAGGGATACAGTCACCCGACTCCAAATCCCTCTGGCTGGAAAGACAAAGCTGCTACTGGGCTCCTCCTCTGACTGACACAGATGGCAGTTATGGGAGTCATACCCCACGGATGAGGCATCAGTGATTTCAGCTCATCAGATGCACAGTCAACGTGTTTAATTAGGACCTGGCAGAGATAAGCGACAATGATCTGAAGCTAAATGACTAATGAAACGTCACGGAGGAAAGACAACTGAAAGGATGCTCTGGCCCTGTTTGAAAAAAACTAACATCTTCTACTTTGTACATGGCAGGTCTCTGGTTTGGGACACTTTGCTGCGAGGACTGACAGTGGTCCAAGAATCTAGGCTGACAATTTCATGCATCTCTTTCTCAGATGCAAAGAGCTGCGTATTCCTTGCACCTTCCAAAAGAACCTGAAGGAAGCCCTACACAGTGGTCCCCAATCTTTTTGGCAACAGAGACCCATTCCTTGGAAGAGAATTTTTTCACAGACTAAAGCAGGGTGGAACGTTTTGGGATGATTCAAGTGTATTACATTTACTGGGCACTTTATTTCTACTGTTATTATATCAGCTCCACCTCAGATCATCAGATCCAGAAGGTTAGGGACACCTGATCCCCTCAAGGGAACTGTAAAGGCCTAGGGAAAGACGGGACCAGCTCCTAGGGGAAGAGATTCTGAAGCCAATAATTTGCTGTTGCTGTTCAGTTGCTAAGTCATGTCCAACTCTTTGTGACCCCATGAACTGTAGCCCATCAGGCTCCTCTGTGCTTCACTATCTCCCAGAGGTTGCTCAAACTCCTGTCTGTTGAGTTGGTGATGCCCTGTCACTGGATGGGAGAGGTTTGGGGAGAATGCATACAGATATACAAATGCGTGAGTCCCTATGCTGTCCACCTGAAACTATCACATTGTTGACTGACTACACAAAATCAAAAGCTAAAAAAAAAACCCTCCATAACAGTTCCAGTGGGTATCTGGGTGGAGTATGAAAGCAGAAATCTAGTCCAACCACCAAGTCACCATGTCAGACTAGGACTTGTTTGTGATTCAGTGGACGGGGGATGTCCACAGCCCACACTGGGGTGTCCTAACATCAGGGATACAGTCACCCGACTCCAAATCCCTCTGGCTGGAAAGACAAAGCTGCTACTGGGCTCCTCCTCTGACTGACACAGATGGCAGTTATGGGAGTCATACCCCACGGATGAGGCATCAGTGATTTCAGCTCATCAGATGCACAGTCAACGTGTTTAATTAGGACCTGGCAGAGATAAGCGACAATGATCTGAAGCTAAATGACTAATGAAACGTCACGGAGGAAAGACAACTGAAAGGATGCTCTGGCCCTGTTTGAAAAAAACTAACATCTTCTACTTTGTACATGGCAGGTCTCTGGTTTGGGACACTTTGCTGCGAGGACTGACAGTGGTCCAAGAATCTAGGCTGACAATTTCATGCATCTCTTTCTCAGATGCAAAGAGCTGCGTATTCCTTGCACCTTCCAAAAGAACCTGAAGGAAGCCCTACACAGTGGTCCCCAATCTTTTTGGCAACAGAGACCCATTCCTTGGAAGAGAATTTTTTCACAGACTAAAGCAGGGTGGAACGTTTTGGGATGATTCAAGTGTATTACATTTACTGGGCACTTTATTTCTACTGTTATTATATCAGCTCCACCTCAGATCATCAGATCCAGAAGGTTAGGGACACCTGATCCCCTCAAGGGAACTGTAAAGGCCTAGGGAAAGACGGGACCAGCTCCTAGGGGAAGAGATTCTGAAGCCAATAATTTGCTGTTGCTGTTCAGTTGCTAAGTCATGTCCAACTCTTTGTGACCCCATGAACTGTAGCCCATCAGGCTCCTCTGTGCTTCACTATCTCCCAGAGGTTGCTCAAACTCCTGTCTGTTGAGTTGGTGATGCTGTCTAACCATCTCATCCTCTGTCTCTCCCTTCTCCTTTTGTCTTCCAACTATCCCAGCACCAGAGTCTTTTCCAGAGAGTTGGCTCTTCCCATTAGGAGGCCAAAGTACTGGAGCATCAGCTTCACTCCTTCCAATGACTACTCAGGGTTGATTTCCTTTAGGATTGATGGGTTGGAAGAGTAAGCCAATAATAAAGCAACTATAATTAAGAAGATACAAACACCTGATAATCTTGCTTGTAACAGGTTGGGTTTCTTTCTCGGGAGGTGTCTCACTGTACATTAGACTAGAAACAAAGGAGGCAGGGTTGGGACAGAGAGGAAGAGGAGGACCTAGATTTAGGTATTTGTGTTGTGGAATTGGGAAACTCAAGTGAGTCAGGAGAGGTGGGAGGATTGAAAAGGCAGCTGGGGAATCTACCTGGAGGCATAGATCATGGAGAGTCACAGTCATTAGCATCAGTATTGGATGCCGGCTTCCTCAGGAAGTGATGCTAGACTGTCTGGATTCCAAAGCCCTAGATATCTGTATTCTATAAGCACTTCGAGGCTCCTTCCTCTCCAGTAAGGTTTCAGGTTATCTTGGCCTGCTAAAAAGGGAGTGAACAAGTCAATGAAGGGATGTGGTTGGCATGTAGCAGAAAGCATGGGAATTTGGGAGAAGGAGAGGGAAGATGGGGGCTTCCCTGGTGGTTTAGCACTGAAGAATCTGCCTGCCAGTGCAAGAGATGGGGGTCCGATCCCTGGATCAGGAAGATCCCCTGGAGGAGGAAATGGCAACACACTCCAGTACTCCCGCCTGGGAAATCCTATGCACAGAGGAGCCTGGCGGGTCAAAAGAATCAGACATGGCTTAGCAATTAAACAACAACAAGAGGTGAGGTAGGGTTTTCTTAAAAACTCACACTTCCTTGACTGGTATAATCTGTGGCTTAGGGAGAATGAGGTATGGTGAAGCATAGTGAATTTCAAGTCACACGTGCTGGATTCATGGCCTGGTTTGCAATTTATTGGCCGTGTTGTTTTGGCAACACCTGTCAGGTATCCAAGATGACTAGAAGCATCTTATTACACAAGGTCTTTAAGGAACTTATTACACACAGTTTTCAGGAGTCAAAATATGTAAAGTGATAATGATCATTTTACACGTAATATAATATCTCTAATTACTTTAAAAAAATGTATTAGGTTGGCCAAAAAAGTTTGTTTGGGTTTCTGCATGCATGCCTCCTTGGTCAGTTCCATGCTCTGTGACTGCATGGACTGTAGCCTGCCAGGTTTCTCTCTCCATGGGATTTTCCAGGCAAGAATACTGGAGTGGGTTGCCATTTCCTTCTCCAGGGGATCTTCCTGACCCAGGGACTGAACCTTCGTCTCCTGCACTGGCAGACAGATTCTTCACCACTTCACCAGCTGACAAGTCCACACCATCTTACCAGAAAAACCCCAGACAGACTTTTCTGGCCAACACACTAGTAAAGCAGATATGGCCCTATAGAAATGTGTTTGACCAAAGAGCCACATGTGAATCAGGAGCTATTCCACACAGTAGAGAACTATAGAATTCATAGAGTGTCTGTCTATATGTCTCTACAGGATTAAGGCAAAGACTAGACCAGAGGACGGTTGTAAAGACTTCAGCGCATCATGTACTACCCATTTCAAAGTCTGATGTAGAACATTCCTCTTCTTAGCAGCCCTGCTAGGAGACCCCCGTGACTTCTGAATTACCATCCAAGAGCTGATAGGCTGCCTGCCCGAGTCTCTAAATAACTGAGTGTCTGTGGTCTAGCTGCAGAAAGCAGTTACATTCTCCAGAAGGGCACTAATTGGCCAAGTATGAACTATGCTCCCAAGAGGAACAAGATTCCCTTTACAGGAAGACAAAGTACATTCTAATCATGGTTAGTAGACATTTATTCAAATACCATCCATAACAGGAGTCACAATTTGGTATTGTATGCCCTAACAGATTTTTTTTTTACGTCATTCACCTCCATATCTAGTATTCCTAATTGTGGACCTTTTTTTTTTTTTAGGTAAGACCTTTAATTCATTGCTGTGGATCTCATCCCTACTGCCTTCTGACAGATTGGGATTGACCCTCTTGGAACTGTGCCAACTTTGGTCATTTGTTTGGCTTTTCAGAATTCACTAATTCTGAATGCTTTCAGAGGTAGTATTATGATTTATTCAAAGACATGTTAACAACATCATTTAGGTTTTACATGCTTAAATGACAGAACCCGTGCTGATTTACAGACACCTCATTCGTATACTTCAGGCTTCCCTGGTGGCTCATGTGACAAAGAATCTGCCCACAGTGCGGGAGACCTGGGTTCAATCCTTGAGTTAGGAAGACCCCCCTAGAGAAAGAAATGACACCCACTCCAGTAATCTTACCTGGAGAATTCCACAGACAGAGGAGCCTGGCAGGCTACAGTCCCTGGGATCGCAAAGAGCTGAACAGGACTGAGCAACTAACACTATACATTTCAGTAATTGTACAAGATTAAAAAAAATGAAATAGAAGCCAATACAGAAAGGTACAATAACATGCTCAAAATACCACAGCAACAGCCAGCCAGAATTTCAGTTCAGAAACCCCAGACAGACTTTTCTGGCCAACACACTAGTAAAGCAGATATGGCCCTATAGAAATGTGTTTGACCAAAGAGCCACATGTGAATCAGGAGCTATTCCACACAGTAGAGAACTATAGAATTCATAGAGTGTCTGTCTATATGTCTCTACAGGATTAAGGCAAAGACTAGACCAGAGGACGGTTGTAAAGACTTCAGCGCATCATGTACTACCCATTTCAAAGTCTGATGTAGAACATTCCTCTTCTTAGCAGCCCTGCTAGGAGACCCCCGTGACTTCTGAATTACCATCCAAGAGCTGATAGGCTGCCTGCCCGAGTCTCTAAATAACTGAGTGTCTGTGGTCTAGCTGCAGAAAGCAGTTACATTCTCCAGAAGGGCACTAATTGGCCAAGTATGAACTATGCTCCCAAGAGGAACAAGATTCCCTTTACAGGAAGACAAAGTACATTCTAATCATGGTTAGTAGACATTTATTCAAATACCATCCATAACAGGAGTCACAATTTGGTATTGTATGCCCTAACAGATTTTTTTTTTACGTCATTCACCTCCATATCTAGTATTCCTAATTGTGGACCTTTTTTTTTTTTTAGGTAAGACCTTTAATTCATTGCTGTGGATCTCATCCCTACTGCCTTCTGACAGATTGGGATTGACCCTCTTGGAACTGTGCCAACTTTGGTCATTTGTTTGGCTTTTCAGAATTCACTAATTCTGAATGCTTTCAGAGGTAGTATTATGATTTATTCAAAGACATGTTAACAACATCATTTAGGTTTTACATGCTTAAATGACAGAACCCGTGCTGATTTACAGACACCTCATTCGTATACTTCAGGCTTCCCTGGTGGCTCATGTGACAAAGAATCTGCCCACAGTGCGGGAGACCTGGGTTCAATCCTTGAGTTAGGAAGACCCCCCTAGAGAAAGAAATGACACCCACTCCAGTAATCTTACCTGGAGAATTCCACAGACAGAGGAGCCTGGCAGGCTACAGTCCCTGGGATCGCAAAGAGCTGAACAGGACTGAGCAACTAACACTATACATTTCAGTAATTGTACAAGATTAAAAAAAATGAAATAGAAGCCAATACAGAAAGGTACAATAACATGCTCAAAATACCACAGCAACAGCCAGCCAGAATTTCAGTTCAGAGAGTCTGAGTCCAAAATAAATCTTTAGTCATTGCTATACTGCTTCCTGCTAATTGCTTGTAATGACTTAGAATTTCTCCACAAGCTAAATGTTAGAATCTCTGTTGGTACAATTTGGCAATTGGACAGCTGGTTCAAGGAGATGATTAGTGTGGTTAATCCAATAATTAAATTGTGGGCTTTCCAGCGTAAGCAGTAATCAGTGGTATGGAATGGGATTTTTTTTTTTTTTTTTTTTTTTTTTTCTGAAAGCGTGTGTGAAGCCCTGGTTTGCCTGGCCAGGACTCACAAGAGACAGAGTAAAGAAAGAATTTCAGTTCTAGGAGTAAATCGCTATTAACCACCAAGAAAATACTGTAGAAATTATGTTTGCCAAAGGACTATATAGCAAATATAACATGAACTGATGGATTTGTGTAATCTGATTGCAAGAGGTTTAATTAACCCATCTCATTCAGAGTGGGAGGAGATAGCACTTAGTTAAGAAATAGACATACTCTTTCAACAACTTTTTTATGATCAATTTTTATTGAAGTATAATTGGTTTACATTGTTGTATTAATTTTTGCTGTACAGCAAGGTATATTGCCTCAAGATATTGATAGCTCTCTATGCTATATAGTGTACGTGTGCTCAGTCACCCAGTTGTGTCTAACTCTTTGTGACCTTATGGGCTCCAAGCTCCTCTGTCCATGACATTCTCCAGGCAAGAATACTGGAGTGAGTTGTCATTTCCTCCTCCAAGGAATTTTCCCAACCCAGGGATAAAGCCCAGGTCTCCTGCACTGCAGGCGGATTCTTTACCTTCTGATCCATTGGGGCCTTGTTTATCCAGTCTACATGTAAAAACTTGTATCTTATAACCCCAATCTCCCACTCTATCCCTCCCTCAAACCCATGGTCCATCTCCTTTGGGAACATCAACCTGTTCTCTATGTCCATGATTTTATTTCTGTTTCATAGGTTCGCTTGTGTTGTATTTTAAATTTCATATATGGGGCTTCCCTGGTGGTCCAGTGGGTAAAGACACTGCCTTGCAGTGCAAGGGCCACCAGTTCAATCCCTGGTCTGGGAAGATCCCACGTCCCGCGGAGCAGCTGGATCGATGTGTCCAACTACTGAGCCAGAGCTCTGGAGCGCATGCGCCCAGAGCCAGCAAGAGAGGCCACTGTGATGGGAGGCCCACACAGGCCAAAGAACAAGGATGAGATAAATGAAAGACTAATAGAAGTGGCCCCCCAAAAATGCCTATAAAAATTATATCACACAGAATTTGTCTACTTCTTGGGGATAAGAACTAAATGACACTCTTTGTAGCACCATGGACGCAGCCAGAGGTTACCATACTGAGTGAAGTCAGTCACAAAGAGAAAGACAAAGACATACTCTTCAGCATAAAGTTGAGAAGAACTCTGCTTTTAGGCAGCTGGCATTTGGGAATGTCATTCTTCTAATCTTTGGGGATAGGCAGTATCCAGTCAAACTGGAGTGATAACAGCTGCTTGCATTATTGAAGGCTTTCTTCACGGCAGGTGTCGGGCTCAGTGCTTTACCTGCATTCCCTCGCTTTGACCTCAGGACAGATTGCTGGGCTCATTTCATGGATAGGGAAATGGAAGAGACATTAAATGAAAAGCTCAGTGTTACCATGCGATGGCTCTCGTCCGCCACAGGTCGCTGATATTGATAGCTCTCTATGCTATATAGTGTACGTGTGCTCAGTCACCCAGTTGTGTCTAACTCTTTGTGACCTTATGGGCTCCAAGCTCCTCTGTCCATGACATTCTCCAGGCAAGAATACTGGAGTGAGTTGTCATTTCCTCCTCCAAGGAATTTTCCCAACCCAGGGATAAAGCCCAGGTCTCCTGCACTGCAGGCGGATTCTTTACCTTCTGATCCATTGGGGCCTTGTTTATCCAGTCTACATGTAAAAACTTGTATCTTATAACCCCAATCTCCCACTCTATCCCTCCCTCAAACCCATGGTCCATCTCCTTTGGGAACATCAACCTGTTCTCTATGTCCATGATTTTATTTCTGTTTCATAGGTTCGCTTGTGTTGTATTTTAAATTTCATATATGGGGCTTCCCTGGTGGTCCAGTGGGTAAAGACACTGCCTTGCAGTGCAAGGGCCACCAGTTCAATCCCTGGTCTGGGAAGATCCCACGTCCCGCGGAGCAGCTGGATCGATGTGTCCAACTACTGAGCCAGAGCTCTGGAGCGCATGCGCCCAGAGCCAGCAAGAGAGGCCACTGTGATGGGAGGCCCACACAGGCCAAAGAACAAGGATGAGATAAATGAAAGACTAATAGAAGTGGCCCCCCAAAAATGCCTATAAAAATTATATCACACAGAATTTGTCTACTTCTTGGGGATAAGAACTAAATGACACTCTTTGTAGCACCATGGACGCAGCCAGAGGTTACCATACTGAGTGAAGTCAGTCACAAAGAGAAAGACAAAGACATACTCTTCAGCATAAAGTTGAGAAGAACTCTGCTTTTAGGCAGCTGGCATTTGGGAATGTCATTCTTCTAATCTTTGGGGATAGGCAGTATCCAGTCAAACTGGAGTGATAACAGCTGCTTGCATTATTGAAGGCTTTCTTCACGGCAGGTGTCGGGCTCAGTGCTTTACCTGCATTCCCTCGCTTTGACCTCAGGACAGATTGCTGGGCTCATTTCATGGATAGGGAAATGGAAGAGACATTAAATGACATATCCAACTTTACATTTCGAACAAGTGGCAGGGCCAGGTCTGAAATCCAGACCACTCAAATGTGTCTGTACTTCCTGGACATGCCGTGATGGCTCCTCGTCCGCCACAGGGCGAAGGTGCGGCTGGGAGTCAAAGCTTTGGTCTCAAAGGCTCTCGCTGCTGGTCGTCTTCCACCTGCCATTCAAGGAGGACCACGCAGGGACCCGCCTCCCAAATTAAGACGCAGACCACCGCAGCCCTACTTCACTCTGAATTTACTTTCATTGAATGAAAATGTCTCCCTTATGAAGCATCTGACGAACGATGATAGACCCTCAAAAATATTTCTCAGCATAAACCTAATCAAATCAATTTGTCAGTCTTCCAACGTGATCGGCCTTGAATTGCAGTTTATAGAACAGAGTACAACTTTGATAAATAAAGATGCATAGGAGAAGGGGGCTGGATGAATTGGGAGATAGGACTCGACACGCACACACTGATACTGTGTATAAAAGAGACACCTAATGAAAAGCCACTGTGTAGCGTGTCCTTGTGTATGCACGTCCCCTCTGGGTGCTCTGCGGTGACCTAACTGGGAAGGAAATTCGAAAGGGAGAGGACATATGTATACACAGAGCTGATTCACTTTGCTGTACAGTAGATATGAACACCACATTATACAGCAATTATACTCCAATGAAAATAAATGACAAAAGAATATTTTAAAAATTAAAGATAGAAGATCATGGAATGGCACAGGTATTCACTCTCTGCAGACACATATATACATGCGTGTGTGCCTGAGTGTGTCTATAGCCGAATTCCACAGTGAGAAACTGGAGGAAAAACATGATCAAGTATCAACTAGACTTTACTACTTTCATAGCCATTGTTAATGCCATTTGGATTTTCTCCAAATCCAAACAGGTTTTAAGAAAAACAAAATATACCTTAAAATCCTATAGGTATAAAGATGGTTGGGAACGTCTTCTTGGCCCACATGAGTTTGTTTTTCCAGTGAGTAGTTTTCCTTTATCCCTATTTTTTGGCATACGGTTCATTCCATTGTTTCCCTCATCATCATCTCGTTTTGCTTCCAGAAACATTCTCAAGTGCCTGGCTACATCATAAATATTCCCTATGAATGCTGCCCAACTCTTGGTTAGGTGCAGAACTGCTGACTTGTAATGCACTACCAACTAATATTTCTAATGCCCTTTGGAATCATACCAGCATTAACCACTTATAAAGTACCAACTGCTACTCAACATGTAGATATGCAATTGCATTTCACTGCTTGCCAAAACAACAGGCCTTTCTGAGATCATTGTTGTTTTTTTGGTTTCTGGGAGAATATAATATTAAGATTCATGGTCACTGGCCAAGTGCAAGCTAGCAGTAGATGTTTTTCTTCCCCAAATGATTTTATTATACTGAAGGTTTGCTTTGGAACAGAATGTTTTACAGAAATTAATTAGTAAATAAATATCTATTTTTGTATGGTGACCTTTCACCCTATTCTATCTCCCAGTGTTTAGGTGAAGCTGACTAACTCCTAACGAGGGAACTTAAAATGTCACTGAAGGACTTTCCTGGTAGCTCGGTGGCAAAGAGTCCGCCTGCCACTGCAGGAGACCTGGGCTAGACCCCGATCCAGGAAGAGCCCACATGCCACCAGCAACGAAGTCCGTGTGCCACAACTATTGAGCATATGCTCTAGAGCCCAGAAGCTGAGACGACTGAGCCCACACACTGCAACTCCTGAAGCGCATGTGCCATAAGAGAAGTCGCTGCAAGAAGCCCAAGCACTGAAACTAGAGAGAAGCCCCACTCACAGCAAGGAGAGAAAAACCCTCTCAGCAATAAACACCCAACATAGCCAAAAGCAATAAATAAAAAATATACAAAAAATAAAATGTCATTAAAGAGTCAAACAGATCTGTTTTGCACTGGGAATATGCAAAATTATATGAGTGATAGGTCAAAGCCACTTTTTGAAAATTTAAACTAGGGTGAAAGGTAGATAATATCGTGAATAAACATGAGCCACCATTGGTCATAGAGTGATAAATACTAGTTTGTAATGACTCAGGTCACATTCAGTTTAAGTAGAAGGTAGGATTCAGTCTGTTACAGACTGAGTCATGGCCCAGGTCAGCTGAACACCAGAATTCTTTTATTAGTTTGAGATAAGCAGTTCCACTTTGAGTAGATCCAATATTTATTTGTGCCACAAGAATATTTCAGAATAGTGTTTTTAATTGTTCTTCAATAGAAGAAAAATTTCTCTAAAGTTGTCAGATCTCATCATTGCAAGAATCTTTATAAACATTAAATGAGCAAAATCAAGTTAATATTAATCATACTGGGGAAAAGCCAGCAAATGATCAGGATAATGGAAGCGAAGGTGAAGTCCGGTCGTGTCCGACTCGCTGTGACCCATGGACAGACCATGGGATTCTCAAGGCAAGAACCCTGGAGTGGGCAGCCTACACCTTCTCCAGGGGCTCTTCCCCCCCAGGAATCAACCCGGGGTCTCCCGCCTGGCAGGCAGGTTCTTCAGCAGCTGAGCTACTAGGATAATATTCTACAGCAAAAGTTCACTGATGTAACCTTGACACTGTAGTGGCTCACCAGCCGCTGTTAGTCCACTGATAGACACAAGTTTTCCATTTCCAGACTCAAGTATGGCCCTGGTTTCTAGGAATTCAAAGTAACTCTGATGGGCTTTATTCACAAAGGTAAAACCTTCCCAGTAGACCCCGATCCAGGAAGAGCCCACATGCCACCAGCAACGAAGTCCGTGTGCCACAACTATTGAGCATATGCTCTAGAGCCCAGAAGCTGAGACGACTGAGCCCACACACTGCAACTCCTGAAGCGCATGTGCCATAAGAGAAGTCGCTGCAAGAAGCCCAAGCACTGAAACTAGAGAGAAGCCCCACTCACAGCAAGGAGAGAAAAACCCTCTCAGCAATAAACACCCAACATAGCCAAAAGCAATAAATAAAAAATATACAAAAAATAAAATGTCATTAAAGAGTCAAACAGATCTGTTTTGCACTGGGAATATGCAAAATTATATGAGTGATAGGTCAAAGCCACTTTTTGAAAATTTAAACTAGGGTGAAAGGTAGATAATATCGTGAATAAACATGAGCCACCATTGGTCATAGAGTGATAAATACTAGTTTGTAATGACTCAGGTCACATTCAGTTTAAGTAGAAGGTAGGATTCAGTCTGTTACAGACTGAGTCATGGCCCAGTCAGCTGAACACCAGAATTCTTTTATTAGTTTGAGATAAGCAGTTCCACTTTGAGTAGATCCAATATTTATTTGTGCCACAAGAATATTTCAGAATAGTGTTTTTAATTGTTCTTCAATAGAAGAAAAATTTCTCTAAAGTTGTCAGATCTCATCATTGCAAGAATCTTTATAAACATTAAATGAGCAAAATCAAGTTAATATTAATCATACTGGGGAAAAGCCAGCAAATGATCAGGATAATGGAAGCGAAGGTGAAGTCCGGTCGTGTCCGACTCGCTGTGACCCATGGACAGACCATGGGATTCTCAAGGCAAGAACCCTGGAGTGGGCAGCCTACACCTTCTCCAGGGGCTCTTCCCCCCCAGGAATCAACCCGGGGCCTCCCGCCTGGCAGGCAGGTTCTTCAGCAGCTGAGCTACTAGGATAATATTCTACAGCAAAAGTTCACTGATGTAACCTTGACACTGTAGTGGCTCACCAGCCGCTGTTAGTCCACTGATAGACACAAGTTTTCCATTTCCAGACTCAAGTATGGCCCTGGTTTCTAGGAATTCAAAGTAACTCTGATGGGCTTTCTAGTTTCTGTAGGCAAGAAGGGATGAAGGAAGCCTTCCCAGTAGAAACATTTTAGCGAGGTTTCGACAGACAGACACTTTCCTGGTGAGAAATGGGAAGAAATTATAAGGGGAAAAAAACCCTGTGTAAATCCTTTTAAAAAAATCATTTCTAATTGCTTTACATATTTAGAGTCCAAGACAAAAGCGAGAATTAGGAGGGAGTAGCAGAAGGAAAAACCAAGAAGGGCGTTCTAGTATTTTAAGAGATTACTCAGGATGAGATAAAGTCATTACCCGACTTGTAAATTACATAAACGCAAAAGGCCTTTACATCCCATTTCCTGAGGAAGAAATGTCACACAATGAGCAATTTCCTCCTCTGTGACCATGGCAAGGCATGATTTTAATCCATGCTGCCTCAGCAAACATTTCTTCTCAGCCAATACACTCCAGCTTGGAGTTCAGTTTCAAGATCCTGACACCTGTCACTTAAGTCAGTGCAAGCACGGTCAAGTTCATGGCACTGGCCTAAAGAAAACTGTAGAAGGCACCGCAGATTATTCTCCCACGTACAGAAGAATCCTTTATAAACCTGACTATTTAAGATCTCAAATTAAGAACCTGAAGACTTACCTATGTTCATAGCAGTACTAGTTACAACAGCCAAGACAAGGAAACAGCCCAAATGCTCACTGAAAGATGAATGGGGGAATGAAGCGTGATATGTGTATACATGTGCATACCATATGCCTTAAACCAGCAAGCTCTATGCCTTAAAATTATACCATGTCTGGGAAATTGCTTCTCATTAAAACTGGATGTTGGAGGAGAACATCAACCACAAAAATAAGAGTTCACACGTACACAGAGATTAGCAAGGGCCTCGCTTGGTACTCAGAGCCTTATCCACCTTGTATACTTTAATCCTCACAACAAACCCTCTTCAGAAATGAGTCAACCGTGGCTTAGAGCACTTTCATGATCTTGTACCCGGACAAAGGGCTAGTGGCAAATCCAGCATCCAAGTCTGGACAGCAAAATCCTCGAGCCCAGAGTCTTAACCATTGGGCCGAGTGCTGCTCAGGATGAGCCGACAGGAATTTGTGTTTCCTGCCTAGAGAGTATCTGACAAGCGTGTATTAGGCACAACAGAGGCTATGCATGCTGAGGGCTGTGTGATCAAGTATTTTAAAGATGAAACAGATAAACAAGTTACTCAGTCGAGCAGGATGTCTATCGTGGCCTCAGAATGATATATCCAAAAATTGCTTCTATAGGATAGCCCAAAGCTCCAGCTGGCCACAAAAAGGATGATTCAATGATCAAACAGAAACCTGAACGAACTTCCATCTGAGTTTTAAAAGAATGCTTGGATGGCTAAGATGGCATCTGCCGTGCCCACTGTTTGATCAGAGTGAGGTGCAGCTGGGGCTCCTGGAATCTAATAGGCTGGTAGAACTGGTCTTGTGTCTGCTGAAATGCCTTTCTTTGCTCCCCTAACTCTCTATATGTTGCCACGACTGGCGGGTGACCGGACAGCTGGAACAGTAAGTGAACCAGTGGAGTGAACTCGCACCCAGAGCGTGGAGGAGCAGCCCCGAGAGCTTCGCTACGTCTCTCAGGAAACCCAGCAGAGCCCTTCTGTCCTGTGACAGGCGTGCTGCGGGGAAGGGCCTCCGAAATCCAGCCTATCAAGTCGCATTTTGTAAGTTAGAAGCTTCAATTTTTTGAGCGACATTTAATAAGGCATGCATTCATTCATAGGATGGTAAATGCCAAGGCACTTAAGCAAAACTCTTCTCTGTTTAAGGGCAAGCACACATGACTCAAGCTCAAAGAATTAAATGAAATGAATTGATCACAGAACTGAACTGTTCATTGATCACCGAATTGAATTGTTAATGACACTTAAGTTGCAAAAAATAGAAAAAAATGTGACTAAGAACATTTTATTGATGGTTGCATAGAAATTATACGAAGTAATTTCTTATCTACTGGAAAACCAACATTCGTCTGGGAGAATACTTTTGTTTTGTTCTTATTGTCTGATCAGATTTTCAATTGCTTTTGCTTGGGTAATAGAAACACATGTGAAACTTCAGCATATTACCCCCTCATCCATGGTACTTAATTTTTAATTACTTTGGAGGTAATCAATGATTTTCAGAAGGCTCTATAGAGCTGTAGATCTATAAATCTACATATCTACCTAACTATCCACTGGGAGATGATGGATAAAAATCCACTTTTCCACAGGTAAATAAATGGAAAGCATTTTAAAACAATTTCTTAAAATACCCATTTTTTAAAAAATGCAGCTTATAATTAAACTAAATGCAGCTAACGGAGGATGGGTTGCTAATTTTCTTGTTGGGAGGGATGGCTGGAGGGCAGTGAAAGCACAGCTTCAGAAAACAGCCTTCAACTATTAACCGTGTCGCCATGCTACGCCTCGGGTGTCTTGTCTGTAAAATGGGAATACAGACAGTGTCCATCTCCAAGCATTTCTGGGACAAGCCAGGCAACCTGTTCTGCACAGGACTTGGCACATGTTAAGAATTCAAACTTTAGACGAAGGAGAAAAGAACAAACTGATTGGGAAGAATGAAGAAAGGAAGCAGCTGTGGGTGTGCGAATGTGTGCCAGCAGGTACTCAAGCCCGGAGAGCTTCAACGCACTCTTGGTCTTTACAAGGATCTTGGTGTCTCCTTTCAGAAAATGAGGGTATGTAGTCATTCTTAGGCTCAGGAAATAGCTCTGGAGGGCTCATTTACAAATTTGGAACCTGAGACTGTAAACTTGATTTAAATGCATTCCCCAGCAATGAATTATCTAGTAAAGGATAAAACCAAATCAGAGTTTTCAAATCCCAATTCTAATCTAAGGACATAGAATCGGAGTGATAGATCAGTAAATTGTTGCTATCCTACGATCAAAGTCTTTGATTGCTCGGGCTATTTTGCTGGGGCTGTTGTGAGTCTGTATACATTACAATTCCATTGGATGTCATCCGCTTCCACACTTCTTTAACATCCGTTACCTTCTCCTGCTCTTTCGCAGTTGAGAAATACAGGATATGTTTTTAAAAGACGCAGCCTTCTCTTTCCAAAACACCATACACCAGTATAAATTTTAAAAGGCCAAGAGTATAAAGCCTTGCAGCTACAGCAAGTGGACACCAAAGTTTGCGTCTCTGGCATGTCCGTTGCCCTCCCTCCCACCAGTTAAGCCCCAGGTCCTCTGGTGTCACCAGTTGCCCTGCAGGAAGAGAGACCTTGGGAAATGCTGACAAAGAGGTGGGAGAAACTTAACCTGTTGGCAAACAGCAGAGAGACATGAAAATAGAAGCAGGCGGCCACATCCAGTTCTGTACCACCTCTCCTCAAAGGACCTTGCTCAAGTCAATATCACCTCGGCTCCCATGACAACCCCTGACAGAGTCAAACGGATGTCAGACACCGCGTGTGCTCCTAAGACCCCTCGGCGTCCGTAGGGAACACGGACGTAAAACTCAGGCGAAGCTAATCTCCTGCTCAAGGTCACGAAAAGGCCGCAGCACAGACGCTTGCCAGCAGAGGCAGCTCACCTGGCCTCTGCAGGGTGGCCCATGTCTTCGAAAAGAGTAGGCTGACCACGTGAGAAAAGCCGTTTCTGTTGGCATTTTCACAGCCTATGAAACACATATTCTATGTATAAGCAAACACAAAGCCACAGTTCCAGGATCTTCGGGAGATGCGTGGCGGGGATAAGACTTTCTGTTGACAGGAGTGCGGTTTCTACGTTTAAAATCTGGTTGAGCCTGTACCGAGGGAGTCAGGCCTTTCTCGGAAGGAAACAGTGAGCTACAATGTCATTCCTAGAAAAAAACAAGAAAATTCCTAGCTTGCCCCAGCCAGTCTCCAAGTCTAAGCTCTCAGGCCCCCGGGGTAACACAGGCTTCAAAGAGAATTCCTTCTATTATTCAGCCACAAAAAGGAACAAAGTTGGTCAGTTGCAGAGATGCAGATAGACTTAGGGACTGTCATACAGAACGAAGTCAGTCAGAGAGAGAAAAACTTACACATTAACCCCTACACGTGGAATCTAGAAAAATGGTATGGACGATCTTCATTGCAAAGCACAAGCTGAGACACAGAGGTAGAGAGTAAGCTTTGGGACACGGAGGAGGAGAGGGGAGTGAACTGGGAGCTTGGGATGTTTCCTCTGCGTCTTTCTCCCTCAAGAAGGAAATGAGCCTGAGGGGTCTGGAGCTGGGGATATGTTTTATAATCATGGGACGCGGAGCTGGGAGTAGAAAGAGCCTGTAGCCCTAGCAGCCTGCAGTTCCCACGTTGAGATTTCTTCCAGCCACTGGGTTAGAGTAGATGTTTCCAGCTCCCCTCTTGCTGCCTTGGTGCCCATGCCCGGTCTCTGCTATAATGTTCTGACTCACCGCCAGCACTGTCGTGTCATAGAAAGGCCACCCATCCAGGGCAGAGCTGTGGACTTGCCTGTGTGGGTCACCTGCACCTGACGCGACCTCCTCCCACCCGCACTTCCTTGCTGCGCTTAGAGACTGAGCTCGCAGGTGGCTGTTCACATTCAGGGATTGGGCTAAATAGAAAGCACATTTGGCTTTAATTTACTGTTTCTCCTGTCCTGGAAAGTTAGGTATACAAGTACCCTAGTACACACCTAAGCAGAAACAATCAAAATGTTATAAATATCCTCCAACTGAAAAATAAAATATTTTTAAATGCGTGGATAATAACCTCAGGCTGCTTTGGGTTTTCATTTTCTTCAATAATTAGGAAGCCTCAAGTTCTAGTTTTTCTATTCTGTTCTCAAATCATTCGTTCAGAAACAAGTACCGTGTGACCTGCCTTAGTCATGTGCAAAACGCTTGTACTTTTGTAGAGAAAAAGGAAATATTACGATGCACAAATGCACAAAACGCAGGGGACTCCGCTCAGCTTGAGGGGGCAGCCTGGATGGGAGGGGAGTTGGGGAGAATGGATACGTGGACAGGTATGGATGAGTCCCCTTGCTCATCACCTAAACCTATCACAGCACTGGTAATTGGCTACGCTGTGGTTTAGCCATTAAGTCGTGTCTGACTCTCTCGCCACTCCTGGTGGACTGTAGCCCGCCAGGCTCCTCAGTCCGTGGGATTTCCTCAGCAAGACTACTGAGTGGGTTACCATTTCCTTCTCCAGAGGATCTTCCCGCCCCAGGGATGGAACCCACGTCTCCTAGATTGTGGATTCTTTACCACTGTGAAATGAAAACATCGCCTGCCGTATTAATAAATAAGAAACGTCACAGCCATCAGCGATTTCTGGCCTCCAAATGAGAATGAGGGCTCCCCAGACAGCAAGCCAGCGGAGGCTGCCAGCGCCCCTCCCCCTCCACGGTGAGAGCAGCGGAGCTGGGGAAGAGGGAGCTGGGGACCAGGAAACAGGATTGGGCCCAGAGAGCTGAGCTGCATATGAAAGGCACGGTCAGTGAGCCCAGAGGCTTGAATCCTCCCAGTCACAGAATGCTAAATTCCTAAACTTGATACCAGGTCTTTCAAGTTCTGACTGCCTGTTCCCTTTGTTGCAAACCTGCAGTAGCCAGACTTCCCCTCCAGACTCCTTGCAGCAGTTTTCTCAGAGTAGCTGAGATGCTGTCTCCCAGCTCTCAGAGTCCTGAACATTCCCACCAAGTCAATTCACTCTCTACTTTCAGGTTGTGGCTGTATTTTTTTAGTTGACACCATTGAGCCTATAAGCCAGTAACAAAAAGTTAGGGGAAAAAAGATGGAAATTGTAACGGGTGGGAGATGTTTGTTATGGGTGAGCCCTCTCGGAACTTTTTTCTCCCCCAGTGGCGCTGGCTTTTTCTTTTTGTCTACCTTTGTGGGTTTGTGAGAAACTGTAGCTAAGACGAGGACCCTTGGAGGTCATCTTTCTCTCACATCAGCCTGTTTTTTCCCTTGTTCAGCTTCTGTCTGGACTTCCCTCTTCTGCTTTCTCTTTTAAACGGAACATGACTGGAATTAAATGAAACCACCTGTCCTGAAAGCCTATTGCCTAGCCCCCTCACCCCTCCGTGGGTGCTACTTGAATTTTGTTATTTTGTAAAGATTCACCCGTGCTCTCTGTAACATGAAAAGTAAATGACCTCCGCGTGGCAGCTTTCAGGCTGCAAAGGCTCAGACCCCGAAGCAGCCGCTTCTGTCATCCTCCTCCGCTTGCAAGGCTGCGCAGCCTCGCTGCATGCGTGTTTCACAGGTGAAAAACGAGGAGGTGTCTATCTTGGCTGAAACTGTAAAGACCCAGGTAGAAAAGAATTTTCCATTACAAGTCTCCTTTCCTGGTCTGTCACTGTGGGAAGAACACACAGCCAGGAAAGGGTCGCAGGCCTGCCAATGGGCACTCAGTCCCACGTGATGGCAAACACAGCCTCCCCCGCCGCCCCCCGCCCCGTCCTCAGCACACCTCCCCAGGCCCCCGGCCCTCTTGCCAGCGAGCACCTGCTCCCTTCGGGACTTCAGGGCAGCCCTGCAGGGAGACGGATGCATTGCGCCCAGGCTCCGGGCTGCACCAGGTGGAGGCGGTGACAGCCCCGAGCACCGCTCGGTGGTCAGAGGCGCGCCCGTCCGGCCCGGCTTCGCCTGGGAAGAGCGGCTGTCTCATTTCAGCCCCTGGGGGGGGGAGCAGCAGAGGACACGCCTAAACCTGCCTCCACAAACTCCCCTTTGCCTCTCCAGCCTGCAGGCGGCCGAGTGTTCCCGCTGGGGACACGGGTGGTCTGAAGGGTCTCCCCTCACATTTCGCCAGATGCTCTGCGTACACGGGGTCGTTTAGAAAAGGGTGGTTTCGTGGAAGCCACCTAGGTGTCCACTGAGCGTGGGATACGGCTGGGTCATAGAAAGACAGACACCGAGCCAGCCGTCCTCATGGGAGTGAACCCAGACCCTGTTGTACAGAGTGAGGTCAGAAAGAGGAAGAAATATCATGTATGAACACATACATGGAATCTAAAAAATGGCACTGAAGCATCGATCTGCAGGCAGAGAGAGACACAGGCCTCGAGGAGGACTTGTGGACCCTGGAGGGGAGGAGAGGGTGGGGTGGACTGGGAGAACAGAGCTGACTTGTGTGCTCCACCGAGAGCGGGTGAGGGCCTGCTGTGAAGCCACGCCCCCCACCCCCCCACGAGCTCAGCGGGGCCTCTGCGGTGGCGGAGGCGTGGGACGGGGCTCAGGAGGAAGGGAACATCTGTATGCATATAGCCGAACCACACTGTTGTCCAACAGAAACAAAATACAGCATGTAAAGCAATGATACTCCAATTAATTTTTTTTTTAATGACCAAGAGCAAGGCCTGGCTTGGGCCAGGGCTAGCTTTATCCGAAGAAAACCCCCACACCTGTGATCAGCTACCTAGAGAACAAGCGGGGTACTCGTGAAGATTGTGAAGGGAACCTCTCTGGCAACATAACAGAGAAACGTCGACACCGTTTTCTGCTCGTTGACACCAAGTGCTGGTGTATTGGTTTCAAGACGTCCTGGTACGTCTTGTGATTATTTGGGTGTAACTATATCCCAAATTTGCATGCATCTGTCTTTTACAAATGAATTTTTCCATCTTTTCTGCGATTTGACAAGTACTGAGGGCTTTCGCCAGGACTCCCTGTGAATTCCTCTAGCCAATTCCTCACAGTTACTAACAAATATTTCCAAAGGCTTATCTGTTTCTTATTGATTCATCATCTCTCACTTCCAATTTTTAGTTCCTACTGGGAAAAAAGTCCACGTCACATTAGTTATTGCTGCCTAACCACATTCCCAAGACATGTCTGACTCTTTCAACTCCATGGACTGCAGCCCACCAGGCTCCTGCGTCCAAGGAATTTCCCAAACAATAGAGTGGGTAGCCATTCCTTTCTCCAGGGGGATCTTCCTGACCCAGGGATTGAACCTGCGTTTCCTGCATCAGCAGGTGAATTCTTTACCACTGAGGCACCAGGGAAACCCTCACTCCCATTCCAAAAACATAGTGGCATTAAAAAAAAAAAAAACACTACCACTTAATGTGCTCATGATTCTGTGGGCCGGTTTGCCCAGGCTTAGCTGAGCCCCTCCTCGTCTTGGCAGCAGGGCTTGGCCAGGTGGATACAATTTGGACTGAGCCAAAATGGCGTCCTTCATACACCTGGCCCTTCAGCTAAGCCAGCTGAGATGCTGAGACCACGCCTTTCTTCTAGACCCTTCCTCCCCCCGTGGGCTCTCACCCTTTAGGACATCACTTGCTGCACCTGGTCCCTCTAGCCGGGCGCCAGCCTTAGCTACACAGGCAAATCAAGACTCGGAACCAGAAGAGGCACACTCCGCCAGTCCTTGTAAGCGTAGGACCAGAAAAGTCATCTATAACTTCTGTCACCTTCTGTTAATCACAACCAAAGCAACTCTCAGGCCAGAGAATACTCAAAGGAAGGGGTGAGAGACTTCACCACTTGGAGAAAGAGCAGCATCCGCGTCCAAGAATGGGAGGAATTATCGGCATCTACCTCTGCCGACGACTGACCACAAGCACCATAGCATGAATGCTAGAAATACAAACACAGGGCCAGGCCGGTGGCAGAGGGGAAGCACACATGTAGGAATGTAGCATACATTAAATTGTTCGATCTGAATCATTGGGGAAACTAAGAAATGCTGCTGACGCCATTAACCATTAAGAAAAAGGAATTCAGCTATAGAATGCAATGGGATAAAAACATACACAATCATAAAAGATACTTCTTTTACCAAAATGTGAAGGAAAGATGAACAACAATAGCAAAACCGTAAAATAAAGTCTTAGCACGTCCAAATTACTAACAAATATTTCCAAAGGCTTATCTGTTTCTTATTGATTCATCATCTCTCACTTCCAATTTTTAGTTCCTACTGGGAAAAAAGTCCACGTCACATTAGTTATTGCTGCCTAACCACATTCCCAAGACATGTCTGACTCTTTCAACTCCATGGACTGCAGCCCACCAGGCTCCTGCGTCCAAGGAATTTCCCAAACAATAGAGTGGGTAGCCATTCCTTTCTCCAGGGGGATCTTCCTGACCCAGGGATTGAACCTGCGTTTCCTGCATCAGCAGGTGAATTCTTTACCACTGAGGCACCAGGGAAACCCTCACTCCCATTCCAAAAACATAGTGGCATTAAAAAAAAAAAAAACACTACCACTTAATGTGCTCATGATTCTGTGGGCCGGTTTGCCCAGGCTTAGCTGAGCCCCTCCTCGTCTTGGCAGCAGGGCTTGGCCAGGTGGATACAATTTGGACTGAGCCAAAATGGCGTCCTTCATACACCTGGCCCTTCAGCTAAGCCAGCTGAGATGCTGAGACCACGCCTTTCTTCTAGACCCTTCCTCCCCCCGTGGGCTCTCACCCTTTAGGACATCACTTGCTGCACCTGGTCCCTCTAGCCGGGCGCCAGCCTTAGCTACACAGGCAAATCAAGACTCGGAACCAGAAGAGGCACACTCCGCCAGTCCTTGTAAGCGTAGGACCAGAAAAGTCATCTATAACTTCTGTCACCTTCTGTTAATCACAACCAAAGCAACTCTCAGGCCAGAGAATACTCAAAGGAAGGGGTGAGAGACTTCACCACTTGGAGAAAGAGCAGCATCCGCGTCCAAGAATGGGAGGAATTATCGGCATCTACCTCTGCCGACGACTGACCACAAGCACCATAGCATGAATGCTAGAAATACAAACACAGGGCCAGGCCGGTGGCAGAGGGGAAGCACACATGTAGGAATGTAGCATACATTAAATTGTTCGATCTGAATCATTGGGGAAACTAAGAAATGCTGCTGACGCCATTAACCATTAAGAAAAAGGAATTCAGCTATAGAATGCAATGGGATAAAAACATACACAATCATAAAAGATACTTCTTTTACCAAAATGTGAAGGAAAGATGAACAACAATAGCAAAAACCGTAAAAATAAAGTCTTAGCACGTCCAAATTTTAAACACTGTATCCAAACCTCTCAGGTTCTGCCTGTATTTAAAAGGAAGATGCGAGTGAGTGTGGCTTCCAGCCTAAGAATGGGGGTGGGGGAAGCCGGATAATGTAGAAAACCATAACCTTGTTTGGGCTTATCAGAGAAAAAGAGGTTTACATGCAACCAAATGAATATACTTCCAAGGTTTAACAGCAACTGTAAGGAGTGATCAAACAGAAAGCTCCCCCCTGGGTCAGAGCAAACCACCAAAATAGTCGGTAATAAAGCAGCCAAAATTTGACCAAGTTTCTGAGAGTCCATCACTGGCCAGCTGAGAATGCCCAGGAACCCCACACCTGAGGAGTGCCCGTGCCCCCAAACCTCTTTCTCCTGGACCCCGGGGCTTGAGACCCAAGAGATGTGGCTCACCCCCACCCCTCCCCACCCCCTTGTGTGGCACTTAGCCTGAAACCACATCCACCTTTCTTGGAACCTTCTTTCTTATGAAATAACCGTCCTAAATTTCTAGGGAAGGGCAGACAACCTTTTTAATCCCAAAGGGTCAAAGATTCACTGCCTCAGAGAGTAACACAACAGAAGGCGTCCTCTACTGAAAGACACAGGATGGGCAGAAATCCCTTGTACAAAGGTGAACCTCCTTGTGGAAGCAGAGAAGGCTGCCCACGGGTAGGGACGGTACCGTTTCCCCCGGGAGGGGCAGAGCCCTCGGGCCACCAGGCTCAGGCAATGGTTCCCAGCTGCTGGAGAAGAATGAGAAGCAAAACCCTTCTGAGTCAGGAACATGCCTCCAGCCCAAGAGAACACCCTCCCCTGCCTCGGGTACAAGGCAGGGTTTGCTTGTCCCAGCGGAGGAGCAAGGACGCCAGCGACCCGCCCACCCACTGCAGGCCCTCTGCGCCTAAGACCAAGGCCGGGACGGGACCAGAGGACAGACTCTGCCCACTGCAAGTTCTGAGCCAGGTCACCCGCAGAGCAGTCCCTCCCTGAGAGACGACGGACAGGAAGAGGACTCCTACCTGTCGACGACAGGCAGGACCCGTGGAGAGCTGAGGTCGGAGCAGGCATGGAGGGAAAGAGCCCGCAGCCACTCGGGCGCGCAGAGCACTCAACTATGGCCGCCCAGCTGCGGAGGGATTTAAAGGCTCTGGCCACTTAAGGCAACTAGCAACAGCAAAGCCTAATCTGCTTGATGAGCAACGAGATGGGCTCTGCCTCCACAGAACTGTCTGGAAGGAGGACAGGTGTGCTCAGTTTAGGCTACACAGGCTATAGCAGTTACCCCCATCTCTGGGCTTCCCAGGTGGCTCCGTGGTTAAAGAACGCACCAGCCACGGCAGGAGATACAGGAGACCCGGGTTCGATCCCTGGGTGGGGAAGATGCCCTGCATAAGGCCAGTAGGCTTGTCTGGAAATCCCACAGACAGAGGAGCCTGGCAGGATACAGTCCATGGGGTCCCAAACAGTTGGACAGGACTGAGCACATGCCCATGCACCTCAGTCTCACCCAGTGTATGTAATCAATGCCCACCCCTCAACTTTAGAGTGACAGAGAGAGGAAGGAGAGAAGCAAGGAAGGAAGACTGCTTAAGTCAAGTAAAAGAAGAGGCAGAAAAAGCATTCGACCAAGTTCCATGTCTACTGATTATGAAATTTAGAAATTAATGTGAAATTACATAAATATACACATTCTATTTAAAATATAAAAATTACTTTTTTAAACTTAAAAGATAAATATAAACTTTAAATTGAACCTCCTTGTGGAAGCAGAGAAGGCTGCCCACGGGTAGGACGTACGTTCCCCGGAGGGCAGAGCCCTCGGGCCACCAGGCTCAGGCAATGGTTCCCAGCTGCTGGAGAAGAATGAGAAGCAAAACCCTTCTGAGTCAGGAACATGCCTCCAGCCCAAGAGAACACCCTCCCCTGCCTCGGGTACAAGGCAGGGTTTGCTTGTCCCAGCGGAGGAGCAAGGACGCCAGCGACCCGCCCACCCACTGCAGGCCCTCTGCGCCTAAGACCAAGGCCGGGACGGGACCAGAGGACAGACTCTGCCCACTGCAAGTTCTGAGCCAGGTCACCCGCAGAGCAGTCCCTCCCTGAGAGACGACGGACAGGAAGAGGACTCCTACCTGTCGACGACAGGCAGGACCCGTGGAGAGCTGAGGTCGGAGCAGGCATGGAGGGAAAGAGCCCGCAGCCACTCGGGGGCTGCGCAGAGCACTCAACTATGGCCGCCCAGCTGCGGAGGGATTTAAAGGCTCTGGCCACTTAAGGCAACTAGCAACAGCAAAGCCTAATCTGCTTGATGAGCAACGAGATGGGCTCTGCCTCCACAGAACTGTCTGGAAGGAGGACAGGTGTGCTCAGTTTAGGCTACACAGGCTATAGCAGTTACCCCCATCTCTGGGCTTCCCAGGTGGCTCCGTGGTTAAAGAACGCACCAGCCACGGCAGGAGATACAGGAGACCCGGGTTCGATCCCTGGGTGGGGAAGATGCCCTGCATAAGGCCAGTAGGCTTGTCTGGAAATCCCACAGACAGAGGAGCCTGGCAGGATACAGTCCATGGGGTCCCAAACAGTTGGACAGGACTGAGCACATGCCCATGCACCTCAGTCTCACCCAGTGTATGTAATCAATGCCCACCCCTCAACTTTAGAGTGACAGAGAGAGGAAGGGAGAGAAGCAAGGAAGGAAGACTGCTTAAGTCAAGTAAAAAGAAGAGGCAGAAAAAGCATTCGACCAAGTTCCATGTCTACTGATTATGAAATTTAGAAATTAATGTGAAATTACATAAATATACACATTCTATTTAAAATATAAAAATTACATATTTTTAATTTGAAACATTCACAACAAACGAAGAATAAACTCCTTAACTGGATGAAGCTATCAAGGAAAAACCTACAGGCAGCATTCTATGCGGTGGTGAGTGGCTGAGTGTGATCATCCTAAGATGCAGAGAAAATCATGCCTGTGCTTCCAACCTTATACACATTGCACTGCTTGTCCTACCACTTTAATAAAGTAAGGAAAATAAATAGAGGCATGAGTGTGCGTTCAGTCCTGTCTGACCCTTTGCAATCCCATAGACTGTAGCCTGCCAGGCTCCTCTCTCCATGGAATTTTCCAGGCAAGAATACTGGAGTGGGTTGCCATTTCCTCCTCCGGGGGATCTTCCAGACCCTGGGATTGAACCCGCGTCTCTTGCATCATGCACATTGGCAGGCGGAGTCTTTACCACTCGGCAACCTTCTCCCCAAATCAGTCTATACATTGAACACAGCCCCATTCAAAACCCTTCTAGGATATTTTGGGTGTGTAAACTTTCACAAACTGAGTCACAATTTTATATACAAAGCAAAAGACCTAGAGTTATCAAAACAATTTGGAAGATTCAAGCATGTGTCATTGTAAAATATAAAGGACATGTTTGTATAAAGCATATAAAGGGAGGGTATTCAAATGATTTCTAGACACCTGAGACATAAAACCAGAGACTGAATTTTGCAAATGAAGTTGAGGCTTAACTTAGGGATTTGAGAGCTATGAGCCTAGGGGCGATGGCTAAAAACACAGAAACCTGATTGAAAGGAAGAACTTAGAGAAAAATGAGTCAAGGCAAAGCACCCCAAAACTGGGACTGTGAAAAGAAAGAGGATTCACCACATGAGATAGGAAAGACATCAACGATTAAGGAAAGGACTATGGTATATTAGCACGTCTGCACAGTCTCTAGAAAGACGGGACAAAAGAGCCTGTCTGCAGGGGCAGGAGTAGAGCCACAGATCTAGGAACTGGCAAGAGGACGTGGTGGGACGCAGGGTGGGACACACCGGAGAGATGAGACTCATGTGTGTCCACCGTCACGTGCAAAACAGACAGCCAGCGGGAAGCTGCCGTGGGGCCCGGGAGCTCAGCTCCATGCTCCGTGCTGACCTCGAGGGATGTGAGGACGGCTCAGGAGGGAGGGATACATGCAGACCTGTAGCTGATGCGTGTTGTTGTGCAGCAGAAACTAACACTGTATTGTGAAGCATGTATACACCAACCAAAACAGAAACGTTGAAAAGAAACTGAGAACTGTGGTATGAGAGGCGGAAGGGAAAGGCTTCAACAGGAAGAGTTTGTAAGCTCTGTTTCCTTTCCGGAGAGTGAGGGGAAATACATTTAGAGAAAATGCAGTCCTTGGGTTTCAGCGCAAGGGAAGTCTCAGAAAGTCCTGGAAAGACCAGAGCTTCTGTAGAGAGTTAGTTTTCAGGAGGAAGGTGTATGTGAGTCGTGGCTAAAGCCAGGAGCTGAGGCGAACGACCCAACCACTGGTGAAACGGCAATGACCTTTAGCAGCAGCTAACAAAACAGTTGTGTTTTATTCATGTCTCTATTCGTTACACTGTTCACCCCACAGGGTCTTAATGTATGTGCAGCTGTTTCTGCAAGTAGGCGTGGGGCTCCCTAGGCGGCCCTAGAGGTAAAGAACCCACCTGCCGATGCAGGAGGCATAGAAGGCCTGGATTCAGTCTCTGGGTCGGGAAGATCCACTGGAGGAGAGCATGGCAGCCCACTCTAGTACCCTTTTTACTCCCACTCCAGTATTCTGGCCTGGAGGATCCCCATGGACAAAGGAGCCTGGCGGGCTACAGTCTAAGGGGCCGTATAGAATCAGACGTGACTGCCATGAGTTAGCATGCATGCATAAATATATATGTGTCTGATGGGCAGCTGAGGTTGAAAAGCATTGATAAACTCATTCTGGAAGCAGAACTTACAGTCCTGAGGGGTGATGCAGCTTGATCAGCTCACCCAGTTTGTGGAAGCCTGTCTCGACTCCTGTGAGGAAGTTTCATTCATTCCCAGCTGCCTCTGAAGCATGAGCGCGTCCTCTTCTGGAATGAGCGGATGGAATTGTCCTCATTTCTGAGATACTTAGAGACGTGATACCCACCAGAGAGAGATAACCATGCATGACATTCTTTAGGTATTGAGGGTCCCCTGCCCTGACTCTCTGGGCTGCCTTTGCCAAAGCCAATTCTGGGTGTATGAAAAGTCCAGATACAAAGAACTAAGTGGCTCAGGAGGGAGGGATACATGCAGACCTGTAGCTGATGCGTGTTGTTGTGCAGCAGAAACTAACACTGTATTGTGAAGCATGTATACACCAACCAAAACAGAAACGTTGAAAAGAAACTGAGAACTGTGGTATGAGAGGCGGAAGGGAAAGGCTTCAACAGGAAGAGTTTGTAAGCTCTGTTTCCTTTCCGGAGAGTGAGGGGAAATACATTTAGAAAATGCAGTCCTTGGGTTTCAGCGCAAGGGAAGTCTCAGAAAGTCCTGGAAAGACCAGAGCTTCTGTAGAGAGTTAGTTTTCAGGAGGAAGGTGTATGTGAGTCGTGGCTAAAGCCAGGAGCTGAGGCGAACGACCCAACCACTGGTGAAACGGCAATGACCTTTAGCAGCAGCTAACAAAACAGTTGTGTTTTATTCATGTCTCTATTCGTTACACTGTTCACCCCACAGGGTCTTAATGTATGTGCAGCTGTTTCTGCAAGTAGGCGTGGGGCTCCCTAGGCGGCCCTAGAGGTAAAGAACCCACCTGCCGATGCAGGAGGCATAGAAGGCCTGGATTCAGTCTCTGGGTCGGGAAGATCCACTGGAGGAGAGCATGGCAGCCCACTCTAGTACCCTTTTTACTCCCACTCCAGTATTCTGGCCTGGAGGATCCCCATGGACAAAGGAGCCTGGCGGGCTACAGTCTAAGGGGCCGTATAGAATCAGACGTGACTGCCATGAGTTAGCATGCATGCATAAATATATATGTGTCTGATGGGCAGCTGAGGTTGAAAAGCATTGATAAACTCATTCTGGAAGCAGAACTTACAGTCCTGAGGGGTGATGCAGCTTGATCAGCTCACCCAGTTTGTGGAAGCCTGTCTCGACTCCTGTGAGGAAGTTTCATTCATTCCCAGCTGCCTCTGAAGCATGAGCCGCGTCCTCTTCTGGAATGAGCGGATGGAATTGTCCTCATTTCTGAGATACTTAGAGACGTGATACCCACCAGAGAGAGATAACCATGCATGACATTCTTTAGGTATTGAGGGTCCCCTGCCCTGACTCTCTGGGCTGCCTTTGCCAAAGCCAATTCTGGGTGTATGAAAAGTCCAGATACAAAGAACTAAGTCATTTCTCTTTTAAAAAGCAAATCACCAAGGTATAAATCTGTGGGGAGAACTATATGGACGCATGGCTGTCTTAGTCGATAGAAACGTGGCGGCAACGTTGCCCAGGGAAGCTGAGAACAGGTTGAAGTGTCTCCAGCGTGTCACACGGCCCGGCCCAGGCCAAGCCAAGGCGGGGAGGGCGGCCCTCACATGACACTGGCGTGACCGATAAACGACAGCAGGTGGGAACAACAAGACCAGCGCTGAGGTCACGGGACCGCGGTGTTCTCTGTTTTGTCATGTTTTTTAAACATCTCTGTTGGCTCTGAGCCCTCTGAGTATGAAACTCTGTGTTGTCTCCTTTCTCATCACGTCCGAGTCTTTGCGACAGCGTGCACTGCAGCCCACCAGGCTCCTCTGCCCGTAGGATCACCCAGGCAAGAACACAGGGGTGGGTTGCCATGCCCTTCTCCAGGGGGTCTTCCTGACCTAGGGATTGAACTCAGGTCTCCTGCACTGCAGGCAGATTCTTTATCATCTGAGCCACCAGGGAAGCCCTTCCCATCATCAGAAATGAGCAACTCAGGACTTTCTCCAAAATCTCATGGTAAACTACCTGCCTTTCTTTTTTCTTTGACCATCTAGGACATCCCTTTGTCTAATATGTGCCCACATTTCCCTCTTTTTTCTGGGTGCAGCAGTCTGTGGCTCGTCACCGTCATTTCCTCTTCGGTTCACCAAGGGCAAGGAGGTTTCTTTTAAGTTGCATGCAAAATATATGTGTCTGATGGGCAGCTGAGGTTGAAAAGCATTGATAAACTCATTCTGGAAGCAGAACTTACAGTCCTGAGGGGTGATGCAGCTTGATCAGCTCACCCAGTTTGTGGAAGCCTGTCTCGACTCCTGTGAGGAAGTTTCATTCATTCCCAGCTGCCTCTGAAGCATGAGCGCGTCCTCTTCTGGAATGAGCGGATGGAATTGTCCTCATTTCTGAGATACTTAGAGACGTGATACCCACCAGAGAGAGATAACCATGCATGACATTCTTTAGGTATTGAGGGTCCCCTGCCCTGACTCTCTGGGCTGCCTTTGCCAAAGCCAATTCTGGGTGTATGAAAAGTCCAGATACAAAGAACTAAGTCATTTCTCTTTTAAAAAGCAAATCACCAAGGTATAAATCTGTGGGGAGAACTATATGGACGCATGGCTGTCTTAGTCGATAGAAACGTGGCGGCAACGTTGCCCAGGGAAGCTGAGAACAGGTTGAAGTGTCTCCAGCGTGTCACACGGCCCGGCCCAGGCCAAGCCAAGGCGGGGAGGGCGGCCCTCACATGACACTGGCGTGACCGATAAACGACAGCAGGTGGGAACAACAAGACCAGCGCTGAGGTCACGGGACCGCGGTGTTCTCTGTTTTGTCATGTTTTTTAAACATCTCTGTTGGCTCTGAGCCCTCTGAGTATGAAACTCTGTGTTGTCTCCTTTCTCATCACGTCCGAGTCTTTGCGACAGCGTGCACTGCAGCCCACCAGGCTCCTCTGCCCGTAGGATCACCCAGGCAAGAACACAGGGGTGGGTTGCCATGCCCTTCTCCAGGGGGTCTTCCTGACCTAGGGATTGAACTCAGGTCTCCTGCACTGCAGGCAGATTCTTTATCATCTGAGCCACCAGGGAAGCCCTTCCCATCATCAGAAATGAGCAACTCAGGACTTTCTCCAAAATCTCATGGTAAACTACCTGCCTTTCTTTTTTCTTTGACCATCTAGGACATCCCTTTGTCTAATATGTGCCCACATTTCCCTCTCCTGTGAGAGTATGTCTGTTTCTGAGAGGTCATTTCTTCACGCAGCAGCAGTCTGTGGCTCGTCACCGTCATTTCCTCTTCGGTTCACCAAGGGCAAGGAGGTTTCTTTTAAGTTCTCCTGTTACAAGAAAAACTGGAAATAGCAGAATATCCTGTGGTGTTTTTTTTTTTTTTTCTTTAGCCGAAGTAAATATATTCCTGCAGAGAATGTGTTGATCTGTTGTCTTTAATACATGCACTAGAATTTCACAGACACTGATCAAAATCAAGGACCACCAACATGGTCTCAATTTGCTCTAGTGGAGAGATGAAAAAGAGAGAGGGACTGAAAATGTACACGCCTAAGATTTCTGTCATGTGGGGCTTTGGAAATTGTTTTCTCACTTAAATGGGGGTATATTTGTGGTCCTTGTGCTGTGGGATGTAGCTACAAATAAGATACTGAAGATAATTTCTGATCACTTGGCCCATGAGTAGCCACAAAGTTGTCTAATCACCTACCCCAACCCCTCTCCAACAAGAGGAAAAGGTTATAATTTGTGTAAAACATCCCTGATGCCTTCGTCGTTGTTGTTTAGTCACTAAGGTGTGTCCCGCTCTTGCAGCTCTTTCCTCATCCAGGTGATAGACTACGGTACTAAAACCCTGCAGTTGTGAGAATAATCTGAAATGGCCAATTTTGGTGATTAATAAGCGACATAGTCCACAATGATAATTATAGCTCATTTTGGTTTATTAACAAAAATAATATTACTAGATTATAGTTGAATCAAGAGTACAGTATACCATGTAGCCCTGTGTTCACTGCAGCACTATGTCAATAGCCAGGCTGTGGAAGCAACCTAGAGTCCATCAACAGATGAATGGATGGAGAAGGTGTGGCGCATCTATACAATGGAATGCGACTTGGCCATAACAAAGAATGAAATTGGGTCATTCGTAGTCACGTGGTTGAACCTTGAGTCTGTCTTACCAAGTGAGTTAGAAAGGAGAAACAATGAAGGTGGTCTATTAACGCATACATATGGAATCTAGAACAATGGTACTGTGGCACCTATTTGCAGGGCAGGACTGGAGATGCAGACACAGAGAATGACTTGTGGACACAGCAGGGCAAGAGGAAAGGAGATGGACTGAGATGGCAGCACTGACATATATGCACGACTGTGTGTGGAACAGACCGCTAGTGGGAGGCTGCTGTCTAGCTTCCCTGAGCTCGGCTCTACGCTCTGTGACGACCTGGAGGGTGGAATGGGGTGGGAGGGAGGCTCCACAGGGAGGGGACAGATGTATACCTATAGTTGTTTCACCTCATTGTGCAACACAAACTGATACAGCATTGTAAATCAATTATATTCCAATAAAAAGTAAAAGAACCTGTGTATCTTCATTCCTAATCATTTTTGGAAATGATACACTTGATTTCCCCTTATGTTAGTATACAGTACCTAGATAATCCCTGAAAACAAAAATATCACGTTGAACTTTACGCAAGGACGTTGAGCAATTATGAATCAACAAGAGTGGGAGGTCCATTTACAGTCACCAGCCCTGGATTTCGATAGATCAGGCATGCGAAATTGCACAGTATGGACTGAAGCAAGCATAGGCCCTGGCCCTGGCCCTCTCCCACCCTGGCCTAAAGAACGCAACTGCTGGTGGATTTATGAATCGTGAGGACTCAGCTACTGGGCGCAGCGGTGTCTTCTTGACGTCTCCCTAAAGTGAAGGAATGAGTTGTGTACAAACGGCACCATGTCTTGGTGTCGTTCTGTAAAAAACCATCTCTGTCACTTGGATAGAGTCTTACACACACAGTATTGCCCCGCCGTGTAACGTGCCACAAAGTGTGAAGATAAATCTACCCTGAGGCATGACAGGATCAAAATTACCAATACTTTCTACCGGTGGGGAGCAGTGATATTGCAGACAACAAAAGTAGTCTCTGAGATAATACAAGATGGGAGGAACCGAGAGAAGTCAAACGTACTCAAAGAGAAATCCAGGGAGCACTACAGTTGTCCAGAGGGGTGACACATCCCTTCATCAAATAGTGCATGGATGTCTTCCTTCCTCTCTCCCAGCCGCCCTGTAGAACATCCCCACCTAAACACATCAGTGCCCGGGGTTCAGCATCTCAGTTCAGCTGACTCAGCCTCGTCCCTTGTATGGCTGAGTAATGTACATACCGTAGATTCTGTATTCATTCATCTGTCAGTGGACATCTAGGTTGCTTCCATGTGTTGGATGCTGCAAATAGTGCTGCAGTGAACATTGGGGTGCGTGTATCCTTTGGAATCATGATTTCCTCAGAAATAATTGCATAAATTTTTTGGAGTCATGCCCAGCCGTGGGTTGGTTGGGTCCCCACCTAGGGCCCATTATACAGAGTGAACTTCAGTCAGAAAGAGAAAAATGAAATATTGCCTGTTAAAGTGTATCTGTCGAATCTAGGGAAATGGTGCTGATGAAGCTATTTGTGAGGCAGGAGTGGGGACACAGATGTAGAGAACAGACTTGAATTTACAGAGGTCCTTGCCCTTTTCTAACAGTGAGTTTGAGCTTCAGCTTAACTCTGTGATCTTTTTGACGACTGTACCAGGAAGTTCCTCTTTGAAAACACGATTTGATTGGATTTTTTAAACTTTGTATTTTGTGTGGGGATTTAGCTGAATCCCTGGCCCTGGCCCTCCACCCTGGCCTAAAGAACGCAACTGCTGGTGGATTTATGAATCGTGAGGACTCAGCTACTGGCGCAGCGGTGTCTTCTTGACGTCTCCCTAAAGTGAAGGAATGAGTTGTGTACAAACGGCACCATGTCTTGGTGTCGTTCTGTAAAAAACCATCTCTGTCACTTGGATAGAGTCTTACACACACAGTATTGCCCCGCCGTGTAACGTGCCACAAAGTGTGAAGATAAATCTACCCTGAGGCATGACAGGATCAAAATTACCAATACTTTCTACCGGTGGGGAGCAGTGATATTGCAGACAACAAAAGTAGTCTCTGAGATAATACAAGATGGGAGGAACCGAGAGAAGTCAAACGTACTCAAAGAGAAATCCAGGGAGCACTACAGTTGTCCAGAGGGGTGACACATCCCTTCATCAAATAGTGCATGGATGTCTTCCTTCCTCTCTCCCAGCCGCCCTGTAGAACATCCCCACCTAAACACATCAGTGCCCGGGGTTCAGCATCTCAGTTCAGCTGACTCAGCCTCGTCCCTTGTATGGCTGAGTAATGTACATACCGTAGATTCTGTATTCATTCATCTGTCAGTGGACATCTAGGTTGCTTCCATGTGTTGGATGCTGCAAATAGTGCTGCAGTGAACATTGGGGTGCGTGTATCCTTTGGAATCATGATTTCCTCAGAAATAATTGCATAAATTTTTTGGAGTCATGCCCAGCCGTGGGTTGGTTGGGTCCCCACCTAGGGCCCATTATACAGAGTGAACTTCAGTCAGAAAGAGAAAAATGAAATATTGCCTGTTAAAGTGTATCTGTCGAATCTAGGGAAATGGTGCTGATGAAGCTATTTGTGAGGCAGGAGTGGGGACACAGATGTAGAGAACAGACTTGAATTTACAGAGGTCCTTGCCCTTTTCTAACAGTGAGTTTGAGCTTCAGCTTAACTCTGTGATCTTTTTGACGACTGTACCAGGAAGTTCCTCTTTGAAAACACGATTTGATTGGATTTTTTAAACTTTGTATTTTGTGTGGGGATTTAGCTGATTTCCTGACAGTTCCAGGTGGACAGTGAAGCAGCTCGGCCTTGCATGCAGTGTCCGTTCTCCCCAAGGTCCCCTCCCATCCAGGCAGCCACAGGACATTGAGCTCAACAGGCGGTCCTTGCTGGACACCCACGCTTTCAGACAGGGCGAACCTGTCACTGGGGAGGAATTCTACACCGGAGGGAGACTGAACTGCCCTGAACTTCACTGCTGCCTCCCCTGAGCTGGGTTTCCGCCCACTTGAGCCGTGACTCAGCCACCGGTCCTCGTGCTGGACTGTCTGAGCCATACTCGGAGGAAAGCATATTCGCAACAAATAATTGAAGAATAAACTTTCTGCCCAGGCCAATTGGGTAAATTGCCTTTGTGCTTTTCCACGACTTGCCTCTGCCAGAGAGAATATTTGGCGCTCAGCATGGTGGCGTGGGACCAGATTGGAGCAATGGGGTGTTTTAAAATGATTTATTTTTTCCCCTCTGTTACAGACAGTTACTCTGCCACAGATGGCCTCTCTCAATGATGAGCCCAGAGTCTTTTCCATCAGATTTTTGCCATTGTAAAAATATATCTGCTCTCATCGCCCTGACTCTTCTTTGGCTCTGTGTGTCCAAGAAGCAATGTAAGAACGTCTGGAATGATGACCAGATTCTGGACCCAAATCTGTGCAGCTCCAAGACCTTCAGTGATGGCTCTCTGGCCGTGATAAGCCACATGCTTCTTTATCTTTCAATCCTGGTCCTCGTATGAAATTCCACCTTCAACAGATAATGTTAATGGGGGGGAAATCAGAAAAGAATGGAAAATTATAGCTGTCTTTCCCCGAACTAATAAGCAAGCTTTGACTGGATTATATAAATGCTTTGTACATATTGCGACGGAGAAGGCAATGGCAGCCCACTCCACTGTTCTTGCCTGGAAAACCTCACGGACAAGGGGTGGGTGGGCTGCAGTCCACAGGGTCGCAGAGTGTCGGACACAGCCGACCAACTAGACGACCGCCACAGAATGTGAATGTTTCCCAACAGAATAAGATCTAACTAGGAACACCATATTAATACAGCATGAGTTTCTATGTTAAGAGAAATGGTTCTGTCTGAGGTCAGCCACAAAGACAATGCAGCAAGATCTCGGGGTTACCTAGATTCTGTGGAAAGAATATATACAACATCTATAAATAATATTTATAAATTGCTCCTTTTATTAGAGTAGCCGTTGCTTTGTTCATTTATCTCAAAATATAGCTCAACAGTAGTAAATAAAGCAGACCTATGAATTTCAATTATGTTATCTTAAAATGTTATTGAATATACAATGAAATACATAGTGGAATGCATAGTTAACCAATGGAAAAATGAAAAATCTGGTGTTTCACATCTCTCCCTATAGTAAATCAAGTCTCAATATACATGAAAAGCTAAATGTTTTACAAGGAAAAGCTAGAGGGAAATAAAAATGAATATTGTTAAAGACCTGGAAGGAAATATTACTAAATAAAAAATTTCTAAATGGACAAGTAAATGATGAAGTCACAGAAAGAAAAAATGCATCAATGTTCACTACGTGACAGCCCCAAGGGTATCCATGCTAAAAGTGTAACAAAGCCAAAAGGGAAAAGCAGAATGGGAAACTGCTGCACTAATAGGAGAAGAAAGGAGCTAAAAACTTAATTAAAAATATAAGAATATCTGACAAGGGATACAGTTCACTGGGAAAACATGTAAAGACATTTACAAGACAGAATCTAATAAACCAACATGATCAAAAGATTCAGTAAAAATACATGCAAAACAGAACATAAGAAAGGCAATTTTTTAAGACTTGTAGATGTCATAACCCACTATTGGTACTTGAAATTCCTGAAAGCTGTTTTAGACTAGAAAAGTACCTCAGAGATGCTGGCGTGATCACACCTTTTGACAAGATAATCGCACTTCTGTAAATATGCCTAAAGAAGATGATTGAAAACAAAGATTTTATGTGCAAAATGTTGTTTCTTTTGATAAGAAATGAAAGCACCTCCACTGCACAATACCGATGAAAATGTCACCCAGCCTTTAACTTTACCACTGTCTAGACGACCGCCACAGAATGTGAATGTTTCCCAACAGAATAAGATCTAACTAGGAACACCATATTAATACAGCATGAGTTTCTATGTTAAGAGAAATGGTTCTGTCTGAGGTCAGCCACAAAGACAATGCAGCAAGATCTCGGGGTTACCTAGATTCTGTGGAAAGAATATATACAACATCTATAAATAATATTTATAAATTGCTCCTTTTATTAGAGTAGCCGTTGCTTTGTTCATTTATCTCAAAATATAGCTCAACAGTAGTAAATAAAGCAGACCTATGAATTTCAATTATGTTATCTTAAAATGTTATTGAATATACAATGAAATACATAGTGGAATGCATAGTTAACCAATGGAAAAATGAAAAATCTGGTGTTTCACATCTCTCCCTATAGTAAATCAAGTCTCAATATACATGAAAAGCTAAATGTTTTACAAGGAAAAGCTAGAGGGAAATAAAAATGAATATTGTTAAAGACCTGGAAGGAAATATTACTAAATAAAAAATTTCTAAATGGACAAGTAAATGATGAAGTCACAGAAAGAAAAAATGCATCAATGTTCACTACGTGACAGCCCCAAGGGTATCCATGCTAAAAGTGTAACAAAGCCAAAAGGGAAAAGCAGAATGGGAAACTGCTGCACTAATAGGAGAAGAAAGGAGCTAAAAACTTAATTAAAAATATAAGAATATCTGACAAGGGATACAGTTCACTGGGAAAACATGTAAAGACATTTACAAGACAGAATCTAATAAACCAACATGATCAAAAGATTCAGTAAAAATACATGCAAAACAGAACATAAGAAAGGCAATTTTTTAAGACTTGTAGATGTCATAACCCACTATTGGTACTTGAAATTCCTGAAAGCTGTTTTAGACTAGAAAAGTACCTCAGAGATGCTGGCGTGATCACACCTTTTGACAAGATAATCGCACTTCTGTAAATATGCCTAAAGAAGATGATTGAAAACAAAGATTTTATGTGCAAAATGTTGTTTCTTTTGATAAGAAATGAAAGCACCTCCACTGCACAATACCGATGACGAAAATGTCACCCAGCCTTTAACTAAGATGGTAAATGAACTTTAGGAGGTAGTTGCTGAGTGAAACAGTGTCTTTTAAGATTTATCAAAAAAGGTACATTCAAAACCTTTCCTGGTTATCTCTGCTCAGATGCCCCGGCTGCTATACGGTGTATTTAGAGCCTCATTTTCTCCCACATTCTTCTGCGATTTTAATTCTGATGTTTTGTGGTTCTCTTAATGTCGTGCGATGCGCTGAGCTCTTTCCCCAATTAGATTAAAAGCCCCATCAGGGGCAGTTCAGTACAATTCAATTCAACTAATAGTTATTGAATCCCTCCTTTGTAAAAGGAGCAATGCAAAGCGCTGAGCATGAGAAAAACCAAAAGGCATGATCTTGGCTCTCAGAGAAAACTTGGCACCGTTAGCAAAGACAGGAGGCAAGACTCCCACTTCCTCCAGCACCCAGTAGGTAATAAACAACACCGCTAAGTCATAAACGATCAAAGGAGGGTGAAAACTTCCGCGATGGCACTCCAGAGAAGGCGGCTCTGGAAGGGCCAGAGCAACGGAGGGCGGGATTGTGCGGCAGACGACTGGAGCGAAGCTGTGACAACCCGGTGGTGGGGCGGGGAAGGGCGACAGCGCTGCTTCTTAACTTTATGTTAGGGGAGTTCAGTGGGCGCACAAGGTTGTGCTAGTGTCAAGAATAATTATGACAGTGATTCAGTTATTCATATACATGTATCTATTCTTTTTCAAATTCTTTTCCCATTTAGATCATCACAGGCTATTCAGCCGAGAGCCTTTTGCTATACAGTGGGTCCTGGTCGATTATCTATCTTAAACATACAGATACGGTAATTCCAAACTCCTGATTTATCCCTCCTCCCACGCTTCCCCTATGGTTACCATGAGTTTGTTTCTGATATCTGCAAGTCTGTTTCTGTTTTGTACATACGTTCATTCATATCTTTTCAAAAAACTAGATTCCACATATGAGTGATATATAATATTTGTCTTTCTTTTCTGACTGACTTGCTTAGTAGGAAATGTTGTCATTCTTTTGATAAGAAATGAAAGCACCTCCACTGCACAATACCGATGACGAAAATGTCACCCAGCCTTTAACTAAGATGGTAAATGAACTTTAGGAGGTAGTTGCTGAGTGAAACAGTGTCTTTTAAGATTTATCAAAAAAGGTACATTCAAAACCTTTCCTGGTTATCTCTGCTCAGATGCCCCGGCTGCTATACGGTGTATTTAGAGCCTCATTTTCTCCCACATTCTTCTGCGATTTTAATTCTGATGTTTTGTGGTTCTCTTAATGTCGTGCGATGCGCTGAGCTCTTTCCCCAATTAGATTAAAAGCCCCATCAGGGGCAGTTCAGTACAATTCAATTCAACTAATAGTTATTGAATCCCTCCTTTGTAAAAGGAGCAATGCAAAGCGCTGAGCATGAGAAAAACCAAAAGGCATGATCTTGGCTCTCAGAGAAAACTTGGCACCGTTAGCAAAGACAGGAGGCAAGACTCCACTTCCTCCAGCACCCAGTAGGTAATAAACAACACCGCTAAGTCATAAACGATCAAAGGAGGGTGAAAACTTCCGCGATGGCACTCCAGAGAAGGCGGCTCTGGAAGGGCCAGAGCAACGGAGGGCGGGATTGTGCGGCAGACGACTGGAGCGAAGCTGTGACAACCCGGTGGTGGGGCGGGGAAGGGCGACAGCGCTGCTTCTTAACTTTATGTTAGGGGAGTTCAGTGGGCGCACAAGGTTGTGCTAGTGTCAAGAATAATTATGACAGTGATTCAGTTATTCATATACATGTATCTATTCTTTTTCAAATTCTTTTCCCATTTAGATCATCACAGGCTATTCAGCCGAGAGCCTTTTGCTATACAGTGGGTCCTGGTCGATTATCTATCTTAAACATACAGATACGGTAATTCCAAACTCCTGATTTATCCCTCCTCCCACGCTTCCCCTATGGTTACCATGAGTTTGTTTCTGATATCTGCAAGTCTGTTTCTGTTTTGTACATACGTTCATTCATATCTTTTCAAAAAACTAGATTCCACATATGAGTGATATATAATATTTGTCTTTCTTTTTCTGACTGACTTCGCTTAGTAGGATCACCTCCAGGCCCGTCCAAGTTGCTGTAAATGGCACTATGTCATTCTTTTGATGGCTGGGTAATATTCCATTGTATAAGTGTATTGATACCACATCCTCTTTACCCACTCATCTGTCGGTGAACATCTAGGCTCCTTTCACGTCTTGGCTGCTGTAATAAACAGTGCAGCAGTGAGCACTGGGGTGTGCGCATCTTTCGAATTGCTTTTCTCCGGATATCTGCCCAGGAGTGAGATTGCTGGATTATATGGTAGTTCTATCTTTAGTTTTTTAAGGAACCTGCATACTGTTCAGCATTAATTGCGGGAAATAGGGCTCATGTGCACGAGAGTGTGTCTGCTCATGGTGATGAATTATATAGACTTTATTGAGTTTGCAGTCCAAGGAATGTTGAAGGGGTTGCTGACTTTGGACCTTCTTCTCTGACTAATGATTACTCCCTAAAAGTTTTAGGAAATCATAGGGAGATAGTTTCCGGTGAGCAAAAGTCCAGGGAATTTTGTGGTTGTTATAACATCCACTGGTATACAATATTTCAAAGGACACAGCTAAATTTCATTCCCATCCATCATTTCCAAACACAGGTTATCTTTGTCTATCAAAACTCAAGATATAATAAATACTCAACTCCCTCTAGAACTTGCCCCAGGGTCAAGCTTAAGCTGCTTCTAATAAAGATAGAAGTGTATTATCCTCACTGAAGATGATTCGTATTAAGAGAAAATCTCTCGCTGTCAGCAGGTGGGCAAACCAAGTGACAAAAGAGGTGATGATTCATCCAGTTTTGAACTCACCCACTGGGTGATGGCAGCGTTCACAGAAAAGTGAGGCAATTGGACTTGGCAGCCCAGACGTCTGCAGCGGAGGCAGCCGTCTATTATGCCGAACGCAGGACGGTGTGATCTGACAGCTGGAGATGGGGAGGAACGGGGCAAAGCATCCTGTCTCAGGAGCAGGTGGTAGAACGAGAGGGATTACCTCGTCAGTCAGACCTCCTTTCAACAGGTACTTGGTACTCGCTGGGCCAGACGCATGTTGTGAGGCACCATGGCAATCACGACGGAACCCTACTCTCTGGAATTGTAGGCTCATAGAGGGAAAAACAAATCTTCTTATTTATTTTTTTTAGAAAATAACACACTTTAGTTGGAATGATGGCTGTTCACTTAGTTTCTCAACCTTCAAAGCCTCGTGTAGTGCACCGGTCACAGACAGCCCCTCCCCAACACTAGCCTGTTCACCACTCGAATCGTCCCTCTGGCCCCGGAGAGTGGACAAACGGATGGACTGTTCCTCCTCGTCTCTGACCAGATCAGACTGAAGCGGCTACACCTTAATGGGCAAATGTACACTGAAAATTAAGCGCTGAGTGGAGTCCAGCCTCCCACCAACGTTTGACTCACGGACGGCCTGTCCAACAATACAGGCGTCGATAGTGATTAGAGCACGGAGCATAGCTTCCAGGGCTTTATCCTGGTTACATCCATGTGGGCATTTTGCTTCAATGTGTTTTAAATAGACCCCTAGATGCCCTTTAAGCTAAATCATAGGAGATAGTTTCCGGTGAGCAAAAGTCCAGGGAATTTTGTGGTTGTTATAACATCCACTGGTATACAATATTTCAAAGGACACAGCTAAATTTCATTCCCATCCATCATTTCCAAACACAGGTTATCTTTGTCTATCAAAACTCAAGATATAATAAATACTCAACTCCCTCTAGAACTTGCCCCAGGGTCAAGCTTAAGCTGCTTCTAATAAAGATAGAAGTGTATTATCCTCACTGAAGATGATTCAGTTAAGAGAAAATCTCTCGCTGTCAGCAGGTGGGCAAACCAAGTGACAAAAGAGGTGATGATTCATCCAGTTTTGAACTCACCCACTGGGTGATGGCAGCGTTCACAGAAAAGTGAGGCAATTGGACTTGGCAGCCCAGACGTCTGCAGCGGAGGCAGCCGTCTATTATGCCGAACGCAGGACGGTGTGATCTGACAGCTGGAGATGGGGAGGAACGGGGCAAAGCATCCTGTCTCAGGAGCAGGTGGTAGAACGAGAGGGATTACCTCGTCAGTCAGACCTCCTTTCAACAGGTACTTGGTACTCGCTGGGCCAGACGCATGTTGTGAGGCACCATGGCAATCACGACGGAACCCTACTCTCTGGAATTGTAGGCTCATAGAGGGAAAAACAAATCTTCTTATTTATTTTTTTTAGAAAATAACACACTTTAGTTGGAATGATGGCTGTTCACTTAGTTTCTCAACCTTCAAAGCCTCGTGTAGTGCACCGGTCACAGACAGCCCCTCCCCAACACTAGCCTGTTCACCACTCGAATCGTCCCTCTGGCCCCGGAGAGTGGACAAACGGATGGACTGTTCCTCCTCGTCTCTGACCAGATCAGACTGAAGCGGCTACACCTTAATGGGCAAATGTACACTGAAAATTAAGCGCTGAGTGGAGTCCAGCCTCCCACCAACGTTTGACTCACGGACGGCCTGTCCAACAATACAGGCGTCGTATAGTGATTAGAGCACGGAGCATAGCTTCCAGGGCTTTATCCTGGTTACATCCATGTGGGCATTTTGCTTCAATGTGTTTTAAATAGACCCCTAGATGCCCTTTAAGCTCACAATCTTCTGGATTCTGCTTTTTCTCGGAAACATTCGTTCTCTCTCTCTCTCTCTGAGAGGCTGTCACTGATCCTTTTTTTATACAAGCAAATACAAGGCCAACTATAAAGAGTACTTCCTTTCCATACCTGTTTGATAAACGCTTGTCTTTGCCTTTTAATCCAACAAGTTAGGGAGACACTGAATTATAAATCCACATATCCCCTGTCAAATATTAGGAATAGTGTCTCCAAGGGGACCCATAATTTATGGATGAGAAGGCGAAAACCGGGATCCTTTCCTGGGTGGTGAGCATTTCTACATCAGTGAAGAGTCATTCCCTTCTTTCCTTCCTTCCTTCCTTCCCCTCCCCACCCCTTCCTCCTCTCTCCCTCCCTCCAGCTATTCCTGGAGGGCTGTTACAGCTGAGGCTGAATCGAGGTGCATTGGCCTCCCAGGGCCCCCCCCCCCCGTGTTGGCTTTGGGCGACGGCCCCCTCATCATGTCCTGTCATATGTCACCCTCAGCTGCCTGCTGGGATCCTGGCTAAATGACGGAGCAGAGGCAAAGCCCGCCCTCAGATCGGTGCCCTCTCCCCAAAACGGATCACCCCAAACAGGATTCTCTTTCCCGTGTAGGTAGCATCTCTATCCTTAGAGGTTTTCACAGGAGAGTTTTGAGCATCATTGGCTCCCTGTTCACCCAAAGGATTTCAAACAGTCCCATGAAAGGGCGCAGCCATACCTCAAAAGGTGTATTGTTTGCTTGGGTCGGTGCAATCATTTTAATCATTTTAACACATTCCAAAGAGACTAAATAAAACATATGTGTCATTCCCGTCTCCACCTGCACTGAAGTCAAAGCAACATTCTGTCAAGAACGTTGACAGGCAGGACTTCTGCTGAAAATGGAGAGGGAGTAAAATACAAAGTGAGTCTATGTTGCACGTTGTGTTTGGGCTGCAGCAAAAATGAGTGAATGGGCCTGCTGTTCACAAAGGAGTGCTTCTAGAAATCTCAGAGGGCTGGGTGTAAGGGCATTTTGGTGTCACATCTGTTTCTTATTCGTTCAGTAAAAGTATACTGAAAAGAGACAGACTGAGGTGGCGGAGAAAGAGGATGAAGTGAGGACAAGAGAGAATGAATGCAAAGGTCAAGTGACATATCCGCATTACCCTGCCTCTTATTTTAGTAGCTGATTCATGCTCCATGCTGTCGGCCGGTCTCACAGCCACACAGCCGTGAGGAGCGAGGGTAGCGCAACTCCACAGCGCCGGACACAGATGAGACTTGAGGAACCTGGCATGGATCTGCCGCTGTGCGCTGGATATGTTTCCCCTGAAACGCTTCCTTTAGTCTCTCTCTCTCTCTTTTATTTTTTTTTCCCTGTTTTTTGGCCACTTATATTGGTCTTTCATTTATTTCCATCTTTGTTCTTTGGCCCGTGTGGGCCTCCCATCGCAGTGGCGTCTGTCGTTGCAGAGCACCGGCTCTGGGCGCATGCGCTCTGGAGCTCCAGCTCAATAGTTGGACACATCCATCCAGCCGCTCTGCGGCACGTGGGATCCTCCCAGGCCAGGGATCGAACCAGGGCCCCTTGCACTGCAAGGCGGTGTCCTTACCCACTGGACCATCAGGGAAGTGTCCTGTCATATGTCACCCTCAGCTGCCTGCTGGGATCCTGGCTAAATGACGGAGCAGAGGCAAAGCCCGCCTCAGATCGGTGCCCTCTCCCCAAAACGGATCACCCCAAACAGGATTCTCTTTCCCGTGTAGGTAGCATCTCTATCCTTAGAGGTTTTCACAGGAGAGTTTTGAGCATCATTGGCTCCCTGTTCACCCAAAGGATTTCAAACAGTCCCATGAAAGGGCGCAGCCATACCTCAAAAGGTGTATTGTTTGCTTGGGTCGGTGCAATCATTTTAATCATTTTAACACATTCCAAAGAGACTAAATAAAACATATGTGTCATTCCCGTCTCCACCTGCACTGAAGTCAAAGCAACATTCTGTCAAGAACGTTGACAGGCAGGACTTCTGCTGAAAATGGAGAGGGAGTAAAATACAAAGTGAGTCTATGTTGCACGTTGTGTTTGGGCTGCAGCAAAAATGAGTGAATGGGCCTGCTGTTCACAAAGGAGTGCTTCTAGAAATCTCAGAGGGCTGGGTGTAAGGGCATTTTGGTGTCACATCTGTTTCTTATTCGTTCAGTAAAAGTATACTGAAAAGAGACAGACTGAGGTGGCGGAGAAAGAGGATGAAGTGAGGACAAGAGAGAATGAATGCAAAGGTCAAGTGACATATCCGCATTACCCTGCCTCTTATTTTAGTAGCTGATTCATGCTCCATGCTGTCGGCCGGTCTCACAGCCACACAGCCGTGAGGAGCGAGGGTAGCGCAACTCCACAGCGCCGGACACAGATGAGACTTGAGGAACCTGGCATGGATCTGCCGCTGTGCGCTGGATATGTTTCCCCTGAAACGCTTCCTTTAGTCTCTCTCTCTCTCTTTTATTTTTTTTTCCCTGTTTTTTGGCCACTTATATTGGTCTTTCATTTATTTCCATCTTTGTTCTTTGGCCCGTGTGGGCCTCCCATCGCAGTGGCGTCTGTCGTTGCAGAGCACCGGCTCTGGGCGCATGCGCTCTGGAGCTCCAGCTCAATAGTTGGACACATCCATCCAGCCGCTCTGCGGCACGTGGGATCCTCCCAGGCCAGGGATCGAACCAGGGCCCCTTGCACTGCAAGGCGGTGTCCTTACCCACTGGACCATCAGGGAAGCCCTTTTTTTCCTTTCTTTTTCCCTTTCACAATTCAAAGTAATGCCAAGACTCAGGAATAAGGAACTTACTCCATTTATTGATGCTCCTTGTTTAAACATGCCTATTAGCATAACGAGTCCCTGCTATTCTGTTTTGTTCAATGGAGCAAATATGGGAGATGCTTCATTCTGTCTCTTTCAATAGCTCTGCAGGCTCTGACGACGGCAAGCTAAGCACCTTCCATCACGTGTTTTTCCAACACAACATCTGCCTTGGGCTGAGCCCTGCGGGGTGAAGGGTGGGCCTGGGGTTTGGTGGGTGGGGAACAAGGTCACTCTCTGCTCTTAGAGGTCTGAGAAACTAGCCTTTTGCCAATGTGAACTAGAGGCAACTTATCATCAAAGTTCCACAAAGTTTAAAATAAAAAATATTAAACTGGAAGGATGAGAGGAAGAGATCCTTACGGAGTTTGGGATGGGTATGTGCACACAGCTGTATTTAAAGTGGATAACCAACAAGGACCTGCTGTAGAGCTCAAGGATTTCTGCTCAGTGCGATGTGGCAGCAGACAGGAGGGGAGGCTGGGGGAGAATGGATACGTGGACATGCACGGCTGCATCCCTTCACTGCTCACCTGAAACTAGCTCAGCGTTGTCCCATGTGAAATTATAAGCTTAAAACATATTAAATCGGGACATTAAATATTTGGGCAATCATCAAACAAAAAATTTTTGTTGCTTCGTTTTACTTCAATGCTTAAAAATTCATAGAACATTGAGATGACTATAGAGAGGAGATAGGATCTTATTCCAGAAGGGTGAATATGGATTCAAGAGTCAAGTTCATTTCATTAAATAATTTACTAGGGTTTCTGCCGTTGTTATTATTACGAAGCCAGGTGTCATGACCATCTCTTGCAAAGACTGAATGAGAAGGGACGTCTTGGCCAAAGGTGGGGAATAGGACGTGCCAGCTGGGGTGAGAAGAGAATTCAGGGTTCTTGTGTCCCAGGCTGAAGGCTGAGATGATGGAGTTATGTCAAGGTAGAGATCAGAGACTCGGCTGGTAAACCAGCTGCTTCTAACTCTTTCTTCCCAAAGCTCTTTACCCCCAGAGCATCCGCCTGGTGACTCCCCGCCCCAGCTGTCCCTCCCTTCCCACCTCCTCAATGGAGCGTGAACCACAAGCTCTCAGAGAACAAATCCTCCTTCTTGGTTCCTCAGGACCTCACAGCGTGCCTGCTCCACACTGGGTTTCAGTCAAATACAGGCTGGGTAATGAGGGGCCATCTGCTTCGGAGACGAACTTAGAGACACCGGCGGTGACATTTGCAAAACTGCCATGACCACGCAATAAGTGGGCGTTACAAAGAATATTCCAGTGCGAGCGATTTGTGTTCATTGTAGTGGGTTCTCAGACGCGGAATCGGGAGGCGTGTGGGGTGCTGACGTGCAATGGCGCAGCTGCCCGTGTGAAATGCAGTCGCGGTGTTTTCCTTCGCTGAGTCGTGTCCGTCTCTCTGCGACCCCAGGACTGTCGCCCGCCAGGCTCCCCTGTTCGTAGGATTCTCCGGACAAGAACACTGGAGGGGGCTGCCGAGCCCTCACCCGGATCTAAGCCACACTTGTATCGTCACTATTTTACAAGTGAAAAATAAGCCTCTGCGTCTCAACACGGTCCATGTAATTCTTAGATGTGCCATATCTTTTTATTGAAGAATAGTTGACTTATAATATCATGTTAATTACCGGTATACATCAAACTGACTCAGTCATACACATATATGAATATAAATACATATCTTTTTTTTTTCAATTCTTTTCCATTAGTTTGTTACAAGATATTGAATATCATTCTCTGTGCTGCACACTAGGGCCTTGCTGTTGACCTGTTTTATGCAATAGTAGTATCTATCTGTTAATCCCTTGTGTCCAGTGTGTCCGTCCCTCACCCCTTCCTTTCTGGTAACTCTAAGTTAGTTTTCTATGTCTGTGATTCTGTTTATGTTTTGTAAATAAATTCAATCTGGAGTATTTGTTAGATTCCACATATGAGAGCTATCATATAATATTTGCATAGACATGCTATTTTAAAGTCATATAGTAACTTTGAGGAAGTTACTCTTAATCATATTTTACAGAAAAGGCCAACAAAACTCAGAGAGGTTAAAAACCACTTCCAAACTATACACATGATAAATGGTTAATCTGGACTTTGAATCTATGTGTGCGTGTTTTTCAGTTTAGCATTGTGTTTATTTTCCATGTTGTCACGTGCACCATTTTAATATCTGATGTGACAACATTGTAGAAACAGACAGCTACCTATTTCTTTGTGTATGTGTTTAATATTCTCAGTGTACACCTAGGAAGGATGTACACATTTTCAACTTTCTAATGAAATCACTTTCTAAGATGATAAAGCCAGGTGCACCTTTTCTTAGCTGTGTAATGAGAGTTCCCATTGTTCTGTATTTCCCCCCCATATTTGGAACTGGCAGCCTTTTTTTCCAGTCTGGCAGTTGGTTGTTTGAATTTGAGGACTGTACTTTTAAATCATACTCCTATACACCACCTCCCAAAGAAGAAATGGGACACTGGCTCTTGGGGACCCCGGTGGACTGTAGCCCACCAGGGTCCTCTGTCCATGGGAATTCCCAGGCAAGAACTCTGGGGTGGGTTGCCATTTCCTCCTCCAGGGGGTCTGCCTGAGGCTGGAATTGAACCCATGTCTCTTGCGTTTTCTGTATTGACAGATGGATTCTATACCCCTGAGCCCCCCGGGGAAGCCCCACTCAGCGCCAAGCCCTAATCTCAACACCAGGATGAACCATCCCGCAGTCAGCAGCAACGGCACGCCTGCCCTACAGTGAGCGAACAATCCAGGCGCCACAGCCGCCGTTAATAGGGGGGGTTTGTTACAAGATATTGAATATCATTCTCTGTGCTGCACACTAGGGCCTTGCTGTTGACCTGTTTTATGCAATAGTAGTATCTATCTGTTAATCCCTTGTGTCCAGTGTGTCCGTCCCTCACCCCTTCCTTTCTGGTAACTCTAAGTTAGTTTTCTATGTCTGTGATTCTGTTTATGTTTTGTAAATAAATTCAATCTGGAGTATTTGTTAGATTCCACATATGAGAGCTATCATATAATATTTGCATAGACATGCTATTTTAAAGTCATATAGTAACTTTGAGGAAGTTACTCTTAATCATATTTTACAGAAAAGGCCAACAAAACTCAGAGAGGTTAAAAACCACTTCCAAACTATACACATGATAAATGGTTAATCTGGACTTTGAATCTATGTGTGCGTGTTTTTCAGTTTAGCATTGTGTTTATTTTCCATGTTGTCACGTGCACCATTTTAATATCTGATGTGACAACATTGTAGAAACAGACAGCTACCTATTTCTTTGTGTATGTGTTTAATATTCTCAGTGTACACCTAGGAAGGATGTACACATTTTCAACTTTCTAATGAAATCACTTTCTAAGATGATAAAGCCAGGTGCACCTTTTCTTAGCTGTGTAATGAGAGTTCCCATTGTTCTGTATTTCCCCCCCATATTTGGAACTGGCAGCCTTTTTTTCCAGTCTGGCAGTTGGTTGTTTGAATTTGAGGACTGTACTTTTAAATCATACTCCTATACACCACCTCCCAAAGAAGAAATGGGACACTGGCTCTTGGGGACCCCGGTGGACTGTAGCCCACCAGGGTCCTCTGTCCATGGGAATTCCCAGGCAAGAACTCTGGGGTGGGTTGCCATTTCCTCCTCCAGGGGGTCTGCCTGAGGCTGGAATTGAACCCATGTCTCTTGCGTTTTCTGTATTGACAGATGGATTCTATACCCCTGAGCCCCCCGGGGAAGCCCCACTCAGCGGCCAAGCCCTAATCTCAACACCAGGATGAACCATCCCGCAGTCAGCAGCAACGGCACGCCTGCCCTACAGTGAGCGAACAATCCAGGCGCCACAGCCGCCGTAATAGACTTTGGACAGGGGTAGGGTGGGGTGGGGTGACTGTGCTGTCTCTCTTCTGTGTCTCTGGGGCAACACTTCGCTCTAACTTCAGCAGGATCCCAGGAAACCTGCTGCTTTTGCCAGAAGATGCTTGCGTATTGCTATTAATTCACATTTCCCTGTCTGAGTTTCTAAGAGTTTTCAGGAGAACAAAGGCCAGAGGTCTTGTCCACAGAATAGTTGACACTTTATCAGTGTGGGCGGCACAATGCCTCTGGAACAAACCAAAACCCAGTCGTTGTCCATAAACACCGTTGCTGACCTGAGAACCCCTGTGACCAGCAGCAGGGCATGCATTCACAGCTCCTTCCAAAAATAAAATTGCAGGAAAAAAATGAGCAAAGTCAGAACGTCACCATTCCCCAACTCAAAAACGCAGCGATATTTTTGTTTTCGATTTGGAAGAATTCCCCATTGAGAAATAAGGTCCCAGTTTCTAAAGAAAGGAATGAAATCTAATAGTGCAAACCCCAGAATCATACAGAGGAGTGAGGTGTTTTCTGTAGACAAAGAGAAGCAGTAGAAATTAATTCCTTAGTTTAACTGGATCCCTTTTTATTCCTTAAAGGACAGGGGCTTGGTTGTAAAAGCTCACGAGGAAGCCTAATATTAAGTCTTAGTCTGCTTAATATTGATCTTAAAACAGCTAATTGACTTGTTTATAGGCACATGCTTAAAGACAGATGCCATTGATTCAAACAGCAAGAGCTCATTAGCACTGTTGACTCGTTAGTCAATGAACTGACTTTCTCTCATGATGTTTCTATCAATCCTGGAAAGACATAGTTCAGCCTTTAAAAAAGAAAAAAAAAAAATGAGTCAATAGCTTCTACCACCACTGAACAAAACTGCTCAAATTAGCTTTCTTTTTTCAACTTCTCTTATTTTTATTTTGATGTTTTATTATACAAGACACATATTTACCTAACATTTTTAAAATACAGAAATACAGAAAGCACACAAAAATATTTGACTCTATCCCAATCCAGTGTCTTTCACAGAAGTTAGCACTATCGTTTTAGTGTCATCTTTCCAGACTGTTTTCTATACATTTATTTGGAAGTGTGGTACTTGGCTTGTATTCTGAATATCTTTACCTAAGTATAGTAGAGCTGCTTTACAATGTTGTGTTAGTTTCTTCTGCACAGTGAAATGAATCAGCTCTACAGATAGATGTCTCCCCTCTTTTTTGGATTTCCTTCCCACTTAGGTCACCCCAGAGCACCGAGGAGAGTCCCCGGTGCCGTACTGCGGGTTCTGCTTAGTGGTCCATTTTGTACGTTGTATCAGTGATGTGTAGAGGCCGAACCCAGCCTCCAGTTATTTCACCTGCCTCCGATTCTCCCCTTGCTGCCTATAGTGTGTTCTCTACAAACAGGGTTTCACACGATCACCTAGTCTTCTTTACGTTTCTATAAGGATGCCTAAAGAAGAGTCACCATTTGGATCCTAAACAAAGGAGTCTTAAACTTGAAGATAAGAGAGTCATAGATCAGAGGGATTGATGAAGCCTGAACGAACCACTCACTTAAATCTTGAACTATTACGCTTGCCATTTGCAGTGTATGATAAAGACTGAACCTGATGAATAAAGGCAACAGAAGCAAGTCCAACAAACGTGCAGGAACACCTTAATGGCCACCGTTGGTACCGAATACCACACGAGCAGGCTGCCCAGTTTTTCATTCTTTTCGTCTAGAACTAAGTGGCCAGGAATGAGTTGCATGGATGTCTGTATTTCTCAATAAATATTCAGCTAATGATGGTTTTCCTCATTAAACCACATCCCACATGTAGGCATATGAGGAAGAGAAGAAAAGATTAGTCCAAGTAGGCGGCCTGACCAGAAGCAGTCAGTATAATCCCATCGGGGTTAATTTGTTCATCTGTCTTTCCTCTAAGGCCAGGAATCTTTTCTGTAACTCATAAAAGATAAATATTCCCAAAGAGATTGTGGAGGAGAAAGGCACGTTGGTGCAATGGAGCAAACATTTTTAACCATCTTGCTGCTAGAGCTTCTGGGGAGTTCCAGAACATTTACTGCTGTGTGTGCATTCCTGCACACACAGACAGCACAGGGTTAGGGTCCATGTATGTTTGTTGAGGTTAGGAACAAGCAGTGGAAACAAATGCCTGTAAACTGAGGTTTTGGGCAAACTTGCTGTGTTTCTCATTCAGGGAAAAATGACAGTTCCAAATTTCAAGTGCATTCCTATGCCCACATCACTGTTTATTTATGGTGATTTTCAGCTATAAATTTCAGCTATAAATATAATTTATAATGCATGCGTGCTAAGTTGCTTCAATCATGTCCGACCCTGTCGGACCCTATGGACTCTCTGTGACCTGATGGACTGTAGCCTGCCAGGCTCCTTCTGACCGTGGGATTCTCCAGGCAAGAAGGCTGGGGTTAGATGCCATGCCCTCCTTCAGGAGATCTTCCCAATCCAGGGTTGGAACCCAAGTCTCTTATGTCTTCTGCATTGGCAGGCAGGTTCTGCTACCACGAGTGCAGCCCAGGAAGTGCATATTATTTATATTGGCTCATGTAGATTACCTCTCACTCATCACACTCCAACTCTACCCCACCCCTCTCACAGGAAGAAAGAAATAAAGGAACTAGAGTGCTTTATCAAAGCGAAGACAGAAGTACATAAAGACAGAGACGTGAAGGCGTGCCCCGTTCCCACCAGGACACGGCATGCTTTCTCAGCTTTTACACAGCAGGGATCTTTGCACAATCAGGTTTTGGTTCTCTGTGTCTCTGCCGGGTGTGGTAGAAATCATCCGTTTGAAGCAATTCATGCCGTCTGCTTTCTGAAACCAATGGGTCTTTTCTGGGACATTAGAGCCAGCCCACAATCCCCCCGCACCCACCCAGTCACATGCACAAGGAACTCTTCAGCTCCGTCACCCTCCAGCCTTATGCTGACAGTTTGTGGCCAGGAATTGCTTCAAAAGAACAGGAGACAAACAAACCCCTGGTTGTTATAGTTCTTGATTTTAGCCTTGAATTCAAATTGTATACTATTACTCAGGTGACCTTTCTATGTTCAAGGACCTATTTCTTCCTCTGGAGCAGTATGGCAGAGATTTGTTTAAATTGGGGGTCGCAGTAGCACAGAAGATGCCGGCCGTCTTTGTTGACGTAAAGCTGCGTGTGTGCAAAGTCGCTTCAGTCGCGTCTGACTCTGCGACCCGATGGCCTGTCGCCCGCCAGCCTCCTCTGCCCATGGGATTCTCCAGGCAAGAAGACTAGAGTGGGGTCCCATGCCCTCCTCCAGTGGATCTTCCTGACTCAGAGATGGAACCCAAGCCTTTTATGTCTCCTGCATTAGCAGTCAGGTTCTTTACCACTGAGCCACCTGGGAAGTCCAATATTAACTGTGTCACTCTCTCCAGTCAATAAAAAAAGAGATATTTATACGTCTCTAATTAGTAATGTGTTAACCAGGCAAATCAAGACCCAGTTTGTTGAGGACCTATGGGCCTAGAGGACAAAGTCCATCCTCCTTCTCCACTTCCTCCAGCTTCTGCTTTCTGCTTAGAGAGGTGAGAAAACAAAATCCTGTTTCCCCTGCACTCAGGAGACGTTTTTCCTGGGTCAATGCAAAAAGGGAAACAGCACGAATCCTGCCTTTTGGGTCAACCAGAGACTATCATGTATGCATCCAGACCCATCCATCTTTGGTAAAGAACTTGCCTGCACATGCAGGAGGACCAGGTTCCAGCCCTGGGTCCGGAAGATTCCCTGGAGAAATGGCAACCCACTCCAGTATTCTTGCCTGGGAAATCCCATGGACAGAGGGGCCTGTCCACAGGCTACAGTCCATGGAGTCGCAAAGAGCTGGACATGACTAAACCACCACCACACCTCCTTTGGTAGTTACATGTTCTTCCACATGTGGCAATTACGAATGTTAAATAAAAGGGATCTGATTGATCTTTTTTTGAACCCCCCCCCCAAAATAAAAAGTCCTACACCCATTGTGTTTGATCCAATTAGCACATCAACTAGCTGAGTAAACTGCTTGTAGTCACCAGAACATTCTAGCTTGTTGTTTCCAAGATTACTGATCCCCGGTTAAGCTCCCTCAAGTTCCTTCCAGGTCTATTTAAGAATCTGTAATTTTATCCCGGTATCCTGCTTCTAAGCCAGGACTTTAGGCTTGTAGATGAAGGACAAAAATAATTTCTGTAGAGGGCTCGCTGCCTGAAGCGTTCAGCACAGAAGTACAAAGGTTCTTCCCCTTGGAAGCTACGTGGCGTTGCTCCATGTACGTTCCCTGGTAAAAATGACAGTGGGAGAGATTTAAAATAAGCCTTGAGGATGACTGCCTGATTCTATGTTTCCCAGGGAGAGTCTGGGGAACTTTGAAATTCACTGTTTTTCAGATGTTGTATTTTTTCTGGGCACAGGTCTGCACAGAATCACAAATAGGAAATAATGGTCTCAAAACTTCTTCCATCCTTATAGCTGATTTTTCTCCAGTATTGCTTGTCTTTATTTTTTGCCTTATCATTAAAAAAATTAAATGTTGCTACCATTGCGCTTCATTGTAATTGCTACAAGACAAACTTTGGCTCTCAGACACTGTTGCTGGAGTCACAGAGCTATGTTTTTTATTGGCCATGAACTTCAATTTTTTAATTTATTTTTTTATTAGGGTATAATTGCTTTACAATGGTGGTTAGTTTTCTCCTGTACGATAACTTCAATCCACTGTGCTTGGCCATTCAGTCATGCCTGATTCTCTGTGGCCCCACTGACTGTAGCCCAACAGGCTCCTCTGTCCAGGGAATCTTACAAGCCGGAACCCTGGAGGGGTTGCCATTTCCTTCTCCAGGAAGTCTTCCTGACTCAGACATTGGACCCACATGCCCTGTGTTGGCAGGCGGATTCCTTACCCTCATGCCACCTGAGAAGCCCCCATACCGAATCCACACACCCCACCCCCCAAAGCCTTCCTCCCACCCCCATCCCACCCCTCTGGGTCATCGCAGAGCACCAAGCTGAGCTCCCTGTGCTAGGCAGCAACTTCCCACTATTTTACACAAAGTAGTGCATATATTTGATGGCTATTTGTTTAATTAATTATTTTTGTTTTGCCTTTACGGAGTTTCGTTGTTTACAGCTATACATAAACGCAAATCAGTCATAGCTCTACCCTTGACCCCTCCCACCGGAGCCCCCTCCCCAGCCTCCCCATCCCGCCTCTCCAAGTTGTTGCATAGCCTGCACATAAGTTCCTGTCGGCTTACAGCATATTGACAATGATTTTTGACAGCTATTTTAAATCATTCTGTCTTTGGGAGGGGAACTCAAGATTTGAGCTTCATATTGGGTGGGTGCCTAGACTAGAAGATGATCAAGATGATTTTTCAGAAAAGGACTAGGACCAGCTCTGCCCATGAACTCTCAGAAAGCCCTCAAGGATCCTTAGGCGTGTGAAAAAACAGGAAGAGATCTAAGGGTGAGTTGTTCCAGTACCAAAAGGGAAGAGGCTCCATTCTCACACCTGGAGGGAGCCTTAGGAGAGATCCTTTGTTCAAGGTCCTTTATGAGGAGCTTCTCAGCCTCCTCCCTTTCCCACACCCTCCCCCTTGCTTCCTTTTTCTTCTGTAAGACAAAGCCTAGAGCTGAAGGAGGGACCGGAGACTCAGGAGGAGGCAGGAGAGGGCCCGCCACAGAAGGGCAATGTCTTCTCCAGAGCTGGTGCTAATTTTCCGAGTCGAACAGGTCTTTTCATGCATTTGAGAACACGTTTCACATTTCTAAAAGGCAGCAGCAACCTTCGAGCCTTAGAACGACAGGGCCCGCTCAAGACTGTGCCCACACTTGTCTCCCGCTCAGTCTGCTTGACTGGCCACCAGGACGGAACACGCTGGGGGCAGAGTGTGGCTGAGAATCCATACTCCTGGGCATGGGAAGCACAGCTCCTTCTGTGTGACCTGCTTGTACATGTGCATCAAAGCCCACGTTAATCCTCAGGGGATCATGAAGAACTCTGTACCACTGAGAGCATATGTCATAAAACAGAAATCCATCAATCTCTCTTCAGGCAAACCGGTCCCTACATTTTACATAGAAGCTAATGCTCCCTTTCAATTTCAGTAAACTTTCAACGTGAAGTAGGAAGTCATGGCCCCACGAGTGTTTGTGTGATTATAGGATACCACCTACTCCTTGGACCCCCCAGTGCTTCTCAAAGCTCCCAGCACCTCTCATTCCTTCCAAGATAGCTTCTGAATACATGTGAATTAAATAAACTGAGCTTGAGAGTATTAGGAGCTTTGGAACCCCCTGAGATTCCTACACAAGCCACCTGGGAATGAGTGGTCTTGAGCAGGGGTCACTTCCAATCCAGTCCACCTGTTGTTTTTCTATCTTTCATAAGGAAAGAATGAGTTCACATCTTTAAATTTTTGCAGTATTTTAAATCATTCTGTCTTTGGGAGGGAACTAGATTTGAGCTTCATATTGGGTGGGTGCCTAGACTAGAAGATGATCAAGATGATTTTTCAGAAAAGGACTAGGACCAGCTCTGCCCATGAACTCTCAGAAAGCCCTCAAGGATCCTTAGGCGTGTGAAAAAACAGGAAGAGATCTAAGGGTGAGTTGTTCCAGTACCAAAAGGGAAGAGGCTCCATTCTCACACCTGGAGGGAGCCTTAGGAGAGATCCTTTGTTCAAGGTCCTTTATGAGGAGCTTCTCAGCCTCCTCCCTTTCCCACACCCTCCCCCTTGCTTCCTTTTTCTTCTGTAAGACAAAGCCTAGAGCTGAAGGAGGGACCGGAGACTCAGGAGGAGGCAGGAGAGGGCCCGCCACAGAAGGGCAATGTCTTCTCCAGAGCTGGTGCTAATTTTCCGAGTCGAACAGGTCTTTTCATGCATTTGAGAACACGTTTCACATTTCTAAAAGGCAGCAGCAACCTTCGAGCCTTAGAACGACAGGGCCCGCTCAAGACTGTGCCCACACTTGTCTCCCGCTCAGTCTGCTTGACTGGCCACCAGGACGGAACACGCTGGGGGCAGAGTGTGGCTGAGAATCCATACTCCTGGGCATGGGAAGCACAGCTCCTTCTGTGTGACCTGCTTGTACATGTGCATCAAAGCCCACGTTAATCCTCAGGGGATCATGAAGAACTCTGTACCACTGAGAGCATATGTCATAAAACAGAAATCCATCAATCTCTCTTCAGGCAAACCGGTCCCTACATTTTACATAGAAGCTAATGCTCCCTTTCAATTTCAGTAAACTTTCAACGTGAAGTAGGAAGTCATGGCCCCACGAGTGTTTGTGTGATTATAGGATACCACCTACTCCTTGGACCCCCCAGTGCTTCTCAAAGCTCCCAGCACCTCTCATTCCTTCCAAGATAGCTTCTGAATACATGTGAATTAAATAAACTGAGCTTGGAGAGTATTAGGAGCTTTGGAACCCCCTGAGATTCCTACACAAGCCACCTGGGAATGAGTGGTCTTGAGCAGGGGTCACTTCCAATCCAGTCCACCTGTTGTTTTTCTATCTTTCATAAGGAAAGAATGAGTTCACATCTTTAAATTATTATTTTTTAATGTTTGCCATGTTGTGTTGATTTCTGCCATATAACGATGTAAATTAGCCGTAATTATACATATGCCCCCTCTCTCTTGGGCTTCCCTGGTGGCTCAGACGGTAAGGAGAGCGCCTGCGATGCAGGAGACCTGGGCTGGGAAGGTCCCCCGGAGAAGGGGTCAGCTCCCCGCTCCAGGATTCTTGCGTGGAGAATTCCATGGCTGGTCCATGGGGTCGCAAAGAGTCAGACACGACTAAACCACCTCCATGTCACCTGCCCGGGAGCCTCCCTCCTCTCCCTGCGTCCCACCCATCTAGGTCACCAGAGAGCACCAGGCTGGGCTCCCCGTGCCGGACAGCGGCTTCCCACCGGCTGCTCCTCTCACACCTATTGTCGACATGTCAATGAGACTTTCTTACGTTCGTCCCACTCTCTCCTTCCCGCCGTGTCTACAAGTCCTTTGTCTACATGTGCGTCTCTGCTCCTTCCCTGAAGATCCCTTCCCATCAATACCATTTAAATGATTTGTTTAAGATCAAAAGACTGATGCTTCTTCATATCTGAAAATCATATAAAATTCAAAGTACGCAACTGAAACGTATTGGAACACAGTCCTGTTCATTGCTGACAGATCGTCGAGGCTGCTTTTCTGTAACAACAGAGCTGAGAAGCTGGGACAGAGAGCCCACAACCTAAAAGACTGGCTGGCTTGCTCTTTGTGGAGCAGGTTTGCTAGCCACCAGTTCAGAGTTTCACCTTTATTGAGCCCTCTAAGCGTTCTCTCTCTCAAAACCCAAAGTGGTAAAAACTGGTCAGATTCACGTAATTTAAAGCCACGAGTTAGGGACTTCCCTGGAGGTCCAGTTAAACTCTGTGCTTCCCTTGCAGGAGGCACAAGTTCGATCCCTAGTCAGGGAACTAAGATTCCTCATGCCACATGGTGAGGCCAAAAACACAAAACACAGTACATACCACTAATAAAAGAAGCCGTAACAATTTCTATTCACATTCAAGCAGAGAGGGGGCCTGAGGGTGCAAATAGCAAGAAAGAAAATAACTAGGGGAGATGATCTTAAACACTAGACACACATATAAATATTTCTGTTTCTCTGAATTAAGCAGGGATGTCCTTGATGAGGGACATGCAAATGTGAGACTTGTAAGAGAAGCTCTGAAGAGAACTATTCATGTTTGTTTCTCCCCTAATTAAAATCTTTTTAAAACTTTGAATTCCTGCTTAGCCTCTCAGTCCTGTCCAACTCTTTGCAATCCTTTGGATTGTAACCCCCTGTCCCTGGGATTCTCCGGGTAAGAGTGCTGGAGTGGGTGGCCATTTCCTTCCCCAGGGGATCTTTCTGACCCAGGGATGGAACCCGCGTCTCTTGTGCCTCCTGTATCGCCGGCGGGTTCTTTACCCACTGAGCCATCAGAGAAACTAAAATACTTCTCTACAGTGTTACCTTTTCCCTGGAGGGTTCGTTTCCCCGTTGTAGTCCTCTCATGACATCAGCAAGCATCCTCCGTCCCAGCTCTCATAGGCCGACTCCAGCTAGCCCCTCTGTTTCCTCACTACACTAGAGCCTCAGCGCCTAAAGGCCAGCGACTTCAATCCAATTATTGCCAACCTGCCTGGCACAAAATGAACCTTCAATAAATATCTACTAAGTGTGTAAATGAGTGAACAAATAAGTGATCTTTTCCTGGCCTTTTCACCTTTGCTCCTCTTATAATCACCTAATAGGATGTAAAGATAGTTTACTCATGTTTATTTCATGTATTCTTCATGCAGATCCACACAACTCAAGATTATTTCCCCAAACATTGCATCTTTAAAACCTAGAGCTTACAGAGGTTGCTCAGGGTCAGAATTTAAACAGTGTTTTTAATTTAAATTCCTTTTTTTTTTCCTCCTGGAGTTTCAACCTGGTGTTTGACCTTATCTTTGAAATGCTGACCAACTGACCTTGAATCCAAAGGCCATGATTCTCAGCCACGTGTTCCTTTCTAAAATGTAGTAAAAGGGAAGGAGGACTGAAGGCATTGGCCAAAGAGGTGTTTGATGCAGATGGGAGGTGGGAAGATGGACACACTTGCGCTTTATTATGATTAAAATCTAGAATGTTCTGAAAAGTACTAAAAATAAGTTTATTTTAGCAGCCCCTATGCAGGGGAATGCTGATTTTTTTTTTTTTTTTTTTTTTGGAGAGAAGTTGGGAGAGAATGTTTTGGTGAACTTGTATACTGCATCATAAATATTTTTGCTAAAATTATAGAATTGTCTGTTTCCTTTCAAGTTGCATCAGGACCCCGGCAAGAACGATGAGTTTTTAATGTGGAAATTTCATGTTTTGCTAAACATTATAAGAAGTCTTTTGCCTTCGTTGTTTTCAGTCCTGGCATTTCCTTCCCAGGGTAAGAGTGCTGGAGTGGGTGGCCTTTCTGGACCCAGGGATGGAACCCGTCTCTTGTGCCTCCTGTATCGCCGGGTTCTTTACCCACTGAGCCATCAGAGAAACTAAAATACTTCTCTACAGTGTTACCTTTTCCCTGGAGGGTTCGTTTCCCCGTTGTAGTCCTCTCATGACATCAGCAAGCATCCTCCGTCCCAGCTCTCATAGGCCGACTCCAGCTAGCCCCTCTGTTTCCTCACTACACTAGAGCCTCAGCGCCTAAAGGCCAGCGACTTCAATCCAATTATTGCCAACCTGCCTGGCACAAAATGAACCTTCAATAAATATCTACTAAGTGTGTAAATGAGTGAACAAATAAGTGATCTTTTCCTGGCCTTTTCACCTTTGCTCCTCTTATAATCACCTAATAGGATGTAAAGATAGTTTACTCATGTTTATTTCATGTATTCTTCATGCAGATCCACACAACTCAAGATTATTTCCCCAAACATTGCATCTTTAAAACCTAGAGCTTACAGAGGTTGCTCAGGGTCAGAATTTAAACAGTGTTTTTAATTTAAATTCCTTTTTTTTTTCCTCCTGGAGTTTCAACCTGGTGTTTGACCTTATCTTTGAAATGCTGACCAACTGACCTTGAATCCAAAGGCCATGATTCTCAGCCACGTGTTCCTTTCTAAAATGTAGTAAAAGGGAAGGAGGACTGAAGGCATTGGCCAAAGAGGTGTTTGATGCAGATGGGAGGTGGGAAGATGGACACACTTGCGCTTTATTATGATTAAAATCTAGAATGTTCTGAAAAGTACTAAAAATAAGTTTATTTTAGCAGCCCCTATGCAGGGGAATGCTGATTTTTTTTTTTTTTTTTTTTTTTGGAGAGAAGTTGGGAGAGAATGTTTTGGTGAACTTGTATACTGCATCATAAATATTTTTGCTAAAATTATAGAATTGTCTGTTTCCTTTCAAGTTGCATCAGGACCCCGGCAAGAACGATGAGTTTTTAATGTGGAAATTTCATGTGCACATTTCAGCTTCTTCCTTTTTCTTCTTCAGCATTGCCAAGTCTCACTGTATGTTTAGGAAAGATTGATTTATTGGTGCTTTTCTGGCCTATCTGTTGTATTATGCAATCCCTCACCAAATTCAGAAACACGACCATTCCTTTTGTAAATTCGTTTAGTTGCAGCCAAAAAGAAGTTTATTAGAATTCAGGCTGATTTATTTGCTGTGTAGAATGGCTTTTGCATCTCCTAAAGCCTGATCCTTCTCTTTTCCTACACCTCTTCTTCGAAATTAGAAAAAAAAAAATTAGTATCAATGAGACACAGTGCAACTTGTTCTGCTCCTCCAGATATAGGGTAAAATTTCTTTGACCTGCTTCTGTTTGGATGTTGCAAAATGGTGGAAGTTTTTCCTTGGAATGGCCTGAGAGAGGAAGGTCTGGAAGCTTGAGGTTGTTCTCCTAATAAAATGTCAGTAACTAGGCAGAAAAGGGACCCCAATAGGACAACCCATAGACGTGTTCCTCTTGGTTAACTGTAACTAGCAGGGGAAGGGGATGAGAGGCACAGAGGCTTTTCAGTGCACGGCACTGTGACCAGGGCCGCTGTGCCTGGCCGCCATGCTGCGGCTCACCCTCTGCACACCGGCTTCAGATGTGGTGTCAGTCGCACGGAGTATAACTAACAGGAGCGCCTGCTGGGTCAGCATCCCGATACTTTCTTCAGCATCTCCTCCTCTCTGGGCACAGCCAAGAATGGAGCCCAGCTCAGCACAGTGAGTCAGCGCCAAGTTCTCTTCACACACAGTTTCTACTTGTTTTCAAACGGATGCACTTTGAAAGGAGCATCTCCTGTTTGCTCTGTTTTTCTGAGTTGACTGTTCAGCTGCACGTCTTTGCTTTGCGTCAGTACAACTTGAGCTGTGTGTATCATCCAGCATATTAGCTCATGCTCAATAGCACATGTGAGTGAGTCAGGAACCTCCTGACGTTGATGGAAAGAGAATTTAAAGTTACTAATCCATGAGAACTGGCGAAGGTACCATTAGGGGTTGACCATTATGGGCTGAATTGTCTCCCCTACCTCCCAAACCCATATGTTGAGGTCCTGCCCCCCAGGACCTCTGAATGCAACTGTCCTTGGATATATGAACTTTAAAGAAGTAATCTTTGCCAGAAAAGATCTGTGTAGGCATAGCTGTGGGTTTTCCAGTAATCATGTATGGATCTGAGAGTTGGACCATAATGAACACTGAGCACCAAAGAATCGATGCTTTTGAATTGTGGTACTGGAGATGACTTTCTTTTTTTTTTTTACTTTTACAGTGCTCTGTTGTTTATAGATATGCATAATCCCAGATTAGTCATATGTATATCCCTGGCTCCCATCTCTCCTCCATCCCACACTCAGTCCCCCTGAAGGAGATGAGATGACTTTGAGAGTCCCTTGAATTGCAAGGAGATCACACGAGTCAGCCCTAAAGGTGATCAACTCGGAATACTCATTGGAAGGACTGATACTGAAACTGAAGCTCCACTATTGTGGTCACCTGATGTGAAGAGACGACTCACTGTAAAAGACCCTGATGCTGGGAAAGACTGGAGGCAAAAGGTAGGGTGGTGGTGGTGGTGGCAGAGGATGGTTAGGTAGCATCATGGACTCAACCAATCTAACTCCAGGAGAATGCTGGAGGAAGGGGGAGACTGATGTGCTGCAGTCCACCGGATGGCCAAGAGTCAGACACGACTCAGCGACTCAACAACCAGGAGGTCATAGAGGTTCCATAAGATCACAGGCATGGACCCTACTCCAATGTGACTGGTGTCATAATAAGAAGGGTTTAGGACTCAGAAACCACAGACCAAGGGATCTGCAAGCCTGTGAGACAAACCTCAGATAAAACCCACCCTCCAGACACCTTGATCTCAGACCTCAAGCCTCCAGAATTGTGAGCAAGTGAAATTTTATTCCTTACACCACCCAATCTAAAGTGATTTGTAATAGCAATATTGACAAACTCATACAAGGACTCAGCCTTCTCGTGAAGGTACCCTCTTCAGGAAAAATGACTCTTTATAGAATTCAAGTGAGATCCCATGGAGATGTGACTTCACATTTCCTGCTGTGTGATTTATTTGTGCAACTTACTCGTCATATTAACCTACACCATCTACCTTGATTTCCTGCTGTTTATTCTGGACTTGGAACTATAAGCAACTCTTCCATGAGTGTAAGAAGGCATTCACAGATCCAGATTCTAATTTTCTTTGAAGAGATTATATTAATGAAAATAAGCATAATTAGGGTGTAAAAGAACCATTGGGCTTCCAAGTGGTGGTAAAGAATATGCCTGCCAATGCAGGAGACTCAGGACATACAGGTTTGATCCCTGGGTCAGGAAGATCCCCTCAAAGGGGAAATGTCAACCTACCCCAGTATTCTTGCCTGGAGACTCCCATGGATGGGGAAGCCTTATGGTTTACAGTCGATAGTGTCACAAAGAGTCTGACATGACTGAGCACGCACACGTGTAGAAGAATCATCATTTTGGTACCTATGTGGATGGAGTTAATTACATTACCTAAGAGCCCTTTAAAAGACAGCAACTTGATACAGTAGAAAAAGCATTAAACTGTAAGCAGGCAGAAAAATGCCTAGAAGACTTTGAAGTGCTAGACAAACACAACTTGATCTGCAGAATGACCTTGGGGCATTAGGTGGAACTTACTTAGTGTCAGTGCCATTTTTCAGCCAAGGAGACAAAGGCTCAAAGAATTTAAGAAATGTGCAAACCAAGTCTTTGAACCTCACACTCAGGTCTTAGAATTTGAAAGTCTATTTTCTATCCTTCCACACTGACCCAGTAGATTTCTATGTTCAATGAGAAAACGGAAAAAGAGGCCTGTGGCATATGTCTTTTACACAGAAAATGGTTAGCAATGTTGGATGCAACTAATAGTGTTGCTGTCGTGTTGCTCCAAAGCCTCAGTAAAAAGCAAGATATGTATGAAGCATTGTGCGATTTTAGTTCTTCTATCACTTTATGAGGGTGATCAAAAGTGATTTTTTTTTTATCACTTTCCAAGTGATTTGATCACGACTCAAATATGTCTTGTTAGGTGTTATGGATAAAAATCCTCACAAATGCATTATTCTATTTTATTAAAATGTACAGTATGAATGTGTAATTTGTATTGGGTTGGCCAGAAAGTTCACTCTGGTTGCTCCATGCCATAGTATGGAAAAATCCATGTGAACTTTTTGGTCAACTCAATATTACAATTATCAGTTATAATTTCATTTTAAATTTTTCAAAGTAGGATAGACCATTATGGAAAAGTATGAGATGATTTTAAGCTATTCTGACCTAGAATTCTACCTGAAATTAGCCACACTGATTTAAGAAAATTAGCAAATATTCTGCAAGCATTTTATAGTCAATGAAATTTGGGGAGATTAAAATTTCCATTTAATAGGAATATATTGAGAACTTACTTTGTGTCCACACCTATGATAGGCAACAGAAACTGCATAATACAATGAAAATAGTATTTGAGGAAGTAGAATGTGGAGCAGTGAGAAGTACTCATGGGAGGAAGAGATAAACAGATTTCATCACAAGGCCCTGTGTGACTCAGGTTTGATTTTAATACGATCATAATAACAATTTATTGAAAGAAGCAATTTTTATAGACAGCACAGAGTTTGGTCGTATTTTAAAACTCATTCTGACAACTTCTGTCTTTCAGTTGGTATAATTAGACCTTTATATGTAATACGATATCACATTGCTGATATCCCTAGAATTATGTCTGCCATTTAAATTTTTTGTTTCTTTTTCCCTCTGTTTTCTTACCTTCTATTATTTCCATTTCTTATTTTCTATTTGGTTATTTGAACCAGTCTCTTTTTTTTGTATTCCTTTTTAATGCATCTATTGAGATTTTGGTCATGCTTTTTTGTAGAGTTATTTTTGTGGTGATTCTATGAATTACGATATACCTATTTAACTTCTGTCAGTCTGCTTATAATCAAAACTTCACTATTTCACATTGAAAATAGAAACTTTGCTAATATAAAGTTCTTTTTATTCTCTACTCTTTGAGCTATGTTGTCAGATGTCGGCCCTCCATACTTGGAAATCCCCATCAGATAGTGTTACAATTTCAACCATTATGCCTATTTTAAAGACTTCAAGAAGATAAAAATAGTTCATTATTTTTACCTGAATATTTACTATTTCTGTTGCTCTTGGTTTCTTGGTTCTTGAATTTTCCTATAATGTGGGACACCCAGGTCCAATCCCTGGTTTGGGAAGACCCCCTGGAGAAGAGAAGAGCAATGTTTCAAATTGCTGTCTGGTATCATTTCCCTTTTATCCTAAAGATGTAATTTAGCAATTATTTTACTGCAAATCTACTGGCAGAAAAAAAAAATCTCTTGGCTATCCTTTATCTGAGAATGTTTTGGTTCAGTTTCGTTGTTATACATTTACTGGGGCTTTCCTGATGGCACAGTGGGCACAGAGCCCGCCTTGCAGTGCAAGGGGCACCAGTTCAATCCCTGGGCCTGGAAGATCCCGTGTGCCGCAGAGCAGCTGGACTAGTGTGTCCAATTACAAGCCAGTGCTCTGAAGCGCATGCGCCCAGAGCTGGTGCTCTGCAACGAGAGAGGCCACTGCAATGGGAGGCCCACACAGGCCAGAGAATAAAGATGAATGAAAAATAAACGATGAATTAGAGGCAAAAACAAACAAACAAAAAAAACCATTTAGTGAACACAGATTCTGAGTTGGCAATTATTTTCTTTCAACATTTAAAAATGTGATGCTATTTTTTTCTGATTTTTACAGTGTCTGATGAGAAATCTGCAAGAATGTAATCATTAGCCCCTATAGAAAATGCATTTCTATTTGCTCTGAATGCTCTCAAGATTTGGTCTTGCCTTTAGTTTTCAGTACCTGGATTATGGTAGCTCTGGTCATGCACTTCTTTGAGATTATTCTTTTTGAGGGAGTTTCAAGGAACCATGGACTTACTCTTTTGCCAAGTTGGGAAATTTTCAGCTATTATATCTTCAAATAATGTGTTGATAAGAAAAAAAAACAATTTACCATAGATGTATTAGGAGAAGAATTCTCATTTTGCTTAAAATAACCCCAGGTTTCATTCAAAATCAACAACAGCCTGGTTACCAAGTAGCACTGTGTGGTGGAGAGTCTGAAGACACCTTGCTTAGGTGTATGTCCTTGGTTGTGTTATTTCATTTTCCTGGGATTTATCGTATCTTATTCATTTGCAAATCCGAGGTGCTGGAGTCAAGTGGAATTCCATAGTCTCTGACTGATAGATTTCTAGAGGTTTTAGGTGTGGATTTCTGTTACAGAGGGCTTCACTGGTGGCTCAAACAGTAAAGAATCTGCCTATAATGTGGGAGGCCCAGGTTCAATCCCTGGGTTGGGAAGATTCCCTGGAGAAGGGAATGGCCACCCACTCCAGTGTTCTTGCCTGGAGAATCCCATGGACACAGGAGCCTGGCGGGCTACAGTCCATGGGGTCGCAAGGAGTTGGGCACGACTGACTAACACTTTCACTTTTTTTCTATTGAAGATTTGCTGGGATTTGGGGGTATGTGAGCGTCTGTGACTATCAGTGGCTCATAACCACAGAAATGACTCAGCACCTTCACATCCGCTGTTCTGTGAGTCAATCTAAGGTGAAAAATAAACTATTTCACAAAGTCGTCCAGAAACAAGAGTATTATTGATAAAACTGCATTTAAGGAATAAGATTTTGAGAACAAGTATAAGCCAAACAGGAAGCAAGGAGGACAAAATTACATGATGGTTGTAAAATATCTTCTTCTGAACTTTCCTGTTGGCTTGTTTATGATGATGTTGCAGAAAGATCCTGCCACACATGACTGACTGTAGAAGTGACTCAGGCACAGACAAGAGACTATTTCCACCGTTATCTAACTTTTTTTTGCTAACGGGAGAACAGCAATGAAATTGTTGAACTGATCACATGTGCTAACTATTCTAAGTGCAAGCTCAGAAAATAAGAGTGAGTGTCCTTGTGCAAGCTGCTGAGCAACCACAAGGTGAGCACCACGAGCTCAACAGCCCCAGAACGGAGCAGGGGTGTCGGGTTGGAGTAGAAGCAAGGCTGTGGGACTGGTCATGGCGGGTGGTGTGAAAGCTTGTATGAAATGGAGTCAGAGACAGATGAATGGATAAAGAAGCTGAGGTGCATGTATACAACTGAACATTTAGTTCAGTTCAGTTGCTCAGTCGTGTCCCACTCTTCGCAACCATGGACTGCAGCACGCCAGGCTTCCCTGTCCTTCACCATCTTCTGGAGCCTGCTCAAACTCATGTCCATTGACTCAGTGATGTCATCCAACCATCTCATCCTCTGTCATTCCCTTCTCTTTCTGCCTTTTATTTTTCCCAACATCAGGATCATATCCAATGAGTCGTCTCTTTGCATCAGATGGCCAAAGTACTGGAGCCTGAGCTTCAGTATCGGTCCTTCCAGTGAATATTCAGGGTTGATTTCCTTTAGGATTGACTGGTTTGATCTCCTTGCAGTCCAAGGGACTCTCAAGAACCTTCTCCAGCACCACAGTTCAAAGGCATCAATTCTTCGGTGCTCAGCCTTCTTTATGATCCAACTCTCACATCCATACGTGACTACTAGGAAAACCACAGATCTGACAATCGGGACTTTTGCCAGCAAGGTGATATCTGTGCATTTTAATCTGCTGTCTAGGTTTGTTCTAGCTTTTCTTCCAAGGAGCAAGCATCCTTTAATTTCATGGCTGCAGTCACCATCTGCAGTGATACGTCCTCTCAAATCTCCCTCATATCTATCCTATGTTTTATAGAGAACATGATTTCACCATTCCCTGAGACACCAAACATGTCCTGACTTAAGCACATTATTTGTAATGTTCCTATTGCTGGAAGTATCTCATCATCATAAACCATCCAACACCATGAGACTAGTGATTATCTACTTCTCAGTCTTCTCTATGAAGCAGAGATTAGTTACTTTGGTTTACAGCTAGAATTAACATGAGTTTCAAAACATAAAAGTACACGGGAATAATGAGTATCAGGTAAGTGTGCATACATAAGGAAAGTAATTAAATGGGTTTTAGTTGATCAAGTTTGAAAAAAAAAAAAAGAGGGAGGGAGTAGCTTCTCTTTAAGTGCTTGGCTGTTTCAGAATGTGAAGGGAAAAAAAAAAAAGTGAGAGACAAAGGATGGATGGATATAGGAAGCTGTAAACGGTTTTCAGAAAAGGGGCTTTTCTTTACTTTGGTTTGTAATACCTGCAAATACATGAGCCTATAAAGAGGTAATAAAATGTGTTAAACTTTTGCCAAAACTGGCTCAGTTTAATCAGTTTATTTAAAAGGAAAAAAAAATGGTGAATCATGTACTTCCAAATGTTACATTAAAGCAAATTTCAACCTGATTCAGTTAAAATGCTAAGTTATTCTTAGAGCTCTTACAAGGGGTTGTAATAAGGTTTTTTTAATCATCTGTGTAATCTGCCCAATAATAAAAGTTCCATGTCTTACCATATAATTGTCTGTGATTTGTTTTCACTTTATCACACCTTTGATTATTAAAAAAAAAAAAAAAACCTTATCTGTTATAAAGTTATATTTCCTTGCAATCATGTTTCCTTACTATGTTCATTGTAAAATAGCTTACTATCACGTCGTTTGGGTTAAATAGGTAATCAGTGGCTGCTTCCCGGGTGCCCTGGAGCCTACTGCAGTCAAGTGACAAAATCACCCGGGCTGACACATGTCATATTGTCTTCCCTATTGTTGTTATTAGTCCTTAAACGTAGGGGATAAAGTCAGGACCCGCTTCACCGAAAACTCTCTTTAGGATTTCTTAGAAGTCCCCTGGAAACTCACAGTGGTCTGTTTTTTAACCTTTATAAAGAGAGATGCTAGAAATAATTTTGATGGCTTTGTATGGGCCATGCCTCTTAACTAGCTCAGCTTTACTATTAATTCTCCATGTTAGAACTGTCAGATCAGTCTTTTCTCAGTTAAGTCAATGTAAATAAAAAGTGCTATTTTGGATGTTGTACACTTTATAGGAAAACCCTAGAGATTTTTCAGAACTTTCTCTGTGTATAATGTATGCTCATCCCTGAAGGGATAGTGATTTCTTTCTATGAAATGGTGTGTATCAAATTCCCGTAGACTTTTACTCCCACCCTTATAGGTCTGGTTTCTGTAATAAATGAACCATAGATTCTCATTCTTGATTCTACAGAGCAAGTTGAATCATTTCTACTACAAGCTACAGGCTGAAATTTGCATCTTGAACACAGAAGAATCTCAGAGGCTGTGAAATGATTGTCTGAACTTCTGATCCATCCACAAACAGGCTCTGGGTACAGAATTCTGAGCTAACATGGTTTAGACAATTTCAAACAGCTTGGGTGGGCTGAGTCAGGGTTTCCAGGATTCTTTGGAGTCCAGAAGCAGATGTACTTCATGAACGTAATCCACTCACCCTCGACATCCAGCAGAACATGAATGTTATGTAGAACATAATAAAGAAGAATTATCCTGTGAGTCCTTGTTTAAACAGAACAAAATTAGCACTATTTTTTAATATTTGAGGATACAGGAAACACTTTCTCCTCCTTCTCCTAAATATCAGTTTAGTAGGGGAGGCCCTTGAAAACTGAAATGAAACATTGTAATGGGGCGTTGCAGCTCCCTATCTCTCAGAATGCAGAAACAAACACTTCAACTGATCTGGATAAGACTCTGTCCCCCTTTGAACCAGGACGCAATTGGAAAAACGAATTCTGCAACCAAAATCTCATGGGAGTGTCATGTTTGAGAATGAGTCTCATTTATTCAGGTCTGACAAGCCCAGTAGTAGGGAACAAGGATTGAATTCATGTGTGGAGCCAATACCTATAAAATTCCTCCAAGAATATGAACCTGGGCTTGGCTCATCGGTAACAATGGAACGACCTCCTGGAAGGTCAGAGACTTTAAAAGAATTTGCAAACTTTAAGAAGAGAGAAATTCACCCACGTGCATAAATACCGTGAGTGAAATCTGGGGAAGCATCTTGGGCTTTGGGCTTAGTGTTCTAGCTTTGGGGTAGAAAAGTAAATGAGAGAGGCTTTTTCAAGGCCTAGTCAAGATTCCTTGTGACGTTTTCAAACAGAAATCAATTCTTTTGCAATATCGTTTACTCAGTGCTGGCAGATTCCAGTTTTTCGGAGTAAATTCAAGGAGACTTATACAATTATTTTGCCTTTTTGCCACAGGGCAAATGCCACTGGACCAATCTTTCTTGATCAGAGAAACAAACTTTGAAGATTGATTTTGATCAAAGGAGCTACATGGACATGGGGAGATGCTTGACAAAGATTTCAAATAATCTAAAATAATCCAAAACTTCAAAATAGGAAATAGAGATTACTGGGAGTTCTTTGAACAAAGCACTCAGCTTAAACTGCTATTGTCTGTTTTACACCTTTATAAGGTGAAGGCTAGATTTTTGTCCAGCAAAGGTATAAATGACTTCTGACCAGCGAAACAGTAAACTCAAAAGTATACTTCCCTGTATGGTATTAGCCAATTTTGTATCAGATTCAGCAGTCTTAACTTTTCTTTATTAAATGTTTTATCTCTATATGCACAGGCACGTGTTTGTGCTTTAAAGTGGTCATAACAATTTATGTGACTCACTTGGTAATAATCAGCCAATGAATTAATAATTAATTAATTGATAAATAAGGAGATATAACTAAAATCTTTGGTATGTGTTTATATATAGCCCTTGCTTGGTGAATGAAGAATTCTGCTTGCATGTCTATAGCATTAGCTCACTTTTTAATACATGAGTTTGACTTTGGTTACCTGTAGGATAAAAGCTTGGGACTTCCCTGACGGTCCTGTGGTTAAGACTCTGCCCTCCCAATGCAGGGGGCTCAGGTTTGATCCCTGGGGGGACTAAGATCCTGCCAGCAACATGGCATGGCCAAAAAAAAAAAAAAAAAAGCAGAGGATAAGCATCATGTAGATTACTAGTCATAGGAAGCCTGTGAGTAAGGGAAGAAACACCTAGAGGCTCTAATTAGAATTCATTACAGATTTTGTTTGTTTGTTTTAAAGAGGAAGAGCGAGTGTGTTAACCGACATGTTGGTTGACTAGGTAGAAAGAGCTAGTGACGATCTGAAAACAAGAATGAGAGAAGGAACATGTTGTAGACATGCACAGAACCGGTATAGGGTAAAAGCTTGAAGATAGGCTTTACACGGGAGACTGACATTGTACGGGAAGTATACAGGAAAACTGATCTATATGCAAAAGAAAGGGTGGTAAAAATGATATCATGGCCATCTGTTAGATGCTAGATTTTCTCCTGTAGCCCAAACACTGCTCAGATGAAAAGCAATACAATGAAGCACTGTTTCTTTACACTGATAAGCTAGAAATTTTTATAGAAGATCCAGAGGTCCCACTGAATTTAAAGATCAGAGGTACTGCGCATGAGAGAATGCAAGTTGCAGAGCTGGGAATTGAAACCTTAAGATTTTTGCCTTAAGAAGGCAAATCCAGAGGACATGCAAAGAAGTAAGGAAGTTGTTGAAAGAGTGGCATTAAAAGTCTAAGGTACAAGGCTTCCCTGGTGGTCCAGTGAGTAAAGCGTCTGCCTTGCAGTGGATGAGTCCCTTGGCTGTCCACCCGAAACCATCACGACACTGTCAATCAACAATTCTCTAATATAAAATACAAAGCTAAAAATTAAGAAAACAACTTATATGAGTTTAGCTGTCTTTGAATTACCCAGAGGGTGAACTTTTACAAGTGACTATTCCTGATCCTGAACGTGACCTGAGCATATCATTGTTTTCCAGTGTTTGATTTCCCCGTTCCTCTTTACGTAATAAGTCAACGGTTGGAGTTGTTTTATGTGAGCCTGGTCTAGAGTTACCCACATGACTATCAACTTATTTTCTCACCATGTCTTCTTGATAAACGAATCCCTCCACACGGGTGCAGTTAGGGGTGTTCCTCCTGAGGGAGCCTTGTTGCTCAAATGGAATCAGATCAACAACGCGGGTGTCCCTTGGGAGCTTAGGAGAAATGTAGACCCTCCAAACCTGGCCTTACAGTACCAGAATCTCTCCATTAACAAGATCCCTAGGCAACTTAGAGACACGTTGAAGCTTTAAGAGTTCTAAGGGGCACCGGCCATGCTACTTTCTTGGGACCTTCCGGAAATGACGTTTTGCCTTCTCTTCCGGTGCATTCATGAAACCCAGGTCCTAGGGACAGCCAAACAATAAGTGGCAGCTTACTCTATTGTTCCAGCCTTCTCTTTGTTTTATTTATTCATTTTTACAGAGTTCGGTTGTTTACTGCCACACATTGTCCTGAATCCGCCATAGGTCTACATATGTCCCCCACCCCTGAACCTCCGTTCCATCTCCCTCCCCACCCCACCCCTCCAGGTCTCCACAGAGCCCCTGTTTGAGATGCCCTCGTCCCACGGCACATTCCCCCCCCTCACCCCAATGTCGGTAAGACTGTTCTCCATGGCCGCCTCTCCGCGGCTGCTCTGCATATTCATTTATCAGCACCGTCTCTCTAGATTACATGCATCTGTGTCAGTAGGCAATAGTTACCTTTCTCTGATACACTTCGGTCTGTTTAATAGGTTCTAGCTCATCCACCTCCTTAGAACTGACTCAAGTGCAATTCTTTTTATGGCTGCTTCTCTTCATCTTTTGACTTCTTGGTGTGTTTCTTACATTTTATCTAGTATTTCTAGACATTTCATATTAGATACAAGTGACCTAGTATACAGGGTTATTGGGATATAAATCTGTTAAACATTTAGAGACACTGTCAATCAACAATTCTCTAATATAAAATACAAAGCTAAAAATTAAGAAAACAACTTATATGAGTTTAGCTGTCTTTGAATTACCCAGAGGGTGAACTTTTACAAGTGACTATTCCTGATCCTGAACGTGACCTGAGCATATCATTGTTTTCCAGTGTTTGATTTCCCCGTTCCTCTTTACGTAATAAGTCAACGGTTGGAGTTGTTTTATGTGAGCCTGGTCTAGAGTTACCCACATGACTATCAACTTATTTTCTCACCATGTCTTCTTGATAAACGAATCCCTCCACACGGGTGCAGTTAGGGGTGTTCCTCCTGAGGGAGCCTTGTTGCTCAAATGGAATCAGATCAACAACGCGGGTGTCCCTTGGGAGCTTAGGAGAAATGTAGACCCTCCAAACCTGGCCTTACAGTACCAGAATCTCTCCATTAACAAGATCCCTAGGCAACTTAGAGACACGTTGAAGCTTTAAGAGTTCTAAGGGGCACCGGCCATGCTACTTTCTTGGGACCTTCCGGAAATGACGTTTTGCCTTCTCTTCCGGTGCATTCATGAAACCCAGGTCCTAGGGACAGCCAAACAATAAGTGGCAGCTTACTCTATTGTTCCAGCCTTCTCTTTGTTTTATTTATTCATTTTTACAGAGTTCGGTTGTTTACTGCCACACATTGTCCTGAATCCGCCATAGGTCTACATATGTCCCCCACCCCTGAACCTCCGTTCCATCTCCCTCCCCACCCCACCCCTCCAGGTCTCCACAGAGCCCCTGTTTGAGATGCCCTCGTCCCACGGCACATTCCCCTCACCCCAATGTCGGTAAGACTGTTCTCCATGGCCGCCTCTCCGCGGCTGCTCTGCATATTCATTTATCAGCACCGTCTCTCTAGATTACATGCATCTGTGTCAGTAGGCAATAGTTACCTTTCTCTGATACACTTCGGTCTGTTTAATAGGTTCTAGCTCATCCACCTCCTTAGAACTGACTCAAGTGCAATTCTTTTTATGGCTGCTTCTCTTCATCTTTTGACTTCTTGGTGTGTTTCTTACATTTTATCTAGTATTTCTAGACATTTCATATTAGATACAAGTGACCTAGTATACAGGGTTATTGGGATATAAATCTGTTAAACATTTAGGAGAAGTCCTAAATAGGTTGGCTAGAGGTATTTCTTTATTGCCTAATATTAAATCCTAATATTCAATGCCTAGTTTAAATCCTAGGAATCTGGAAGATCTCAATTTTAAAAGACTTGCACTTAAACGGAATTTTGTTTCATTTAGATTTTTGTCAACTAAATGCCAATTATTCCTCTGAATTTTTCCCTTTTTAACCATTTGTGTTGGTGGAGTATAGACACAGCCTGAATCATCATGAGGTTGGAAATGGGGTTTGGAGTTATAAAAAGCTTAAAAAATAAGATGTGGTGCCATGGAGACAGAATACTTTTTTCTCTCTCCTGGGGAAAGATCCAGAACCAACACGATGAGCAGACATCCTTCCAGGTGACTAAACCCAAGCCCAGACATGTCACCTGGGGCCCTTGCACCCATGTCTGACTCTGATCACTAAGACACTGGTTCCACCTTTGCTGTCGTCCGGGGCTTTGACAAGGAACTGGCTTAGAAAATAGCAACATAGGCACTTTATATCTCAGACTCATTCATTCTTTAAGTTGTTCTATCAAAAATAAAACACAAGGACTTCCCTGGTGGTTGACAAGATCATGGTTGCATGAGAGAATGATCAATAATCTCAGAGCCTTGAGTTTTAACATTGTGGTTCCCACCAGTATACTCTCTATCCTGGGGGATATCATTTACCTTCCCTATCTTAATATATTCATGACCCAAACAGGAACATCACACTCTCTTCCTTCCTTTCTCAAAGAATTACTGTCAGGCTTCCCTGGTGGTCCAGTGGGTAAAGAGTCTGCCTTGCACTGCAAGGGGCACTGGTTGGATCCCTGGCCCGGGAAGGTCCCATGTACACAGAGCGGCTGGACTAGTATGTCCATTTACGAGTCAGCACTCTGGAGCGCATGTGCCCGGAACTGGCACTCTGCAGCGAGAGAGGCCTCTGTAATGGGAGGCCCATACAAGCTGAAGAATAAAGATGGATGAAAATTAGTGGATAGAGGACCAGTAAAAGAGGCCAAATTTTTTTTTTTTAATTATTGTCAGAAAACCTAAAATCACTTCTATACCAAATGTTTTCTTCTTTGGTCTATCCCACTGCAAAGAAGGAACATACCTTTAATACTCTTTCTATATTTTAAACCGGAGAAGTCCTAAATAGGTTGGCTAGAGGTATTTCTTTATTGCCTAATATTAAATCCTAATATTCAATGCCTAGTTTAAATCCTAGGAATCTGGAAGATCTCAATTTTAAAAGACTTGCACTTAAACGGAATTTTGTTTCATTTAGATTTTTGTCAACTAAATGCCAATTATTCCTCTGAATTTTTCCCTTTTTAACCATTTGTGTTGGTGGAGTATAGACACAGCCTGAATCATCATGAGGTTGGAAATGGGGTTTGGAGTTATAAAAGTTTAAAAAAATAAGATGTGGTGCCATGGAGACAGAATACTTTTTTCTCTCTCCTGGGGAAAGATCCAGAACCAACACGATGAGCAGACATCCTTCCAGGTGACTAAACCCAAGCCCAGACATGTCACCTGGGGCCCTTGCACCCATGTCTGACTCTGATCACTAAGACACTGGTTCCACCTTTGCTGTCGTCCGGGGCTTTGACAAGGAACTGGCTTAGAAAATAGCAACATAGGCACTTTATATCTCAGACTCATTCATTCTTTAAGTTGTTCTATCAAAAATAAAACACAAGGACTTCCCTGGTGGTTGACAAGATCATGGTTGCATGAGAGAATGATCAATAATCTCAGAGCCTTGAGTTTTAACATTGTGGTTCCCACCAGTATACTCTCTATCCTGGGGGATATCATTTACCTTCCCTATCTTAATATATTCATGACCCAAACAGGAACATCACACTCTCTTCCTTCCTTTCTCAAAGAATTACTGTCAGGCTTCCCTGGTGGTCCAGTGGGTAAAGAGTCTGCCTTGCACTGCAAGGGGCACTGGTTGGATCCCTGGCCCGGGAAGGTCCCATGTACACAGAGCGGCTGGACTAGTATGTCCATTTACGAGTCAGCACTCTGGAGCGCATGTGCCCGGAACTGGCACTCTGCAGCGAGAGAGGCCTCTGTAATGGGAGGCCCATACAAGCTGAAGAATAAAGATGGATGAAAATTAGTGGATAGAGGACCAGTAAAAGAGGCCAAATTTTTTTTTTTTTAATTATTGTCAGAAAACCTAAAATCACTTCTATCAACCATGACTGTTTTCTTCTTTGGTCTATCCCACTGCAAAGAAGGAACATACCTTTAATACTCTTTCTATATTTTAAACCTCACATATTCAGTTTAGCCTATCCAAGGAGAACCTCTAGGCAGAAACTCAAAGAGAATAAGTACACAACATGCAAGGAAGATGAAAAGAAAAAAGGCTGACTTATAGGTAGGTCTGCACCGAATGGGAGAAAATAAAATAAAACCAGATGGAGCTTTCTGCCTTTATTTTTGTTTCACTGAATGGAGCAGACAGATAATCAAAAACATTTCCTCAATGTTCATTTTCTAATCTCTCCTGTCACCTTCTACCAAAATATTAGGACAGACAGAGGCTCTCTGTGTTCTTCATCTTCTATCATCTTTCGCGTTAAAGAAACATATGCTTTGATGACCGATGTCTGAAATGGTCTCTGAAAGAAGCTGAGTAAATATTTTCAAGATAAGCCTGGAGATCTGTCTCTAAATCAGCAACGGACAAAAAAGAGAGAAAGAGAGACAGGGAGAGGCAGTTTCCTATTCAAACATGTTGCTTAAGAGCTAATGGGAGTATTATTATGATTGATAGACCAGGATCTTTGTCTTCAGGAACACTTAATGGAGTAGGAACTGACCAATATTTACATTGGAGGTGAAGCCAGATTTTACTTCATCTGGGGTCAAATATTACCAAATGTGAAATGCATTTCTCATATGGATACTGCCTTCCCTTTTAGGTCAGCCGGGGTGTCTGAAAATCCTGCAAAATCTCACAACTAATCTCCATTTATAATACTCCTACGCTTCGAAGTTCAGCAGCTGAGGAGGATGAACGAGCTGCTTCAGTTCTAGGGTGGGTGAATAACAAACCATAGGTAAGAAAAGCCCATAATTCAAGCTCTTAAAAACTATGCATTCTCTATGTGGCCGTGAGTGTCCAAAGCCCACGAAAGTGAAATGGTTTCCACGGGGATCAAAATAGTGAGCTGAGACAGAGACTTCAAGGATTAGTAGCAAAATAATAGTGATGAAGGGACATAATGCGGCTTCCCTGGTGGCTCAGTGATAAAGAATTCGCCTGACAATGCAGAAGACTCAGGAAAACCCCCTGGAGGAGGAAATGGCAATCCACTCCACTGTTCTTGCCTGGGAAATCCCATGGACAGAGGAGCCTGGCGGGCGACCGTCCACGGGGTCGTGAAGAGTGAGACCCACCTGAGCACCTGAGCACACACAATGGCAACCTGGTTCTGTCATTAATGATTGTGACTGGAAAAAAAAGGTGTTATTTTTACAACCCTTCCAGCTGATAAACAGACGACTCTCCTATCTGAATTTGATATTTTAGTGTTGAATGGAGCAATTTCAGATCAGTGCCTTGTTTTCCTTTCTGGGTTGTGACACTCACATTCAAGTCAAGAGGAGACAAACATCCAAGATGAAACAGAGGATATTCTAAGAAGAGGGAAGACCTCTCAAGCCAAACATGCTTTCGTTTGACAACCAATCCCCGTAAGCAAAACACAGTGGTGGCTAGCTCAGAACCAATGGTGCTGTCGTGTTCAATCCAGTATTAAAATGCACACAAAAGCTTGCCTATGTTTCTCTCTGCTTCAAGTTCCTTGGCTTGTCTTTGTAACTACTCCAGGGACTTCCTTTATAGTCCAGGGGTTAAGACTTTGCCTTCCAAACAAGGGCTGCAAGTTTGATCCCTGGTCAGGGAGCTAAAATCTCACATGCCTCTTAACCTAAAAACAGAAGCAACATTGTAACAGAGTCAATACAGACTTTAAAAATGGTCCACATCAAAGAGCTCCAACGAAGTTACTTTCATCATAATCATCACTGACCTGCTTAACAAGCCCCGGCCAATTATTCATTTGATAAACCTGACCTTCCCTTTCTCCTGGGCTTCCAGAAGGTTGTATTCACCCAGCTTTCCTTCTGCCTTTCTGGAGTTTTCCAAAGTCTTGACTTGTTCTCCTCAACTCCCCCACCTCGATAAAGGCGTACTCAGGGCTCCAGGCTGGGGACCTCTTTTCCCTTCAGTGTAAGCTCACTCTTTCAGAAATGCTGACAATGGAGAAATCTCTCAGCCAAGATTTCTCCGCATAAATATAGACTCATACTTCCAACTGCTTCCATGAAGTCTCCACTGGCACAGAGAGTAGGATTTCAAATTAAGAATATTCCAGGCTAAACTTTAATTTTTTTTTTTTTTTTGCTACAGCATATGGGGTCTTAGCTCTCTGACCAGGGATTGAATCCACACCTCCTGCATTGGAAGGCAGAATCCTAAGCACTGGACTGCTAGGCTGGTCCTTGTGTTGAACTTCTGATCTTCTACCCAAAATCTTTCTTCCCTCAGTGAATGACAGCTCTCCCCTGATTTTGTTCTGTGATGTCTAACCAGTTACGCAGGGTACCCAGTGTATTGTGTCAATGTGTTTTGCACTTCTAACATTTCCATAAGTTTCTTTGCATAAGTTCCATTTTGCTACTGAAACTATTTTTTCTTTATTGTTTTCACATTTGCTTTTAAACCCTTTTGCATATTTATAATTGTTTTTAAAATCTTTTTTTTCTGATTCCATTATCTGAGTTCAGAGTATATTTATATTTATTGATCTTTCTCTTGGTCACAGCTACCTGCTTCTTTGCAGTCTCATTTTTATGATGACATCTCCCTTACTGTAGTTTTCTTACTGTTTGTTATGCCTGATGTTTGTTGAATTTTGTGGTTCTGTTTATATTTTTCAGCGAGTTGGGGAAAAGTTTACTATGAATGCATGTGGTCGTACGGATATCTAAGCCTTCTGTTTCCTCATTATTGAGTTTTGTTCTAGAAGGAGCTAATTTATGTTTATATTATTTTGAAAAAAAACACTTTTTCATTGTAACAGAGTCAATACAGACTTTAAAAATGGTCCACATCAAAGAGCTCCAACGAAGTTACTTTCATCATAATCATCACTGACCTGCTTAACAAGCCCCGGCCAATTATTCATTTGATAAACCTGACCTTCCCTTTCTCCTGGGCTTCCAGAAGGTTGTATTCACCCAGCTTTCCTTCTGCCTTTCTGGAGTTTTCCAAAGTCTTGACTTGTTCTCCTCAACTCCCCCACCTCGATAAAGGCGTACTCAGGGCTCCAGGCTGGGGACCTCTTTTCCCTTCAGTGTAAGCTCACTCTTTCAGAAATGCTGACAATGGAGAAATCTCTCAGCCAAGATTTCTCCGCATAAATATAGACTCATACTTCCAACTGCTTCCATGAAGTCTCCACTGGCACAGAGAGTAGGATTTCAAATTAAGAATATTCCAGGCTAAACTTTAATTTTTTTTTTTTTTTTGCTACAGCATATGGGGTCTTAGCTCTCTGACCAGGGATTGAATCCACACCTCCTGCATTGGAAGGCAGAATCCTAAGCACTGGACTGCTAGGCTGGTCCTTGTGTTGAACTTCTGATCTTCTACCCAAAATCTTTCTTCCCTCAGTGAATGACAGCTCTCCCCTGATTTTGTTCTGTGATGTCTAACCAGTTACGCAGGGTACCCAGTGTATTGTGTCAATGTGTTTTGCACTTCTAACATTTCCATAAGTTTCTTTGCATAAGTTCCATTTTGCTACTGAAACTATTTTTTCTTTATTGTTTTCACATTTGCTTTTAAACCCTTTTGCATATTTATAATTGTTTTTAAAATCTTTTTTTTCTGATTCCATTATCTGAGTTCAGAGTATATTTATATTTATTGATCTTTCTCTTGGTCACAGCTACCTGCTTCTTTGCAGTCTCATTTTTATGATGACATCTCCCTTACTGTAGTTTTCTTACTGTTTGTTATGCCTGATGTTTGTTGAATTTTGTGGTTCTGTTTATATTTTTCAGCGAGTTGGGGAAAAGTTTACTATGAATGCATGTGGTCGTACGGATATCTAAGCCTTCTGTTTCCTCATTATTGAGTTTTGTTCTAGAAGGAGTTAATTTATGTTTATATTATTTTGATAACTTTTAAAATTTATTTTTAATTGGGGAAAATTTGCTTTATCATGTTGGTGTCTGCCATACAGCAATGTAAAATTAGCCATAATTAAGTATATATATCTTTGCTCCTGAGCCTCTCCTCCCCTCCCCGCAGCCTGCCCCGGAAGGTCTTCGTAGACCACCAGCTGGGCTCCTTTCCTTCCGCAGCAGCTCCTCACCCGCTGTCTGTCTGACACATGGTAGTGTGTATGTATGTCGATGCTACCTTCTCCTTCGTCCTGCTCTCTCCTTCCTTTGCTGTGTCCACAGGTCTGATCTTTATATCTGAGTCTCCATTAGTGACAGAGCAACAATAACCTTAATTTGAAGGTGCGTCTTGAGGCTTTGCTGGGGTCTATTTAGCTACGCTCTGCTCCTAACATGTGGACTCAAATCTACCGAATGTCTGCGATGTTCCACTGGATCTCTTCATTCTTTAGTGGTGGTTGTTGTTCAGTCCCTAAGTTGTGTCCAACTCCTCGTGACCCCGTGGACTGTAGCTCTCCAGGCTCCCCTGTCCTCCACTCTCCCTTGAGTTTGCTCAAATTCCTGTCCATCGAGTCTGTTATGCTCACTAACCATCTCATCCTCTGCAGCCCCCTTCTTCTTTTGCCTTCAATCTTTCCCAGCATCGGGGTCCTTTCCAATGAGTCGGCTCTTGGCACCAAGTGGCCAACGTATTGGATCTTCAGCTTCAGCGACAGTCCTTCCAACAAATATCCAGGGTTGATTTCCTTTAGAACTGACTGATTTCGTCTCCTAGCAGTTCACTCTTCACTCTAGCTGGTAGGGAACTAAAGGTTTCACCGCCCAATTTAAGCTCTGACCCCTGCTGAGCTCATGGATCCACAGAAACTTCTCTTTTTCCAGTGGTTGTTCTTTGCCCAGGTTTTTTGAAACGTCATCTCACACTTGTACAGCTTAGCATCCGCCAAGTACTCGGGATCCCTGGGCAGACTCTAAGAACTTCCGACACAGTTCTTTCCTGCTAGTGCTCTATCCCACACATTCCAGCTGTGCATCAGTAACCCTGCACCCCATCTCTCCCTTCAACTCAGCAAGACCCCATTCTCTGATGGGACATCTCCCTACCGAGCTGCAGTACAGAAAAATGGCTACAGACCGAAAGCTGGAGCAACCAAGGGTCTCCCCTTGTCTGCTTCCTTCTCTCAGGCATCACAGAGCTGCACTGCTGGCTCCAACTCCTAGTAACAGTAGCTTTGTGTTGTGCCAGGTTTTCCGGTTGTGTCTAGTGGGAGGATTAACCCATTGCAGTCACTCCCTCAGGGCCAGAGGCTGGAATCTCTCCTTTGTTTTTTTGTTCTCAGTTTCTGTGGTCAGCTTTATCATTCTACCCTCTTCTTAAATGTTCTTCGTGGTGTTATCCTTGGCCTCCTCACTTGATCATTCACTAGGATGACCTCATCTGTCCGGTGACTTCAGTTAAGAGGAAGCTGAGGACCCAGGTGACTCTGCACATGATACTCAAATCTACCGAATGTCTGCGATGTTCCACTGGATCTCTTCATTCTTTAGTGGTGGTTGTTGTTCAGTCCCTAAGTTGTGTCCAACTCCTCGTGACCCCGTGGACTGTAGCTCTCCAGGCTCCCCTGTCCTCCACTCTCCCTTGAGTTTGCTCAAATTCCTGTCCATCGAGTCTGTTATGCTCACTAACCATCTCATCCTCTGCAGCCCCCTTCTTCTTTTGCCTTCAATCTTTCCCAGCATCGGGGTCCTTTCCAATGAGTCGGCTCTTGGCACCAAGTGGCCAACGTATTGGATCTTCAGCTTCAGCGACAGTCCTTCCAACAAATATCCAGGGTTGATTTCCTTTAGAACTGACTGATTTCGTCTCCTAGCAGTTCACTCTTCACTCTAGCTGGTAGGGAACTAAAGGTTTCACCGCCCAATTTAAGCTCTGACCCCTGCTGAGCTCATGGATCCACAGAAACTTCTCTTTTTCCAGTGGTTGTTCTTTGCCCAGGTTTTTTGAAACGTCATCTCACACTTGTACAGCTTAGCATCCGCCAAGTACTCGGGATCCCTGGGCAGACTCTAAGAACTTCCCGACACAGTTCTTTCCTGCTAGTGCTCTATCCCACACATTCCAGCTGTGCATCAGTAACCCTGCACCCCATCTCTCCCTTCAACTCAGCAAGACCCCATTCTCTGATGGGACATCTCCCTACCGAGCTGCAGTACAGAAAAATGGCTACAGACCGAAAGCTGGAGCAACCAAGGGTCTCCCCTTGTCTGCTTCCTTCTCTCAGGCATCACAGAGCTGCACTGCTGGCTCCAACTCCTAGTAACAGTAGCTTTGTGTTGTGCCAGGTTTTCCGGTTGTGTCTAGTGGGAGGATTAACCCATTGCAGTCACTCCCTCAGGGCCAGAGGCTGGAATCTCTCCTTTGTTTTTTTGTTCTCAGTTTCTGTGGTCAGCTTTATCATTCTACCCTCTTCTTAAATGTTCTTCGTGGTGTTATCCTTGGCCTCCTCACTTGATCATTCACTAGGATGACCTCATCTGTCCGGTGACTTCAGTTAAGAGGAAGCTGAGGACCCAGGTGACTCTGCACATGATATTCAGTTGCCTGCTGGCCCTTCCCAATCCGAAGCACAAAGACAACTCGAAATCCATGTCCCAGGCTGGACTGTCGTCTCTCTCCACACTGGCCTTTGCCTTGTTTTCCTTATTGCGGTGAACAGAGACACCTCGTCCATCAGGCACGCAGACTGGAAGCCTGAGCTTCATCCCAGCCTCCCACTTCTTTCTGATCCCTTACATCTAATCACTTACCAAGCCTCACACATCCTGTTTCTTAAACATGTCTCAAAACCACATCCTTCTCTCTCTCCTCGCTGCACTCACCTAGGCCAGATACTCCTGATGTCTCCTGTGTATCACTACAGAATTCTCCGAGGAACTCTTCTTACAGAGCAGGCACTGTTCTACGTTAACTCTTTGAATCCTTATAATAGCTGTGTACTGTGTACTCAGTTCCTCAGTCCTGTCCAACTCTCTGCAACTCCAGGGACTGTAGCCTGCCAGGCTCCTCTGTCCATGGAATTCTCCCAGCAAGAATACTGGAGTGGGTTGACATTTCCTTTTCCAGGGGATCTTCCCAACCCAGGGATCAAACCTGGATCTCCTGCATTGCAGGCAGATTCTTTACTCTGAGCACCAGGGAAACTGACACTAAGTATGCATTAAATATTTGAATGAAAGACTGAATGAATAGGAAAATACATAAACTCATCTGCATTCATCCTAACTCAAACTTCTATGAAGACTTGACATTATCTTTGACTGAAGAAAAGAGTGAACAGAGATTCCTTTTCATGAAAACGATGAACTGGGCTTTCCTGGTGACTCAGTGGGAAGAATCTGCCTGCTGATGCAGGTGACAAGGTTCTATCCCTGGTTTTGGAAGAGCCCACCTACACGGGAGCAACTAAGCCCATGCATTGCAATTATTGAGGCTGTGCTCTAGAGCCCAGGGGCCACAACTACTGAGCCCGCTTGCTGCGACTACTGAAGTCCGTGTGCCCTAGAGCCCATGCTCTGCAATAAGAGAAGCCACCACAATGAGAAGCCCATGCATCCCAACTAGAGAGTAGACCCTCCTTGCCACAGCCAGACACTCCTGGCTGGTGCAGCAACAGTGACCCAGCACAGCCAAAACTAAATAAATAAATAAAATGATCTTTTTAAAAAGGGATGAATCATCCCCAGTTGAATTGCTTGTAGACTTCAAAATGCCACCCTCTTGACCTTTGGGGTATTTGAATGGCATTATAACATTAATTGTTCACAGAAAAACATTTCTAGAGACAGAATACTTAAGAGTAAACAAGTAGGTTTTCTAGTAGCAAATCATCTTTAAAAATGGAGGAAAAAGAGAGGACAGGAGATCACGGTTATGTCTTCTCCTGGACAGAAGGATTTGGGTGGCTAAACCTTCCCAGTAATAGGTGTGTTATCCATCTGCTCCTGTCTAAAAAATGGGAAAACCCTGGTGTACAATAAGTCACGGTCTAAAGCCCAGCCTTGAATAAACTTTAGATCTGTATGATTTAGCTATAGAACATCCTTGTTCCTCCTGACACCCTACCCGTACCTTCTGTCTGCCACTTCAACACTGGGAGCATAGCATCTCCATCCTCTGTCCATGGAATTCTCCCAGCAAGAATACTGGAGTGGGTTGACATTTTTCCAGGATCCCCCCTGCCCATTGCAGGCAGATTCTTTACAGTCTGAGCACCAGGGAAACTGACACTAAGTATGCATTAAATATTTGAATGAAAGACTGAATGAATAGGAAAATACATAAACTCATCTGCATTCATCCTAACTCAAACTTCTATGAAGACTTGACATTATCTTTGACTGAAGAAAAGAGTGAACAGAGATTCCTTTTCATGAAAACGATGAACTGGGCTTTCCTGGTGACTCAGTGGGAAGAATCTGCCTGCTGATGCAGGTGACAAGGTTCTATCCCTGGTTTTGGAAGAGCCCACCTACACGGGAGCAACTAAGCCCATGCATTGCAATTATTGAGGCTGTGCTCTAGAGCCCAGGGGCCACAACTACTGAGCCCGCTTGCTGCGACTACTGAAGTCCGTGTGCCCTAGAGCCCATGCTCTGCAATAAGAGAAGCCACCACAATGAGAAGCCCATGCATCCCAACTAGAGAGTAGACCCTCCTTGCCACAGCCAGACACTCCTGGCTGGTGCAGCAACAGTGACCCAGCACAGCCAAAACTAAATAAATAAATAAAATGATCTTTTTAAAAAGGGATGAATCATCCCCAGTTGAATTGTTGTAGACTTCAAAATGCCACCCTCTTGACCTTTGGGGTATTTGAATGGCATTATAACATTAATTGTTCACAGAAAAACATTTCTAGAGACAGAATACTTAAGAGTAAACAAGTAGGTTTTCTAGTAGCAAATCATCTTTAAAAATGGAGGAAAAAGAGAGGACAGGAGATCACGGTTATGTCTTCTCCTGGACAGAAGGATTTGGGTGGCTAAACCTTCCCAGTAATAGGTGTGTTATCCATCTGCTCCTGTCTAAAAAATGGGAAAACCCTGGTGTACAATAAGTCACGGTCTAAAGCCCAGCCTTGAATAAACTTTAGATCTGTATGATTTAGCTATAGAACATCCTTGTTCCTCCTGACACCCTACCCGTACCTTCTGTCTGCCACTTCAACACTGGGAGCATAGCATCTCCATTCTTTGTCCATGTCCACATACCTTGAAAAGCTCAGGAATTCATCTGACTATAATTTGTAAATTTAATGTTTTTAATTTTAAAAAAGACATTTCCCAAGGAGATGAAATAAGATTTAGGTCTGAACATTTTACTACTTAGACATAATGTTCCTGTCAGGGAAATTTGGCCAGTGGGTAACCAAACAAAAAAAAATTTTTTTTCCTCTGCTTACCTCTCCTGCCTACCTACATTGCTTTGTTGTTGTTGTTGTTGTTATGGGACATAAGAGAATAAATGTATCTGCTAGGAAATTGCCTTGGGGATTTTTTTTTCACAGCAATATCCATTCTCAACACTTTCTAACCATTTATAACAATTTGTTATTAATACTAATCTTGGGATCTCCAGGCTGTGGCACCGACTGTTGAGGGAAGGTACATGCATTTGGTTTCTGAAATCATGATGTGTTGACTAAGCTGACTTCTCCTGAAAATTGTAATGATCTCTGCTTAGTCCACTCGGTAGACCTAAAGAAGTCTTTCTAACATCTTGTCTCTTGACTCCTTCTACCCATTGGCTTTTGCCCTTTTTGTCCCAGGCTTTATGGGTGTGGCAAAATATAAAATCAGAGAGAACAAAGGACAACACTCACAAGAGAGGCTTCAAACAATTATTTTTGTCAAAAAAAAAAAAAAAAAAGAAAGAAGAGGTTGGAAAGGTAACAAATAAAGACCAATGGCTCTTGGCTCAGTCAGCTCAGTCAGATTTAACACCGTGTCAGGCTCTTCTCTCACTTCCTAGTGGGAAATACAGCATCATCTCACCATGATTCTCCTAAGCCTGGTTGAATCCCACCTTCCTGGTATCTTTGTCGCTTCTTTCTGCTTCTGGCATTCACTTTCTCCCATTCACACACACACGCTTCTTTCTGCTTCTGGCATTCACTTTCTCCCATTCACACACACACGCACACACACATTCAGCATTATCTCCTTCTTTTTTCCTCCACGATGGGCAGAGTTTCACTACTTGCCAGGGTGATAGACTTTCCTACCTTCTCCTCCTCTCCTGAGCATGTGTGTGACAAGAAGATGGTCAGCCGTACCTTCTGTCTGCCACTTCAACACTGGGAGCATAGCATCTCCATTCTTTGTCCATGTCCACATACCTTGAAAAGCTCAGGAATTCATCTGACTATAATTTGTAAATTTAATGTTTTTAATTTTAAAAGACATTTCCCAAGGAGATGAAATAAGATTTAGGTCTGAACATTTTACTACTTAGACATAATGTTCCTGTCAGGGAAATTTGGCCAGTGGGTAACCAAACAAAAAAAAATTTTTTTTCCTCTGCTTACCTCTCCTGCCTACCTACATTGCTTTGTTGTTGTTGTTGTTGTTATGGGACATAAGAGAATAAATGTATCTGCTAGGAAATTGCCTTGGGGATTTTTTTTTCACAGCAATATCCATTCTCAACACTTTCTAACCATTTATAACAATTTGTTATTAATACTAATCTTGGGATCTCCAGGCTGTGGCACCGACTGTTGGGGGAAGGTACATGCATTTGGTTTCTGAAATCATGATGTGTTGACTAAGCTGACTTCTCCTGAAAATTGTAATGATCTCTGCTTAGTCCACTCGGTAGACCTAAAGAAGTCTTTCTAACATCTTGTCTCTTGACTCCTTCTACCCATTGGCTTTTGCCCTTTTTGTCCCAGGCTTTATGGGTGTGGCAAAATATAAAATCAGAGAGAACAAAGGACAACACTCACAAGAGAGGCTTCAAACAATTATTTTTGTCAAAAAAAAAAAAAAAAAAGAAAGAAGAGGTTGGAAAGGTAACAAATAAAGACCAATGGCTCTTGGCTCAGTCAGCTCAGTCAGATTTAACACCGTGTCAGGCTCTTCTCTCACTTCCTAGTGGGAAATACAGCATCATCTCACCATGATTCTCCTAAGCCTGGTTGAATCCCACCTTCCTGGTATCTTTGTCGCTTCTTTCTGCTTCTGGCATTCACTTTCTCCCATTCACACACACACGCTTCTTTCTGCTTCTGGCATTCACTTTCTCCCATTCACACACACACGCACACACACATTCAGCATTATCTCCTTCTTTTTTCCTCCACGATGGGCAGAGTTTCACTACTTGCCAGGGTGATAGACTTTCCTACCTTCTCCTCCTCTCCTGAGCATGTGTGTGACAAGAAGATGGTCAGAGACAGGACACCTTAAATAATCATCCTAGACCTTGCTCCCAAAAGTAGAACCAAGAGTGACAGATACTTTAGCAACTTCCCTGGCAGCCCACTGGTTACAACTCCAGGCTTCCAAAGCAGGGGGCATGGGTTCAATTCCTGGTCAGGGAACTAAGATCCTGCATGTGGTGTGGCATGGTCAAAATAAATAATAAAAGGGAAGTTGTGGGTAAAGAAAAAAGATTGACATGACTATCCCTCCATGTTATGATTCCATAGACAATATGTATTCTTTTTAGAGATGTAATTACTGCCTTTGGAGTGAAAATACATCAAGGCTGTCTGGGTTGATATAGAACCTGAGGAATAAAGACAAGTGAATGAAAACATGCTTTTTGGACTTGAGCAGATAGCTGTTTCACAGATGAGCAGGTATGTCTCCTGTAATTCTTGAGTATGATGATTTTCTAGGAGAATACACTTGCTAGCTTTAATAAAGGGGCAGTGGTTATAGTGAATTAACTCTACCCTACATTGTCCTATTAAGGGGATTCTCCTGGCAGCCGGGGGAGCTGGGTTCCTATTTAGAAAATTGCCCCCAAATCTCTCCTCTCTGTTCCAAAGAGAAAGAATTGGCTCTTATCTATTTTTCTTTTTAAGTGCATTCACACTTTATTTTCAGAGCTCCAATGAGCACTTAGCACTACTTTTGGTCAGCAATGCTAAAACCAAACAAATGCAAGTTCCATAATCCTTATGTACAACACGATAAGTAACAGTGTGTGTGTCTATCAAACACAGGAGTTTTTGCTCAGGATCAGACGTGCTCCCTGTATAGACATATATGGGGCTGAAATTCAGCACACCTGATTCCAATGACAGCCCTGTTAATTTTTTGTGCAATTCTGAGAAAATTCCTTAAATTCCATTCAACACAATGTCTTCTCTAAAGTAAAGGAGTTGGACTCCCACTTCCCTTCCAGTTTTCAAGTCTTTTTAGACATTTTTTTTTTATTTTAGCCTCTTTTTGTTGATTTTTTATTTATTTATTTTCATCCATCTTTATTCTTTTGGCCTTTATGGGCCTCCCACTGCAGTGGCCTCTCTTGTTGCAGAGAACTGGCTCTGGGCGCACGCGCTCCAGAGCACTGGCTCGTGACTGGACACACCAGTCCAGATACTTCACGGCACATGGCATCTTCCTGGGCCAGGGATCGAACCGGTGCCACCTGCACTGCAAGGTGGATTCTCCACCCACTGGACCAGCAGAGAAGCCCAGTTCTCGAGTTTTTTTATACACAGTCCTTCATAGTTTGTCAAATGTCTGCATGTACTATGTTTATGGCACAGGTAAGGCCCGTATCGAACCAGTCCATCCTAAAGGAAATCAGCCCTGAATATTCATTGGAAGGACTGAGGCTTAAGCTGAAGCTCCAGTACTTCGGCTGCCTGATCTTAAGAGCAGACTCATTTGAAAAGACCCTGATGCTGGGAAAGATTGAGGAGAAGCGATAATAGAGGATGAGATGGATGGTTGATATCGCTAACATGAATTTGAGGAAACTCCAGAAGATAGCGAAGGACAGAGAAGCCTTGTGTGCGGCAGTCCAGGGGGTGGCAAAGAGTCAGACACGACTTTGTGACCGAGCAACAACGAGGTCTGTATCATGTAATGTAAACATAGAATATGCCTTCAGTCATAGCCAGTATGTTGCATTAAATCCTTAAAGCCAAGTTTATCTAGATTCACCTTCCTCCTCCTATTCAAACCTGTAATTATCAGACACTGATGCTGTGAAATCAACTCACTCCCAGCCCTCATTCTGATCACAAGGTGTAACGCAATCCCCTCAGATTGTAGAATACAAAAAATTACACAAAGCCTGAAAAATGCCAAAGCAAACATGTTTTTCACAGATTCAGGGAAAGCAGAAAGAAAGTAGTGTTTTCCTCAGGAACATAATCCTTATGTAAAAGCGGGCTATCAAACACAGGAGTTTTTGCTCAGGATCAGACGTGCTCCCTGTATAGACATATATGGGGCTGAAATTCAGCACACCTGATTCCAATGACAGCCCTGTTAATTTTTTGTGCAATTCTGAGAAAATTCCTTAAATTCCATTCAACACAATGTCTTCTCTAAAGTAAAGGAGTTGGACTCCCACTTCCCTTCCAGTTTTCAAGTCTTTTTAGACATTTTTTTTTTATTTTAGCCTCTTTTTGTTGATTTTTTATTTATTTATTTTCATCCATCTTTATTCTTTTGGCCTTTATGGGCCTCCCACTGCAGTGGCCTCTCTTGTTGCAGAGAACTGGCTCTGGGCGCACGCGCCCAGAGCACTGGCTCGTGACTGGACACACCAGTCCAGATACTTCACGGCACATGGCATCTTCCTGGGCCAGGGATCGAACCGGTGCCACCTGCACTGCAAGGTGGATTCTCCACCCACTGGACCAGCAGAGAAGCCCAGTTCTCGAGTTTTTTTATACACAGTCCTTCATAGTTTGTCAAATGTCTGCATGTACTATGTTTATGGCACAGGTAAGGCCCGTATCGAACCAGTCCATCCTAAAGGAAATCAGCCCTGAATATTCATTGGAAGGACTGAGGCTTAAGCTGAAGCTCCAGTACTTCGGCTGCCTGATCTTAAGAGCAGACTCATTTGAAAAGACCCTGATGCTGGGAAAGATTGAGGAGAAGCGATAATAGAGGATGAGATGGATGGTTGATATCGCTAACATGAATTTGAGGAAACTCCAGAAGATAGCGAAGGACAGAGAAGCCTTGTGTGCGGCAGTCCAGGGGGTGGCAAAGAGTCAGACACGACTTTGTGACCGAGCAACAACGAGGTCTGTATCATGTAATGTAAACATAGAATATGCCTTCAGTCATAGCCAGTATGTTGCATTAAATCCTTAAAGCCAAGTTTATCTAGATTCACCTTCCTCCTCCTATTCAAACCTGTAATTATCAGACACTGATGCTGTGAAATCAACTCACTCCCAGCCCTCATTCTGATCACAAGGTGTAACGCAATCCCCTCAGATTGTAGAATACAAAAAATTACACAAAGCCTGAAAAATGCCAAAGCAAACATGTTTTTCACAGATTCAGGGAAAGCAGAAAGAAAGTAGTGTTTTCCTCAGGAAATTGTCTGCACTGTCCAAAGCCAGTTACGGCAGGTTTGTTCTGATCTGGCCTATCGATCGTCAGATGGAACTACTTTGCTCAAAAGAGAATTTGAAGTGGCTGGCGGGGTGGGTAAGTCAGGGAGGCAAGGAGACACGTCTCCTGGCTGTGGTGGAGGCTAACGTGATGCCCTGATTCTGAGATGTCCTCAGTTTTCTCCGTCAGTCGCTTCAGGGATGTTTCCTAGTCCACAGGGCCGATTTGCAGTCTGTTGTTCTAACAACCACACCTCTCCTCCCAAGGGTCAAGTGCCTGCTTGGAAGAGAATAGCCACATAATTAATTCTATCCCCTGGTTCACTCCTGAGTCAAGCTGGTGAAATAGCTAGAAGCGATGTGGTGCCTGAACAGCCATGAGTGTGTATACGTGAGGACACTGTTCACAGCGTGGACAAACTGGCTAGAAGATCATCCATCATGTGTTTCCGTGGGTGTAGAGCATGTAAGTTTCTTCTAGGTGTTTGCAGCACCAATTTCCCAGGGAATTTGCTTGGAAAGTTATTGTGTAAGAAGGCATCCTTCAGATGGACACATACACACAGTCATATTTAAAATGGATAACCAGGAAGGACCTGCTACAGCACAGGGAACTCTGCTCAGTGCTACGTGGCAGCCTGGATGGGAGCGGAGTTTGGGGGAGAACAGACACATGTGAATGTATAGCTGAGACCCTTCACTGTCCACCTGAGACCACTGTTAATCGACTATACCCCAATACAAAATACAAAGGTTTTTTTTTTTTTAAAAAAAAAAAAGAAGAATATACCCTTGAAAAGAAACCTCAAGATAGAATATAATCATTAAAAGAGGTCAGCTGTGAACCCCCAGCTCTGCATGGGCCTTATTCATTCCATGGGTAATTCAAATCACATTTGTAAATGCTGCTTTGCCTTCCGTCTGTTTGCCCCTTCCCTGAAGGCCGCTCTTCTTCCTGTCTTCCCCACCCAGCCGCTCCTATTTTAATGTACAGCTGCTATAGGCCTAGCGAATGCAAATTCGTTTTAGCCTTAATGTAAGTTGGAAGGTAAACCGAGTATCCAAAAACGTATGCTTTGCAGGCATAAACAACCTCCGCATTGTCTTCTGTTGTCATTTTCTCCACCAACGTTCCTCTCCTTTGTAAGTAAGGAAACATCTGTGTTGATCAGTGTGTGTCTGTGTCAATGTGTTCCTAAAGATGGATTACATTGTGCAAGAGTTCAATACTGGGGGCTTCTCTGCTGGCTCAGTGGTAAAGCATCTGTCTGTTGATGTAGGAGACACAGGTTCAATTCCTGATCTGGGAAGATCCTACATGTCACAGAGCAGCAAGGCCCGTGTGCCACAACCACTGAGCCTGGGCTCTGCCACCCGGAAGCTGCAACTGAGCCCACGTGCAGCAATTACGGAAGCCCACAGGCCTGGAGTCCCTCTTCCACAGGAAAAGCCACCATAAGGAGAAGCCCGCACGCCGAAACTCTAAGTAGATCCCGCCGTCCACAGCTAGACAAAGTCTGCCCAGCAATGACGACCCAGCACAGCCAAAAATAAATAAAAGTTTAGATCAGAAAAGCACCCCTTTAATACTAAATATTTAAAACTCTATGCTAAGAAAGGACAGGGGAATTCAGTCCTCCGCAGACATTTTTCCTCTCTCCCCAACTGTTCCACCGAAAAGTTCCCCCAGAGATACTGCTGAACGAATGTTTGAATGCGTGAATGATTATCCAGATGAACAACTGAATGAAATCTGTTGCAGCTGATGATTGATTGTGTGGGTGTCCCCCTTCAAAGTCTGCCTGCCCTATGAGACTTTTGCTACAGAAACTAACAGCCAGAAGAGCGATCCATGAGTCAGGATGTGCAGGAAAGCAGATTGGTTCTTGCTGTTTGGGATATGGAAAGTAAGCAAAGGAAACCAACCTATTGCATTTCCCTTTGTTAGCTGGAGGGGGAAGGAGATGAATTGCTAGGCTTTCTTTGAACACATGCAAAAACCTGACTGAAGTGGGAAACTGAAGAACACAGACTTATACTATCTATGATATACTTATTTTGGTAAAGTTAAACATCATTGCGAATCATATTCAACCACCAGCACATTGAATCCTAGGCTAGGAGACAAAGGTGTGTTTGCTGATCAAACTTGCCTTGGGTCCGTGTTTCTTCTGGTTCTTCAATATCACCCCCAAGAAATCACTTTGCCTCGAGTTGAGCAACTAAAACCACACAAGAGCCTGCAGTGTCTAATCTCATAATTCTAGAACACGGATGGTGAAATTCTTAGAAAACTGACACTATGATTTGGGAACATGATTTTCAGCTCAGCGGCCTGTGGTTCTACTTTTGTTTCATTTTGGGTTTTTTTTTTTTTTTCCCGTGCCTACTCTTCTGCAGTATCAGCTATATAAATCAATACACATTGTACTTGCCAGATGGGAAGTTATCAGAAAAGAAGCTAGCCTTCCCATCTGTGGCAGAATGCCCATTCAGGACCAGAGGGCCAGGCAGGCTTACAGAATGCTGCATCCTTTGTCCACCTGGATTCCTTCAGAACTTCTACTCTCAGGAAGGAAGCAACCACACTCTTTGCAAAAGATTAAACTGCTCATTTTACTAGGCAAAGTGTGCCCATGTCACAATCCTTGTTGACACAGTGTATGATGAGAAGAATCCCGCCTTCTTTGCTTCATGAGTTGAACTTCTGGTGTTCTTTGACCAAGAGGAGGATGACTTTGCAATAAAGAAAACTGCTTATAAGATGTGGTGTGTGTATATACGCACACAAGCTCAGTCATCCATGCTGTCTGACTCTTTGTGACCCCATGATCTGCAGCCCTCCAGGCTCCTCTGTCCGTGGAATTCTCCAGGTAAGAATACTGGAGTGGGCTGCCATGCCCTCCTCTGGGGGATAGTAATCCAAGGATTAAACCCTCATCTTCTGAATTGCGGGCGAATTCGCCACTGCTGAGCCACCAGGGAAGCTGCATGTGTTTATATACACACAATCAATATAACTCAGCCATAAAAAAAAAAAAAAAAAAAGAATGAAGTAAGGCCGTTTTCAGCCACAGGGATGGACTTGGAGAGGATCAGACTAGGTGAAGTAAGTCAAAGACAAATATCATATGTTATCATTTATATGTGGAATCTAAAAAGAAATGATACCAATAATCATATATACAAAATGGAAATCAAAGCACAGATGTATGAAACAAACTTATGGTTACCAGAAGGAAAAGGGAGGGAGGGATCAATTAGGCGTTTGAGATGGACTGATACACGCTGCTATAGGTAAAATAGATAGCCAACAAGGGCCTACTGCAAAGCATAGGGAACAATACTCAATGCTGTGTAATAACCTGTAATGGAGAAGAATCTGAAACAGAATATAATGTATAGTTGCATGTATAGTTATATATGTAACTGCATACATATATATAATAGATTCACATTTTTATGTAGAATGGATAGACAGAGTCCTACTGTGCAGCACAGGGAACTGTGCTCAATATCCTGTGATAAACTATGCTGGGAAGGAGTATGAGAAAAAAAATATATGTATCCCCATCTCCCAGTTTACCCTTCTCCTATGCACACTACTATATATAAAATAGGTATTTAATTATAACCTACAGTACAGCACAGGGAATTCTACTCAGAACTCTGTCATCATCATATAGGAAAAGAATCTAAAAAAGACTTGATATATGATAGGTATGACTGACTCACTTTGCTCTACACCAGAAACTAACACAACATTGTAAATCAACTATACTTCAATTTTTAAAATTCAAAAGAAAGGAGAATACTGCTTTCAGTAGAGGTTACAGGAGGGGTGGGTTTGTTTTACTTCAATTCTATTTCTTTCATTTTCTCTCTTTCTAATGCTGGTAAGGAAATAAGCAATTGTCTTAAAAATTAACTGTCAAAATGTTTCAGCTCCGTTGGCTTCTGATAAACAACTTGTTGCTGAGGTCGGAAGTTGCTGGAAGATTCCCAGACTCACTTCCGTATAAGACCAGAGCTAGTCGAGTAGAATCTCAACTTCAATGTGGGTTGGATCATTTTTTGTTTTAGACTAAATCGCTTTCTTAGTTCTTTAACAAAACAAAACCCTGATTGAATGAGGCAGATGCTATGTCATCACTCCTCAAGTGCTTAAAATAAATGATTAAAACTCTGGAAGCGTGTCTGAGGGTTTCCCGTGCTGATGTGGTATAAAGGAAGAAGCTGGATCTGCCTCGTACATTTGTATGCACATGAAATCAAGGCTTCTCCAAAATCGAACCAAATTGAATTGCCCGAAGCCCTGTTTGGATAACCAAGTAAGAGATGATACCAATAATCATATATACAAAATGGAAATCAAAGCACAGATTAGAACCAGGAAGGAAAAGGAGAGGGCTCAATTAGGCGTTTGAGATGGACTGATACACGCTGCTATAGGTAAAATAGATAGCCAACAAGGGCCTACTGCAAAGCATAGGGAACAATACTCAATGCTGTGTAATAACCTGTAATGGAGAAGAATCTGAAACAGAATATAATGTATAGTTGCATGTATAGTTATATATGTAACTGCATACATATATATAATAGATTCACATTTTTATGTAGAATGGATAGACAGAGTCCTACTGTGCAGCACAGGGAACTGTGCTCAATATCCTGTGATAAACTATGCTGGGAAGGAGTATGAGAAAAAAAATATATGTATCCCCATCTCCCAGTTTACCCTTCTCCTATGCACACTACTATATATAAAATAGGTATTTAATTATAACCTACAGTACAGCACAGGGAATTCTACTCAGAACTCTGTCATCATCATATAGGAAAAGAATCTAAAAAAGACTTGATATATGATAGGTATGACTGACTCACTTTGCTCTACACCAGAAACTAACACAACATTGTAAATCAACTATACTTCAATTTTTAAAATTCAAAAGAAAGGAGAATACTGCTTTCAGTAGAGGTTACAGGAGGGGTGGGTTTGTTTTACTTCAATTCTATTTCTTTCATTTTCTCTCTTTCTAATGCTGGTAAGGAAATAAGCAATTGTCTTAAAAATTAACTGTCAAAATGTTTCAGCTCCGTTGGCTTCTGATAAACAACTTGTTGCTGAGGTCGGAAGTTGCTGGAAGATTCCCAGACTCACTTCCGTATAAGACCAGAGCTAGTCGAGTAGAATCTCAACTTCAATGTGGGTTGGATCATTTTTTGTTTTAGACTAAATCGCTTTCTTAGTTCTTTAACAAAACAAAACCCTGATTGAATGAGGCAGATGCTATGTCATCACTCCTCAAGTGCTTAAAATAAATGATTAAAACTCTGGAAGCGTGTCTGAGGGTTTCCCGTGCTGATGTGGTATAAAGGAAGAAGCTGGATCTGCCTCGTACATTTGTATGCACATGAAATCAAGGCTTCTCCAAAATCGAACCAAATTGAATTGCCCGAAGCCCTGTTTGGATAACCAAGTAAGAGATGATTTCCATTAGCACTCTGGTCATGCACTTAATATTCCTAATGTAGAGAGTGAGTTCTGGAAGCTTCTCTTGGATGCGGGTGAAGGAGAGCTCTATATTTCATTGTTGATCACCAAACTCTAAAACTCAGGGAGATGAAGAATGGTACATCTATGCATTTTGGGTACAAAGTATATGACAGTATGGAAGATGAATTTCAAAAATCATCCACAGGAAATGACCCTGTTTTTCTACATTGCTCTGTATTTTGGTGATTATACAGCAGGACTCTTCAAGTAGAGTCATGTGTGTGTGCTTGGCTCTCAGTTGTCTCTGATTCTTTGCAGCCCAAGGCCTGCCAGGCTCCTCTGTCCGTGGAATTTTCCAGGCAAGAATACCAGAGTGGGTTGCCATACCCTCCTTCAGGGGACCTTCCCAACTCAGGGATTGAACCCATGTCTCCTGCGCTGGCAGGCAGATGCTTTACCGCAAGCACTGCCTAGGAAGCCCCAGTAATTCCATAGTCAAATGCTAATTTTGTAAATAGAGGCGGCACCACCAACCTCATGGAGAATAGACACAAGAAATAACTTAATTCCTGATTAAAGGTTAACTTCAGGCAACAAATTCCTGCCATCCAGCCTGGCCTCAACTTTACCCTACGGGGCTATTTTGGAGGGATGTATCATGAGGGATTAAATGGTAAGCAGTTTGAAACTTCATATGGAAATAAACAGGGGCCACGTGGGCTTCCCTCGTGGCTCAGAGGTAAAGGCTCCACCTGCACTGCAGGAGACATGGGAGACACGGATTTGACCTCTGGAGGAGAGCAAGGCAGCCCACTCTAGGATTCTTGCCACAGAGGAGCCTGGCAGGCGTGGTAGCAAAGAGTTGAACATGACTGAAGTAACTGAACACACGCATACGCAAACAGGGAGCAAGTGGCAGCATATTAATGGATTAAAATAAGTTTTCTTCACATTTGGAAAAAGGAAAAACTCTATCTATAAACCTATCTTAAGTGGCAAAAAGGGAAAATCTCTGGAAGCGTGTCTGAGGGTTTCCCGTGCTGATGTGGTATAAAGGAAGAAGCTGGATCTGCCTCGACATTTGTATGCACATGAAATCAAGGCTTCTCAAAATCGAACCAAATTGAATTGCCCGAAGCCCTGTTTGGATAACCAAGTAAGAGATGATTTCCATTAGCACTCTGGTCATGCACTTAATACTCCTAACATAGAGAGTAAGTTCTGGAACCTTCTCTTCGATGCGCGTGAAGCAGAGCTCTACATTACATTGTTGATCACCAAACTCTAAAACTCAAGGAGATCAAGAATGGTACATCTATGCATTTTGGGTACAAAGTATATGACAGTATGGAAGATGAATTTCAAAAATCATCCACAGGAAATGACCCTGTTTTTCTACATTGCTCTGTATTTTGGTGATTATACAGCAGGACTCTTCAAGTAGAGTCATGTGTGTGTGCTTGGCTCTCAGTTGTCTCTGATTCTTTGCAGCCCAAGGCCTGCCAGGCTCCTCTGTCCGTGGAATTTTCCAGGCAAGAATACCAGAGTGGGTTGCCATACCCTCCTTCAGGGGACCTTCCCAACTCAGGGATTGAACCCATGTCTCCTGCGCTGGCAGGCAGATGCTTTACCGCAAGCACTGCCTAGGAAGCCCCAGTAATTCCATAGTCAAATGCTAATTTTGTAAATAGAGGCGGCACCACCAACCTCATGGAGAATAGACACAAGAAATAACTTAATTCCTGATTAAAGGTTAACTTCAGGCAACAAATTCCTGCCATCCAGCCTGGCCTCAACTTTACCCTACGGGGCTATTTTGGAGGGATGTATCATGAGGGATTAAATGGTAAGCAGTTTGAAACTTCATATGGAAATAAACAGGGGCCACGTGGGCTTCCCTCGTGGCTCAGAGGTAAAGGCTCCACCTGCACTGCAGGAGACATGGGAGACACGGATTTGACCTCTGGAGGAGAGCAAGGCAGCCCACTCTAGGATTCTTGCCACAGAGGAGCCTGGCAGGCGTATGCGGTAGCAAAGAGTTGAACATGACTGAAGTAACTGAACACACGCATACGCAAACAGGGAGCAAGTGGCAGCATATTAATGGATTAAAATAAGTTTTCTTCACATTTGGAAAAAGGAAAAACTCTATCTATAAACCTATCTTAAGTGGCAGGGTTTTATAAGAGGGGTGAGTAATATAATGATATTATTCCAGGTCTTACATATTTAGTCCCGAGCTGAAAAATGTATGCATAAAAATCATTCATTATAATAAACTTATTAAATAATTATAGTTTCTTGATCAGACAGTTAAAACAACAGACTGTTCCATTGTCTTTCTGGAAAGTCATGAGCCTTTACCCTTCGTGGTTTTAAGAAATCGCAAACAAGACCATCAAGTTCAATGTGAGACAGGTGGACAGGGACTCATGCAGGACAGTCATCTTCAGATTAGTTATCATTGGTGGCTACTTGTTTTGAAAGGTGAGCCCTCAAAACCACGAGCAAGAGGGCATCTCGTGTAATCTAATTTAGATCGAGGGAAAAGCAGGAAAGCAGTAGATTTTAGAAATGCAGGAATCTAACAATTTTACCAAGGTTGAAGTTAGGTTACATAAGATGGTCATCAGAGTCAATGCTAACAGAAACTCAGAAACCACTGGTTTACGCCCATGAAACTTTTCTATGGTTGATTAAACGAGACCCAATTATCAAGTGATGTTAGGTGTCGAAAGGGTTTTACCTCGATTTGAGACTTAAACCCAGGGCCCAGACCGGATCGAACGCTGCTTGGGACTTGAACCCACGTGGCTGGAGCTTGAATTCCAGCCAAAACCCTGTTTGGGACTCGAACCCAGCCAAAACGCTTTTTGGGATTTGAACCCGTGTGACTGGGGCTTAACCCCAGCCAAAAACTCTGTTTGGGACTCAAACCCACGTGGCTAAGGCTTAACCCCAGCCAAATCCCTGCTTGGGACTTGAACCCACGTTGTTAGGACTCAATCCCGGCCAAAACCCTGTCTGGAACTCGAACCCACGCAGCTGGGACTTAATCCAGCACTCACCCAACGTCTGGGCCCACTGATGCTCAGGTTCTTCATGCCTCAACGCAGAAGGAATTCAGCAAGAAGCAGAGTGATAGACCAAAAAAGGATTTACTAGGACAGGGCACTTGTAAGAGGTGCAAGCAGACAGGCAGGAAAGCTCTGCTCTGCTCTCCCTCAATTGAGTGGGCAGCCATATATATAGGATGGCAGAAGACCGCCCCCCCTCAAATAGACACAGATGTAGGACATACCTCATTAGTTCCTTCTTCACCAGCTCCTCCTTCATCAGCTGTTTATACCCAGTCAAGCCTGCTTTACTGAACAAGGAGCAGCTTTCCTGAGTTATCATCAACTCACTGGCTTCCCAGCCTTTCTCAGGTTTCACCCTTCTACCTACCATTCCCCACTAGGAAACTACAACCACCTACCTGTTCTCCTCTGTCCCTATCTGTTTCAAATGTATTTCTTGACTTGGTTTTCTGCATTGTATTGAATACTTGAGTTGTTGCTACATAGTTCAGGTGCAGTGAGTTTGGAAATCACTGGAAGAGAGTGTCAGACAGACAGAGAGAGAGACAAAGAGAGGAAGAAAGGGACACATAATGGCCTGCACCCCAAGAATACACACAGAGGGCCTAGGGTCACCAGTGCTCGTTCAGGAAAGTGTGGAGAAACGGGCTCTGCTTTTGATGACCCACGAGAACAAACAGTAGCTGGGTGGTGTTAGCGACAGCGGCTTCCACAGGCACGTCTAGGCAGCTCTGAGACCCAATTATCAAGTGATGTTAGGTGTCGAAAGGGTTTTACCTCGATTTGAGACTTAAACCCAGGGCCCAGACCGGATCGAACGCTGCTTGGGACTTGAACCCACGTGGCTGGAGCTTGAATTCCAGCCAAAACCCTGTTTGGGACTCGAACCCAGCCAAAACGCTTTTTGGGATTTGAACCCGTGTGACTGGGGCTTAACCCCAGCCAAAAACTCTGTTTGGGACTCAAACCCACGTGGCTAAGGCTTAACCCCAGCCAAATCCCTGCTTGGGACTTGAACCCACGTTGTTAGGACTCAATCCCGGCCAAAACCCTGTCTGGAACTCGAACCCACGCAGCTGGGACTTAATCCAGCACTCACCCAACGTCTGGGCCCACTGATGCTCAGGTTCTTCATGCCTCAACGCAGAAGGAATTCAGCAAGAAGCAGAGTGATAGACCAAAAAAGGATTTACTAGGACAGGGCACTTGTAAGAGGTGCAAGCAGACAGGCAGGAAAGCTCTGCTCTGCTCTCCCTCAATTGAGTGGGCAGCCATATATATAGGATGGCAGAAGACCGCCCCCCCTCAAATAGACACAGATGTAGGACATACCTCATTAGTTCCTTCTTCACCAGCTCCTCCTTCATCAGCTGTTTATACCCAGTCAAGCCTGCTTTACTGAACAAGGAGCAGCTTTCCTGAGTTATCATCAACTCACTGGCTTCCCAGCCTTTCTCAGGTTTCACCCTTCTACCTACCATTCCCCACTAGGAAACTACAACCACCTACCTGTTCTCCTCTGTCCCTATCTGTTTCAAATGTATTTCTTGACTTGGTTTTCTGCATTGTATTGAATACTTGAGTTGTTGCTACATAGTTCAGGTGCAGTGAGTTTGGAAATCACTGGAAGAGAGTGTCAGACAGACAGAGAGAGAGACAAAGAGAGGAAGAAAGGGACACATAATGGCCTGCACCCCAAGAATACACACAGAGGGCCTAGGGTCACCAGTGCTCGTTCAGGAAAGTGTTGAGAAACGGGCTCTGCTTTTGATGACCCACAGACGAGAACAAACAGTAGCGCTGGGTGGTGTTAGCGACAGCGGCTTCCACAGGCACGTCTAGGCAGCTCTGAGCACAGGTCCTCAGGTCTGAGGTCTCACTGAGTAACTACAGTGCGCACTCCAGGATGCAGCAGGAATACTGCCACACAGTGCCCTGCCGGGTACTAGAACAAAGGCAGGCAGCTTAAACGCGAAGCCCAAAGACACAGGTCCACCAGGAAAATACTCAGGAGCAATTACAGCATGATTTTTAGAGTCATCCCGACTTACGCTCAAATAACAGCCCCGTAAATGTGAAGTAGAGTAGTTGAAGCTGAATTGCCAAGACTTTCCAATCTTCCCTTTCTCACTGTGTGCACTGGAGGCAGACGTGGTAACTGGCTTAGAAAGTGAAATGTGTGACACAAATGAGTGTGTTTACAAAACAGAAACAGACTCGCAGACTCAGAAAACCAACTGAGGGTTACCAAAGGCGGAAGGGGAAAGAAAGATAGATGAGGAGCTTGGAATTAACAATCACTACTACCTATAAAATAATAACAAGGACTTACTGTATAACCCAAGGAGCAATATTTAATATCTTAACAGTAATCTGTAATGGTAAAGAACAGGAAAAAGAACATATATATTCTATATACGTATAGTAGAACCATTTTGTGAAACTAACACAGCATTTTAAATCAACCATACTTCCATTTTAGAATAAGAGTGCCCATGGATGGAATGAGATGCATATAAAATCCTGAGCACTGCACACTCACTAATGTGTAGCTTTTATGATTCTTACTCCCAAGATGCTTGGGATGGAATGTGACTCGTTTTAAAAACAAAAAATGTGAGAGGAAAGGTCTGGTCCTGGAGAATGGGAAAAAAATGAAATTTTAGTTCCTCATGACTCATTGACCACCAGGGAGCCATTTGCAACTTATCTGTATGTTAGCAATGAGAACTATGTCTGTCCTCTTTCGCCAACAAATTGCCACTGGGATAAGCTGATGCAAAAGTTAAAAAAATAAGCTCTCTCCCTCTGAGTAGCAAGTCTTTATTTGAGATAAGTCTGAGTAACCGTCTACTTTACCGCTGAATCTTCAACTGTAAAAATAAACATGCAAGGCCAAAGAGAAGCCTTCACCGAGTGGCATTGCCCTCATCATTTTTAATATCATTCATAGAACACGCCAGGGGTTATTATCGCTGCTCTCAGTTCCTTGTGAACCCGGGGAAAATCTGACTTAGCTTACGCTGGTGTCCTTATCCTTCCTTTATTTACTTTTCAACTCTGCTTGGTTAAAAATATGAGTGGATATGACTAAGAAAAAGTCTATGAGTTTACGGGATTTGGTATATTCTTGGAATTATTTGCAAAGTGAGTGCTGAAGTGGCCATCTGATTTAAAAAGGAGCTTTTGAACGGTCAGAAGGCCTCCCTTTGCATAACAAATGGAGGTTAATTCTCCACTGTCAGTGCCTCTGTGAAGGGGATGCCCAGTAATATCTTACCCCCTCGCTGGTTTTCCCACCCGTGACTCACAACATTGTCAAGGGACGTATGTGTTGTTCACACGATCATGTCTCTCTTTTTTTAAAAATGGAGCATTGTTGCTTTACAGTGTTGTGTTAGTTTCTGCTGTACAAGAGTGTGAATGGCCACAGGTGTGCATATGCCCCTCCCCTGGGCGCTCCCTCCCACCTCCACCCCTCCCACCCCTCTGGTCCCTGCACAGCACGGAGCCCAGCTCCCCCTGGCTAGCTGTTGTTCGCAGGGCAGTGTACCTGTGCCTTACTGTCTCAGTCTGTCTCAGCCTCTGCTCCCATCCATGTATGTGATCTCTATGTCTGCATCTCTATTCCTGCCCTGCAAACTGGCTCATCAGTACCATTTTTTTCTAGATTCCACATGGATACGTTAAAATTCACTGTTTCTCTCCTTCCAACTTACGTCTCTCTGCATGACAGACTGGGTCCATCCATGTCTCTGCACACGACCCTTGAGATTCCTGTTCTGAAGAAAACTGCCTCAGGCCAAGGTCTTTCCGAGAAGTACAAAGGCTGAGTTCAGTACGCAATTTTCTATGAATCTTGAATATTCTCTATGAATTGGCATTTTTTCAGGCCCAGAGCATGTCTCTAACAACCATGTGACTTTATTAGGGTCAAGAACTGGAGACGATTCTCTCAGAAGATGCTGAGAGCACCGCAGCGAAGCACACCCACAGGAGAGGTTCTTTCTGAAATCAGCGTCTGCCAAATGAGCATCAGTGCGAACATGCGACGTCTGTGCGACGTCGCTCCAGTCGTGTGCGGCTCTTTGTGGCCCCAGAGACTGTGCCCGCCAGGCTCCTCTGTCCGGGGGGTTCTCCAGGCAAGAATACTGGAGTGGGCTAGCCTGCCCTCCTCCAGGGGGTCTTCTGGACGCAGGGATCAAACCCATGTTTGTTACAGTCGCCTGCATTGCCAGGCGGGGTCTTTACCCCCAGCGCCACCTGAGAAGCCTTGGTGGCTCAGACAGGTCGGACTCTCCGGGAGATACTGGGTTGGGATGGTCCCCTGGAGCAGGAAAGGGCAGCCCACCCCAGGATTCTCGCCTGGAGAATCTCACAGACAGAGGAGCCTCGCAGGCTACGGTCCATGGGGTCTCAAAGAGTCAGACACGACTGAACAACTAACAGTTTCATTTTTGTATAAGATCTAAACCTGAACATATGCACATAAAGAGGTGGTATGTCCACTGCTCATGGCTGAATACCGGATACCATGACTCTCTTGTCTGGGTAAAGAGGAATCCATGCTGGTCGGCGGTGGCCTCCATGCAGGAATCCGTGCCAAATCCAATAAATCCTTCTCAAAATAATCACAGAAGGCACAGGCGATTGGATTTGTTCTCATCAGTTTGGAACTTTGATCTCTGCTGTTATGAAATGCTGTTCAATACCATATGACCAAAGTCATCCTCTCTACCCTAGCTGAGAGTGAAATATGTCCTAAATGATACTTTAAAGGCACGTAGAGAATCCACGGCGGGAAGTTGCAAAGGTAGACACTTCTGTCACAGAAACATGGACGTGGAGAGACCAGCCAGCCCCGCCCAAGGTCTCACTTCACTGATTTATTCTTTCGTTAGTTAATTTTATGTGTGTACTTTTTAAATCAAAGTATAACTGATTTACAATGCTTCAGGTGTACAGTTATTATGCATATATACATGTTTATTCTTTTTCAGATTCTTTTCCATGATAGGCTATCATAAAATATTAAACCAACTTCCCTGTACTAGTCAGGAGGTCCTTACTGTTTATTTTATATATAATAGTGAGCATCTGTTAATCTCAAACTCCCAAGAGTTATACTCCAGAAGATGCAGTTCTGTCCTTAGTCTGGATTTCTCTCTCCAGGGAGCAAGGACTAAGTAAGAGGAGACATTCCCAGGTACCTCTGTGTCCCTTCTTGACAGTATTCCTAGGATCCAGAACTGGGAATGTTTTTCCCAAAACAGCCCTGATCTTCTTCCAGGCCAGGCCTCCTGAGATTTTCTCCAGATGGGTAGGTTCGAGGAGAAGACCAAGGTAGGTATTTGGCAGAGCAAAGATGCGGGGGAGCGTGGCAGGCCCTTCTACCCGACAGGTGGGTATTTACACACATGCCTGGAAGTCCCTCCGTGGTTCAGGTCAGAACCAGGAGTGGCTGGAGACGGGGGTACAGGATTCAGACCAGGTACTGGGTGGGGACGGGCGCTTCCTCACTCTCGAATGCCAGAGAGGGCACTTCCCTGGTGGTCCGGTAGATGAGACTCCACCCTGCCCACGCAGAGGACCCAGGCGCTATCTGTGGTCCCGGAGGAGTCCACGTGCTTCAGGGCAGCTAAGCCCACCCACTGCCGCTTGAGAGGAGCCCCCATCATCACCAGTCGAGAAAGCCCCTACATGGCAACAAAAAATAAAAGTAGGAATTCAAAAAGCTTACAACCTTATTTTTCTTTCATTTCATCTCTGAAAACCAGAGAATGATTTTGTGTTAAATTCTCTAATCTATGAAATCTGTCAAACGCCGTAAGCTGAGAGTGAAATATGTCCTAAATGATACTTTAAAGGCACGTAGAGAATCCACGGAAGTTGCAAAGGTAGACACTTCTGTCACAGAAACATGGACGTGGAGAGACCAGCCAGCCCGCCCAAGTTCTCACTTCACTGATTTATTCTTTCGTTAGTTAATTTTATGTGTGTACTTTTTAAATCAAAGTATAACTGATTTACAATGCTTCAGGTGTACAGTTATTATGCATATATACATGTTTATTCTTTTTCAGATTCTTTTCCATGATAGGCTATCATAAAATATTAAACCAACTTCCCTGTACTAGTCAGGAGGTCCTTACTGTTTATTTTATATATAATAGTGAGCATCTGTTAATCTCAAACTCCCAAGAGTTATACTCCAGAAGATGCAGTTCTGTCCTTAGTCTGGATTTCTCTCTCCAGGGAGCAAGGACTAAGTAAGAGGAGACATTCCCAGGTACCTCTGTGTCCCTTCTTGACAGTATTCCTAGGATCCAGAACTGGGAATGTTTTTCCCAAAACAGCCCTGATCTTCTTCCAGGCCAGGCCTCCTGAGATTTTCTCCAGATGGGTAGGTTCGAGGAGAAGACCAAGGTAGGTATTTGGCAGAGCAAAGATGCGGGGGAGCGTGGCAGGCCCTTCTACCCGACAGGTGGGTATTTACACACATGCCTGGAAGTCCCTCCGTGGTTCAGGTCAGAACCAGGAGTGGCTGGAGACGGGGGTACAGGATTCAGACCAGGTACTGGGTGGGGACGGGCGCTTCCTCACTCTCGAATGCCAGAGAGGGCACTTCCCTGGTGGTCCGGTAGATGAGACTCCACCCTGCCCACGCAGAGGACCCAGGCGCTATCTGTGGTCCCGGAGGAGTCCACGTGCTTCAGGGCAGCTAAGCCCACCCACTGCCGCTTGAGAGGAGCCCCCATCATCACCAGTCGAGAAAGCCCCTACATGGCAACAAAAAATAAAAGTAGGAATTCAAAAAGCTTACAACCTTATTTTTCTTTCATTTCATCGCTGAAAACCAGAGAATGATTTTGTGTTAGTACAGCCTTCTCTAATCTACTGCCAAAATTCACGTTGTAGACCGCAGGTGGCTGAAAATGTCTTCAACAAGTTTGGAGATGTTTTCACTGATTTTGAACGTTGCTGATAAACATTTCAAAGTTTCAAGGTGCTCTTTATCTTTGAGGTTAGACTTTACCATACCTTTCTTTTGTTGTTGTTGTTTAGTTGCTAAGTCATTTCCAACTCTTTGGTGACCCCATGGACTGTAGCCCACCAGGCCCCTCTGTCCATGGCATTTCCCAGGCAAGAATACTGGAATGGGTTGCCATTACTTTCTCCAGGAGATCTTCCTGACCCAGGGATCGAGCCCATGTCTCCTGAATTGGCAGGCAGATTCTTTACTGCTGAGCCACTGGGAAAGCCTACCTTTCTTCTGTCAGAGTCTTGAAATCTACCTGTGTAGGGATAATTATTCAATAATTATCTATTTGGCTGTATCGGGTCTTATTTGTGGCATGTGGGCTTTGTTGTCCTGAGGCGTGTGGGATCTTAGTTCCCAGGCTAGGGATTGAACCTGCATCCCTTGCATTGGAAGCCAGATTCTTAACCACTGGATCACCAGGGAAGTCCCTGATAATTATCCTTGACGTCACCTTCTCATATGAAGTGATGGAGTCCAGAGACATGTAACAGCGATACTGATGGATGGCTTTTCCTCTGAGCACTACATCTTGTCTTCGTGTTTGCTCTGGCAGAGAACAATTTAACTGGCCAGCTCGCTTCTCCAGGAGAGATTTTAATTTGCAAGGACAGGAGTAGTCCGTGAACTTGCCTGCACATCTATTAATATTTTAAAAACACAGGCCCTTCCTCCTTGTTTGGTGTCAGATTGTCGATGCACATATCTCCAAACAGATGCAGTGGGTGAGGCACATAACTGGCCCTACTTCTGTGCATCCCCTTGAAACCGCGAGCATTCATTTTGCAGCAGAAAGAACAAAATCAATACAAGAGCTGGAAAGAGTCCCGTGGCTTGGCTTGCATTGGATTGAACAGATAATTTGGTTGTTAATGAAATCACAACCCATGCATATCCTGCCTCATCTAATTCTGAAATTCAATGGCAGAGTGATGTAAGTAACTCCCCAGCAACTGAAATAATAATATTAATACTAACACCCCAGATTCATCGGTTGCCTTGTGGACCGAAATGGAATTTGTGTGCCTGTTGATTTGTCAAAGATGGGACCGCTGTCTTCTTCTTTGCCAAAGGGAAGAGACGTTCTTATTTTGAGCCCTCTGTCCCCCGCTCCCCACCAGCCCAAAGATAGCAGAGTTCCAGTAAAGAGCCTCTGCTAAAATTCAGTCCCATCTGTGAGATGAATTGGGAAATTCTTCGAAGTCTTATTAAGGAGCATCATTGAAATGCTTCAGGGCTTAAAAAAAATTAGAGTGCAGATGCATGTATTTAATTCTTTTCTTCTGTCTAAACGAAACTACATTTCAGCTCTGTAAGGAAAGTATTCACTTGTCTTCTGTATCTAAAACTTGGGGGGCAGGGAAGTACTTCTACTGGTCTTTCATTTATCTATTTTTATCCATCTTTGTTCTTTGGTCTGTGTGGGTCTCCCATCGCAGTGGCCTCTGTTGTCACAGAGCACTGGCTCTGGGCGCATGCACTCCAGAGCTCCGGCTCAGTAGTTGGACACATTGGTCCAGCCGCTCCGCGGCACATGGGATCTTCCCAGGCCAGGGATCGAACCAATGCCCCTTGCACTGCAAGGCGGTGTCCTCACCCACTGGACCACCAGGGAAGCCCTGAAACTTTTAAATATTTGAATATATCACTTCATTTTCAGCTGAGTCAAAAAAGGCTGATCATCTGTACCAGGTGTTGGCAAGTATTTTCCTTTAAGGGGCAGGTAGTCAGTATTTTACGTCTGGAGGGGGGCCTCATAGGGTCTATGTCACAATTTAACTCTGTGATAGTAGCTCAATGGCAGTCATAGATGATATGAAAAAAAAAAAAAATAAGTGTGTTCCATGAAAGGTTATTTATGAAAACAGGCTTTTTGACTGGAAGACCATAGTCTACAGACCCTTGATTTATACATTAAAATTGTTAGGATAAACACTTTGGGGTCCTTGGGAATCTCACTGTCACAAATTTAATCAAAAGAGTTTTAGAGCAGTCTCCTGAGATATACAATGTCCTCAGCAATGGCCACCTGAGAAAAATTGTTTTAAGGAAGTAAGCCTATTTTCCAACGGATTATATTGAAAATACGTCGTCCATCCGGGTAACTAACCCCCCTTCTCTAAAACATCTTTTTTTCTAGAAAGTGCTGATCGCAATGGCTACCCATCTAGCTTCTGTGCTGAGAACTTCCCAGGCTTTGTGTTTAAACAGAAGACCCTGGAGTCAGTTTATCAGGGAGTGCTACACCCAGACCGCAGGCATGGATGCCGCACCTGCGTCGCGTTTGCCGGTTTCCACTCTCTTTCCCAGAGAGCTCCAGCTGAGAGTGGACCAAATCCGGTGCAAAGAAGAGGCCGTGTTGCACTGTACCGCGGGGTCTATCTGCCACATGGACTGCAGCCCAGCAGGCTCCTCTGTGCACGGGATTCTCCAGGCAACGATACTGGAGCGGGTAGCCGTCCTCTTCTCCGGGGGATCCTCCCCACCCGGGGGTCAAATTAGGGTCTCCTGCATTGCAGGCAGATTCTTTACTGTCTGAGCCACCTGGGAAGCCCAACATAATGCAAAGGAGAAGTTTAAGACAAAGAAATAGAAAGACAATGAAATTTCCAGTCTGCACGTAACTATTGTCATATATACAGAATCTTTTACTCAACTATTCATCAGAAAGACAGGAAGGAAGGAGGATGAAAAGCCTATCAGCAAAATCTGTCTTCTTATAAATGCATTTCTTTTTCCTGGGTAGGACTTTGGGAGATAAGGAAGGTTTGGGAGAATGTGAGTCGTGGAGATAAAGGGGCTTAGATAGGGAGCTCTTTTACTTAACCTTTTTTTTTGTTTAATTTATGTTACAAAAGAAAAAGTATCGGTGATGTAGACTAGAATGATTTGCATCCAGATACTGCTGTGGCACAATGTTTTCATCTATGATGTTAATATCATCAGCATCATGTGATTCGTGATGATGGAGTATTACGTAGAACAACAAAGGAATGATCCTGGTGTGAAGAAGATCCTTTATTTAAAAAAATACATTGTGCTTTTAATGGTTTTCATCTTTATGATGGGGTAATTGCCGAAAGGTACTAAAAAATCTTGGGGTAATTGGGAACCTCACAGTCACGAATTTAATCAAAAGATTTTTAGAGCAGTCTCCTGAGATATACAATGTCCTCAGCAATGGCCACCTGAGAAAAATTGTTTTAAGGAAGTAAGCCTATTTTCCAACGGATTATATTGAAAATACGTCGTCCATCCGGGTAACTAACCCCCCTTCTCTAAAACATCTTTTTTTCTAGAAAGTGCTGATCGCAATGGCTACCCATCTAGCTTCTGTGCTGAGAACTTCCCAGGCTTTGTGTTTAAACAGAAGACCCTGGAGTCAGTTTATCAGGGAGTGCTACACCCAGACCGCAGGCATGGATGCCGCACCTGCGTCGCGTTTGCCGGTTTCCACTCTCTTTCCCAGAGAGCTCCAGCTGAGAGTGGACCAAATCCGGTGCAAAGAAGAGGCCGTGTTGCACTGTACCGCGGGGTCTATCTGCCACATGGACTGCAGCCCAGCAGGCTCCTCTGTGCACGGGATTCTCCAGGCAACGATACTGGAGCGGGTAGCCGTCCTCTTCTCCGGGGGATCCTCCCCACCCGGGGGTCAAATTAGGGTCTCCTGCATTGCAGGCAGATTCTTTACTGTCTGAGCCACCTGGGAAGCCCAACATAATGCAAAGGAGAAGTTTAAGACAAAGAAATAGAAAGACAATGAAATTTCCAGTCTGCACGTAACTATTGTCATATATACAGAATCTTTTACTCAACTATTCATCAGAAAGACAGGAAGGAAGGAGGATGAAAAGCCTATCAGCAAAATCTGTCTTCTTATAAATGCATTTCTTTTTCCTGGGTAGGACTTTGGGAGATAAGGAAGGTTTGGGAGAATGTGAGTCGTGGAGATAAAGGGGCTTAGATAGGGAGCTCTTTTACTTAACCTTTTTTTTTGTTTAATTTATGTTACAAAAGAAAAAGTATCGGTGATGTAGACTAGAATGATTTGCATCCAGATACTGCTGTGGCACAATGTTTTCATCTATGATGTTAATATCATCAGCATCATGTGATTCGTGATGATGGAGTATTACGTAGAACAACAAAGGAATGATCCTGGTGTGAAGAAGATCCTTTATTTAAAAAAATACATTGTGCTTTTTGGAAGTAAGGACATGCTGTTCAAAAATATTGAAAAAGTAAGCGAGCACATGTTATTCAAGAGTTTCGTGCATCGGAACACCGCTAATTGCCGAAAGGTGAACTCAACTGAATCGGTGGAGCAAATACAAACATTTCCCTGTGACTCATGTTTGTTTAGAACAATTGTCATTTGGAAGGGCTTATGAGCTACAGAAACGAAGAGATCTGTGTCTGTGTGGCAGTCCAGGCTCCATCTATTTGCTGCTGAAACATAAAGGCTTTTCATGTAGAAATTTGTCTGATCCCTTTTTTGAACTTGAAAGGAAGAACATCAGGAGGAAATTCCATTTCCTTTCTTGGATGCCTATGACTGAATGGGCCTCTTTAGCTTTGGATAAAATCGTTTTGCTCAAGAAATTCTAGTTTGAGAATCATTGGAGGCCAACATTGTTGTTTCTGTTGCTGAGTCACGTCTGACTTTTTGTGACCCCCACGGACTGCAGCCCCCCAGGCTCCTCTGGCCGCGGGAGTCTCCAGGCAAGAAGACTGGAGTGGGTTGCCGTTTCCTCCTCCAGAGGATCTTCCAACCCAGGGGTAGAACCCGCGTCTCCTGTATTGTAGTCAGATTCTTTACTGACTGAGCCATTAGAGGATACGTTAGAGGATACATTAAAATCCATATAGAGCCTTTAAATTCATAGATGTATAGATAGCCTGTATTTCATGGTGCCAGTGGTAAAGAGCCTGCTTACCAATACAGATGATGTAAGAAAGGTGGGTTCCATCCCTGGGACAGGAAGCCCCCCTGGAGGAGGCCGTGGCCACCTGCTGTAGGATTCTTGCCTGGAGAATGCTGTGGACACACAATAGTGGTTATATTAAGATTTATAAATTAATGAGGCATGAGAGGTGAGTTCCCAAAATACATAAAGGGCCGATTTTTTTTTTTTTTTTTGTCAAATACATAGAAAAGTTAGGGCAGCCGGCTAGCTGTTTCACCCTTTTGCAGTTCTTGCAATAATGTTGCATTTTAAGTATTTTTTTTAGCCTGGAAAGTGAGATGATCCTGGTGTGAAGAAGATCCTTTATTTAAAAAATACATTGTGCTTTTTGGAAGTAAGGACATGCTGTTCAAAATATTGAAAAGTAAGCGAGCACATGTTATTCAAGAGTTTCGTGCATCGGAACACCGCTAATTGCCGAAAGGTGAACTCAACTGAATCGGTGGAGCAAATACAAACATTTCCTGTGACTCATGTTTGTTTAGAACAATTGTCATTTGGAAGGGCTTATGAGCTACAGAAACGAAGAGATCTGTGTCTGTGTGGCAGTCCAGGCTCCATCTATTTGCTGCTGAAACATAAAGGCTTTTCATGTAGAAATTTGTCTGATCCCTTTTTTGAACTTGAAAGGAAGAACATCAGGAGGAAATTCCATTTCCTTTCTTGGATGCCTATGACTGAATGGGCCTCTTTAGCTTTGGATAAAATCGTTTTGCTCAAGAAATTCTAGTTTGAGAATCATTGGAGGCCAACATTGTTGTTTCTGTTGCTGAGTCACGTCTGACTTTTGTGACCCCCACGGACGGCAGCCCCCCAGGCTCCGCCGGCCGCGGGGGTCTCCAGGCAAGAAGGCTGGAGTGGGTTGCCGTCTCCTCCTCCAGAGGATCTTCCAACCCAGGGGTAGAACCCGCGTCTCCTGTATTGTAGTCAGATTCTTTACTGACTGAGCCATTAGAGGATACGTTAGAGGATACATTAAAATCCATATAGAGCCTTTAAATTCATAGATGTATAGATAGCCTGTATTTCATGGTGCCAGTGGTAAAGAGCCTGCTTACCAATACAGATGATGTAAGAAAGGTGGGTTCCATCCCTGGGACAGGAAGCCCCCCTGGAGGAGGCCGTGGCCACCTGCTGTAGGATTCTTGCCTGGAGAATGCTGTGGACACACAATAGTGGTTATATTAAGATTTATAAATTAATGAGGCATGAGAGGTGAGTTCCCAAAATACATAAAGGGCCGATTTTTTTTTTTTTTTTTGTCAAATACATAGAAAAGTTAGGGCAGCCGGCTAGCTGTTTCACCCTTTTGCAGTTCTTGCAATAATGTTGCATTTTAAGTATTTTCTTGAGCCTGGAAAGTGAGATGTACAGAGAGAGGGAGGAAGGTCCCAGTGGCCAGGCCAAAGACTCAGAGATACCCAGAAAGCTTCCTGTCCCTTTTCTCTTCTGGACTTTAAAAGTTGACCTCACAGGAGAACCACAGATGCCGTCAGGAGTCGAGGGAGAACGTGGACAGTGTCTGGGTGATGTCCTCCAGAAGGCACACCTCACAATGGGAGGGAAACGGAGGGTTTTCTTACAGGCATTTCTATTTTAAAATAATGCCTCACTGCACCCTGTGATGAAAGCGCTTCAGAGCACAGAGTGTTAGTCATGATGGAAACTCCTTTAACTGAATGGCATGGAAAATGGCCCCGAGGGTTGCCAGGGACACGCGGGGTGATCACAAGCTGTCAGAACTGCTTCACTGTCCACTTACCTAAAACCCAGGCCCCGGGCGCTGACTGTAGCGCTCGTGAGCCCCACCAGGAAACATTCAGGAATGAACGCAGATCGTCTCACTGAAATAAAAATGGGCCTCCCATAAACACAATCAAGGGCAGCGTCCTCTTAAAGGTGTTTCTTGCCATGATTCTTTGAACAGCTTCTTGGGAACAAGGTAGGGGGGATTGAATTCACACAAATGAACACATACAGGTTTGTTTTGTAGAAGAGATGTGGAGGTGAAATCATTCTGACAGAGTGATGGAATTCTCAAAATTTTAAACTAGCAATTGTCTGTGATTCAGTAACTTACATGCTTTTTTCTTTTTTTAAAATTAATGATTATTTCTAATTATTCTTGTCATATTTCTGCAGGTTGTGAGAGCCTGTTTAGATAGAACTTTGTCCTATCGAAGCAATGAGTCCCACTCAGAAATCTTAGGTTCCAGCTAAAAAAAGGACAATAAAGGGAATATATCACTTAACAGCAGTCCCCCAGCCTCTTTGGCATCAGAGACCAGTTTCGTGGAAGACAGTTTTTCCGTGGACCAGGGTCGGGGCTGGGGAGAGGTTTTGGGATGATTCGAGTGCATTACCTTTACTGTGCACTTTATTTCTTTTCTTATTGCATCATATCATCAGACATTAGATTCTGGAGACTGAGGACCCCTGATTTAATACAAACATACACACACACATGCACACATACACATGGAGGCAGAGAGAGAGAGGGAAAACACAGAGACAAATCCATACACACACTAGAACACAAACAAAACAAAATACAGAGCATTCAATATATATATTTTTTTCCAGAGGTTCTTTTTTGGTGGGGGAGGCAGGTTGGGGAGAGAGGGGAGCAGGCGGGCCACTTCTATTGGTCTTTCATTTGTCTATTTTCATCCACCTTTGTTCTTTGGCTCCTGTGGGCCTCACATCCCGGTGGCATCTGTCGTCGCAGAGCACCAGCCCTGGGCGCATGCGCTCCAGAGCTCCGGCTCGGTAATTGGACACATGGGTCCAGCCGCTCCGCGCATGTGGGATCTTCCCAGGCCAGGGCTCGAACCGGCACCCCTTCCTTACCCACTGGACCACCAGGGAAGCCCTGGAGGTTCTTTTTTATTATTATTATTATTTTACCTTTAACTTTTACAGAGTTTTGTTGTTTACAGATATGTATGTTCCCAGATTAGTAATATGCGTATCCCCCTATCCCACCCCTCCAGATAGTCGCACTCAATATATATTTTTGAAAAGAAGATATTATACACGTTGAGAACTTACTACAACCTTAGAAAACCTGACATTAAGCGACATATTCTATTTATTATTCCTACTTCTTGGGAAATTTAAAAAATTCGGTTTGTTTTGTAGAAGAGATGTGGAGGTGAAATCATTCTGACAGAGTGATGGAATTCTCAAAATTTTAAACTAGCAATTGTCTGTGATTCAGTAACTTACATGCTTTTTTCTTTTTTTAAAATTAATGATTATTTCTAATTATTCTTGTCATATTTCTGCAGGTTGTGAGAGCCTGTTTAGATAGAACTTTGTCCTATCGAGCAATGAGTCCCACTCAGAAATCTTAGGTTCCAGCTAAAAAAAGGACAATAAAGGGAATATATCACTTAACAGCAGTCCCCCAGCCTCTTTGGCATCAGAGACCAGTTTCGTGGAAGACAGTTTTTCCGTGGACCAGGGTCGGGGCTGGGGAGAGGTTTTGGGATGATTCGAGTGCATTACCTTTACTGTGCACTTTATTTCTTTTCTTATTGCATCATATCATCAGACATTAGATTCTGGAGACTGAGGACCCCTGATTTAATACAAACATACACACACACATGCACACATACACATGGAGGCAGAGAGAGAGAGGGAAAACACAGAGACAAATCCATACACACACTAGAACACAAACAAAACAAAATACAGAGCATTCAATATATATATTTTTTTCCAGAGGTTCTTTTTTGGTGGGGGAGGCAGGTTGGGGAGAGAGGGGGGTGGGCGGGCCACTTCTATTGGTCTTTCATTTGTCTATTTTCATCCACCTTTGTTCTTTGGCTCCTGTGGGCCTCACATCCCGGTGGCATCTGTCGTCGCAGAGCACCAGCCCTGGGCGCATGCGCTCCAGAGCTCCGGCTCGGTAATTGGACACATGGGTCCAGCCGCTCCGCGGCATGTGGGATCTTCCCAGGCCAGGGCTCGAACCGGCACCCCTTCCTTACCCACTGGACCACCAGGGAAGCCCTGGAGGTTCTTTTTTATTATTATTATTATTTTACCTTTAACTTTTACAGAGTTTTGTTGTTTACAGATATGTATGTTCCCAGATTAGTAATATGCGTATCCCCCTATCCCACCCCTCCAGATAGTCGCACTCAATATATATTTTTGAAAAGAAGATATTATACACGTTGAGAACTTACTACAACCTTAGAAAACCTGACATTAAGCGACATATTCTATTTATTATTCCTACAATGCAATGTTGCCACTTAAGGACACCTGTTGTTAACAAATTCTTCTGAGACCCCCATACCTCTGGTCCTGAGGTCGTTTAAAGCAGACATGGTCCCTCACAGTGGCTTCCCGGCTCTGGTCCTCCGAATTCCTTCTTTCAAATGAACAGAATGGAGGAGCCTCAAAGATGCACAGCTGTCTTCATCGTTATGGTGACAAGAAGGACTTTTCAAAAGGCAATTCTGAAGACGAGCAAAGGTTTCCTGTTTCAGATCTGCCTAATGAGGGAATCTTCCTAAGTCCGTTGGTGATCAGGACTTCCCTGGTGGTCCAGTGGCTAAGATTCCACACCCTCAATGCAGGGAGCACTGGCTCGATCCCTGGTCAGGGAACTAAGATCCCACATGCCTCATGGTATGGCCAAAATAGATAAGCTAATAAATAAAACCGATGTTGTATTTCTAAAACCACCAAAAAGTCTATTGTTATTAAGCTGTGTTCCATGTACCAGAACTAGGAAGTAGGGTCTGAAATGAGTGAGTGAGAGCATTAGAGAGACAGTGTGTGTGTATAGGGAGGATTCATAATAATTTTGAATATGTTTGAAGAAGGCTTCTAAAGTTGCCAGCTCAGAAACCGTGACCCGTGTGTTTGATTGGTCGTAAATTGGGAAACCAGTGAGATCTGAACCGACAAGTCATCAGCTGTTTGAATCCCACTCCGTGCTCATTATCACAATGGCTTTGAGTACTTGTTAGAGAGATTACTAAATATTTATACAGATGATTCAACGGCCAATTCCGTAACAGATGATTCACTACTATTCAGCAAAGCAAAGTTCTTACAAATTTAGTCTCTGAGATAAGGCCCTGTCATGTAACTTAGCTCTACATTCAAGCTGATCACATGAGACACCCAAAAAAGGTTTAATATCCTGAATTTCCCATCTGTAAAGTGGGGATAATAAAATCATTAGTTCATGAGGTTATGGCAAGGACTCACAGTGATAACGCAGGAAATGCACTTGACAATGATCAATACCGTTTGATCATTATTTTTCCTGTTGTTCATAATACCAACATCCTCATTCTTGCTCCCATTCAGTGCAAGCAACCTATTTTATTCAGGTCTGATGTCAAGTAACTTTCCTTATATGGCAACCTGATGCCTTGAGTTTTTTCTCATTAATTCTAATAATGTAGCCCCTCATGGCAGATGGAAAAAAAGGAAAGGGAGAAAGAGCAGAAGGAGGGAATGGAAAGAAGGAAGGAGGAAGGAAAGAAAGCTATTCTTTACATGGTGAAATTCAGTTCTTAATATGTCCCAGGACAATTGCTCTGTTTTGGCTCCGCTGCAGCCAGCCTCCAAGCTCAGAGGGAGGAGAGACGTGATGGGGGAGAGGCAGAAAGAGACCTGTTCTAGTTTCTGTTCTGCTGGCTCCATGCCCATGTTCTTCAAAGATTTTTAACTGGTGTCATCTATTGCCCATTCTGATCACTACCTCCTGATGGCGCTACATTTTTTCTACATCTCTTCAAGGGAAAGTTATCCTATATGGAAATTGCCAGATGTTCTAAAGTGTTTAAAAAAGATAATTAGGTAAGGTGGCAATGATCTAATAAAAGACAAATTCAATGTAAATCTTGGTCATTGTGATTCTGTTCTTAGACATGCTTTTTTCCCATCTATTTGCGTATGTGTGTGTGTGTGTGTGTTTAATCTGAATTATTAAACTTATTTGCCTTGAAAGTTTAACAGGAAGTTATGCAAAGGTTTTGTTTTCCGTGTGTTGATTTGAGGGGAGGTCATGTGTTTTTTGTGCCTGTGTTTAAATTAAAGATGAATAGAAAAGTTCTTATATAATTTATTGGTTCATTTCAGTGGTCAAGAACATTCCAAAAACTAAGTGGAGGAAGTTCAAAGAAACTTTAATTTTTATTCCTTAAGATGACAATTTTTTCCCCATGTCAAATGTTGTTTGATCTATTAAAATACAGAACATTTTGGAGATACGAAATTGACCATCTTTAACTATCAGAATCCCATATACAAGGGAAATTATGGAATACTTCCTGAGTGCTTTTGCACTCGGTAATTATTGCTTAGTTAAAAAGCAAAGTTCAAAACACTATTTACAATATAACCTAATTTCATTGAAAATTATTATCAATAATAATATGATAAATACATGCATGCTCAGTCTCTCAGTTCAACTCTTTGTGACGCCATGGACTGTAGCCCACCAGGCTCCTCTGTCCTTGGGATTCTCCTGGCAAGAAGACTGGAGTGGGTTACCATTGCCTCCTCCAGGGGATCTTCCTGACCCAGGGATGGAACCTACATCTCCTGCATTGGCAGGAGGTTTCTTAACTTACTGGAAAACATATATAAACATAGATAAGAAATATATGTGTATAAATATATGTGTGTGCACTAAAATGAGCGAAGTTTATCAAACTGTTAGTTAGAGTTGTCTTTGAGAGTCTGTTTATAGAGGCCTTTATAATCTGCACTGTTTTCTGTAATGTTTGAATAGTATGTACATAGTGAATGTGTACCACTTTCGAAATAATTACGTTTCTAATCAGAAGGAAAACACAGAGCTAAAGCATGAAGTGCATGATTAGTCTATATTTGTAAAGTGATTTTTCCTTGTCTCATTTAACAAAGCATTCATCAAGGGAATATAGCCTAGAGGTTCAAATATACTCTTGGCTGTAGTCCACACTTATCAATCATTAGTCAATGGATACTCACCAAGGTAACTGACCGTGAAGGCAAAAAAATATACCCCCAAAGATGAGGGGTCTACACATTCTGGACTACATTGAACTATCTCAAAACCAATTTGTCCAGGAAGGAAAAAGTCATACCCAAGCCGTGGACTTTCAACTGTTGGGCTCCACCCCTAGGAAATGTCCAGGGCAACCGTAAGATATAGAAACACCTAGTCTCCGAGCAACTGGAGTTCCAGTTAGCACGTAGCATCATAAAACATATGAGACCTAGCCATCTCCGCCACCCGGGGAGACACCAGGCTCGCTTGAGAACACGCTGTTCTGGGCTTCACTTTACGTGAATGAAGAGATCCTTTGTGAGACTTTGAGCATCCGCCCGAACCAAGCATTGCAGACCAAAGGAAACTTAGAGCGGCTACATTCTATGGCTACGTGGTTTCAGGAACAAGGAGATCAGTCCCCTACTGAAGCTTCTGCAATGATTCCATCTGCCGGAAACTGTGCTGTAGAGGCGCGCTGAAGACCAGCTCTCGTCAGCAGGGCACACTGCGGTGCCGGAGTGCGCAAGGTCATCGCCTCAGAAGCTGCAGAATCTAGGTTCTAATCCTGACCCACGTGGGACCTTGAGCACGTTAGACTCTGTGCTTCTATGCTTTCTCATCGTGTGAGTGTGAACAGTCACAGTATCTGTCCCATCAGCTGCTAGGAGGATTCAGTGAGTTCGTATTCTAAACACAATGAAGCCTGGAGCATACTAAGAATGAAAAAGTGTTTGCTAAACTGAAAATTACCCATCGTGACCATTTTAGGGATTTCTCGGGACCCTGAGTATTGGATTCATTCCTCTATTTTGAAAGAGTACTAACTTAAAAATTCAGATATATTTCTGTAGGGATACAAATAAGGCAACAATTATTTCTGCTCAAGAAAAAAAAAGGAAAATCTTGTCAGCAGAGATAGCACTGGATTCCCAGCATGAGTAATCGTCTCTTTGGTCCAGAAAAGTAAAGGTGAGGCATTCTAGTGAAAACAAACAAACACAGAGTAACACATGTTGTGGTTGTTGTTCGGTGGCTAACTCTGCATGTCCAATTCTGCGATCCCATGGCCTGCAGCCTGCCAGCCCCTTGTCCTTCACCATCTCCTGGAGTCTGCTCAAACTCAAGTCCAAGGAGTCAGGGTGCCATCCAATCATCTCTGTCACCCTCTTCTCTTCCCGCCTCCCTCTTTCCCAAAATATCCCCCAAAGATGAGGGTCTACACATTCTGGACTACATTGAACTATCTCAAAACCAATTTGTCCAGGAAGGAAAAGTCATACCCAAGCCGTGGACTTTCAACTGTTGGGCTCCACCCCTAGGAAATGTCCAGGGCAACCGTAAGATATAGAAACACCTAGTCTCCGAGCAACTGGAGTTCCAGTTAGCACGTAGCATCATAAAACATATGAGACCTAGCCATCTCCGCCCCCCGGGAGACACCAGGCTCGCTTGAGAACACGCTGTTCTGGGCTTCACTTTACGTGAATGAAGAGATCCTTTGTGAGACTTTGAGCATCCGCCCGAACCAAGCATTGCAGACCAAAGGAAACTTAGAGCGGCTACATTCTATGGCTACGTGGTTTCAGGAACAAGGAGATCAGTCCCCTACTGAAGCTTCTGCAATGATTCCATCTGCCGGAAACTGTGCTGTAGAGGCCCCTGAAGACCAGCTCTCAGCAGGGCACACTGCGGTGCCGGAGTGCGCAAGGTCATCGCCTCAGAAGCTGCAGAATCTAGGTTCTAATCCTGACCCACGTGGGACCTTGAGCACGTTAGACTCTGTGCTTCTATGCTTTCTCATCGTGTGAGTGTGAACAGTCACAGTATCTGTCCCATCAGCTGCTAGGAGGATTCAGTGAGTTCGTATTCTAAACACAATGAAGCCTGGAGCATACTAAGAATGAAAAAGTGTTTGCTAAACTGAAAATTACCCATCGTGACCATTTTAGGGATTTCTCGGGACCCTGAGTATTGGATTCATTCCTCTATTTTGAAAGAGTACTAACTTAAAAATTCAGATATATTTCTGTAGGGATACAAATAAGGCAACAATTATTTCTGCTCAAGAAAAAAAAAGGAAAATCTTGTCAGCAGAGATAGCACTGGATTCCCAGCATGAGTAATCGTCTCTTTGGTCCAGAAAAGTAAAGGTGAGGCATTCTAGTGAAAACAAACAAACACAGAGTAACACATGTTGTGGTTGTTGTTCGGTGGCTAACTCTGCATGTCCAATTCTGCGATCCCATGGCCTGCAGCCTGCCAGCCCCCCCTTGTCCTTCACCATCTCCTGGAGTCTGCTCAAACTCAAGTCCAAGGAGTCAGGGGTGCCATCCAATCATCTCATCCTCTGTCACCCTCTTCTCTTCCCGCCCTCCCTCTTTCCCAGAATCAGAGTCATTTCCAACGAGTTGCCTCTTTGCATCAGGTGGCCAAAGTATTCATTCCTGGGGTGTATGGAATATGTAGAGAGCTATACTTTTGTTCATGCCGCTAGAGCCGATGCAAAGAAAAGGAAAGCTGCAGCCCTGGTGGGTTGTGGAAAGGGGCCATGTCTAGGTTGTGTGCAGGTAATCCCACCCGCCTCCCAGAGTCAATTCTGAATGAAAGCCCATGAAATCTGTGTTCTTCGTTACAAAGCCAGCACTAGAATCCTGCGACTTTGGTTATTCACAGCCAAAGAGTAGCAGACTTGCTTGGAACTATGGGACAGACTTATACACAGAGAGAACCTCAGCCTTCAGACTCCTGGCCAAAGTGGTGACTGGGGATCTCTGCTACCTGATGACTTTATCACATGGACCTTCAGGAAGAGACAGCCATCATCTTTGCAAGCTGGTAACATATTGCACTCAAGATATTGTGTGCATATTATGCTGGTCAAGAGAAGCTTTCCAACAGATACGCCCTTGTATACCCCTCAACATCAAGGTTCTTGTTCCATCTCACAAAGATGCTCTGTAAGCAACAGAAAGGAATAGGCAACCTGCTTTTTCAAGTAGAATCAGCAAACGTCTGAATTAGAGACTTAGAAAAACCAGATTACAGATGATATAGGACACACATGTAACAAAGCTACTGCTCCACACACTCTGGCATGGGGATCACTGCAAACCCTCTCCATATTTTAGGCTAATCTTGTCCATACCGGCTTTTGTAAAAAGTCTAAGATGCCTTATTTTAAAAAGAAATTCACAGACAACAAAAGAACATACATTACAGATCAAAAGCAATACAGGTGAATACGATCTCAGTAAATGAGATTCTGAGGAGGTAGTTAACTCTGGCAGAGGTCAGATAACCTCATCTCAACAAACCGTCCAATCCTCTTTAGAGATGTTCAGATTTTCCATTAAAATAGCAGTTTTTCTTTAAGGCCATTTTCATACTTTCACCCCTCTTTAAAAAAAAAAAAATCTACTATATGGTTGCTCCAGATGAATAGAAAGTAAAATTTGTGTGGTGAGTCCTCTGTGTTTAGAAGTAGACGTATGAGTGTTGCCCACAGGAAGCTGAGATAATATTAGCAGCTAATGTTATCTTGATAAATAATAAATTAAAACATGACTGATGGCAGATTAAATAACAGTCCTTTCACCAGCAAAAACATGGCTTTGCTCCGTGGCTGCCGCTCTGATCCAAATCCATCCCATGTTTATAGGAATAGCTTTCCCAGGCTTTGCCTTGTTACACTGTGGTTTGTCTGTCTTCCTGGTTACAAATCCTGTGTTACTATAGGATTCTATTGGTTGAATAGCAGTCTATACCTCTGACAAATACTTTGGCAGGCTTATGGAGGCAGAAGGCAGATGCCCCTCCTCCCCAGGGTAAAGCAATTAGAGATTCATTTGCTACTGGCTGTAACTCCAAGACAAAAATAGCAGGACAATCAAGGGAGGAGGCTGTGCCCTGCTCAGACCACATGTCTCTCATTCCTGAAGACGAGAGTCCTCCCTGACCACACATGTGCAGAAAATGCTCCTTGCAGGCCAAAGAGGGAGCAATGACAAGGGGTGCTCTACCCAGACGCCTCTGTGGTAAGACTCATCTTGGCTCAGAGATGCATGTGCATACATGGGAGGATCCTGAGAGACACAAAGTATGGACTGTGAACCAGGCAAATTGAAATGATGGGCCAAAGGAAACTCAAAAAAAGAAAAAGAAAAAACCCACAAAAGTAATTCAAACTGCCATGAGGACGTGACTCAGTGACTCTCTCTCCCCAAGTCCACCTCTGTGTCTATCCACCCATGGTCACGTGATGTGAAGAGCCAACTCACTGGAAAAGACCCTGATGCTGGGAAAGATTGAGGACAAGAGGATGAAAAGAGAAGGGGGGTGACAGAAGGTGAGATGGTTGGATGGCATCACTGACTCAATGAGCATGAGCTTGAGCAGACTCCAAGAGACAGTGGAGTCCAGGGAAGCCTAGCACGCTGCAGTGCATGGGGTCACACAGAGTCAGGTACCACTTACTGACAGAACACCGACAGAAAGAGACCCTAAGAGCGTTGGAATAGATACTAAGTGGTAGTTCTTCCCTATAACTCTTCCTGAAAGCCAGGCCCTATGGTTTTAAACAGTCAGAGGTCAAGGGACTAGATAAACTGATGACACGGATGCTATCTAACCAAGAACACTGATTTAAAAATGAGGTAGTAGATAAAAGTGCTGTATCTATACAACCATGATTCGCAAAGTGAACAATTTCTTGTTTATTGTCTTAGCTGCTCAAGGCACAGCATTTCTACTGTATGTGATTCACTGTTGTTTAGTCACTAAGCCCTGTACTACTCTTTGGCAACCCCAGGGACTGTAGCTCACCAGACTCCTCTGTCCATGGAATTCTCCAAGCAAAAATACTGGAATGGGTTTCCATTCCCTTCTCCAGGGAATCTTCCCAACCTGGAGATCATACCTGCATCTCCTGCATTAGCAGGCAGATTCTTTTACCACTGAGTCAATTTCTAATTTATTTAGACCAGTTTTGAATGTAGTAGATGCGCTGTCTTATTTTATTAATGATAGAGGAACATAAAACAAGTCAGGATTTTAGTCCTTAGAATTTGAGATGATCCAAGGATATAAAGCATAAAAGTCAAGCCACACCTGCTACAATAGTCAAAGGCAAGCATCACATGCCTGAGTAGGACAACATCTTTTGGAAATCAAAAAGAAAGTAACAGATTCCTAGATTGAAGAGCACTTGATATGCTGCTCATGTTAATTCTTAGGATCCATGTCTGGTTTGGGTTGAGTAAGGAGATTAAATACGATGATTCTGTTTTAGACAGAAAATGCTTGACTCCTAGAAAAATATCACTTTCTCTTTTACGTCAGCATCTTTACAGGAAAAACAGGATGTTAACATGTTTATTTTTTATTTCTGTCAATAGACATTTACATTCAGAGTTCAGGGAGACTCTGTTTGCTACCAAATTAGGCATTGTAGTTTAATTCTCACTGGAAAAGACCCTGATGCTGGGAAAGATTGAGGACAAGAGGATGAAAAGAGAAGGGGGGTGACAGAAGGTGAGATGGTTGGATGGCATCACTGACTCAATGAGCATGAGCTTGAGCAGACTCCAAGAGACAGTGGAGTCCAGGGAAGCCTAGCACGCTGCAGTGCATGGGGTCACACAGAGTCAGGTACCACTTACTGACAGAACACCGACAGAAAGAGACCCTAAGAGCGTTGGAATAGATACTAAGTGGTAGTTCTTCCCTATAACTCTTCCTGAAAGCCAGGCCCTATGGTTTTAAACAGTCAGAGGTCAAGGGACTAGATAAACTGATGACACGGATGCTATCTAACCAAGAACACTGATTTAAAAATGAGGTAGTAGATAAAAGTGCTGTATCTATACAACCATGATTCAAAGTGAACAATTTCTTGTTTATTGTCTTAGCTGCTCAAGGCACAGCATTTCTACTGTATGTGATTCACTGTTGTTTAGTCACTAAGCCCTGTACTACTCTTTGGCAACCCCAGGGACTGTAGCTCACCAGACTCCTCTGTCCATGGAATTCTCCAAGCAAAAATACTGGAATGGGTTTCCATTCCCTTCTCCAGGGAATCTTCCCAACCTGGAGATCATACCTGCATCTCCTGCATTAGCAGGCAGATTCTTTTACCACTGAGTCAATTTCTAATTTATTTAGACCAGTTTTGAATGTAGTAGATGCGCTGTCTTATTTTATTAATGATAGAGGAACATAAAACAAGTCAGGATTTTAGTCCTTAGAATTTGAGATGATCCAAGGATATAAAGCATAAAAGTCAAGCCACACCTGCTACAATAGTCAAAGGCAAGCATCACATGCCTGAGTAGGACAACATCTTTTGGAAATCAAAAAGAAAGTAACAGATTCCTAGATTGAAGAGCACTTGATATGCTGCTCATGTTAATTCTTAGGATCCATGTCTGGTTTGGGTTGAGTAAGGAGATTAAATACGATGATTCTGTTTTAGACAGAAAATGCTTGACTCCTAGAAAAATATCACTTTCTCTTTTACGTCAGCATCTTTACAGGAAAAACAGGATGTTAACATGTTTATTTTTTATTTCTGTCAATAGACATTTACATTCAGAGTTCAGGGAGACTCTGTTTGCTACCAAATTAGGCATTGTAGTAATCACGATGACTTCTATAGGCTGTCAGATACAGTATTTAAAACAGAGTACTTTGGCCCAGGGCAAGAGTTGCTACTTTAAAGTCTATTTGTTTACATAAATGAATAGTAGCCTCATGTGGCCTTCTCTGGTGGCTCAGACAGTAAAGAATCTGCCTGCAATGCAGAAGACTGGGTTCAATCCCTGGGTTGGGCAGAGCCCCTGGAAAAGGGCACAGCAACCCACTCCAGTGTTCTTGCCTGGAGACTCCATGAACAGAAGGGCCTGGTGGGCCAGGGTGGATGGGGAGGCAAAGTTGGACGCCAACCAAACAACACTTTCACTTTCGTCCTTCTGCAATATCTCAGAACTAAGTCATGGGAGTCAGACTGTGGTGCCCAGCACTCCAGCACCATCTGAGGCAGCGTGACCAGGACGGAGGATGACCATTTACCCTTCAGTGGGCATTCCAAGCCCTTCTGACAGATTGGAATGTCTCTTCATTAAGGTGAACAGAAAGCATGCGTGGGGTTTTCCCCTCCGGAGGGCACTCCTTGGGAAAGTCTGAGTTAGAAACAGTTGCATTTGTGCAACAGGGTTAGAAATTTCACCGTGATTTTTAATTTCATAAACCTTCTTATTTCCAGGAAGGATAGCACGGGGCTTCCCTGCCACATTTTGGCACTTCCGGCCTGCGAGAGAATCAGGAAGTAGAACTGGATGTGAAAGCCAAAAACAGAGAGTGTGACAAGCAAAACAGAACTTCTGCGCAGTGGCATAACAACTGGCAGGGAAGTAGGCAGATAGTTGAGAAAATTCTAATTTTAGGTGACCCCCAGGAACTCGAGGGCCTCCCTAATAGCTCAGAGAGTTAAAGAATCCACCTGCAATACAGGAGACCCAGGTTCAATCCCTGCATCAGGAAGATCCCCTGAAAAAGAGAACAGGCAACCCACTCCAATGTTCTCTCGTAGACAATCCTGTGGGAAGAGGAGCCTTGCAGGCTATAGTCCATAGGGTCGCAAAGAGTCGGACATGATTAAGTACATACAGTAACCCAATATCCGCCTTGAGGCTTCCCTGGTGGTCCAGTGGGTAAAGAGTCTGCCTTGCAGTGCAAGAGGCACCGGTTCGATCCCTGGCTCAGGAAGATCCCACATGACCCAGAGTGGCTGGACCAGTGTGTCCAACTGGGAGCCAGCGCTCTGCAGTGCATGCGTGCAGAGCTGGTGTTCTGCGATGGGAAGCCCACACAGGCCAAAAAATAAAGATGGATGAAAATAAATAAAATAGAAAACCAATAAAAGAGGCCAAAATTAAAAAAAAAAAAAAAAAAAAAAAACATAAAATACCATAAAATATACAGCCCCAAGGCTCAAGTTCTTTGTGACCCGTCATAGGAAGCATTCAGTGAGATAAAGTGATAGGTAAGAAGTGGATTTACTTAGAGAGAAATACATTCCACACACAAGAGGTGGACCATATCAGAAAGGCAAGAGGCCCATATTGTGTTTAATGTCTACAAGCTGGGTCATTTCATAGGGCAGTTTAGTAGGAGGATCATACCAACTCATTTGGGAAAGGGGCAGAGATCCCCAGGAATTGGACCACCGTCCACTCTGTGATTTTTGTGGCTGGCTTGAGGACAGTCATGGTGCCTGTGGCAGTGTCATTTAACTGATGTGCGCCCACTGAGGCTCAAGGTCTAGTGGAAGTCAGCTCATCCACCATCATGGGCCTATCTGACCTCATCAGTTTATGTCTTGTCCTTGGGATCTGTCCGTCTTTCAAAAGTTGTGCTCCGCCCTCTTCCCTCCTGTTTCAAATTGCAGCAAATCCAGAGGGGAGCCTCCCATGTGAAAGCCAAAAACAGAGAGTGTGACAAGCAAAACAGAACTTCTGCGCAGTGGCATAACAACTGGCAGGGAAGTAGGCAGATAGTTGAGAAAATTCTAATTTTAGGTGACCCCCAGGAACTCGAGGGCCTCCCTAATAGCTCAGAGAGTTAAAGAATCCACCTGCAATACAGGAGACCCAGGTTCAATCCCTGCATCAGGAAGATCCCCTGAAAAAGAGAACAGGCAACCCACTCCAATGTTCTCTCGTAGACAATCCTGTGGGAAGAGGAGCCTTGCAGGCTATAGTCCATAGGGTCGCAAAGAGTCGGACATGATTAAGTACATACAGTAACCCAATATCCGCCTTGAGGCTTCCCTGGTGGTCCAGTGGGTAAAGAGTCTGCCTTGCAGTGCAAGAGGCACCGGTTCGATCCCTGGCTCAGGAAGATCCCACATGACCCAGAGTGGCTGGACCAGTGTGTCCAACTGGGAGCCAGCGCTCTGCAGTGCATGCGTGCAGAGCTGGTGTTCTGCGATGGGAAGCCCACACAGGCCAAAAAATAAAGATGGATGAAAATAAATAAAATAGAAAACCAATAAAAGAGGCCAAAATTAAAAAAAAAAATAAAATACCATAAAATATACAGCCCCAAGGCTCAAGTTCTTTGTGACCCGTCATAGGAAGCATTCAGTGAGATAAAGTGATAGGTAAGAAGTGGATTTACTTAGAGAGAAATACATTCCACACACAAGAGGTGGACCATATCAGAAAGGCAAGAGGCCCATATTGTGTTTAATGTCTACAAGCTGGGTCATTTCATAGGGCAGTTTAGTAGGAGGATCATACCAACTCATTTGGGAAAGGGGCAGAGATCCCCAGGAATTGGACCACCGTCCACTCTGTGATTTTTGTGGCTGGCTTGAGGACAGTCATGGTGCCTGTGGCAGTGTCATTTAACTGATGTGCGCCCACTGAGGCTCAAGGTCTAGTGGAAGTCAGCTCATCCACCATCATGGGCCTATCTGACCTCATCAGTTTATGTCTTGTCCTTGGGATCTGTCCGTCTTTCAAAAGTTGTGCTCCGCCCTCTTCCCTCCTGTTTCAAATTGCAGCAAATGCACCACCAAGATGGAGATGTTGCTCATGGCGAGGCTCTGTATGGATGGGAGATGTCTGTGTCTACCTAGGTAGTTCTTATACTTTGCGTATGCTCAGTCGTGCATGCTCTTTGCGACCCCATGGACTGCAGCCCACCAGGCTCCTCTGTCCATGGGATTCTCCAAGCAAGAATCCTGGAGTAGGTAACCATTTCCTTCTCCAGGGGATCTTCCTGACCCAGGGATTGAACCCACATCTCTTGTATTGGTAGGCAGACTTTTGACCACTGTGCCACCTGGGAACCTCTCCATTTTGCTGTAAACTTAACACTGTTCTAGAAAGAGAGTGAGAACAAAAAATACAATGATGCTTTTAAAGGAGATTTGACTCTGATGATGAAATGCTCATATCAGACTGAAAGAAAATTCTTAAGACATACAATACTTAGTAAGGTAGATACAGCTAGAGATACAAGCATTTTTACTTTCATCATTTACAAATAAAATAATGCTGGGAAGATGCATTATTATTATTATATTACATATAGTACACACACTCTAAGGACACATGTTTGACTTCTGGATCTTGCCCTCAAATTGGGCAACACACAAGTTATTCAATTGCTGCAACAGCTATTCTGAGAACACACGAGCATTTGCATCACATTCAAATTTCTCTCTTCCCCTTCTCAGTTCATAACTTAAACTCCCAGGAAAATAATTCTCATAAACCTTAAAACTAAGGCTGGGAAGAATCAAAATGTTCCTAAGAGGTGGACCATATCAGAAAGGCAAGAGGCCCATATTGTGTTTAATGTCTACAAGCTGGGTCATTTCATAGGGCAGTTTAGTAGGAGGATCATACCAACTCATTTGGGAAAGGGGCAGAGATCCCCAGGAATTGGACCACCGTCCACTCTGTGATTTTTGTGGCTGGCTTGAGGACAGTCATGGTGCCTGTGGCAGTGTCATTTAACTGATGTGCGCCCACTGAGGCTCAAGGTCTAGTGGAAGTCAGCTCATCCACCATCATGGGCCTATCTGACCTCATCAGTTTATGTCTTGTCCTTGGGATCTGTCCGTCTTTCAAAAGTTGTGCTCCGCCCTCTTCCCTCCTGTTTCAAATTGCAGCAAATGCACCACCAAGATGGAGATGTTGCTCATGGCGAGGCTCTGTATGGATGGGAGATGTCTGTGTCTACCTAGGTAGTTCTTATACTTTGCGTATGCTCAGTCGTGCATGCTCTTTGCGACCCCATGGACTGCAGCCCACCAGGCTCCTCTGTCCATGGGATTCTCCAAGCAAGAATCCTGGAGTAGGTAACCATTTCCTTCTCCAGGGGATCTTCCTGACCCAGGGATTGAACCCACATATCTTGTATTGGTAGGCAGACTTTTGACCACTGTGCCACCTGGGAACCTCTCCATTTTGCTGTAAACTTAACACTGTTCTAGAAAAGAGAGTGAGAACAAAAAATACAATGATGCTTTTAAAGGAGATTTGACTCTGATGATGAAATGCTCATATCAGACTGAAAGAAAATTCTTAAGACATACAATACTTAGTAAGGTAGATACAGCTAGAGATACAAGCATTTTTACTTTCATCATTTACAAATAAAATAATGCTGGGAAGATGCATTATTATTATTATATTACATATAGTACACACACTCTAAGGACACATGTTTGACTTCTGGATCTTGCCCTCAAATTGGGCAACACACAAGTTATTCAATTGCTGCAACAGCTATTCTGAGAACACACGAGCATTTGCATCACATTCAAATTTCTCTCTTCCCCTTCTCAGTTCATAACTTAAACTCCCAGGAAAATAATTCTCATAAAACTCTGATCTTTCTTCTTTAATTTTGTAACTTAAGGCTGGGAAGAATCAAAAAAATGTTCCTAACCCTGCTGGGACGAATACATCCATAGTAACCAAACCCTCCTCACTTAGAGATCCAACCAAGCCGTGAAAAGGGGCCTCAAAGTACTCCACCTGAATGGAACAGCTCTTCAGTAAGATATTCTTCAAATGAAGTTTTCGCTTATCTAAAACTAGTCTGTTTCCTTCGGGTCTGCACAGAGTTAGGCAGGACACGGTGCCACCCAAAGTATGTTTCTATAGCACTTGTTTTTGCAGTATGTATAAATAAGAAATGTCTCCACCCCAATATAGGGCACAGAAAGATGCATATCTTTTTATGAGTTGACTTTCTGAAAAGGCAACTGCAAGAAAGAATGTGGGGGTGGAGCCCAATATAAGCACAGTGTCAGAACAAAAAAGAACCACCTACAAAAATCTTCCTTGAAAAAGCACCCGTTCCTGAAGAAGAGGCCTTTCGTGTGGGCTCACACACAGGTCTACTCGCTATCCAGACTGGTTTTCTCTCAAGGGCTTCTTTAAGGGAGAAACTTTAAACCTGGAGGTTTTTTTTTTTTTTTTTTTAAAGCCAATTATGATTCTTAGATATCTGTTGCCATTCTAAATATTTAACAGAAGCTGGGTGTGGTGGAGATGTGCAATTTCATTTTGGATTTAATGGCTTGGAGAGTGGTTTGAGATCGACATTCAGAGACAGAGGAAATGAATCTCTAAGCAGCTCAGCTGCTAAAAAATGATCCATCAGTCATTCAATGCCTTAACTTATGTTAATATTGAAACAGGCTGGGACCTGGAACCCTTCTCTGTAGAACAATGGACAGATATCTCCTCAAGCCATAAGATGCAGAGAAACTATGAGGGGCTAAAAGTGACAGCTGGGGCCAGTGCTGAATGTGCTGTCGCTCAGCCATCTCGGACTCTCTGGGACCCCGTGGATTGGAGCCTGACAGGCTCCTCTGTCCATGGAATCTTCCAGGCATCAGAGAGTGGGTTGCCATTTCCTCCTCTCAAATTCTTAATAATAAGACACAAAAAGGCCCCCAAAGCCAACGTCCATTTCTCTAGATCTGGGAGCTAAAGCAGGCTGCAAGTCCCTTGCTCACAACATCCTCAGGAAGGGCCCACTTAAACCACCCCTCTGGCCAGACCTTGAACACCTGCTATGCTCACCCCAGATGGGGAACAAGCTCACCCCTCCGCCTCTTGGGGAAGGAGCAAGGGGACCTGTGACTTGTTCTTGCCCCCTTTCCCCAAAAAACAAGAGCTGCAACAGGGAATCCAATAAAGCCTCACTTGAATTCTTGTCCAGACTCTGATTGATTTCTATCGACTGGGGAAAGCCAAGAACCCTGGTCAGTATCCACATCGTGAGGTGGGGTCCCCTGCTTACTTCATACACATATGTAATTTATTACATAGACATAAGTATGTGCACATCAGTATGTGTGAAGAGCCATCTTTTGAAGGCAGGAGACTGCAAGCTGGGTGGGTGCTTTTTCATCTTGGACCCCTGGCACATGGCAGAAGTGGAGCATTCCCTGGGTCCCTGGCATTAAATATTAGAATTATCCTCCAGAATTATCCTTTCGCAGTAAATGCCAAAAGCACCCACGCATATTTCCAAACACAATGTAGAGAGTGCTACTGCCCTGGTTGGGGATTAACTTCTTGAACATGGTGAGCGGCAAGACAAGCACTCTTCTTTGCTCTTAGGGTCTGGGTAACTTGAGACCAGCGTCCCGGGTTTCAGCTGGCACTTCTGCCCAGCGCTTTTTCCAGACGGCTCCTCCCACCATCCGTGCTTAACTTGGCAAGGCGACATCTTCCAACTTCCCACTCAGAATGTTTGCTCCCAACTGTGCCCCCTCGGGGGGGTCCCTTCCTCAGGCTGGGACCTGGAACCCTTCTCTGTAGAACAATGGACAGATATCTCCTCAAGCCATAAGATGCAGAGAAACTATGAGGGGCTAAAAGTGACAGCTGGGGCCAGTGCTGAATGTGCTGTCGCTCAGCCATCTCGGACTCTCTGGGACCCCGTGGATTGGAGCCTGACAGGCTCCTCTGTCCATGGAATCTTCCAGGCATCAGAGAGTGGGTTGCCATTTCCTCCTCTCAAATTCTTAATAATAAGACACAAAAAGGCCCCCAAAGCCAACGTCCATTTCTCTAGATCTGGGAGCTAAAGCAGGCTGCAAGTCCCTTGCTCACAACATCCTCAGGAAGGGCCCACTTAAACCACCCCTCTGGCCAGACCTTGAACACCTGCTATGCTCACCCCAGATGGGGAACAAGCTCACCCCTCCGCCTCTTGGGGAAGGAGCAAGGGGACCTGTGACTTGTTCTTGCCCCTTCCGCAAGAACAAGAGCTGCAACAGGGAATCCAATAAAGCCTCACTTGAATTCTTGTCCAGACTCTGATTGATTTCTATCGACTGGGGAAAGCCAAGAACCCTGGTCAGTATCCACATCGTGAGGTGGGGTCCCCTGCTTACTTCATACACATATGTAATTTATTACATAGACATAAGTATGTGCACATCAGTATGTGTGAAGAGCCATCTTTTGAAGGCAGGAGACTGCAAGCTGGGTGGGTGCTTTTTCATCTTGGACCCCTGGCACATGGCAGAAGTGGAGCATTCCCTGGGTCCCTGGCATTAAATATTAGAATTATCCTCCAGAATTATCCTTTCGCAGTAAATGCCAAAAGCACCCACGCATATTTCCAAACACAATGTAGAGAGTGCTACTGCCCTGGTTGGGGATTAACTTCTTGAACATGGTGAGCGGCAAGACAAGCACTCTTCTTTGCTCTTAGGGTCTGGGTAACTTGAGACCAGCGTCCCGGGTTTCAGCTGGCACTTCTGCCCAGCGCTTTTTCCAGACGGCTCCTCCCACCATCCGGGCTGAACTTGGCAAGGAGACATCTTCCAACTTCCCCACTCAGAATGTTTGCTCCCAACTGTGCCCCCCTCTTCAATGTGAGGACATTGGTGGGTAAATGGAAGTAAATACAGGAAATCAGAGGGCAAAAGATCAACTATGGATTTTGTTAAATCTATAAAGAACAAATACACACTGTATCTTCAGTCTACACAGATGACCCTTCATTTTCAGTTCTTTATTTTTAAGTTTAATGAATTTCAAACATTTTAGAAATGTTGGATTTTACTTTCTCTATTTGATAGTGTTCAAATACTTTCACGGGGTTTAAAATGGAAGAGGTTCCAAAGTCGTTTGGGAAAGATAGACACAGGAAATACCATGACATTAGGGTCTTGTCTAAAAATGGAGAGCTTTAAAGGTACCAGAGATGATGGTAGGTGTTTTGTAAATTCTTTTCATTTATATCCTCACACCATGCATGACCTCACACCATGCACCACCATTTTATCCATGAGAAAGGGCTTCCCTGGTGGCTCAGATGGTAAAGAATCTGCTTGTGATGCAGGAGACTTGGGTTCGATCCCCTGGTTAGGAAAATTCCCTGAAGAAGAAAATGGAAACTCACTCCAGTATTCTTGTCTGGGAAATGCCATGGGCAGAGGAACCTGGCAGGCTACAACAGTTCATGGGGTCACAAAGAGTCAGGCATGACTTAGCAACTAAACAACAACAAATACATGAGAAAATGAAACAAAGGACATTTAAGAAACTCTCCTCAGTACCAATAAGACATGTGTCACTTTTAGAATGTATGGGTTTAAAAGTTAATATGTTTCTAACTTTGACACCAATGAAAATATTGATTTTGACACCAAAGAAAGTGCAAATACATATTCTTCAGTCTTCAAGGACTCCGAAGATAGTCTGTTGATTGAAATTAAATGTATTTCATTTATTTTTAATGATTTTCTCAAAGCAGTATGAAAAAGAGTTTACGTCTGTTGATTGTTCAAAGACTTCTTAGGAGACCTAAACTATTCCTATATGCTCCAAGACAGGACACAATGTACCCCTCTGGCCCACACGTAGATACACCCAGAATGTCACATGGGCTCTAGATGTTTGGTGGAAAGCTGAAAAACAAACAAAGAAACACAAAGGCTTGCTCTGTGTGTAACCTGGAAACAAAGCTGACTGGGCACCTGCCACTCATCTGCCCTCCGCTCTTCCCTCCTTTTCTTCTTTCCTGCTTTCCGTCTGACTCTGTGTGACCCTATGGACTGTAACCCACCAGGCTCCTCTGTCCATGGGATTCTCCAGGAAAGAAGACTGGAGGGGGCTGCCTATGCCTTCTCCAGGGCATCTTCCCAACCCAGGGATCTCTCATGTGTCCTGCACTGGCCAGTCAATTCTTTAACACTGCACCACCAGGGAGGCCCTTCTTGCCATTACCTGAGGAATATTGACTCAGTGCCCAATAAATGCCAGGTTTTTCACTAGTGTCAATTTGCCCCATTTCTCAGAGGCTTATTCTTCAGAACATTTTCTCACCTACTTTATCTGCTTCAGGAATGCGTCCTTGGTTTTTCTGTTTTTCTAGTTCTGGTCTGACTCTCACAGAAACTCGCCTCTCTCAAGACATTTCTCTTGTTGCCAGGGTTAAACCTTGAAAATCATGGTGAGTTCTCACCTCTTCCCTCTCCTGCTCCTCGTTGCTCTGTGGTAGGAACTGGGACTCTGAATTGGATGTTGATATGATTACTTTTTCCCCTGGGACAGCTAATGTGCCTACATTTTGGTTTTCCAAGAAAAATGGCCTTTGGTTGGCCCTTTAATTTTGTCACGTTAATTTAAAAAAAAATATATCAGCTCCATGGCTTATAGCCTGGAGATAGATCTTCTCTTGGTGGCCCTCTTTAGAACGACTCAGTTCTCATTGTGCTTTTCAGACTGTTCATTTGCGTCTGAGCTGGGGGGCCTCATTTCATTGAAGAACACATTTTTTTCTCTCTTTTCTTCTCTGTCTTCTTTTTTAAAAATCTTGTTTTGTTGGGTGTCTTTTGTGGAGCACTGCCAAATAAAAGTGCTTTTACTCAGTCGTCTTTTTTAGAAGTCCTGACTTAGGCAGATTAAATGGAATTTGTCAAGGCACTTAAATGCCATGCAAGGCAACTGTTGCTCAGCCTGGCTTACACACAGGGAAATAAACTTGGCTCTTTTTCCAGTCAATTCCTGATTAATATGAGGCTTTCCTGGTGGCTCAGATGGTAAAGCATCTGCCTGCAATGCAGGGGACCCGGGTTCAATCCCTTCATTGGGAAGATCCCCTGGAGAAGAGAACGGCAGCCCACTCTGGTATGCTGGTCTGGAGAATCCATGGACAGAGGAGCCTGGCGGGCTATGGTCGATGGGTTGCAAAGAGTCAGATCCGACCGAGCAAACCACACGTTCTCTTTCAACACTTTCAAGATTAATATAGGTATCTTATGAATTGCTTTAAATATCAGGATAAATTGATAACTAATTACGGATCCTTAATGATACTAAACAAAGGTTTAGTATAAACCTTAGGCACTTCATTTAATCTGTAGACTCAGATCCTCGCTTCAGGATAAATTTTGATAACTTTACGATTCTAGTTCTGGTCTTGACTCTCAGAACATTTTCTCACCTACTTTATCTGCTTCAGGAATCGTCCTTGGTTTTTCTGTTTTTCTAGTTCTGGTCTGACTCTCACAGAAACTCGCCTCTCTCAAGACATTTCTCTTGTTGCCAGGGTTAAACCTTGAAAATCATGGTGAGTTCTCACCTCTTCCCTCTCCTGCTCCTCGTTGCTCTGTGGTAGGAACTGGGACTCTGAATTGGATGTTGATATGATTACTTTTTCCCCTGGGACAGCTAATGTGCCTACATTTTGGTTTTCCAAGAAAAATGGCCTTTGGTTGGCCCTTTAATTTTGTCACGTTAATTTAAAAAAAGATATATCAGCTCCATGGCTTATAGCCTGGAGATAGATCTTCTCTTGGTGGCCCTCTTTAGAACGACTCAGTTCTCATTGTGCTTTTCAGACTGTTCATTTGCGTCTGAGCTGGGGGGCCTCATTTCATTGAAGAACACATTTTTTTCTCTCTTTTCTTCTCTGTCTTCTTTTTTAAAAATCTTGTTTTGTTGGGTGTCTTTTGTGGAGCACTGCCAAATAAAAGTGCTTTTACTCAGTCGTCTTTTTTAGAAGTCCTGACTTAGGCAGATTAAATGGAATTTGTCAAGGCACTTAAATGCCATGCAAGGCAACTGTTGCTCAGCCTGGCTTACACACAGGGAAATAAACTTGGCTCTTTTTCCAGTCAATTCCTGATTAATATGAGGCTTTCCTGGTGGCTCAGATGGTAAAGCATCTGCCTGCAATGCAGGGGACCCGGGTTCAATCCCTTCATTGGGAAGATCCCCTGGAGAAGAGAACGGCAGCCCACTCTGGTATGCTGGTCTGGAGAATCCATGGACAGAGGAGCCTGGCGGGCTATGGTCGATGGGTTGCAAAGAGTCAGATCCGACCGAGCAAACCACACGTTCTCTTTCAACACTTTCAAGATTAATATAGGTATCTTATGAATTGCTTTAAATATCAGGATAAATTGATAACTAATTACGGATCCTTAATGATACTAAACAAAGGTTTAGTATAAACCTTAGGCCACTTCATTTAATCTGTAGACTCAGATCCTCCCGCTTCAGGATTGAACCCCCATCTCCTGTGTCTCCTGATTGCAGGCAGATTCTTTATCACTGATCCCCAGGAAAGCCCAGGGAGGAGTTTATCTGTCTACAAGTCCAAACAGTTCAGTAAAATATGCACTCAGCCATCCTAATCCTTTTAGACACGGAGTCTCAGCCCTTTTAAGTCATCCACCATGATACTTCCTGCTGCAAAAGTATTGCTGATGGTTCCTGTAAAGCTCTGGGCTTCCCTGGAGGCTCGGATGGTAGAGAATTTGCCTACAACACCGGACACCCAGACTGGATCCCCGGGTGGGGAAGATCCCCTGGAGAAGGGAATGGCCACCCACTTCCATACTCTTGCCTGAAGAATCCCATAGACAGAGGAGCCTGGCGGGCTACAGTCCATGGGGTCAGAAAGAGTCGGACACGACTGAGTGAGTAACAGCTTCATTTTCACTCTAAACTTCTGGGAATGGGGATGATACAGTTTGTACAGAAAAACAGAAGCAGCAAGGAAGAGAAGGATGGCCTGGCAGCCAGGCAAAGATATCCAGGAGATGGAATCTCTATCATGAGGAAGAGTTGCAGCCTCATAAGATGTAAGTTTCTCAGAATCCTGAGTCAGAGAAGGATTGAGGTATCCATTGGAGAGATCATCCATACCAAGCATGGCAGACCAATGGCACTGACCCATGTGTCTGTCTGGACATTGTTTCTTTGGTGGCACATGGACACGGGTAGACAAGAAGGAGACACCTTCCCTATCTTTTCTGCTCCAAAGAAGGACTTGTCAGGATGTTCGTCTCTCAGCAGCTCTCACAGTCGATCACTCCAGGGTTTATGCTCATCTTCTTGGGTGAGTTTGACTTCTGGATGTGGAGACAAGTATGTTGAAGACCTTAGGTACCAAATCTTGACCAGTCATCAAAATTCATGGAACTGATGTGCTTCCACAACTAGGAAAGAACTTCTACAAATCAGCTAGCAGGAAGCTCATGAGATATAGACGGGAGTTTCATAACTAACCAGAGTTCGCTTTACTTAGCTCATACTTCCTCTTTGTGGCACAAACTCAAATTAGGTGGCAAAAACATAGTTGGAATACACAGCCTATGTGGATTCCAGACTTGCATGGTTCTGTGGAGCTGGAAGCATGAGGAAATCCTGAGATGGAAGAAACGTGCCTTGCATAAGTCAGAGGGTTGAAACTGTCCATGCAGACTCTATGAATGAACCTGTCGAGATGACTGTTTCGGGCTGCTGGTGCATCAGCTGTGGGCAGTGATGAGTCCCTCGCCTCCTCTGCTTCCACTCTGCCATCACGGGTGGAGGGATGGCCAACGCCCACTGTAAAGAAAGACTGTGTAACAATGCTCACAGAGCACCCTGGGTCAAGTGCAGCAGGAAGGGAACACATGGGAATGAGTCAGCGCAGGATTAGAACAAAGAATGTAATTCATGGAACCCTCTCAAATGTACATGTTGGGATGTGCTAAACCGTCGGCTTGAGTGGATATGTAGCAGCATGTGAAGGTGATTTACATAAGAACTCATGCCCAGAAGCATGATGAACAGCTTCATTTTCACTCTAAACTTCTGGGAATGGGGATGATACAGTTTGTACAGAAAAACAGAAGCAGCAAGGAAGAGAAGGATGGCCTGGCAGCCAGGCAAAGATATCCAGGAGATGGAATCTCTATCATGAGGAAGAGTTGCAGCCTCATAAGATGTAAGTTTCTCAGAATCCTGAGTCAGAGAAGGATTGAGGTATCCATTGGAGAGATCATCCATACCAAGCATGGCAGACCAATGGCACTGACCCATGTGTCTGTCTGGACATTGTTTCTTTGGTGGCACATGGACACGGGTAGACAAGAAGGAGACACCTTCCCTATCTTTTCTGCTCCAAAGAAGGACTTGTCAGGATGTTCGTCTCTCAGCAGCTCTCACAGTCGATCACTCCAGGGTTTATGCTCATCTTCTTGGGTGAGTTTGACTTCTGGATGTGGAGACAAGTATGTTGAAGACCTTAGGTACCAAATCTTGACCAGTCATCAAAATTCATGGAACTGATGTGCTTCCACAACTAGGAAAGAACTTCTACAAATCAGCTAGCAGGAAGCTCATGAGATATAGACGGGAGTTTCATAACTAACCAGAGTTCGCTTTACTTAGCTCATACTTCCTCTTTGTGGCACAAACTCAAATTAGGTGGCAAAAACATAGTTGGAATACACAGCCTATGTGGATTCCAGACTTGCATGGTTCTGTGGAGCTGGAAGCATGAGGAAATCCTGAGATGGAAGAAACGTGCCTTGCATAAGTCAGAGGGTTGAAACTGTCCATGCAGACTCTATGAATGAACCTGTCGAGATGACTGTTTCGGGCTGCTGGTGCATCAGCTGTGGGCAGTGATGAGTCCCTCGCCTCCTCTGCTTCCACTCTGCCATCACGGGTGGAGGGATGGCCAACGGCCCACTGTAAAGAAAGACTGTGTAACAATGCTCACAGAGCACCCTGGGTCAAGTCGCAGCAGGAGCGATGGCAACACATGGGAATGAGTCAGCGCAGGATTAGAACAAAGAATGTAATTCATGGAACCCTCTCAAATGTACATGTTGGGATGTGCTAAACCGTCGGCTTGAGTGGATATGTAGCAGCATGTGAAGGTGATTTACATAAATGTGAACTCATGCCCAGAAGACAATGTGAGTTGCAAATTTACAACCCTGAGATGATGGCCTATGTTCACAGAGGCAGATGCAGCCTATAGCAAACAAAATCCATGAGTGCCCTTGACAACTGTTCACCGTTTTGTGAACTCCAACAAAACAGAGTTAGGATGAAATGGGCTCCTTGAACTGCTGAAGGATCAAGCCCGAGTTCCCTTCCTACCTGAGGATGAAAAGATTACACTGTTGCAGATGAGGGTGGTAACTTGGATTCAACTCAGCTGGAAGAGTTTAGGAATGTGGACACGGCGGTACTTTGAATATATCTGCCTTCCGGAGACTACTTCACTGACCTCCACCTATAAATATCCTGTCCACACCTCAAAATCAATGTGTACCCCTTACCCATCCAGCCCTCTCTTCTGACTCCTCTGTTTCTGATTCCTTTGTTTATTTAAACTTTTTATTTTCTATAAGGGTATAACCAGTTAATAATACTGTGATAGTTTCAGGCAAAGAGTGAAGGGACTCCGTCATACATATACGTGTATCCATTCTCCCCCAAACTCCCCTCCCATCCAAGCAGCCATATAACATTCAGCAGAATTTCCTGGGCTATACAATAGGTCCTTGTTGGTTATCCATTTTATATATATCAGAGTGTACATGTTCATCCCAAACTCTTACATCCATACATGACTACTGGAAAAACCATAGCGTCGGTTATATGGATTTTTGTTGGCAAAATGATGTCTCTGCTCTTTAATACGCTGTCTAGGTTGTCATAGCTTTTCTTCCAAGGAGCAAGCGTCTTTGAATTTCGTGGCTGCAGTCACTGTCCACAGTGATCTCTAGACATTGCCAAACATTCCAACAAGCAAAATCCCCTCTGCGGACAAGACGGGCACCTTCTGGTTATCAAGCCATGCTGTAGGGCTCTTGTATTTAGACGTGTGTTTTCAGTGGGTGCTCTGTGTGCAATGTCCTGGTCACCACCACTATTCATTCATATGCTCGTCATCTCAGGTTGATCGCCCAAGCTCTCTGTTACCAAAGTCCCCTCTGCCCTAACCTGCTCCCCTAAACACAAGTACTTTCCTTCACCTTTGGGTCACCATAGTACTTGATATATTTCCTAAACCATTTCCCTTATTTTGACCTTTTTCCTTTCATCTGACTATGAAAAAACATACACAGAAGCAGCTTTTGGACCCATTATATAAACATATAAATATTAAATGGCATGACTTATATAAGCTACTCTCTATTCTGTTTGAATTTTTATTTCCCTTGTTTTCTTCTTTTTGCCTGTAGCAAATCTATTGTATCTTTTTGTATGAGATTTTACTGGTGTGTAAATACTGAAAGGACAAAATTTTTATATAATTGTCTCATACTCACTGATGAATACATCAATGTGATGCTCTCTTTTATCAGGTGTGAAAGAAAACAAATCATAGCCTCTTTGAAGAGAGAAAAAAATACCAAACTAGACTTTACTGGACCTTAGAACCATCTGATCCTTTCTCTTCCTTTTTACTTGAAGAAATGGGAATCTGAGAGGAGGAAATGGCTTTCCCAAGATGGTAGCTCTAGCTTGTTACCATCAAGATGAGCTTCCAGGGCCCCTGTTCAGAACTCTTGTACTAGACTAGTTGTTCCTCACATGGGGTCCATGAGTTAGTGTCTTGTACACCAATTGGGTACTTGTTAGAAAATGCAAATTCTGGGCCCCTTCCCCAGCTTGCTACTTAGAAAGACTTGGGTGAGGTACCTCTCTCTGTGCTTGTCTAGTGTAGGTGATCTCAAACTCAGTGCATTAAAGTGACTCAGGTCAGATTACTTTCAAAGTGCTCCTTTACCCCACACAATGTTGGGTGAATGGTTTGAAAGCTGACGTGGGTTCGCAAGACCAGACTGTGAAGGCAGCCATGTTCAGTATCAAATTAACAACCTGACCTATTTCCTGGAATTTACAACTTAATCCAGATTCCTTTGTTGACGTAGTAAATGTTTTATTCCACTTGAATCATTGTGCGGTCTGTTTCATCTTAATTTAGGGAACATAATGAATTTGCATCACATTTAAAATAAAAACCCAGTAAAATTCATTCGGCTCTGATTTTTATCATGCACTGTAGGGTGCAGAAATGCTGAGCATAGGCACACTTGTCTTGGTGAAAAAAATAGACAAAAATGCAAACAAGTTCTAGACATTTTCAGAATGATTTAAGTATCATTGTGAAATATATAAGAAAAACTGCTAAAATTAGAGAACTAGAACATACATACAAAGTCCAATAGAAGAAAAACCAAAGATAAATTCATTACTATGGACAAAGAAGAAAGAAAGAAGCAAGGAAAATAGAAAATATGTGATTATTCGCAATAGTCATAGATAGTCTCCTTAAATTTGGTATGAAAACCAGACACGTAAAAATAATCAGACATAAAAGGATATAGAATAAAAAGGAGAAAAAAGATATACTGGGTATATACTAAAAAAAAGAAAAAACCACAAACCAAGCCCTAAAACATCATTACCATGTTAATGACTGACAAAAAATAATTCAAGACAAAATGATAATTATTTTCCCTAATAAAGTTACATTTTTCTGATAAGACTCAACCATTATTATGACCAATATGCTATTTATAACAATATATGATATATGAGTATATCATATCAATAGTCTATAATAATATCTCATAACTGAATAACATATCATTGAGATACAGAGGAATCAAGAACCTGTAAATACAAGTAAAAATAAACTATTCCACCATTATGGTAGAGACCTAAATACACTTAGTCCGGTCATCAAGAGATCAAGCAAGGGCTTCCCTGGTGGTCCAGTGGGTAAAGAGTCCGCCTTGCAGTGCAAGGGGTGCCAGTTCTATCCCTGGCCTGGGAAGATCCCACGTGCCATGGAGCGGCTGGACCGGTGTGCCCAATCACTAGCCAGTGCTCTGGAGCGCATGAGCCCAGAGCTGATGCGCTGCAAAAAGAGAGGCCACTGAGATAGGAGGCCCACACAGGGCAAAGAACAACGATGGATGAAAATAAATAAATAAAAAGACAATGAAAGAGGCCAAAATTTTAAAAAAAGAGACCAAGCAAATAAAAAATATTTAAAGGTGTTGAATATTTTCACTATGTAATGATATAGTTAACAATTATATAAACACATAGACATTGTACCTAACACAGGATACATATATTTTTATTTCGGTCATGGTATATTCACAAAAATTGGTCATTATGCTTTAAAGAAAGTAATTATTATATTTTCTGACCACAGTACAAAAATATTAGATATTAAAGACACAAAATCAGCCTCCTTACACACACACACACACACAAACCACACACAAAAAATTGACAAATGTCCAACTTAACATTATAAGGCTTCTTTTTGGTAAACTTTGGATTATTACGAAGTACTTATAAATTTAAACATAACATGAGAATGCTACAGATTCAAAAGCTTATGGGGGCTTTCTGAGCAGTAAGCATCTCAAAGACTCAGCCTGGAGCTTAGGAGACAAGAGAAATCAGGGAGGAGGATATTAGGGGGAAAAAAAGCTTATGGATTTTTCCAAAAATGGAACCCAGATGATATTTTATAGAGTATTCATTATCATAAAACAAGAGGAAAGATAAACTATAAGTTTATCTCTACAATTTTAATAAGACCTAAAAAATGTATATTTTCACTGTGAAAAATGAAAATGACAAATAGATTTTGAGAAATAATCACCCACAATCCCATTATAATTGTTGCTTCCTTTCCTGTAACCATAACACATACAGTAAACAATAAGTACTTCAGGTCAAATGACTCAAATTATATGTTTGTACAGTCTCTGGGTTGAATTTCCCCTTTGAACTGACCAATGTCAAAAGTGAGACTCCTGCAAAGTGAGGACCCTGAGGAGACTGCCCTGGTGGTCCAGGGGCTAAGACTCTGTGCTCTTGATGTGCAGGCCCAGTTTCCATCCTTGGCCAGGGAACTAGACCCCACATGCCAAAACTAAGACCTGGGGCAGCCAAATAGATAAAGTAAATATTATTAAAAAGGGGGGAAAATGAGGGCCCTGCGGATCATCATGAGTGTATTTAGGCTGATGTGTGTGTGTGCGTGTGTATGTTAGGGTGGGGTAATGGGCAAAAGAAGCCTCCTCACCATTCTTTGTCAAGAATTCTGCTTTCTTTAAAAAAAAAAAAAATTGTCAGAAAGAAAATAGATGGTTACTTTAGCATATTTTTCAGAAAGCTTTCAATGACATGAAAATCTGGTCAAGATTTGGCCTCCAAAATGAAGTGATGAAGACCGTGAAGGAAAAAAAAAGAAAAAAACATCCACGAGGAAGGAATAGAGAAAGAACTCCTCAGAGTCCAGAAAGGGGAAATCGGTTTGGGCTTTGAGGTTAACAGAAGAGGTTTTCTTACACAACCAACCCTGATAGAAATATCACCCGACATCCGCCACAGGGCAAGGCTGCTTTTGTTTAGCTAGAATGTCCAAGACCCCACAGTTTTGCCCTTGGGAGGCAGCTGTGTGTTGGATCAGTAAAACCCTTGTGTTCGGCCGTAGAAATCCGGGACATGGAGCGCGCTTCTTGTTCAGGCATTGACCCTACTAGGAGCTGTGCCAGGAGGCTGCCCTCTTCTCTCAGAAAGAAGAATAAAAAGGAGCACCGGCGTGTCTGAACAGGCTGTGAAATCCTCCCCTTAGCCCCCTGTACAGAGGCCAGGGCCCTGAGATAAAGCAAATCTGTTCTGTAATGGGATAGGTTTGTTACCGAGCATTTGGCCTGGAACAACGGCTTCCCTTCACACAGCGCCCAGGCCCAGGCGCTGCAGCTCCACCTTATAAACTTCAGCATGCACACACACGAGTGACGCACCTCGGCATTGAAGGTATACACTATAGCACGACAGGTGATACACTGCGTTTTCTCAGTAAGAGCCAGAACCACGTGCTCGCACTGGGCATTTGAGGGATGTGCCGTGACAGGACGGGTGGATCCAGCGAATTTTCTCAGTAAGAGTGAGAACGGTGTGCTTACGTTTCTTGCACAGACTCTGTTTTGGAGGTCTTTTAATTTGACAGCCAAGGTCAGAGCAGATATAGAAATCTAAAATTAGACAACTGTGGTTGTCCTCATTCCCTCAGGCCACTGAAAGCTCTTTGAAAAGAGGACCTTTGACTCACCAATACTCATCATGCTTCTGGGCGACTGCTACTTGGTGAATGGTTCCCAAATAAGCTCTCTTTTCTTTCTTGGTTAAACTTAAATGTCTGGAATTTGGGCTTCCCTGGTGGCTTCATGGTCATGAACCCACCTGCAATGCAGGAGACCTGAGTTTGAGCCTTGGGTCGTGACGATCCCCTGAAGAAGGGAATGGCGACTCACACCAATATTCCTGCCGGGAGAATCCCGTGGACAAAGGACATGGGCCGGCAATGACCCTCGGGGTCGCTAAAGAGTCAGACACAGCTGAGCATGCAAGTATTAGCTTTGAATCTGGAGTAAAAGCTATCATATGAGAAAATGAAAAATTGCTACTACAACTATAGACCTAACATATATAGTGCTTTCTAGTTCATAAATCACATTTACCAATGAGCAAACTATGGCTCAAAACTCCTAAGTAACTTAAAAAGGCAACTTTTCACAGTCATTTTTCTGCAGAATATGACTCAGTTTACAGATAGTATTTCACTACGTGGGGTTCAACGCATCTTACACAGAAATAAAAAGATAAGGGAGATATCAAACCTGTTGCACAAAATTTACAGGTGTTATTGAAAGGGTTTTACCTCGATTTGAGATGTAAACCCAGGGCCCAGACCTGATCGAACCCTGTTTGGGACTTGAACCCACGTGGCTGCAGCTTGAACCTGGCCAAAACCCTGTTTGGGACTTTAACCCACGTAGTTAGGATTCAGTCCTGACCAAAACCCATTCTGGGACTCAAACCCACGCAGCTGGGACTTAATCCAGCACTCACCCAATGTCTGGACCCACTGAGGCTCAGGTTCTTCGTGCCGCAGTGCAGAGGGAATTCAGCGAGAAGCAGAGTGCTAGACAGAAAAAGGATTTATTAGGATAGGGTACTTGTAAGAGGTGCAAGCGGCCAGGCAGGAAAGCTCCACTCTGCGCTCTCTCAATTGAGTGGGCAGCCATATATATAGGATGGTAGAAGACCGCCCCCCTCAAGTAGACACAGATGCAGGACATACATCATTAGTTCTTTCTTCCGGCCCTCCTCCCGTTTAAGTAAACGCACACAAAATTGCTCAACTCACTGGCCTCCCAACCTTTCTCAGGCTTCTGGGCGACTGCTACTTGGTGAATGGTTCCCAAATAAGCTCTCTTTTCTTTCTTGGTTAAACTTAAATGTCTGGAATTTGGGCTTCCCTGGTGGCTTCATGGTCATGAACCCACCTGCAATGCAGGAGACCTGAGTTTGAGCCTTGGGTCGTGACGATCCCCTGAAGAAGGGAATGGCGACTCACACCAATATTCCTGCCGGGAGAATCCCGTGGACAAAGGACATGGGCCGGCAATGACCCTCGGGGTCGCTAAAGAGTCAGACACAGCTGAGCATGCAAGTATTAGCTTTGAATCTGGAGTAAAAGCTATCATATGAGAAAATGAAAAATTGCTACTACAACTATAGACCTAACATATATAGTGCTTTCTAGTTCATAAATCACATTTACCAATGAGCAAACTATGGCTCAAAACTCCTAAGTAACTTAAAAAGGCAACTTTTCACAGTCATTTTTCTGCAGAATATGACTCAGTTTACAGATAGTATTTCACTACGTGGGGTTCAACGCATCTTACACAGAAATAAAAAGATAAGGGAGATATCAAACCTGTTGCACAAAATTTACAGGTGTTATTGAAAGGGTTTTACCTCGATTTGAGATGTAAACCCAGGGCCCAGACCTGATCGAACCCTGTTTGGGACTTGAACCCACGTGGCTGCAGCTTGAACCTGGCCAAAACCCTGTTTGGGACTTTAACCCACGTAGTTAGGATTCAGTCCTGACCAAAACCCATTCTGGGACTCAAACCCACGCAGCTGGGACTTAATCCAGCACTCACCCAATGTCTGGACCCACTGAGGCTCAGGTTCTTCGTGCCGCAGTGCAGAGGGAATTCAGCGAGAAGCAGAGTGCTAGACAGAAAAAGGATTTATTAGGATAGGGTACTTGTAAGAGGTGCAAGCGGCCAGGCAGGAAAGCTCCACTCTGCGCTCTCTCAATTGAGTGGGCAGCCATATATATAGGATGGTAGAAGACCGCCCCCCTCAAGTAGACACAGATGCAGGACATACATCATTAGTTCTTTCTTCGCCGGCTCCTCTTTCATCAGCTGTTTATACCCAGTCAAACCTGCTTTACTGAACAAGGAGCAGCTCTCCTGAGTTATCATCAACTCACTGGCCTCCCAACCTTTCTCAGGTTTCACCCTTCTACCTACCGTCCCCTGCTAGGACTCTACAACCACCTACCTGTTCTACTCTGTCCCTATCATTATCTTTAAGAATTTTTTAAAATTGCAAGTTTCTTTATGGAAAATATATATGTGAACATGTATTTGAGGTTCCTCAAACAAAGCTTTAAATGTCTGCATGGCTGAGTACAGATGGGTTGTTTCTGGGATTTTTTTGCTCCTGTTGTTGTTGATTTGTTTTTGTTTTCTCCACATCAACCTGCAAGAACCCGTTTGGGCCACTAAAATGGACAGAGTATCTGTCTCCTCTGAGTGGTTGCTATATGACTTTGGGTACAAAAGTCTGGATGTTCTAGATTCATTAAAGTAAAAATTTCTAACCTTAGGTACTCAAGGAAATTCTTCAGTTCATTTTTACTTTGTGCAAGCATCTAGCTGATTTTCATAAGCATCTAAACGCCATAGTCAGTCTAGTTTTACAAATAAATGGTACTAGCTGGACCAGTCACGTTTTTTTACCTCAGGCTTCCAGCTCTTCTGAAGAGGAAAATCTTTTTATATCTTATTCATATAAAAAGTTTACCTCAAAGAAAACCTTCATCTAGGGCCCTCCCTCCTTGTAAAATGATGAAAGGTTAGTCTTTCAAATCAAGAGAACAGACAGGGCAGATTTACAGACAACAAATTAGGGCGTGTACTTGCTTACCAGACACACCTTGTACCTTTGCATTTTGCTTTTTGAGTAAATGCTATATTGCACAGAGCTTTATGAAAATCACTGGCAGGAAATCGCAACCTAAAGCCTTTTATAAATCTTGCCAATGTTAAGGTTCACGATTGCCTTATGGAAGGATGATAGGAGGAAGTGGTACCATGATCCATTGTAAGAGGTGCAAGCGGCCAGGCAGGGTAGCTCCACGCTGCGCTCTCTCAATTGAGGGGGCAGCCATATATATAGGATGGTAGAAGACCGCCCCCCTCAAGTAGACACAGATGCAGGACATACATCATTAGTTCTTTCTTCGCGGCTCCTCTTTCATCAGCTGTTTATACCCAGTCAAACCTGCTTTACTGAACAAGGAGCAGCTCTCCTGAGTTATCATCAACTCACTGGCCTCCCAACCTTTCTCAGGTTTCACCCTTCTACCTACCGTCCCCTGCTAGGACTCTACAACCACCTACCTGTTCTACTCTGTCCCTATCATTATCTTTAAGAATTTTTTAAAATTGCAAGTTTCTTTATGGAAAATATATATGTGAACATGTATTTGAGGTTCCTCAAACAAAGCTTTAAATGTCTGCATGGCTGAGTACAGATGGGTTGTTTCTGGGATTTTTTTGCTCCTGTTGTTGTTGATTTGTTTTTGTTTTCTCCACATCAACCTGCAAGAACCCGTTTGGGCCACTAAAATGGACAGAGTATCTGTCTCCTCTGAGTGGTTGCTATATGACTTTGGGTACAAAAGTCTGGATGTTCTAGATTCATTAAAGTAAAAATTTCTAACCTTAGGTACTCAAGGAAATTCTTCAGTTCATTTTTACTTTGTGCAAGCATCTAGCTGATTTTCATAAGCATCTAAACGCCATAGTCAGTCTAGTTTTACAAATAAATGGTACTAGCTGGACCAGTCACGTTTTTTTACCTCAGGCTTCCAGCTCTTCTGAAGAGGAAAATCTTTTTATATCTTATTCATATAAAAAGTTTACCTCAAAGAAAACCTTCATCTAGGGCCCTCCCTCCTTGTAAAATGATGAAAGGTTAGTCTTTCAAATCAAGAGAACAGACAGGGCAGATTTACAGACAACAAATTAGGGCGTGTACTTGCTTACCAGACACACCTTGTACCTTTGCATTTTGCTTTTTGAGTAAATGCTATATTGCACAGAGCTTTATGAAAATCACTGGCAGGAAATCGCAACCTAAAGCCTTTTATAAATCTTGCCAATGTTAAGGTTCACGATTGCCTTATGGAAGGATGATAGGAGGAAGTGGTACCATGATCCATTAGAAAGTAGAAAGAACAGAGTCAGACTCTACATTCTGAAAGCTTTCTCCCAGGTGAGTGCTGTTAACAGGACTGTTGAGCATTTGCATTCTGAGCCCCCATCTGTTCATCATGAAAAGAGCTCCTTTATTGCAAGTAACAACACGCTTAAGAAAAAGAAGAATTTTGTTGACTTTCTCCACTCATTGCTGTTTTGGTATTCTCCCGTCCACTTTTTGTTATCCTAGAAGATGGTCTTAAACCTATAGAATGTTAAGACTGGTGAACATCTGAAGGCAGAGCAATTTCAATCCATTCCAGGGAACTCAAATGGTCCAATATGCTCAGACACTAGAAATGGACCTGGTTTAAAGAGACTGTTTATTCGGATGCCAGGTAGGAGCAAGGGCGAGGTAAAATATCCTGAGCAAACCTCCCTGCCTTATTTTGGCAAATCTGAGCTTTGCTTCAATTAAACCTTACACGGAGATTCTTCCTGCAAAAGTTCAAATGTTTTGAAATAGATAGAAGCAAGCTGTAGACCGAGGCAAAAATACATACTGTATTTATCACCCAACACAGCTTTTTATATAATTATATCCTTGTGCACGTTTTATTTTTGGTTCCTGAAGAAAGTCACTCAGATGAAATGAACGAGGATGCAGGAGAAGGTGCTCTGATGCTTCTTTCAGTTTCTATGGCAACCATGGGGCATCGTCTTCGGCTGTCTCATTGACTGAGTGTGCCCAAGTGAGGCAGGCTGTGCCTGGAGCTTGGAAAGGCAGGAAGGGAGCTCAAAAAGGGCAAACCAAAAGGCTCGCAGGGCGTGTACTTGCTTACCAGACACACCTTGTACCTTTGCATTTTAAAAGGGTTTCTTTCAAATCAAGAGAACAGACAGGGCAGATTTACAGACAACAAATTAGGGCGTGTACTTGCTTACCAGACACACCTTGTACCTTTGCATTTTGCTTTTTGAGTAAATGCTATATTGCACAGAGCTTTATGAAAATCACTGGCAGGAAATCGCAACCTAAAGCCTTTTATAAATCTTGCCAATGTTAAGGTTCACGATTGCCTTATGGAAGGATGATAGGAGGAAGTGGTACCATGATCCATTAGAAAGTAGAAAGAACAGAGTCAGACTCTACATTCTGAAAGCTTTCTCCCAGGTGAGTGCTGTTAACAGGACTGTTGAGCATTTGCATTCTGAGCCCCCATCTGTTCATCATGAAAAGAGCTCCTTTATTGCAAGTAACAACACGCTTAAGAAAAAGAAGAATTTTGTTGACTTTCTCCACTCATTGCTGTTTTGGTATTCTCCCGTCCACTTTTTGTTATCCTAGAAGATGGTCTTAAACCTATAGAATGTTAAGACTGGTGAACATCTGAAGGCAGAGCAATTTCAATCCATTCCAGGGAACTCAAATGGTCCAATATGCTCAGACACTAGAAATGGACCTGGTTTAAAGAGACTGTTTATTCGGATGCCAGGTAGGAGCAAGGGCGAGGTAAAATATCCTGAGCAAACCTCCCTGCCTTATTTTGGCAAATCTGAGCTTTGCTTCAATTAAACCTTACACGGAGATTCTTCCTGCAAAAGTTCAAATGTTTTGAAATAGATAGAAGCAAGCTGTAGACCGAGGCAAAAATACATACTGTATTTATCACCCAACACAGCTTTTTATATAATTATATCCTTGTGCACGTTTTATTTTTGGTTCCTGAAGAAAGTCACTCAGATGAAATGAACGAGGATGCAGGAGAAGGTGCTCTGATGCTTCTTTCAGTTTCTATGGCAACCATGGGGCATCGTCTTCGGCTGTCTCATTGACTGAGTGTGCCCAAGTGAGGCAGGCTGTGCCTGGAGCCTGGAAAGGCAGGAAGGGGAGCTCAGGCCACAAAAAGAGCTCACAGCAGGGCTGAAGAAAACCCCTGGGACGTAGGATCTGCTTTCCCTAGTTTCTGTGTGAATGGTTGCCATCCAAGCATGCTTCAGCCAAGTGCTGTGAGGGATGGGTCTACACTTGCCTTTTAAAGCTCTCTATTGGTAAATAATCTGTTTTAACAGGTATAAGTGCCCAATGCCTAATGCTTATATATTTTAAAAGCAACCCCTAAAGATTGAGGGCAGGATGAGACAGGAGGGACAGAGAATGAGACGGCAGGATGGCATCACTGACTCAATGGACATGAGCTTGAGCAAACTCCAGGAGATAGCAGAGGACAGGGAAGCCCGGCAGGCTGCAGTCCATGGGGTCACTCAGTCAAACAGGACTTGGCGACTGAGCAACAAGATGCTGTTTAGTGAAGCACGTTCTGTTTGCAGAATTAAGTGAGAAGTTGCTTACTGGGGACTTAAGAGGTAGAAGTAAATTAATAAAGCTACACAGTGTGAAATTTGATTCACTTGTTTGTTATACGGGAGTGAACCCGGATACCTGCCCAAAGGCAAAGATTTCACAGACCCAATCTAAGCAGCCTGGGGTCAGAGTGGTCATTTAGCCAGAAGAAGGTGGCACAAGAGGTAAAGAATCCGCCTGTCAGTGCAGGAGACACAAGGGACGAGGTTCAGTCCGTGGTGGGGAAGATCTGTTGGAGAGGAAATGGCACCCCACTCCAGTGTTCTTGCCTGGGAAATCCGTGGACGGAGGAGCCTGGCAGATTTGGGAGCCAGAAAGAATTAGACTCGACTGAATGACTGAGCACAGAAAAGAACAGCATCCAGGGGGGCTGGGTTTTTACAAAACCATCTCAAACGCTTCCCAATAAGGTGTTGCAAAAATATTTTAACCCATGGTCACATCCCTGTAAAAATATTTACTCAGTTTTAAGACAACCTAAATATACAACAGAACCAACTGTCTTCTACATTGTGACCTATTGAAGACAAAATCCATACAGAAAATTTTAAGTAACCAGAGCCATAGCATAATTCCTCAATACATTTTTGGTCAAATAGAATAGAATTTTCTAGCACCCAAGCCCCTTCACAAAATGTAATCTCATTCTGAACAAACAAACAAACAAAAAAACTTCTGAAAATTAGTACCATCACCACAAAGCCCAACACTCAGGCCATATCTCCTCTGTCATCTGTACCTTTCTGGCTATTAGTCTTAGGGTCTTTAGAATGGTTATCTGATTGCAGGTAAAAGTAAGACCCTAAACGACACTCAGGACGATATATTTTAAAAGCAACCCCTAAAGATTGAGGGCAGGATGAGACAGGAGGGACAGAGAATGAGACGGCAGGATGGCATCACTGACTCAATGGACATGAGCTTGAGCAAACTCCAGGAGATAGCAGAGGACAGGGAAGCCCGGCAGGCTGCAGTCCATGGGGTCACTCAGTCAAACAGGACTTGGCGACTGAGCAACAAGATGCTGTTTAGTGAAGCACGTTCTGTTTGCAGAATTAAGTGAGAAGTTGCTTACTGGGGACTTAAGAGGTAGAAGTAAATTAATAAAGCTACACAGTGTGAAATTTGATTCACTTGTTTGTTATACGGGAGTGAACCCGGATACCTGCCCAAAGGCAAAGATTTCACAGACCCAATCTAAGCAGCCTGGGGTCAGAGTGGTCATTTAGCCAGAAGAAGGTGGCACAAGAGGTAAAGAATCCGCCTGTCAGTGCAGGAGACACAAGGGACGCAGGTTCAGTCCGTGGTGGGGAAGATCTGTTGGAGAGGAAATGGCACCCCACTCCAGTGTTCTTGCCTGGGAAATCCGTGGACGGAGGAGCCTGGCAGATTTGGGAGCCAGAAAGAATTAGACTCGACTGAATGACTGAGCACAGAAAAGAACAGCATCCAGGGGGGCTGGGTTTTTACAAAACCATCTCAAACGCTTCCCAATAAGGTGTTGCAAAAATATTTTAACCCATGGTCACATCCCTGTAAAAATATTTACTCAGTTTTAAGACAACCTAAATATACAACAGAACCAACTGTCTTCTACATTGTGACCTATTGAAGACAAAATCCATACAGAAAATTTTAAGTAACCAGAGCCATAGCATAATTCCTCAATACATTTTTGGTCAAATAGAATAGAATTTTCTAGCACCCAAGCCCCTTCACAAAATGTAATCTCATTCTGAACAAACAAACAAACAAAAAAACTTCTGAAAATTAGTACCATCACCACAAAGCCCAACACTCAGGCCATATCTCCTCTGTCATCTGTACCTTTCTGGCTATTAGTCTTAGGGTCTTTAGAATGGTTATCTGATTGCAGGTAAAAGTAAGACCCTAAACGACACTAAGGACGAAACAGCAGTTGAATATTTAATGGAGAGACTTCAAAGACGCCCCACCAGGAAGAGATGCACCTAGCAGCTCGAGACACAGAAGGAAACGTTAAATAAGACACACTGTTCTTTGAGTGAGGCAGAGGATGGTATGAATTGTAGAATATTTTAGCAAACCATTCCTCCAAAACAATGAATGCCCTCGAGGCCATGAATTTCAGTTACACGAGGAGAACCACTTACGTGTAATTATCCATCATTATTATTCCTGCTTATAGTAATGCTCATACAGAATCTGGCTCCTCTTCCTAAGCTCCTCCCTTCCACTTCTTCCGCTTCTTAACTGCTTCTTTTTCACCTCCCCAATTCTGCTTCTCTTCTGGCTTCCAAAGTCCACGACTAGCTTTCAAGTCCTAGGAATGACCAGTATCACATTCTGGCAAAAACTGTCTGTTCCAGGCAACTGGTCACCCAATTCCAGAACCAGGCAATGTAATGTAGATCTATTGCCCCTGTGCCTGCTAGGTATCATCGTATAATGATACAAAAGGTTTTAAGTCATTATAACAATCCTCATATTGTGGCTCAAATCATCGGGTCTCTAGGGTCCTTTATCTAAACTATTTTGACAAAAAAAGAGAGCTCTGGCTTCCTGAAGTATGCTCATGGGCTTGATTCTTCACTTAAAATGCATGAAGCTTAGACTTTTTTTCTTTCTTTCCTCCTTTCTTTCATCCTTCTTTCAATTTAGGAAACCAAACCTGAAATCTTTCTTTCTTCCTTATTTCAATTTAGGAAACCAAACATGATCAATACAGTCAATGTTTCAAGCTTTAAAATGGACATTTCTAGAGAGAAAGATGTTTTCTTCTTTGCGGGGATTACCTAGGTTGGAGGGAGGGGACGTGCTTCAAAGGCTGGAGTTGGGCGTCTTGTTTGGCTGTCACCAAAAAGAAGTCCTAAGCAGAAAAACTCTGAAATTCTACCCTTGCCTTTTCTTTTTTGTGTAGGTAATTAATTTTTAAATATTTTTTAAAGTAGCGGCGAGGCCCACGTAGCATTGACTTTGTTGCCTGGAGCTACCATTATGCATTGTCTTGAATGGGACCAGTCACCAAAAGGATCACCTTACACCTTCAGCACTCCCAGCTGGAGGGAAACAGAAGCCTATAATGTGGTGAGGTGCCTGCTGTTTGGTTAGTAACAGAGCTTTGTGGTTTCACCTCAGGACAAGCCTCAACAATTCCTAGTTCATTGAAACTAATCTGAAGTTTGAAATTTACCCACATCCCACAACAGAAGCCGAAATTTGTAATTAGGCTACCTTTGTGAGCTGTGCTCCCACCCCAGGAACCAAGGGAGCCATTGCAATTGCAGAGAAGGTTAGGAGGTAGGTGGGGTATCTTGTGTTCAGGTACTTCACGCAGAGAAAAATACTGCATTTTTATCACGTAAGACAATAAAAGCTAAGCAGTAGATGGGATGAAATGGTGAAACTGAGATGAAATAGTGAAACTTCCCAAGAAGGCCTCCAGGTGGAAAACATAGTGATAAAAAGCCCAGATAAATGGCCTCAGTTGTTTTTTCAATTGAATCATAGTTGATCCGCAAGGTGATCAAACCAGTCAACTGTAAAGGGAATCAACTCTGAATATTCATTGGAAGGATGGGTGCTGAATCTGAAGCTCCAATCCTTTGGCCACCTGATGTGGAGAGATGACTCATTCTAAAGTACCCTGATGTTGGGAAAAAAAGAAGGCAAAAGGAGAAGGGGACAATAGAGGACGAGATGGTTGGATGGCACCACTAAGGCAAGGGACATGAGTTTGAGCAAGTTCCGGGAGATGGTGAAGGACAGGGAAGCCTGGCGGGCTGCAGTCCATGGGGTCGCAAAGAGTCGGACCTGAATGAGTGACTGAACCGGTAGTTGATTTCCCTGGAGAGGGGAATGGCCACCCACGCCAGTGTTCTTGCCTGGAGAATCCCATGGACAGAGGAGCCTGGTGGGCTACAGTCTATGGGGTCCCAAAGAGTCGAACATAACCAACTGAATGACTAATGCATACATTGTTGATTTACATATATGTGCATAACTGAATCACTTTGTGTGCAGCAGAAGTTAATACAACATTGTAAATCAACTATACTTTATATATATATGTACATATATATATATATGTACAGCTGTGTGTGACATATATACACACACACATATATATATATGTATTCTTTTTCATATTCTTTTCCATTATGGCTTATCTGAGGCTATTGAATAGCGTTCCCTGGGCCATACAATAGGACCTTGCTGCTTATCCATCCTGTATGTAATCGTTGGCATTGGCTGACTGCAAGCTCCCTGTCCACCCCTCCTTCAGACACTCCCACTTGGCAACCACAAGTCATTTCTCCATGTTTGTGGGTCTGCTTCCGTTTCATACATAAGTTCATCTCTGTCATATTTTAGATTCCACGTACAAGTGATATCATGTGGCGTTTGTCTTTCTCTTTCTGCCTTACTTCATTTAGTATGACCATCTCTAAGTCCATCCATGTTGTTGCAGGTTAAATGGCTTTGGTTTAAATCTCAGATCTAATATCTAATAGCTGTGTGTGCTTATACAAGATATTCAGCCTCTCTGAGTCTCAATGGCCTCATTTATTAAGTAAAGATAATAATAATGCATACTCCACTAAGATTAAATTATTTAACACTCATAAAGAGCTCAGAACCATCTTTGAAACATAGTAAGGACTTCATTGAAAGTGAAGTCACTCAGTCATGTCTGACTCTTTGTGGCCCATGGAGGAGCCAAGGAACTCTCCAAGCAAGAATCCTGGAGTGGGGAGCCTTTCCCTTCTCCAGGGGATCTTCCCAACCCAGGGATCAAGCCCAGGTCTTCCACATTGCAGGCAGATTCTTTACCATCTGAGCCGCCAGAGAAGCCTTATTCCTTCCTTATTGAAGGAACAATATTTGTTAAAGGAAAAATATTGAGGGGCTTCCCTGGTGGCCCAGTGGGTAAAGAGTCTGCCTTGCAGTGCAGGGGGCACTGGTTCGATCCCTGGCCTGGGAAGATCCCATGTGCCATGGAGTAGCTGGACCGGTGTGTTCAGTTACGAGCCAGCGCTCTGGAGCGCATGTGCCTAGAGCCTGCACTCTGAGGTGAGAAATGCCATTACAATGAGAGGTCCACAAAGGCAAAGAAGAAAGATGGATGAAAATAAATAAATACATAAATAAAATAAATGTTGAAAATATATATTGAGTATTTGTTAAAGGACAAAAAAATTTAAGGAGCAACTCATATTTCAGAATAGAGATTTTTCTCAGTATTTTCAAGTGTGAAAAAGTTACGCTCTTTGAAAATTTGCCAGAGGAATTGACATTTCCTTTGAGACCACAAATCCTTGCTCACTATGCACCCTGAAGCACCATATAGCTTAGTGGATTAAGTGAAATTTAGAGGCAGATAAAACCTGAACTTGAAGATCTGCTCAATGATTCACTAGCTTTAAAATCCGGTCCTGACTTCTCCATCCATCACAGAGGTCAATAGGGTAGAGGCCTTGGTCCACATCTGGCCTGCCTCCTGGAGCTGCGAGAACAGTCCTGCTGAAATGCAGCTGTCCCTTTCTTGTCTATACTACCTGTGGCCGCCTTTTCTAATTCAGTGGCAGAGCCGCAGGGTTCTAAATTCAGGGCTATACAAGATATTCAGCCTCTCTGAGTCTCAATGGCCTCATTTATTAAGTAAAGATAATAATAATGCATACTCCACTAAGATTAAATTATTTAACACTCATAAAGAGCTCAGAACCATCTTTGAAACATAGTAAGGACTTCATTGAAAGTGAAGTCACTCAGTCATGTCTGACTCTTTGTGGCCCATGGAGGAGCCAAGGAACTCTCCAAGCAAGAATCCTGGAGTGGGGAGCCTTTCCCTTCTCCAGGGGATCTTCCCAACCCAGGGATCAAGCCCAGGTCTTCCACATTGCAGGCAGATTCTTTACCATCTGAGCCGCCAGAGAAGCCTTATTCCTTCCTTATTGAAGGAACAATATTTGTTAAAGGAAAAATATTGAGGGGCTTCCCTGGTGGCCCAGTGGGTAAAGAGTCTGCCTTGCAGTGCAGGGGGCACTGGTTCGATCCCTGGCCTGGGAAGATCCCATGTGCCATGGAGTAGCTGGACCGGTGTGTTCAGTTCTGAGCCAGCGCTCTGGAGCGCATGTGCCTAGAGCCTGCACTCTGAGGTGAGAAATGCCATTACAATGAGAGGTCCACAAAGGCAAAGAAGAAAGATGGATGAAAATAAATAAATACATAAATAAAATAAATGTTGAAAATATATATTGAGTATTTGTTAAAGGACAAAAAAATTTAAGGAGCAACTCATATTTCAGAATAGAGATTTTTCTCAGTATTTTCAAGTGTGAAAAAGTTACGCTCTTTGAAAATTTGCCAGAGGAATTGACATTTCCTTTGAGACCACAAATCCTTGCTCACTATGCACCCTGAAGCACCATATAGCTTAGTGGATTAAGTGAAATTTAGAGGCAGATAAAACCTGAACTTGAAGATCTGCTCAATGATTCACTAGCTTTAAAATCCGGTCCTGACTTCTCCATCCATCACAGAGGTCAATAGGGTAGAGGCCTTGGTCCACATCTGGCCTGCCTCCTGGAGCTGCGAGAACAGTCCTGCTGAAATGCAGCTGTCCCTTTCTTGTCTATACTACCTGTGGCCGCCTTTTCTAATTCAGTGGCAGAGCCGCAGGGCTGAGACAAAGACTACTTCGCGAAGCCAAAAATGTTTCCTAGCTGCCTTTCCTAGGGGCCTATTCGCCAACTCCACGCTATTATACAAGAATATAATACCCCGATCTAGTTTGGGGGAAATGAGATAATACGAGGCTGAATCCTACACGGAGTCAAGCCCAACAGAACAACTTTTATCATTCCACAGAGACTCAAAATCTACGCCTTCTATTCAATACTTTTTGTGAGTTTTGTTGGCGTGTTTTTCAGTTGTTTCTCTCCTCTCCCCCTTGGCCACTCTGTCCACAAACAAAACATGAGCCCGACTTCCTCTTACTTGGATTAAGGTAATCTGCCACCCCACCACACCTGTTTTGGTGATTTCTATGGCCCCATTCATCCGCTCTATCAGGGGGTATAAATCCTCTCGTTTGGGAACCTTTGCTTTCAATCCAAATGCTACAGGAATCATACAGCGAGTCCAAAAATTCATGCACTGATTTGTTTTCAATTTTTTAACTTTTTATTTAGAAATAATAAAATAAGACATAATATATAAAAATATGTACAATCCATGGTTTGTGCAGTACATTAGGAAGACTTGAGATACAAAAAAGACAGGAAACGGGATCATCATAACGCTCACGATGGTCATGGGCCGGGGTTGTTCAGCTCACATAGCCCAGGCCAGAAGCCCAACGTGATTAGAAAAGGGATTCTAGTAGGGAGTAAGTGACTAGGCAACACTTTTTTTTTTTTTTTAACCTTAACTTTATTAGATAGAGTGAGAGAAATATCCACTCTCTTTCCCAGAACAGGCTTTTTGCCTTTATTGAGTGGCTTATCATCAAATATGAACTGACATCTGTTTTTTCACTAGGGTAACATGACTCGGGGGACAAAACACACTGAATAAACATCGAGGTATGAGATGGGAGTTAATAGGGAAGAAAGGAAGGGAAAGGATGAAGTAATGTATTGATATAATTTAAAAAATAAAAGGTCAAACAAACGATCACCAGGAATTTGGAAATGACTTCAGAGCTATGGTGACATCCTTAAAATGTCTCATTCAAGTATGCTCTTAGAGGGATAGAAAACTATTAATATTCCTTTCTCAATAATCAAAATAGAATTCACTTTATCTACCTTTTATTTAAAAATAGGATACCCAGGAATCTAAACCTCCTCCCAAAAATATAATGCCCAACCAGATACGGGCACAAATTCTTTAAAAGAGGATAATTCCTAAATAAATTCAACGGGGGTCTGCTTGCCACAGAGAAGCAACACAAGTCAAGGAACAGACGCCCAGCACTCAGTGTGAGTCTCTTCCATCTGCTCTCTCCTGACCTGTGTGCACTAAGGAAGGAGACCCAGTCAGTAAGGACAAGGTTTTGAAGGTAAAACGCAGCAAAAAAAAAAAAAAAAAATCCCAAACAAAAAACATTGTGCATTACTGCGTCTTGGCTCTTGACAAAAAAAAACCAAAAAAACACGAAAATTGCCATTTAAAGCTTGTAATTGTTAAAATACTAAGAACTACAAAAAGTTTTCAATGAACAGTCCATGCTGAAATAAATAACAGAACATAGCAAGACGAACCTTATAAGGCTGGTAAATATTTGCTAAAACCATGCTAACCGGTAGCATATAGGTACTAGCTCTTAGAAGTTGTTGCACTGAAATTATACTTTCTATGGCAATTTTTCCCTTTACAGACTTCTATTTACATTTGGCTTTAAATATGAAAATATCTGATAAACTTTATAAAATGTACACTTTAAAAACTTAGCTTCTGCAAAATTTTCTTGAAAAAAAAAAAACAAACAAACCTGTGCACCAGAAATTTTAGATTTTTTTTTCCTCTTTTTCGGAAAGAAGTTGCAAGAGTTCCCTCCCTCCTTCTCACCCCCTACCCCTGCCCCCTTTTCAAATATCTCAAGTCTTTTAAGTGGCAGCACTGTGTCATGCGAGGGTGCCGTCGCTGTGGTCACCCCCATTCTTCATTGTTATCTTCATTTAACTTACAGATCACGGAATACTCTTTGGTTTGATTATTTCCCTTTGCAAAAATATCGAAATAGCAGCAGCTGAAACCCCCAACATCCTCTCCCTGTCAATGGCCAGACGGTCATCGTTCACAGAAGACTGTAAATTCTATGTCCACTCCATCCCAGTTCCTGCAACTCTCTCAACAACTTCCCCCATCTGCCCTTAAGTCTGGACTTCAAAGCATCCACTTGCTTGACAGATCTAACCTGGTTTCAATGCAAATAACTCCACAGGGTTCAGACCCGTTGACGCTGAAGGCTGAGAACAGCAGACACTGTCCTGTTTCTGCAGGCCCCGCATCCAGATATGGCTGTTCAGGAACCGGAGACCATTACAGACAGAGGCTGACCACATGCAGGATTCTAGAACAAGCTGTTTTTTAATGGCATACAGGGGTATAACACCGTAAAGAGAGTTGACTTTGAGACTCCAATTAAAAAAGAAAAATCAGTGACCCCAGAATTCACAAATAAGGAACGTGAAACCAAAATAGAGTTCCGTTACACGGAGCTAGAGCGGAAAACAAAACAAAACAAAATGCTTCTAGCGAGTCAGGCAGCCAGGCAGGAGACGCGTGGGGGTAGCAGTGTGAGCTCTAAGGAACTGGCTCTAGGGCTCCACCGGCAAAAGGGATCAACTCGGATTCAGTCACGAGTGTGGATCCACCGGGGAAAAGACACTTTCCGGTCATTATCTCCTTTACTTGTGACTCTACTAGGATTTTTATGGCTCTTGCTGACCCTGAAATACTGAAGACATTTTCAGTCCGGCTCTCTACCATTCAAAAAATAGATCAAAAGCGATGTTCCCCTTCCATCTGAATACTTGAGCTGATGAGCGACATCAAAGTGGCTCTTCCACGTCTTGCTACCTTCCCACTCAGGCATTCACAGCCCTTTCAGGTGCTGCAGGTCTCAGTCCAGACAGACTGACGGGAAGCAGCCACCCAGAGGCCAGGCGCAGCATCTTTTGGAAAATGAAGTCAAGTCGGAGATGCACCCACCGTCAGGGTGAGGAATTCACCCCTAAGGGTTTATTGATCTTTCAAGTTGAATGGCTCAGCGTGGAGGATGCCAACTCTGTCAGCCTAGGTCTTATCGTCTGGGATAAATTTTGGAATGTGCAAAACCAACATGGAAAAATCCAGAAAAAAAAAAAAATCTAAGGGCTCATCATCATCTCTCAAAGTATGCATTCACCTGGCCAGCATCACCTCAAAGGAAAGGAAAGATGCTTATATCATGTGTGTATGTGTATGTGTGTGTGTGAATTTTATTTCCTCCTGTCTTCTTCCTATGACATGAAAGTTACATGAAGGAACAAAAAATTAAAAACATCACACTTACTCAACTGTGCGTGTGATGTTCTATTTTCTGAATAAGGTGCAAAAGGAGAGGGTTAGTTCAAGGACTTGCTGAGGTTCAAAGTTCTTGTCTCTTTATTTCAAGGCAGCCATGGGGCTCTCTTTCCCTTTTAGTATAAGTTTCACTGTGCAAAAATCTGCATTATCTTTGGTATTTGTTTTAGGTAGTCTAACTTAAAATTTGAGATAACCCATTAACATCTTGGAGGAAAAAAACAACAACAACAACCCAGAGGCTACCATTTGGCTAGTGTTACATAATGCCCTTATGTAACCAGAGAGAGAGACAGACAGAGAGAAAGAGAGAGAAAAATCAATTCTAGCAAACAAATTACTGGCCTCAAAAAATCAGGCTCTCATTTGGCAGCTAATAGTCAAATACTTGCCACTTTGAAGCACATATCATGAGCTTTCAACAAAGTTCAACACTGACTTTTTAAATTACACACAAGAAAAAACGAAACTACACCACCACAACATGACGTGTTGGTGTAGTTAGCAGCTTTTCAAAAGTTAAGGCAGAATCTTGCCTTTAAAACATTGAAAAATGTGATGCCATTTAAAAACATTCTTGTTCCCTAAAGAGAAGCGTCCTGGAGAAGTCAAATACTCCACCAACCAAGGCTTGCCTGCAAGTTCAAGTTTGGTTAAAAACACACAACACGAACACAAACACCCCATAACTTATTCTACAACGTGGTATCTGCCTTCGGGTCACGGAGAGGCCTGTTCCACGCTTTAGGTTCACCTCCAAGCTTACAGTCTTTCTCTGAAACCATTGTGCTAGCCCCAGTTCCTTGTGGTCACTTGCCTCAAACCATCTCTCCCCTGGTACCGTCTTCTGCGTTCACTGATTTGGGCCTTTGACCAACAGACCGTGTTTCGAAGGAACCATTCCCAAGGAGGACTTAGTCATATCTCTGACTCTCGTCGTAATGGCCTGGGCTCGAGAGGTACACTGGCCTGGTTGTGCAGGTCCATGTCGGGGGGCGTGTCTGTACTCGTGCTTTCAGGCATATTTCCTCCTGTCTTCTTCCTATGACATGAAAGTTACATGAAGGAACAAAAAATTAAAAACATCACACTTACTCAACTGTGCGTGTGATGTTCTATTTTCTGAATAAGGTGCAAAAGGAGAGGGTTAGTTCAAGGACTTGCTGAGGTTCAAAGTTCTTGTCTCTTTATTTCAAGGCAGCCATGGGGCTCTTTTTCCCCTTTTTAGTATAAGTTTCACTGTGCAAAAATCTGCATTATCTTTGGTATTTGTTTTAGGTAGTCTAACTTAAAATTTGAGATAACCCATTAACATCTTGGAGGAAAAAAACAACAACAACAACCCAGAGGCTACCATTTGGCTAGTGTTACATAATGCCCTTATGTAACCAGAGAGAGAGACAGACAGAGAGAAAGAGAGAGAAAAATCAATTCTAGCAAACAAATTACTGGCCTCAAAAAATCAGGCTCTCATTTGGCAGCTAATAGTCAAATACTTGCCACTTTGAAGCACATATCATGAGCTTTCAACAAAGTTCAACACTGACTTTTTAAATTACACACAAGAAAAAACGAAACTACACCACCACAACACGACGTGTTGGTGTAGTTAGCAGCTTTTCAAAAGTTAAGGCAGAATCTTGCCTTTAAAACATTGAAAAATGTGATGCCATTTAAAAACATTCTTGTTCCCTAAAGAGAAGCGTCCTGGAGAAGTCAAATACTCCACCAACCAAGGCTTGCCTGCAAGTTCAAGTTTGGTTAAAAACACACAACACGAACACAAACACCCCATAACTTATTCTACAACGTGGTATCTGCCTTCGGGTCACGGAGAGGCCTGTTCCACGCTTTAGGTTCACCTCCAAGCTTACAGTCTTTCTCTGAAACCATTGTGCTAGCCCCAGTTCCTTGTGGTCACTTGCCTCAAACCATCTCTCCCCTGGTACCGTCTTCTGCGTTCACTGATTTGGGCCTTTGACCAACAGACCGTGTTTCGAAGGAACCATTCCCAAGGAGGACTTAGTCATATCTCTGACTCTCGTCGTAATGGCCTGGGCTCGAGAGGTACACTGGCCTGGTTGTGCAGGTCCATGTCGGGGGGCGTGTCTGTACTCGTGCTTTCAGGCACCCCGTTCTCACTGTCCTCTTCCTCCTTGCTTGTGAGGGCGACCTCATTTTCATAGCAAAAGGAGTTAGCGTTCGAGAGGATGTACTTCTTCTCCGCCAGGTCCCTGGCACTGCACAGAGGGGTGTTGGGGACCTCGTAAGTCTTGTGGAACCTGGAGTAGTCCACCTTGTAGTAGTGCTTCTCCTCAAAGAGGACCGGCTCGTACCGGTGGCCCCACAGGATTTCGTTGGCCAGGTATGAGCTCCGGCACTGCGTGGTCATGGCCGTGGCCTCCACCATGCCCTCGAGGATGACCACGATCTCAAAGTCTGCATTGTCGATGTCCTGTTTGCTCAAATCGTACAGAGGACTGTCCTCGTCGATCTCGTGGACGATCGTAATGGGCGACACCAGAAATATGCGGTCGATGCCACTGTCGAAGCCCACGTTGATGTCTATCTGATCCAGGGGGATGTACTCCCCCTCAGAAGTAATTCTGGACTTGAGGAGCTGCGCTCTCACGTGAGCTTCCACCAAGTGGCTCTTCCGCAGGTTGCCCACCCGCCACATAAGACAGAGCTTGCCGTCCCTCATGGCAATCACGGCGTTGTGGCTGAAGACCAGGGTCTCGTTCCTCTTCTTGGGCTTGGCCATCTTGGCCATGACTGCGCCGATGATGAAGGCGTCGATGATACAGCCCACGATGGACTGGAAGACCACCATGAAGACGGCCACGGGGCACTCGTCTGTGACGCAGCGGAAGCCGTAGCCTATGGTGGTCTGAGTCTCGATGGAGAAAAGGAAGGCGGCCGTGAAGCTGTTGACCTCGGACACACAGGCTTTGCCTTCCTTGGACGCATCTAGGTCCCCGTGGAGCAGTGCGATCAACCAAAACACACAGCCGAAGAAGAGCCAGGAGAGGACGAAAGCCAGGCAGAAGATGACCAGCATCCACCGCCAGCGGATGTCCACGCACGTGGTGAAGATGTCAGCCAGGTACCGCTGGCCCTTCTCGCCCACGTTGATGAACTGCACGTTGCAGTGCCCATCCTTCTTGACGAAGCGGCTCCGGCACTGCTGCCGGGTGTGGACTTTGCTCTTCCCGTTCCCAAAGCCGTTGGCCACCGCCAGGGTGGCCAGCTTCAGCCCGTCCTCCTCCGAAGAGACGATGCTGTAGCGGTTGGTACGCACGCTGCCCATCGCTTCTGCTGTGGACGCCAGCGCTTCTGCTCTGGGAAACAGTCTGAGTTTTTGCAAAACCCTTTGGAGAAACAGGTTTGAATGTTCTGTGAGGACCCGCACGCACAGAAAAAGGAGGAGGGATGGGGGTGTCTGGGATCCTTGAGGTTCTGGCTACCGAGGTCTGTCTCTTGACACACAGGGTCACTTCAGTAACTCAGCTGACATCCAGAGAACAGGTCCTGCAAAAAGAGACAGAGAGATCTTTTCTTACAAAATAAGTCATTAGGAAAGGTTCTACTCTCTAATGCAATGCTTCCTAGCCAGAAACAGGGTCAGAGGTACGTGAATGTCCTTTATGCTGAATTACTGGGTTTTTAATTTCTTTGTAGTTCCAAAGAATAGAAAGAAAATATTTTCTTATGAAGCCGTTAAACACAAAAGAGAGAGTTGTTTGTGACCTTTTTTTTTTTTTTGAACTTTTCAATTTTATGTTAGAGTATAGCCGATGGACAATGTTGTGACAGGTTCAGGTGAACAGTGAAGGCACTCAGCCACACAGATATATGTATTCAGTCTCCTCCAAACTCTCCTCCCATCCAGGTGGTTACATAACATTGAGCAGAGTTCCCTGTGCTATATAGTAGGTCCTTGTTGGTTATCCATTTTAAATATAGCAGTGTATACATGCCCATCCCAAGCTCCCTAACTCTCCCTTCCCCTCCTTCAAAATCTCGGGTCCCACTTCCTCTCTTTTTGGCCAGAAATCTAGACTCTTCTGCATAACATATCCACCTGTCTCCACTTATTCTCTTCTGCCTTCCCTACTTGCTGGTGTCCCTGGTGATTAAGCAGAAGGAAGACTTTCTAACTCCAAGGCTTGTGAGGCTTTAGGAACTTGGACACATCAGAGAGCATTTTGCATGAATACAGAATGTTCATATTCAATGAGTAGCAGGTGCGCCGCTGGAGATGATGAGAGCCCCTGATGACAAGAGTGAAATCCAAAAGCATGGATTATTTTGTTTCACAGAGAAAACTGAGTAGATAGCCCTTACAGTCATTGGAAAGGGATGCCCGTTTCTGGGCTGATTCCATCACTCCACACACTGAAAGCGGCCACCGAATGCAGTAGAAACTCTTGATAACACCTCTGTTCATACAAGTGGCTCTGATTCGAAGATGTGGCTTACTCTGGGGGATACAGAACGATTCTGTTGCTTAGCAATGAAAGACCTGAAATTCTCCGGAGATGGGACTGCCGTGTGTAACGACGGGCTAAGTAGTAAGCTCCTTTGTGCCCAACGATCGGGTCTTTAGTGGATTGAGATAAAGCTGGAACTCATGTCACAGGAATCCAAGCCTGTGTGTTCCCAAACACAGACAAGTCTGGCAGTAGATCATAGGACTCCCTTCGCTCATGTCCACTTGCAGGGTGCTGCCTGATCTCGGCTCCTGTGGAGAATGCACTTACCTTTACTTAATGTGAACAAATGAGCAATAGTTCTCATTACTCTCACTGCTCCCCGGCCACCACGGCCCCATAGGTAAAAACCATCCACTGACTTGGAGTTTCATTTTTGCTCCAAAGAAACAAATTTTTCCTGGACTCACAAAAGCTTAGGGTGTTTGGTAAGCAAACACAAATTTCAAAAATGAACAGAGCACAGAACTGAAAAAGAAAAGGGACGCTTGACTTTCAAACAACCCAATCTGTCTCCTGGAGTGAAGGGTGGCAGTGAACAACAGATGGACAGGATCTGAGATTTGTCGACACCCTGATGACAAGGACACCGCTTTTCCTTTCTCCCCCTGAACCACACTCCAATGAAGCAGTTAAGAGAACCACGTGCAACCAGACTGACTGCAAAGACAGCAAACCACTGATCTGTTTGCCTGCAGCCCACCCCCTCAACTTAGCAAGAAGGCAAGGTGCATTGCCTTTGAAAACGCCTTGTTACAGTCTTTTCAGTCTCTCTCTTTATCCAAGTTATTATGCAAGAATGTGCCCCAACACATTTTTCCTGAGATTAGTCATCTGTGAAAATTGCAATGTGTGTTACATTTTGGCAGCTTTTGACACCTAAATGATGCCCGATTTGAAAGTGCCTTTGAATTACTTTACAAAAAGAAGTTAAAGCGTCTTCTCGCCCTTCCACCTGCTTCAATGTTTTGTCTGCTTCCCATGAAGTTTGTCGTTGGACAAACGAAACAAGACTCTGATTCCTCAGGCTTCTAGATCCTGGACACAGAAAGGATTTTTTTAAACAGTGATTTCAGCTCATCTGGCTCTTGTGAAATTGCCAAGCACACACACACACACAGACACCAAACAGAGATAATAACATGACACCAAATGCAGGTGCATTTTCCAAGAAATAGGGGCAGGGGAGGCCTCATTTTAAAAGGTTTGTATCTGTTGAGTTCTGACTAGTTTCAGAATCGTATAAGCTGACACCAAGAAATTCTCTTTTCGTGATTCAAAACAATCCTTCCATCTGAGTTACCATCAGGGACCCAGAGTAGACAGGCTCAAGTTTCTTCTGACTTATTTCTGCACTCTTTCCAGAGGAAAGCAGTACAGTCATATGAAGCCTAACGACTGAATTACAACTTTCCAAAAATCTCGGCCCCAGGACATTGTTCTGAATTCCACAAAACACACACAACCAGCTTCCTACAAATGTGCTTTCCGCATTTAGAAGCTTGAGAAGAGCCTGTATTGAGAGGCTATTATTGTCTTATTTCCATTGCTAATGACAGAATTTGTTCCATATGCGGAGCATCATTTAGAAATTCTACCATTTCTGCCTGGAAAAGGGGGAACACGGATTTTTTTGGCAAAATGGAAACTTTTGTCACCTCTAGCAGATACGTTCCAAAACAGACTTATGTGTGTATACGTGCACACACATGACGTGCATTCAGGCTTTGGTGGAGCTGATGACATCCCAAACACTGAGAGGCTGCCAAAGTCTGATAGGGTAATTGTCTTCATATTCTACTCTGAAGACTGTCTTTCCTATCAACCTGCCCACATGCCTAAGTGGCTGTGGGCAAGCAGAAAACTTCCTGGCCTGCACTCCTCACACTGAAAATCACCAATTCATGAGCATCTGAGAAAACACTTTAATTAGCAATAGGGATTTCATGCAACTTCGTTTTCAGGCTACAGGCTAAATAAGTTTTTGAGAAACATCTGATTAAGAATACATGAGAACACGCAGCGAGTGCACTCCTGAAGGGGCACAGTTCAGGAGAATTAATCTGTGATTTGAAGAACAATGTGCAAATACCCCCATTATTCAGTGAAAATATTTAAGCACCTGAAATAAACATAATAGACACAAACAATCATTTTTACCCAGGGTATAACCAATGAGGAAGAAAGTATTTCTGGGAAATGGAGAGGCTACATGTGCTGCTCTTCATGTTGAAACTATTTATAGGCTGAGCCCAAATTAAGCATAAGCAGTGGAAAAAATAGTTCAGGGCATCCATCTCAAGGTAGATGGTAAAGGAGCCTGAGCTGGAGACAGAGAGGAGGCCGCGGCGGTAACACTGTGTAACTGAACACGTCCAGATCATTTCGACCATAGAGGAGACATTCCCAGTATGGATTATAATAGAGCAGAAGCATGTTAATCTGAAGACTAAATGAAAAGACATGGGTCCCCTCTTAGGGTTGTGGTGCTGAGCGAACAGGAAAGTTTCTGAGTAAGGAGAGGAAATAAGGATGGTGAAGAGCGAGCCCTGGGCTGAACACGATCTGCTAATGAGTGTTTAGAGCAGCTATTCCCCTGCTGACGCCATATAGACCAGCCCAAGTGTGCTCTGGGCACCCGGTTGCTATGAGAGCTCAAGGCTGGCAAAGCAACCTCTCAGAAGCTCAGTAAACAGAAGGCGGGAGGGGCACTCGGGAGGGGGACGCCCACCTATCGTGGGAGCCCCACATCTTTCACACTCAACAATGCGCGCAGCATCACTCGGTACGTGCACATGGTGAACCACCTACCTCTATGGCAAACAAAAATATACACTAAGAGGAAACAGCTGGAAACCTTCCATCTGTCCAGGTAAAGACAATGCTCAATCTTTCCTGGTATTCAAAAAGTCCCACTCGCATCTACCAGGATTCTAGTAGAATCTATCAGAAAGCCTGAAGGAAGCAGACATAGCATAGGCGATTCTTTTCAACGTCAGTTTCAAGAGCTCAGAACAAACCGTCCAATGGAAAGGGATAACATGGAAAGAAAGGGCCGGCAGAGGGGGAGGGGCTGAAAGCAAAGGGCATGACCTTGACCCCAGCTCTCACCCTCCCGCCATCCTTAAAGTCACACCTCTTAACTCCTGCACCTGGGGGGTCTTCCTGGATCATGACAAGCAAAAGAAAAACACCTGGAGTGCGGGGGCGGTGGGGGGAAGTGAGCAGGAAAAAGCCAGCAAGCATACAGGTACCACGGAGGCAGCATACCACAGCCCTTAGTGAGAGCAAAATCGCACAGTCTAGTGATTGCGCACCGGTAGAGAAAGCAAGCGGTACGAAGCAATATGCATCCTTTAGCCACATGCCCTTAGGGCACCGATCCATCTCAAGGTAGATGGTAAAGGAGCCTGAGCTGGAGACAGAGAGGAGGCCGCGGCGGTAACACTGTGTAACTGAACACGTCCAGATCATTTCGACCATAGAGGAGACATTCCCAGTATGGATTATAATAGAGCAGAAGCATGTTAATCTGAAGACTAAATGAAAAGACATGGGTCCCCTCTTAGGGTTGTGGTGCTGAGCGAACAGGAAAGTTTCTGAGTAAGGAGAGGAAATAAGGATGGTGAAGAGCGAGCCCTGGGCTGAACACGATCTGCTAATGAGTGTTTAGAGCAGCTATTCCCCTGCTGACGCCATATAGACCAGCCCAAGTGTGCTCTGGGCACCCGGTTGCTATGAGAGCTCAAGGCTGGCAAAGCAACCTCTCAGAAGCTCAGTAAACAGAAGGCGGGAGGGGCACTCGGGAGGGGGACGCCCACCTATCGTGGGAGCCCCACATCTTTCACACTCAACAATGCGCGCAGCATCACTCGGTACGTGCACATGGTGAACCACCTACCTCTATGGCAAACAAAAATATACACTAAGAGGAAACAGCTGGAAACCTTCCATCTGTCCAGGTAAAGACAATGCTCAATCTTTCCTGGTATTCAAAAAGTCCCACTCGCATCTACCAGGATTCTAGTAGAATCTATCAGAAAGCCTGAAGGAAGCAGACATAGCATAGGCGATTCTTTTCAACGTCAGTTTCCAAGAGCTCAGAACAAACCGTCCAATGGAAAGGGATAACATGGAAAGAAAGGGCCGGCAGAGGGGGAGGGGCTGAAAGCAAAGGGCATGACCTTGACCCCAGCTCTCACCCTCCCGCCATCCTTAAAGTCACACCTCTTAACTCCTGCACCTGGGGGGTCTTCCTGGATCATGACAAGCAAAAGAAAAACACCTGGAGTGCGGGGGGCGGTGGGGGGAAGTGAGCAGGAAAAAGCCAGCAAGCATACAGGTACCACGGAGGCAGCATACCACAGCCCTTAGTGAGAGCAAAATCGCACAGTCTAGTGATTGCGCACCGGTAGAGAAAGCAAGCGGTACGAAGCAATATGCATCCTTTGCATGCCCAGCACCGGCTTGCAAATCCTGCCTGATTTCCTAGAAGATAAATTCTGAGTTTACAGAAACCTCAGGATTCACAGCCGCGTCTTGGTCACCATTCTGCCGTGACAGGATCGCCCAGACTCAGACAATAAACTGCCTACTTCCTATCTCGATTTCTCTTTTTTTTTTTTTTCCAGCTGTCATGATGACTCTAGCTATGATGCAATCTTTTGCAGAATCAAGTCGTTTTGACCACCGTGCTTTCCTGAAACCTCGTCGTCTTCAACATTCGGTATTAACGTTATCATTCCCAAAAATAACAAGCGGCTTAGGGGAGACGTGAAAGTTTTGCGATCTTCGGGCTCAAATCCAACGCGAGCTCCCGTGTTCTCTTCCCCAGCAAAGCAACTTCGAGAGACGCTCGCTGGGTTTGGAATTGAACCAATGGCAAGGGGGGGAGGGGGGAGACGCCACGGATCAAGACCAGCGCTGAGTCCCAAGGTTTGCCAGGGTTTGAGACCAGTATTCTAGACCCCTCCACTCCCCCTTTTTTTCTCCCTGAGAGAGAGAATCGAAGCGAGAGGCTCCCTCGCCCTGGTCTCCAGACCTAGGATCTCGCTACAGCTGGTGCACTGGAAGTTATGAGCACAAGCAGATGCTGCAGAGAACTGTTTCTATTGCTCAACTGTTCCAAGCCTGTCTCAGTATTTTTAGCTCTGCGGATGTTCTGGTGCGCACACCAACTCTATAGGCGTGAGCGGGGACTCCGCAGCGGGCGCGAGCGCTTGGGCAGCAGCCTGACAGCTGGGCACCGCTGGGGCGGCCTGGCCGGGAAGGGTCGGGGACGGCCGCCCGGAGTCCGCTCCCCGGGACACCCGGGCCACGAGAGGAAAGGAGGGAAGGAAACCCACGGCGGCCCTTACCTGTTGCTGGCGCGGGAGCCAGGGGACATGGAGTGGAAGTGGGGGGTTACAGAGGCATGGAAGATCCAGGAGTGTGAACAAGCGAGGGAGCCAAAGCGAACCCGAATCCCCAGGACCCAGCTGGCCGGCGCCGGGGCGGGGTGCGCGCTGCTGGCCGGGTCTCCAGCGCGCTCGGCGCTCTCCTGGGCTCTTTTGAGGCGTCCGCCCGGCACCCGGCCGCCCGGCCCCGCCCCCGGCCGCGCCGGCCAATCGCGGCGCGCCTGGCCCGCGGGGACCGCGCGGGGCGGAGGATGCTGCGCCCGCGTCCCGGCGCTGCCGGCCAGGGAACCTGCCGCCGCTCCCTTCCCGTCGGCCGCCCCGCCCCGGCCGCCGGTCCGGCCGCGCCGGGAGGAGGAGGAGGCTGCGCCCGCAGCAGGTGGGGAGCCCGCGGCCGGGCCCCGGCGGCTGCCTGCTAGCAGGCCGGCCTGGGGGCCACGCTTCCCAGCCCCCGGGCGAGCCCCAGGCTCTGCCCCTTTCTGCCCTCCGAGGCGGCTGCGCCCCCGGGGCCTCGCGAGGTGCCAGGGTCCGGGCGCAACGGCGGTCGCCTGGAGGCTTGCAGATCAGGTCCTTTGCGAGCTCTAAGACCAGCGCGGGGAGACCAATGGCAAGGGGAGGAGACGCCACGGATCAAGACCAGCGCTGAGTCCCAAGGTTTGCCAGGGTTTGAGACCAGTATTCTAGACCCTCCACTCCCCTTTTTCTCCCTGAGAGAGAATCGAAGCGAGAGGCTCCCTCGCCCTGGTCTCCAGACCTAGGATCTCGCTACAGCTGGTGCACTGGAAGTTATGAGCACAAGCAGATGCTGCAGAGAACTGTTTCTATTGCTCAACTGTTCCAAGCCTGTCTCAGTATTTTTAGCTCTGCGGATGTTCTGGTGCGCACACCAACTCTATAGGCGTGAGCGGGGACTCCGCAGCGGGCGCGAGCGCTTGGGCAGCAGCCTGACAGCTGGGCACCGCTGGGGCGGCCTGGCCGGGAAGGGTCGGGGACGGCCGCCCGGAGTCCGCTCCCCGGGACACCCGGGCCACGAGAGGAAAGGAGGGAAGGAAACCCACGGCGGCCCTTACCTGTTGCTGGCGCGGGAGCCAGGGGACATGGAGTGGAAGTGGGGGGTTACAGAGGCATGGAAGATCCAGGAGTGTGAACAAGCGAGGGAGCCAAAGCGAACCCGAATCCCCAGGACCCAGCTGGCCGGCGCCGGGGCGGGGTGCGCGCTGCTGGCCGGGTCTCCAGCGCGCTCGGCGCTCTCCTGGGCTCTTTTGAGGCGTCCGCCCGGCACCCGGCCGCCCGGCCCCGCCCCCGGCCGCGCCGGCCAATCGCGGCGCGCCTGGCCCGCGGGGACCGCGCGGGGCGGAGGATGCTGCGCCCGCGTCCCGGCGCTGCCGGCCAGGGAACCTGCCGCCGCTCCCTTCCCGTCGGCCGCCCCGCCCCGGCCGCCGGTCCGGCCGCGCCGGGAGGAGGAGGAGGCTGCGCCCGCAGCAGGTGGGGAGCCCGCGGCCGGGCCCCGGCGGCTGCCTGCTAGCAGGCCGGCCTGGGGGCCACGCTTCCCAGCCCCCGGGCGAGCCCCAGGCTCTGCCCCTTTCTGCCCTCCGAGGCGGCTGCGCCCCCGGGGCCTCGCGAGGTGCCAGGGTCCGGGCGCAACGGCGGTCGCCTGGGAGGCTTGCAGATCAGCCTTTCGGCCGGGGCGCGTCTTCCCCTCCCCTTGCCGCCCAGCCGGGGCGCAGCGCGGAAAGGGAACGCGAGCGGCGCGCGGAGCCCGGCCGGATGCAGACGCGCGCCTGGGTGGCCCCCGCCCAGACGCGGGGCTCGTTCTTCTCCCGCCGGGGGTAGATGACTACTTACAGAGCGCCCGGAGTGCTCCGGGGGTGAACGACTCGCTCCCGCCCGCGCGGTCCGGCCCCGATCTCCGTCTCCACCAGCGCCGGGCACGCTCGGCGGATCTAAAACCAGGGCAATTAAAGAGTCCTGACTCCTCTGGAACGGCAACTCCTACAGGCGCTCGGCGCGGCCGCGCACCAGCGCCCCCCAGCCCTGCTCCTGCCCGGCCACCAGGCAGGAGCCCGCAGACCCTTTCAGAAGCTCTGTCAACCGCAGTGTGAGCCGGGTGTGGACCCTGGAGCGTTGCAGACGCACCCGTGCGTGTGTGTGTGTGTGTGTGCGCGCGCGCGCGCCCTGCAGAGCAGCGCACACCTCTGAGTATCTTGGTGTCCTCACGGAGCTTTGCTCTTAAAGCATACTTAGGAGTCCCCCTTACACCAAGTGTGTGTGTGTGTGTGTGTGTCGAATGTGTATTTCCTCAAGCGGTCAAATGTGTCTTCCGCGCAGTTTATTTCAAACTCTCAGAGGCCTCCTAGCGACGCCCAACTACTTCCAACAACCCAGTTCGTATTTCTGGGCGGCACGGCCAGGGTGCTTGTAAGCGAGCGCGAGAGTGAAACTGATCCTCGAGCCAGGGGCTGCGCGGGGACCCACCTCCGAGCCTCCTTCGCGCGCTCGGCCCCTAGGAGGTGCTGGTGACGTGCGCTTGGGGTTTGCAGCGCGCTCTGAATCCTGCCTGCTTAGCCAGGGTGCCCTTTTGCCTAGTCCCTCTTCCAAGACGCTGAAATTCAAAGGCCCCAGAACAGGTTGTGCACGCGGTGACTCAGATAGCCTAGCGCGGGGCAGTCTCGTCCCGTCTGCGGAGATTATACCGTCGTTCCAGCCCCCTACCCACTTTCTGCCCTCCGAGGCGGCTGCGCCCCGGGGCCTCGCGAGGTGCCAGGGTCCGGGCGCAACGGCGGTCGCCTGGGAGGCTTGCAGATCAGCCTTTCGGCCGGGCGCGTCTTCCTCCCTTGCCGCCCAGCCGGGGCGCAGCGCGGAAAGGGAACGCGAGCGGCGCGCGGAGCCCGGCCGGATGCAGACGCGCGCCTGGGTGGCCCCGCCCAGCCGCGGGGCTCGTTCTTCTCCGCCGGGGTAGATGACTACTTACAGAGCGCCCGGAGTGCTCCGGGGGTGAACGACTCGCTCCCGCCCGCGCGGTCCGGCCCCGATCTCCGTCTCCACCAGCGCCGGGCACGCTCGGCGGATCTAAAACCAGGGCAATTAAAGAGTCCTGACTCCTCTGGAACGGCAACTCCTACAGGCGCTCGGCGCGGCCGCACCAGCGCCCCCCAGCCCTGCTCCTGCCCGGCCACCAGGCAGGAGCCCGCAGACCCTTTCAGAAGCTCTGTCAACCGCAGTGTGAGCCGGGTGTGGACCCTGGAGCGTTGCAGACGCACCCGTGCGTGTGTGTGTGTGTGTGTGCGCGCGCGCGCGCCCTGCAGAGCAGCGCACACCTCTGAGTATCTTGGTGTCCTCACGGAGCTTTGCTCTTAAAGCATACTTAGGAGTCCCCCTTACACCAAGTGTGTGTGTGTGTGTGTGTGTCGAATGTGTATTTCCTCAAGCGGTCAAATGTGTCTTCCGCGCAGTTTATTTCAAACTCTCAGAGGCCTCCTAGCGACGCCCAACTACTTCCAACAACCCAGTTCGTATTTCTGGGCGGCACGGCCAGGGTGCTTGTAAGCGAGCGCGAGAGTGAAACTGATCCTCGAGCCAGGGGCTGCGCGGGGACCCACCTCCGAGCCTCCTTCGCGCGCTCGGCCCCTAGGAGGTGCTGGTGACGTGCGCTTGGGGTTTGCAGCGCGCTCTGAATCCTGCCTGCTTAGCCAGGGTGCCCTTTTGCCTAGTCCCTCTTCCAAGACGCTGAAATTCAAAGGCCCCAGAACAGGTTGTGCACGCGGTGACTCAGATAGCCTAGCGCGGGGCAGTCTCGTCCCGTCTGCGGAGATTATACCGTCGTTCCAGCCCCCTACCCACTTTTTTGCCTCTTGAAGCCCTCTCCGTGGGGGATAATGGCTCACACCAGGGAGGTCTCCTTTAACCTGTGTGAGGCCAAGGGTTACTTGTAGATCCTTTGGATTAACTGTGCAAAAGGGGTGGATGTATAGGAAGCCGAGCCGTAGGCTAAAGCTGAGAGCGCCTGGAGGCAGAGAAGTCAAGTCTGCAGGGCCAAAGCCCAGAGGATGCGGCGCCGCTCGCTGCAGTGCAACAAGGAGCTGCTTCCGAGATGGATTTCCTCATGGATTTCTTAATTGGACCGGAGAGGTCCGATGAACCCTTCAAAGCATATTAAGCCTAAATGGAAAGAGGAAATGCATCGTTTATAACTGCTCTGCATTGTGATTTAGTCTCTGCCTCGGTAGATGGCTAAGGATTTTCCAAACCGCAAGAACTCAGCACTCTTATTTCCAGGTAATGAGCTCTTTTTGAAAACCAGTCACCCAGAAAGGAATACCATTCCTCTGGAATTAGGACTGAAAAGGTTTTCCTTTAATATGCTACTCTAAGTAAACTGAATACACCGCAGGCCCAGGTCGTTTCATATAGTAGAAAAACATCTTTTAAAAAAATGAATGCAGAGTTGTAAGATTATGATTGTTTGTATAAATTCACTCATGGGAAGAGACAAATGAATACATGTATCTAAGTCTTTCTTATCGACTTCACTTTCACCTCCCATGGATTGATGTGCAGCCAGGCTTATTTCTTGAAGTAAAAAATTAGAGAGAAGTTGACTATTTTAACAAGCAGCTTCCCAATCTGAATAGTCTGTTTCACTTAATTATTTAGCTAAATCAGGAAACATGAAGGATTAAATTTTGTTCATAACTGAAACCTTGTAAATGCAGGGGAGAGCATTCATTGATTAACTCTATTGCTTCATTTTATAAGAAAAAAATATAAATGTGCATTTTAATGAATGAGAACATCCCCAATGTCCCTATTAGGAAAATTCTAGTGTTCCAAAACATTCAGTACTTGGATAAATATACTTTTTGAAGCAATGTGTGATGCAGATTTCTCTAGTCAGAGTATATCTTTTGGGCTGAATCAGTCCTTATTTAGCAAAAAGAACAAAAAATATCCCCATGCAGTTGGACACCAGTGCAGTTGGGTGCTGGAATCCATCTGTGGATTAAATTTTTCCAAGGAAGTGATGTCTCTTTTCTTACTGATTCCCTCCACAGTAACCACCTATAATATTAGAGCCAATTATTAGTCACAGTCTAGATCTGCTGTGAGATTATGAATGGTCGTGTGACACAGGCGGAGATTGTTCCGCTAGGAACACAGTCCTTTCCTCTGCACCTGGGTGAAGATCACCAGCAATTAGATAGACGTTCAAGGGTCGATTAACCATCTCTGCAGTCCGCATATTAAGCTAAATGGAAAGAGGAAATGCATCGTTTATAACTGCTCTGCATTGTGATTTAGTCTCTGCCTCGGTAGATGGCTAAGGATTTTCCAAACCGCAAGAACTCAGCACTCTTATTTCCAGGTAATGAGCTCTTTTTGAAAACCAGTCACCCAGAAAGGAATACCATTCCTCTGGAATTAGGACTGAAAAGGTTTTCCTTTAATATGCTACTCTAAGTAAACTGAATACACCGCAGGCCCAGGTCGTTTCATATAGTAGAAAAACATCTTTTAAAAAAATGAATGCAGAGTTGTAAGATTATGATTGTTTGTATAAATTCACTCATGGGAAGAGACAAATGAATACATGTATCTAAGTCTTTCTTATCGACTTCACTTTCACCTCCCATGGATTGATGTGCAGCCAGGCTTATTTCTTGAAGTAAAAAATTAGAGAGAAGTTGACTATTTTAACAAGCAGCTTCCCAATCTGAATAGTCTGTTTCACTTAATTATTTAGCTAAATCAGGAAACATGAAGGATTAAATTTTGTTCATAACTGAAACCTTGTAAATGCAGGGGAGAGCATTCATTGATTAACTCTATTGCTTCATTTTATAAGAAAAAAATATAAATGTGCATTTTAATGAATGAGAACATCCCCAATGTCCCTATTAGGAAAATTCTAGTGTTCCAAAACATTCAGTACTTGGATAAATATACTTTTTGAAGCAATGTGTGATGCAGATTTCTCTAGTCAGAGTATATCTTTTGGGCTGAATCAGTCCTTATTTAGCAAAAAGAACAAAAAATATCCCCATGCAGTTGGACACCAGTGCAGTTGGGTGCTGGAATCCATCTGTGGATTAAATTTTTCCAAGGAAGTGATGTCTCTTTTCTTACTGATTCCCTCCACAGTAACCACCTATAATATTAGAGCCAATTATTAGTCACAGTCTAGATCTGCTGTGAGATTATGAATGGTCGTGTGACACAGGCGGAGATTGTTCCGCTAGGAACACAGTCCTTTCCTCTGCACCTGGGTGAAGATCACCAGCAATTAGATAGACGTTCAAGGGTCGATTAACCATCTCTGCAGTCCAGTTTTGTAATGATTAAAGATGAAAACTCCTGCTATTTTCATCTTCTAGGTAGCAAGCACCACTTATCAGTCTTTGTAGTGATGAATAAATGTGTGTGTGTGTGTGTGTGCTTGGGGCTTCCCAGGTGGCGCTAGTGGTGAGAAATCTGCCTGCCGATGAAGGAGACATGAGTCACAGGTTCAGCCCCTGGGTCAGGAAGATCCCCTGGAGGACACGGCAGAGAAGCCTGGCAGGCTACTGTCCATGGAGTCGAAAATACTTGGACACAACGGAAGTGACTCAGCATGCACGTATGTGTGTGTGCTCAGTCCTGTCTGACTCTGCAACCCCCATGGACAGTGGCCCGCCAGGCTGCTCTGTCCATGGGAGCCTCCAGGCAAGAACACTGGAGTGGGTTGCCATGCCTTCCTCCAGCAGATCTTCTGAACCCAGGAATCGAACCTGCATCTTTTGCCTCTCCTGCATTGGTGGGTGGATTCTTTTCCACTGGGCCATATTGACTTGAAGTGTAGACAGGCTGCTGTGAGGACAGATCATCCACTAGGGAACGGAATCTTATCCGAGGGGAAGCTGCTTTGGGGATTCGCTTACCGCACGCGTAAGATTTCATCTTCATAATAAATTCCATGAAGGTACTTGAGCAGCTCCTTGGTACTTCAGCTGTGTGCTCATGGACGTGGGGAGACATGGATCCATCCCTCGGAGAAACAGTTCCTCCCCTGAAGGATCCACGCTCTGTAACTGGGAAGACGGACAGTGTCTGTTGGAATGGCTTGATGAGAAGATAAGGCAGCCAGCCTATGAGGAAGCATTCAAATGGGTTTGTGGGAAAAGAAGAATCCGGAGGGTTTCTAATGGGTAGAATGAAATGGACTAGGATGTATGGGGAAGTCTTTGGAACGGAATACATAACATGTCTCACATAATAGCTCGCATAGTTGCACCAAGGGCACTCTCAAGGTGGGGTTGCCTCTCACTAAAGCCCATTGTGTGCCTAGCTCCGCCTGTGTCCATGGAAGTCTGTGCATAAATTACAAGCTGCCTGTAAGAACGACACATGCTCCCCGTGTGCTCTGCCTGTACAGCTTCCTCCAAAGTAATGGGATTTAGTTCATGAGCCTTATTTGTCATGTGTCATCCCTGTAACACACCATGATGGTGCCTTATTTATCTGGCAGCTCCGGGAATGCAGCATATGACAGAATGGCTTTTTGAAATAATTGGAATCTGATTGATTGGGAATGGTTTTCCCTTATCTATTGCATGCATCCTCAGACTCTAATTGGAGTGGCCCTGTAGCACTCTGCACATACGTCCAGGATTGTGTATTTCGTTCCTCTCAGGCTATTACGGGTATATTTTTTCATATATCTGTTCCCACGACCAATGGGGAGCCTTTCGATGTCCACTGCCCATTTTTATCTTTATATGCTTGTCGCCTTACACATGGCTGAGCAAATAAATCAAGCTCAATAAATGCCAGCTGAATGATGAAAAGAATGAAAGTAACAATATTTTTGAGTATGAGATGACTTTTGAATAATGACTCAGTAATGATTCATTATAATAAACATAAGTCATTTCATTTTTACCTGCAATAGAGAGTCTATCGAAATACAGCAAGAACAGTGTCTTCCACATTAAATGACCCCAGACTGAGCTTACTTAAGTCCTTCTGCTTGTTTCTTCTTCTTCTCCATCCATGAGCCTTCACTTCGCATTTTTGCTTCTGCCAACAGCCTTGGAATTTCCCAGGCTCTCACCGTGTTCTGTCTAATTTGTTGATTCTGATCTGCACTAGGCTGAGAAATTATGTAACCAAGGTTGCTTAAAAATATATGCAAAGTAAAAGTAAATATAATTTAAAGGGCTTAAAGTGGATGTACATTTTTGAAATGGTATGAGCACAGGCTAAATTTGGAGTTACCTTGTTTGGGTCCGTTTCCTTTTTGGATAAAAAAGCTTTGGGATATGGATTTATGGCATCTATTTTAGCTCTTCAGAGCACTTAAATGCTTCAGACCTTGTATTTGCTGTGTTATGAATAGTTGAGAATGAGCTCTGGAAAAACAAGGTATCTGTGTGCCTGCAACTACGTGTCGATTTGTGTGTCTCTCTACAGGAAAAGCATGTGCTCATTTTTGGAGCTCTCATTTGAGTGCTCCCTCTGCCCACTCGTAGGGTCTTTGTTTTCCATCGAATATGTAAGACCAGCGACAGTAAGTGGGATGGTTGTTTAAGAAGCTCACGCCTCCCGGGCAGTAAATTGTGATTGTGCAGTAAATTCTCTCTATCGTGCCCTGGAAGCCTTTATTTACCTCATGTGGGTGAGACAATTACACTCTGAAAATACGGATATGCATCAGAGGGCCAGACCTCACAATTATGGTGGTTCTTAACACAATGATTTCCGTGATCGTGTGTTTATGTTCACTGTGGCACGTTAAAAAGGTGAGAAGTCTACAGCTTCAGTGCATTGTCTCACACGGATGGTGGTTTCTTCAGCAGGTAGCCCTGCCGTCCGATGCATGCAGCTCGACATGTTCCAGAGCTAACAATCACCCCAAAACGCACAATTTCAGACAATCCATGCTGCCACTGTTGTAGACATTTAAGGAATGTGCCACAGGTTACAAAGAAAATGCAAAACATATTTAGAGGAATGTCAACAATACGTTAATGATACTTTTGAAAGAAAGGGTACATACATACCTGAATATATACCTTTGAGGTTATGGGCTTCAGTGGTTTAAAAGCTTTACTTAAGGAATCCTTCTGCTTGTTTCTTCTTCTTCTCCATCCATGAGCCTTCACTTGCATTTTGCTTCTGCCAACAGCCTTGGAATTTCCCAGGCTCTCACCGTGTTCTGTCTAATTTGTTGATTCTGATCTGCACTAGGCTGAGAAATTATGTAACCAAGGTTGCTTAAAAATATATGCAAAGTAAAAGTAAATATAATTTAAAGGGCTTAAAGTGGATGTACATTTTTGAAATGGTATGAGCACAGGCTAAATTTGGAGTTACCTTGTTTGGGTCCGTTTCCTTTTTGGATAAAAAAGCTTTGGGATATGGATTTATGGCATCTATTTTAGCTCTTCAGAGCACTTAAATGCTTCAGACCTTGTATTTGCTGTGTTATGAATAGTTGAGAATGAGCTCTGGAAAAACAAGGTATCTGTGTGCCTGCAACTACGTGTCGATTTGTGTGTCTCTCTACAGGAAAAGCATGTGCTCATTTTTGGAGCTCTCATTTGAGTGCTCCCTCTGCCCACTCGTAGGGTCTTTGTTTTCCATCGAATATGTAAGACCAGCGACAGTAAGTGGGATGGTTGTTTAAGAAGCTCACGCCTCCAGGGCAGTAAATTGTGATTGTGCAGTAAATTCTCTCTGTCGTGCCCTGGAAGCCTTTATTTACCTCATGTGGGTGAGACAATTACACTCTGAAAATACGGATATGCATCAGAGGGCCAGACCTCACAATTATGGTGGTTCTTAACACAATGATTTCCGTGATCGTGTGTTTATGTTCACTGTGGCACGTTAAAAAGGTGAGAAGTCTACAGCTTCAGTGCATTGTCTCACACGGATGGTGGTTTCTTCAGCAGGTAGCCCTGCCGTCCGATGCATGCAGCTCGACATGTTCCAGAGCTAACAATCACCCCAAAACGCACAATTTCAGACAATCCATGCTGCCACTGTTGTAGACATTTAAGGAATGTGCCACAGGTTACAAAGAAAATGCAAAACATATTTAGAGGAATGTCAACAATACGTTAATGATACTTTTGAAAGAAAGGGTACATACATACCTGAATATATACCTTTGAGGTTATGGGCTTCAGTGGTTTATATCTGTGTGGGTTTTTAATTGTTAAGTATATTTGGGTATTTTTGTTCTAATTATCAATGTAGTATATGCCTACTGGGAGAAATGTCCAAGCTAAGCATTACAAATACAGAAGAATGTAGCAACACCTAGAAAATAAAAATAAGTCCATATTCCCACCATTACAAATCCTTTGATTATTTCTTCTCCTTTGCCTGTAGTTCTTTCTCTATTTTATATCTTTATTTAGTTCTCATAATTTTAAATCAATTGTGTCCTACTGTTTAAAAAGTGAGTACCAAAGTTAAAAGTAAAATAAAAGCTTAAAAAAAAAAAACCATGAGTACCATGCATTTTATATGTAAGCATTTATAATACACTGGGACTTCCCAGGTGGCACAATGGTAAAGACTCTACCTGTCAATGCAAGAGACACAGAAGACACAAGTTCAGTCCCTGAGTCAGGAGGATCCCTTGGAGAATGGCAGCCCACTCCAGTGTTCTTGCCTAGAGAGTCCCGTGGACAGAGGAGCCTGGCGGGCTATAGTCCTTGGGGCTGCAAAGAGGCAAACATGACTGACCATGCAAGCATTTGTCATACAATCAAAAATCATTTAGTATATATTTTAATGTTGGCATTTATTTTATTTCCATAATATGTATGAACCATACTTTGATGAATCACCTACTCTTATACATTTATATTCTTTTATGTTTTATGCTCACAAGGTTGCATTAACTGTCTTTGTAGATTAATGTTTACCTTCATCTCTTATCTGTTTTCTTAGAATGTGTGTCCAAATGTGGAATTATTAGGTTAAAGGTTATGATCTCTTACAGTTCTTCTTTTTTAAATTGCAGTTCTTTCGAATGAAGTCCCAGAGCGTTAAATTTCAAGGACGTTCTAAGTTATGACCTTGGCCACAGTGATGGCATTGCACAGTGGGGAGCATCTGGGCTTTCAGTCAGCCTGATAGCATCAGCAACATTGATCTAGCTGGCTGTGAAAGGCTGTTATGGGGATGAGAAATAATACACGTGAAATGCCCGACCTGTAGCAATCCCTGAGGCTGTGGAAGTTGTTTATACTACCACAGTTGCTACAAGATGAGAACACTTAGTTCGAGGAATAAGATATTTGAAAGATACTTGGGAAGCCTCCCGTTTACATAAGAAGCGTTTAAATAACATAGTAGTCAAGGGCCTGGCAGATTCTGTGCTAAAATTGTAAACAAAGAGGTCAGTGCCGGAGGCCTCAGGAGGGTATTACAGCTAAACAGGGAAGCAGATCCTGATCAGGAAAAATATTTGAGGTCAGATAACGAGGCAGGTTCTTTATTATTTTTTTTTATTTATCTTTATTTAGTTCCAATAATTTTAAATCAATTGTGTCCTACTGTTTAAAAAGTGAGTACCAAAGTTAAAAGTAAAATAAAAGCTTAAAAAAAAAAAACCATGAGTACCATGCATTTTATATGTAAGCATTTATAATACACTGGGACTTCCCAGGTGGCACAATGGTAAAGACTCTACCTGTCAATGCAAGAGACACAGAAGACACAAGTTCAGTCCCTGAGTCAGGAGGATCCCTTGGAGAATGGCAGCCCACTCCAGTGTTCTTGCCTAGAGAGTCCCGTGGACAGAGGAGCCTGGCGGGCTATAGTCCTTGGGGCTGCAAAGAGGCAAACATGACTGACCATGCAAGCATTTGTCATACAATCAAAAATCATTTAGTATATATTTTAATGTTGGCATTTATTTTATTTCCATAATATGTATGAACCATACTTTGATGAATCACCTACTCTTATACATTTATATTCTTTTATGTTTTATGCTCACAAGGTTGCATTAACTGTCTTTGTAGATTAATGTTTACCTTCATCTCTTATCTGTTTTCTTAGAATGTGTGTCCAAATGTGGAATTATTAGGTTAAAGGTTATGATCTCTTACAGTTCTTCTTTTTTAAATTGCAGTTCTTTCGAATGAAGTCCCAGGCGTTAAATTTCAAGGACGTTCTAAGTTATGACCTTGGCCACAGTGATGGCATTGCACAGTGGGGAGCATCTGGGCTTTCAGTCAGCCTGATAGCATCAGCAACATTGATCTAGCTGGCTGTGAAAGGCTGTTATGGGGATGAGAAATAATACACGTGAAATGCCCGACCTGTAGCAATCCCTGAGGCTGTGGAAGTTGTTTATACTACCACAGTTGCTACAAGATGAGAACACTTAGTTCGAGGAATAAGATATTTGAAAGATACTTGGGAAGCCTCCCGTTTACATAAGAAGCGTTTAAATAACATAGTAGTCAAGGGCCTGGCAGATTCTGTGCTAAAATTGTAAACAAAGAGGTCAGTGCCGGAGGCCTCAGGAGGGTATTACAGCTAAACAGGGAAGCAGATCCTGATCAGGGAAAAGAGTCAATTGCATTTTCCAGTTGAGGGTCAGCATTTGTATAAATTCATGAATAAAGGGGTAGGTGGATTGATCCAGGTTTTGGATCCTTAAGGCAAGTATGAAGCATGGACACTTTAGACAGGGACGGCTCTCAGAGGAATGAACAAGAAGGTAAGAGCTGGGAGCGGGACCACTGGGACGTTCACCTGACCATCATATCCTCCCGCATGGCTCTGGCTACGGTCCTACCCTGTGATCTTTTGCCCTATTTGTGTATATATATATATATATATATATATACACACACACATACATACATATATATATATATACACACACATATATAAATAATTTTCCAAGCCCCAATTTTAATTCATTAAGATATAGCCATATAGAAACTACATTCCAAGGGAGCTCATCATGTGAGTGGAAGCTGCAGATACAGATTGTAAACCTCCTGATCTCAGCGTTTCCGCCTCCATTTTCTGTAAAATGTAACTTTTCACAGCATCTCTGCTCAGACTTAGACCGAGAGAACAGGGCCTGTATTTTCCACAGACGTGTACTAATTCCCTACAAGTTTCCACCCTGACTGTAGTATACAAAGTTTGGCCTTTTTATCCTTACGCAGAGCCTAATTCCCAATGTTCAGCCCACTTTTCCGGTCGTGGGAGAATTTTTTTTCCATTCTAAAAATAAATTTGGCCGGTGTCTGAAGATTCAATGTAATCCTTCCTCATTGACTGGTTTCTGTACCACAGGCCTACCCTCGAGTGGTATTTAATGCCAGAGCCAAGTTATGACCTTGGCCACAGTCGCCGGGGAGGTTTCAGTCAGCCTGATAGCATCAGCAACATTGATCTAGCTGGCTGTGAAAGGCTGTTATGGGGATGAGAAATAATACACGTGAAATGCCCGACCTGTAGCAATCCCTGAGGCTGTGGAAGTTGTTTATACTACCACAGTTGCTACAAGATGAGAACACTTAGTTCGAGGAATAAGATATTTGAAAGATACTTGGGAAGCCTCCCGTTTACATAAGAAGCGTTTAAATAACATAGTAGTCAAGGGCCTGGCAGATTCTGTGCTAAAATTGTAAACAAAGAGGTCAGTGCCGGAGGCCTCAGGAGGGTATTACAGCTAAACAGGGAAGCAGATCCTGATCAGGGAAAAGAGTCAATTGCATTTTCCAGTTGAGGGTCAGCATTTGTATAAATTCATGAATAAAGGGGTAGGTGGATTGATCCAGGTTTTGGATCCTTAAGGCAAGTATGAAGCATGGACACTTTAGACAGGGACGGCTCTCAGAGGAATGAACAAGAAGGTAAGAGCTGGGAGCGGGACCACTGGGACGTTCACCTGACCATCATATCCTCCCGCATGGCTCTGGCTACGGTCCTACCCTGTGATCTTTTGCCCTATTTGTGTATATATATATATATATATATATATACACACACACATACATACATACATATATATATATATACACACACATATATAAATAATTTTCCAAGCCCCAATTTTAATTCATCAAGATATAGCCATATAGAAACTACTTTCCCAAAGGGGAGCTCATCATGTGAGTGGAAGCTGCAGATACAGATTGTAAACCTCCTGATCTCAGCGTTTCCGCCTCCATTTTCTGTAAAATGTAACTTTTCACAGCATCTCTGCTCAGACTTAGACCGAGAGAACAGGGCCTGTATTTTCCACAGACGTGTACTAATTCCCTACAAGTTTCCACCCTGACTGTAGTATACAAAGTTTGGCCTTTTTATCCTTACGCAGAGCCTAATTCCCAATGTTCAGCCCACTTTTCCGGTCGTGGGAGAATTTTTTTTCCATTCTAAAAATAAATTTGGCCGGTGTCTGAAGATTCAATGTAATCCTTCCTCATTGACTGGTTTCTGTACCACAGGCCTACCCCCTCGAGTGGTATTTAATGCCAGACCTTTGATAAAGGTATGTTGTCGTAGTCAAAGCCCTCATGTGTAAATAAAAATTAAAATGCTTGTTTCCTACTCTGGCTGATAACATGAATGACAAGTGATAACAGAGAAGTAACAGTAAAATTATATGATTATTAAAAGAAAACCTGACTTGTGTCACTATGCATTGTATAGGTGTTTACTTAGATAGTTTAATGTACTAATTATGACCCAGTCCAGATGTTTTTATCCTGCCGGTGAATGTGACCTGCATCCAGTTTTTTTCAAATGTTAAAGAAGTTCAAATGAATTATCGCTGTAGACAAGTATTTTGGAAAATGGCTTCTATGGTTAGCAAAAGAAGCCCTCTGAATTTACAACACGGGGTTAAATTCTGTCACCAGGTTTCAGCTTCTCATCTTTTTATCACCAAAGAAGATCTCATTTCAAAACTTTATTTATACCCCAATCTGTTCTTTCCCAGGCCTTGCATAGCTGAGTCACCAAGTTTTAGTCAGGCAGGAACTTGTCAGTTACACATTATAAATAAAGCTCTTTTGTTACCTGATTGTCATTTCTCTGCAGGAAAACTGAAATATGTAAAGATGTACAGTGCATGTCAACTTGGGGGAAAAAATAAGTTAGGAGATCTAGCTGTCCTGTTTACTGAGATGAAACCTCTTGTCTGTACTAACACATGCAGCCACACTTCAAAAAGAAAAATCCTTGAGAAAGCAGTAATACATTTCCCACCTGGGCAAAAGGACAAACCCCAGTGCTAAAGTTCTTAATGTGTATTATTTTATATAAAAATGCAGTGCCTCCTCAGTATAGAATTAAGTAAAGAAAGGAATACACTTAATAAATGAACCAGCAGAGAGCAAAATCAGAGTATATATAAACATGCAGACACACACACACACACACAGAGTTGTATCTGTTGACCTAATGACAACACATCTTATGACCTAAGAACATGAGGACGACTCAGGTTTGACTTGTGGCTGAGATTTTTTTTCCATTCTAAAAATAAATTTGCTGTCTAATTCTGTATCCTAGATTTTGGTACAAGGCCTACCCTCGAGTGGTATTTAATGCCAGACCTTTGAAAAAGGTATGTTGTCGTAGTCAAAGCCCTCATGTGTAAATAAAAATTAAAATGCTTGTTTCCTACTCTGGCTGATAACATGAATGACAAGTGATAACAGAGAAGTAACAGTAAAATTATATGATTATTAAAAGAAAACCTGACTTGTGTCACTATGCATTGTATAGGTGTTTACTTAGATAGTTTAATGTACTAATTATGACCCAGTCCAGATTTTTTTATCCTGCCGGTGAATGTGACCTGCATCCAGTTTTTTTCAAATGTTAAAGAAGTTCAAATGAATTATCGCTGTAGACAAGTATTTTGGAAAATGGCTTCTATGGTTAGCAAAAGAAGCCCTCTGAATTTACAACACGGGGTTAAATTCTGTCACCAGGTTTCAGCTTCTCATCTTTTTATCACCAAAGAAGATCTCATTTCAAAACTTTATTTATACCCCAATCTGTTCTTTCCCAGGCCTTGCATAGCTGAGTCACCAAGTTTTAGTCAGGCAGGAACTTGTCAGTTACACATTATAAATAAAGCTCTTTTGTTACCTGATTGTCATTTCTCTGCAGGAAAACTGAAATATGTAAAGATGTACAGTGCATGTCAACTTGGGGGAAAAAATAAGTTAGGAGATCTAGCTGTCCTGTTTACTGAGATGAAACCTCTTGTCTGTACTAACACATGCAGCCACACTTCAAAAAGAAAAATCCTTGAGAAAGCAGTAATACATTTCCCACCTGGGCAAAAGGACAAACCCCAGTGCTAAAGTTCTTAATGTGTATTATTTTATATAAAAATGCAGTGCCTCCTCAGTATAGAATTAAGTAAAGAAAGGAATACACTTAATAAATGAACCAGCAGAGAGCAAAATCAGAGTATATATAAACATGCAGACACACACACACACACACAGAGTTGTATCTGTTGACCTAATGACAACACATCTTATGACCTAAGAACATGAGGACGACTCAGGTTTGACTTGTGGCTGCTTCATTCTGACAGAAGAGCTGTCGTTGGCGTGGAGACTCTGTTTTCTCAGTGACTTGCTGAGTGACTTACAATTTTAAAAAAGAATCTACTCACCTTCGCACTGTATTTCGTATGCATTAAAATACGAAAACTTCAAAGCAGAAATGGTAACTCTCTCAGTGTTTTGCAGGCAGCAATCTATACAGCTCGGAGGCTAACCAGCTTCGGTATCTCCATGCAACACTAGCTGAGTGCACATACTCTTGAGCAGCTTCCTTCAAGGAGAAGACAATCATGAAAAGGTTATTTGCATTTTCTTGCCTAAGTCATAGGAACGTTTGCCTGGTCAAAGCATCATGTAGCACAAAAGACTTAGTCACCAATGACAGGTCCACAGTTTTAAGGTCCGAGCAGTATAATGGAAATGTATGCAAGGCTCTTTAGTCCTTGACTCAGAATAAATCGCTGCTCTTCCCTAAGCGAATTAAACACAGAAATTCGTTTACCCTTTTCTATGTTCTATCTTATTTCCTCCTGCATTGCTTGTCTTGGTTCATTTTTCTCGTGATCCGTACATTATTTCAAATCCTACCAAAAAAAAAAAAAAAAAAAGGAGGGGGGAAGCTGGAACCCAAACCTACCCAGTAATCAAGGCACAGCGCTCAGCATCGTACGACTGTCCTCCCTGAGTATTTGGTTCATCTCTGCACGAGTCAGGCTCCGCAGGCCCTCTTGTAGAGAATGACCTACAAAGCAACATGCGGCTGAACACCAAGCACACTTGATCATCTAAAACATCCACCGCGTTCTGCAGGTGACACAGTCCCGACCACACACACACGCAAATCATGTCTGAAACTAGCCCTCCATCAGGGGAAGCCTTCTCTGTGAACTGACACAATATCAAAGCACAAACAGAAAGAAAAGACAAGAAAACCAGAAAGAACCCTGAGCCTTGACGGTGCTCCGTTCTTTCTCTGGCGTCCTGAACCCTCTTGCCTGTCTCAATGGAGGCAGTCTGACCTGCAGCCGGTATGAAGCCCCATGGGAACTGGAGGTCTCTCCTACCAAAGGCTTCGCCCCTCACTCCTCTGAAGACCCCCTAAGACCAAGAAAGATTTTTCACACAGGCTTGATTTGGGGAGAGCCTCTGAGTTCATGCTTGAAATGAATGCCACAATTTCCTTTCTGTGCAAATACTCAGTGACTTGCTGAGTGACTTACAATTTTAAAAAGAATCTACTCACCTTGCACTGTATTTCGTATGCATTAAAATACGAAAACTTCAAAGCAGAAATGGTAACTCTCTCAGTGTTTTGCAGGCAGCAATCTATACAGCTCGGAGGCTAACCAGCTTCGGTATCTCCATGCAACACTAGCTGAGTGCACATACTCTTGAGCAGCTTCCTTCAAGGAGAAGACAATCATGAAAAGGTTATTTGCATTTTCTTGCCTAAGTCATAGGAACGTTTGCCTGGTCAAAGCATCATGTAGCACAAAAGACTTAGTCACCAATGACAGGTCCACAGTTTTAAGGTCCGAGCAGTATAATGGAAATGTATGCAAGGCTCTTTAGTCCTTGACTCAGAATAAATCGCTGCTCTTCCCTAAGCGAATTAAACACAGAAATTCGTTTACCCTTTTCTATGTTCTATCTTATTTCCTCCTGCATTGCTTGTCTTGGTTCATTTTTCTCGTGATCCGTACATTATTTCAAATCCTACCAAAAAAAAAAAAAAAAAAAGGAGGGGGGAAGCTGGAACCCAAACCTACCCAGTAATCAAGGCACAGCGCTCAGCATCGTACGACTGTCCTCCCTGAGTATTTGGTTCATCTCTGCACGAGTCAGGCTCCGCAGGCCCTCTTGTAGAGAATGACCTACAAAGCAACATGCGGCTGAACACCAAGCACACTTGATCATCTAAAACATCCACCGCGTTCTGCAGGTGACACAGTCCCGACCACACACACACGCAAATCATGTCTGAAACTAGCCCTCCATCAGGGGAAGCCTTCTCTGTGAACTGACACAATATCAAAGCACAAACAGAAAGAAAAGACAAGAAAACCAGAAAGAACCCTGAGCCTTGACGGTGCTCCGTTCTTTCTCTGGCGTCCTGAACCCTCTTGCCTGTCTCAATGGAGGCAGTCTGACCTGCAGCCGGTATGAAGCCCCATGGGGACTGGAGGTCTCTCCTACCAAAGGCTTCACCCCTCACTCCTCTGAAGACCCCCTAAGACCAAGAAAGACTTTTCACACAGGCTTGATTTGGGGAGAGCCTCTGAGTTCATGCTTGAAATGAATGCCACAATTTCCTTTCTGTGCAAATACCAAGGTATTTATTTCTCTTACGTAATTTCCAGGGAGTCAGTTCCATGACCCAGCTTCTATTCTGTTGGTCCGTGGAGGGACCTTACCGTCAACCAGTCACCCTGGGTGAGAACGTACCCACGGACTGATCTACGGCGGCAAAGGAACTTAACAATTCCTGGAAGGAAAAGGGTTAAGCGCCAGTGAAAACAACATAAATATACACATGACTTAGTGTGACTGCACTTTGATTCTCTTCCTTGCAAGGAACAACAATGGCAACCCTCGTAACTAATACTTCTGGTCGAAAAATACGTCTCCCTAGAGGAACTGTTCTCACCCACTTTAGATGATCTCAGCAGCCTTCTGGTTAGAAAGGATCTCTAGACAAAGAGATGGAGCTGCTGGTGAGTTCCTTTCCAAGCATCTAAAAGGTTGCATCATGGGAAAATCATATCCACTGCTGGGCTGTAGTGAGCAGCCTTTGGTGCTTGGTATGCGACGGTTTGATTCTGGCTGGAAGAACTACAATTATAAGCGCTTTGTCTGAAGCATGACTTGCTAGGAAGGGAGATGGTTGGAATAGCCAGGAAACTTGGCTTCAGAAAGAATGATGGGCAGATAAAATTCTTACAGGGATTTAAGAGAGAAAAAAAGTTTCTGATAATATCACCTTTCATCAATCACGCTCTGCCCTCTATATAATAGAAGAAGAGATACGAAGAGGCTTTTCGAACAAGGGGAAAGTATTTGGGGGAAAATTCGTTATTGTTGTTTAGTCTCTTAAAGTTGTCTTCAACTCTTTGGAACCCCACGGACTGTAGCCCTCCAGGCTCATTCTGTCCAGACAAGAATAATGCAGGAGGTTGCCATTTCCTTCTCCAGGGCATCCTCCCGCCCCAGGGAGCCAACACACAGCTCCGTCACTGACTGGCAGGTTCTCTGCCACTGGGCCAATAGGGAAGCCCCTAGGGAAAATTAAGCGTCCCATTTTTATTTCCTCTATGGATGAGATCAAATGTTTCAAAAAGTACAACGTGTGACAGGTGCCTGAGCTTTCCGTGCTTCAGCCCCGGTGGGGCTTCTTTAGATGAGCGAGCGCATTGGTGCACACCTGGGTTTCAGTGAAGGATTTACTGGGACCCGTAGAAAGCGGGCAAGGCTGGGGCCAGCCTCTTCCTCTCTCAGCTCAGACTTTATAACCATCCCAGCCCCCTTTCCTTTCTCCTCGAGGAATTTTCCATCAGCTGGAGAGCAAGGACATCAGTTGTCACGCTGACGGGAGAAGGTGCCCCGTTGCCCTTGGCCGTGGATGCATTTCTGGGTGACCCGTGTTCACGCAGCCAGAGCTCGGAATGACCCCGCCCGTGCCGCCCTCTTCCCCTCCTCCTTCCTTGCTGTCTGCACATGGACTCCCCCAGATAAACCTCCTTGATGCTTCCTGGCTCAAATATCTAGATCTGCAGGGATCTAGAAGAGCTGTTCTTGGGAACTTCTGAATACAATTGATTCAAAATAGAATTCAGTCTTAAGAAAGTCCTCCATGAACTGCATTCAAATGGAAAAAAGTACAAAGAGAGATAACATCATTGGAAGGTTTTTCTTTAGCACCATTTTTTCTGACAACAGCCAAGCCAAGAGGTTCCCTCAGGAGGTCAGAACCAGGAGAGGGTGGTCCTTGAAGCGAGGGGCCCAGGGTGGAGACGGAGGCAAAGGGTGGACACACCCACCCCGAGCTGTGGCTGCCACAGGGAAAGGCCTGGGATTCCTCAGGCGCTCGGGGTCGCTGAGCTCCCCAGATCTGAGTCGCTTCTCATCCTCTGCCCTCTGTGAGGACCGTCTTAAAGACGCAGACTCTCTGTTTCATAAACTGATGGGACTCTGTAAATATAATCCTGTTTGAGAAAAAAAGGTTTCTTCCAAAAACTGTCTTGTGGAGGGACTTTCCTTGGACCAGATATGGCCAACTCTGACGTGAGTTCTCCCAAGCATACCCTCCTTCTGTTGTTCATGAGAGACAATACAGATTCGAACATTTTTCATGGGAAATTATCTGCCACAAGAAAAGGACCCAGAGCACCCGTTCACACTCCACAGGAGACTAGTCTTACATTAAACCACCCAAGAGAAAGGAAATAAAATCTGAGTTTCTCTAATGGTGTGAGTCAAGGGGGTCATCCTTTCCATGGTCATGGGACAGGGACCTGCCAACTGGAGCCCCGGGCAGGGGCAGCTCATCATCTACACAGCCTGTGAGTTACCAAATAGCTTCACATAATAGGGAAGAAGAAGCAGCTTTTCTGACACTTGCTTCATTTTTTTGGCTCTGATGGGTCTTTGTGACTGCGCGCGGGCTTCCTCTAGTTGCAGGGAGCAGTGACTTCTCTTGCTGTGGAGCACAGGCTCCAGGCACGAAGGCCTCCACGGTTCAGGCGCCCAGGCTCCAGAGCACAGGCTCGAGAGTTGTGGTGCCTGAGCGTAGTCGCTCTGCGGCAGGTGGGACCTTCCTGGACCAGGAATTGAAGCCGTGTGTCCTGTATTCGCCGGCATTTTCCCATCCACTGGACCACCACGGAAGTCTGACATTTGCATATTTTTTTAAAAATTCCAATTTCTGGATTTCTAATGTTTTGTTGAAACAGAGCCATGTTTATTTGCTTACAGAGTGTCCCTGATTGTTTTCGTGCCATCAGGCAGGGTTGAGTGGATGAGACAGAGACCACATGGGGCCTACACAACCGAAAATATTTACTATTTGGCCCTTGACTGGGAAGCATCTGCTGAGCGCTGGCCCAGGATAACGGGACAGAGCGTAAGACCAAGCTGAGTCAAAACAACAGGCGTACTGTTCCGGGTTCCCTGACTCTGGGCTGAGCGAATGTCACCAAAGGGCTCAGTTGACTGTGGAGGCCCCCTTGGTGACTGGAGATGAAATCCTCACAGATTTATTTTCAGATTATCTATGTAATGATTACAAAGTATGTATTCAGCCTTCACATATTTTCCCTTCAAGCTCATTATCATTGATATATTTTGATCAACTCAACTTGCATATTACAATCAAGTGGCTTCCAAGTGGATTTGTAAAATTGGATGCAAGTTAATATCAAACCTTAAACACTAGTGCATGTCAAAGCTGATTCCACTGAGGGACTTCCCAGGCAGTCCAGGGGTTAAGACTCGAAGGTCTCGCACTGCAGGCAGCCAGGATTTCCATCCCCGGCGGGGGCAGCTAAGACTCCACATGCCTCCTGGAGAAATAGAAAACGGAAGTCATATTGTAACAAATTCTATACAGACTTTTCAAAAAGGGTCCATATTTAAAAAAAAAAAAAAATTTTTTAAAAAAGCAAAATTGATTCCACAGAAATTGAATGCCTTTTGACCTATTGTTCAACGTTGCTAGTTTTCTTGATTTTTGCAGATCTACAGCTAGGCTGTTCCAGCGTGCTTATCTATAAAGCAGCGTCCCCAACCTTTTGGGCAAGGGGGACTGGTTTCGTGGGAGACAGGTTTTCCAAGGCCTGGGGGCCGGCGGGGGTGGTTTCCGGATGATTCATTTCTCATGCACTTTATTTCTAGTCTAATGCTGCTGCTGGCCTGACAAGAGGTGCCCGTCTGTGGCCTAGAGGCTGGAGCCCTGCTGTAAGGGGAACTGGGGGTCTGTGGAGCTGCTAGGTAATTGTTTACCTTTGAGTTGCTTCAGCTCAACTAGTCTTTCATTGGATCTCAGCAGCAATCATTAAGTGTGCAGTGATTGAAAAACAGCATCAAATAATTGAATAGATCGGATTATTTTGCAAATCCCGGTAAATTTCGCCCAGGAATTGAAGTGCAAAGTCACCTCAAACTCATTCCTCCTTGACATTTCTAGGAACTGCTAGACGTTTTGTCTTTTCCCCTGAGACCTGCTGAATGTGCCTACAAGTCTAATTTAGTCCTGTTCATTAAGAGTTAAATCTCCTTTGACATTGAAAGCTCAGTATTTAAGGTATAGGGGTTCTCAACTTCTGCTCACTTGAATATTTTCTTGAAAAGAAGAGAAACTGCTATCTGCTCCATCATGAATCCCCTAACCCTAATTTATTTATTTCTTCTTTTTTCCCATTATTGACAACATGAAATGCTTCACCCATAGGCAGGCTCCATAACTCAGATTCTAACATGTGAAAATCTTCCTGAAAATACTGATTTTCAGTGAGCTCCTTTCCGATAGGTTTGTCACCAGACGATATTTTTAACACGGTTACACAGAAGGATTAATGGCTCCACTTCCATGTGGAACAATTTGCTGTTTGGGTTATATGGCATAGCTGGGTAGATTTTCAGAACTGCCTCTAGGAGTCAATTAAAGAGAGACATAACGGGGGGAGGAATCAAATAGGAAGATGATGAGATGTTATATATAATAAAGGACTGTTTGCCGTGAGAAACTCTAGGAAGAAAATCTGCCAAATATTTAAAAAGAAATAAAGTCAGCTTATTCCATTTTAATGAAATTTTTAGCTTGAGAATCTAGTCTAATGAAATGAAAATGATGATATGAATTACCTTAATATAGGATTCCCCCAAATCCATTAGAGTTAATATCAAAATCTTTTATGTGAAAGAGCAATTTGAGTCAAGATCAGGGCTAACTACTCATCAAAAATTCATGGCAAAGTAAATCTCTTTTAAATCCTGAAGGAACTGAACAAGGTTCTGTCTAGACTTATTTTTCTATGATCTCTTTGGTCAAACTAAAATGGCAAAAATTTTACTTTATTGGGTCTCTTACCAATTTGATCTGCCAGAAATAAACTAGTTATAGTTAGTGTTTAAAGCTCCTGCATGGATATAGGTCCTCTGGGAGTCAAATCCTTTAAATGATTATGATATAAACACAGTTTATGAGGCATTACCTCAGTTATCCATGAACTGAGTGGCTTTGGCTCTGACATTCGACACAGCTTAATTATATTATTTCTTCTCTGTTTTTGCAGTTACTTCAATCTGCTGATCTCTGAAGGTTGATCGAGAGATGTTACTATTATTAATATTCATATCATCACCATCACAGTAGTTCCCAGTATAGAAAATGCCAACTTAGAGACCACTACTTTCTGTTTTCATGACCAATAATTGCATATGACTTTAAAAACACTGTTTTCTTCATTAAGAGTTAAATCTCCTTTGACATTGTCAAATATTTTCTTGAAAAGAAGAGAAACTGCTATCTGCTCCATCATGAATCCCCTAACCCTAATTTATTTATTTCTTCTTTTTTCCCATTATTGACAACATGAAATGCTTCACCCATAGGCAGGCTCCATAACTCAGATTCTAACATGTGAAAATCTTCCTGAAAATACTGATTTTCAGTGAGCTCCTTTCCGATAGGTTTGTCACCAGACGATATTTTTAACACGGTTACACAGAAGGATTAATGGCTCCACTTCCATGTGGAACAATTTGCTGTTTGGGTTATATGGCATAGCTGGGTAGATTTTCAGAACTGCCTCTAGGAGTCAATTAAAGAGAGACATAACGGGGGGAGGAATCAAATAGGAAGATGATGAGATGTTATATATAATAAAGGACTGTTTGCCGTGAGAAACTCTAGGAAGAAAATCTGCCAAATATTTAAAAAGAAATAAAGTCAGCTTATTCCATTTTAATGAAATTTTTAGCTTGAGAATCTAGTCTAATGAAATGAAAATGATGATATGAATTACCTTAATATAGGATTCCCCCAAATCCATTAGAGTTAATATCAAAATCTTTTATGTGAAAGAGCAATTTGAGTCAAGATCAGGGCTAACTACTCATCAAAAATTCATGGCAAAGTAAATCTCTTTTAAATCCTGAAGGAACTGAACAAGGTTCTGTCTAGACTTATTTTTCTATGATCTCTTTGGTCAAACTAAAATGGCAAAAATTTTACTTTATTGGGTCTCTTACCAATTTGATCTGCCAGAAATAAACTAGTTATAGTTAGTGTTTAAAGCTCCTGCATGGATATAGGTCCTCTGGGAGTCAAATCCTTTAAATGATTATGATATAAACACAGTTTATGAGGCATTACCTCAGTTATCCATGAACTGAGTGGCTTTGGCTCTGACATTCGACACAGCTTAATTATATTATTTCTTCTCTGTTTTTGCAGTTACTTCAATCTGCTGATCTCTGAAGGTTGATCGAGAGATGTTACTATTATTAATATTCATATCATCACCATCACAGTAGTTCCCAGTATAGAAAATGCCAACTTAGAGACCACTACTTTCTGTTTTCATGACCAATAATTGCATATGACTTTAAAAACACTGATCTTGTGTCTTTTCAACACAATGTTCTTAGAGAAGTATGGATTTCCTTCATACTGGCTCTTGAAAAGACTAAATAGACAGGCAGTCATCATTGCAAATATTCAGAGCACAGGAAGGTAGAGCATTTGATACTTTTAAGAGTGTGTCCTTTGTCGATAAGCACACGAGCATGTTTTTGGAAACCTCTCTTTTTATAGATTATGATAATCAATAAAAATCAATTATTTACTTTAGCAGCTCAGTAAATAGCAATTTCTGTGTGTGTGTGTGTGTGTGTGTGAGTCCAGTTGCTCAGTCACGTCTGACTGAAACTACTTCTCACACACACACACACACACACACACACACACGCCTCTGTGATTCCAGCGTCAGCCTCCCTCCTCCTGTAGGCTAGATGCCCTTCCATCTCATCTATTCGAGGACTCGACTTCTCTGTCTCCTCTCTCTCCTACACCATCTATTTTTTCCTCTCTATGGGAGTCTTCCCATCTGCTCATAAACATGCTCAACGACACCCCACAAACAAAAGACAGAAGAACACAAAGAAAGACACAACGGAAAGTTTGCCTTGACCCTGTCTTTCCCTCCAGCTCTAGTTCACTCATCTTCTCCCCTTTCCATCAAAACTTGTCTAAGGTTTACCTTCATTTCTTGCCCTGATAAGGACAGGGTAGAATAGGTAGGCGGTTGTAGAGTCCTAGTAGGGACGGTAGGTAGAAGGGTGAAACCTGAGAAAGGTTGGGAGGCCAGTGAGTTGATGAAAACTCAGGAGAGCTGCTCCTCGTTCGGTAAAGCAGGCTTGGGTGGGTATAAACAGCTGATGAAGGAGGAGCTGGTGAAGAAGCAACCAATGATGTATGTCTTGCATCTGTGTCTACTTCAGAGGGGCGGTCTTCTACTATCCTATATATATGGCTGCCCACTCAATTGAAGAGAGAGAAGAGCAGAGCTTTCCTGCCTGGCCGCTTGCACCTCTTACAAGTACCCTATCCTAATAAATCCTCTTCTTGTCTATCACTCTGCTTCTCGCTGAATTCCCTCTGCACTGTGGCATGAAGAACCTGAGCCTCAGTGGGTCCAGACATTGGGTGAGTGCTGGATTAAGTCCTGGCCACGTGGGTTCGAGTCCCAGATCAGGTTTTGGCTAGGTTCAAGCCGCAGCCACGTGGGTTCAAGTCCCAAGCAGGGTTCGATCAGGTCTGGGCCCTGGGTTTAAATCTCAAGTTGAGGTAAAACCCTTTCAGCCCCTCGTTCTCCACTGAACTGCCTAGAGTCAGGGATTTACTCCAGGCAGACGTTCAGTCCACGGTCAGCTCTGTTCTCTCTAAGCAGGATCCAAGGTCAATCATCTGTTGGTTCCTTTTCTCTACTTGGCGGTTAAGTGACCGCTCTTCTGTCTTTTCTGAAGCCTCGTGGAGGGAGCTTCCTCACTCCCGTTGAATGACTTTCTCCTGTGTCTCGAGCGCTGTTTCTGTGTCCCTGGCTCTGGTCCCCGGCTCCCCCACTCCCATCCGGTTCCTGGGAGAGCTCGTGCCAGCCTATACCTTTCCCTACAGTTCTGTGCAGACTTTCCCAAGTGTACATCCTCAACCATGACCTTCTCCCCAGCTCCAGACTCATGGATACACAACTTCCTACCGACGCTTCCCACCTGAGTATCAAGTAGCCAGCTGGAACACAAAACTGAACACAAAAACTCTTCATTTTTGCTCCTACCCCCAGATTCTCAAGCTTATTTCTGCCCTAGGGTCATTGCACTGTTTTGGAATTCTATTTCCTCAGGGATTCACATGGATTGCTTTCTCTATTTGAGGTTTCTGAGAAAATTTGACCTTAACTGAGAGGCCTTCCCTGATGCTCTACCTTAAATGACATGTACCACTCTTTACAGGAATATACCTTTTATTTTTTTGCATGGCACTTAACTCTACCTGGCATTAAATTAAATTATGTCTTTTTTTTTTTTTTTGCGCCTCTAAGTCATCATTTGTTTTTCATCCATCTTTGTTCTTTGGCCTGTGTGGGCCTCCCATCACAGTGGCCTCTCTCACCGCAGAGCACTGGCTCTAGGCGCATGTGCTCCAGAGCGACGGCTCGTAATTGGACACACTGGCCCAGTCGCTCCAGGGCACATGGGATCTTCCTGGGCCAGGGATCGAATCCGTGCCTCTTGCACTGCAAGGGAGACTCTTTACCCACTGGACCACCAGGGAAGCCCTGGAAGTTCAATTTTTTTCTGCTCCTTTCATCCTTGATAAAAACAATATGTTGGAACCAAGTGCTGATGATCTAAAAGTGTGGCCATTCCACGTTGAACTGATGACAAGACTGGTTAGGTGGTCGATGCGTGGGCAGCCAACCAGTCCTCTTTTGTGCTGTTCCCACAGTGGTTGCGGTCTCATGTGGAATTCAGAACACAGAAAACTCCCTTACACCGATATCACGACTGTTTGAAATGCATAAAAATTATGAGATGGTAATATATATCTACTTACAAAGCATACCTTGATTCATGTTATTAAAATTGTGTTCCTTTTCTCTACTTGGCGGTTAAGTGACCGCTCTTCTGTCTTCTCTGAAGCCTCGTGGAGGAGCTTCCTCACTCCCGTTGAATGACTTTCTCCTGTGTCTCGAGCGCTGTTTCCGTGTCCCTGGCTCTGGTCCCCGGCTCCCCCACTCCCATCCGGTTCCTGGGAGAGCTCGTGCCAGCCTATACCTTTCCCTACAGTTCTGTGCAGACTTTCCCAAGTGTACATCCTCAACCATGACCTTCTCCCCAGCTCCAGACTCATGGATACACAACTTCCTACCGACGCTTCCCACCTGAGTATCAAGTAGCCAGCTGGAACACAAAACTGAACACAAAAACTCTTCATTTTTGCTCCTACCCCCAGATTCTCAAGCTTATTTCTGCCCTAGGGTCATTGCACTGTTTTGGAATTCTATTTCCTCAGGGATTCACATGGATTGCTTTCTCTATTTGAGGTTTCTGAGAAAATTTGACCTTAACTGAGAGGCCTTCCCTGATGCTCTACCTTAAATGACATGTACCACTCTTTACAGGAATATACCTTTTATTTTTTTGCATGGCACTTAACTCTACCTGGCATTAAATTAAATTATGTCTTTTTTTTTTTTTGCGCCTCTAAGTCATCATTTGTTTTTCATCCATCTTTGTTCTTTGGCCTGTGTGGGCCTCCCATCACAGTGGCCTCTCTCACCGCAGAGCACTGGCTCTAGGCGCATGTGCTCCAGAGCGACGGCTCGTAATTGGACACACTGGCCCAGTCGCTCCAGGGCACATGGGATCTTCCTGGGCCAGGGATCGAATCCGTGCCTCTTGCACTGCAAGGGAGACTCTTTACCCACTGGACCACCAGGGAAGCCCTGGAAGTTCAATTTTTTTCTGCTCCTTTCATCCTTGATAAAAACAATATGTTGGAACCAAGTGCTGATGATCTAAAAGTGTGGCCATTCCACGTTGAACTGATGACAAGACTGGTTAGGTGGTCGATGCGTGGGCAGCCAACCAGTCCTCTTTTGTGCTGTTCCCACAGTGGTTGCGGTCTCATGTGGAATTCAGAACACAGAAAACTCCCTTACACCGATATCACGACTGTTTGAAATGCATAAAAATTATGAGATGGTAATATATATCTACTTACAAAGCATACCTTGATTCATGTTATTAAAATTGTGTTTCTTAAAATGTTTCCAGGTATGCACTGAGAAGATTATCCTAATGCAGTTCTGGTCATTGATTCCTAAATGCTGGCTCCTTTCTCATGCTGTAAAGAGATTGATACATTCTTTAGTAGACTCTCAGTGGAGATGCTCCAGAGTTCCACGTCTATATTTGTAAATCGGGAATGGCAGTCTAAGTAAACTCTGATTTCAGCTACCATTTGTCAAATCTAGGTCTAGGTAGCAGAGGGAAACCCTGGTATGTAAGATTCACACTTAGACCATTGCTATTTGTTATTTTTAAGCCTATGTGATGCTTGAGTTGAATGATGCCCATGAGATTTTGTTTCTAGGTGTTACTGGCAACATGCTTCCCAAGTTATTCTTCCAAATATCATCCCCTAGCCATGGGGGAGAGGTGGGGTGGGGAGATACAAATGTAATGGATTTACTTCATGGGGAAAAAAAAAGAAAAAAAAAAAAAAAAAAAACTGTGTTCTTTTGTGACCACAAGGTGGCACAATAGTGACCAGAAATACTCGCCCTCCTAGTAGACCTGCAATTACCGGAGGCTCTCGCATAATTGCTATTATTAATATTGTAGTTGTTGTTACTATCATGATATTCCTGAAGACCAGCACTTAGCCCCAGTCTCTGGTGAAAAAAGGAAGTGCTTTTATTTTGGTTTCGATCTCCTTCCTGTGCCTGCCACAATCAGGGATATTTTGCTTCCTTCCGATCTCCGAACCCCAGAACCCCTAATCTGCACAAATAGATGTTCAGAGTTTTCCTTTTGGGGGACAGCCGGGCTTCCTTGGTGGCTCAGTGGTAAAGAATCCGCCAGCCAATGCAGGGAACTCGGGTTCGATCTCTGATCCAGGAAGCTCCTGCATGCTGTGGATCAACGAAGCTCGTGCCTTACAGCTCCCAAGTCTGTGCTCTAAAGCCTGGGAACCACACCTGCTGAGCCCACGTGCAGCAACTACTGAAGTCCTGGCACCCTAGGACACCTCTGTGTTAAGAGAAGCCACTCCCGTGAGAAGCCGGCGCACCACAACTAGAGAGCGGCCCCCTCTCGCCACAAGGAGGGAAAAGCCTGGCAGCAGCTGAGACCCAGCTCAGACAAAAAGAAATGAATAAATAAAATTAAAAAGAGAAAAGAAGTAACTTTAAAAAAAGTGACAGCTTGCATAATAGCAAGTTACATTTCTGGAGATGAATAAACCATACTTAACATTGCCTGATGAATCGGATGCTGCTCTCCAAGTTCGACTCTTATGTGACGACTCTGATATGTATTTATAATGTAAGAAATAAAAGCCATTTTGGAAACGCTGGGTTACAGTCAAGGTCCAGAGGTGCTATTCACAAATTGCTGTCTCTCTGGGTTCCACGCCAGATGGGATCCTGGGAAGAAATATTTTTAAGCCTATGTGATGCTTGAGTTGAATGATGCCCATGAGATTTTGTTTCTAGGTGTTACTGGCAACATGCTTCCCAAGTTATTCTTCCAAATATCATCCCCTAGCCATGGGGGAGAGGTGGGGTGGGGAGATACAAATGTAATGGATTTACTTCATGGGGAAAAAAAAAGAAAAAAAAAAAAAAAACTGTGTTCTTTTGTGACCACAAGGTGGCACAATAGTGACCAGAAATACTCGCCCTCCTAGTAGACCTGCAATTACCGGAGGCTCTCGCATAATTGCTATTATTAATATTGTAGTTGTTGTTACTATCATGATATTCCTGAAGACCAGCACTTAGCCCCAGTCTCTGGTGAAAAAAGGAAGTGCTTTTATTTTGGTTTCGATCTCCTTCCTGTGCCTGCCACAATCAGGGATATTTTGCTTCCTTCCGATCTCCGAACCCCACCCCCTAATCTGCACAAATAGATGTTCAGAGTTTTCCTTTTGGGGGACAGCCGGGCTTCCTTGGTGGCTCAGTGGTAAAGAATCCGCCAGCCAATGCAGGGAACTCGGGTTCGATCTCTGATCCAGGAAGCTCCTGCATGCTGTGGATCAACGAAGCTCGTGCCTTACAGCTCCCAAGTCTGTGCTCTAAAGCCTGGGAACCACACCTGCTGAGCCCACGTGCAGCAACTACTGAAGTCCTGGCACCCTAGGACACCTCTGTGTTAAGAGAAGCCACTCCCGTGAGAAGCCGGCGCACCACAACTAGAGAGCGGCCCCCTCTCGCCACAAGGAGGGAAAAGCCTGGCAGCAGCTGAGACCCAGCTCAGACAAAAAGAAATGAATAAATAAAATTAAAAAGAGAAAAGAAGTAACTTTAAAAAAAGTGACAGCTTGCATAATAGCAAGTTACATTTCTGGAGATGAATAAACCATACTTAACATTGCCTGATGAATCGGATGCTGCTCTCCAAGTTCGACTCTTATGTGACGACTCTGATATGTATTTATAATGTAAGAAATAAAAAGCCATTTTGGAAACGCTGGGTTACAGTCAAGGTCCAGAGGTGCTATTCACAAATTGCTGTCTCTCTGGGTTCCACGCCAGATGGGATCCTGGGAAGAAACCCAGAGTACTGCAGCGGGATCTCTTCATTTTTACGATTGTTTGAGGTTGAGATAAGACCATCTCTCCTCAGAGCTCAGGGGACTAGGAGAGGACTGGGGTCTGGGGACCTAGTGCTGCAGTCAGAGTCAGTTACATACTTTTGGGGAACATAAAAAAAGGAGCCACTTTCCCCCACATGGAAATGAACCGCAGGCTGGCCAGATCCAGCTGCCGAGACACCCACCGCGCCCGTCACCGGTGTGCAGACGTACCTCTTAATAACAACAACGCAATGAGCCAGTAGGCGCCTTGGGGGAGCATCTTCCTCAGCTTCCTTGATACCGCCTGATCACGAGCAAGCACTCTGGCACCTCAAACCTTTGGTAGCTGCTTTGGCGCCCTTCGCTGGCTGGTTGGTTTCAGTCAGGCTGCCCTCCTCAGAATCACCGGGCTCTGTGGTAGGGACGGCATCTTTTCTGCTGCTGCTCGCTTCCGGCCTTTGTCACTGCAAAAGCAATATTCCACTTTTTATGAAATCAGACTTGTGTCATTTTCAATGCCTGAACGTTTGCCATTTCAAGTGGGGCCAATTGTCAAAAAAAAAAAAAAGCAGTAATATGAGATCTGCAAATTTCAACAGATATTATTATTGTAAATACTTATCATGAGAAATATCCAATTATACCACAGCTAAGTGTCCATTAAGGAACGATCTGAAAAGAAGCAGACGATAGCATGAGTGAGGAACGTTTTTGGTGAGAGAGTGCAGTAATCAGAAAGATAGGAATGGCTCTACTGTCTAGATACAGATATCAGTGGAAAAAGCATAAAAAAACAAGAACCAAAAAGAAATCAGGGGAGAAGGAGAGGGAGGGGACAATCATCGCACTTTGTGGCTTCAGAGAATGATGAAAAAATATCAAGCGAACTTCAAACCAGAAGTGTTTGGAAAGGGTAAACCAGAAAGGTTGAGTAACTTCCCCAAATTGCACAGAATGTGAGTGGCCGTGCTGGGACTCAAGCCAGTTCCTCTTGGAAGCAGACAGATAAGACATTTAGAAAGATGACCTCAGCCACCAACCTGCACATTACGATGACTCCTTAGGAAACAACAATAATTCTGTGATCCTTAAGAAGGCATTATCATCCTACACCTACCAATGCGTTCAGCTTCAAATTCCTTTGAAATATGCGACTGCGGTGGATATATGTGGATGGAAACAGAGACTGTTAGTTGACTGAGCAGCTCCTATGTGCCCAAGCATTGGTGCAGGTATACTTGTGAGCTGTGAAGCATCTATCAAGGTGTGTGTGTGTGAGGATCCTGATAAACTCTCACAGCTACACAAGGTCTGTATCATTGTCTTTATTTACACTCAGGGCGAAAGGGCGACTCAGGGAGACTAGGAAGTTGCCCAGGTTCCCCCAGCTGGCACGAGGACAGCCTGGACTTTGACTGAAAGTCCGTGATCCTCCTACCACGGGTTGCCACCCCTCAGAGGGCAAAAGCCTCCTGCCTGGCCCCTGGCATGAGGCTGCCCGATTCCTGGCTGGTCTGCACATTCCCGGGGCCCATCCGCCCATTATAGACCAACTTTTCCTAAGTCCGATTCACAGCAGAGTATCTACTTTGCTTCCCTGGTGTCTCAGATCATAAAGACTTGGCCTGCAGTGTGTGGAAGACCCAGGTTTAATCCTTTGGTTGGGAAGATCCCCTGGAGCAGGAAGTGGTACCCCACTCCAGCGTGCTTGCCTGGAAAATCCCATGGACAGAGGAGCCTGGCGGGTGACCGTCCACGGGGTCACGGAGTTGAACGCAACTAAGCGACTAAACAACAGCAACATTTACCAGAGGTCTTGAAGGGACGGCTTTTCCTACTGCACGAATGCAGATCGCCTCTGATGACGCTGCAGAGCCCAGGTCCTTGGTGTCTGGTTTCTTCTGCTGCTGTCCCTCTGTGACGTTGTCTCTTTAAGATAACTTCACTCCTGTGCAAAGTGGGTTTTGACTCGATGAGCTGAGGACCCTCGAACGCCTTAGGAGTCTTTGAATCTGGAAATGGCAGCGACCAGGAGAGACTCCCCTCTGACCCTAACCCTGCCCCGTGGCCAGACCCCCTTCCCGGGCAAGCTGGGATCCGATGCAACCAACAGGCAGCACAACTAACAGAAAAGAATCCATCTCCAACATGTGCTTCTGATTCACACAAAGAGCCTTGAACCGCAGTGTGCAGTGCATGGGACTCACATAGTTTACGTGGAAATTGGAAGGTTTCTGATAACTCTCTGAAAGGACATTTTCGCGGGGTCTAAACCTCCTGGGACTCTTTCTGTCTCAAGTTCAAGTTACTTAGCTCGTGATTAAGAAGCTTTTATGGACCCCAGTGGTAAATGAGAGAACAGAGGAAAGAGCATTCTTTGGCTCTGTAATTTAGCAAGGCTTAATCTCTCTGTTTGGGTTTTCATCCACCGGGCTTGCCGAAAACTTTAAATGATTAACCTGTCTCTCGGCCGCCTGCAGACTCTCCAGGGCTTCCATCAAGAGCCTGACAGAGGCATCACCCCGGTCGGGTTACCGTAATTATGGAGAAGGCTCTCAATCTCAGTCCAGTGGCTTTTTCTTGGGATAACAGACAGACTCTAGATCCAGGATTCTTTTACTTTGCAGTATTCATCAAGTAAAATAAATCAGAAAGACCAAACAGCAGAAGGCAAGCATTTCTTTAATTTTAAATCTTCCCTGCTAGGTGTTTCGCGATTCAGAGCTGATGGAGCTTTGACATATTTAGCCATGTTGACTTAAGTCTCCCAGCTTGGCACAAGAGATCCCAGACCACAAGCCTGCGTATTCCCGAGGCAAGGAGCACGGGGTGACCTGACAGAACAAGATGCTGCTTCCCCCGGCCAGGTCCCATGACCCAACCGCACCGTCCTTCGAGGATAGCGTGAAGTTGCTTTAGTAAACTAATAGCTGTGAAAGAGGAGCCTGAGGATTCTCTTGGGTGGAGGGTTTTGCTCACTGAAGAAAAGCTACGACGTGATGCCAGCAAGTGATGGTGTCCAGGCAACACAAGGACGTTGCCCCTTCAGGAGAATGTCCCGTGAGGGGGCCTTGCTTGCTCTCTGCCCACACTTGGATCTGAACTGCGTCTCAGCTACTTTTATTTTTAAAGCTCTCCTTTCCAGGAGGCCTTCACGGAGAATTGGCAAGCTGGGATCCGATGCAACCAACAGGCAGCACAACTAACAGAAAAGAATCCATCTCCAACATGTGCTTCTGATTCACACAAAGAGCCTTGAACCGCAGTGTGCAGTGCATGGGACTCACATAGTTTACGTGGAAATTGGAAGGTTTCTGATAACTCTCTGAAAGGACATTTTCGCGGGGTCTAAACCTCCTGGGACTCTTTCTGTCTCAAGTTCAAGTTACTTAGCTCGTGATTAAGAAGCTTTTATGGACCCCAGTGGTAAATGAGAGAACAGAGGAAAGAGCATTCTTTGGCTCTGTAATTTAGCAAGGCTTAATCTCTCTGTTTGGGTTTTCATCCACCGGGCTTGCCGAAAACTTTAAATGATTAACCTGTCTCTCGGCCGCCTGCAGACTCTCCAGGGCTTCCATCAAGAGCCTGACAGAGGCATCACCCCGGTCGGGTTACCGTAATTATGGAGAAGGCTCTCAATCTCAGTCCAGTGGCTTTTTCTTGGGATAACAGACAGACTCTAGATCCAGGATTCTTTTACTTTGCAGTATTCATCAAGTAAAATAAATCAGAAAGACCAAACAGCAGAAGGCAAGCATTTCTTTAATTTTAAATCTTCCCTGCTAGGTGTTTCGCGATTCAGAGCTGATGGAGCTTTGACATATTTAGCCATGTTGACTTAAGTCTCCCAGCTTGGCACAAGAGATCCCAGACCACAAGCCTGCGTATTCCCGAGGCAAGGAGCACGGGGTGACCTGACAGAACAAGATGCTGCTTCCCCCGGCCAGGTCCCATGACCCAACCGCACCGTCCTTCGAGGATAGCGTGAAGTTGCTTTAGTAAACTAATAGCTGTGAAAGAGGAGCCTGAGGATTCTCTTGGGTGGAGGGTTTTGCTCACTGAAGAAAAGCTACGACGTGATGCCAGCAAGTGATGGTGTCCAGGCAACACAAGGACGTTGCCCCTTCAGGAGAATGTCCCGTGAGGGGGCCTTGCTTGCTCTCTGCCCACACTTGGATCTGAACTGCGTCTCAGCTACTTTTATTTTTAAAGCTCTCCCTTTCCAGGAGGCCTTCACGGAGAATTGGCCAGCTGCCTCCCGGCTGCCTTGCTGGCCAGTCTGTGTGACTCCTCCCTACAATTCTGAGTGCGCTGCCCCACGTGGGTTCACCCTGCTCCTTGAAAAATGAAAGTAAGGCAGAGAGATGGGCCAGAGCCCGTGTAGAATTGGGGCAGGACTTGGTGACTTAGCTGGCTTCCCTGGTGGTCCAGACAGTAAACAATCTGCCTGCAATGCAGGATCCCAGATTTGATTCCTGGGTTGGGAAGAGCTCTTGGAGGAGGAAATGGCAACCCATCCTGGTATTCTTGCCTGGCGAATCCCCTGGGCAGAGAACTCTGGTGGGTTACAGTCCATGGGGTTTCAAAGAGTCAAACACAACTGAGTGACCAAGACTTTGTGGTTTAGAGAGTCCTGGGTGTAAAGCAGAGGAGGCTAGACGTCCACAGGTGACGCTTCCCTTAAAAACACCTTGGGCACTCCTGGGGATACATCCAGATAAAAATACGATCCAAAAAGATGCAGGCACCACAATGCTGACTGCAGCACATGCTCATTGCAGCACCATGTTCACTGCAACAGCCCAGACATGGGAGCAACAGAAATATCCATCGTTGGGGGAACGGATAAACGAGATGTGGTGCGTAGATACAACAGACTATCACTCGGCCTTGAAAAGAATGAAACAATGCCATTTGCAGCAACATGGATGGATCTAGAGCGTGTCATACTGAGTGAAGTCCAGTAGAGGAGAGATACTGTATGACATCTCTTGTATGTGGACTCTAAAAAGAAAAGATACAAGTAAGTTCATACAGATGAACTTACAAAACAGAAAAGACTCACAGAGTTAGAGGATGAACTTACGGTTGCCAGGGGGAAGGGATAGGTAGGGAGTTTGGGATGGACATGTGCACACCACTCTCTTTAAAAGCAGATAACCAACAAAGACCTAGTGTGCAGCTCAGGGGGTTCTGCTCCATCTTATGTGGCCGCCTGGATGGGAGGGGAGCTCTGGGGGAATTACATACGTGTATATGCATGGTTGAGTTCCATCGCTATTGACGTGAAATGATCACATTGTTAATCAGGTATACCCCAACACCACAATACAAAATGAAGAGTTCAAAAAAAAAAAAATTAAAAAGAAGAAGAAGGAAAAAGCTTGAGTTTACACGCATGCTCGGTAGACCATTTGGAACAGAAGAATCACTACTTATGCTAGAGGGAACTTGTAGAATATTCTTAACTGAGTAGAACGAGTGTCGAATCATTTAAAGAAGAGTGGTCCAGAGAAGCTACTTGGCACATCTTCTGGCCAACTTAGGATTAAATAAATGATTTCCAGCCAGGGTCTGGTTTCCTTGGTATATATTTAGAGTTCATGTGGATGGATTCATACAGTCTGATCACACAGAGGCTCTCTTTTGAGATTAATTTTTACTGAAGTATAGTTGCTTCACACTATTGTGTTTTTTCTACTGAACAGCAAGATGAGTCATTTGTACATGCACACATTCCCTTCCTTTAGGACTTCTCCCCATTAAGGACACCACAGAGCATTGAGTTGGGGTCCCTGTGCTCTACGGCAGGGGCTCATTGTTTATTGCTGAGGATTCTCAAAGCGGCTTTATTAGAGTTTTCCCCAGTCTAAGGACACCCCGAATTGTGCGAATCAGATGACTAACAGACTAAAATCCATCGTTGGGGAACGGATACGAGATGTGGTGCGTAGATACAACAGACTATCACCGGCCTTGAAAAGAATGAAACAATGCCATTTGCAGCAACATGGATGGATCTAGAGCGTGTCATACTGAGTGAAGTCCAGTAGAGGAGAGATACTGTATGACATCTCTTGTATGTGGACTCTAAAAAGAAAAGATACAAGTAAGTTCATACAGATGAACTTACAAAACAGAAAAGACTCACAGAGTTAGAGGATGAACTTACGGTTGCCAGGGGGAAGGGATAGGTAGGGAGTTTGGGATGGACATGTGCACACCACTCTCTTTAAAAGCAGATAACCAACAAAGACCTAGTGTGCAGCTCAGGGGGTTCTGCTCCATCTTATGTGGCCGCCTGGATGGGAGGGGAGCTCTGGGGGAATTACATACGTGTATATGCATGGTTGAGTTCCATCGCTATTGACGTGAAATGATCACATTGTTAATCAGGTATACCCCAACACCACAATACAAAATGAAGAGTTCAAAAAAAAAAAATTAAAAAGAAGAAGAAGGAAAAAGCTTGAGTTTACACGCATGCTCGGTAGACCATTTGGAACAGAAGAATCACTACTTATGCTAGAGGGAACTTGTAGAATATTCTTAACTGAGTAGAACGAGTGTCGAATCATTTAAAGAAGAGTGGTCCAGAGAAGCTACTTGGCACATCTTCTGGCCAACTTAGGATTAAATAAATGATTTCCAGCCAGGGTCTGGTTTCCTTGGTATATATTTAGAGTTCATGTGGATGGATTCATACAGTCTGATCACACAGAGGCTCTCTTTTGAGATTAATTTTTACTGAAGTATAGTTGCTTCACACTATTGTGTTTTTTCTACTGAACAGCAAGATGAGTCATTTGTACATGCACACACATTCCCTTCCTTTAGGACTTCTCCCCCATTAAGGACACCACAGAGCATTGAGTTGGGGTCCCTGTGCTCTACGGCAGGGGCTCATTGTTTATTGCTGAGGATTCTCAAACGCGGCTTTATTAGAGTTTTGCTTTTCTGCCTGAGTCTCCACACATTTCAGGTCACCAGCCCTAGTGAAAGTCCCATTCAAACACAGAACATCATTGGCAGGAGGGATGGACATAAATAACGGGCAGCCCAGCAGCAGGCGGGTCCATTCTCCATCGAGGCCGCTCGGCCCTCACTGTCTCAGAGGTACTCCCAGGGCCAGAGTAATCTACTTGGATTTGCTTTAGAGTCACAGTGGCATTTCCTCAGGCGCTGTAGAAAATCTGTGGTTTCCACAGAGACCTAGTCCGTCAAAGGTCATCTACAAGTTCAAACGGGACGTAACTTGTAGGTCCGTTTCTTTTCTTTCCGTCCCTGCCTTTGCTTCCTGGATAATCCCCTCTCAATTTATGGCTTACTCTCAGTTTTGCTGTTGTCCAGTCGCTCAGCCATGTCTGACACTTTGTGACCCCATGGACAGCAGTCCGCCAGGCTTCCCTGTCCTCCACTGTCTCCCAGGGTTTGCTCAGACTCGTGTGAGTGGAGTGGATGGTGCCGTCCAGCCACCTCGTCCTCTGTCACCCCGTCTCCTCCTGCCCTCACTCGTTCCCAGCATCGGGGTCTTTTACAAGGAGTTGGCTCTTCCCATCAGGTGGCCAAAGTTCAGCTTCAGCATCCGTCCTTCTAGTGACTATTCAGGGTTGATTTCCTTTAGGATTGCTCTCAGTTAGGAAATCAGTATTTATTGTCATTCCTACACAAGTCTGGAGGTGCGTGATCTCGGCTGGCACGCTTTCCTGCTTGTCCAGTTTCCCTTGTAAAGAGCATCCCCGACCCTCATGCTGAGAGACACCTGCAGCAGCTCCACTGACCAGGATTGAGGGACGGGGGGAGGACGAATGTGTGAACGTAACAAGACTTCGGCAGCTAACACGGACCCAGCCAAAAGGCTGAGCTTTTAATTTTATTTTGTTTTTGATGTGGACCATTTTTAAAGTCTTTATTGAACTTGTTACAGTATTGATTCTGCGGCTTTATTAGAGTTTTGCTTTTCTGCCTGAGTCTCCACATTTCAGGTCACCAGCCCTAGTGAAAGTCCCATTCAAACACAGAACATCATTGGCAGGAGGGATGGACATAAATAACGGGCAGCCCAGCAGCAGGCGGGTCCATTCTCCATCGAGGCCGCTCGGCCCTCACTGTCTCAGAGGTACTCCCAGGGCCAGAGTAATCTACTTGGATTTGCTTTAGAGTCACAGTGGCATTTCCTCAGGCGCTGTAGAAAATCTGTGGTTTCCACAGAGACCTAGTCCGTCAAAGGTCATCTACAAGTTCAAACGGGACGTAACTTGTATGTCCGTTTCTTTCTTTCCGTCCCTTCCTTTGCTTCCTGGATAATCCCCTCTCAATTTATGGCTTACTCTCAGTTTTGCTGTTGTCCAGTCGCTCAGCCATGTCTGACACTTTGTGACCCCATGGACAGCAGTCCGCCAGGCTTCCCTGTCCTCCACTGTCTCCCAGGGTTTGCTCAGACTCGTGTGAGTGGAGTGGATGGTGCCGTCCAGCCACCTCGTCCTCTGTCACCCCGTCTCCTCCTGCCCTCACTCGTTCCCAGCATCGGGGTCTTTTACAAGGAGTTGGCTCTTCCCATCAGGTGGCCAAAGTTCAGCTTCAGCATCCGTCCTTCTAGTGACTATTCAGGGTTGATTTCCTTTAGGATTGCTCTCAGTTAGGAAATCAGTATTTATTGTCATTCCTACACAAGTCTGGAGGTGCGTGATCTCGGCTGGCACGCTTTCCTGCTTGTCCAGTTTCCCTTGTAAAGAGCATCCCCGACCCTCATGCTGAGAGACACCTGCAGCAGCTCCACTGACCAGGATTGAGGGACGGGGGGAGGACGAATGTGTGAACGTAACAAGACTTCGGCAGCCAACACGGACCCAGCCAAAAGGCTGAGCTTTTTAATTTTTATTTTGTTTTTTGATGTGGACCATTTTTAAAGTCTTTATTGAACTTGTTACAGTATTGCTTCTGCTTCATGTTTTTTTGACCATGAGGCTCTCCAACCAGGGAATGAACCCTCACCCACTGCACTGGAAGGCAAAGTACCAACCACTAGATGGCCAGAGGAGTCCCAAAAGCTTTCTCAAAAATCACATCCGCAGAGTTCTGCTGGCATCTCCGGGACCAGACCCATAGCACAGAAACACACCTTCCACCCCACCGCTGGCTGTAAGAGAGACTGGGAAACAATGCTGGAGTTTTCTTTTTTAACCTGGGTACCTCGTTATCCCAGTTGGGAATCTGTCGGTCAAGAAGGAGTCATGAATGAGATCTTTGGTGACGTAGAAATTAGAACTATCCACCCCACTGTTTTTTGGATTGGGATTAAGTCAGGTGCTTGATGAGCTGGTGGTCCATGAAATAGCTTTCCTTTCTCTCCTCCTGTGTTCCCTCCTCCCAGGCGGGAACACACAGTACAGTAGGGCTTTGATGCTACGATTTATTTTCTGTCTAATTAGCTCTACTGCATAATATCATTCTGAGGGGAGGAAGCAGGCCAGAAAAAAAAAAATTCTCATCATCGACAGAATGTTTCAAACCAGACATGCTCTTTTGCAGAGAGGTCTCTTTCAATGCTTACAGGAGCACTTCATTGTCACTTGAGTATAGCTGTACAAACCCTGTTAAAATGGCTTCTAATTCTGCCCACACCCTAGTTCTATGAAACAGCAGTCTCATGCTTGGTGCCCTGTCCCCAGCACTGACCACATCCACAGAGCTCCCAGCTACTGGGCACACACTTTTTGCACCATTTTAAGATCTTTATTATTAAGTAATGCATGAGAGTGTCAGAGTGTGTTATCAACCGAAACAGAAAGCACGAGATAACACTACAGGGGGCCGCCGATCACGTCAAGACCCTCTACTCTGGGCAAGAGGATTTGCCAGACAGAATGTGTTTCTTGGACCTAGACACCTCTCCAAAGAGGCAAGATCATGGGCAGGCAGACTCTGGGAAGCAAAGTGAATGGAACCAAATGGGTGTGAAACAAGCTAAAAAGGAGGGAAAGGGTTAAGTCTGTTTGTTTAAAGTCTTTATTGAACTTGTTACATTTCCTGCCACCATGAGGCTCTCCAACCAGGGAATGAACCCTCACCCACTGCACTGGAAGGCAAAGTACCAACCACTAGATGGCCAGAGGAGTCCCAAAAGCTTTCTCAAAAATCACATCCGCAGAGTTCTGCTGGCATCTCCGGGACCAGACCCATAGCACAGAAACACACCTTCCACCCCACCGCTGGCTGTAAGAGAGACTGGGAAACAATGCTGGAGTTTTCTTTTTTAACCTGGGTACCTCGTTATCCCAGTTGGGAATCTGTCGGTCAAGAAGGAGTCATGAATGAGATCTTTGGTGACGTAGAAATTAGAACTATCCACCCCACTGTTTTTTGGATTGGGATTAAGTCAGGTGCTTGATGAGCTGGTGGTCCATGAAATAGCTTTCCTTTCTCTCCTCCTGTGTTCCCTCCTCCCAGGCGGGAACACACAGTACAGTAGGGCTTTGATGCTACGATTTATTTTCTGTCTAATTAGCTCTACTGCATAATATCATTCTGAGGGGAGGAAGCAGGCCAGAAAAAAAAAAAATTCTCATCATCGACAGAATGTTTCAAACCAGACATGCTCTTTTGCAGAGAGGTCTCTTTCAATGCTTACAGGAGCACTTCATTGTCACTTGAGTATAGCTGTACAAACCCTGTTAAAATGGCTTCTAATTCTGCCCACACCCTAGTTCTATGAAACAGCAGTCTCATGCTTGGTGCCCTGTCCCCAGCACTGACCACATCCACAGAGCTCCCAGCTACTGGGCACACACTTTTTGCACCATTTTAAGATCTTTATTATTAAGTAATGCATGAGAGTGTCAGAGTGTGTTATCAACCGAAACAGAAAGCACGAGATAACACTACAGGGGGCCGCTGATCACGTCAAGACCCTCTACTCTGGGCAAGAGGATTTGCCAGACAGAATGTGTTTCTTGGACCTAGACACCTCTCCAAAGAGGCAAGATCATGGGCAGGCAGACTCTGGGAAGCAAAGTGAATGGAACCAAATGGGTGTGAAACAAGCTAAAAAGGAGGGAAAGGGTTAAGTCTGTTTGTTGTTGTGGCAATTGCATTCTGCTTGGTAGATGGTAGGATTCTAATTTAGCTGAATTAATTGCTGCTCCAAAATCCAACTCTACAGGGAATGTGCAATTAAGAAAAAATGGATTTTGCATTTCTGAAGCAAGATGAGGGAAAAAATTGCATGATTTTGCTCTCTGCTGTTAAACACCAGGACAACTGTGCAACCTGTGACCTGCAGAGATCTCTTATTCATACAACAGGATTAAAAGATTTTCACTAGATTTTTATTGCTCATAGGCAAAAAAAAAGAAGAGGGAAGGAAGGGAGGGAGGAAGGAAGGAAAACAAAGAAAAAAAAGAAGAAAAACAAAAAAAATTTTTTTATATACCTCTATATTTTATTACTGTTGGTAATCCTGCACTCTGATTCAGTAAAATCTACTTTTGTGCTTTAAGTTGTTGGAGAGAGAAGACAGGGATTTTCCAGAAAAAATCAAGTACTATGTGTGTGCACGTATATATATTTACACAAAATGAACAAGTATAGAACTGTGGCATATACGTATTGTCAGCTCAGCAACAACATAAAAAATCACACAGATAGTGGAAAATGTAGCTGGTAACTCCTCAATGGATAAAGCTTAGAGCGAGTGCACTCATAGGTGACTTGATTTGTGTTAGGAGTAATCATGATTCACATCTCTCAGGGGAGACAGAGTGTACACATTCATCTCCTGTCCTACAATTTAAGCAATTCTAAAGCACTTAGCTGATCCACTTCATAATGTGTATGAGAATCACCTTAATTATATTTCACAAAATCCTGCATTTAAATGATTGTTCCAAGTTCTACAGAAGGGTTTCTTAAAATCCACAATTCAAGTTATTTATGCTTTCTAAAGTGCCCAAGACAGGAGACATACATAACTGTTTCTAGGCTCAGACACATACTTTCTTTCTCACAATCTCCCCACCTCCTAACGCCCTGCCCAACTGCCAAAAAAGTAAATAATAAAGGTCTCCTCCCTTTTGTCGCTGGAGCTCCAGTCTTCCAGATCCAAGTCATTCCTCCAGAGCTTGGGAAGCAAAGTGAATGGAACCAAATGGGTGTGAAACAAGCTAAAAGGAGGGAAAGGGTTAAGTCTGTTTGTTGTTGTGGCAATTGCATTCTGCTTGGTAGATGGTAGGATTCTAATTTAGCTGAATTAATTGCTGCTCCAAAATCCAACTCTACAGGGAATGTGCAATTAAGAAAAAATGGATTTTGCATTTCTGAAGCAAGATGAGGGAAAAAATTGCATGATTTTGCTCTCTGCTGTTAAACACCAGGACAACTGTGCAACCTGTGACCTGCAGAGATCTCTTATTCATACAACAGGATTAAAAGATTTTCACTAGATTTTTATTGCTCATAGGCAAAAAAAAAGAAGAGGGAAGGAAGGGAGGGAGGAAGGAAGGAAAACAAAGAAAAAAAAGAAGAAAAACAAAAAAAATTTTTTTATATACCTCTATATTTTATTACTGTTGGTAATCCTGCACTCTGATTCAGTAAAATCTACTTTTGTGCTTTAAGTTGTTGGAGAGAGAAGACAGGGATTTTCCAGAAAAAATCAAGTACTATGTGTGTGCACGTATATATATTTACACAAAATGAACAAGTATAGAACTGTGGCATATACGTATTGTCAGCTCAGCAACAACATAAAAAATCACACAGATAGTGGAAAATGTAGCTGGTAACTCCTCAATGGATAAAGCTTAGAGCGAGTGCACTCATAGGTGACTTGATCTGTGTTAGGAGTAATCATGATTCACATCTCTCAGGGGAGACAGAGTGTACACATTCATCTCCTGTCCTACAATTTAAGCAATTCTAAAGCACTTAGCTGATCCACTTCATAATGTGTATGAGAATCACCTTAATTATATTTCACAAAATCCTGCATTTAAATGATTGTTCCAAGTTCTACAGAAGGGTTTCTTAAAATCCACAATTCAAGTTATTTATGCTTTCTAAAGTGCCCAAGACAGGAGACATACATAACTGTTTCTAGGCTCAGACACATACTTTCTTTCTCACAATCTCCCCACCTCCTAACGCCCTGCCCAACTGCCAAAAAAGTAAATAATAAAGGTCTCCTCCCTTTTGTAGCTGGAGCTCCAGTCTTCCAAGATCCAAGGGTCTATTTCCTCTCAGAGTCTGAGGATGTTTACTGCTCTCCACTCCGCGCCCCATCTCTGCCATCCTGACCCTGCATGGCGTCCTGAGAAGACGGGGCAGGTGGGCATAACAAGCTCCCTTGTCACAGGCCTTACAAAGCCCCCGTTTGCCTTACTTCTGCTCTTCCGCATAGAGCTGTTCCCTGGAGTTAATCAACCAGGGCATTTAAGAGAGAAATCTCTCTCCGAACAATAATGTGAACATTTCTTCTGCCTCATGGATGAGAGAGAGAGAGAAAAAAAGGCATCTAGGCACTCTTGATCATTACCCCGCAGGGCAAGGAGGCTGGTCAGAATCGGTGGTATGGTTAGTTCTTACAGACACCTTCTCTATCAGCTGGTACCAAGATCCTCGGAGCGGGTGAACACTGAGTTAAACTGGCCGGCTGATTTCCAGTGAAACAGCTCAACATTACAATCTACTGAATGCATTCCTGGCATATCTTGATTGTATGATATAAGGGTTTTATAGGTAGCTCATTATACTCTCAGTTTGGATACATTTAGAATTTTATCATTCGTCTTATTTTCCTGCCTTTCTACTTTCTATTATTATTTATCTCAGGATCCTACCTTTTCCCCTCATGATTGAAATAGTATATAACCAACTGACAATGTGGAATCATAAAAGGAGATGAAATTTAAAATAGATTAGGCCTTTTAAGAGCGCCCCTAACAACATTTGCTAGCCTAAAAAGAAAAAGATCAAACTGCTGCCTACGATGGAACGTTCACACATCTTTTCCCAAGTTGTGACCTGCTCTGTCTATCTGCCACCACCACGGGAAGACAGGGGTCCCATTTTCCCAGAAGCTGAGTATATTGCTCACTTGCCTCGGGGTGACAGGCCAGAGGGTGAAAACGACCGAGCGGCAGCCCCGCGGCCGTCGTTGGGGACTACATCTGGGACTCGATGGAGGCCCTGTTCAAAGTCAGGAGCGCTTTCTGGTACGGAGCCTGCGGACCCTCCTCGCGGGCGGAGGCGGGCGTCTCCTCGGGGTCCGCGCAGCCGCTGACCGCGGCCCCGGCGCCGGCCCCTCTTCCGACCTTTCCCTCCGCCGCACCGGGGCCGCGGGCCGGCGGGCCAGTCTGCAGGCCGCGGGGCTGCCGGTCCTTCCAGTCGAGCTGCTGGGCGCTGCAGAACGGGGCGTAGACCTCCGTGCTGCCCTCGAACTGCAGGCAGTTCACGCGGTAGTGCTTGCGCCGCACCTCCAGCACGTCGTGGAAGCGGTGGCCCCAGAGGATCTCCCGGGGCACGTAGGAGCTCCGGGACTGGTGCGAGGTCCCCGTGGAGTCGCCGGTGTAGACGAACGTCACCAGGATCTCAAAGTCGTCCCTGGCCACGGCTCGGCGGTCCAGGGCGTACAGCGGGCTCTCGGGGTCGATCTCGTGCACCACCGTCACCGGCGTGACGAGGACGATCTGGTCGTTGACCAGCTTGAGGTCCCGGAAGGCCATGGCCATGCGCCCCTCGGCGTCCTCCGTGTAGCGCAGCAGCTGCGCGCGGACCGTGCCCTCCACCACGTGGTGGGGGCGGAAGTCGCCCACGCGCCACATGAGGCACAGCTTGCCGTCCCGCAGGCCCACCAGGGCGAAGTGGCTGAACCGGATGGTCTGCGCCCTCTTGCGCGCCGTGGCCATCTTGGCCAGCGCGGCGCCGACGATGAAGGTGTGGATGATGCAGCTGAGGATGGACTGCAGGACGACCACCAGCACGGCCGCCGCGCACTCCTCGGTGACGCAGCGGTACCCGTACCCGATGGTGGTCTGCGTCTCCAGGGAGAAGAGGAAGGCGCCCGTGAAGGAGCGGACGTGGTCCACGCACGGCGGCAGGTGCGGGTCGCCCGCCAGGTCCCCGTGCTGGAAGGCGATGAGCCAGAAGATGGAGCCGAAGGTCAGCCAGGAGAGCACGTAGGACAGGGAGAAGATGACCAGCATGTGGCGCCACTTGGTGTCCACGAGGGTGGTGAAGATGTCCACCACGTAGCTCCCCCACTCCCCAAAGATGTGCTTGAAGTACACGTTGCAGCTGCCGTCCTTGTGCAGCAGGCGCCTCCGGGCCCTGCGCTTCTCGGCCAGAAGGTGCTCCGGCGGGTAGCCCGGGTACCTGGGGTCCACCTGCACGATCGGGGGGCTGCCGCTGTAGGCGCTCATGGTGCCCGGCGGCCTTGGCAGGGGTGAGGGCTTCTGGAGGCGCAAGGGTCCTAGGGGCGCCGTATGCCCGCGTGGGTTTCCCCTTCGAACCTGAAAAACAGAAAATGCAACACACGTCTGTCCGCTTCTAATTGCCATGTTGAGAGCCACTGGCCCAATCTGAAGCAATTTGATGCCGTCTGAAACAGCTCAGACTTCATCGGAACGGCAGACATGAAGTATTGATTACTCATTTTCAGTTTAGAATTCAACTCAAGCCATTACAGCAGCAAAATAGGCGATTAGAGAAAATAACATTTTTATATATGCTTAAGACTTCAGTAAACACTGTGATTATCCCAAATGAGGCCTCATGGCCTCTTCTGACCTGGCATTTAGCAAAAAGAGAAAAAAAAGTCTTCCAACTGGTAGACTCTTCTGGCCTGAGGACATTTCGAAAACAAAACAATCAAAACAGAATTTCGGTATTTGCCTAGGCGTCTTAGAGACTTTCCGTTTAAGCCTGATGGCTTTCCATAGAAAAAGGAGGCACTGAAAGAGTTTCTATGTTCCAAAAGGTGGGGACGGGGGAGGAATTGGGAGATTGACGCACGTAAATAATAGATACAGTATAAAACAGACAACCAATGAGAACAGTGTGTGGAGCACAGGGAGTCCACTTAGTGCAGCGTGGAGATCTGCGCGGGAAGAAAGCCCCAAAGGGAGGCGATCTATGTAAACGTGCGGTAGAAACTAGCACGGCACTGTAAAGCAACTCTACTCTAAGAAACGCAAATGCTTAAGAAAAGGGGGTTTCTACGTTGCATCCCAATGTAACTTACATACAGGTGGGGTCGCGGCTGGTCCCTGGCCTCCAGGGTCGGCGGCCTCCTCTCTCTTCCACGGAGGTGCTTCTCACTCGAGCACGTCCCAGGATAGCACAGGGCGGACAGGGATGCTAGTTCAGGCTCAGTTCCTTGACCCGAGTCCCTCCTTTGGTTTTGAGAAGAAAAAAAAATCGTTCGTAATCCCAGAGGAGTTAAAATCACTCCCAGGTAAGTTTTCAGTAAAGTATACAATTGCTCCTGCCTTTGTTTTAATCTATCCATCTTTTTTTCCTTTTCTTCCTTTTTTTTTTCTTTGACACTGGAAGCTCTTCTCTTCTCTCTGAATAGAAGCCGAAGAGTTGCCAAGGCCGCTAATCGGGTTTCCCTCTTAAAGGGAGCATGCTGCAATTGGACCCTTTCCCCAGCTCTTCACTCTGTTCCTAAGGGTTTCACGGCCATGCCTAAGCAAGTCATTTTCCAGTCTCCAAATCCATTCAGTTTTTAAAAGACCAAGTTATACTGATACATAGTTATTTTGCTTTCAGCATCCTCTGTAGCGGTCAGTGGTCTTCCAGCTCAAGTCCGAAAGTAAGTTTTAACAATTCAATATTAAATGGTCCTTAGTGACTCTCTGCCAGGGCCCCATGGGTCACTGGGGACCAGTACGAACAGTGTAGTAGTTACTAGGGTATGTTTTCTGCATCGTCTACCTGTGCCAGACGGGGAAGGGTGGTGGAAAGGGGAGACTTTGGACCAGAGGATCGTGTCACTTGGTTGCATAGAAAATTCCACGGGAATAAATACCATTCCAGATGCTGAGATCTGCCTCCCACTCACATACCCTGAAACCAACCAAAGTTATCAATCACCAAGTATTTATCAGTTCCTTCCTACCATGAAAGGGAGGAATGAGTTAATCCACAACACCGTCCCTCTCCCCAAGTCAACAGGAATCATTTTTCTTCTTCTCCAGGGACCAGGCCACCTTACAATAAACACTTTGTCCGGGGGACCATTGTGCGAACAGACACTCCGCCTACAGCCAAAACGGCCCATGTCCGAGTCCTCCGTCCGCTGCCTGCCTCCAGGCGCTCCACCCACCCATCCTTCTGACGGGCTTCCATGAGCCACACGCCCTCGGTCAGCACTCTGAGGAGACAACTGCATACTTTCAGGATGTGAGCCTAGGCTGCCCAAACGCCTCCCGGAATGTTGGACGTAAAATATTCCCAGGCTCTGTGGCACCCTAGACGGGTGAGACTGGGTGGCCTTGAGGTGGGTGTTTCAAGAGGGAGGGGCGGATGTATACCTTTGGCCGATGAAACCAACACACCACTAGAAAGCAATGATCTTCCAACTAAAAATACATCAAACTAAAAAAAACTTCCACAAATCTTGCCCAGTCTATGGGATCCTTTGCAGGCTCCCGTCTGATGTGCCTCAGATGCACACGTCACAGACAGGAAGCTCTTCAAGGCTGTCAGTTCCTAGCCCTCACCAGGGCATAGGGGGCACGGGAGCGGGGCAGTGTCCATCAGAGTACCATGTGACTGCAAATTAAGAAGCGAATCGGAGGCAGGGGCATTTTCTTGGTAAACACTTCCTTCTAACCTAGTTCCTCCAGGGGAACTGCACCCATCGTGGAGTCATAAATCAAGAGCTACTGTGAGGCTCTCTGCTCTTTCCAAAGTAAGTTTTAACAATTCAATATTAAATGGTCCTTAGTGACTCTCTGCCAGGGCCCCATGGGTCACTGGGGACCAGTACGAACAGTGTAGTAGTTACTAGGGTATGTTTTCTGCATCGTCTACCTGTGCCAGACGGGAAGGGTGGTGGAAAGGGGAGACTTTGGACCAGAGGATCGTGTCACTTGGTTGCATAGAAAATTCCACGGGAATAAATACCATTCCAGATGCTGAGATCTGCCTCCCACTCACATACCCTGAAACCAACCAAAGTTATCAATCACCAAGTATTTATCAGTTCCTTCCTACCATGAAAGGGAGGAATGAGTTAATCCACAACACCGTCCCTCTCCCCAAGTCAACAGGAATCATTTTTCTTCTTCTCCAGGGACCAGGCCACCTTACAATAAACACTTTGTCCGGGGGACCATTGTGCGAACAGACACTCCGCCTACAGCCAAAACGGCCCATGTCCGAGTCCTCCCGTCCCGCTGCCTGCCTCCAGGCGCTCCACCCACCCATCCTTCTGACGGGCTTCCATGAGCCACACGCCCTCGGTCAGCACTCTGAGGAGACAACTGCATACTTTCAGGATGTGAGCCTAGGCTGCCCAAACGCCTCCCGGAATGTTGGACGTAAAATATTCCCAGGCTCTGTGGCACCCTAGACGGGTGAGACTGGGTGGCCTTGAGGTGGGTGTTTCAAGAGGGAGGGGCGGATGTATACCTTTGGCCGATGAAACCAACACACCACTAGAAAGCAATGATCTTCCAACTAAAAATACATCAAACTAAAAAAAACTTCCACAAATCTTGCCCAGTCTATGGGATCCTTTGCAGGCTCCCGTCTGATGTGCCTCAGATGCACACGTCACAGACAGGAAGCTCTTCAAGGCTGTCAGTTCCTAGCCCTCACCAGGGCATAGGGGGCACGGGAGCGGGGCAGTGTCCATCAGAGTACCATGTGACTGCAAATTAAGAAGCGAATCGGAGGCAGGGGCATTTTCTTGGTAAACACTTCCTTCTAACCTAGTTCCTCCAGGGGAACTGCACCCATCGTGGGAGTCATAAATCAAGAGCTACTGTGAGGCTCTCTGCTCTTTCCGGCTGCCAAAAGTAAAAAGAAAGGTTGTTCTTTGCAATGGCATTTGCTTGGCATCACTCTGAGTTCCAGCAGCGCCAACAACTGTTATAAACAAGCCCCTTTTAAAAATACCTCCAACAGTATGTGAACTGATGAATGAAGTTTCCATTAATACAAGCTACGAGTAAGCAAATGTGAATCCGTGGAAAAATGATTTCTGCATAGTGTAGCAATGTCAGGGATACAAGTTCACAGCTGTGGGAATTTTGTTGCCAAAGCCACCAGGTCCTTTGCTGTGGTTTCTTTTTTTTTTGTTTTTGTTATCATTTTGGGGAGTGAGGTGGGGAGGGAGGGGGACGGGCAGGTCACTTCTATTGGTCTTTCATTTCTCTATTTTCATCCGTCTTTGTTCTTTGGCTCCTGTGGGCCTCCCATCACGGTGGCGTCTGTCGTTGCTGAGCGCCGGCTCTGGGCGCATGCGCTCCAGAGCTCCGGCTCGGTAATTGGACACATCGGTCCAGCCGCTCCGCGGCATGTGGGATCTTCCCAGGCCAGGGATCGAACCGCGCCCCTTGCACTGCAAGGTGGTATCCTTACCCACTGGACCACCAGGGGAAGCCCTGCTGTGGTTTCTTATCCTGAGCATTCAACTTACCCAGAGAAAAGCATTCAGATTCAGTTTAAGTGCATACATTTTATTCATCTATCCTTCGGTTTTCCCACCATGCAAATGATGCGCTTCCTAAAAGGCAGTTGTTTAAGCTAAAATGACAGATCATACACAAACTGATTTCAGTTAGTATTAACCCTGAAGCAATGATCTTCCAACTAAAAATACATCAAACTAAAAACTTCCACAAATCTTGCCCAGTCTATGGGATCCTTTGCAGGCTCCGTCTGATGTGCCTCAGATGCACACGTCACAGACAGGAAGCTCTTCAAGGCTGTCAGTTCCTAGCCCTCACCAGGGCATAGGGGGCACGGGAGCGGGGCAGTGTCCATCAGAGTACCATGTGACTGCAAATTAAGAAGCGAATCGGAGGCAGGGGCATTTTCTTGGTAAACACTTCCTTCTAACCTAGTTCCTCCAGGGGAACTGCACCCATCGTGGGAGTCATAAATCAAGAGCTACTGTGAGGCTCTCTGCTCTTTCCGGCTGCCAAAAGTAAAAAGAAAGGTTGTTCTTTGCAATGGCATTTGCTTGGCATCACTCTGAGTTCCAGCAGCGCCAACAACTGTTATAAACAAGCCCCTTTTAAAAATACCTCCAACAGTATGTGAACTGATGAATGAAGTTTCCATTAATACAAGCTACGAGTAAGCAAATGTGAATCCGTGGAAAAATGATTTCTGCATAGTGTAGCAATGTCAGGGATACAAGTTCACAGCTGTGGGAATTTTGTTGCCAAAGCCACCAGGTCCTTTGCTGTGGTTTCTTTTTTTTTTGTTTTTGTTATCATTTTGGGGAGTGAGGTGGGGAGGGAGGGGGACGGGCAGGTCACTTCTATTGGTCTTTCATTTCTCTATTTTCATCCGTCTTTGTTCTTTGGCTCCTGTGGGCCTCCCATCACGGTGGCGTCTGTCGTTGCTGAGCGCCGGCTCTGGGCGCATGCGCTCCAGAGCTCCGGCTCGGTAATTGGACACATCGGTCCAGCCGCTCCGCGGCATGTGGGATCTTCCCAGGCCAGGGATCGAACCGCGCCCCTTGCACTGCAAGGTGGTATCCTTACCCACTGGACCACCAGGGGAAGCCCTGCTGTGGTTTCTTATCCTGAGCATTCAACTTACCCAGAGAAAAGCATTCAGATTCAGTTTAAGTGCATACATTTTATTCATCTATCCTTCGGTTTTCCCACCATGCAAATGATGCGCTTCCTAAAAGGCAGTTGTTTTTAAGCTAAAAATGACAGATCATACACAAACTGATTTCAGTTAGTATTAACCATTTTTTAGTCTACACCATGAACTAAGATGTTCACAGAGGCCTTGTTGTCAAAATTATCTACAGTTGAGAGATAGTATAGGTGTTCATTAGTTTCTTGTCTCATACATTGTGTTAACCTGAGTACTCTCCCAGTAGCTTGTGGATAAAGGACAGAGGATAAGGTTTGCTGACTGACTGGACATTTTATATTTAACATTCATTTTTCTAAGAATTAAAACAGGGCTTTAAAATTGCCTTAATGCTTCCAAAATGATCTGGTCAAACATCAATTGCATCACAAAAAGTATTTTCAGGGCTTCTCAGGTGGCACTAGTGGTAAAGAACTCGCCTGCCAAAGCAGGAGACATAAGAGATGCAAGTTCCACTGGAGAAGGAAATGGCAACTCACTCCAGTATTCTTGGCTGGAAACTCCATGGGCAGAGGAGCCTAGGGGACCACTGTCTGTGGGGTCGCAAAGAGTTAAGTGTGACTAAACAACAACAAAGGAAGACAGTACATGGTCCCCTCGAGACATGGAAGTCACTGTTTTTTCCTCCCATTAAGCCGCAGAGGCCACTGCTCTGTCCTTCCACCAGTTCCCCCAAATCCTAGGGGGTGGGTCGTTTTCCTTCCTCTTTCACAACTGTTACCAAATGGAAAATCCCCTAGACCTTGTTCTCAACACACACACACACACACCCCTATATACATGGTACATAGAGTCCCAGCTCAGTTTAAGAATTTTATTGTTGTTTACTCTGAAGAATCAGCCTAAAGGAAACAAGACAGACAAGCTCAGCAAAGGTAACTGGCTGATTCTCAAGCTGCTTGCCATGTGCATCTTGTATCTCAAGTGCTATGCACCTGCTTTACTGAGAAGGCTCTGGGGGTGTTTCCTGCTCTTATCGTGAAAATCAGGCCGGGGATGGGGATTTTCGAACCGCGCCTTGCACTGCAAGGTGGTATCCTTACCCACTGGACCACCAGGGAAGCCCTGCTGTGGTTTCTTATCCTGAGCATTCAACTTACCCAGAGAAAAGCATTCAGATTCAGTTTAAGTGCATACATTTTATTCATCTATCCTTCGGTTTTCCCACCATGCAAATGATGCGCTTCCTAAAAGGCAGTTGTTTTAAGCTAAAAATGACAGATCATACACAAACTGATTTCAGTTAGTATTAACCATTTTTTAGTCTACACCATGAACTAAGATGTTCACAGAGGCCTTGTTGTCAAAATTATCTACAGTTGAGAGATAGTATAGGTGTTCATTAGTTTCTTGTCTCATACATTGTGTTAACCTGAGTACTCTCCCAGTAGCTTGTGGATAAAGGACAGAGGATAAGGTTTGCTGACTGACTGGACATTTTATATTTAACATTCATTTTTCTAAGAATTAAAACAGGGCTTTAAAATTGCCTTAATGCTTCCAAAATGATCTGGTCAAACATCAATTGCATCACAAAAAGTATTTTCAGGGCTTCTCAGGTGGCACTAGTGGTAAAGAACTCGCCTGCCAAAGCAGGAGACATAAGAGATGCAAGTTCCACTGGAGAAGGAAATGGCAACTCACTCCAGTATTCTTGGCTGGAAACTCCATGGGCAGAGGAGCCTAGGGGACCACTGTCTGTGGGGTCGCAAAGAGTTAAGTGTGACTAAACAACAACAAAGGAAGACAGTACATGGTCCCCTCGAGACATGGAAGTCACTGTTTTTTCCTCCCATTAAGCCGCAGAGGCCACTGCTCTGTCCTTCCACCAGTTCCCCCAAATCCTAGGGGGTGGGTCGTTTTCCTTCCTCTTTCACAACTGTTACCAAATGGAAAATCCCCTAGACCTTGTTCTCAACACACACACACACACACACCCCTATATACATGGTACATAGAGTCCCAGCTCAGTTTAAGAATTTTATTGTTGTTTACTCTGAAGAATCAGCCTAAAGGAAACAAGACAGACAAGCTCAGCAAAGGTAACTGGCTGATTCTCAAGCTGCTTGCCATGTGCATCTTGTATCTCAAGTGCTATGCACCTGCTTTACTGAGAAGGCTCTGGGGGTGTTTCCTGCTCTTATCGCGAAAATCAGTCGGCCTGGCCCCTCTTGGGTCTTGGCTGGCTGTCAGCCCTTGTTGCTTAGAGCTGATCTCTAGGTGCACCAGGATTTTGCAGATGCCAGATTTCATGAGATCACAGGTCAATTTCCCCTTGTGTAAGGAAAGCCCTTTCCCAGTGGTCTCTAAAACTCTTCAGCAGAAAATTTGTGACTGTTTTCATTCTTTTTTAAAAAAATTTTTCTAAATGAGCTTCTACAGTGTGCTTGACCCACTGGCCTTCAAGAACAAGTGTGGAGTCCCACCTTTGAGGTGCTTCCCAGGTGGCATTAGTAGCAGGAACCTCCTGTAGTACAGGAGCCACAGGGGACCTGGGTCTGACCCTTGTGTCGGGAAGATCCCCTGGAGGAGGGAAACGGCACCCCACTCCGGGATTCTTACTCGGAGAATCCCACAGACAGAGGAGCCTGGCGGGCTACAGTCCATGCGGTTGCAGAGAGTCAGACACGACGGAAGCGACTGAGCACAGGCACGCACTCACTTTTGTGCAACTCGTATTTGAGAGCTGGGCGTTGATAAATAGCAAGAGGAGATGATCGTGGAGAATGTGCAATAAATACCACAGAGAAAGCGAGATGCATCAGGAATCTGGAGAGCGGCTGAAACCCGAGGGGAGGCACCATTTCCCAAGGGGGCTCCGAGCAAGTCGGGTCCATGACCTGACACTGGGGCTGAGAGCCGCTCTTCCGTCCTCCTGGCTCCACTGAGGCTAACAGTGCTCTCAACCCGGGCCTCGCTGCCTGTCTCGTCAGCCAGAGGCCTTCTCCTTGTTCACACGCTCACTGCTGACAGCTGTGGACCGGCTGCCCTGTCCTTCGTTCTCAGCTAGTTTTAAGGCCTGATGCTCACAGGAACCTCCCGATCAGGTAAGAACCTGGTTTTACCCAGTTTCCATCATAGCTTTCACCTCTTGTCCCTTTCAGCAAGTGGGCTTATTCTGAAATGTAAATAGCCCTTCTCCCAATACCATGGGTAAGGTCCAAGCTCCAAGATACAGTCCTCCAGCAGTGCAGTTAAAAGGTGGGGATATGGGGCTTCCCTGGTGGTCCAGTGGGTAAGGACACCGCCTTGCAGTGCAAGGGGCGCCGGTTCAATCCCTGGCTTGGGAAGATCCCACGTGCCACGGAGCGGCTGGACCGATGTGTCCAATCACCGAGCCGGAGCTCTGGAGTGCATGCGCCCAGAGCCGGCGCTCTACGATGACAGACGCCACAGCGATGGGAGGCCCACAGGAGCCAAGGAACAAAGATGGATGAAAACAGAGAAATGAAAGACCAATAGAAGTGGCCCGCCTGCTCCCCTCCCTCCCCAACCCCTGCCCAAAATAAATTAATTAATTAATTTTAAAAAAAAAGGTGAGGATATGGAGATTAAAGGAAAAAAAATGCTCAGCACTAAAAATTGCTTAATAGAATTTGTTAAAATGATGACTGAATGATTGGAAATGTGGTTCTCATAATACAAATGCATGTCATTATATTGTCATTTCAAAGATATAATATAAGGGCTTCCCAGGTGGCACAGTGATGAAGACTCTGCCTGCCAATGCAAGAGACACGGGCTCAGTCCCTGGGTGGGGAAGATCCCCTGGAGAGAGAAATGACAACCCTCTCCAGTACTCTTGCCTGGGAAATCCCATGGACAGGTTCCCATCCGTAGGGCTGTAAGAGAGTCAGACATGACTTAGCAACTAAACAACAACAACCTGTGTGTGTGTGTGTGTGTGTGTGTGTGTGTGTGTGTATAATTTGAACTATTTCTGAAGTTAAGTTGGCTATAAGTGACAAGTGTGTGAATTTGGTACAGTTTCAGATCCAGAAATTCCACTGGTAACAATTTATCTTAAAGAAACCGCTGTGAATGAGCAGAACAGCGTGGGTTATGGGTACGCTATTTGTAGTAGCAGATTTTGGCTATGGCTTACCAGCTAATAAAAGTGGGACTGTTTCATAGGTAATGGTACAATTGTATCATTACTCATTACTTTTAATGTAGCCATTAAATGTGATACACTAGAAACATTACAGGAAAAATAGAAACATATTGTTTTGTGGAAAAAATAAAAGAGGACTATAACACTGGACTCTCGTTCTCAGCTAGTTTTAAGGCCTGATGCTCACAGGAACCTCCCGATCAGGTAAGAACCTGGTTTTACCCAGTTTCCATCATAGCTTTCACCTCTTGTCCCTTTCAGCAAGTGGGCTTATTCTGAAATGTAAATAGCCCTTCTCCCAATACCATGGGTAAGGTCCAAGCTCCAAGATACAGTCCTCCAGCAGTGCAGTTAAAAGGTGGGGATATGGGGCTTCCCTGGTGGTCCAGTGGGTAAGGACACCGCCTTGCAGTGCAAGGGGCGCCGGTTCAATCCCTGGCTTGGGAAGATCCCACGTGCCACGGAGCGGCTGGACCGATGTGTCCAATCACCGAGCCGGAGCTCTGGAGTGCATGCGCCCAGAGCCGGCGCTCTACGATGACAGACGCCACAGCGATGGGAGGCCCACAGGAGCCAAGGAACAAAGATGGATGAAAACAGAGAAATGAAAGACCAATAGAAGTGGCCCGCCTGCTCCCCTCCCTCCCCAACCCCTGCCCAAAATAAATTAATTAATTAATTTTAAAAAAAAAGGTGAGGATATGGAGATTAAAGGAAAAAAAATGCTCAGCACTAAAAATTGCTTAATAGAATTTGTTAAAATGATGACTGAATGATTGGAAATGTGGTTCTCATAATACAAATGCATGTCATTATATTGTCATTTCAAAGATATAATATAAGGGCTTCCCAGGTGGCACAGTGATGAAGACTCTGCCTGCCAATGCAAGAGACACGGGCTCAGTCCCTGGGTGGGGAAGATCCCCTGGAGAGAGAAATGACAACCCTCTCCAGTACTCTTGCCTGGGAAATCCCATGGACAGGTTCCCATCCGTAGGGCTGTAAGAGAGTCAGACATGACTTAGCAACTAAACAACAACAACCTGTGTGTGTGTGTGTGTGTGTGTGTGTGTGTGTGTATAATTTGAACTATTTCTGAAGTTAAGTTGGCTATAAGTGACAAGTGTGTGAATTTGGTACAGTTTCAGATCCAGAAATTCCACTGGTAACAATTTATCTTAAAGAAACCGCTGTGAATGAGCAGAACAGCGTGGGTTATGGGTACGGCTATTTGTAGTAGCAGATTTTGGCTATGGCTTACCAGCTAATAAAAGTGGGACTGTTTCATAGGTAATGGTACAATTGTATCATTACTCATTACTTTTAATGTAGCCATTAAATGTGATACACTAGAAACATTACAGGGAAAAAATAGAAAACATATTGTTTTGTGGAAAAAAATAAAAGAGGACTATAAAACAGCTTGTACAATATAATTTTTAAAATTTAAATACATTTAAACATGGAGAAAAGAGAGAATGATATAAACAAAATGTGGATTGTGACCCTCTCTGGTATGAAATATTTTTTCTCCTCCTTTTTCTTCTATTTGTGTATTTACACTCTCTAAAAACTTTGACAATGAACATGCATTCCTTCTGCAAAAAAGAAGAAGACACAGGTATTTTCAGCTGGTACTTTGAAGTGTACTGATCTGAGGCTCCATAAAGGGGACCCAAACCAATCGCTCTCTAAAAACATTTATTAGAACGTTTAAAAGACAACTATAAATAGCCCAGGGAGGCAGACAGTCTTACAGACGTTGAAAGTCAGACACTGATGCTGTAATTTTTGCTGGAGCAATTCACAGAAACAAATATAGTGACATTTAATTCATCTAAGTAAAACCAGATCTCATTTAAAACAAGGAAGTTGGGGAAGAGGGAGCTGGGTCAGATCTGGCTGCTGGAGATGGATCCGAGAAATCATGAAAGCAGCTGGTCACAGATTGGGGCTACGTATAACAGAGTTCCACAGGCATCTAGCGTGGGTCTTCTCCCTCCGTACCTCCTTCTCTCTCTTCCCCACTCCCAAACCTAGTAAACTGCCTTCACTTCTTGGCCTGGTATACTCACATCTGTTTTCAGGATCTTTCTTTTATCCTAATATTTGCAATTTGCCTTGGAAAGAAAATGTTAAAAATTGTGTTAATCTGAAACTTGACTACTTTAAGGTCTATGTCAATGGACATTTAAGACACAAGGAAATGATCTTTTGAAATAGATGAATTTGAAGAAGGAAATTAGATGTTTATGATGTTGTTCAGCTGCTAAGTCTTGTCTGGCTCTTTGAGAGCCCAAGGATGGCAGCACCAGGCTCCTCTGTCCTATACTATTTCCCAGAGTTTGCTCAAATTCATGCCCATGTCTAACCATCTCATCCTCTGCCAACCTCTTCTCTTTTTGCCTTTAATCCTTCCCAGCATTAGGATCTTTTCCAATGAGTTGGCTCTTCGTATGAAGTAGCCAAAGTATTGGAACTTCAGCTTCAGCATCCGTCCTTTCAATGAATATTCAGGATTGATTTCCTTTAGGATTGATTGGCTGGTTTGATCTCCTTGCTGATTTGCCTAAAGAGCTGGCCTTACCCAGCTCTTTGTAAATCATCATCAAGAACCTAAAATTTCCTTCAGATATCCCTTCAACAGTAGACTACAAGTGTTGTCTTTTTGCTTGTTTTTATTTTTGTTTTTTAATGCTTATCAGAGTACAGTTGCTTTATAATGTTGCCTTCATTTCTGCTGTAGAACAAAGTAGGGGACATATACATGTGTCCCCTCTGTTTTGGATTTCCTCCCCATTTAGGTCACTACAGAGCCTTCAGTAGTTGCCTGAGCTATACAGTACGTTCTCATTAGTTATCTATTTTATATATAGTACAGTATATATGTCAATACAATTAGAGACAAACAAATGTCATATATTAAGGCACATATGTGGAATCTATTAATAGAAAAATGGCACAGATGAGCCTACTTGCAAAGCAGAGACTGGGAGGAGTATACTTTAAAGTGCGGTCTACTAGCCACCTGCTTCTGAGATTCTAGGGAAGCATGTTAACACATGCAGGTCTTAGGTCCATCCTCCACCCAACTCCTATGGATTCTCATATATCCTCACGGCTGAGAATTCCTATCTTAAAGCTTTAAGAACGGAGACACCAGGTTCTAAACACGCTTTTAAGTTGAAACTGCCTTCACTTCTTGGCCTGGTATACTCACATCTGTTTTCAGGATCTTTCTTTTATCCTAATATTTGCAATTTGCCTTGGAAAGAAAATGTTAAAAATTGTGTTAATCTGAAACTTGACTACTTTAAGGTCTATGTCAATGGACATTTAAGACACAAGGAAATGATCTTTTGAAATAGATGAATTTGAAGAAGGAAATTAGATGTTTATGATGTTGTTCAGCTGCTAAGTCTTGTCTGGCTCTTTGAGAGCCCAAGGATGGCAGCACCAGGCTCCTCTGTCCTATACTATTTCCCAGAGTTTGCTCAAATTCATGCCCATGTCTAACCATCTCATCCTCTGCCAACCTCTTCTCTTTTTGCCTTTAATCCTTCCCAGCATTAGGATCTTTTCCAATGAGTTGGCTCTTCGTATGAAGTAGCCAAAGTATTGGAACTTCAGCTTCAGCATCCGTCCTTTCAATGAATATTCAGGATTGATTTCCTTTAGGATTGATTGGCTGGTTTGATCTCCTTGCTGATTTGCCTAAAGAGCTGGCCTTACCCAGCTCTTTGTAAATCATCATCAAGAACCTAAAATTTCCTTCAGATATCCCTTCAACAGTAGACTACAAGTGTTGTCTTTTTGCTTGTTTTTGCTTTTGTTTTTTAATGCTTATCAGAGTACAGTTGCTTTATAATGTTGCCTTCATTTCTGCTGTAGAACAAAGTAGGGGACATATACATGTGTCCCCTCTGTTTTGGATTTCCTCCCCATTTAGGTCACTACAGAGCCTTCAGTAGTTGCCTGAGCTATACAGTACGTTCTCATTAGTTATCTATTTTATATATAGTACAGTATATATGTCAATACAATTAGAGACAAACAAATGTCATATATTAAGGCACATATGTGGAATCTATTAATAGAAAAATGGCACAGATGAGCCTACTTGCAAAGCAGAGACTGGGAGGAGTATACTTTAAAGTGCGGTCTACTAGCCACCTGCTTCTGAGATTCTAGGGAAGCATGTTAACACATGCAGGTCTTAGGTCCACTCCTCCACCCAACTCCTATGGATTCTCATATATCCTCACGGCTGAGAATTCCTATCTTAAAGCTTTAAGAACGGAGACACCAGGTTCTAACAGACACGACACTGAGTTAAGAGGTTTCATCAACAGTGCGAGTGTGCACTTCTGCCCATGAGTCCCCGAGCCTCTGCTTGCCCTCCTGGAAGCCTGCAGCTCACAGGTCGCTAGGAATAATACATGAGCTACGTCCCCAGACCTGTTTTCATGGCCCTTGGCCTTTAATGGGTGGGTGCCTGCAGTGCTCGTAGCTATGACTACAGTCCCTTCAAGCACTGATCCAACTGAGGAGAGAGAAAGAGTGCTTCGGATGAAAAATGGTACAGATAAACCAAGAGACAGACCTAGATGATGACAAACCAAGATGATAAACGGAGAGATGATCACACTAAGTGAGGTAAATCAGACAGAGAAAGACAAATATCATGTGATATAGCTTATATGTGGAATATAATTAAAATGATGTAAATGAATGCATTTACAAAACAAAAACAGACTCACAGATTTCAAAAACAAACTTATGATTACCAAGGGGAAGACACAGGGTAGGGGGAGGGATAAATTTGGAGTTCAGGATTAACATACACACACACCAGCAGATATAAAACAGATACGGAACGAAAGCCTGAGGAGAGCACAGGAGCTCTCCTCAATCTGATGTAATAACCTAGATGGGAAAAGAACCTGAAAAAAGAATGAATGTATGTGCATATAGAACTGAGTCTCTTTGCTGTACACCTGAAACAAAAACAATGTTGTAAATGAACTATACTCCAATAAAATTTGTAAAAAAAGAACGAAAGTGATTGAGAGTTATCTGCCTTTTTTATTTTATTGCCCTAAGAATTATTAGATTGTCAGTTCCCAGGCTTCTTTGAAACTTCCCTCCTAGCACCTAATTGCCTTGGAATAACCTTCAAAGCTTCTCAGGTGGCACTAGTGGTAAGAAGCCTGCCAGTGCAGGAGAAGAAAGAGATGTGGGTTCAATCCCAGGTTGAGAAGATCCCAGTGCACTTTAAAGTGCGGTCTACTAGCCACCTGCTTCTGAGATTCTAGGAAGCATGTTAACACATGCAGGTCTTAGGTCCTCCTCCACCCAACTCCTATGGATTCTCATATATCCTCACGGCTGAGAATTCCTATCTTAAAGCTTTAAGAACGGAGACACCAGGTTCTAACAGACACGACACTGAGTTAAGAGGTTTCATCAACAGTGCGAGTGTGCACTTCTGCCCATGAGTCCCCGAGCCTCTGCTTGCCCTCCTGGAAGCCTGCAGCTCACAGGTCGCTAGGAATAATACATGAGCTACGTCCCCAGACCTGTTTTCATGGCCCTTGGCCTTTAATGGGTGGGTGCCTGCAGTGCTCGTAGCTATGACTACAGTCCCTTCAAGCACTGATCCAACTGAGGAGAGAGAAAGAGTGCTTCGGATGAAAAATGGTACAGATAAACCAAGAGACAGACCTAGATGATGACAAACCAAGATGATAAACGGAGAGATGATCACACTAAGTGAGGTAAATCAGACAGAGAAAGACAAATATCATGTGATATAGCTCATATGTGGAATATAATTAAAATGATGTAAATGAATGCATTTACAAAACAAAAACAGACTCACAGATTTCAAAAACAAACTTATGATTACCAAGGGGAAGACACAGGGTAGGGGGAGGGATAAATTTGGAGTTCAGGATTAACATACACACACACCAGCAGATATAAAACAGATAAGCAACGAAAGCCTGAGGAGAGCACAGGAGCTCTCCTCAATCTGATGTAATAACCTAGATGGGAAAAGAACCTGAAAAAAGAATGAATGTATGTGTATATAGAACTGAGTCTCTTTGCTGTACACCTGAAACAAAAACAATGTTGTAAATGAACTATACTCCAATAAAATTTGTAAAAAAAGAACGAAAGTGATTGAGAGTTATCTGCCTTTTTTATTTTATTGCCCTAAGAATTATTAGATTGTCAGTTCCCAGGCTTCTTTGAAACTTCCCTCCTAGCACCTAATTGCCTTGGCATAACCTTCAAAGCTTCTCAGGTGGCACTAGTGGTAAAGAACCTGCCTGCCAGTGCAGGAGAAGAAAGAGATGTGGGTTCAATCCCAGGTTGAGAAGATCCCCTGGCGAAGGACATGGCAGTCCTCTCCACTCTTCTTGCCTGGAGAGCCCCACAGTCAGAGGAGCCTGGAAGGCTGCAGTCCACGGGGTCTCAAAGGGCTGGATGTGACTGAAGTGAGTGAGCCATCGAGCTACTGCAGCCTTCAAGAAGCCACGACAGAGCTTCCCTGAAGAACCACAAGGATCATTCAGAATAGATCCCATTTTGTGCTAGTCCTCTACTTCCTAAATGCCAGGTCATCTATGACTGACCTTGACTAGTTCCCATGTAGTCTGGTTTGGGAGTTGCATTGGTAGAACCTAGCCGTTCATTCCAAAATAAACGTGTTTTATGGACAGTATATGTCTATCATGTTTGACCTTCTCCCAGTTTGGTATGCATGGCATTCTAACCAAAAGCCAAGTCCTGTCTCTCCGTGGTTATATTCCCATTTTGGGAGAGTCACCTGCAAACTGTCCCTTTTTGGGAGGGGGGCATCACAGAGAGTCTATCTATTCATCTATTCAATGTTCTGGGTATCACTGAACTCACAGATGTGATTTGCTCATGGACCAAGAACTCCTTGGATAGTATCTACTCTATCTTTGACCTTTAAATGATTGCATTTCTGTTCTAAGCTGTCAACATGAAAACTCAGGACATCTTTATTGGGGAGGAAAACAAAGCAACTGTTACTGGCTATTATTTCAGCTCCCATTTTCCCTTGTGGATACAGACAAATTGAGACAGTCTTAAAATACAAGACAAATGATTTCCCTAGGAAGATCCAGATAGACAGCCCACTGAGACAATACCCTAAGCTGTGTGTTGCCTATCACATGAGATTAGCTTCCTATTAGTCTGAGCCTTTTCAAGGGCACTTGGCAATAAAGTATCACCACTTACTGTAGATAACAGAAGAGCTGAGGAGCTGGCAGAAGTGAGTGAGTCTGATAAGACCCTTGAGTTTCCATGCATTTCATTTCCTCTACCTTCTCTACTGATTTTATTTACTTTTCCACTAGAGCTACAAAAGAAGAAGTAATCGCCCTACCTAAGTTGGAAGGTTAGATTTCATCATCCATGGATGTCCATACAGAGGTGACCCACATTAGCAATGTTGTGGCCAACTCCTTGTGCCCCAGGGACTGCCGTCCACCAGGCTGCTCTGTCCATTGGATCCTCCATGTGGGAATACTGGAGTAGATTGCTGCTCCCTACTCTAAGGGATCTTCCCAACCTAGAGATAGAATCCAAGTCTCCTGCATTGGCAGGCAGACTTTTTTATCACCAATGCCACCTGGGAAGCCCCAAGACAACTGTACCCCAATTTAAAAAAATAAAGAAAGAAAAAAGTGATATGTTACCAGCATTTCCTGGGCTGGAATATTCATCGAGATGAACACTGGGGAGTTGAGTCTAAGGCAGATGGGTGCACTTTCCCCCTAAATCTACTTGCAAGATGTTTAGACCTGCACTGTCACAGACTCTGTCACACCCATGCCTGTAAGAATCTGGGACGGTCAAGGCAAGAGCCTCTGTGTATTCCTCAAGTCAGTCAACTTTTAACTACATATGAGGCATTGGGGGGACTATTCCCAAGGTTTATGAGGATGATTATTGCCCTTGACTGGCTCAATCTTGCCAAGGACACCATACAAGCTCTGGGAAGACAGGCCCTTAAGGGATTTGTCTGTTGGTCTAGTGGTTAAAAATCGACATTGCAATGCAGGGGATATAGGTTTGATCCCTGTTGAGGAACTAAGATTTCACGTGCTGAGGAACAACTGAGCCTGCACGCCACAGCTGGAGTTCATGTGCCTCAGTGAATAATGCTGCATGACGTGGCTAAGACCTGATGGAGCCAAATAAATAGGTAATTTTTTTGAAAGAGGCAGGCCTCTCAGAGTGGAGGCTTCTCTAGTAGAATAATATGAAGGTGGCATCACACTATAGAGCCAAAAGAAAGATGCTTAGGTTTGACACCCCTGAGACAATACCCTAAGCTGTGTGTTGCCTATCACATGAGATTTTTTGATTAAGGGCACTTGGCAATAAAGTATCACCACTTACTGTAGATAACAGAAGAGCTGAGGAGCTGGCAGAAGTGAGTGAGTCTGATAAGACCCTTGAGTTTCCATGCATTTCATTTCCTCTACCTTCTCTACTGATTTTATTTACTTTTCCACTAGAGCTACAAAAGAAGAAGTAATCGCCCTACCTAAGTTGGAAGGTTAGATTTCATCATCCATGGATGTCCATACAGAGGTGACCCACATTAGCAATGTTGTGGCCAACTCCTTGTGCCCCAGGGACTGCCGTCCACCAGGCTGCTCTGTCCATTGGATCCTCCATGTGGGAATACTGGAGTAGATTGCTGCTCCCTACTCTAAGGGATCTTCCCAACCTAGAGATAGAATCCAAGTCTCCTGCATTGGCAGGCAGACTTTTTTATCACCAATGCCACCTGGGAAGCCCCAAGACAACTGTACCCCAATTTAAAAAAATAAAGAAAGAAAAAAGTGATATGTTACCAGCATTTCCTGGGCTGGAATATTCATCGAGATGAACACTGGGGAGTTGAGTCTAAGGCAGATGGGTGCACTTTCCCCCTAAATCTACTTGCAAGATGTTTAGACCTGCACTGTCACAGACTCTGTCACACCCATGCCTGTAAGAATCTGGGACGGTCAAGGCAAGAGCCTCTGTGTATTCCTCAAGTCAGTCAACTTTTAACTACATATGAGGCATTGGGGGGACTATTCCCAAGGTTTATGAGGATGATTATTGTCCTTGACTGGCTCAATCTTGCCAAGGACACCATACAAGCTCTGGGAAGACAGGCCCTTAAGGGATTTGTCTGTTGGCCTAGTGGTTAAAAATCGACATTGCAATGCAGGGGATATAGGTTTGATCCCTGTTGAGGAACTAAGATTTCACGTGCTGAGGAACAACTGAGCCTGCACGCCACAGCTGGAGTTCATGTGCCTCAGTGAATAATGCTGCATGACGTGGCTAAGACCTGATGGAGCCAAATAAATAGGTAATTTTTTTGAAAGAGGCAGGCCTCTCAGAGTGGAGGCTTCTCTAGTAGAATAATATGAAGGTGGCATCACACTATAGAGTCAAAAGAAAGATGCTTAGGTTTGAGATCTCTCCCAGCATTTAAGGTGGAAATGCGTCTCCCAAGGGATGGACTTTTGCTGCCGATTCTTGAGGTCCTAGGCAAAGGAAGAAAGATGGCGGCACAGACAAGCCACAGAAGGAAAGAAGTGAGAAACTGATTTGCATTTGGCTCAAAATAAATCATAGGCTCTGAAAAGCATGCCCCATTTCTGTATGTCGCTGGCTTTCAAAATGATTTCTGTTCCCTGAATTAAACTATCAGACAGGCAGGATGCAATCAAGGGGAACATTCTGGGCAGTGGAGGAAAAGGCAGTTTAGGAATTCTTAATTCCTTGGGCTAATTCATTCAGCAGATAATGTGCCTATGAAAATTCGAGTGGTACTTGGTTTGATCAAATATATTCCCCACATTTGAATCAAAATTCATTCTTAGCTAAGAACATACGTAGCACAGCGACGTGGAGAAAGATTTCCAATATGTTTTAAAATTCAACTATTTTTTGCAATTGATTTCATTAAATATTATTCATAACAACTGTGACCATAGCCACCTTTTATTTAGGGGGGCAGATGGAGTGGAATCTTTTCTCTGGTTATAAAATAACTTTTGGCTTTGACTTAATCAAAATGCCAGTTTGCACTCATGTAAGGCAGATAACATTTATGAAAAATTCTTTCAATTGATGAGCTCTGGCAGTACTGCGGAAGTTTAAGATCTTAACAGAAAGAATATGCTATGAACTAAAACAGCTTTTTTCATTCATAGAGTTTAGAGCCAGAGGAAGAACGATTGGTTTTTTAACTGAGAAATGTAAATATCATTGACAGTTTGAACTCCCCAATCTTATACAAATTTCTTGTAGAAAAATTGACTGGATGCCCTTGAAAAAAATCAGAAGCCAGTCCTCAAAGACAGATGTTCCACAGCTTGTGAACATACTCATGCCAGCTTCCACACCCACAGACATTCAAGAGAAGACACATCATAGGTTGAGTGGATATTTGTTCTCTTAATAATATGAAGGTGGCATCACACTATAGAGCCAAAAGAAAGATGCTTAGGTTTGAGATCTCTCCCAGCATTTAAGGTGGAAATGCGTCTCCCAAGGGATGGACTTTTGCTGCCGATTCTTGAGGTCCTAGGCAAAGGAAGAAAGATGGCGGCACAGACAAGCCACAGAAGGAAAGAAGTGAGAAACTGATTTGCATTTGGCTCAAAATAAATCATAGGCTCTGAAAAGCATGCCCCATTTCTGTATGTCGCTGGCTTTCAAAATGATTTCTGTTCCCTGAATTAAACTATCAGACAGGCAGGATGCAATCAAGGGGAACATTCTGGGCAGTGGAGGAAAAGGCAGTTTAGGAATTCTTAATTCCTTGGGCTAATTCATTCAGCAGATAATGTGCCTATGAAAATTCGAGTGGTACTTGGTTTGATCAAATATATTCCCCACATTTGAATCAAAATTCATTCTTAGCTAAGAACATACGTAGCACAGCGACGTGGAGAAAGATTTCCAATATGTTTTAAAATTCAACTATTTTTTGCAATTGATTTCATTAAATATTATTCATAACAACTGTGACCATAGCCACCTTTTATTTAGGGGAGCAGATGGAGTGGAATCTTTTCTCTGGTTATAAAATAACTTTTGGCTTTGACTTAATCAAAATGCCAGTTTGCACTCATGTAAGGCAGATAACATTTATGAAAAATTCTTTCAATTGATGAGCTCTGGCAGTACTGCGGAAGTTTAAGATCTTAACAGAAAGAATATGCTATGAACTAAAACAGCTTTTTTCATTCATAGAGTTTAGAGCCAGAGGAAGAACGATTGGTTTTTTAACTGAGAAATGTAAATATCATTGACAGTTTGAACTCCCCAATCTTATACAAATTTCTTGTAGAAAAATTGACTGGATGCCCTTGAAAAAAATCAGAAGCCAGTCCTCAAAGACAGATGTTCCACAGCTTGTGAACATACTCATGCCAGCTTCCACACCCACAGACATTCAAGAGAAGACACATCATAGGTTGAGTGGATATTTGTTCTCTTAATCATTTGGGTGTGACTACATGGCACCAAAATCTTGTGAAATTCACTCCCCAGCATCGCCAACCAAGGGCTGCCCTTGGCTTCTCTGTCCCAGGGTTGCCTTGGCATGGAGACTCACTATCTCTGCCTCTGCCATCAGGCCACGCTGGCATCCACCTCCTGCCCCCTGCAGCGTCATTCATGACCTCTGTCCTTGTCATCTGAATGACATCTTTGTCATGAAGCAACACATCTGGATTTGTGACCTCATCCATCTGTAGGCATATCCCCTGGTCCGTGTCCATTTCTGCAAGGAGACTTTACTTCTAGTTCAACAGAACATCACTAATCAAAGTCTCAGCTATCTAAAAAGGGGTGGCCAGGCCGCTGGAAAGGACCACCACGTGGTTCAGCTGCCACCTGTGATGCAGCCAGGGAGGTCCCCCCACCACAGGCAACTTGTGATCCTAAGCAAGGCTTTCCAGGTACTCTGCTAGTGACACCTGCCCCTCCAGCCTGCTGGATGTTTTCTCTCTGGCCCCCAGTTCCAGGTTACTCTTTCCTAGTCCTAACAGCATGCCCGAAATGCTTGTTTTATTATATCTTTTTTGTTTTGCATATTAACGAACTAAACCTTAGAGAAGTGGAGCTCTTTGCTATCTATCATAGAAGTGGAAAATGAAAGAAAAGATTGCATTTCAGGTCTCTAGAACTAGATTCAAGGTGGTGCATGAGAGTGAACATCATCCTCTTCGATGTAGATATCCTTTGTCCACAAGGCTAGAATCAGGCTTTCTAGAATTAAGGAGACTATATGCCATCCCCAAAGGAAATCAATCCTGAGTATTCACTAGAAGGACTGATGCTGAAACGCCAACACTTTGGGCACCTGATGCGAAGAGCTGAATCACTGGAAAAGACCCAGATGCTGGGAAAGACTGAAGGCAACAGGAGAAGAGGGCTACAAAGGATAAGATGGTTAGATAGCACCACCGACTCAATGGACATGAATCTGAGCAAACCTCCGGAAACCGTGAAGGACAGGGGACAGTCCATGGGGTTGAAAAGAGTTGGACAGAACTTAATGACTAAGCCACAGCAACAATGCTATTCCTGTAACACTAAACACGCAGGTTGTGGGAAAACATTTCAGCATCTGAGGTTGGTTTCAAGCTTTCCTGAGCTATGTCTAGCCATTCCACTGATAAGATCAGCCCTTGGTGTGCACACAAGCCCCAGAGACTGTCCACCAGCAAAACCACCTGAACGAACCACTTAGAATCTAAAGAGGGTCAACAAGGAAAGAAGCCAGAGGAAGTCTGGGTCTGGGGTGGGGGCAGTGTGAGGCTGCCAATGACAGCAAACTGGGCGATGCCTTTTCGTGGAGATGAATGTTTCCAGTTCTGAGATTCCAGGACCCATGGGTGGATTGGAGGGAAGGCCTGTTGCCTTTGGACACCCTTTGGAATTGAGCCAAAGCGTTTGAACACAAAGGGAAAACAATTCAGTGTTGGGTGATGTCACAGAGCATCCTGAGGAAAGGGGCAAGGATAAAGCTTCCTACTACTCAGATCCAAAGAACACAGGGTTGTTCTGGTATTAATTCCTTCTGCAGCCAGAAGATTGGCTCCTTTTTTTTTTTCTTTTAAATTTTATGTATTTATTTATTTTTGGCTGTGCCGGGTCTTTGTTGCAGTGCAAGTTGGTTTCCAGTTGTGGTGAGCGGGCACTGCTCATCTTTGTTGCTGGGCATTGGCTTCTTATTATGGTGGCATCTCTTGTTGTGGAGCACGGGCTCTAGGGCACGGGGGCCTCAGTACTTGCGGTTCCTGGGCTCTGAAGCACAGGCTCAATAGTTGTAGTGCTCAGGCTTAATTGCTCCGCACCATGTGGGATCTTCTCAGATTAGGGATCCACATCTCCTGCAATGGCAGGTGGATTCTTTACCACTGAGCCACCAGGGAAGTCCAGAAGCTTGACTCTCAGGTTCACCTAATTGACTGCATGTGTGTGGTCAGTCGCTTCAGTTGTGTCCAACTCTTTGTGACCCCATGGGCTATAGCCTGCCAGGCCCCTCTGTCTCAGGGATTCTCCAGGCAAGAATACTGGAGTGGGTTACCATTCTCTTCTTCAGGAGATCTTCCTGATCCAGGGATCAAACCCCAGTCTCCTGCATTGAGGCAGATACTTTCTGAGCTAGTAGGGAGGGACAGTAAACTCTTAGAGACAGAAAAAGAACTCAGCCAGGAGCACAATTTGAATACTCAATGTCGTCCAGGACCCCATCTCCTCCAGGTGGCTGTACACCGCAGAGGGCAACATTCTTCTGCCGTCGTCATCCCAGGGCCAGAGGTCAAGCAACTAGGGGCCACCCTCACCACCCGATTGTGTGAGTCGCTCACTCGCAGCCAACTCTTTACCCCGCCAGGGATGGCAGCCTGTCCGGCTCCTCTGTCCATGGGATTCTCCAGGTTAGATACTGGTTTATACTGGAGTGGACTGCCATGCCCTTCTCTGTGGTATCTTTCCAACCCAGGGATTGAACCTACAACCATAGAAAAGTCCATGCAGCAATGAAGACCCAGTAAGCCAAAAATACATTAATAAAAACAAACAAGTATTTTTAAAAAGAGAGGTGGCTGTGGGCAGCGGGTAGACACAGAGGAAGGTGAGCAATCGAGTCAAACAACTTGGACAAAAGCATCTGCGCCTGTGTGCGGGGCTGGGCGTCAGGATGGGGGACAAGGGTTGTTTACAATCCCATTCTAAAAAGAAACACTTCTTAAGTGCCAGAGCTTTACATCTGTGGATTTGTTTAATTTTCTTCCAAATCTTGAGAAGGAGGTATCAGTATCACGCCCCATGTAAAGGATGAAGGATTTTTTAAAATTTATTTTATTAGAAGAGTACAGTTGATTTATACTGTTGTCTTAATTTATGCTGTACAGTAAAGTGATTCCATTACATATATATATATATACACTCTTTTTAAAAAATTTATTGGAGCGTAATTGATTTACAATGTTGTGTTAAGTTTCTGCTGTACAGCAAAGTGAATCAGCTATACATACACATATATCCTCTCTTTTTAGATTCTTTTCACATGTAGGTCATTACAGAGTATTAAGTAGAGTTCCCTGTGCTGTACAGTAGGTTCTTATTGATTATCAGTCTTACATACAGTAGTGTGTATAGGGGAGGGATAAATTGGGAGATTGGTGTATATAAGATTGTGGTATATATATATATATATATGCATATATATATAAATATATACATACATAAATATATACATATACACATATACATGGTAAATATATATATAAATGGAATAGAATATATAAATAGAATAGAATATATAAATACATAAAAAGAACATATATTCATATTCTTTTCCATTATGGTTTATCACAGGATATTTAATGTAGTTCCCTATACAATAGGATCTTGCTTATTCATTCTATCTTTAATAGTAAGCAAGGGATAAAGAATTAAAGCTTAACTAGTTTGGTGAATTTATCTGGGTTCACAAAGACAGTAAACATCGAGGGGAAAGGCTACAAGAAATTCAGCTCCCTCAGAGCCAAAATTCTAAGTTTTAATGAGGGGAGGAGCTGCTGAAAACAGAATCAGGCTGAAAGGTGGTTCTCTGGACCTGATCTGAGGGAAAAAAAAAAAATGGAGGAAGCCCAGTTCCCAGGACCGGGATGCTTGTTCAGAGCAGCTCTGGACACTGGCTGAGTTCTTTTTTTTTTAAAGATTTATTTATTTATTTATTTTGGGCGGGGGTCGGGTTGGGGAGGGAGGGGAGCGGGCGGGCCACTTCTATTGGTCTTTCATTTCTCTATTTTCATTCGTCTTTGTTCTTTGGCTCCTGCGGGTCTCCCATCGCGGTGGCATCGGTTGTTGCAGAGCGCCGGCTCTGGGCGCATGCGCTCCAGAGCTCCGGCTCGGTAATTGGACACATCAGTCCAGCCGCTCCGCGGCACATGGGATCTTCCCAGGCCAGGGATCGAACCGGTGCCCCTTGCACTGCAAGGCGGTGTCCTTATCCACTGGATCACCAGGGGAAGCCCCCTGGCTGAGTTCTTTACAATAACATGTTTTTGAGCCACTCAGGCAAAGTAGAGATTGGCCCATCTTGGAACCAGCCGCTGAGGGGCGTGCAGGTGGGCCCCTGTTCCCGAAGCCTCAGGCGCTGGTGAATTCACAGCAAAGAAATCTAGGCTGATGACTGCACTGAAGTGGACCCACCCCAGCTCAGGAGGTCAGCAGAGGAGCAGAAAGGAGGGCAGAGGTGGCTAACAAGCTGAAAAATCTGTCTTTCCCAGAAAAGCGAGGCCAAGAGTCAACAAAAATAGATCTTCATCCACACAGACCTCCCCGTGAAAGTCATAACAGTTTGCTGAATTGGAAAGATTCCCTAACTGAAGTCTAATGTACAATTCTGGGTATTTCGCTTCTCGGGAGAAGCCACGTAATAGTGGAGAACTGGTACCAGAGACCCAGGGAAAGAACTGAAGGAGCAGGAAATCCAAAAAATATCCACTCATAAATTCAAACTCTTTGTTTTTGCTGTTGTTAAGTCACTAAGTCACGTCCAACTCTTTGTGACCCGTAAACTGCAGCCCACCAGGCTCCTCTGTCCTTCCCGGTCGCCCGATGTTTCCTCAGATTCATGTCCGTTGAGTTGGTGCTGCCATCCAACCATCTCGTCCTCTGTCGCCCCCTCCTCCTCCTGTCCTCAGTTCTGCCCAGCATCAGGCTCTTTTCCAGTGAGTCCTCTCTTCACATCAGGTGGCGAAAATATCAGAGCTTCAGCTTCAGCATCGGTCCTTTCAGTGAATCTTCAGGGTTGGTTTCCTTTAGGATCGACTGGTTTGATCTCCTTGCTGCCTAAGGGACTCTCAAGAGCCTTCTCTAGTACCGCAATTTGAAAGCATCAGTTCTTCAGTTCTCAGCCTTCTTGATGGTGCAATTCTCATATCTGTACATGACAACTGGGAAAATCAGAGCTTTGAGTATACAGACCTTTGTTGACAAGATGATGTCTCTGCTTTCTAATAGGCTGTCCAGGTATGTTGCAGCTTTTCTTCCAAGGAACAAGCATCTTTTAATTTCATGGCTGCAGTCACCATCCCCAGTGATTTTGGAGCCCAAGAAGATAAAATATGTCACTCACTGCTTCCACTTTTTCATTTTCTTTTTGCTATGAAGTGATGGGACTGGATGCCATGATCTTAGTCTATTTTTTTAATATTGAGTTTTAACCCAGCTTTTTCACCGTCCTATTTCACCCTTATCGAAACCCCCATCAAAACCATCAAAACCCTCCTGAGCACCTACAGGGGTCCCTGAACTACACGCACAGAGGAAATAAAAGCATGACCTTACACAAGTACTTCACGCTTGGGAATTCAGAAACAGATCTGTCTTCAGGCAGTAGAGAAAGGAACCTGCTGAGTGATGCTGCACAAGCTAAAAGCAGGATCTGTGTGGGAGGCTTACAGAGAAGTAGAGTAAGTCTCTGTATCAAGAAGGATGTTCTTTTTCTTATATCCCTAACAAACTGGTAAAGAGTGGGGCTAGTCACTCAGAATTTGGATGACCAACTTGAAGAATTCACACATATAGAAGAACATCATGAATTTGTTAGCAGGTTGAACTACGTGACTCCAAAGGCTTCTTTTTATACAAAGATTTAAAGGTTTTTATGGTGTTTTTGATTAACTAGTAAATAGCATTTCCTCCAATTTTATGAAATGAACAATGGTGAAATATTGTCCAAGAGGATTAAAAATAAAGTGTCAGAAAGACCTCTTCTCCTCAATAAGTAAAAGCAGTTGGGTCTACTTTAATAATTATGAGCCATGCTTTCATGCCAACGGGAAAGATCAAACTGACCTGGGTTTTGGTACTGTTTGTGTCTCTGTTCATTGCATAAGCTTTTTAGTTGATCTGTTTTTATTTTCATTTTGTATTTCTGTGTATGTCCTAAATTTAAAAAAAAAAAAATCTCAGGCCGGATCACGGTTTTTCTTAAGAGAAAAACTAGGAGAAGCCCAGAGTAATGGCTGACAGGGAAGTTCCAAAGGTAGGAGATGCTTCTGGATCAGTTAGTCTTGTGTTCCAGGTTGCTTGTTGTTGCTCAGTCACTAAGTTGTGACCCCCATGGACTGTAGCCCATGAGGCTCCTCTGTCCTTGGGATTTCCCAGGCAAGAATCCTGGCGTGGGAGGCCCTTTCCTTCTCCAGGGCATTTTTCTGACTCAGGGACTGAACCTGCGTCTCCTGCACTGCAGGGGGGTTCACACCACTGAGCCACCAGGGAAGCCCCTTCTGTCCCCCTGAATGCACATGGGAGCTTGGGTACAGCGTCTCTTGCCAGGAAATCAAATTCAGGCTTTTAATGGTCTGGGCCCCAGAAAGTTTCTTTATCAAGTTCTTTTCACAACTGGTGATTCCATTGATATTATTCATGCAAGGCAAACACAATGGTGTCTTTATCCGAATCATTTAGATTTTATTTTTGGAATCTGACTTTGGTAGAATCTCATTTTTACCACTTACCCATGTGAATTCCAACCAGTTATTTGACGCTTCCATCCCCTCCCCTTCAAAAGGGTAAGTATGTGGATGCCATACTCTAAAAGGGTAGGTGACCCCTAAACATCAGGAGCTCTCACCTGGACCAAAACAGGAGCTTGGCCTTAGTGACTGGAGGCAGCCACAATGACCGTGATGGGGCAGAAGCTTTGACTTTTTTTTTATTGGAGGATAATTGCCATGTTGTATTGGTTTCTGCAGTTCAACAGCACGAACTAGCTGCATGTCTACACGCAGGCCTTCCCTCTTAAGCAGACTGCCCCTCCGGGCCACCCCCAAGCGCCACACTGAGCCCCTGGGCCACACAGCCGCTTTCCACCACTGATCTGTGCACACATGGTCGTGTGGACATGTCAGTGCCACTCTCCATTCATCCCCACTCCATCCCCTCTGCGGCCACACGTCTGTTCTCTATGTCTGCGTCTCTATGCCTGAGGGGCAGGTGTTTTGATTTTTAAATAGAGCAAAATGTCAAATAACCGGCTAGTCTTTATTAAACCACGTGCACACAGAAGAACGTCCCCAACCCAGACTCTTGACCTTCTTGACCCTTAACCTTCCTCTTGACCCTCATCACCCCTCGTGCCAGCCCATCCCACATACTTTCTTGGACCTTGGTGCATCGCTAAGAAGATTGGCCTCATCAGAGAGGCACGGCCCAGGGTGGAATGTGGAGGTCTGGAAGCTGACAGTGGAATATTGCTGCCCAGAAAACCGCATGAGCAGCAGGTCAAGGCTGGTGCAAATCGCCAGAACTCGGTGGAGGGTGTGGGATGAACTGGGACCCTGGGATTGACACACAGACACTACTGACACTATGTTCAAAGTAGATAACTAACGAGAGTCCACTGTATAGCCCAAGGAACTCTGCTCAGTGCTCTCTGGGGACCCAGATGGGAGGAAATCCCAAAAAGAAAAAGGGGAGACCTGTAAAAGTGGGGCTGATTCACTCTGTTGTACAGCAGAAACTAACACAATGTGGTAAAGCAGCTACACTCTAATAAAAATTAATAAGGGCTTCCCCTGGTGGTTCAGTGGGTAAGGACACCGCCTTGCAGTGCAAGGGGTGATTTTACCACTTACCCATGTGAATTCCAACCAGTTATTTGACGCTTCCACCCCTCCCTTCAAAAGGGTAAGTATGTGGATGCCATACTCTAAAAGGGTAGGTGACCCCTAAACATCAGGAGCTCTCACCTGGACCAAAACAGGAGCTTGGCCTTAGTGACTGGAGGCAGCCACAATGACCGTGATGGGGCAGAAGCTTTGACTTTTTTTTTATTGGAGGATAATTGCCATGTTGTATTGGTTTCTGCAGTTCAACAGCACGAACTAGCTGCATGTCTACACGCAGGCCTTCCCTCTTAAGCAGACTGCCCCTCCGGGCCACCCCCAAGCGCCACACTGAGCCCCTGGGCCACACAGCCGCTTTCCACCACTGATCTGTGCACACATGGTCGTGTGGACATGTCAGTGCCACTCTCCATTCATCCCCACTCCATCCCCTCTGCGGCCACACGTCTGTTCTCTATGTCTGCGTCTCTATGCCTGAGGGGCAGGTGTTTTGATTTTTAAATAGAGCAAAATGTCAAATAACCGGCTAGTCTTTATTAAACCACGTGCACACAGAAGAACGTCCCCAACCCAGACTCTTGACCTTCTTGACCCTTAACCTTCCTCTTGACCCTCATCACCCCTCGTGCCAGCCCATCCCACATACTTTCTTGGACCTTGGTGCATCGCTAAGAAGATTGGCCTCATCAGAGAGGCAAGGCCCAGGGGTGGAATGTGGAGGTCTGGAAGCTGACAGTGGAATATTGCTGCCCAGAAAACCGCATGAGCAGCAGGTCAAGGCTGGTGCAAATCGCCAGAACTCGGTGGAGGGTGTGGGATGAACTGGGACCCTGGGATTGACACACAGACACTACTGACACTATGTTCAAAGTAGATAACTAACGAGAGTCCACTGTATAGCCCAAGGAACTCTGCTCAGTGCTCTCTGGGGACCCAGATGGGAGGAAATCCCAAAAAGAAAAAGGGGAGACCTGTAAAAGTGGGGCTGATTCACTCTGTTGTACAGCAGAAACTAACACAATGTGGTAAAGCAGCTACACTCTAATAAAAATTAATAAGGGCTTCCCCTGGTGGTTCAGTGGGTAAGGACACCGCCTTGCAGTGCAAGGGGTGCCAGTTCGATCCCTGGCCTGGGAAGATCCCATGTGCCGCGGAGCGGCTGGACCGATGTGTCCAATGACCGAGCCGGAGCTCTGGAGCGCATGCGCCCAGAGCTGGCGCTCTGCGACAACAGATGTCACCGTGATGGGAGGTCCACAGGAGCCAAAGAACAAAGACGGATGAAAATGGAGAAATGAAAAACCAATACAAGTGGCCCGCCCGCTCCCCTCCCTCCCCAACCCAAACCCGCCCAAAATAAATAAATAAATAAATCTTTAAAAAAAAAAAAAAAAAGAAAATTAATAAAACATCACCAGAACCCTTGATATCATAGGTATTCTGCCTTCCTTACTGCAAAGTTGTAACTGGCTGGTATTTTCTCAAACCTGAGAACAAGAGTATGTTCCTTGGAGTGGAGCCATTTCAGAAATCACTTTTTTAAAAAAGATTTATTCATTTTTATTTATTTGGCTGCAACAGGTTTTATTTGTTGTATGTGGGATCTAGTGCCCAGACCAGGGATCAAACCCAGTTCCCCTGCATTGGGAGTTCACTATCTTACCCACTGTACTACCAGGGAAGTCCCTTCAGATATTACTTTAAGCTTAGCTATTAACAGACTATCAAGGTCTATATCTGAGGTTCCCTCTTCTCTAAAACGGAGCCACTAATAACTGTTCCCATCGAGTTAGAGCTCACTGTGTGTGCCAGGTACCACGTCAAAGGAGAGTAAATGATATCTAAGAGAGAGAGAGGTTATGGAAGGCTTCTGAGAAAGAGGCAGGGAGAAGCTGAGTCACATGGGAAGGGCGGGCTGACAGTAAGAAGCCCACGTGAACTCTATCTTCAAGATGATGGGCTTTCAGAACTCTAGGGATATCCCCCAGCTCCATCTGAATCCTCAGAAGGATTTCAAGGCTCATGGGAAAATAAAGAAGAGCGGGAAGGGCACTTCCCTGGAGGTTCAGTGGCTGAGACTTGCTCTAACGAACAGGGGACAGATTTCCCTGGTTGGGGAGTTAAGACCCCAAATGCACTGCAGCCAAAAAAAGCAGAATATGAACAAAGGAAGCCATATTGTAACAAGCTTAATAAAGGCTTTTAGAAGTGGTGCACATCAAAAGAGAAAAAAAGAAAACCTTGAAGAGTTTCATAAACTACACATCTTTATGGTTAAACTCAGGCTTCCCAGTGTTTCGGTGGTAAGGAAATCCTCTGCCATGCAGGAAACTCGGGTTTGACCCCCTGGGTCAGGAAGACCCCCTGGAGGTGGAAATGGAACCCACTCCAGTGTTTTTGCCTGGGAAATCCCATGGACAGAGGAGCCTGGTGGGCTACAGTCCACGGGGTTGCAAAGAGTTGGCGACGGCTTAGAGATTCAACAGCAACAACAACATGGTCAAATCCATGACCCGCATCTATCCAACAATGGAATTTCCAGGTAGACGAGTCACATTTATCTCCCTCTGGTTCCCTTATCAGCAAAATAAAACCTGAAACCGTGCGCTGTTAACCGATGTTACCGACTTTAGGCAACACTCTAGACTGCAAACCAAAACACAACCATGAGGAGAAGAAAAACATTAAAAGTTTAAAAGCCCAGAGCTTTCCTACCTATCAGACTTAAATGCCTGAGGAGCTTACTATTTATCAAGAGGTACCTTTTGGAAGTTTTTTTTTTTTTTCTTTCTAGAGTCTGTACAGTATTTGTCTGTATTTTTCTGGTTGTAAAGACACAATGAATGGCAAAAAGATGACAGTGTATCTTGGCACACAGTTTCAAATCCTCAAGGCCACTTTGTTGTCATTTTGGGACAGTGAAAGAGCGACGAAGACACACAAAGAGTGGGTTTTATGAATGACTATTTCCACAGGAAATGCAAGACTCATTCTTTTCCACACTGTCCCACATCAATAAGTCATGTTCACCTGCAGAAGTCATCAAGTTTTTAAGTCTCTTTCTCTGATGGTTACTTCCTTGATCTATAAATGGTACTGGTGTTCCTCATTGTTTGATTCAGCACTCCCCAGAGATGATACGAAGGAAAGAAAGACTATTCCCAGCCACAGACCAAACAGCAATAAAGCATGCCTCTCCGTGGGCACTCACCCCCAAAATAATGAGCTTTTGAGAGCAGAAGAGCCATTTGCCCAAGCTTGTGTCACTCGGGAACCCTCTACGTGGTCTTACCTTAGTGACAGATGATGAAATGCAGCTCAGACTCCCGTGTCCTTTGCATCTTACCAGAGCACAGCAGCTGGGCGCCTGGGGGTTCTTTTCTCTCTGTGCCTCCGAGCTCTCTCTGGGGCCATCAGTACCCACCACCATGGAGATGAGGAAGTCCACGGGGGAATCTTGCTCTCTTTTGCTTTCCCGGACACATTCACCAGACACAAAGGCCACTGAGTTCTCCGCTCGCCTCTATGAATCAACACTTTCTTTCACTTGTTCCCATGCCTACCCGTGGTAGACAGTCTTGCCAGTGGTGACGTCCAAAAAACAAGAGTCAAGAAGAAATAGTCTCCCTTTCTTCCCTATGATATCCTAGTCTTTCACACATATTCAACCAGGCTCTCTCCAGTTCAGAAAAGGGCCCCAAATTGCCCTATGTTCCTCATAGTCCCCGAGGAAGGATTTTTTTTTCTCACTTAACACCTCCAGAACCTGGGCGACTTCTTCCAAGAGTGTTCTTCCTAAACGCAGGTGCCCTGGAGTGCCCCTGAAGGATTCTTCTGTGCAAGCACACCCGATCCGACTATGGCATCGTACACCTGAGACAAACTGCAACATTTCATTCAGGTTCCCAGGATGCATGTGCCCCTAAAAGGCCACTAACAACCTTAGTCGTGGCTTCCAAAACAACATTTAGGTTATTTTTCTGAGAAGTCAGTTTTATTCTTTGGCTTTTTCTGTTTGTTTGGAATATGAGAGAATAAGTCTCTTACTCAATGTCCATGCTTCACCTATTGGGAAGTCTTATAATTTGGAATGAACTAGTCATAAAAATGTGGCCATTTCTAAGAAGCTGGGTGGATGCTGGTACCAATTACTAAGATGAGGAGACTAGGAGAGAAGGAATTTTGAAGTAGGGAATTGTGCAGCCGAGGCTTTATTGTGGTCATTGGATATGCTCCCTGACCACCAAACGAAGCCATCAGGTAGACAATACGTAGTCTTCCGTAATTTTGAGGAGAGCTGTAGGACTGGAAGCTATGAGAACATTTATGGCCTTTAGAACCAGGGACAGGGATGAGACCACACAAGGAGTAAGGGTGGTTAGAAAAGAGAAAGCTTCCAGTGACTAAGCTCTGGGATGACTCGATCTGAAGTTGGGAAGATGAGGACAAGCCAACAGAGGAGACTGAAAGGGAGAATTTCTTGCAGTAGACAGAAACCATAAGACCTGGAATGAGGTGAAGAAAACAAGACAAGACAAGGGAGTGATCCTCTGTGTTAGAGATTAATGAGAGGTCAAGATGAAGCCTGAGACATGGCCATGTGATAGGTCCAGTGGTGTTGATGAGAGACGTCTTGGTAGAGTTTTGGAGACAAATGTCTGATCAGATCAAGAATCAGTGGGCAGCAGGTGAGAGGAGGTGGAGACCACATGTATTCCCCTGGCGAGGAGTTCTGCTGTCCCATGGAGTAGAAAAATGGGGTGGTGGATGGGAAGGAATGTGTGGCTTGGGGGGGGGTATATTTCTCTGGGAGCGTTTTTGTTCTGTATTAACAGAAGAAATGTATAGTTTGTCACATAAGATATTATCAACTTAGCGATTTTTGGTTAAGAAAAAGCCCTCAATGACTTTTGTGTGTCATTTTTATTAAAAAATAAGTACTTCGTGGAATATTCCTGGCCGTCCAGTGGTTAAGACTTCACCTTCCAATGCAGGGGGTGAAGGTTCAATCCCTGGTCAGGAGCTAAGATTCCACATGCCTCACAGCCAAGAAACCAAAACATAAAACAGAAGCAATATTGTAAAAACTTCAATAAAGACTTTTAACAAAAATGGTTCACATCAAAGAAAAAAAATCTTTTTTTCTTTTTTTAAAAGTACTTCTTTTCGGAGAGTTAAAGACGGTGTCCTAATCACAAGAGAATGAAAAGACTTACAAGAAACCCAAAACAGGACCCCCACCTGTGAGGGGCTGCGTGGGGCCGGCGCTGGTCAGCTCTGGAATATGAAACCGCATAGTTCTTGTAATTGTCTTGATTTGTTTCAATAAAAGAAAAAAAAAGCAAAAAACAAACAAACAAAAAAACCCAAAATAATTTTAAAAAATGGTAATAGGATCATACAGATCTATAATTACCTTAGATGTAAATAGGTTAAAGCACCAACGAAAAGACAGACTGGCTGGGTGGATGGAAACGTGTGTGTGCATCTGCTTCCATGTTCACCTCGCTCTGCCTAGGCCCTCAGAGTGCCACACCCCACAGCTTGTGAGAGCCTCGTTCACCAACCTGGGATCGAACCTGGGCCCCAGCAGCCCTCCACTCCTCGGGTAGACTCCCGCTTCCTTTGAAGCCACAGGAATGTCTGGGACTGTTTTTTATGAAATCCATGCTGCAGTGGCTACTCGTGAGTCACTCCTCCCCAAGGGTGTAATTTACACCCTTCTTCTGTCCATTGTGAATGAAACTGGTGGATACAAACCCTGTGAGTGCCAAACAGGAGCTACCAGGGAAAATTAAAGTGTTTATTTGGCTTGACGGCCAGCTCTAGGACGGGGAGCTGGGGAGCCACACCTGGCAAGTCAGGTCCAAGAATTTCAATTATTCTCAGGCAGGACTCAAGGAGAAAAAGACAGTCAGATCAGAATTTAAGGGCACGTGTCCTGGCAGCGATGGTAAGAATGGATTGGCCAGACAACAGATAAGGAGGGAAGTCAGTGCGGAGCGTGACTGCAACCATGAAGCTGAAAGACGCTTGCTCCTTGGAAGAAAAGCTATGGCCAACCTAGACAGCAGAGTAAAAAGCAGAAACAGCACAAAGGTCCATGGTTTTTCCCGTAAGACTTGGACCATAAAGAAGGCTGAGCACCAAAGAATGGATGCTTCTGGGTGAAGGTTCAAGGGGGCTAAGATTCCACATGCCTCACAGCCAAGAAACCAAAACATAAAACAGAAGCAATATTGTAAAAACTTCAATAAAGACTTTTAACAAAAATGGTTCACATCAAAGAAAAAAAATCTTTTTTTCTTTTTTTAAAAGTACTTCTTTTCGGAGAGTTAAAGACGGTGTCCTAATCACAAGAGAATGAAAAGACTTACAAGAAACCCAAAACAGGACCCCCACCTGTGAGGGGCTGCGTGGGGCCGGCGCTGGTCAGCTCTGGAATATGAAACCGCATAGTTCTTGTAATTGTCTTGATTTGTTTCAATAAAAGAAAAAAAAAGCAAAAAACAAACAAACAAAAAAACCCAAAATAATTTTAAAAAATGGTAATAGGATCATACAGATCTATAATTACCTTAGATGTAAATAGGTTAAAGCACCAACGAAAAGACAGACTGGCTGGGTGGATGGAAACGTGTGTGTGCATCTGCTTCCATGTTCACCTCGCTCTGCCTAGGCCCTCAGAGTGCCACACCCCACAGCTTGTGAGAGCCTCGTTCACCAACCTGGGATCGAACCTGGGCCCCAGCAGCCCTCCACTCTCGGGTAGACTCCCGCTTCCTTTGAAGCCACAGGAATGTCTGGGACTGTTTTTTATGAAATCCATGCTGCAGTGGCTACTCGTGAGTCACTCCTCCCCAAGGGTGTAATTTACACCCTTCTTCTGTCCATTGTGAATGAAACTGGTGGATACAAACCCTGTGAGTGCCAAACAGGAGCTACCAGGGAAAATTAAAGTGTTTATTTGGCTTGACGGCCAGCTCTAGGACGGGGAGCTGGGGAGCCACACCTGGCAAGTCAGGTCCAAGAATTTCAATTATTCTCAGGCAGGACTCAAGGAGAAAAAGACAGTCAGATCAGAATTTAAGGGCACGTGTCCTGGCAGCGATGGTAAGAATGGATTGGCCAGACAACAGATAAGGAGGGAAGTCAGTGCGGAGCGTGACTGCAACCATGAAGCTGAAAGACGCTTGCTCCTTGGAAGAAAAGCTATGGCCAACCTAGACAGCAGAGTAAAAAGCAGAAACAGCACAAAGGTCCATGGTTTTTCCCGTAAGACTTGGACCATAAAGAAGGCTGAGCACCAAAGAATGGATGCTTCTGAACCGTGGTGCTGGAGAAGACTCTTAAGATTCCCTTGGACAGCGAGGAGGTTAAACCAGTCAATTCTAAAAGTAGTCAACCCTGAATATTCTTTGGAAGGACTGATGCTGAAGCTCCAGTACTTTGGACATCTGACGTGAAGAGATGACTCAGTGGAAAATATCCTGATGCTGGGAAAACCTGAGGGCAGGAGAAGAAGGGGGCAACAGAGAATGAGATGGTTGAATGACATCACTGACTTAGGGGACATGAGTTAGAGAAAATCCCTGAAGATGGTGAAGGACAGGGAAGCCTGGCTTGCTGCAGTCCGTGGGGTGGCAGAGTTGGACACAACTGAGTGACCTAACAACAACAAGGGGAAGAAGCAAAGGGAACAAACTCAAGAGGGACTTGGGAGTCTGAATCCACAAGAAGCTGAAATCTTTCAGGGAAGGAGAGGGAGAAAAGGAAGGGGAGATGCTTAGAGAAGGGAGGGATTGGGGGAGAGTCAAGGACGTTCTCAAAGGAAAGATGGGTGATGACTGCAATCTGGTCTACAGGGTGGATGGCAAGAAGCTGGTGATTTTACTTCCTGGTTCAATAAGGGGATGGATGGAAGGTACAGAAGACAGGATCAGAGATTGAAAGGGGATGGAAAACATCTGAAGCAGTCAGAGAGGGAAGTCAGAAACTATGTTACCATGGGGCTGTGTTGAGGGCTCATCCTTAGGAATGTTTCTTCAAGAATCTGACTGACATGTTTTCATGCAGTAGCCTCTGTTAGAAAGCTACAGAAGATGCTGTATAAACATGCAATCTTCAGAAAAAGTCGCATTAGCATATCCAATTCATTGTCTTCCTTTTTTGTGAGAAAGCTGAATTTGAAAACCGCATTGATTTAAAAAAAAGCAACTGTAATAGTCCTGACTAGTACCTTATAATAAATGAAGGGATGTCGTTTAAAGAAAAAAAAAGAATCCAATTGAAAAGGTCCATTTGGACCCCCGTATCTGAGGTACTCCTATCGGGTCCTCCCCCTTGCCTTTCATAACCTGTGCCTCTAGCTTTGAGGCAAAGAAACTCACCAAAGAAAACCGAAGCTTTTGATTTAAGAATTTTAACAAGGTAACTCATTCCAGTCTTGGTTTCCAGATTGACCACTAACTGGACTTTATGACAAAAACAGTGAACTTCCCACAATTCTTGTTCCGAAAACATTTGCTGTGGCCCTCCCCCGCCCCCGCTGCTGACCCCACCCTCACACAAAGCCCTGACATCAGTGAGGGAAACAGGAGCACACGGGCCACGGGTGCGTCCTGGTGTGGAACTCTGAAGGCCAGTCAGGGAGCAAACCTCAGTGAGGTCATGTCTCACTCAGGATGAAATGGCTAACTTGGATTCTGTGATGAAATTAAGAAAAATGCACATGAAATGCCCAGGAACTTTTCCTTTGTTTGATTCAGAAATTAAACTTGCACACATCATGTCTGCCAAAGCAGCGCTACTCCACGTCAGGTACTTTCTCTGACTGTAATAGGATGAAAAAGAAAACAGAACACGCCACCTTCTCCTTCTGGCTGGGCGCGTGCCTTGCCGTACCTCAATTCATGCTTTATAGGAAAGGAGAGAAAGGAAGGGAGATGCTTAGAGAAGGGAGGGATTGGGGAGAGTCAGGGCGTTCTCAAAGGAAAGATGGGTGATGACTGCAATCTGGTCTACAGGGTGGATGGCAAGAAGCTGGTGATTTTACTTCCTGGTTCAATAAGGGGATGGATGGAAGGTACAGAAGACAGGATCAGAGATTGAAAGGGGATGGAAAACATCTGAAGCAGTCAGAGAGGGAAGTCAGAAACTATGTTACCATGGGGCTGTGTTGAGGGCTCATCCTTAGGAATGTTTCTTCAAGAATCTGACTGACATGTTTTCATGCAGTAGCCTCTGTTAGAAAGCTACAGAAGATGCTGTATAAACATGCAATCTTCAGAAAAAGTCGCATTAGCATATCCAATTCATTGTCTTCCTTTTTTGTGAGAAAGCTGAATTTGAAAACCGCATTGATTTAAAAAAAAGCAACTGTAATAGTCCTGACTAGTACCTTATAATAAATGAAGGGATGTCGTTTAAAGAAAAAAAAAGAATCCAATTGAAAAGGTCCATTTGGACCCCCGTATCTGAGGTACTCCTATCGGGTCCTCCCCCTTGCCTTTCATAACCTGTGCCTCTAGCTTTGAGGCAAAGAAACTCACCAAAGAAAACCGAAGCTTTTGATTTAAGAATTTTAACAAGGTAACTCATTCCAGTCTTGGTTTCCAGATTGACCACTAACTGGACTTTATGAAAAAAACAGTGAACTTCCCACAATTCTTGTTCCGAAAACATTTGCTGTGGCCCTCCCCCGCCCCCGCTGCTGACCCCACCCTCACACAAAGCCCTGACATCAGTGAGGGAAACAGGAGCACACGGGCCACGGGTGCGTCCTGGTGTGGAACTCTGAAGGCCAGTCAGGGAGCAAACCTCAGTGAGGTCATGTCTCACTCAGGATGAAATGGCTAACTTGGATTCTGTGATGAAATTAAGAAAAATGCACATGAAATGCCCAGGAACTTTTCCTTTGTTTGATTCAGAAATTAAACTTGCACACATCATGTCTGCCAAAGCAGCGCTACTCCACGTCAGGTACTTTCTCTGACTGTAATAGGATGAAAAAGAAAACAGAACACGCCACCTTCTCCTTCTGGCTGGGCCGCGTGCCTTGCCGTACCTCCAGAGTTACATGCTTTACATGTCGATTTGACTATACAAAAAGTCAAGTTAGCAAGGCAGAAGCAGAGAGAGCCAAGAGGGGAATTGGGAGGGTGGGACTGATAGATACACACTATGGATCAAAGCTATGGTCTTTCCAGTAGTCTTGGACAGATGTGAGAGTTGAACCATAAAGAAGTCTAAGCGCTGAAGAACTGATGCTTTTGAATTGTGGTGTTGGAGAAGACACTTCAGAGTCCCTTGGACAGCAAGGAGATCAAGCCAGTCAATCCTAAAGGAAATCAACCCTGGATATTCATTGGAAGGACTACTGTTGAAATTCCAACACTTTGGCCACCTGACGTGAAGAGCCGACTCCTTGGAAAAGACCCTGATGCTGGGAAAGATCGAAGACAAAAGGAGAGAAGGGGTGGGCAGATGAGGTGGCTAGATGGCATCACCGACTCAAAGGATATGAATCTGACCAAACACTGGGAGACAGTGATGGACAAGGAAGTCTGGTGTGCTGCAGTCCCCGGGGTCACAGAGAGTCAGACACAACTTAGTGACTGAAAAGCAAGAACATAGAACACACAACTAATGAGAACGTACTCTATAACACAGAGACATCTACTTAATGCAATGTGGTGACCTGCATGAGAAGGAAATCCTAAAGGAAGAGGATCTTGCATACCTACGGCTGACTCATTTTGCTATACAGTAGAAACTAACAACACTGTAAATCAACTATTCGCCAATAAAAATTAATTAAAAAATAAAAAGGCAAATTTATATCCAAGAACTGTAACCAAGTTGCTAGCTATTACCTGCTCAATCTGTAGAAATCATCGAAAACATTGAGGTCAAAACATGGCCCTGCCTCCCTAAGCCCAAATCATCCCAGGTCTGAGAGGCGGATTTTTCAGTAGAGCAGGTGGACATTGACTGAGTTATGAAAACAATTGCCTTTATTCTCCATTGGACATAATGCGCATAGTGTTAGGTAGCCATGCTTGCCTGATACCTAATACAACCTGGAAACCTAGCCGGTTACCAGCAATTTACAAACTTTGCTCCAAATGTTCTGTGCTGTCACATCAGATAAAAAAGGATGGTTCCTTTGGAAATATGAGCCACTATTTTGATTAATAATCATAGCCATTACTTCCTGCCTACCTGTGTGCTGTGCTCTGCGGCTTCAGTCATGGTGGCCCTTGGTGACCCCACAGACTGTAGCTTGACAAGCTCTTCTGTTCATGGGACTTCCGAGGCAAGAAGACTGGAGAGGGTTGATGCTTCCTACTCCAGGGAATCTTCCCGACCCAGGGATCCAACCCACAACATAGAGATGTTATAGTAAATTTTGCAGAAATAGACACACACACACACACACACAGACTGAAATGAGAACACTCAGTCAGGGCCTACCATTCACAGTTGGTCCTAGCAGGAGAGTCTGCCACCATCCCTGTGTTTGGCAGAGACTCAAAAGGAGGCAGAAGCGTGGGACGGCTTTATAGTTTAAAACAAAAGGGAAGGCTTCAGGTGTGGTGTGATCCAGGGCTGTGGGCAAGAGAAGCAGAAAGCACGCTAACTAGAGATGAAATGTCTTCTGTGATAAGCAGGCACATTTTGCTTTCTCTGGCTGGTTCTAGGTTAGAAGCATGGGAGAAAATTAGGGATGCTGGAAGTCAATGATCCATCTTTGACCACTGTGGACCCATTGCTACAAAAATGTGCTTTCCAGGGCTATTTGCTACAGGGCTCTGTGGTCAGAGTTGTTTTATTGTATATGATTTTGGCTTTTGTTTGTATATAACCTCTCAAAACAATCAGTACAATGTGATGATAAAAATTGGGGGGCTTCCCTGGTGGTCCAGTGGGTAAGGACACTGTCTTGCAGTGCAAGGGGTGCCGGTTTGATTCCTGGCCTGGGAAGATTCCACGTGCCATGGAGCGGCTGGACCAATGCATCCAACTACTTGAGCCGGAGCTCTGGGGCACATGCGCAAGCCGGTGCTCTGCACCAAGAGGGGCCGCATTGACTGAGTTATGAAAACAATTGCCTTTATTCTCCATTGGACATAATGCGCATAGTGTTAGGTAGCCATGCTTGCCTGATACCTAATACAACCTGGAAACCTAGCCGGTTACCAGCAATTTACAAACTTTGCTCCAAATGTTCTGTGCTGTCACATCAGATAAAAAAGGATGGTTCCTTTGGAAATATGAGCCACTATTTTGATTAATAATCATAGCCATTACTTCCTGCCTACCTGTGTGCTGTGCTCTGCGGCTTCAGTCATGGTGGCCCTTGGTGACCCCACAGACTGTAGCTTGACAAGCTCTTCTGTTCATGGGACTTCCGAGGCAAGAAGACTGGAGAGGGTTGATGCTTCCTACTCCAGGGAATCTTCCCGACCCAGGGATCCAACCCACAACATAGAGATGTTATAGTAAATTTTGCAGAAATAGACACACACACACACACACACAGACTGAAATGAGAACACTCAGTCAGGGCCTACCATTCACAGTTGGTCCTAGCAGGAGAGTCTGCCACCATCCCTGTGTTTGGCAGAGACTCAAAAGGAGGCAGAAGCGTGGGACGGCTTTATAGTTTAAAACAAAAGGGAAGGCTTCAGGTGTGGTGTGATCCAGGGCTGTGGGCAAGAGAAGCAGAAAGCACGCTAACTAGAGATGAAATGTCTTCTGTGATAAGCAGGCACATTTTGCTTTCTCTGGCTGGTTCTAGGTTAGAAGCATGGGAGAAAATTAGGGATGCTGGAAGTCAATGATCCATCTTTGACCACTGTGGACCCATTGCTACAAAAATGTGCTTTCCAGGGCTATTTGCTACAGGGCTCTGTGGTCAGAGTTGTTTTATTGTATATGATTTTGGCTTTTGTTTGTATATAACCTCTCAAAACAATCAGTACAATGTGATGATAAAAATTGGGGGGCTTCCCTGGTGGTCCAGTGGGTAAGGACACTGTCTTGCAGTGCAAGGGGTGCCGGTTTGATTCCTGGCCTGGGAAGATCCCACGTGCCATGGAGCGGCTGGACCAATGCATCCAACTACTTGAGCCGGAGCTCTGGGGCACATGCGCCCCAAGCCGGTGCTCTGCACCAAGAGAGGCCACCGCAATGGGTGGCCCACACAGGCCAAAGAATAAAGATGGATGAAAAAACAATTAAAAAAAACAATAAAAGAGACCAAAATTTTTAAAAAACGGTGGGGGGAACCTCTTTACACAAACGTGATTCTTGAAACCATAGCCTCCGCACAATACTTAAAACTGAATCATTTGTCAAAAAAAATTCCAAAGGAATTACTCAAGTTCCCTCATTATATGCATTACAAAATACATTAGATCACGCTTTCTTTCCCCCAAGGCACTTGACTTTCTTAGAACTCTGTTAGGGCATTTTCTTGACCTTCTCTTCTGCAGGCCTCTGACTCACCACCTCAGCGGCTGAGAGAACGCCGTGGGGAGGCTGGTGGTCTCTTCACTCTTTGCAGCCCTCTTTCAGCCTAAATGGCACCTTTCTGCAACTCTCCCAGATTCACAGCGCCACACCGGCCCAGCCATGGTCTTTTCAGCGGTTGTTTTCTCTCCTGGATTCACTGGCTGCTCTCAGCTTTCCATCCTCCTCGAAGTACCGCCTGAACGTATTGCTATCACTGCCCTGAAAACAAGGCCCAAATAACAGGGCTGGCCAAAACCTCTGAGCCCTTTTTTCCCTGCAGACAAGCTGTGAAGGTTACTATTCTATTCCCTTGGATCCCTCTCCCCTCCACAAAGCCTTAAGTAAATGCAAACGTTCCTTTTGTTATTTTTCCTTAGGCTAGGAAGACTGGAAAACACAGAGGAAGATAGCGAACACTGGGTGACTCTCTCCCCAGGAGAAGTTATGGAAGAAAATCTGAGTCACGAGTTACTGCGTCAAGACCCGAATCCCAATTTTCTCTGTGTTTGTAGGATAACTACTTCGAAGAACAATTCACGTCTTCCACCTTTGCTTAATCCACAGGTAAATGTTCCTATAATTTTCCCTTTTCTATTTGGCCTTTCTCCTCTTTGTCAGATATATTCTTCCATGCTGTTTATTAAGAGTATTAAGGTTCCTACTTACTGATGATTAATTAGAGTCCAACAGTTATGACAAATATTCAGGGATGAAAGGTTCAAAACAGTAAGCAGGAAATACTTGAGGGACCACATGCGCAAGCCGTGCTCTGCAGCAAGAGAGGCCACCGCAATGGGTGGCCCACACAGGCCAAAGAATAAAGATGGATGAAAAAACAATTAAAAAAAACAATAAAAGAGACCAAAATTTTTAAAAAACGGTGGGGGGAACCTCTTTACACAAACGTGATTCTTGAAACCATAGCCTCCGCACAATACTTAAAACTGAATCATTTGTCAAAAAAAATTCCAAAGGAATTACTCAAGTTCCCTCATTATATGCATTACAAAATACATTAGATCACGCTTTCTTTCCCCCAAGGCACTTGACTTTCTTAGAACTCTGTTAGGGCATTTTCTTGACCTTCTCTTCTGCAGGCCTCTGACTCACCACCTCAGCGGCTGAGAGAACGCCGTGGGGAGGCTGGTGGTCTCTTCACTCTTTGCAGCCCTCTTTCAGCCTAAATGGCACCTTTCTGCAACTCTCCCAGATTCACAGCGCCACACCGGCCCAGCCATGGTCTTTTCAGCGGTTGTTTTCTCTCCTGGATTCACTGGCTGCTCTCAGCTTTCCATCCTCCTCGAAGTACCGCCTGAACGTATTGCTATCACTGCCCTGAAAACAAGGCCCAAATAACAGGGCTGGCCAAAACCTCTGAGCCCTTTTTTCCCTGCAGACAAGCTGTGAAGGTTACTATTCTATTCCCTTGGATCCCTCTCCCCTCCACAAAGCCTTAAGTAAATGCAAACGTTCCTTTTGTTATTTTTCCTTAGGCTAGGAAGACTGGAAAACACAGAGGAAGATAGCGAACACTGGGTGACTCTCTCCCCAGGAGAAGTTATGGAAGAAAATCTGAGTCACGAGTTACTGCGTCAAGACCCGAATCCCAATTTTCTCTGTGTTTGTAGGATAACTACTTCGAAGAACAATTCACGTCTTCCACCTTTGCTTAATCCACAGGTAAATGTTCCTATAATTTTCCCTTTTCTATTTGGCCTTTCTCCTCTTTGTCAGATATATTCTTCCATGCTGTTTATTAAGAGTATTAAGGTTCCTACTTACTGATGATTAATTAGAGTCCAACAGTTATGACAAATATTCAGGGATGAAAGGTTCAAAACAGTAAGCAGGAAAACAAATATTTCCTATTATCATTAGGAATAGGAAACATTTCCATATTATTATTATAATTATATTTATTATTAAAATAATGCACCTGGTATTATCTTACCATAATGGTCAGCATCAACTAAAATCCTAACAGTAGAAAAAATTCAGAAAAAGAAAGTAAAGCCCTTCTTCGCTTCATTGTGCTCCTCTGCTCTTTTCTGGGGCTCCCCTGGTGGCTGCCTGGTCAAGAACCGACCTGCCAGTGCGGGAGGCGAGGGTTCGACCCCTGTGTCCGGAAGAGGCCCTGGAGGGGGAAATGGCAACCCACTCCGGTATGTCCTTCCTGGGAAATCCCACGGACAGAGGAACCTGGCAGGTTTCAGTCCAGGGAGTCACGACAAGTTGGACACAATTTGGCAACTAAACAAAAACAACTCTTTTCTGGGGAGAATATGGAACCTCTCATTTCTTTCCCTCATCATCTTTAATGGATTGAAATTTGTCCTCCCAGATAGATATTCTGAAGTCCTAGCCTCTAGTACCTGTCAACATCACCTTATTTGGAAATAGAGTCTTTGCAGAGGTAGCCAAGTGAAGATGGAGACAGGGCTGTGGCCACAAATCAAGGAACGCCTGGGGCTGTGACAAGCTGGAGTCCGGAAGGGAGGCGCCTCCCCCAGCTCTGGAAGGAGGGCAGCCTTGATTTCAGACTTCCAGCCTTGGGAACGGGGAGAGAATACATTTCTGTTGTTTTAAGCCAGCCAGTTAAGGCAGCCTCAGGAAACTAATCAGCGCCCATACTTATATTTGAAAGGTCATTCTCCACCTTTTAGGACTTTCTTCCATCTGTCTCTTCCTGTCTAAGGGATCTGCTACTACCTTTCAATCTTTGCAAATTGTCACACTAGAAAATTCAATCATTTCATACCAGCTGCTTGACATAAATCAGGCTCTGAGGTTTTTTGTTTTTTTTTTTTTTTCTCCAGAAATGCCATTCTAGAGATCAAACTTACTCTTAGGTTGTCATATATCACATTATCAAGAAGTTACAGAAATCTTTAAAAGTTGCTTTATTAAGAGTATTAAGGTTCCTACTTACTGATGATTAATTAGAGTCCAACAGTTATGACAAATATTCAGGGATGAAAGGTTCAAAACAGTAAGCAGGAAAACAAATATTTCCTATTATCATTAGGAATAGGAAACATTTCCATATTATTATTATAATTATATTTATTATTAAAATAATGCACCTGGTATTATCTTACCATAATGGTCAGCATCAACTAAAATCCTAACAGTAGAAAAAATTCAGAAAAAGAAAGTAAAGCCCTTCTTCGCTTCATTGTGCTCCTCTGCTCTTTTCTGGGGCTCCCTGGTGGCTGCCTGGTCAAGAACCGACCTGCCAGTGCGGGAGGCGAGGGTTCGACCCCTGTGTCCGGAAGAGGCCCTGGAGGGGGAAATGGCAACCCACTCCGGTATGTCCTTCCTGGGAAATCCCACGGACAGAGGAACCTGGCAGGTTTCAGTCCAGGGAGTCACGACAAGTTGGACACAATTTGGCAACTAAACAAAAACAACTCTTTTCTGGGGAGAATATGGAACCTCTCATTTCTTTCCCTCATCATCTTTAATGGATTGAAATTTGTCCTCCCAGATAGATATTCTGAAGTCCTAGCCTCTAGTACCTGTCAACATCACCTTATTTGGAAATAGAGTCTTTGCAGAGGTAGCCAAGTGAAGATGGAGACAGGGCTGTGGCCACAAATCAAGGAACGCCTGGGGCTGTGACAAGCTGGAGTCCGGAAGGGAGGCGCCTCCCCCAGCTCTGGAAGGAGGGCAGCCTTGATTTCAGACTTCCAGCCTTGGGAACGGGGAGAGAATACATTTCTGTTGTTTTAAGCCAGCCAGTTAAGGCAGCCTCAGGAAACTAATCAGCGCCCATACTTATATTTGAAAGGTCATTCTCCACCTTTTAGGACTTTCTTCCATCTGTCTCTTCCTGTCTAAGGGATCTGCTACTACCTTTCAATCTTTGCAAATTGTCACACTAGAAAATTCAATCATTTCATACCAGCTGCTTGACATAAATCAGGCTCTGAGGTTTTTTGTTTTTTTTTTTTTTTCTCCAGAAATGCCATTCTAGAGATCAAACTTACTCTTAGGTTGTCATATATCACATTATCAAGAAGTTACAGAAATCTTTAAAAGTTGCTTTTCAATTTTACATGGTACCTACAGATTATTAGATGTCTGTTTCCTGGGGATAAATCTGTTTATATAATTTAGTCCATAATTCTGAATATACAGGTGAAAGGAAGCAAGAATATGTTTGGAAGATGTGGTTTAGATTATTTTGTTCCCATATGGAAACTGAGATTCACAGACAGTAAAAACTAAATTTAAAAAAATCGAATTAAGAGACCTTCATGGTTTAGGCAAATGTGCTTTTAAAAAGATGTTTGCTAATTTTTATTTATGATGCAGACAACATTTTAGACCTTCTGATAAATAACACCTGATTTCCTGGCTCAAATGAGGTTCCACTTAAAAACCTCAACGCCCCCCGCCCCCGCCCCAACCTCACCCCAGTGGTCATAATGCTTGATCTCCTAGTCCATGCACCAAAGAGGCTTAAATTAAATGTAAATATTACAGGAGAGGGTAAAGTAAGGGGAAAGTAACTCCTCTTGCATTAGAGGGTCAGGATGATTCAGGAGCACAGGGGAGAACCCAGCAAAGTGGCTCCTAAGTGTGACAGGAAACCCTCGGTGGGGAGGACCAGGGAAGACCCACATGGACGACAGCAAAGGGGGAGCCACGTAGCCAGTAAAAGAGAACACGGGAAGAGGAGTGAGTGTGTGTGTGTGTGTGTGTGTGTGTGAACTGGGAGGGGCTGAATGAAAAGAGGACCCCCAAATAAACACTTCCTGCGTGGAGCCTGTTTGCCACTTTTCCATGCCTCCCGGAGCAACAGATATAAAGGAGGAGCAAGGCTACCCATTACCGCCATGACTTGCGTTCAGCCCCTCCTGCTGCAGTATAAGCCCCTGTAAAGCCCGAGTGCCTGCTCTCTTGTCGCTTCCTGCTGACGAAAGAGTCCAAGAGGTTGATAACAAGTAGGCTATTTGCAAATTTATGATTCACAAGACATGATGTCAGTCCATAAGAAGTCAGTAAGCTGTTTCGAAGACAAGATGTAACAGACAGGAATCACCTAAGTTGCGTTTTTATTTAAGTTATGTTTCGACAGTCAGGAGTGAGAAATCGTCCAGTAGGGTGGTTAGTAAGTAGAAGAGGAAACAGAAACCAGCATGAATTCAAAGGGGACGCGCTTCTTGTTGGCTTATCTCAGTTGGAAAAGCGTCCTTTAAAAGTGATGCTAAGTTGCTCAGCCGAGTCTAACTCTTTTGTGACCCCAGGGACTGCACACAACCAGGCTCCTCTGACCATGGGATTCCCAGGCAAGAATACTGGAGTAGGTTGTCCTTTCTTACTCTAGGGGATCGTCCCAACCCAGGGATGGGGCCCTTGTGTCCTGCATTGGCAGGTGGATTCTTTACCACTGAGCCACTTGGGAAAAGGTGGACTTGGTTCTAACTTTGCGACATCTGTTTAGATAAGAGGGAGGGAGCTTCCAAACTCTAGAAGGGAGGAAGTAACACAGCATTTTTGAAAGGTGAGGAAGAGAAATGGTGGCTGTGAGGTCCACGACATGACCCTGGACCCAAATGGCCAAACTTGACCTGCCTGGCTAAGAACTCAGTATTTTTTTTCCAGTAGCCATAAGCCTACTAAACAGTATTTCTGAACAAGGTTTTGGTTACATCAAGGCAAATGAAATGGAGGACATGTCCACTTTTTCAGGTTCTCCTTTTGACAACTTTAGCAAAATTACATGGTATTTTATACATTCCTGGTCACTTAGGTAGAAACACTGCATAGTATTGATGAGAGACTATAATAGAATTTGATTATTCACAAGGACAGCTATGGACTCTAAGTATCTTTAACATAGGAACATGCTAAAATGAATCCAGTGAATTAAACTTGGTCTGTAAGTAGTAAGACTGCGTGCCTAGATGAGGTCCATAACTCAGTCCAGAAGAGAAAAGTACCTGGGGAAATAAATCCCAGGGTTACCACTGGTGTCAATTACCCATAAACTGGGTCAATTTTACCCAGCCGACAGGTGACAAAGATGGTCTGTCTTTCTAACTAGCTGGAGGTTTGTGAGTAGGCTCGCAGTGTTGTGCAGTAAACTTTCTCCCTTATCTCAGAGCTTTCAAGCCCGCAGCATTTTCTTTCAAAGAGAAAACAAACAAAAAAAAGAGTCCTGAACAATGACCCCATTCAATTATAAAATCACCGTCATCAGCCTTTCAGCCACTGACCCTTCGGACAGAAATGAACCAGCAGGACCTGCCTGGGTCCAGTCACCCTGCTGCACCAGCACAAATACTTTGGCAGATAACCATCAGATTAAATTCAAGGTGGAGCCTAAAACAATAAACGCTTGAGCGCAGGACTGAACAGCTGCCCTGCTGTGCAAAGAGGCAGCAGGGACTGGACTGAGGCGAGCCCCTCCAGTTCTGTCAGGGCTCTTCCCTGCCAGACCTTGGGGGATGGAGACGTTCCCGCCAGGGAGACAGAGTGTTAAGAATGCCCTTATCTTGAGTGTGATGAAACTTGAGATTCTAAAGAGTTAGAGCTGTGTGTTCTCTGTAAACACCAAAGTAACTGGCGAAGGGGAAGTAACACAGCATTTTTGAAAGGTGAGGAAGAGGTGGCTGTGAGGTCCACGACATGACCCTGGACCCAAATGGCCAAACTTGACCTGCCTGGCTAAGAACTCAGTATTTTTTTTCCAGTAGCCATAAGCCTACTAAACAGTATTTCTGAACAAGGTTTTGGTTACATCAAGGCAAATGAAATGGAGGACATGTCCACTTTTTCAGGTTCTCCTTTTGACAACTTTAGCAAAATTACATGGTATTTTATACATTCCTGGTCACTTAGGTAGAAACACTGCATAGTATTGATGAGAGACTATAATAGAATTTGATTATTCACAAGGACAGCTATGGACTCTAAGTATCTTTAACATAGGAACATGCTAAAATGAATCCAGTGAATTAAACTTGGTCTGTAAGTAGTAAGACTGCGTGCCTAGATGAGGTCCATAACTCAGTCCAGAAGAGAAAAGTACCTGGGGAAATAAATCCCAGGGTTACCACTGGTGTCAATTACCCATAAACTGGGTCAATTTTACCCAGCCGACAGGTGACAAAGATGGTCTGTCTTTCTAACTAGCTGGAGGTTTGTGAGTAGGCTCGCAGTGTTGTGCAGTAAACTTTCTCCCTTATCTCAGAGCTTTCAAGCCCGCAGCATTTTCTTTCAAAGAGAAAACAAACAAAAAAAAGAGTCCTGAACAATGACCCCATTCAATTATAAAATCACCGTCATCAGCCTTTCAGCCACTGACCCTTCGGACAGAAATGAACCAGCAGGACCTGCCTGGGTCCAGTCACCCTGCTGCACCAGCACAAATACTTTGGCAGATAACCATCAGATTAAATTCAAGGTGGAGCCTAAAACAATAAACGCTTGAGCGCAGGACTGAACAGCTGCCCTGCTGTGCAAAGAGGCAGCAGGGACTGGACTGAGGCGAGCCCCTCCAGTTCTGTCAGGGCTCTTCCCTGCCAGACCTTGGGGGATGGAGACGTTCCCGCCAGGGAGACAGAGTGTTAAGAATGCCCTTATCTTGAGTGTGATGAAACTTGAGATTCTAAAGAGTTAGAGCTGTGTGTTCTCTGTAAACACCAAAGTAACTGGCTTTTAATGTTTCATCTACATATAGATTTGGTAAACAGAGATGTGGTAACCTTCTAGAAAAATGTTGCACTCGGTGGTAAGTCTCGTTTATAGCTCAATATTTTCCCTTTCTCCTAGTGAGGTAAGTTTATTTATTAGTGTCCCCTCTGGTTACCAACTACCTCAATTATGTAAACCCTGGCATTACACACTTTGGCATAAAGTGTTACCATAAAGTGCTTTTTTTTTTTTTTTTTTTTTTCTCACTATCTCCTCCAAGTCAAAACTCTCACCCTAGGAAACTATGGGAGCAAATAACAAAAAACATGGCTTTATGGGGCAGCTTCTCTCCCAACTTCAGGAATCTGAGCACAGGGAGAGTTCAGTGAAAGAAGGCTCTTACCCCTGGTGGTTCAAATTCATGTATGAGTCCCACTCTTGCTGACCCCGTGGACTGTAGCCCACCAGGCTCCTTTTCTGTCCACGGGGTTCTTCAGGCAGTAATACTGGAGTGGGTTGCTATTTTCTTCTCCAGGGCATCTTCCCAACCCAAGGTTAGAACCTGGGTCTCCCGCATCGCAGAAGGATTCTTTACCAGCTGAGCTACCAGAGATTCAGGTATATCCATAGCCATATTCAGGCTCAGCAGTAAATAACTCGCCTGCAATTCAGGAGTCGTTCAATCCCTGGGTCAGGAAAATCCTCTGGAGGCAGGCAGGGCACCCCACTCCAGTAGTCCTGCCGGGAGAACCCCACGGACAGGGGAGCCTGGGGGGCTACAGTCCACGGGGTCACAGACAGTCGGACACGACTAAGTGACTTAGCATGCACGAACACACACTCATATACTTATCATAAAAAAAAACAAAACCACCCTGAAGGCTTTTAAGTTTCTGAGCCATATAAAAATCTGTACATTTTAAGTAATTCAAGACTGTGGAACTAACATTGTCTTCTGGGCAAATCTAGGATGACAGAACTGCCTGAACAGACAGCCAGTGAAATGTGACAAAGACAGAGGTCATGCCTCCACCCGGAGCTCCTGCGCTTTCACTTAAGTTCCTAGTAAAAAGGAAAAAAAAAAAAAAAAAAAAAACAGTACCTCGACTTCATTTGATTTCTTTTCAATGGCAGCCACTAATTACTTTGAAAACAGCCAAAAAGGACCATCCAGTTTAATCACAAATGAGAAGCAGTCCTCTCTTCCAGGTTTAGAAATCATGCAGGACCGAACAAAGCCTGTCATTTCCCTTCTGTTCTTACAGAGGACCAAACTCATAAAGGAGTTATTAATAGAATTCCCAGTCCCCTGGGACCGTCAACATATCTAAAGCCCCTGCTTTTCCACGTTTGCTGTTTCACGTTCACAGTCCCCAAACTCATAAGGGCTCTCCTGGTGGCGCAGAAGGTAAAGAATCCACCTGTCAATGCAAGAGACATGGGTTCGATCCCTGGGTCAGGAAGATCCCTGGAGGAGGAACGTAAACCATTCCAGTGTTCTTGCCTGGAGCACAGGGAGAGTTCAGTGAAAGAAGGCTCTTACCCCTGGTGGTTCAAATTCATGTATGAGTCCCACTCTTGCTGACCCCGTGGACTGTAGCCCACCAGGCTCCTTTTCTGTCCACGGGTTCTTCAGGCAGTAATACTGGAGTGGGTTGCTATTTTCTTCTCCAGGGCATCTTCCCAACCCAAGGTTAGAACCTGGGTCTCCCGCATCGCAGAAGGATTCTTTACCAGCTGAGCTACCAGAGATTCAGGTATATCCATAGCCATATTCAGGCTCAGCAGTAAATAACTCGCCTGCAATTCAGGAGTCGTTCAATCCCTGGGTCAGGAAAATCCTCTGGAGGCAGGCAGGGCACCCCACTCCAGTAGTCCTGCCGGGAGAACCCCACGGACAGGGGAGCCTGGGGGGCTACAGTCCACGGGGTCACAGACAGTCGGACACGACTAAGTGACTTAGCATGCACGAACACACACTCATATACTTATCAAAAAAAAAAAAAAAAACAAAACCACCCTGAAGGCTTTTAAGTTTCTGAGCCATATAAAAATCTGTACATTTTAAGTAATTCAAGACTGTGGAACTAACATTGTCTTCTGGGCAAATCTAGGATGACAGAACTGCCTGAACAGACAGCCAGTGAAATGTGACAAAGACAGAGGTCATGCCTCCACCCGGAGCTCCTGCGCTTTCACTTAAGTTCCTAGTAAAAAGGAAAAAAAAAAAAAAAACAAAAAACAGTACCTCGACTTCATTTGATTTCTTTTCAATGGCAGCCACTAATTACTTTGAAAACAGCCAAAAAGGACCATCCAGTTTAATCACAAATGAGAAGCAGTCCTCTCTTCCAGGTTTAGAAATCATGCAGGACCGAACAAAGCCTGTCATTTCCCTTCTGTTCTTACAGAGGACCAAACTCATAAAGGAGTTATTAATAGAATTCCCAGTCCCCTGGGACCGTCAACATATCTAAAGCCCCTGCTTTTCCACGTTTGCTGTTTCACGTTCACAGTCCCCAAACTCATAAGGGCTCTCCTGGTGGCGCAGAAGGTAAAGAATCCACCTGTCAATGCAAGAGACATGGGTTCGATCCCTGGGTCAGGAAGATCCCCTGGAGGAGGAAACGGTAAACCATTCCAGTGTTCTTGCCTGGAGAATCCCATGAACAGAAGAGCCTAGCAGGTTGCAGTCCATGGGTTCGTAAAGAGCGGGACATGACTTACCGACGGAACAACAACAACTTCTCAGCTGATCTGAACTCCATTAGAGTCAGTCCACACTTTGAGAACCCCTAGCCTAACATCAGGGGCAGGATCTAGATTAAAGCCCAGATCTGTCGGATTCTACAGTACGAACCAACTGCAGGCCGAGAAGACACCTGTCATGCTCTTAGGACTTCTCTCCTGCAGAGATGGAGGAGGAAAGCAGGAGGAGGAAGAGGAGGGGAAGGAGATGCGTGCTGTGTTTGACAGGCGTGGATCTGGAGGTGACACCCTGGGATCTGGGTTCCCTCGTCTGTTTTGTATCATTTGATTGACCTGATCCTTAATGTTTCACTACCATCTTTAAGAATTCTACTACTAATGCTACTCACCCATAAAAAGAAATGCACTTGAGTGGGTGCTAGTGAGGTGGGTGAACACAGAGTTTATTATACAGAGTGAAGTAAGTCAGAAAGAGACAAACAAATAGCATATATTTGTGCATATGTGTGGAATCTGGAAAGACGGAACTGATGCAACTATTTGCGGGGCAGCCATGGAGATGCAGACCTAGAGAATACCCCTGTGGACATAGGAGGGGAAGCGAGTGTGGGAAGAACTGAGAACAACAATGGAAACCTGTCCATTACCGTATTTGCTGTATAACACAGGGCGCTCAACCAGGTGCTCTCTGACAACCAAGAGCGGGGGACCACGGGAGGGAAGCTGGAGACGGGAGGCATTCGTACCACCGATGGATGGCAAAACCCAACACAACATGGTTAAGAAATTTTCCTCCAAGTAAAAGTCAAAAAATGTTTGGAGTTATTAATAGAATTCCCAGTCCCCTGGGACCGTCAACATATCTAAAGCCCCTGCTTTTCCACATTTGCTGTTTCACATTCACAGTCCCCAAACTCATAAGGGCTCTCCTGGTGGCGCAGAAGGTAAAGAATCCACCTGTCAATGCAAGAGACATGGGTTCGATCCCTGGGTCAGGAAGATCCCCTGGAGGAGGAAACGGTAAACCATTCCAGTGTTCTTGCCTGGAGAATCCCATGAACAGAAGAGCCTAGCAGGTTGCAGTCCATGGGTTCGTAAAGAGCGGGACATGACTTACCGACGGAACAACAACAACTTCTCAGCTGATCTGAACTCCATTAGAGTCAGTCCACACTTTGAGAACCCCTAGCCTAACATCAGGGGCAGGATCTAGATTAAAGCCCAGATCTGTCGGATTCTACAGTACGAACCAACTGCAGGCCGAGAAGACACCTGTCATGCTCTTAGGACTTCTCTCCTGCAGAGATGGAGGAGGAAAGCAGGAGGAGGAAGAGGAGGGGAAGGAGATGCGTGCTGTGTTTGACAGGCGTGGATCTGGAGGTGACACCCTGGGATCTGGGTTCCCTCGTCTGTTTTGTATCATTTGATTGACCTGATCCTTAATGTTTCACTACCATCTTTAAGAATTCTACTACTAATGCTACTCACCCATAAAAAGAAATGCACTTGAGTGGGTGCTAGTGAGGTGGGTGAACACAGAGTTTATTATACAGAGTGAAGTAAGTCAGAAAGAGACAAACAAATAGCATATATTTGTGCATATGTGTGGAATCTGGAAAGACGGAACTGATGCAACTATTTGCGGGGCAGCCATGGAGATGCAGACCTAGAGAATACCCCTGTGGACATAGGAGGGGAAGCGAGTGTGGGAAGAACTGAGAACAACAATGGAAACCTGTCCATTACCGTATTTGCTGTATAACACAGGGCGCTCAACCAGGTGCTCTCTGACAACCAAGAGCGGGGGACCACGGGAGGGAAGCTGGAGACGGGGAGGGCATTCGTACCACCGATGGATGGCAAAACCCAACACAACATGGTTAAGAAATTTTCCTCCAAGTAAAAGTCAAAAAAAATGTTTAATGTCAAAAAAAGAATTCTGCTGTTTTACTATCACCGATCTCGCAACTGCATTTTGAAGATAAAACGTGATCGCTGATGTAAAAGAACTGTCTAGGCTTCGCTGTGCTACCACAGACCTTGTTATTTTCATGAGGAACCAAATCAGAAAAAGAGTGAAAACAAACAAAACAAAGAAAAAGGAAAATGCATAAGTAAAGGATCTGGTCTTTAGTTTAAAGCTAAGACTACGTAAAAGGAAATGCTAAGTACAACAAAGAAGTTTACTGGAACCTTTAAAAATTCAGGATCCTTAAGATGAATGCACTAAAGGTCTTAGGGGCTGGGCCACTGCCAAATGTGTCCAACTGGTTTTTTTTCAACTTAAAAAGTAAACATCCTATTTCTATAAGAGACATTCTTATGATGAATCCCAGAAATGATTAATAAACAACATTTTCATGTAATTATTTTTGAATAGTAAAAATGTAATACAGCTTTCTTCAAAAGTAGAGTTTTTTTTTCTTTCAGAGAATACTGAAAATTTTCTCCTGTTAAAAATACAGTGTCATTACACTGATCATTGCCTCTACTGGCTATTCATTCTTAAAATATAAATTAGACTTCTAATGTAATAATGAAAGAACCAATGAAATACAGGATTTGCTATGCATTAAGTAGTTAACACAGATGACTTCGTATCACTGTTATTCTTAGCTATTGCACTGGCCAAAAGAGTTTTTTCGGCTGTTTCTGTGACATACTATGGAAGGTCCCAAGTGAATTTTTGGCCAAAGCAAGAATTTAACTCAAGAGTAGAAACTATGGTAGCTGGTGCTTTTTCCATGAAAACTCCCACTGGAAATATGTGCACATCCCAAGCAGTAACGTTTAACTATTGAAGTTCCTATTCACTGGTAAAAAGATAGAAGTCTATTTTATATTGAATTAAGTAGAGACTTTAAAATGTAAACTAAGAAATCTGTCCAGGCCCACAGGGCTCTACTTTTATTTGTATTTTTTTCTTTCAAACAAGAGGCCTGTTTGGTATTAGTTGAATATTTGCTGTTAACACCTACAGACTTCCATTTGTCACCAGGAACACAGAGGACGGCTGTACGTTCCCCCATCAATGAAATATGATTTTCCTTACATGGGGTATTATACTTGCTCAATGGCGTGAAATCCTTATTGATTCATGGGGCTAAAATTCTGTTTGTGTCTATTAACTTTGGATGAAAATGACAATCGTGTGCAGGTGCAGCTGGGGCTCTGCCTGTAAAATAGAGTACAGAGATCTTCTTTTCTGTTTCTGATTTGCTGATTTTATGTTCTTTGATAGAGAAAGCACAATGTAATGCTTGGCGTGCAAAACAGAATTCTTCAAAGAAACCAGCGATCAGAGAGCAGAGGACGGGGGTCATGGGGAGGGCCGGTGCAGGTCGGGCTTGATTCTCGTGTTTCAGTGCCTGACTCTTCCTCAGGCTTTCACTTTGCGCTGTGTACAAAGGTGTTAGGTGAATGTTAGGTGTACAATCCAAACTACGTGTTAATATTATTTAGCATTCCGAATAATCACGTAGCTATGACTTTATGAGGAACTGAGGTTCTGTAGAGTGCATGGATTAGTGGTTAAAAACATATCCTACAGGGAAAGAAAGGCTGCCCGGTCCCAAGTCGGCTATTCCACTTACTATTAGTAGCTGTGTGGCCTTAGGAACCTTTCATGGCCTCCCTGGGCCCCCGTTTTCTTTGTACAAATGAAGGTTCTCATGGGGAAGCAGAAGGATGACTCTTTGTAAAGCACTTAGGACCATGCACAGCATGCGGTTAACATCCTGTGTTTGTTAAATAAAAATCAGTGAGTAAAGTGAATTAACTCTTTTAGCTTAACTGCAGAAACTGTCACAGCGTTGTAGAGCAACTATGTTCCAATAAAAAATTTTAAAGACATATATACACTAGTATTAATATATAGAAAAGGATCATCAATAAGGATTTCTGGTAAAGCAAGGGAGATTTACTGAACATTCTTTAATAATCTATACAGGGAAAGAATCCAAAGATGAATAGACATGTTCGTATCGGTTTCTGCCATAAAACAGCTTGAATCAGCTACAGCACGCGTCACCTCCCTCTTGAAGCTCCCCCAGCCCCACCCCGGCTCCTCCCCTCCAGGCTGTCGCGGAGCTGTCCTGTACTCTGAGTGGCCCGCGTCAGACATGGGAGTTTGGGATCTTATCAATTCAGCTACACGGGGACCATACATTCCAGAATTCCACTTCCTCTATAGTTCCCGGTGATCCTGGGCCACGGGGGACATTCGGCATGGCATTTGTGTGGTAAAAGTCAACGGCTTTCCCTTTTTCTTCCGGCGGAAACACGAGTATGAATATTACGTCCACTTAACACTTCAATTTTCCAGTGAATCTGATCTTTCTGCCCCTGCGTTCTTTGCCCGAGGCTCTGTCTTGGTCGTTTCCGATGGCGAAGGGCTGAGGAGATACCCTCATAGACCCTGGGCCCCAGTGGAACGGTGCTGGACACCCACTCAGAAGAATAGAGACGCCCGTGGTTCAGTCTGTGAAACTAAAGTGTAAAAGATGCTCTGTCCGCTGAGTGGCAGTGGGGCCCCTGGACACTCTCATTTGGACGCCTACCATGACCAGAGCCACAGCGCAGTTATGGGATTACTTTGTGCATAACCAACACAGTCGCTTTTTCCCGCATAAAAGTCCATGCCTGACCGAAAAAACAGGGTCCACTCTTTATGCCAACAGAGGATGGGAATGAGGAGACACAAGAGTTTAGGGAAAGCGCACACAGAACACCCTGTTGACAGTCACAGGAGGAGTAGAAAAGAAAAAAAAAAAAAAAGTCCTGAGCCCCGCTGTGAGCAGAAATCACAGTATATTTTGCTTCTGTTGGGTTTGGTTTGGGTCTGCTAGTTTATAATTTCACTTCGTTTAGATTTGTTTCTCTGAATGTTTCTTTAGCTTTTAAACGTCTGCTGCAAAGGCTGTAATCTTATCTCCAACTCAATATTGTTATCTGGTACAGTTAAATAAAAATTTCAGTCATAAGGAAATGAAACGCCTTCCCTTCCCACAAAGCCTAAATTTAAATATGTGTAACTCCTAAGTCTTAGGTCATCTGCTCAAATTAGCCACACCACTTTCTCCTTGAGTGTTCTCCAGCCACCCACAAGCTGACTCAGTCCCGACGTGAACAAAAGGAGCAGGCTTCTCGCTGTGGCAATCCTGGTGTGCCGCTCACAGCCTCTGAGACGCTGGCATCTTCTCAAATTTTAATTGCATGTCCAGGGAAGGATTTTCTTGTGGAATCTACAAATAGAACTCAAGAGTGTGGGACAAGAATGCTAAAAGGTCAGTTAATAGCCTCACAGTTCATCAGGATGACTGAGTGCCTCTTTCAGGCAAACGCAAGTTGGTGAGTCTTACTAGTATCTACACTGGTGGTAAAGAACCCCGCTGCCAGGGCAGGGGACATAAGAGAAGCGGGTTGGGAAGATCCCCTGGAGAAGGAAATGGCCACCCACACCAGTATTCTTGCCTAGAGAATCCCATGGACAGAGGAACCTGGTGGGCTACAGCCCATGGGGTCACAAAGAGTCAAACATGACTAGTGACTGAGCATGCATGCGTAAGTCTTACTAAGCCCTTCTTCAGAAGACTCGAGGCAGTGGCTTTCATACAGGCGAATCCGAGATCTACTGAATTTTCGTGTGTGTGTGTGGTCCAGCCAGAATACCTCCTGCCTTGTTTCATGAAGTTGATAATGTCAACTGCTTGGTCATGTCCGACGCTTCACGACTCCACGCGCTGACGCCCGTCAGGCTCTTCTGTCTGTGGGATTTCGTGGGCAAGAATACTGGAGTGGGCAGCCCTTTCCTTCTCCAGGGATCTTCCCGATTCCCTGAGAGAACCAGAGTCTCCTGTCTTGGCAGCTGGATTCTTTACAGCTAAGTCACCAGGGAAGCCTGTACACGTATTCAGCCATAAAACAGAACAAAATAACGCCATTTGCAGCATATAAATGAACCTAGAGATGATCATACTAAAGTGAAGTCAGAAATAGACAAATATCATATATTATCACTTATATGTGGAGTCTCGTTTTAAAAATTGATGTAAATGAACTTATTTACAAAACAGAAACAAAGCAAACTTACAGGTACTGAAGGGGCGTGCAGGGGTTTGTTGAAAAATTTTAATTGTCTCAGGGCATCTGCTCAAATTAGCCACACCACTTTCTCCTTGAGTGTTCTCCAGCCACCCACAAGCTGACTCAGTCCCGACGTGAACAAAAGGAGCAGGCTTCTCGCTGTGGCAATCCTGGTGTGCCGCTCACAGCCTCTGAGACGCTGGCATCTTCTCAAATTTTAATTGCATGTCCAGGGAAGGATTTTCTTGTGGAATCTACAAATAGAACTCAAGAGTGTGGGACAAGAATGCTAAAAGGTCAGTTAATAGCCTCACAGTTCATCAGGATGACTGAGTGCCTCTTTCAGGCAAACGCAAGTTGGTGAGTCTTACTAGTATCTACACTGGTGGTAAAGAACCCCGCTGCCAGGGCAGGGGACATAAGAGAAGCGGGTTGGGAAGATCCCCTGGAGAAGGAAATGGCCACCCACTCCAGTATTCTTGCCTAGAGAATCCCATGGACAGAGGAACCTGGTGGGCTACAGCCCATGGGGTCACAAAGAGTCAAACATGACTAGTGACTGAGCATGCATGCGTAAGTCTTACTAAGCCCTTCTTCAGAAGACTCGAGGCAGTGGCTTTCATACAGGCGAATCCGAGATCTACTGAATTTTCGTGTGTGTGTGTGGTCCAGCCAGAATACCTCCTGCCTTGTTTCATGAAGTTGATAATGTCAACTGCTTGGTCATGTCCGACGCTTCACGACTCCACCCCTGGCGCCCGTCAGGCTCTTCTGTCTGTGGGATTTCGTGGGCAAGAATACTGGAGTGGGCAGCCCTTTCCTTCTCCAGGGATCTTCCCGATTCCCTGAGAGAACCAGAGTCTCCTGTCTTGGCAGCTGGATTCTTTACAGCTAAGTCACCAGGGAAGCCTGTACACGTATTCAGCCATAAAACAGAACAAAATAACGCCATTTGCAGCATATAAATGAACCTAGAGATGATCATACTAAAGTGAAGTCAGAAATAGACAAATATCATATATTATCACTTATATGTGGAGTCTCGTTTTAAAAATTGATGTAAATGAACTTATTTACAAAACAGAAACAAAGCAAACTTACAGGTACTGAAGGGGACGTGCAGGGGTTTGTTTGGTCAATCACTACTCTGGACGCTGTCATGAATACGTCTGTTAGACAGGATACTTTTAAGACCTGTACACTCTGAGCAAACCAGACGACCCTCCGTAGCGAGGGTGGGCCTTATCCTATCAGGTGGAGAGATTAGGAGCAAAAACTGAGGTTTCCCAAAGAAGCAAGAAGGAGAAATCTGCCTCCAGGCTGCAGCCTACTCTCCTGGAGTTTCCAGCCTGCCGGCCCACCCTGCAGATTCGGGACTCAACACTGCAGTACTACCTCCGCTTCCAGCCTGCCAGCCTACCCTACAGATTTCCGACTTCTCGGCCCTCACAGTCACGTGACTCATGCCTTATAATAAATTTCCTTCTACATTTCCCTCTCTCTATGTATATGTATGGTTTTGGTTCTATTGTTCTTGATAACCCTGATACAATTACCATCCTATAGGGGAAAGAAGGCAATGATTCTAAGGGAGTCGTGAGACTAAGGTTCTGACAAAAGGTCTCGTAAGAGATGATCGTAAACACAGTATTTCATGCCTAAAAGTTCTAAATCCCAAAGCATATCCAGGATAGGCAAAACAGGCCACACATTTGTCTAGCACCCTACTTCTTTTGTGAAAAAAAGTTCAATTCGTTGGTGTGCTAATTGTATCTTATGTTTTCATGGTACGAGATCAATGAATTGCCCTTAATTACTAACAGGTCTGCCTTTTTCTGCCAGACCAAGGGCAGGGACCCGCACTTTGTCATCTTGGTATCAGACCCAATAAATGATTATTGATTGCATGGGAACATGGTTCTAATTTAAAAATGGCATATAATGAAAAATGAAAATTCATCGTGATGAAATATGGTCTTGGTCATGTGTGCTGGAATATAGTTTTTTCTTAAAAAAGAGAAAGAATAACTGGATATTTCTTTTTTTGAGTTAAAACAATAAATCTTATGGATTATTCTCTAAAGCCATGCAATCATTTAAAGTCTTTCAAACTATACACATGTAGTTTAAATAAAATCAGAACTTGAGGTGATATTTCTGTACATTGTTAAGGTAAAAACCACCTTCTTTATGTGGAACGGTTGGGTAAATCTCTTTAGGGGACTGTTTCTTACTCAGACAATCGACCTTTTTATTCAGTTTTCCTTTGAGTCTGTAGACAGTTTCAAGTCTATTTTTTGTTTTGTTTTGAATTTTATTTAATTTTATTTTTTATTAACGCAAAACCATTTTGTATTGGGGTATAGCCAATCAGCAATTTTGTGATAGCTTCGGATGACCAGTGAAGGGCCTCGGCCATACATATACATGTATCCATTCTCCCCCCAAACCCCCTTCCCGTTCAGGCTAGTCCATAACATTGGGCAGAGTTCCATGTGCTCCACAATAGACTTGTGTTGGTGATCCATTTCCAACGTTACAGTGTGTACATGAGTGGAGTCAATGCCCCTGGAGAACGTTTTACAAGTACAAGCCTCTTTAAAGTGCTACGTACGCTGTGCCTTTGATCCTTGATTGAGAGGAGAAAGCCCTGGAAGAAGAGGTGGAAAAAAACTGATCCCGTCTCTTTCACTGAAGAGCAGCTATCAGAAAATACTTAGCCATCTACCCCCTTTTGTTTAAATAACTACAAAGTCTGGGGTACATATGGGCTAAAAATTGTGAGAAAAAGAATTTGCCTCCACGTCTGCTGACGCTGGTCTGCTAGGAAAGCAGCATGCAAAAGGCCCCGCAGAGGGTCCCTGCCTGCAGTCATCACACGGTACAGACCTGCCTCCTTTCCCTAAGGCTGAGCTCTTGGGCCTAGAAACCTGAACTGAAACCAACCTATCTGAGTGTATTTCAACATTAATCGTTTGCTATGGCGACATCACTTTGCTGACAAAAGTCTGCAGAGTCAAAGCTATGGTGTCTCCAGTAGTCATGTCTGGATGTGAGAGCTGGACCATAAAGAAGGCTGAGCGCCAAAGAATCAATGCTTTTGAACTGTGGTGCTGGAGAAGACTCTTGAGAGTCCCTTGGACTGCAAGGAGATCAAACCAGTCAATCCTAAAGGAAATCAACCCTGAATATTCATAGGAAGGATGGATGAGTTAACAATAAATCTTATGGATATTCTCTAAAGCCATGCAATCATTTAAAGTCTTTCAAACTATACACATGTAGTTTAAATAAAATCAGAACTTGAGGTGATATTTCTGTACATTGTTAAGGTAAAAACCACCTTCTTTATGTGGAACGGTTGGGTAAATCTCTTTAGGGGACTGTTTCTTACTCAGACAATCGACCTTTTTATTCAGTTTTCCTTTGAGTCTGTAGACAGTTTCAAGTCTATTTTTTGTTTTGTTTTGAATTTTATTTAATTTTATTTTTTATTAACGCAAAACCATTTTGTATTGGGGTATAGCCAATCAGCAATTTTGTGATAGCTTCGGATGACCAGTGAAGGGCCTCGGCCATACATATACATGTATCCATTCTCCCCCCAAACCTCCTTCCCGTTCAGGCTAGTCCATAACATTGGGCAGAGTTCCATGTGCTCCACAATAGACTTGTGTTGGTGATCCATTTCCAACGTTACAGTGTGTACATGAGTGGAGCCAATGCCCCTGGAGAACGTTTTACAAGTACAAGCCTCTTTAAAGTGCTACGTACGCTGTGCCTTTGATCCTTGATTGAGAGGAGAAAGCCCTGGAAGAAGAGGTGGAAAAAAACTGATCCTGTCTCTTTCACTGAAGAGCAGCTATCAGAAAATACTTAGCCATCTACCCCTTATGTTTAAATAACTACAAAGTCTGGGGTACATATGGGCTAAAAATTGTGAGAAAAAGAATTTGCCTCCACGTCTGCTGACGCTGGTCTGCTAGGAAAGCAGCATGCAAAAGGCCCCGCAGAGGGTCCCTGCCTGCAGTCATCACACGGTACAGACCTGCCTCCTTTCCCTAAGGCTGAGCTCTTGGGCCTAGAAACCTGAACTGAAACCAACCTATCTGAGTGTATTTCAACATTAATCATTTGCTATGGCGACATCACTTTGCTGACAAAAGTCTGCAGAGTCAAAGCTATGGTGTCTCCAGTAGTCATGTCTGGATGTGAGAGCTGGACCATAAAGAAGGCTGAGCGCCAAAGAATCAATGCTTTTGAACTGTGGTGCTGGAGAAGACTCTTGAGAGTCCCTTGGACTGCAAGGAGATCAAACCAGTCAATCCTAAAGGAAATCAACCCTGAATATTCATAGGAAGGATGGATGCTGAAGCTGAAGCTCCAATACTTTGGCCACCTGAGGTGAAAAACTGACTCACTGGAAAAGACCCTGATGCTGGGAAAGACTGAGGGCAGGAGGTGAAGGGGGCGACAGAAAATGAGATGGTTGGAGGACATCACCAACTCAATGGATATGAATTTGAGCAAGCTCCAGGAGACAGTGAAGTCCTCACCATCACAAAGAGTTGGACAGGACTTAGCGACTGAACAACAACATGGACTGAATGTTTGTTTGCATCCTTCCAAAACTCATTTGTTGACATCCTAACCCCAAGCATGATGGGTTTAGAAGGCAATGCCTTGGTAGTGTGATTAGGCTGTGAGGGTGGGGCCCTCAGGGATGGAATTAGTGCCCTTACAAAAAAGACCCCGGAGAGATCTCCCACCCTCCCTGCTGCAGAGCAGGGCGCTGGCTACCCCAGCTACCTGAAGGGCTCTGCTTCGAGGCATCCACCTTGCCCGATTCCTCACCATGTCTAGTTCTTTGACCAAATATCACCTCCGTGGGGAAGCTCTCCTGACAGTCCTGTTTAAACATGTAAACCTGTGGCAAGCAGCTCTGGTGATGGCCTCCTCTGACCTCCTCCTTCCTCAGGCTTTTGTGAAAGCCCTCCCCTTGAGGGCTGGCTGGAATAAGTGACTCATTCAACAGAACGTGGCCAAGCTGAGGGGCTGTCACATCCAAGATGCGGCTGGAGACTCTGTCTTCTGTCTTGCTTACTTGCTCGCCTTGCAGCTCTGGACCTTCCATCACTGTCCTGCAGTCATAGGTACAACCCCCATGAGCTCTTGGGCCTAGAAACCTGAACTGAAACCAACCTATCTGAGTGTATTTCAACATTAATCATTTGCTATGGCGACATCACTTTGCTGACAAAAGTCTGCAGAGTCAAAGCTATGGTGTCTCCAGTAGTCATGTCTGGATGTGAGAGCTGGACCATAAAGAAGGCTGAGCGCCAAAGAATCAATGCTTTTGAACTGTGGTGCTGGAGAAGACTCTTGAGAGTCCCTTGGACTGCAAGGAGATCAAACCAGTCAATCCTAAAGGAAATCAACCCTGAATATTCATAGGAAGGATGGATGCTGAAGCTGAAGCTCCAATACTTTGGCCACCTGAGGTGAAAAACTGACTCACTGGAAAAGACCCTGATGCTGGGAAAGACTGAGGGCAGGAGGTGAAGGGGGCGACAGAAAATGAGATGGTTGGAGGACATCACCAACTCAATGGATATGAATTTGAGCAAGCTCCAGGAGACAGTGAAGTCCTCACCATCACAAAGAGTTGGACAGGACTTAGCGACTGAACAACAACATGGACTGAATGTTTGTTTGCATCCTTCCAAAACTCATTTGTTGACATCCTAACCCCAAGCATGATGGGTTTAGAAGGCAATGCCTTGGTAGTGTGATTAGGCTGTGAGGGTGGGGCCCTCAGGGATGGAATTAGTGCCCTTACAAAAAAGACCCCGGAGAGATCTCCCACCCTCCCTGCTGCAGAGCAGGGAGCTGGCTACCCCAGCTACCTGAAGGGCTCTGCTTCGAGGCATCCACCTTGCTCGATTCCTCACCATGTCTAGTTCTTTGACCAAATATCACCTCCGTGGGGAAGCTCTCCCTGACAGTCCTGTTTAAACATGTAAACCTGTGGCAAGCAGCTCTGGTGATGGCCTCCTCTGACCTCCTCCTTCCTCAGGCTTTTGTGAAAGCCCTCCCCTTGAGGGCTGGCTGGAATAAGTGACTCATTCAACAGAACGTGGCCAAGCTGAGGGGCTGTCACATCCAAGATGCGGCTGGAGACTCTGTCTTCTGTCTTGCTTACTTGCTCGCTTGAGCTAATGGAAACCAGCTGCCATGTTGGGCACTGCTTTACGGAGAGGCCCAAGTGGCACAGGACTGGAGGAGGATGCGGGCCAACAGGCAGGAGAGACTGAGCCCCTATCCACCAGCCCCGGAGGAGCCTCTCCTGCCAAGCACCATGTGACTGAGCTTGAAAGAGAGCCCTCCTCTGGGCAAGGCTGGAGACGCCTGTGGTCCCAGTGGGCTCTCAACACAGCGGGAGAGACCCTGGTCCTGAGGACCCAGATAAACCGGCTTCCTGATCCACACAAACTCCAAGATAACTAGTGTTTGTTGTTGTCTATATAACTAATAGTTAATACTCACTCTTTCACCCCCACACTTAATTTCTTTCTCTATTATGTTTTCCTCCATATACTTACTGATGCTCAGCTTATTTCATGTATTAACAGTCTTCCCCGATACCTACTAAAATATGAGATTCCTGAAGGCAGGACCTTTTGACTTTTTCTTTTAAATCAGTATATTTTTTAAGCCTCATCACTGTCTGGCACAGCAGAGTCAAGCAATAAATATTTGGTAAATGCATGAAGTATTATATCACTCAATGGCAAACCGTTTTTCCTAAGCTCCCAAGGAAAATGGTTTCACTGCAAGAAACAGTCTCCCACTGAACCCCCATTCTTTAGGACATTTTTATACTCAGTCACTATTTGTAGAGAGGATCAATCAATAAAGAAATTAGAGAAAACTGATTTGTTGTTGTTGTTGTTACGTGCAGTAGCAATCAAGTCAGGGAAATGATAGAACGACCTGTTATTTCCACGTGACTGTCTTACAGAGGCCAAGCACCTGAGATGATGGTGGTGAGAACAAAGAGTTCTTGAGTTTTCGTGTTTTTCACAGACAAAATGTAGGTCATTGCCTTCTTAGGAACATTAACCTATTTCTTTCCCATTACTCAAAACAATGATACCAGCAGGAAAAACAAACAGCAAAGTGCCCTCCCTTGAGGGCTGGAATAAGTGACTCATTCAACAGAACGTGGCCAAGCTGAGGGGCTGTCACATCCAAGATGCGGCTGGAGACTCTGTCTTCTGTCTTGCTTACTTGCTCGCTTGAGCTAATGGAAACCAGCTGCCATGTTGGGCACTGCTTTACGGAGAGGCCCAAGTGGCACAGGACTGGAGGAGGATGCGGGCCAACAGGCAGGAGAGACTGAGCCCCTATCCACCAGCCCCGGAGGAGCCTCTCCTGCCAAGCACCATGTGACTGAGCTTGAAAGAGAGCCCTCCTCTGGGCAAGGCTGGAGACGCCTGTGGTCCCAGTGGGCTCTCAACACAGCGGGAGAGACCCTGGTCCTGAGGACCCAGATAAACCGGCTTCCTGATCCACACAAACTCCAAGATAACTAGTGTTTGTTGTTGTCTATATAACTAATAGTTAATACTCACTCTTTCACCCCCACACTTAATTTCTTTCTCTATTATGTTTTCCTCCATATACTTACTGATGCTCAGCTTATTTCATGTATTAACAGTCTTCCCCAATACCTACTAAAATATGAGATTCCTGAAGGCAGGACCTTTTGACTTTTTCTTTTAAATCAGTATATTTTTTAAGCCTCATCACTGTCTGGCACAGCAGAGTCAAGCAATAAATATTTGGTAAATGCATGAAGTATTATATCACTCAATGGCAAACCGTTTTTCCTAAGCTCCCAAGGAAAATGGTTTCACTGCAAGAAACAGTCTCCCACTGAACCCCCATTCTTTAGGACATTTTTATACTCAGTCACTATTTGTAGAGAGGATCAATCAATAAAGAAATTAGAGAAAACTGATTTGTTGTTGTTGTTGTTACGTGCAGTAGCAATCAAGTCAGGGAAATGATAGAACGACCTGTTATTTCCACGTGACTGTCTTACAGAGGCCAAGCACCTGAGATGATGGTGGTGAGAACAAAGAGTTCTTGAGTTTTCATGTTTTTCACAGACAAAATGTAGGTCATTGCCTTCTTAGGAACATTAACCTATTTCTTTCCCATTACTCAAAACAATGATACCAGCAGGAAAAACAAACAGCAAAGTGCCCTCCATTCTGGAAGAGGTGCTTTCAGCAAAGGGACATAAACATCTCGAAAAGAAGAGTGCCCTGGCAGCCTCTCCAGGGTCAAGTTTCCACCGCCTGGAGGGACGGAGGTGGGAGGACAGGTATACCGTCAGTTTGCTGAAGCGAGTATCCGAGGAGAAAACATCACTCATCGGTCTGAGAGAGAGGGTACTGGTCACCAGTACATGTGCTCAGCCACATCCACAGACAATGACCACACATGTGAGATCTTTAGGAGGCATCTCCTCTTTGCCCATTGTATCGAGCCGAATCACAATAGACATAGTAACATCACATTAGAAATGGGTAGGAGCTCATCTGGTAAAGAGCACACGTATTTTGAAATTCAGACAAGGACTGAGTTTGAATCTTAGACTTGAAGAAGTCACATGATTCTCCCAAGACGACACAGCCAGAACGTGGACAGCCTAATCTTCATCTATAAAATCTACATAATAGCTCCTTTCAAACGTGAAATGAAGATCCAATGAATATAGTATTTAATCACCCAAAACGTAGTAGTTGGGCTTCCCAGATGGCGGTAGTGGTAAAAAGCTTGCCTGCGTATGCAGGAGACATAAAGACCTGGGCTCAACCCCGGGGTCAGGAAGATCCGCTGGAGTAGGAAACGGCCCCCCTCTACGGTACTCTTGCCGAGAGAATCCCATGGACAGAGGAGCGCGGCGGGCCCCAGGCCTTGAGGCGAAGGGAGCCAGACAAGGCTGCGTACACGACAACGGGACACAATAAGCATGTAAGTGTTCACCTCCCCACGCTGCCGGAGACACACTTATAGTCCCTGTGATGCCCCAAATAATGACATTTTCCATCCACTGTCCCTAAAGTTAGATTTGAGGCCACTTTTCCTAGAACAAGAAAGTAACATATGGTGCTTGAGGATAAATTCATAGAGGACCAAAGCTAAACAGTCTGTTCAATGATGGGTTTTTACAAATTCAAAAGTGAAATGACTGAACTAAATCCCTGGGTTGCCCTGGTTATATCGTTGTTTTTCCCCAAACTATGCTTTTTGCTCACTTCTAACTTTCAATTAGTTTTTATATCCAAGTCTTGATAAGGACTCACCACTCGCATGTACAACAGAAAAAACATATTTTCAATGTCCTTGAAAACTCTTGTTCTTTTGCAAATAAAAATACACTTCTTTGGGAGAATGCATTAAAAGAGCACCTTGGGCACCCCTCCCATTTCAGTCTCTCTTCCAGTGTTGTCATGGCCTTGTTTTTCATGGGACTAATGTCCTGGATTTATCACAGGTGCTCATGTTCTAAAAATAGGCTTAAGAAGGTATTACATCTATTAGTTACTCTGGTTTTCTCACTGTCTGTCTCTGTCTCTTTTTCTCTCTCTCTGCGTTTTTGAATAGAACTCTGGACCCTGTTCACTTTTAAAATTGCTTTTGTCCGAATTCAGGGACTCCTAAATGGTATTCTACAAAAGAGCTTCAAGTCCCTTTGTTGGTTAAAATCTGACAGTGACTGGTCTATATTTTCCAAAGTCAAGTGGCAGAAGTACATTAATATATGTTTTCTTCTTAAAGGTCTGTCTCTTGTAACTTTCAGTTCCTAAAACCATATAATAGTACAATGCAAATGACCACAATCCATTGGGTTTATAGTAAAGTTCTGTTTTCCATTTATATCCAGCAACACAGAAACAATTTGATTTTATATGCTAAAGAACTCATGATGTCCAGAGAGGACGAATGGATAAGTCCATAGTTTTCTGAATAAATAGTGGAAGGCCAAAATTCTCAGATTATAATGGAAAAAAAAAAAAAAAAAACCTTTAGAGAAACTAAAGTGAACACAACAGCAGAAAATTCTCTACTTTGAATCTATATTAAAATAAGTCTAGACAAATGGATATTTTTTATTTTCTCTCATATATATATATCTGAGAAAAATATTAACCTGTTTTCTTAAAGTTTTTTAGGGATGTGTAAATGCACATTTCGGCTTCAAGCCATATATTCATCAACATGTACATGTATACATGCAGATGCCATTTTTACAAATTCAAAAGTGAAATGACTGAACTAAATCCCTGGGTTGCCCTGGTTATATCGTTGTTTTTCCCCAAACTATGCTTTTTGCTCACTTCTAACTTTCAATTAGTTTTATATCCAAGTCTTGAAAGGACTCACCACTCGCATGTACAACAGAAAAAACATATTTTCAATGTCCTTGAAAACTCTTGTTCTTTTGCAAATAAAAATACACTTCTTTGGGAGAATGCATTAAAAGAGCACCTTGGGCACCCCTCCCATTTCATTCTCTCTTCCAGTGTTGTCATGGCCTTGTTTTTCATGGGACTAATGTCCTGGATTTATCACAGGTGCTCATGTTCTAAAAATAGGCTTAAGAAGGTATTACATCTATTAGTTACTCTGGTTTTCTCACTGTCTGTCTCTGTCTCTTTTTCTCTCTCTCTGCGTTTTTGAATAGAACTCTGGACCCTGTTCACTTTTAAAATTGCTTTTGTCCGAATTCAGGGACTCCTAAATGGTATTCTACAAAAGAGCTTCAAGTCCCTTTGTTGGTTAAAATCTGACAGTGACTGGTCTATATTTTCCAAAGTCAAGTGGCAGAAGTACATTAATATATGTTTTCTTCTTAAAGGTCTGTCTCTTGTAACTTTCAGTTCCTAAAACCATATAATAGTACAATGCAAATGACCACAATCCATTGGGTTTATAGTAAAGTTCTGTTTTCCATTTATATCCAGCAACACAGAAACAATTTGATTTTATATGCTAAAGAACTCATGATGTCCAGAGAGGACGAATGGATAAGTCCATAGTTTTCTGAATAAATAGTGGAAGGCCAAAATTCTCAGATTATAATGGACAAAAAAAAAAAAAAAAACCTTTAGAGAAACTAAAGTGAACACAACAGCAGAAAATTCTCTACTTTGAATCTATATTAAAATAAGTCTAGACAAATGGATATTTTTTATTTTCTCTCATATATATATATCTGAGAAAAATATTAACCTGTTTTCTTAAAGTTTTTTTAGGGGATGTGTAAATGCACATTTCGACGCTTCAAGCCATATATTCATCAACATGTACATGTATACATGCAGATGCCATTCGGTTTGCCATAGCTTTTTGATAGAAACTATAGAATATTCCACCTGCTATTAAATACAGGGAATGAAGAAGTCACTTCTAAATATCTACTTATATACTGGCACAGGAGGTCCCTTTCATAAACTCTCTCTAGACCAATTTGAGACTATGTTTTACCAAAGTTTCACAAGAACTCAAGGAATATGACACACAGGCTCCTACTTAAAGCCCTCATGTAAGAAATTAACTTCTCTTAATTGCATTTAATTCCACAATGGTATATGACATTGCTGGATACAGAGCTTTGCTGCTTCATGATCAGAGGGCAGCCTGAGCCAACATAGGCTGAAGGACTTTGAATAATGATAAAAAGAGAGCCAGGCTTACCTGTGTCCACTCTCCCACGGAGGACCTATGAGCTGGGAGCTCTCAGCAGGGCAACAGTGAAAATGCTCTTTAGTTAAAAATACAGGAAAGAAAGACTCCAGACCCCAGGAGCCTGGGTTAACCATTGACCCTGGCTTGCTCCTACAGCTCCACCCTGGGAACCTGCATAGGTAGCTTGGCATCTTATGAAGCAGGCACCAGCCGGTCAGCTGAGACTGAGGCTGGGCCCCGCCTCCGCACCCCGGGAGGAGGTTCAGGGAGAAGGTCACCCAAGCACACCCTGACTCACTTTATACTCAGTCTGGAGCACAAAGGAGGAAGACTTTCTGGGCCAGAAATATGTTTAATAATGCCTGTAAGTGACTCAAATATTTACAAACAGGGTTACTGGGAGCTCTGTTTTCAGACTTTGAGCAATGAAAAGAAGTGCTTTCTGTCAGAGCTCTTTGCATACACCTGAGCAGGTCAGAGTTGAGACGGGATGCCAATGAAAACAGAGACAAGACAACCTGAAATAGCAAAGAAGCCATTCATACCTTTACTCAACATGCCCTGAATGTTTCTTTACCCCATGTGTTTCTTTACCCCAGTTCCAAGTGTGGCTTCCCTGGTGGCTCAGTGGTAAAGAACCTGCCTGCCAATGCAGGAGACGTGGGTTTGATCCCTGGGTCAGGAAGATCCCCTGGAGAAGGAAATGGCAACTCACTCCAATATTCTTGCCTGTGATATACCACGGACAGAGGAGCCTGGTGGGCTACAGTCCATTGGGTCACAAACAGTCAGTCAGACAACAATGAGCACACACAGTCCCAAAGAATGGGCGTCTATGACTGAATAAGCTTCAAGAAACAGAAGACAGAGATTGAGGCTGAAGGTCGCTCCCGCCTGCAAACTCAAGAATCAGACTTTAATGGACTTTCCTGGTGGTCCAGTGGTTAAGGCTTTACCTTCCAACACAGAGAGTGCAGGTTTGATCCCTGGTCAGGGAGTTAAGATCTCAGATGCCCCGTGGCCAAAAAAAAAAAAAAAAAAAAAAAAAAAACCAAAACATAAAATAGAAGCAACATTGTATTAAATTCAAAAAAAGACTTAAAAATGGCCCACATCAAAAAAAGTCTTTAAAAAAAAAGAATCAGAATTTAAGTCAGAAACGATAAATAAACCAGAGGCTGTGGTTGGATCTAGAATGTACAATCCACCAGTTCCTCTGTCCCAGCAAGCAGCCCTCAGGGTGAAATGAATTTCTGATGTGGTCATGAGGGTCGAGCTGGCTGACTGGAAGTCAGAAAACTGAATAACAAGCAAAGAGGTGGTAGAGTCAAGAGAAAGGTCTTGAAAAGGTGAAAGGCAGCCAGATGTAACTAAAGAAGTAACAACCTCAGCTATTGAGAACCTGGTGGGGGCTGTACGCAGGAGATCACCCACGGAGGCTTATGCTGGTGAGGAGTGAGCCCCTTTTCTTTACTCCAGTGAGCAGGGGTCCGGGAAGCCCTATCTAGTGTGGTTAGCCGTCCACATTTAAGGGGCCGTGGCTAAGTTCTGGCCAAAGTTGTTGTTCTAGAGCTTCTTGGTATGCATTTGCATTTTTAAAAAAGGTTTTAATAAATTTTTTTAAATCTTAAAAAAAACCCGGACTGTGATTGCTTTACAATGTTGTGTTACTTTTTGCTGTACAACAATGCGAATCAGCTATATGTACGCACACATCCCTCCCTCTTGAGTCTCTTCCCTCCCCATCCACCCCTCTAGGTCATCACCCAGCACTGAGCTGAGTGCCCTGTGCTGGACACCAGCTCCTCACTGGCTAGCTGCTTCACACGCACTGGTGCACATGTGTCAACACGATTCTCTCAACTTGTCCCTCTCTCTGCCCGCCGTGTCCGGACAGAGGAGCCTGGTGGGCTACAGTCCATTGGGTCACAAACAGTCAGTCAGACAACAATGAGCACACACAGTCCCAAAGAATGGGCGTCTATGACTGAATAAGCTTCAAGAAACAGAAAACAGAGATTGAGGCTGAAGGTCGCTCCCGCCTGCAAACTCAAGAATCAGACTTTAATGGACTTTCCTGGTGGTCCAGTGGTTAAGGCTTTACCTTCCAACACAGAGAGTGCAGGTTTGATCCCTGGTCAGGGAGTTAAGATCTCAGATGCCCCGTGGCCAAAAAAAAAAAAAAAAAATTCAAAACATAAAATAGAAGCAACATTGTATTAAATTCAAAAAAAGACTTAAAAATGGCCCACATCAAAAAAAATCTTTAAAAAAAAAGAATCAGAATTTAAGTCAGAAACGATAAATAAACCAGAGGCTGTGGTTGGATCTAGAATGTACAATCCACCAGTTCCTCTGTCCCAGCAAGCAGCCCTCAGGGTGAAATGAATTTCTGATGTGGTCATGAAGGTCGAGCTGGCTGACTGGAAGTCAGAAAACTGAATAACAAGCAAAGAGGTGGTAGAGTCAAGAGAAAGGTCTTGAAAAGGTGAAAGGCAGCCAGATGTAACTAAAGAAGTAACAACCTCAGCTATTGAGAACCTGGGGGGGGCTGTACGCAGGAGATCACCCACGGAGGCTTATGCTGGTGAGGAGTGAGCCCCTTTTCTTTACTCCAGTGAGCAGGGGTCCGGGAAGCCCTATCTAGTGTGGTTAGCCGTCCACATTTAAGGGGCCGTGGCTAAGTTCTGGCCAAAGTTGTTGTTCTAGAGCTTCTTGGTATGCATTTGCATTTTTAAAAAAGGTTTTAATAAATTTTTTTAAATCTTAAAAAAAAACCTGGACTGTGATTGCTTTACAATGTTGTGTTACTTTTTGCTGTACAACAATGCGAATCAGCTATATGTACGCACACATCCCTCCCTCTTGAGTCTCTTCCCTCCCCATCCACCCCTCTAGGTCATCACCCAGCACTGAGCTGAGTGCCCTGTGCTGGACACCAGCTCCTCACTGGCTAGCTGCTTCACACGCACTGGTGCACATGTGTCAACACGATTCTCTCAACTTGTCCCTCTCTCTGCCCTGCCGTGTCCACAGGTCCGCTCTCTACGATGTCTGCATCTCTCCTGACCTGTAAATAGGTTCATTAGTACCATCTCTCTGGGTTTCATACATACGTGTTAACAGATAATATTCATTTTTGTCTTTCTGACTTACTTCACTTTGACAGACTCTAGGTGTTTGCATTTTTTAAAAGCATGAACTTAGAGGAAGCAAGGCTGGGTTTCAACGCTGATCCTGTCAGTAACTGGCTTCGTAATATTGGAAGCTACTTAGTTGCTATGTATCCCAGCCTTCTCATCTGCAAAGCGAAAATAATAATAATAACAAAATAATAGTAACAACAACTCTAAGAGCTCCTACTCAGTCTGGTACTTAGTGTTCCAAACTTGTTAGCTATTCATCAGGTTTTGACATTCTGATAGAGGCACGTGATCTGCAACTTGTTACATAGTAACTTAGTAGAAGAGCTTAAACTGGCCAAGGGACTTATCTTTTTAATCACCCATAAATGTCAGGGAGGCAGTGGATCCAGAGGTTAACTTTTCTGCTAAGAAATATGAAGACTGGAGAATGTCTACATTCCCACACACATGGAGGCCACTTCCACTGTGCTGCATTCCCAGTAAGGCGGACTTGACTGCTTACTGAGTGTTATCAGTTACTCTGCTCTATTCCTGGCTGGTTAGAAAGCTGTGCTGTGTGCTAAGCCACTTCAGTAGTGTCTGACTCTGTGACCCTATGAACTATAGCCCTCCAGGCTCCTCTGTCCATGGTTTTCTCCAGGCAAGAACACTGGAGTGGGTTGCCTTGCATTCCTCTGGGATTCCTTTACTAGTGGTCCATGGGAAAGAACCAAAGAGAACACAATACACGTAACTGTCTCTCCTCTACAAGGGCAATCTCAGGAAAGGTGGCTTTGTTTGGAAGAGTGTTAACAAGAAGAGAGAACTGAATCAGCTATATGTATGCACACATCCCTCCCTCTTGAGTCTCTTCCCTCCCCATCCACCCCTCTAGGTCATCACCCAGCACTGAGCTGAGTGCCCTGTGCTGGACACCAGCTCCTCACTGGCTAGCTGCTTCACACGCACTGGTGCACATGTGTCAACACGATTCTCTCAACTTGTCCCTCTCTCTGCCCTGCCGTGTCCACAGGTCCGCTCTCTACGATGTCTGCATCTCTCCTGACCTGTAAATAGGTTCATTAGTACCATCTCTCTGGGTTTCATACATACGTGTTAACAGATAATATTCATTTTTGTCTTTCTGACTTACTTCACTTTGACAGACTCTAGGTGTTTGCATTTTTTAAAAGCATGAACTTAGAGGAAGCAAGGCTGGGTTTCAACGCTGATCCTGTCAGTAACTGGCTTCGTAATATTGGAAGCTACTTAGTTGCTATGTATCCCAGCCTTCTCATCTGCAAAGCGAAAATAATAATAATAACAAAATAATAGTAACAACAACTCTAAGAGCTCCTACTCAGTCTGGTACTTAGTGTTCCAAACTTGTTAGCTATTCATCAGGTTTTGACATTCTGATAGAGGCACGTGATCTGCAACTTGTTACATAGTAACTTAGTAGAAGAGCTTAAACTGGCCAAGGGACTTATCTTTTTAATCACCCATAAATGTCAGGGAGGCAGTGGATCCAGAGGTTAACTTTTCTGCTAAGAAATATGAAGACTGGAGAATGTCTACATTCCCACACACATGGAGGCCACTTCCACTGTGCTGCATTCCCAGTAAGGCGGACTTGACTGCTTACTGAGTGTTATCAGTTACTCTGCTCTATTCCTGGCTGGTTAGAAAGCTGTGCTGTGTGCTAAGCCACTTCAGTAGTGTCTGACTCTGTGACCCTATGAACTATAGCCCTCCAGGCTCCTCTGTCCATGGTTTTCTCCAGGCAAGAACACTGGAGTGGGTTGCCTTGCATTCCTCTGGGATTCCTTTACTAGTGGTCCATGGGAAAGAACCAAAGAGAACACAATACACGTAACTGTCTCTCCTCTACAAGGGCAATCTCAGGAAAGGTGGCTTTGTTTGGAAGAGTGTTAACAAGAAGAGAGAACTGAACATGGCATAAACAAGACCTGAGAGAAGAGCAGGACAGGAGGCAAGAGGGGGAAATTGGCCGGCCTCCCAACTGCGAGTCAGATCATCGCTGCGTGCCTCATTCCTTTGTTTGAAGTAAATTCCCAGAACACCAGACACACCCATACTCACATGTAAGTAGAAAAACACTTTCTAAAGCCAAATAAAATTATCATCTGGATTGGCTTTTCAGCTGCATTCTATGCTTCCTAAATTTACCTTAGCTGAAAATGAAACGTCTTGAAGTTCAGTTTGGGGTAGCTACAGTCCCCTGGAAACAGAGAAACTGAGGCAAACTGAAAATAGCCCATTTTGCTTTAAGATTTGTCCAATTACAAGACAGTGAAAGAGTTCATTACTCGAATGTAAGAACTTTGACACCTTCAATAATCTGTACTTCACTGGTGTCTGATGATTTTAGGCATGGTCTAAAAAGACAGACTCTAGAAGAAGGCAGACTACATGAATTCTATACATCATCCATCATTCTTGAGCACAGAATCGAGGCATTAGTACGCTAGGTCTGTTATGGACAAACTATTTTTCTTTGTTCAGCCTGACTTCTGTTTTTGTAAGATCTGGGAGCTAAGAACAGTTTTTACATTTTTTAAATGGCAGTGAAAAATTAATAGAGGAATAAGATTTTTTGATGTGAAGTTATATGAAATTCAAACTTGAGTATCCACAAAGGTTTTTTAAGCATAGCCCCACTCTTTTATCCATTTACACAGTTTCCCTGGCTGCATTCACCCTATGACAGCAGAATGCGACCATCCTCAGAGTCTCAACAGAGACCATGTGGTCCTCCAAACCTCTGATATTTAGTACCTTGCCCTTTATAGAAAAAAAAAAGTTGCAGATCCCTGGGTCAGGAAGATCCCCTGTAGGAGGAAATGGCAACCCACTCCAGTCTTCTTGCCCCGAGAGTCCCGTGGACAGGCTACAGTCCACCAGGTCACAAAGAGTCAGACGTGATTGAAACAACTGAGCAAGAGAGTGAGCTAGCCGGTTAAACTACACAATTCACTTTCTCCAAAGATGATGTTCCTGATTAACTCCAAGTCAACTGAATTTCTATAATGTACAATCCCATCTTTCTTACATCCAACTCAGCAATCATACTCCTTGGTCTTTACCAAGGACCAAGAGTCAAAAACCTAAGTCCACACAAAAACCTGTACACAGATTATTTATAGAAGCTTTATTCACAACTGCCAAAACTTAGAAGGAATCAAGAAATCCTTCAGCAGGTGAATAAACAGTGCTACATCCAGACAGTGGAATATTGTGCAGTTCTAACAAAAGATGAACTACCAAGCCTTGAAAATACATGGGGAACCCTTAAGTGCACGTTACTAAGTGAAAGAAGGCAATCTGAAAAGCATACATAAAGTGTGATTCCAACTATACGACATTCCAAAAAAGCTAAAATTATGGAGGTAAGGAAAGATCAGGGGTTGGTGAAGGGCAGAAGGGGGAGAGATAAACAGACAAAGCCCAGAAAGTTCCTGGAGCAGTGAAAATTCTCCGTATGATTTAACAATGGAGATCATCACCTGTGTGCTCACTATGTCACTTTAGTCGTGTCTAACTCTGTGCGACCCTGTGACCTTGAGCCCGCCAGGCTCCTCTGTCCATGGGATTTTCCAGGCAAGAACACAGGGATGGGCTGTCGTGGCCTTTTCCAGGGGATCATCCTGAGCCGGGGGTCAACCTGGCTCTCCCACACTGGCAGGCAGATTCTTGACCACTGAGCCACCTGGGAAGCCCCAGAGGCTTTGCATCTTCCCTGAGTGTGGCTGTAAACCAAACAAAATGGTCCTTTACAAAATTTCTCTCTTTCCTTCAGGGATCCTTTAACTCACTCTTCCCTTGCCTACTATATTATATCAACTTATACTTTAAGATAATCTTGAAAAAAGAAAAACTTTTTAAAGGCCTTCTCCCTTTGGATCTCTATGTCATGGTTCTTTGTTGCAGCCATCATCTCCTGTACCAGGTTCTGTATACTCACGGGTCAGGACTGACTGAAATCTATCCACTGTTGAATCCAACAAAGTTTCTAAAAGAAAGTTGCAACAAGATATTAAGGGATGAAGGCTTTCTTTAAAGGAAACAGGTATACCATTATTTGCAGACCACTGACTAGCTGACTGACTGAGTTCAGTCTCCTCGGCCCTTTTCTTCAGCTCCCTGTCTTACTGAACTTGCCTATCTTTGTCCATCTCCACCTCCCTGAAAGTCCAAGACCCTCGTGCTGCCCGTATGCCCCACCCAACAGCATAATTTCTAGATTCTGCCTGGGTTTTTTCCACTCTCTTTATCATCCCACATCTCAACATTTTCCTTCGCAGTGTCTCATTTCCAGTTGAAGGACTTTTTTCATGTAACCCTTAACCTTGTGCAGTTCTAACAAAAGATGAACTACCAAGCCTTGAAAATACATGGGAACCCTTAAGTGCACGTTACTAAGTGAAAGAAGGCAATCTGAAAAGCATACATAAAGTGTGATTCCAACTATACGACATTCCAAAAAAGCTAAAATTATGGAGGTAAGGAAAGATCAGGGGTTGGTGAAGGGCAGAAGGGGGAGAGATAAACAGACAAAGCCCAGAAAGTTCCTGGAGCAGTGAAAATTCTCCGTATGATTTAACAATGGAGATCATCACCTGTGTGCTCACTATGTCACTTTAGTCGTGTCTAACTCTGTGCGACCCTGTGACCTTGAGCCCGCCAGGCTCCTCTGTCCATGGGATTTTCCAGGCAAGAACACAGGGATGGGCTGTCGTGGCCTTTTCCAGGGGATCATCCTGAGCCGGGGGTCAACCTGGCTCTCCCACACTGGCAGGCAGATTCTTGACCACTGAGCCACCTGGGAAGCCCCAGAGGCTTTGCATCTTCCCTGAGTGTGGCTGTAAACCAAACAAAATGGTCCTTTACAAAATTTCTCTCTTTCCTTCAGGGATCCTTTAACTCACTCTTCCCTTGCCTACTATATTATATCAACTTATACTTTAAGATAATCTTGAAAAAAGAAAAACTTTTTAAAGGCCTTCTCCCTTTGGATCTCTATGTCATGGTTCTTTGTTGCAGCCATCATCTCCTGTACCAGGTTCTGTATACTCACGGGTCAGGACTGACTGAAATCTATCCACTGTTGAATCCAACAAAGTTTCTAAAAGAAAGCTGCAACAAGATATTAAGGGATGAAGGCTTTCTTTAAAGGAAACAGGTATACCATTATTTGCAGACCACTGACTAGCTGACTGACTGAGTTCAGTCTCCTCGGCCCTTTTCTTCAGCTCCCTGTCTTACTGAACTTGCCTATCTTTGTCCATCTCCACCTCCCTGAAAGTCCAAGACCCTCGTGCTGCCCGTATGCCCCACCCAACAGCATAATTTCTAGATTCTGCCTGGGTTTTTTCCACTCTCTTTATCATCCCACATCTCAACATTTTCCTTCGCAGTGTCTCATTTCCAGTTGAAGGACTTTGTGTTTTACCATGTTCCAAACCCTACATGAAAAGAGCCAAAGGAGAAAAAAAAAGGTAACTTGAATTTGCTTCCTCAAGGAGCAATCCAATTCAGCATTTTTATAAGCTGATACACACTATTGCAGCAAAAGATTTAAATACAAATGATGCAACGGACTGTATCATTCAAAAGAGCTCAGAACACTGAGTGAATCATGCTAACCGACCAAGAGCCGCATTATTCTTCCCAGAGTCGGGGGTGGGGACAGGAGGACCTCCTCAGATAAGAATCTCTCTCAGATATCCAAGTTATGTATGTTTTCTATAGATGCTATAAGAATGTGAAAGGGTTGATAAAAATGAATCTCGAACCTCAATTTCTTTTAGCAAAGTTATTTCTGAACTTTTCCCCTGAGGTTTTGAGAAAAAAAAATGAGATTGAATATATTCACAATTTTGAACCTTGCTTTTTTAACCTTTGTCAAGGAGCTCTTGTCTTAGAGCAAAAGAATGCATTAGTGACCACAGAACTCCTGACATCCAGGGGACGTCTGTGAAGCAGACCTTGAAAAACAGGTGCTGGATTTCCAGTACTCCACAGTCAATCTACACCCGTGTTTACTGATAGGATTTACTCTGAGTTGTGGGCATCAACAGAAACCGTGCCCTGAGAGAGATCTGTAGCCTCCCCAGCATGCCATCCGAAGGTGTGCCCAACCCTTGTGCAGTCTCTAAGTCATGTCTCACCCTTTGTGACCCGTGGCTGGGCCCCCCGCCACCCCCCAGGCTTCCCTCCCCCTTCACCCGGGTCAAAAAAAAAAAAAGCTGCAACAAGATATTAAGGGATGAAGGCTTTCTTTAAAGGAAACAGGTATACCATTATTTGCAGACCACTGACTAGCTGACTGACTGAGTTCAGTCTCCTCGGCCCTTTTCTTCAGCTCCCTGTCTTACTGAACTTGCCTATCTTTGTCCATCTCCACCTCCCTGAAAGTCCAAGACCCTCGTGCTGCCCGTATGCCCCACCCAACAGCATAATTTCTAGATTCTGCCTGGGTTTTTTCCACTCTCTTTATCATCCCACATCTCAACATTTTCCTTCGCAGTGTCTCATTTCCAGTTGAAGGACTTTGTGTTTTACCATGTTCCAAACCCTACATGAAAAGAGCCAAAGGAGAAAAAAAAAGGTAACTTGAATTTGCTTCCTCAAGGAGCAATCCAATTCAGCATTTTTATAAGCTGATACACACTATTGCAGCAAAAGATTTAAATACAAATGATGCAACGGACTGTATCATTCAAAAGAGCTCAGAACACTGAGTGAATCATGCTAACCGACCAAGAGCCGCATTATTCTTCCCAGAGTCGGGGGTGGGGACAGGAGGACCTCCTCAGATAAGAATCTCTCTCAGATATCCAAGTTATGTATGTTTTCTATAGATGCTATAAGAATGTGAAAGGGTTGATAAAAATGAATCTCGAACCTCAATTTCTTTTAGCAAAGTTATTTCTGAACTTTTCCCCTGAGGTTTTGAGAAAAAAAAATGAGATTGAATATATTCACAATTTTGAACCTTGCTTTTTTAACCTTTGTCAAGGAGCTCTTGTCTTAGAGCAAAAGAATGCATTAGTGACCACAGAACTCCTGACATCCAGGGGACGTCTGTGAAGCAGACCTTGAAAAACAGGTGCTGGATTTCCAGTACTCCACAGTCAATCTACACCCGTGTTTACTGATAGGATTTACTCTGAGTTGTGGGCATCAACAGAAACCGTGCCCTGAGAGAGATCTGTAGCCTCCCCAGCATGCCATCCGAAGGTGTGCCCAACCCTTGTGCAGTCTCTAAGTCATGTCTCACCCTTTGTGACCCCGTGGGCTGCAGCACACCAGGCTTCCCTCTCCTTCACCGTTGCCCAGAGTTTGCTCGTGTCCACTGAGTCAGTGATCCCATCCAACCATCTCACGCTCTGTCCCTCTCTTCTCCCCCTGCGCTTGGTCTTTCCCAGCGTCAGGGTCTTTTTCAGTGAGCCGGCTCTTCATATCAGGAGGCCAAAATATTGGAGCTTCAGCTTCTCTGGAAGAAGTATTTATCCCCTGAAAAGCAGGTGATGGTTAGATAGCATCACCGACTCAATGGACATGAGTTTGAGCAAGCTCCGGGAGAGAGTGGCGGACCAAACAGCCAGGAGGGCTGCAGCCCGTGCGGTCACAAGGAGTCAACAACTCCCCCAGGAAGCATTGTTGGAATGGGGATTACATCAATGGCGGTGGATTGGATTCCAAAGGGTGCCCTTATTCTAAAGACTATTTCTCTTTTATGAACGCTTTATCTTTCCAAGGGAAAATTGAGATAATGACCTGGATACTTGAAGCCTCAAATTCCTAACTAGTTTCATTACCATCTGGACTGTTTCATCAGGAAACATTAGAGGGAGACCACTTTCCTACATAATGCCCTCAACTCATCCTCAACTTTCTTAGGGTGACATAACCCTCCCTTCCCTACTATGTCCCCTCTTGGATTCTTTCAAACTACAGGGATAGATTGTAAAAAATGAAGGTCCTCCCAGCCTTCCTCTCTTCCAAAACATTTTTTTCCTCTAATGCTTTCCTTCTCCCCTAAATAAGAATTCAAAGTGATATTTCTTTTGACAGCTGGTAACTAATCCCACCTTAGCAGGAAAGAGAACAGGAAGCCGACCAAGGAATTTTCCATTCCTGTGTCTCTTTCAATTTTTTTCCACATCAGGTACTTCTCAAACTCTAGACATTTCCCGTGAGTCTGTCTGTCTTCTTGTTTTGTCTACTAGAGTCACGTGTGCCGAGCTTGTCCCGTGTGGGCTGCGGGGAGGCCTGTGGTGTTTGTTTTCGGAGCGGGGAGAGTTCGGGAGCCTCTGAATCTTCAGAGGGAAGAGAACTGAAATGCGATGCCTTTGCTTATGCAAACGGGATTTCTCCTCTTATAAAGATAAAGTTCACACAGCCAGTCCCGCAAACCACAAATCAAAATGTCTCATGTTGTACGGAGAACAGCTCTCACTCCGAGTGAGTTTCTGCTCACCCATCTTCTGCCTGCCAGAATGCCTTCCCTCCTTGATTCCTTCCTTCCTTCCTCCTTCTCCACTGTTTCTTCCTTAAAAAAGAAAAAACTAACAGATTCTGTGCACTGTACTATGTTCCAAGTCCTCCAGAGTGTATATGACAAGAAAAGGGGGGTGGGGGCAGGGAGGGAAAAATAATCAACTTGAATTTGCTCAAGGAGCAATCCATTGTAGCATTCTTATAAGGAGTCATAATATTTCAATAAATGATTTTTAAATGATAAGACCTTAATTTCCTAAAGGCAGTGATTTGTATAAAATGGGGACGAAATGCATTATGCCAGTGAGTGTTATTTCAAACCAAACAGTTTACTGGAGGTGATGCCCACTGCAGTCTGTTAGCTTCTGTGTAAGGAACTAAAAGCATTATTCCAAACTGAAGATAAGGAACTTCCCTGCAGTCCAATAGCTAAGACAGCACCTCCAACCCAGGGAAGGGCTTGGGTGCAATCCCTGGCTGGGGAACTACAGCCCATATGCCTTGCAGTCCAAAAAGAATTAAATAAACAAGAAAGGCAGAAACAACAGAGAACACTGTAAGGCAGAAAACAATAAAGAATGACTTCCAAATTTAAAATAATAAAACCAAAGATGACTTTTTTCTGAAATTTTCAAACTGTGTATTTTTATGGCAAAATCTAAAAAAAAGTAACAAATACATATTGAGTAGACTCTAGTAGTGGGTGTCCTTCTATATGGGCTTCTCAGGTAGGTCAATGGTTAAGCAACCGCCTACCAATGCAGGAGATGAAGGTTCAGTCCCTGAGTCGGGAAGACCCCCTGGTAGAGGAAACGGCAACCCACTCCAGTATTCTTGCCTGGGAAATCCCATGGACAGAGGTGCCTTGTGGGCTACAGTCCATGGGGTCTGAGAGACTCCGGCACGACTGAGCATGCATTCACATACAGAAGGGCAAGGGAAAAGCAGAGGAGTCACAACTTAGCAGAATTGTGTACATAAACCTCCGCATACAATTATTCTAAGAAGTTCACTTATGTTAATGATTTCCCATCCTGATCTGTACATCTCAAAAAGATTGCCAAGTAAAACACATTTTCTTTCTCAATCCTTATTTCCCAAATTACTCCTCCCCAGCTCCCTTCCTAACCATAGATTTGTTTTCTACATCTGTGACTCTGTTTCTGTTTTGTAAATAAGTTTATTTGGGGAATAGAATGTTCTAGAGTTGGCGCGACTTCTGGCACTCCAGAAAGCGGGAAATAAGGATACTAACACCCCAGTTTTGATTACTGAAAGGGGGTAATCAACTTGAATTTGCTCAAGGAGCAATCCATTGTACATTCTTATAAGGAGTCATAATATTCCAATAAATGATATTTAAATGATAAGACCTAAAAATCCTAAAGGCAGTGATATGTATAAAATGGGGACGAAATGCATTATGCCAGTGAGTGTTATTTCAAACCAAACAGTTTACTGGAGGTGATGCCCACTGCAGTCTGTTAGCTTCTGTGTAAGGAACTAAAAGCATTATTTCAAACTGAAGATAAGGAACTTCCCTGCAGTCCAATAGCTAAGACAGCACCTCCAACCCAGGGAAGGGCTTGGGTGCAATCCCTGGCTGGGGAACTACAGCCCATATGCCTTGCAGCCCAAAAAAGAATTAAATAAACAAGAAAGGCAGAAACAACAGAGAACACTGTAAGGCAGAAAACAATAAAGAATGACTTCCAAATTTAAAATAATAAAACCAAAGATGACTTTTTTCTGAAATTTTCAAACTGTGTATTTTTATGGCAAAATCTAAAAAAAAGTAACAAATACATATTGAGTAGACTCTAGTAGTGGGTGTCCTTCTATATGGGCTTCTCAGGTAGGTCAATGGTTAAGCAACCGCCTACCAATGCAGGAGATGAAGGTTCAGTCCCTGAGTCGGGAAGACCCCCTGGTAGAGGAAACGGCAACCCACTCCAGTATTCTTGCCTGGGAAATCCCATGGACAGAGGTGCCTTGTGGGCTACAGTCCATGGGGTCTGAGAGACTCCGGCACGACTGAGCATGCATTCACATACAGAAGGGCAAGGGAAAAGCAGAGGAGTCACAACTTAGCAGAATTGTGTACATAAACCTCCGCATACAATTATTCTAAGAAGTTCACTTATGTTAATGATTTCCCATCCTGATCTGTACATCTCAAAAAGATTGCCAAGTAAAACACATTTTCTTTCTCAATCCTTATTTCCCAAATTACTCCTCCCCAGCTCCCTTCCTAACCATAGATTTGTTTTCTACATCTTCGACTCTGTTTCTGTTTTGTAAATAAGTTTATTTGGGGAATAGAATGTTCTAGAGTTGGCGCGACTTCTGGCACTCCAGAAAGCGGGAAATAAGGATACTAACACCCCAGTTTTGATTACTGAGCCCATCTGTCTGTCTCCGGCCACCCACAGCAGAAAGGCATGCATTGTTCTAGCTGAAAGAAGTAGGCAAGATTGGACTTCTCCTGCCCCCGGAACCGATTCTCACAAATCAGAACCCATGGAAAGAAAACACAGAGCTCCCCAAATGCATATTGAAAAGTAACCCATTTTTCACTCATCAGATAACAGCACTTAATGACCTGCGTAACCCCACTTGGCTTTCCTATGGCCTTAATGAAAAAGCCAGTTCATTCCCGCTGGAAATCAGTGAGATGAATCGTAATGAAAAACCACGACTCTCTGCCAGGATTCAGCAAAGGCCATGAATGCCCAGCTTTAAAGTTGACTTTCTTGTTTTCCTTCCTGTGTGGCTCTCTTTGAAAAGGCAAGAAAAGAGTCCATTTGGTCTTTGGAAAACCATCTCAGAGCCTGAGGCACTGCCAACTGGCGAGGTTCATCCTGGGTCAATGAAGTCTTGGGGGCACGAGGAATGGCCTGGCCAGAGGATGAGTTCAGAAATGAAGAGGAAGTAACATGTATAGATTTTCATGCTAATAAGGGTGAGTGCCAGGCTTCCCTGGTGGCTCAGATAGTAAAGAATCTGCCTGCAATGTGGGAGACTGGGGTTCAATCCTTAGGTCAGGAAGATCCCCTGAAGGAGGGCATGGCAGCCCACTCCAGTATTCTTGCCTGGAGAATCCCATGGACAGAGGAGCCTGGGGGGGCTACAGTCCACCAGGTCACAGAGTCGAACACTTCACAGGAAACTGTGTCCATGGCAGAGGTCCTGGTGCATTTCAGTGGTGTGGCAGTTACTTCTGCTATAACATGGCATGTGTGCTCTTGAAAATCACCATAATCTGCAAAACTAGGACTTAGGGAGAAAATAGAGAAAAATTTCATTGGAAAGTGGTGGTAGGAGGGGGTCTCTGAAATCGGATAGAAAGCTGTACCCGCTGTAGGTGGATGAGCTGAGAGCACGCTGGGTGACCAGAGACGGCTGGGAAGTGGGTGTGTATATTCCCAGGCAGCTCTCAGCTTGGTGCCGTTTTTCTCACTCATCTAGTGTTTCTTTGTTTTTGTCTGTGCAGGGTCTTCTTTGCTACCCACAGGCTCTCTCTAGCTGTGGCGAGAGCTGGCTACTCTTGGCTGCAGTGCGCCGGCTTCTCACTGCAGTTGCTCCTCTGGTTGCAGAGCACGGGACTGAGAACTGAGGCTTCAGTAGTCGTGGCTCTCGGGTTTAGCTGCTTAGAGGCATGTGGGATCTTCCAGGATTAGGGATCGAACCCATGTCCCCTGCATTGGCAGGCAGATTCTTAACCACTAGACTACCATAGAAACTCCACCTAAGTGTTTCTTGAAAAGAAATCACATACAGGCAAACAGGAAGTTGGCTCAAACTGCATACTATACTCTAGCAAACATTACGACCAAACTATTCCTTACTCTCGCCAGGATTCAGCAAAGGCCATGAATGCCCAACTTTAAAGTTGACTTTCTTGTTTTCCTTCCTGTGTGGCTCTCTTTGAAAAGGCAAGAAAAGAGTCCATTTGGTCTTTGGAAAACCATCTCAGAGCCTGAGGCACTGCCAACTGGCGAGGTTCATCCTGGGTCAATGAAGTCTTGGGGGCACGAGGAATGGCCTGGCCAGAGGATGAGTTCAGAAATGAAGAGGAAGTAACATGTATAGATTTTCATGCTAATAAGGGTGAGTGCCAGGCTTCCCTGGTGGCTCAGATAGTAAAGAATCTGCCTGCAATGTGGGAGACTGGGGTTCAATCCTTAGGTCAGGAAGATCCCCTGAAGGAGGGCATGGCAGCCCACTCCAGTATTCTTGCCTGGAGAATCCCATGGACAGAGGAGCCTGGGGGGGCTACAGTCCACCAGGTCACAGAGTCGAACACTTCACAGGAAACTGTGTCCATGGCAGAGGTCCTGGTGTATTTCAGTGGTGTGGCAGTTACTTCTGCTATAACATGGCATGTGTGCTCTTGAAAATCACCATAATCTTGCAAAACTAGGACTTAGGGAGAAAATAGAGAAAAATTTCATTGGAAAGTGGTGGTAGGAGGGGGTCTCTGAAATCGGATAGAAAGCTGTACCCGCTGTAGGTGGATGAGCTGAGAGCACGCTGGGTGACCAGAGACGGCTGGGAAGTGGGTGTGTATATTCCCAGGCAGCTCTCAGCTTGGTGCCGTTTTTCTCACTCATCTAGTGTTTCTTTGTTTTTGTCTGTGCAGGGTCTTCTTTGCTACCCACAGGCTCTCTCTAGCTGTGGCGAGAGCTGGCTACTCTTGGCTGCAGTGCGCCGGCTTCTCACTGCAGTTGCTCCTCTGGTTGCAGAGCACGGGACTGAGGACTGAGGCTTCAGTAGTCGTGGCTCTCGGGTTTAGCTGCTTAGAGGCATGTGGGATCTTCCAGGACTAGGGATCGAACCCATGTCCCCTGCATTGGCAGGCAGATTCTTAACCACTAGACTACCATAGAAACTCCACCTAAGTGTTTCTTGAAAAGAAATCACATACAGGCAAACAGGAAGTTGGCTCAAACTGCATACTATACTCTAGCAAACATTACGTCCAAATTGTTCCTTAGTTATATGAGTGTGCTAGAACTAATTTTTGTGTGCAAAACAAGTGTAAAAGCAGATCTGACTGTATGTTATTGTCTATATTTATTTAAAACCTAAGCAATCAAAGGAAGAGTTAAATTTTTTCTTAAAACTATGAAGATTTCCAAATAACTACGCAGGGTTGTATGGATGAACTAAATCCTCCTACCTTTACATTTTCCCCCGTCCTTAATAATATCATTCATCTTTTTGTACAACAGGAATATCAATGTGGTAGAGGCAAGACTGTTGGAGAGCATCTTCTCTTCTTAAATGATGGTGCACCTTGCTGACGAGATTAAGTCATACTTTCTGCTCATCACCCTTTTCTTTTTTTTTTTTCTTTTGTACTGGGGTAAAGCCGATTAATTGCACTGAGACAGTTTCAGGTGCATAGTCAAGGGACTCAGCCGTGTCTGTACACATGTGTCTATTGTTTTCCAAACTCCTCTCCCATCCAGGCTGCCACAGAACATTGTTTCCTGTTCATCTTCTATCTTTTGGCCCAGCTCTGTTTTTAAATTCTTTCGTTTGTTCCAGATGGAATCAAAGGATTCTATACCACCTATAGCACTGCTACTGTTACATTCCAAAAAGGCACCCAGTAATTTCTTACCCTTGAAACATTCTTTACTGACTTCATTTAAAGCTGGATTTTTTGGCTGTTGTGTACGTGTGTGCTGCCAATTCTATGACACTAGTTGACTGACATAAAACATCCAAAGCAAACACTTTTCAAGGTATATCTCATCTGATTTTTCAGTAAGGTGCAGAGTTCAGAATCTTCTCTGTCTAGGAATCCTTGAAAAGGATTTTACAAGGATCCAATGCAAAAATAAAATAACAGGAACACCCGTACCACACCGGGCTTCTTTTTCACCATGTTTTTAATACTAGTCCCTGAAAACAACCTATAAAACATGCACACACATAGGACAAAGCAAACCTTCTTATAAATATCCCTTCTATGATTAAACTGATTTCCGAAGAATTGGCTCAGACAATTAGTACCAAGGGTCACTTTCAAACCTTCCTGTGCCCCTGAGAATATTCTATGTTAATAATATGCATGAGTTTTATAGCCACCTAAGAAAATCTCTTTTAGGTCAAACAGAGACCTAAGATTAAAACAAGAGAAAAATCCCACCCCTCTCTATGGAATTAAATCAATGCAGACTTCTGGAAATAAAAGAAAGATGACTGAAAGTCTCAACGTCTTGATATTTTGTCCCAAAGCCTACCAACAGAAGGCTGTGCCAATCAGGAACAGAGAACACATGCTGATCTGGGCCGGATGGCAGATGAGGTTCAAGGGGAGGAGCCAGGCAAAGGATCGCAATTAACAAAACAAAAGAGGAAACAGATTCTCAGTGCTAATGAACTCCCGAAACAGCATTTCTTCACTATCAAAAAAATTGAAAGAAAATAGAATTTTTAAAAAACTTCCTATTTAAAGAAATATGTTTCTTAATTTTCTTAAATATATCTAAGTAAATATTCACCAATCAACAGACCCCAGGCCCTTCCTGGGAAACTTTGCTTGAATCACCAGATGAGGGAATCGTGTGAGAGGAGTATTTGCTTTCTAGAGGGAAAAGGAAACCATCAGATGTTGTGTATGGGGAACACTATTTCACAGAAGGTATTAAACCCTTTTACCTGTATTACTTTAAAGGCAAATTCCATTTCCTTTATGGAACCAATATATTTGGCCTTTTCAGAGTAGCATGGTACAATTCTTTCATAAACCACCAATGACTATGAGTCACTTTTCTTTTTCTTTCCCTGGAGATGAGAGATTATCAAAACCTGACATGTGACTATTGTCTATGTGTGTCAGTGTTCCTAGGACTGCCCACTAGATATCCAAAGTTTGAAGCAAAAAAAAGAGCAACATGTTAAATTTTAAAAATCAGATTACTTTAAAAGTGGGAACGAGATATTTCCAACGCCCTACCCTTCCTGGGTTCCTGTCGTCATTCTAGGTGGGAGATTTCTCGCATATGATTGCAATGTTCAGCACAACCGAGCTGTTGGAACACAGCATCATGGCCAGCTGATAATAGCCCCTGGGGTGACTGATTTAAAGAGAGAGCTCGCTAAGATGAATGGACCTTGAGGACTCAAGAAGCAGAGACTGAACTCTGCAGTGTGGGGCCTGGCAGCCCCATATCAAGCTCACTCATGTGGCTCCACTCAGGTCACAGTAGCCGGGGGAGGGCAGAGAGGAGTAACCAAAGGCAAAAACTCCTGTCTGGATCACCTCTCAGCTTACGGCTGGTGACCTGCGTGCAGGTGCTCGGGGAAGAGGAAGCCAAGAGGAGACTCCAGACATGGGGACAGCCCGCTGAAGCCCCACGTGGAAGGCACTTGACCATAAGGAAATAGAAGTACTACCAAGTGCTACCATGGACAGTACACATATACAGGCATTTTTGTAAAATACAAAAAAGTAACTACTGGGGACGTGATTTTTAAATTACAACAGGAGGAAAATTCTGGATCCCTTCATTAAATCTCATCAACCAACCGACGTGTCTGTGCTTTAGAGCGCTTTCAAATGAGATGACTGGAAATACCAGTGTGGAACACAGTAGAGGAAGAGGACATTAAGCACAATTGAAATGGAAACTGTTGAAGAGAAGACACCCATGGATCATATATTTTGAAAAACACTGCTCTCAGGACTGAGGGCTCTAGCTTGTGGTTCCAACTGTGCCACTGACTAAGCTGTGACCTTGACATGTCATTTGCCTTCCCTTCTTTTCTATTCTTATCTATAAAATGAAGGTGACAAAAGTCCAACCTAAGACACCTCCCACTCTAGCAACTCCAAGAACATTCCATGTTATATTCCAGAAATTTATGTGCACTATATAATTCAGTGAGCTTAAGCTAGGACTTATAGTCACCTCCTTCTCTCTTGCTTTTTAATATACCACCTGATTATCATCCAAAGTTTGAAGCAAAAAAAAGAGAAACATGTTAAATTTAAAAAATCAGATTACTTTAAAAGTGGGAACGAGATATTTCCAACGCCCTACCCTTCCTGGGTTCCTGTCGTCATTCTAGGTGGGAGATTTCTCGCATATGATTGCAATGTTCAGCACAACCGAGCTGTTGGAACACAGCATCATGGCCAGCTGATAATAGCCCCTGGGGTGACTGATTTAAAGAGAGAGCTCGCTAAGATGAATGGACCTTGAGGACTCAAGAAGCAGAGACTGAACTCTGCAGTGTGGGGCCTGGCAGCCCCGTATCAAGCTCACTCATGTGGCTCCACTCAGGTCACAGTAGCCGGGGGAGGGCAGAGAGGAGTAACCAAAGGCAAAAACTCCTGTCTGGATCACCTCTCAGCTTACGGCTGGTGACCTGCGTGCAGGTGCTCGGGGAAGAGGAAGCCAAGAGGAGACTCCAGACATGGGGACAGCCCGCTGAAGCCCCACGTGGAAGGCACTTGACCATAAGGAAATAGAAGTACTACCAAGTGCTACCATGGACAGTACACATATACAGGCATTTTTGTAAAATACAAAAAAGTAACTACTGGGGACGTGATTTTTAAATTACAACAGGAGGAAAATTCTGGATCCCTTCATTAAATCTCATCAACCAACCGACGTGTCTGTGCTTTAGAGCGCTTTCAAATGAGATGACTGGAAATACCAGTGTGGAACACAGTAGAGGAAGAGGACATTAAGCACAATTGAAATGGAAACTGTTGAAGAGAAGACACCCATGGATTATATATTTTGAAAAACACTGCTCTCAGGACTGAGGGCTCTAGCTTGTGGTTCCAACTGTGCCACTGACTAAGCTGTGACCTTGACATGTCATTTGCCTTCCCTTCTTTTCTATTCTTATCTATAAAATGAAGGTGACAAAAGTCCAACCTAAGACACCTCCCACTCTAGCAACTCCAAGAACATTCCATGTTATATTCCAGAAATTTATGTGCACTATATAATTCAGTGAGCTTAAGCTAGGACTTATAGTCACCTCCTTCTCTCTTGCTTTTTAATATACCACCTGATTATCATATATGTTTTAATCTAATGGACTTGAATAAAACGAGTCAAATTACTTCCCCTGAAAGGTGACCGTGAAATGTGTGGTTCAGATACGCAGTCACACTGCTCGCTTGGAACATGCCACACACTCCTGACTCTGTACACAGAGCTACAAACCTGTACCTTGTGCTTCAGGCACGGGATTTTAATCTGCAACAAATAATACAGTCTTTCAGTGCAACCTCCTGCCAATGCAGGCAACACAGGTTCAATCCCTGGGCCAGGAAGCTTCCCTGAAGGATGGAACGGCAACCTACTCCAGGGACAGAGGAGCTGGGAGTCCATGGGGTCCCCCAAACTCAGACACAACTGAGCACACACGCATCTCAAGGCAGTGAGTTAGAAATGCTCTCGGTTTGAGGGAAGCCTGGCATGCTGCTTTCCGTGCGGCTGAAAAGAGTCAGATTCAGCTTAGCAATGGAAGCCACACACCACGGCTTTAAATGGAGAATATAATCTACACGTGGACCCGCTCCCTTCACTTGTCCCAGCTGGCCGTGGGACGAGGACGGGAGGACCTGGAGGGTGGAAAAGTGTGTCGCTCCATCCAAAGACGCCGCAGAGCTCTGTCAGAGCCACACCTCCACCCTGGCACCCAGACCCCAGATGCTCCTGTTTCTCACCATTGACTATTTGTTGGGTTGGTCAGCAAACGAAGAGGAGTGGTTCCAAAACAACCAGATGGAAAATCGTAGGCTCTGTGAACCCCGCAAATGGTCTGAAGGGGTGCCATACACAGCGAGGGTACAGTGCCAGAGACAGACGGAGATTCCCCAAGCCCCAAGAGTGTCCCGTGTGTGTGACAGGTGGGCTGAGAACTAGGTAATACTGACTGTCCCCCTCCAACTTCCAAAACGCAGCCCCTGCTCTGTGCACAGAATAAGTAGCACCTCTTCCCATCAAGCCAGCCTCAGTGAGCATTCAAAATGCATAAAATATCCCTCAAAACCGCAGGGTACACAAAGTGCCATCTTTATTTCATGGGTAAGGCAGGGTACCCACTTTCTAGGGAGCAGAGCTCTCCTCTTTAGAACTCATTCTAACAGAGTAATTACATGCTGATGATGCAATTCTAGTAACGGGAATCCATCAGGAAGCCTCGCAAACCAAGGGAATAAAAAGATGTGCAGGCTTGCTTAGTCGTGTCCAACCACTGTGCGACCCCACGGTGCAGCCCACCAGCCTCCTCTGTCCGTGGGATTCTTCAGGCAAGAAGACTGGGGTAGGCTGTCATTTCCTGACCCGGGAATTGAACCCCCGTCTTGCTCTGCAGGCAGACCCTTTACAGCTTGAGCCACCGGGGAAGCCCAGTAAACCACAGGAAACAATAATGCTCCTGGTAGTGGCTCTTTTGGTCTTTGGTTAGAAAACCAGTTGAAATGAGGAGCCCTCTCCTCCTACATCTAAACTGATCTTGCTCTAGGTGTTATCTGAGGAAAAGCTTGTGTCCTAATAAAGGAATTAAAAGCCAGGGCTGGTTCTGTAAGTTCTTATTCCCAACCCCCAGACAGGTAAAAATCCTTTCTTACCATCTATTTGAAAGAGAATCGCTGCAAAATGGGAGAAATTCACTCAAAACCCAGCCTCGTGAGCTACTAACAGCAGCCCCATTGCAGGCCGCATTGGCTCAAGGCCTGGAGGGAGGGAAAGCGTTTGGAGTCTCTCGTCCTGTGTATCCCTGGTCACCTCACTCAGGAGTCGACACACAGTTATCGCTCCTGCTTGGCAAACACAAGCAGGGGCCCTGCAGGGCCCACAGCACCGCAGGGCCAGGGCTCGCTGCCACCGCCATGGGGGCTCCCGGCCGACCCGGCGGCAACGGAATGCTCCGCGAGGGGAAGTCTCCTCTTGAATGAAACCGGATTTCTCGCAGGCATTCTCCAGGGAGAGGCATGCCCACTGGCAGAGCCCAGCGGCTGCGCGGAGGCTCCCTGTGCTGCAGGCAAGATCTCGACGGGAAAGTCGCGCGGGGCAGAGCCTCTCTGTCCTGGTCATGGCGTCCCTGGGAGGGGACCTCGAGCCTGGACGAGGCGCTCCTCGCCCTTGGATTCTCCCCATTTCATGAGACGTGTTCCTCTTCCTCTGAGTGTCAGCAGAGGGGTCGCGTGGTCCAAGAAGTGATTTTCAAGGTCGTCGTGAGAAAACCACCCGGCATGCTTCCTGGAGGTCAGGCAGAGGCTCCACACGTTCCTGAAATGACTCTGAGCCCTCGACACGGACGCTGATCTGGAAGTTCTCGGATATTCTGAACACCCAAACCACAACGGGTTGGTGGAAAGAGAAAGTTACAAACTGTTTTTGTGGGATTATCTTAATGGGATCTTCACTGGGCACTAGGAGGACTGAGCTGAAATTCAAGGATGTGACAAGATCCCCATAAAGACAAAGAATTGTCGGGCTGGAAAGAGGAAGATCCATCTCACTTCAAGATCAAGCAAAGACGTTATCCCACTTCATTCCTTCCTCCCCTGTGTCTTAAGGCTCAAGGTCCTTTCAGGGCCCCCCGCCCCCCACTCCGCAGAGGCTCACTTCCCTTCCACGGACACCCATTCCACATTTTAAATGTCACTAGAACACTTCCTGTAACAGTCTATTTTCCAAGCGATGCCACTCATGTTATTGTAATGATGGGTAAAATGACCAAATCTGGTGGACGAAAACAAGCAGAATTTTTTTTTTATGAGCTTATTTCTGAATAAACAAAATGTGATCATCCTTTTAATGAACTCTCTTTATTGAAAAGCAGCAGAGGGCTCACAGGCAGACTGCCTTCGCAAAACTGATGCGCATCACCATGTTTCTTAATCATTAAGCAAAAATAACAGCCACCGTTATGGAAAATCCCAAATACTGAGCAGCTTCAATTATCCTCACAGTCAAAACAAAGGAACTTACCACCTTGACAGAAAGGAACTCATTTAATATTTACATTGCATGTCAAAGTCAGTATCTGGGCTCAGTAAGATGTGATTTCTGTAAAATGTATATTTCTTTCCTATAATATTCTGAAATCAGTACATCAAGACTATTATAAAAATACAAAGTAAAAGTGGTTCAGTCATTTCTGACCCCCTCTTTGCGACCCCATGGGCTGGAGCCCACCAGACTCCTCTGCCCATGGAATTCTCCAGGCAAGAATACTGGAGTGGGTAGCCAGTCCCTTCTCTAGGGGATCTTCTCAACCCAGGGATTAAACTCTGGTCTCCTGCATTGCAGGCATTCTTTATCATCTGAGCCACCATGGGTGGTAAAAAAAAAGAAAGAAAGAAAGAAAAAAAATGACTCTCACATATGAACTCATTAAAGTACACAGTTCCGTTCAGTTGCTCAGTCGTGTCTGACTCTTTGCAACCACACGGGCTGCAGCACACCTGGCTTCCCCGTTCTTCCCCATCTTTTGGAGCATGCTCAAACACACGTCCATTGGAAGTCCACTCGGCATGATCTGAAATTCAAGGATGTGACAAGATCCCCATAAAGACAAAGAATTGTCGGGCTGGAAAGAGGAAGATCCATCTCACTTCAAGATCAAGCAAAGACGTTATCCCACTTCATTCCTTCCTCCCCTGTGTCTTAAGGCTCAAGGTCCTTTCAGGGCCCCCCGCCCCCCACTCCGCAGAGGCTCACTTCCCTTCCACGGACACCCATTCCACATTTTAAATGTCACTAGAACACTTCCTGTAACAGTCTATTTTCCAAGCGATGCCACTCATGTTATTGTAATGATGGGTAAAATGACCAAATCTGGTGGACGAAAACAAGCAGAATTTTTTTTTTATGAGCTTATTTCTGAATAAACAAAATGTGATCATCCTTTTAATGAACTCTCTTTATTGAAAAGCAGCAGAGGGCTCACAGGCAGACTGCCTTAGCAAAACTGATGCGCATCACCATGTTTCTTAATCATTAAGCAAAAATAACAGCCACCGTTATGGAAAATCCCAAATACTGAGCAGCTTCAATTATCCTCACAGTCAAAACAAAGGAACTTACCACCTTGACAGAAAGGAACTCATTTAATATTTACATTGCATGTCAAAGTCAGTATCTGGGCTCAGTAAGATGTGATTTCTGTAAAATGTATATTTCTTTCCTATAATATTCTGAAATCAGTACATCAAGACTATTATAAAAATACAAAGTAAAAGTGGTTCAGTCATTTCTGACCCCCTCTTTGCGACCCCATGGGCTGGAGCCCACCAGACTCCTCTGCCCATGGAATTCTCCAGGCAAGAATACTGGAGTGGGTAGCCAGTCCCTTCTTTAGGGGATCTTCTCAACCCAGGGATTAAACTCTGGTCTCCTGCATTGCAGGCATTCTTTATCATCTGAGCCACCATGGGTGGTAAAAAAAAAGAAAGAAAGAAAGAAAAAAAATGACTCTCACATATGAACTCATTAAAGTACACAGTTCCGTTCAGTTGCTCAGTCGTGTCTGACTCTTTGCAACCACACGGGCTGCAGCACACCTGGCTTCCCCGTTCTTCCCCATCTTTTGGAGCATGCTCAAACACACGTCCATTGGAAGTCCACAAGAGTCACTTACAAAGTGTTTTTTTTTTTTTTTCAAATTCTGTCTGTATAATATATTACTTGAGATCTGCCAAGTGAATGCCAGAAAACCGAAGACAGGATTTGTGCCCACGCCACCGCTTAGTAGGTGCGATCTGTTTTCACTCCAGATGCCTTTCAGTTTCATGTCTACTTTCTTACAATACTCTCACCTATGGTCTTCCAGGAAAATGGGTTCCAAAATTCATCAGGAACAGTAAAATGTGGGGAGAGAGAAACAGGATCAAGGAAATAGAATCTGCTCCACACTGGAAATGCTGTCCTCTGTCTCTCTTTTCAAATTAATTCTTCCATCTTGTTTTTCTTCACTCTGCCCAGTGCTCCTTTCTAAACTTCTCAAACTCTTGGTCGAGGTCTAGATAGAATTTTAAACACATAGACACACACACACACACACACACACACAGGATAGTAGCCAGTGAAATGGGAATGTTCACACCTAATCTCACAAGGAACACGTATAACAAGAGGAGGAAGTTTTGGATGCAAATGAAAGTTTGTTTGCTAAACTGGGCCCATTTCCAGAGGGCAAGCTTTTGCTCTTTTCTTATTGTTGTTCAGTTGTGTCTGACTCTTTGGGATCCCATGTACTGTTAACAAGCCAAGTTCCCCTGTCCTCTACTATCTCCCAGAGTTTGCTCAAATTCATATCCAATGAATTCGTAGTTCTATGTAACCATCTCATCCTCTGTTGTCCCCTTCTCTTCCTGCCTTCAATTTTTCCCAGCATCAGAGTCTTTTTCTTTTAAATATTTTTTTGGGGGGCGGGGGCTGGTTGGGGAGGGAGGGGGGTGGGCGGGCCACTTCTATTGGTCTTTCATTTATCTATTTTCATCCACCTTTGTTCTTTGGCCCGTGTAGGCCTCCCATCGCCGTAGCCTCTATTGTCGCAGAGCACCCGCTCTGGACGCATGCACTCCAGAGCTCCAGCTCAGTAGTTGGACACATCGGTCCAGCCGCTCCATAGCACATGGGATCTTCCCAGGCCAGGGATCGAACTGGTGCCCCTTGCACTGCAAGGCAGTGTCCTGACCCACTGGACCACCAGGGAAGCCCCAGCATCAGAGTCTTTTCCAGTGAGTCAGTTCTTCACCGAGGTGGCCAAAGTATTGAAGCTTCAGTTTCAGCATCAGTTCTCCCAGTGAATATTCAGGGTTGATTTCCTTTGGATTGACTCGTTTGATTTCCTCACAGTTCAAGGACTCTCAAGAGTCTTCTTCAGCACCACAGTTCGAAAACTCAGTTCTTTGGCACTCAGCCTTCTTTTTGGTCCAACTCTCACATCCATTCATGTCTACTGGAAAAACCATAGCTTTGACTATACAAACCTTTGTTGGCAAAGTGATGTCTCTGCTTTTTAATATGCTGTCTAGGTTTGTCATAGCTTTCCTTCCAAGGAGCAAGCGTCTTTTAATTTCATGACTGCAGTCACCATATACAGTGACTTTGGAGCCCAAGAAAATAAAAATCTGTCACTGTTTCCACTTTTCCCCCTTCTATCTGTCATGAAGTGGTGGGACTTGTTGCCATGATTTAGTTTTTTTTTTTTTAAAGTTGTGTTTGAAGACAGCTTTTTCACTCTCCTCTTTCAACTTTCCTGTTATACCACAGAATTCACTTAGACTGGCATAGACTAGAATCCAAGAGGCCCAAGAAAATGGAAAATCATTACCTCCATACCATCTACTAGCGCCTGAGTCTACACCTCCTAGCCTCAGGTGTTCTATCCTATTCTTGACTCAATCAAAGAAGCATTCCTCGGAGACAGAACATATCTTTAGTGTGAAAATGGATTCATGTTATTTGTCTAATAGAGAAAATTTGTAAAGTCCAGAACAGCTAGATATCTGTATCCTTGATTTATAAGAGATTTGTACATCCTCAATAAACCTTTCCCTCTTTCTCAGGCAAAAGGTGTCCTTCCCCAACAGGTCTGTCCCATCTTCTGTGGGTCCTCCTAGCTCATTGCCAACTGCCAATGATGAGAACCTATGAGCACAGCTCTCTCCCTAAGATGTTCTATCCTATTCTTGACTCAATCAAAGAAGCATTCCTAGGAGACAGAACATATCTGTTCTGATATGAACAGATGAAATTATCTCACCTGTTCTGATGAAATGATTCATCATGCTGTGAACTGCTCAGGGCCCTGAGACACCGAGCATTTCCTGGCATATCAGTAAATTAAAGACATCACAGACTTCAGCAACTGCAGCTACCATGTATGGTGAGCTATGAGCCCCAAGGAAACTCAGGAAGGAAAGATGACCTGCTGTTCAGCAGGGCTCACACAGCAGCCTCTCCATGGTGAGCCCCCAGGAAACGCAGGATGTGAAAACAGGGCATACTGGGACCACAGAGCTGAGACAGGGATCAAAGGAATGATTTCAGTGAGCCTGGACTCTTGCATCTTCCCATACACATAAAAGAAAAATTCCTTTATTTGGGATATCTGGTTTTCTTTCATTAACAATAATCCTTTGAGGTACAGACTACCTGCCTATTGTTGCAAAACTTTTTTGCAAGATGGCCCCTCCCCTCACCTCCGTGGCGCAGTTCTCTCAGGGTTACTTGAGATGCTGCCTCCCCGGCTTGAAGTCCTAAACATTCCTGCCAAATACAACAGGTGTCCCAACTTTTAGACTGTTAACATTTTTCAAGCCTACCGCCCTGTCTCCGTCACTTTGGAATCCACCACTCAACCTTCAGTCTCTCTAACTCTTCACGTCACTGAGAGATGGGAGGCATTCCATATTGGCTTTTTAAGTAAATACACAAATGAATAAATAAGTCACCTCTGACTGTCCTTTATACGAACGAATGGAATGGATACTCCTTGTCCCTAGGGAAAATAGAGCACGTGTTATTTTTCAACTATCCTTTATCAGGAGGTAGGTAGGCACTGGGAGAACCGAATTACTCCCTCAGCCTGATCTTATTGACTCTTTTACACTATGCAGAGAAAAAGCGCAGGCATCCTGTTTGCTAGAAGCAAATGTGTCTGTCCTTGACTGGCCTTTAAGTGCCTGTTCACAGTTACTCAACAGCTTATGACCTTGGCATGGTCACATTGCAACAAAGGAATCCACCTTTCCTAGCTGCTTAAAAATGACCTTTATTCTTGATCAATAGTTTATTCAACCTGAAGGTGCTTTGAAGACATGTCAGGCCAGCCTCGGGACTCAAAACAGAAAACAGAACGACACTGAAGTTAATGGCTGTCGTGGTGATTAGACACCTTCCAAGATTTTTCTTTAAATTAAATGATTGAATTGTCTTTAGAAATCTAAGCTGGTATATCCTCAATAACATTTCCCACTGCAGCCATGATTGGTGGTAGGATTAAAATAATTAAATTGGATAGTCTAGTTTTCAAAGTCAATCATTGCCAGTTTTGCAGGAATTTCAAGAAAAACTGCAGCTGAGGTCAGAGAGCTCAGGGTAAGAGGGAAAAATCCACAGATCCAATGTCCAGGCCCTGCCCCCATCCCAGGAATGTGATCCTCAGCAAAAGGATCTGCCTCTGAAGAAAAAACAGGATTCTAGAGAAGTAGATGAGAAAGAGAAAAACCCAACATGAACCTATCTTAGCACCTTTGAGTGAATAACAATCAAGTGCTTAAGCAACGATTGAGAGTTTAATCTTTGACAACATTAATTAGCTTTTGAATTCTATTTAGTGTTAGTGTTAGGAGCTCAGTCCTGTCTCACTCTTTTTGACCCCATGTTGTGACTGTATCCCAACCAGGCTCTTCTGTCTGTGGAGTTCTCTAGGCAAGAACACTGGAATGGGTTGCCCTTCCCTTCCGTCTTCCCGGGTGGAAAAAGGCATTCCATATTGGCTTTTTAAGTAAATACACAAATGAATAAATAAGTCACCTCTGACTGTCCTTTATACGAACGAATGGAATGGATACTCCTTGTCCCTAGGGAAAATAGAGCACGTGTTATTTTTCAACTATCCTTTATCAGGAGGTAGGTAGGCACTGGGAGAACCGAATTACTCCCTCAGCCTGATCTTATTGACTCTTTTACACTATGCAGAGAAAAAGCGCAGGCATCCTGTTTGCTAGAAGCAAATGTGTCTGTCCTTGACTGGCCTTTAAGTGCCTGTTCACAGTTACTCAACAGCTTATGACCTTGGCATGGTCACATTGCAACAAAGGAATCCACCTTTCCTAGCTGCTTAAAAATGACCTTTATTCTTGATCAATAGTTTATTCAACCTGAAGGTGCTTTGAAGACATGTCAGGCCAGCCTCGGGACTCAAAACAGAAAACAGAACGACACTGAAGTTAATGGCTGTCGTGGTGATTAGACACCTTCCAAGATTTTTCTTTAAATTAAATGATTGAATTGTCTTTAGAAATCTAAGCTGGTATATCCTCAATAACATTTCCCACTGCAGCCATGATTGGTGGTAGGATTAAAATAATTAAATTGGATAGTCTAGTTTTCAAAGTCAATCATTGCCAGTTTTGCAGGAATTTCAAGAAAAACTGCAGCTGAGGTCAGAGAGCTCAGGGTAAGAGGGAAAAATCCACAGATCCAATGTCCAGGCCCTGCCCCCATCCCAGGAATGTGATCCTCAGCAAAAGGATCTGCCTCTGAAGAAAAAACAGGATTCTAGAGAAGTAGATGAGAAAGAGAAAAACCCAACATGAACCTATCTTAGCACCTTTGAGTGAATAACAATCAAGTGCTTAAGCAACGATTGAGAGTTTAATCTTTGACAACATTAATTAGCTTTTGAATTCTATTTAGTGTTAGTGTTAGGAGCTCAGTCCTGTCTCACTCTTTTTGACCCCATGTTGTGACTGTATCCCAACCAGGCTCTTCTGTCTGTGGAGTTCTCTAGGCAAGAACACTGGAATGGGTTGCCCTTCCCTTCTTCAGGGGATCTTTCCAACTCTGGGATGGAGCCTAGGTCTCCCGCCTGGCAGGCATTACTGTTCTTCGTACTGTAAAAAACCTGCATTGTCTACTGTGTGAGCCACCAGGGAAGCCAACATTGGACACAAAGATATTCCAGAGCCACATTTCAAAAGTTCTCCAATTACAAAAGAAAATTTAATTGCTCAATTGTAAGTCAACGCTAAAATACTCCCTGAAGGTAGTGAGAATCATATGCAATGGGTTTGTTTAGCTTCTGCACACATGTGTCTTGGCAGTTTGGCAGCAGACACCTAGAGCGCGTCCGTCAGTATCCTCGTCGCTGACCAGAGTGCGCACCGGGCCAGGTGGAGGCACCCTGCGCAGGCGCTGCCCCCGCCGCCGCCAGCGCCTGCCGGGAGTGCGCGGCCGTGGCTGCCTCCCGTGGGCCAGGCTCGCTGCCCGAGACGGAGCCAGGAGTCCCCCGTCTTCCTCACACGTTCAGAGGCTGCAGAGAGGGAAACCAGCTGAGCTCTGCTTATGACCAGCCTGGCAGCTCTAGGCCTTCTGCAATAGCAGAACGAAAACACCTCAGGACAAAAAATCCGGTCATCCGAGAGCCTCTGGAGGCATCATCTCGGCCACCACCCGGAGGCAGCCATACATTTACTGTAAGCTTAACCTGGCCTGGTGTTTTACCCTCTGGTGTTTTAAACGCTATTCCACTCCCTCCCTCCTGCAAAACTCAACCGCAACAAAGGGACTCAGTGTAACACTGGGGGCGCTCCACCTTCTGGGGCCAATGCAGGATAAGAAGTTTACTTAAAGGGTCTCCTGAGACCGAATTTGAACTTTCATCCAAATAAATGTAAGTTGTCGATTAAGAATGATTTGGGTTTGGTTTGGGGGTTTTAGGTCAAATATCCAGGCTCTGTTTCCTGTTGACTTAAGAAATTATCTCTTATCTTCCAAATGTATTTTTCCTTTGGATCTTTAGTCATCTTCTATAGGAATCAGAAAACCGAATTTGCTTCTAGGGGGGCCATTTATTTTGTTTCTTCCCGTTTGCTGTAGTTCTCTAGGCAAGAACACTGGAATGGGTTGCCCTTCCCTTCTTCAGGGGATCTTTCCAACTCTGGGATGGAGCCTAGGTCTCCCGCCTGGCAGGCATTACTGTTCTTCGTACTGTAAAAAACCTGCATTGTCTACTGTGTGAGCCACCAGGGAAGCCAACATTGGACACAAAGATATTCCAGAGCCACATTTCAAAAGTTCTCCAATTACAAAAGAAAATTTAATTGCTCAATTGTAAGTCAACGCTAAAATACTCCCTGAAGGTAGTGAGAATCATATGCAATGGGTTTGTTTAGCTTCTGCACACATGTGTCTTGGCAGTTTGGCAGCAGACACCTAGAGCGCGTCCGTCAGTATCCTCGTCGCTGACCAGAGTGCGCACCGGGCCAGGTGGAGGCACCCTGCGCAGAGGCGCTGCCCCCGCCGCCGCCAGCGCCTGCCGGGAGTGCGCGGCCGTGGCTGCCTCCCGTGGGCCAGGCTCGCTGCCCGAGACGGAGCCAGGAGTCCCCCGTCTTCCTCACACGTTCAGAGGCTGCAGAGAGGGAAACCAGCTGAGCTCTGCTTATGACCAGCCTGGCAGCTCTAGGCCTTCTGCAATAGCAGAACGAAAACACCTCAGGACAAAAAATCCGGTCATCCGAGAGCCTCTGGAGGCATCATCTCGGCCACCACCCGGAGGCAGCCATACATTTACTGTAAGCTTAACCTGGCCTGGTGTTTTACCCTCTGGTGTTTTAAACGCTATTCCACTCCCTCCCTCCTGCAAAACTCAACCGCAACAAAGGGACTCAGTGTAACACTGGGGGCGCTCCACCTTCTGGGGCCAATGCAGGATAAGAAGTTTACTTAAAGGGTCTCCTGAGACCGAATTTGAACTTTCATCCAAATAAATGTAAGTTGTCGATTAAGAATGATTTGGGTTTGGTTTGGGGGTTTTAGGTCAAATATCCAGGCTCTGTTTCCTGTTGACTTAAGAAATTATCTCTTATCTTCCAAATGTATTTTTCCTTTGGATCTTTAGTCATCTTCTATAGGAATCAACCGCTTTAAATATCTACTCTGCACAGTTGTGTGTAGAAACTTGGCTCAAATAACAGGGCTAATTAACATCTTTATTGATGATAATTATGAAAATAATTAGAATCGGGGAATGAGTTACAAAGTCCAGTAATTGAAAAATATTATTAGGCCTGTATATGACAGGCCTCTATTTCCTTACAGATATTTTTGTCCTAAACCTGGAACAACGGTGTCACTTGAATAACTCACTTCCTCTAAGTCTCAAGAGTCCTCAAGTGTAAAAAAGATACAGAGTGATTCTTAATTGCAATAGAGCTCACCATAAATACATGATTATACGATGAAAGATCACAAACTATCCTTATTAATACACATTTTAAAGACAGTATTATATACTTATGACAGAAGTATCTAGACCAAAGCTGATGATACTAACTTAATATAATAGGTAGGAAAAAAATATTCTTTATTATTATTACAAATTATTGAGGTTTAAAGTTTTGGCTTACCTATTTGCAGGCTGAAGACTTCCTGCATTAGCTCCTGCTTTAAATTCCTCCGCTTGCTTCTGATGCAGGCTAACCCAAGCCTAGTTCCGCCTCTGACTGCCCCCGCCCCTACCCTGATATTTCCTTCTATCAGTATCTCTCTCTGATGCCCAGCCCAGTCAGCCCCTCGGAACCCAGATAACCGTGAGGTTCTGACACCAATACTCTGCTGACACAGCCTTCACAAACTCTCTACACAGCCAAACGACACGAAGAGCAAACCCTGGGGGAGAAGCTCGTGTGAGACGGAAGCTGAGAGAAAGCTTGAGGCATCTTGTCACTGCTGCCATCGGCCCTGGGATCCAGAGCCCTCTAGGCTGGGGCCAATGCAGGATAAGAAGTTTACTTAAAGGGTCTCCTGAGACCGAATTTGAACTTTCATCCAAATAAATGTAAGTTGTCGATTAAGAATGATTTGGGTTTGGTTTGGGGGTTTTAGGTCAAATATCCAGGCTCTGTTTCCTGTTGACTTAAGAAATTATCTCTTATCTTCCAAATGTATTTTTCCTTTGGATCTTTAGTCATCTTCTATAGGAATCAACCGCTTTAAATATCTACTCTGCACAGTTGTGTGTAGAAACTTGGCTCAAATAACAGGGCTAATTAACATCTTTATTGATGATAATTATGAAAATAATTAGAATCGGGGAATGAGTTACAAAGTCCAGTAATTAAAAAATATTATTAGGCCTGTATATGACAGGCCTCTATTTCCTACAGATATTTTTGTCCTAAACCTGGAACAACGGTGTCACTTGAATAACTCACTTCCTCTAAGTCTCAAGAGTCCTCAAGTGTAAAAAAGATACAGAGTGATTCTTAATTGCAATAGAGCTCACCATAAATACATGATTATACGATGAAAGATCACAAACTATCCTTATTAATACACATTTTAAAGACAGTATTATATACTTATGACAGAAGTATCTAGACCAAAGCTGATGATACTAACTTAATATAATAGGTAGGAAAAAAATATTCTTTATTATTATTACAAATTATTGAGGTTTAAAGTTTTGGCTTACCTATTTGCAGGCTGAAGACTTCCTGCATTAGCTCCTGCTTTAAATTCCTCCGCTTGCTTCTGATGCAGGCTAACCCAAGCCTAGTTCCGCCTCTGACTGCCCCCGCCCCTACCCTGATATTTCCTTCTATCAGTATCTCTCTCTGATGCCCAGCCCAGTCAGCCCCTCGGAACCCAGATAACCGTGAGGTTCTGACACCAATACTCTGCTGACACAGCCTTCACAAACTCTCTACACAGCCAAACGACACGAAGAGCAAACCCTGGGGGAGAAGCTCGTGTGAGACGGAAGCTGAGAGAAAGCTTGAGGGCATCTTGTCACTGCTGCCATCGGCTGCCTCTGGGATCCAGAGCCCTCTTGCTGACCCGGGCTGGGGACCCTGGTGTGTCTTATGTGGAGGCCGTGGACCACTCGGGGCAGACTCTGAGCTCGAGTGGGTGTGGGGGGCTTTCTAGAGCCCCAGCTTCACGGAGAATGACAGGGTACGTTCCCTCACATCCCCACAGGCAGACCTCACGTTCAGACCTCACACTGTCCTTGGCCGTCTTGCAGTCCTAGAAACTGTACCCATCTCTCTATGCCTTGTTGTTGCTGCTCAGAAAGGGTGTACAGGTAAAGACACATTTGCTCACCAGGTGGATAATGGACATTCAAGCAATGATAGAACTGTGCCTTTCCCATCACTGTCCTAGGAGGTATTTATTGAACATTCAAGGTGTGTTAGGCAGTGTGAAAAGTACTTTACAAACTTTTCTCAAAGCCACAGTATGTGCACACTCTTACTGATTCCAAAATACAGAAGTTGAGAAATATGGGAAACGCAAATCAGGTTGCAAGGCTAGGAAGTGGCTAGTATAGTTCTAGAACCTGTGCTTTTAGATTTTGAGGACCTAAACTATGGATAATGGAAACAAAACTGGAGAGGAAGAGAGAAAATTGTAAAGGGGAACAAAAGGGAAGAAAGAAAGAAAAAGAGAAGGGGGACTTCTCTAGCGGTCCAGTGGTTAAGAATTCCACCTGCCAGCGTGAGGGACGGGGGTGTGATGTCTACGGGAGGATTCCACATGCCGTGGGGCAACTAAGCCCATGTGCCACAGCCGCTGAGCCTGAGCACCCCAGAGCCTGTGCTCCTAAACAAGAGAAGCTACCGCCACAAGAAGCCCGAGCACTGCAGCTTGCGAGCAGCCCTCGCTCGCCACAACTAGAGAAAGCCAGCATGGAGCAACGAAGACCCAACACAGCCAAAAATACAAAGAAATAATTCAAGAAAGAAAAGCGGCCAATTTAGAAGCGAAAACTTCAGAGACATATAAATGGATAATAAACTTGGAAAAATGAAACATCTGCAGTAAGTTGTACACACACATAACAAACACAGCAAGACCCTTTTATCTTCACATAAAATGCACGCCGTTCCTTTGTTTCCCTTTCCAAAGGACCATGCCGAGAACCAATGAGACCTTGGGTGTGGCATCAGTGGGGCTTTGCCAAGCTGCTTTGCAGAAATGCCACACTCCTCGCAAGGGGCAAGAGCATAGGAAGCCTTACAAACGTTTATAGCTTTCAGCCTAGAGATCCTACTTCTCACATCCCCACAGGCAGACCTCACGTTCAGACCTCACACTGTCCTTGGCCGTCTTGCAGTCCTAGAAACTGTACCCATCTCTCTATGCCTTGTTGTTGCTGCTCAGAAAGGGTGTACAGGTAAAGACACATTTGCTCACCAGGTGGATAATGGACATTCAAGCAATGATAGAACTGTGCCTTTCCCATCACTGTCCTAGGAGGTATTTATTGAACATTCAAGGTGTGTTAGGCAGTGTGAAAAGTACTTTACAAACTTTTCTCAAAGCCACAGTATGTGCACACTCTTACTGATTCCAAAATACAGAAGTTGAGAAATATGGGAAACGCAAATCAGGTTGCAAGGCTAGGAAGTGGCTAGTATAGTTCTAGAACCTGTGCTTTTAGATTTTGAGGACCTAAACTATGGATAATGGAAACAAAACTGGAGAGGAAGAGAGAAAATTGTAAAGGGGAACAAAAGGGAAGAAAGAAAGAAAAAGAGAAGGGGGACTTCTCTAGCGGTCCAGTGGTTAAGAATTCCACCTGCCAGCGTGAGGGACGGGGGTGTGATGTCTACGGGAGGATTCCACATGCCGTGGGGCAACTAAGCCCATGTGCCACAGCCGCTGAGCCTGAGCACCCCAGAGCCTGTGCTCCTAAACAAGAGAAGCTACCGCCACAAGAAGCCCGAGCACTGCAGCTTGCGAGCAGCCCTCGCTCGCCACAACTAGAGAAAGCCAGCATGGAGCAACGAAGACCCAACACAGCCAAAAATACAAAGAAATAATTCAAGAAAGAAAAGCGGCCAATTTAGAAGCGAAAACTTCAGAGACATATAAATGGATAATAAACTTGGAAAAATGAAACATCTGCAGTAAGTTGTACACACACATAACAAACACAGCAAGACCCTTTTATCTTCACATAAAATGCACGCCGTTCCTTTGTTTCCCTTTCCAAAGGACCATGCCGAGAACCAATGAGACCTTGGGTGTGGCATCAGTGGGGCTTTGCCAAGCTGCTTTGCAGAAATGCCACACTCCTCGCAAGGGGCAAGAGCATAGGAAGCCTTACAAACGTTTATAGCTTTCAGCCTAGAGATCCTACTTCTAGGAGTCAATCCTAAGGGCAATTTTGGAAGCGCCGACAACTATTTAATCATAAAGTCCTTTGCTGAAAGTTTTGCTAGAAGAAGACATTTCTGCAATAATCTAAATGTCCAGCAATAGAGAATGGTTGAATAAATCAAGGAAGTCCATGAGATACTACACTGGATTCTGCTATAGCATTGTGCGGGCAGACTCTGTTCAACTCTGCAACACCATGGACGGTAGCTCGCCAGACTCTTCTGTCCATGGGATTTTCCAGGCAAGACTATTAGAGTGGGCTGCCATCTCCTGCTCCAGGGGATCTTCCTGATCCAGGGATTGAACCTGGGTCTCCTGCTTTGGCAGGTGGATTCTTTACTGCTGAGCCACCTGGGAAGCCTACTATAGCTTCGGTGTCAACAAACTGGCTGTGGGCTGAGTCCAAACCACTGCTGGTTTTTTTTTTTTTCCAATAAAGTTTTATTGGTTGGTTTCATGACAGAAGGACGGAACTGAGAAACTGCTACCGAGACTGTGTGGCTGGGAGAGCGTGCAATATCTGTTATCTGGCCCTTCATGGAAACCGTCTGCTGAGGTCGTTGCAGCCTGTCAATTCTTATGTTTCACAAAGACTTTTTAGTGACAAGGTGCAACATGGAATTTGTAATTGTAAATGAAAAGTAAATTGTATTTTCCCCATCTATTCAAAGAATATTTACTCACCAATAATAATGTTAATAACAAAAAGATACAGTTACAAAAGCATACCTTGGCATATCACCATCGTGAACTTTGAAAAGGAATGCATCTATAGCACAAGGAACTCTGTTCAGTGCTCTCTGCTGATCTAAATAGGAAGGACATCCAAACAAAGAGGATCTGTGTTAGCATACAGTCGACTCACTTTGCTGTGCAGCGAAGAATAACACAACATTGTGAAGCAACTACTGTCGGCTGGTCTCCAAGTCACGTCTGACTCTGTGTGACCCCAGGGACTACAGCCCGCCAGGCTCCTCTGTCCACAGCATTTGCCAGGGAAGAACACTGGAGTGGGTTGCTGTTCCCCTTTCTCCAATAAAACTAATTTGAAAATAAACGAAAATAAGAATTATTTTATCAGACAGGACTCCCCTCCAAGAAGAAAAGTAAAAACTAAAATGAAATGGATCTATATGAGGCTTTTCAACTCATTTAAACTGAAATTTTGTTGTTCTTTTTTCTTTTTTTTTTTTTAGGTAAATGCCTTCCTAGTACTAATAATTCTGACAAACGGCATCATATCTTTTTGCCTCTCCACAGCCCGGGTTGCACAAACATGATTCTGTGGTAATTTATGAAGCTTCAGTCCTCAGAGGCGGCGAGGCCAGGGCCCATTGTGATGTATTTTGGTCCCCTCCGTCATGGCCATGGGATTTTCCAGGCAAGACTATTAGAGTGGGCTGCCATCTCCTGCTCCAGGGGATCTTCCTGATCCAGGGATCGAACCTGTGTCACCCGCTTGGCAGGTGGATTCTTTACTGCTGAGCCACCAGGGAAGCCTACTATAGCTTCGGTGTCAACAAACTGGCTGTGGGCTGAGTCCAAACCACTGCTGGTTTTTTTTTCCAATAAAGTTTTATTGGTTGGTTTCATGACAGAAGGACGGAACTGAGAAACTGCTACCGAGACTGTGTGGCTGGGAGAGCGTGCAATATCTGTTATCTGGCCCTTCATGGAAACCGTCTGCTGAGGTCGTTGCAGCCTGTCAATTCTTATGTTTCACAAAGACTTTTTAGTGACAAGGTGCAACATGGAATTTGTAATTGTAAATGAAAAGTAAATTGTATTTTCCCCATCTATTCAAAGAATATTTACTCACCAATAATAATGTTAATAACAAAAAGATACAGTTACAAAAGCATACCTTGGCATATCACCATCGTGAACTTTGAAAAGGAATGCATCTATAGCACAAGGAACTCTGTTCAGTGCTCTCTGCTGATCTAAATAGGAAGGACATCCAAACAAAGAGGATCTGTGTTAGCATACAGTCGACTCACTTTGCTGTGCAGCGAAGAATAACACAACATTGTGAAGCAACTACTGTCGGCTGGTCTCCAAGTCACGTCTGACTCTGTGTGACCCCAGGGACTACAGCCCGCCAGGCTCCTCTGTCCACAGCATTTGCCAGGGAAGAACACTGGAGTGGGTTGCTGTTCCCTTACTCCAATAAAACTAATTTGAAAATAAACGAAAATAAGAATTATTTTATCAGACAGGACTCCCCTCCAAGAAGAAAAGTAAAAACTAAAATGAAATGGATCTATATGAGGCTTTTCAACTCATTTAAACTGAAATTTTGTTGTTCTTTTTTCTTTTTTTTTTTTTAGGTAAATGCCTTCCTAGTACTAATAATTCTGACAAACGGCATCATATCTTTTTGCCTCTCCACAGCCCGGGTTGCACAAACATGATTCTGTGGTAATTTATGAAGCTTCAGTCCTCAGAGGCGAGCGAGGCCAGGGCCCATGGTGATGTCATCCGTCATCCGTCTTCTTCCTAAAGGGCAACGTTCGGCCCCAGCTGCCTTCTTGATCCGATGGCCATGCTTTTTCACCGTACATCAAAATCTGGAATTAGCCGACTGACCTATTGGGTAACCCTTGCCTGGAAAATTAGGTCAGTTCACCACTCTATCTGGTTTTAGGTTCTTAAGAAATTGCAAAGAGGAGTCTGGGCCTCCTCTAACGCCTCCGCTTTTGAAAACAAACAGTGCCTCGCAGTGAAGAAATGACCACGAAGGAGAGGGCAACACAGAAACCCGTGTGCATGTCTCCTGGGTGTTTTCGTCGGGTTCAGAAGTCATCAGCACCTGACGGCAGCCTCAGTGTTCCCCGCCGGGTGATTGGCGAGTCCCAGGCCAGGTTTCTGGCAGATGGGGGAGTGTGTGTGGAGACAAGGCCTCGGAAACAGAGAGGCCTGCAGACTTTGAAAGAATCCACCACGAGCCTTATCCTCAGATTTCTTATGTGAGTGTCATGGTAGAATGACAAAAGAACAGAACCTCCAGTAAGGAAAACTCATCACAGGCTGGCTTCGTTTAGATTAAGAGCAGACAGCCTCGTTTGTGGCTGTCCAGTCGCTCAGTCCTGTCTGACTCTTTGCCGCCCCGTGGCCTGTAGCCGCCAGGCTCCTCTGACCATGGGGCTCTTCGAGCAAGAAGACTGGAGTGGGCTGCCACGCCCTCCTCCGGGGGATCCTCCTGACCCAGGGATCGAACCCTCATCTCCTGGGTCTTCTGCACTGCAGGCAGATTCTTTACTGTTTGAGTCATCGGGGAGGCCCATTTTAGCAGGTAATCAATATGAAATGATCAGTGAGTTATTTTACGTTCCTTATAGGTGCTATTTTTGACATCCAGCATGTATGTTACATTTACAGCACCTCTCGGTTTTGGCTAACCACATTTCAAGGAGCCACCAACCACACGCATCAGTGGCTGCCATCTTAGACACTGAAGGTTTGGGAAACAGCATATGCAAGGTTCAATTGCTGGCACTCCCCTGGGTAGTCCAGTCGCTAAGACTATATGCTCCCAGTGCAGGGGGCCGGGGTTCCATGTCCGGCCAGGGAACTCGGTCTCCTACGCTGCAACCAAGAATTCTCATACTGCAACTAAGGCCTGGTCCAGCCAAAATAAATAAATACATAAAAAGACTCAATTGCCAACCAGATCAATACTACTACTAATAAAAGAACAACAATGACAACATATTATTGCACCTATGCCTCATCTTGTGAGGCAGGATTTTTTGATACAAGTTTAGAGATGTTAAGGAACTTGACCTAAGTCACACAGCTATTGTAAGTGACAAACTTGAACCAAGACCTGCGGAAGGGGTTAACCTGACTCTTAACCACCAGGCTGTGTGTGTGTGTGTGTGTGTGTGTGTCGTGTAGTTGCTCAGTTGTGTCAGACTCTGCAACCTCATCATCTGTAGCCCGCCAGGCTCCTCCATCCATGGAATTTCCCAGGCAAGAACACTGGAGGGGGTGGCCATTTCCGTCTCCAAACCACTAGGCTGTACTATCTCCCAAAGCAAAGGAGAAGATGAGTTGAGGTTGATTCAAATGATTCTAACACAAAACACGGATGGGTCAGCAGACCTTTCTTGGTGAAGATATTTGAAGGAAGAGTCATAGGCATGGGGCGGAAACCAGTGAACCTGATTCTAGAGTTGTTAACCAAAAAAATGCCCTTTCCCTCACTGCTGGTTTATTGTCCATCACGCCAGTCCAGTGGAAAGCCTCTGAATGAAGTTTTTTTGGCTTTTTTTCCAAAGGTTATGCAACAGTATGCACAGTACAGTTTTATACAGTACTGCCTCCTGTGGCTCCTAAACTGCAGGTGGAGTCTTCACCGCTGAGCCACCAGGGAAGCCCGTGTCGCGGAGAAGGGGCCCTAGAGCCACTGTTCTAGTAAACAGAGGGAACAGGAGAAAGGCCCTAGTCTTTAAGACCGCATGTGAATGTTGACATGTGCAGTTTCCACGAAGTACGGCAGGGTACACACTGAAATCCGTGGCTGCCCGCTCCAGGACCCCGCCCCTGTTTCTCTGCTGGGTTTAGTATTCATTGGCCCGGGGTGTGCCTTCCTCCAGCTGTCTTGCTTCCTCCTGCCCACACCTGACCACAGGACGCTGAGGTCCGCCGCTCTCTTTCCAAACACCCTGCATCATACCACACCGCACCCTCTTCTGAACACCTGAAGGGTATAAAACTTAAGGTTAATGCAGTTTTTATGGTGTCCTTTGGGGCAGGAAAATATAAAACCCGAGCTCCAGGAATGGCCTACTTCCTGTTTTTACTGGCCGTAAAGGCCTCCTGGAGAGCAGATGGCACGTACAGACACGCAGAACCGACCGACCTCTAGCAAGTCTCTCTGCTCTGGGCTAAACTCTCTTTCCACCTTCACGTGGTGTGAGAACACCTGCACGGAAAACCCACGGCGGCACTCAGCCCCGTCACAAGTGAGCAAGTCAAGGATTTTCAGTCAATGCACCTAATCATGCGTCTGTCACTAAAACCCTGATTTAGAACATTTCATCACCTTAATAAGATCCCTCAGGCCTCTTCACAGTGCATCCCTGTTTCTGAAAAGCCCAAAATAACCACTACTTTTTTGGTCTCTATTTGTATACTTGTATTTCCAGGTAAGTAGAATCACTCTATACGGAGAGTTGTACCTGGTTTACTTCACTTAGTACAACGCCTTCAGGTGCACACAGTATTCGAACTTTACCAAATATGTGCTCTTGTATGGAAACAGCATATTTTATTTAGCCTTTTAGTAGTGAGTGAACAATCTCAACTGTTTCCAGTTTTGACTTCTGAGAAGTAACGCTGCTATGAACATGCATGTTTTGCTGTGACCAGCCATGTTCACTTCTCTTGGGTAGATGGCTAGAAGTAGAATTTCCGGTTTGTGTGGCAAACTTGTGTTTAATTTATTAAGATACAGTTTTCCAAAGTGCAGAGAAATTTTACTTTCCACCAGTGGCACAGGAGCGTTTCTGTTTCTCTACAGCCTCTATACTGTCTATGTTTTAAAAGACATTTGTTTATTTATATTTCTTGGACATGCCCTATGGCCTGTGGGATCCTAGGTCCCTACCAGGGACTGAACCTTCACCCCCCGCATGGGAAGGGCAGAGTCTTAACCATTGGACAACCAGGGAAGTCCCGTCTGGGCCATGTATTTGTTATTATCACCATTCTCTGAGTGTGAGATAGTATCTCACTATGGCTTAAGTTTGGTTTTCTCCCAAAAACTAATGCTATTGAGAATCTTTTCAGATATCTTCTTGGTGAGATGTTTCCACTGAGGTTTTTTTAATGTTCAATGCTTGGCAAATATAAAACCGAGCTCCAGGAATGGCCTACTTCCTGTTTTTACTGGCCGTAAAGGCCTCCTGGAGAGCAGATGGCACGTACAGACACGCAGAACCGACCGACCTCTAGCAAGTCTCTCTGCTCTGGGCTAAACTCTCTTTCCACCTTCACGTGGTGTGAGAACACCTGCACGGAAAACCCACGGCGGCACTCAGCCCCGTCACAAGTGAGCAAGTCAAGGATTTTCAGTCAATGCACCTAATCATGCGTCTGTCACTAAAACCCTGATTTAGAACATTTCATCACCTTAATAAGATCCCTCAGGCCTCTTCACAGTGCATCCCTGTTTCTGAAAAGCCCAAAATAACCACTACTTTTTTGGTCTCTATTTGTATACTTGTATTTCCAGGTAAGTAGAATCACTCTATACGGAGAGTTGTACCTGGTTTACTTCACTTAGTACAACGCCTTCAGGTGCACACAGTATTCGAACTTTACCAAATATGTGCTCTTGTATGGAAACAGCATATTTTATTTAGCCTTTTAGTAGTGAGTGAACAATCTCAACTGTTTCCAGTTTTGACTTCTGAGAAGTAACGCTGCTATGAACATGCATGTTTTGCTGTGACCAGCCATGTTCACTTCTCTTGGGTAGATGGCTAGAAGTAGAATTTCCGGTTTGTGTGGCAAACTTGTGTTTAATTTATTAAGATACAGTTTTCCAAAGTGCAGAGAAATTTTACTTTCCACCAGTGGCACAGGAGCGTTTCTGTTTCTCTACAGCCTCTATACTGTCTATGTTTTAAAAGACATTTGTTTATTTATATTTCTTGGACATGCCCTATGGCCTGTGGGATCCTAGGTCCCTACCAGGGACTGAACCTTCACCCCCCGCATGGGAAGGGCAGAGTCTTAACCATTGGACAACCAGGGAAGTCCCGTCTGGGCCATGTATTTGTTATTATCACCATTCTCTGAGTGTGAGATAGTATCTCACTATGGCTTAAGTTTGGTTTTCTCCAATAACTAATGCTATTGAGAATCTTTTCAGATATCTTCTTGGTGAGATGTTTCCACTGAGTTGGTTTATTTTTAATGTAAAATGATCTTAATGCTTTTTTCTCTAAACTGATCCCCACTTGTGCAGTTGATGAAAATGTAAAACTTTTAGAGACCAACCACTCTTCAAATAAAAATAGGGCTTAATCATATTAATAGCAGATACAGCAATGAATACATTTTTAGAAAATGTAAACTTTGTTTTACAGTGTGCGATAACGATGCTTCGTTAACCTGAACGTTTTCCATTAATTAACTTGAATTTCAATCGGTTTAGTTCTCTTTTTTTCTTCTTTACTGTTTTTGCCATCCCCCCCACCCCATCAAATCTCTCAGTATTGCTGTAACCCTAAGCCTCACGGCAGGCTATCACGGCATTGGAACAGATGGTGACGGCGGCTTCCATGAAGCAGAAAAGGAAACAGACCTGTCTTAAGGGAGGTGAGTGAACCCAGAGCGCAAGCGCAGTGAGAACTGAAGTGGAGAGTTAAGTGCAAATTAAAAATAGAAAATGAGACGACCAAACTCATTATGGAAAAAACTGTCTTCTTAGAATATGGTTATTTGAAAGCATGCACAAGCTCGATATTATTTTTATTTACCTATGGAGCATGGCCACGTGCCATTATTGGGACAACAGGTAAAAACAGTCTCCAGGGGCTTCCCCTTGCAGTGCCAGGGGCGCCAGTTCGATCCCTGGCCTGGGAAGATCCCAAGTCCCACGGAGTGGCTGGACCAGTGTGTTCAACTACCGAGCCAGAGCCGGCGCTCTGCTGCAGGAGAGGCCACCGCGATGGGAGGCCCACACAGGCTGAAGAACAAAGATGGATGAAAATAGATACATGAAGGACCAATAGAAGTGGCCAAAAACTTCCCCCCAAAACAAACAAAAAAAACAAAAAATAGTCTCTAGCAGAAAAACAGTAGAGACTGATAATTTAGTAGCAGTCCAAAATCATATAGGGGAAAGCCCTTTGTTTTGACTTTATGAAGATAAAAAATAACTGCCTGTGTGAATCAAGTAAGGAGATAATTACTCTTTTCTCTAGTTCTTTTTAAAACATGGTCACATTTGTTAAAAGAAGCCAGATGGTAATTCCTTTTTCTTTGTGTTTCTTTTACTAATAGGAAGAGCATATATAGAATGATCGTCATTGTTAGCTGTCACTAGGTTAGTGCCTTAGGCTGAGCCGGAAGACTCCCAGGTTTTTTTGTTGGTGGTGCTGTTGTTGTGGTTTTTGTTCTTTGTTCCTTGTTTGTTTTTTCGCTTTATGATCTATATTGTGAAAATAAAAAGGACTTAAGATTTACTCAAACTGCCATTTCCTCTTCACAAAACAGAGAGGAAAACGTGAGCTCTTCTCTTTGTGATAGAAGGAAGCTATTTTTTCAATCTTTGAGGTCATGTGTTGTTTTCGTGCAGGACTTCAAAGTGGCTCCCCCCTACCCTGGGTGGAGGTCTGTGATTCCTCACAATGAGCGTGATGTATATGAGAAGGCAGGAAGAAACACACGTGTCAAACTTGCTCACAACGGTGACTCCAACACAGAACAGCTTCTCACAGACGCACAGCAACCTATACACATCTGTTGACTGACTCTATGACCACGTGAGAGACGAAAGCAAATTATCCTTGAAAAAATTAAATTAGGCCTTGTTTGACGGGAAGGACACTGTTTAATATATATAAAAAAAAATCTGAGGGGAGAAAGAAAAAATCTTATCTCAAACTTGAAACATCTAACTAGCAGCCACAGAGAAGGTCCCCTGCGGAAGTGGTCTTTGCGCGTCCCTCAAGCCCGAGAGGAGAGGAGACAATTCTCCACTAGACAACAGCGCTGCACTCCGGTGGTGGTTGTTCCGTTGCTCAGTCGTGTGACCCCACGGGCCGCGGCACACCAGCCTCCACTGCCCCTCACCGTCTCCGAGAGTTTGCTTACATTCAGGCCCACCAGGTCGGTGATGCCGTCCAACCATCTCATCCTCTGCTGCCTCCTGCTCCTTTTCTCTTCCGTCTTTCCCAGCAACAGGGTCTTTTCCAATGAGTCAGCCCTTCGCGTCAGGTGATGCCCAAAGACAGGAGTGTCAGCGGCAGCATCCATCCTTCCAATGAATATCCAGGGCTGATTTCCCTTAGGACTGACTGGTTTGATCTTTTTGTTGTCCAGGGGACTCTCAAGAGTCTTCTCTAGCACCACAGCTCAAAAGCATCAATTCTTCAGCACAGCAGTTCTTCACAGTTCAACCCTCACATCTGTAGAGGACTACTAGAAAAACCACACTCCTATATAAAATACATTTTAAAAAATAAACTAAAGTGGAAATTTTTGACCTCACTGACATGTGATACAGATGGAAACCGTTACTTGGACATTATTTCATGAAGTCATGTAAGTGGAAGGGGGCCTGATGGCCTGCAGTTGGCCATGGAATGCTGGCACAAACGAACATTGTGTTTCCCCATTGAAAGTCTTCCTGCGTGGCCACCAGCTTCCACGTTATCAGCTCACAAGAGTCTACACCTTTTCCTTTGACTCACTTCCTATAAGCTGCTCAGTTGATTACGGTAATTAAAGAAAACTTCTTCCTATGTGAAGTAAGGTGTGAAAGAACAATTAAAAAAAAGTAAACTGGTGAGAACATTTCTCTGAGAACAGCTTACACCACCTATACACATCTGTTGACTGACTCTATGACCACGTGAGAGACGAAGCAAATTATCCTTGAAAAAATTAAATTAGGCCTTGTTTGACGGGAAGGACACTGTTTAATATATAAAAAAAAATCTGAGGGGAGAAAGAAAAAATCTTATCTCAAACTTGAAACATCTAACTAGCAGCCACAGAGAAGGTCCCCTGCGGAACTGGTCTTTGCGCGTCCCTCAAGCCCGAGAGGAGAGGAGACAATTCTCCACTAGACAACAGCGCTGCACTCCGGTGGTGGTTGTTCCGTTGCTCAGTCGTGTGACCCCACGGGCCGCGGCACGCCAGCCTCCACTGCCCCTCACCGTCTCCGAGAGTTTGCTTACATTCAGGCCCACCAGGTCGGTGATGCCGTCCAACCATCTCATCCTCTGCTGCCTCCTGCTCCTTTTCTCTTCCGTCTTTCCCAGCAACAGGGTCTTTTCCAATGAGTCAGCCCTTCGCGTCAGGTGATGCCCAAAGACAGGAGTGTCAGCGGCAGCATCCATCCTTCCAATGAATATCCAGGGCTGATTTCCCTTAGGCCTGACTGGTTTGATTTTTTTGTTGTCCAGGGACTCTCAAGAGTCTTGTCTAGCACCACAGCTCAAAAGCATCAATTCTTCAGCACAGCAGTTCTTCACAGTTCAACCCTCACATCTGTAGAGGACTACTAGAAAAACCACACTCCTATATAAAATACATTTTAAAAAATAAAATAAAGTGGAAATTTTTGACCTCACTGACATGTGATACAGATGGAAACCGTTACTTGGACATTATTTCATGAAGTCATGTAAGTGGAAGGGGGCCTGATGGCCTGCAGTTGGCCATGGAATGCTGGCACAAAACGAACATTGTGTTTCCCCATTGAAAGTCTTCCTGCGTGGCCACCAGCTTCCACGTTATCAGCTCACAAGAGTCTACACCTTTTCCTTTGACTCACTTCCTATAAGCTGCTCAGTTGATTACGGTAATTAAAGAAAACTTCTTCCTATGTGAAATAAGGTGTGAAAGAACAATTAAAAAAAAAAAGTAAACTGGTGAGAACATTTCTCTGAGCAAAAGCAATTTTCCCTGTGAAAGAGATCTCTTATTATGATCTCTGTGGAGGCATCTATTTTCAGTCTATCACTTCCCCATGATGAAAAACAAACTCATCTCAGGGAACTGAAACACCAGGATACATCATAATGAACAGGATTTCAGTCCTTGACAACCAAGACTCATAAGACATGATGTCATTAAAATAGACTCAGAACAATAGGTTCCAAGGAGCGAGTAAGGTTCTTTGGGAAGCAACCTGTCCTCTTCACCACTTAGTGCAACATAAAATATAAATCATCTCCCTAATCTGTTGGTGACTGGAATTTAGCTTGTAAGACTGTGAGGACCCTAGATAAATAATGGGACCCTAGGTTGGACCTAGATTGTCTGGACCCTAGATCCAGAATCATGAAAGCCTGAATTTGACTTTGGAGTGGGAAAACGCTATAAAAGATAAGCAGGTAGAAAGTCTGAAAGATTTCCATGTAGTATGGGGATGCCCATGGCAGAAGAAGTCAAAGTCCAAAGGCAACTGCGGTCTGCAGAGCCAGTGCCCAGGGCCGCTGGACCCCAGAGGCAGCAGTGAGAAAGGTCAGCTGGTGCACAGGGAGGTCCTGAAGTCCACAGAGGACATTCTGAAGGCACATTCCTTCCTGGATTTCAGCTCCAGCCTGGTTCTCTTGAATCTGAGAGACCTTACAGACCTCACAGACTATCCTGTTTCCACATAAGTTACCCAGAGACGGTCCGTTGGTTTCTAGACCAACCAACGGAGGGGGCGACATGGAAGCCGTGCCAGATGTGCTTTCCTCGGGCTCCAAGATCTCTGCAGACAGCGACTGCAGCCACGAAACTCAAAGATGCTTGCTCCTTGGAAGGAAAGCCAGGACAAGCCTAGACAGTGTATTAAAAGGCAGAGATGGAGTAGAAAATGGCAATCCACTCCAGCCTTCTTGCCTGGAAAATTCCATGGAAAGAGGAGCCTGGTGGGCTACAGTCTACAGGGTCGCAAACAGTCAGATACGACTGAGCATGCATGCATGCGATGTATAATATATAATTTTTACTGCTGTGTAAAACATCTTTCTCAAAATATTAAAAATAGAAATAAAAATACAGAGACATCACTTTGCTGACAAAGGTCCCTATGGTCAAAGCTATGTTTTTCCCAGTAGTCATGTACAGATGTGAGAGTTGGAGCATCAAGAAGGCTGAGCAATGAAGAACTGATGCTTCTGAACTGTGGTGCTGGAGAAAACTCTTGACAGTCCCTTGGACGGCAAGGAGATCAAACCAGTCAATCCCAAAGGAAAGCGACCCTGAGTATTCACTGGAAGGACTGATGTTGAAGCTGAAGCTCCAATACTTTGGTCACCTGATGTGAGGAGCTGATTCATTGGAAAAGACCCTGATGCTGGGAAAGATTGAGGGCAGGAGGAGAAAGGGACAGCAGAGAATGAGGAGGTTAGATAGCATCACTGACTCAGTGGACACGAATTTCAGCAAACTCCAGGAGACAGTGAAGGACAGAGGAGCCTGCAATGCTGCAGTCGATGTGGTCACAAAGAGCTGGACACAACTTAGTGACCGGAAAACAACAACAAATTTCAACCAAGAACTCTGACCAACTAACAGTAGCATCATATTAGATTCCTTTGATAATGGCGATGATGCTCCTAGTTGATGATGGTGGTGATCATCATTTTAACTCTAGTGCCTCAGTTATGAACTAGGAATTGCATTCACAACAGAATAGCACTCCTTTTAGAAAAACTCTAAATGCATCTTCTGATTATTAACTACTTCTCTAAAAATAGTCAAGAAAGAAGGATTTTAATCCAAATCTTTTCCCTTTCTAATCTCATAAAAAATCCATAAGGGCATTCATAGAAGTTCTATTGAAGATGAAGAGCTGAGATATTTTAAGAAGTCATGCACTTCTCAGTTGAAAGAAAATATTCCAGGCTTTTGAGGCCCTTGTCAAACTATTCACCTTCATTTTTAGATGTCACAGCTGAAGTATCGAAACAAACAAATATTCATTTGGAAGATTACAGATGGTGAATATTAATGTGCTATATCAAATTACAGGACTCAGCCACAAACTAATGCGCTCTAAACCCCTATGTTTTCCAGTTTGGAAAACAGAAGGAGCCTGGTGGGCTACAGTCTACAGGGTCGCAAACAGTCAGATACGACTGAGCATCCATGCATGCTATGTATAATATATAATTTTTACTGCTGTGTAAAACATCTTTCTCAAAATATTAAAAATAGAAATAAAAATACAGAGACATCACTTTGCTGACAAAGGTCCCTATGGTCAAAGCTATGTTTTTCCCAGTAGTCATGTACAGATGTGAGAGTTGGAGCATCAAGAAGGCTGAGCGATGAAGAACTGATGCTTCTGAACTGTGGTGCTGGAGAAGACTCTTGACAGTCCCTTGGATGGCAAGGAGATCAAACCAGTCAATCCCAAAGGAAAGCGACCCTGAGCATTCACTGGAAGGACTGATGTTGAAGCTGAAGCTCCAATACTTTGGTCACCTGATGTGAGGAGCTGATTCATTGGAAAAGACCCTGATGCTGGGAAAGATTGAGGGCAGGAGGAGAAGGGGACAGCAGAGAATGAGGAGGTTAGATAGCATCACTGACTCAGTGGACACGAATTTCAGCAAACTCCAGGAGACAGTGAAGGACAGAGGAGCCTGCAATGCTGCAGTCGATGTGGTCACAAAGAGCTGGACACAACTTAGTGACCGGAAAACAACAACAAATTTCAACCAAGAACTCTGACCAACTAACAGTAGCATCATATTAGATTCCTTTGATAATGGCGATGATGCTCCTAGTTGATGATGGTGGTGATCATCATTTTAACTCCAGTGCCTCAGTTATGAACTAGGAATTGCATTCACAACAGAATAGCACTCCTTTTAGAAAAACTCTAAATGCATCTTCTGATTATTAACTACTTCTCTAAAAATAGCCAAGAAAGAAGGATTTTAATCCAAATCTTTTCCCTTTCTAATCTCATAAAAAAAATCCATAAGGGCATTCATAGAAGTTCTATTGAAGATGAAGAGCTGAGATATTTTAAGAAGTCATGCACTTCTCAGTTGAAAGAAAATATTCCAGGCTTTTGAGGCCCTTGTCAAACTATTCACCTTCATTTTTAGATGTCACAGCTGAAGTATCGAAACAAACAAATATTCATTTGGAAGATTACAGATGGTGAATATTAATTGCTGCATATATCAAATTATAATGGAGCTTTGTAATTATAGTGAATGGATTTTGTAATTGCTAGAGGCTTCTGGAAGCGGATAAGTGCAAAGGATGCTACAGAGCTAGGGAAGATAAATACTTGTGGGAATGCAGGTATTTGCTGAACTTTTCTGATTTAGGGGAACATGAGAGGAGAACCCATGGCCCCTGTGTATAAACTGTAGGTATCATCATAACAAAGCAGAAGCCACAGTCTTATCCAAAAGGCAATTGCCAGAATGGCTTCATTGGACTAGTAAGAATCAGAAGTTATTTCTATTGATTAGATTTATAAATAAACAAATTATTAGGAGTCACCTGACGCTGCTCTGGCAACAAACACAAGGGACTCTGGACTCATACGACCAGGCTCAGTTTTTGAAGAGAACAATACTAAATGGCCCTGGACTTGGATCTTAACCACATTAAGACATGTCCTGCCTGTTCATATGATAACCTAGGACCCAAAGCAAACTTGGCTCTCCTTCATGAGCAGCTATTGAAGATGGAAGGCCCCAAGTAGGTGCCAAGCCACGATCCGTGATGAATTCCCAAACATTCATCATCCTAAGCACTTCATTATACGTCACGTCCAGCTCGAGGGAGAAGGCCTGGACTGTAATACAACAGAGCTCTGGGACCAAAGGTGGGAAACCAGAATATAAAAAGCATTCAGGCTCGGCATGTCCACACTGCTATGTTTAAAACAGATAACCAGCAAGGACCTACTTGTTTAGCCCAGGGACCTCTGCTTGGTACTGTAACAACCTAAATGGGAAAGTAATCTGAAAAAGAATATATATATATACATCATTGAATCACTTTTCTGTTCACCTGAAACTCACACAACTATAGTCCTATAACCAACTACAGTCCTATAAAAATTTAAATTTTAAAAAAGCAACTATGAACCACATTTGAGAAAGACAACCAGAACCAGCAACACATCCAGAATGAACAATAATAACATCCCCCCTTTAGATCAAGACAATCCCATGAAAACTAGAAGTTTGGATCATCCAGCATGTGAGGCAAACAGCATCCTGAAACTAATGTTTATCTTACTGCAAAACAGGTCCTACTTGAGGTTTATTTTTGTCATGAACAGAAACCAAAACTTGGATGTTGAACACACATATTTTCGGTGATGCATTTCTTATCTCATGGCGTTAAGGATATTAGGAGGGAGAAGCTGCATTGTAAGAAATAGGCATGCCTGTCTACCGATGTTCAGCTACCCGGGAAAGAGTCAGATGGTAAGTTCAGAAAATACAGCTGCCTGGACGGAACGGAGACCCACCAGCCCTCCTGCATCACAGGTCTGGGTGCAGGGCCCTAGGCCTGTGCTGCTGAATGGGAGCCTGGGGCTGTTCACAGGCCCACGTCTCCTCTATGACTCTACACACGGCGCCTGGTAGCCTGCAGCCTTTCCTCCAGTACTCTACAAGTGAAAGGGTTTTACCCTGATTTGAGACTTAAACCCAGGGCCCAGACCTGATCTAACCCTGCTTGGGACGTGAATCCACGTAGTCAGGACTCAATCCTGGCCAAAACCCTGTCTGGGACTCAAACCCATGCGGCTGGGACTTAATCCAGCACTCACCCAACGTCAGGACCACCGAGGCTCAGGTTCTTCGTGCCGCAGCGCAGAAGGAATTCAGTGAGAAGCAGAATGATAGACAAGAAGAGGATTTATTAGGATAGGGTACTTGTAAGAGGTGCAAGCGGGCAGGCAGAAAAGCTCTGCTCTGCGCTCTCTCAATTGAGTGGGCAGCCATATATATAGGACGGTAGAAGACCGTCCCCCTCAAGTAGACGCAGATGCAAGACATACATCATTGGTTGCTTCTTCGTCAGCTCCTCCTTCCTCAGCTGTTTATACCCAGTCGAGCCTGCTTTACTGAACGAGGACCAGCTCTCCTGAGTTATCATCAACTCACTGGCCTCCCAACTTTCTCAGGTTTCTCCTTTCTAGCTACCATCCCCTACTAGGACTCTACAACCACCTACCTATTCTACTCTGTCCCTATCACAAGGGTCAGTGTTGAGCTGAACTATGAAATCAGATGGCCACAAATGAAGAGATACCCTTGCAAGAGCACAAAACAACTGAAGTTGCAGTTCATTCAGAAGATTCTGTCTTCCACTGCTGTCTTCTCTGGTGTCTCAAGAGTGTCTCTATAAACGTATACAATGGACTTCATAGGATGGAAAGTAAAAATGATTATTTTTTTTTTCTCATGAAATTGACCATCACTGAAACAAGAAAAGAGTGCCTGTGCCATTTCTGCAGGAGCACTCTGCTTGTTGTTGTTGTCGAGTCCCTCAGTCGTGTCTGACTCTTGGAGACCCATGGACCGTCGCCGGCCAGGCTCCTCTGTCCATGGGATTTCTCAGGTGAGAGCACTGGAGTGGGCTGCCACGTCCTCCTCCAGGGGACCTTCCTGACCCAAGGATTGAACTGGCATCTCTTGCTCTTTCTGCTTACAAACAGATGATGGCATCGAAAGACATCGCGCTCCAAAGGGCAAGCTAAGGACTCAGAATTGGTGGAAGGCAGTGAAGCAGGCAGACGAAACTGGAAATCCCTGAGTGCTTTTAAGTCTGTTCCATCTGGGGTCAAGTGGATGGTAAGGATCTTGCTTTTAGAAAAGTAGTTATTTCTGCCAAGAACTCACTTCTTGTCTGGCTCGCTGCTATCTTTCTCAGGAACATTTATGGCAGGCTGATAATTTTCTGAGTGATTCCAAAATGTTTTGACTTTTAGTGCAGTGTATAATGTTCTATTACTACCTCAGGTGATAAAAACATGATGTTGTTTCTAGCTGATAAATTCACCACGCCTACGGCCATTTCTTTTCTATAGCATCCCCCTGAAGGGATACATCAAAAGCATATTACTGAAAAATAATATTTTAAATTAAACAGCAAAAGCTTTAAAATGACCCTGAAACACTCATCGTTTTGAAGAAACCAACCAGCTTGGACAGACAAAAATGGACTAATGCAGATGGCTCCCTGAATCTTTACATTGAACAGTAATTTTTTTGGAAAGCCTTAGAAGTTATCCATCCAGGTTCTTTCTTTATTGTGTATGGGAGGAAAATGAAACCAGGCAGGTAAATTGTCTTGCTCAAGGTCAAAGGAGAAATCTGAGCTGTGGTTGCATTCCACTAGAATCACACGGTCCCTGTCAAGATTTAAAGAAGACATGAGATGGCATCCAAGCGAAGTGAGAGCTCACGTGTCTCCGCTTTGTAACTCTGTCCACCTAAAATTAGCTGCTGTTTGCGTCAGACCAAACTCAACCCAGGGAGGAAGGAACTGAGACGGGGGCTCCTGCCCTCAGCAGCAGAAGCAGGTGGATAGTAAACACAACATTTGCAAAACGTAATCAAAACGGTATCAAGGGTGAAAACTTGCAGCGCAAGCAGGTCGTCACTCAGTCGTGCCTGATGCTTTGCAACCCCATGGACGGCAGCCCGTTGGGCTCTTCTTTCCATGAGATTTCCCAGGCAAGAATACTGGAATAGGTTGCCATTTCCTCCTCCAGAGGATCTTCCTGACTGAGGGATCAAACCCATGTTTCCTGCACTGGTAGGCAGATTCTGTACCACTGAGACACCTGGAAAGTCTGAAAACCAGCAGGTAGCTCACTAAACGCCCACTGAAGAATCCTGGATGGGATCCGAGGCTAGAGAAGACATTCTTCTGGGTAGAGACGAGTTATTGGAAAGCTGTGCCAGAAAGAATCTGATCCAAGACACAGAGGGTCAAGCCACTTGCAGAAGAGGGCATCTGCTGTCTACTGGCCACAGACAGGCACATGGCAGTGTCAAACCAGCCCGCGGCCGAAGTCTCTAGCCAGATCCTAATTAGATGGTAAAGCATTTAACACTCAAACTCGATGGACAGAACTGATGTGAGGAAGTAAATGCCAAGCTTTGCTGAAGTCAAGATAGATCACAGTTATCTTACCTCCTTTGGGAACTAGGTCTGTCAGTCAGTCACGGAAGATTAGAATCACGCAGCTACGCAAGTCTGGAACTGGCAGAGACTCAGTCTGGGCACTCTAAACTTATTGCATGAGAAAGGACGAGGAAAATGCCCTATCTGTCAATGAAGCTGCTGCTAGGGCGGGCTTCAGATCGACTGCAGCAACAAGTCAGCGAGCGGGGCGGCCAAATAAAAGAGAATTAATTACGCCGTGATTCATGGTCACTGGCTGCGCTATAAATACTTTTATGGAAGTGTTTTTCCTTTCCTTTTTCCTTTCCTTTTTTTCCAAAAGCCTGCCTGGACGAGCCCAGCTTCCAGGACTGGCACAGCCGTGCCTAAAGTCACAGGACATGAGAGCTGGAGGGAGCCTGAAGGTTTGCCCGAGGTCCTCCACCAGCATTTCACAGGTGGGGAAGCTGGAGCCCAGAGGGGTCAGGAAACTTCCCCAGGGTCACGGCCGGCTGGACGCCAGGGCCGCTCAGCTGCAGAGCCAGGGTCATCCTACCACATCTTGTCATTTTCCGGCGTGGGCAAAGGGTGGCCTCTGGATGGGGCATGTTTCCTAGGTCAGACCTCAGCTCCCAAGCTATGTGCAGCCAGAGAACCTGGAGAATTTCCTTCTCAGAGTTCACTGGTATTTCTGATCATCACTTTAATGAGAAGGTATTTTTAGCACTTCTCCCGTGAACTTTCTTCCAACTCACTTTCAGAGCTGCTGGTTCAAGCTTAGAGGTTTTTTTTTTTTTTTTTTAATTTAAGGAATTCAATTCAATAAGCTTTTAGTGAATGCCTTCGATGCATAAGGCATTGAACTGAGCACCCTGTGAGTGGATACATGAATAAAATGGATCCTATGTCTAAGTAGCTCACAAGGAATTGTGGACTAGAGACCGAAGGGATTCAGCAATGAAAGTGGTGCTGGAAACATGCGAGAAATGAGAAAAACAAGGTGCTAGCCTCAGACCTCATTAGGAGGGGAGCAGATCTAGTCTCTCCCACTTACGAGACACGGGACAATGGGAACTATGCTGTGCCTCTGTTCCTTTGGTAAAGTGGGGTCACTAGTATCTATGCCCTAGAGTTTTCCCAAAGATTAAGCAAGGTAACACATGAAAAACATCTGCCTGGGCACGTAGGGAAAGTGCAATAAAAGTTCTGAGTACTGTTATTATCTGCACATGTCTAGAAGGAGTAAGGGGGTAGGTAGCTCAGTGATAAAGAATCCACCTGTCACGCAGCACCCACAGGAGATGTGGGTTCAACCTCTGGGTTGGAAAGATCCCCTGGGAAAAGAACTGGAAACCCACTCCAGTATTCCTGTCTGGGAAATCCCATGGACAGAGAAGCCTGGAGCCTATAGTCCATGCGGTCATGATGAGTTGGATGCGACTGAAGCAACTTGGCAAACACACACACACGCAGAATGAACAGGTAACAAGAAACAGTCCATTCTGAGGGCTACGGAGCTGAGTCAACTGGAAAGTTGACCGTGACTGTGAGAAAAACTCAAAAGAGGGTGTCACCTTGACTGACGGGTATGGTGGGAACAGGTAGACAGGCGGGGGAAGACACTCCAAACAGATGAGCTGAGCATCTTAGGATATGGAGGAGGGGGCCTGGTACGAACGACTGAGTCTCAGGACATGAGAAGAGGGAGGGGAAGAAGGAAATGGAGCTGAAAAGGGAGATTGGGACCAGAAACCTCAAGCCACTGAGGGACTTCGTGGGTGGCCCAGTGGTTCAGAATCCACTTTCCAATGCAAGCGGTCAGGGTTCAAACCCTGGTTGGGGGAGCTAAGACCCCACATGCCTCAGGGCTGAGAAAACAAAACCTGAAACAGAAGCAAATGGCAACAAACTCAACAAAGACTTGAAAAATGGCCCACGTTAAAAAAAAGTGAGAATAAAGCCACTGAAAGTCTGCATGTCCAAGGAAACGCGTGCACTGCTATGAGAGGATCGTCCCTGTCCTTTCAGTGCTCCTGATGCTCAGAAAATGCCAGTGATGTAGCGCTCCTGACGGACACGCTGATGGCAAAGCCTGGGTCCTCATCCACAGCCATCACCAGCGCTCGGCCCGACAGGGTGCCTGGGACTAGGCGGGAGGCTGCACACTGCCTGGGTCGAGCGCGGCCTGAGGAGACACGTGACTGAAGGGGGTGTGGCCTCCTGACGGGATCCTGGAGTTAAACAGGACTCGAGGGAAAAACCAAGGACGTCTGAGTCGAGTGTCAGCTCAAGTTAACAGTAATCAAGTGGCAATGCTGCTTCGCTGACTGTGGCATGGGGACACCCAAGTGGACGGTGCTCACAAGACGATGATGCTGGGGGTGCGGCGTATGGGGACCACCTGGACCACCTCCGTGATTCTTCTGTCAATCTAAAATTATCCTAAGATGAAACATTTGACAAAACCGGTTGAAAGGGGAAAAACTGTCCCTGGATAGACTTAGGTCACCTTCATTAATTTGCTGGTCTGGTCTACGCTTACCAAAGGAAACATTCTGAAGCACATTTTCAGTTGTTCCCTTTTAAATGAGGAGCATTTCAACAAGGAGAAAAACACATAAAAAATATTTTTAAGCATACCTCATCCTAGCAAACTATTTGAGCACTCCCTTTATACTTTTTAAAAGAAGATTCCTTTATTTAACTGCCGTTAATTACAACCAGCTGTGTTGGCTCTATCAAGTTGCTTTTAATAGACTTCTAGTAAACAGAACTGCAGAGGACAATCTTGATGGGCACAGGTTGCTTGGATGGGGTGTCAGTCACATGAGGAACCACTTGTACTTGGGGCTGGCAACAGGTATGGGGGTCAGTGGCTGGGGCTGGGTGGGTAGGAGAGACGTTGCTACTTTAATAGAGATTGTATTTATGTCAGTTGCTCAGTCGTGTCGGACTCTGTGCGACCCCATGGACTGTAGCCCTCAACGCACCTCTGTCCATGGGATTTCCCAGGCAAGAACACTGGTGCGGGTTGCCATGCCCTTCTCCAGGGGATCTTCCCGACCCAGGGATCGGACCTGGGTCTCCTGCACTGCATGCAGATTCTTTATCATCTGAGCCACCAGGGAAGCTCCATTTTCAGAAGATCAGTGATTCTCAACTCAGAGTAGTCGCTCATCCCCTGGAGATATTTGTCAACTTCTAGAGACTTTTTCTGTCGTCACCATCTGGGGATGCCGAGAAGGGTGGGCGTGCTGGATATGGAGCTGACAGAGGCTGCGGCTTCTGCTAAATGCCCTACAGAACACAGGGCAGCTCACCGCAGGCCCAGCCAAGAATTCATAGTTTGTCCCAAATGTGAATAGTGCCAAGGCTGAAACCTGCTGCTTTGGAAGAGGGGAAAGAATGTGTTCACATCTCCTCCTGTGCCTCAAGGAAGTTCATAATTATCTGAATGTATAAACACTTCTGTATTTGTGAGAATTCTAGTGAAGGATACTGACTGGCCCACGATTATTACTAGTTCATTGTTAGGGGAAGTACTCGCGGGAGAAGCTTCTCTGGCTGCACTGCACGTCCAACTGGCCCATCGTCCACCCAGACCTCTGCCCAGGCGGTGGCTGCCAGCAAAGCCATCCCACAGCCTCAGGCTTCAGCAGCAGTTTTGCCTGGGGCCTCTCTGCCACCCACACAGTGGAATGATTCCGAGAACCTTCGAGCACTCACACATGTGCATCCCAGAAGCTCTAAGTTGTTAGCTGCTCCCTGTGTCGATGTTTGAACACTGGAGGAAGCGAGCTGGTGCATTCATCTCCTCTTCTATATTTACACACACACACACACACACACCAGCCATCACAAGGATGAAACAATGCCGTTTCCCCACTGATCTTGGTTCACCTTTTCTAGTCCACTACTCCTTATATCTGGGATGACTTCCCCAAAGAAACCAATCCACACAGCCCATGCCTCAGGCTTTTCTAAGAAACCTAGGTTAACGACATGCTCTTTAAGATTGTTTTGATCAAACATTTTCCTTCTGAGTGCCTGATAAAGACTACTACACATTTCATAGAGTCTCTCAGCCCTAATTTCAAGGAATAATCATGATAATAAATATCAACTGTAACAAAAGTATCTCTTTATGAGCGTCTTCCTTACAGAAAAGCACAGGTTCAGAGAGGTTAAACCTTGTAGAATAATAACAGTATTCTTATTATGATTAACTTTGTTGCAAAGACTAAACCTTGTAGAAATCCCTGGTGGAAAGCTAGAATTGGACCCTGGTCTCCAGGGCTCAAAGTTCTTAACCACACATGGAAGATTTCCAAGCAGCAGAACCAAATCTGGGTACAAAGCCTGAGAACAAAGTATTTTCTTCTGAGAAACGATCTTGGTGCCATAGGCTACCTCACTGAACGTATCCTGATTGTGAAGCCATGTCTACCATGGCAGGATACTTAAAATCATGTTGGCACTGGCCGATTAGAGTGGCTATCCACTGCAGTCACGGCACTAGTGCAAAAAACATCTCCTCCTGTGCCTCAAGGAAGTTCATAATTATCTGAATGTATAAACACTTCTGTATTTGTGAGAATTCTAGTGAAGGATACTGACTTGCCCACGATTATTACTAGTTCATTGTTAGGGGAAGTACTCGCGGGAGAAGCTTCTCTGGCTGCACTGCACGTCCAACTGGCCCATCGTCCACCCAGACCTCTGCCCAGGCGGTGGCTGCCAGCAAAGCCATCCCACAGCCTCAGGCTTCAGCAGCAGTTTTGCCTGGGGCCTCTCTGCCACCCACACAGTGGAATGATTCCGAGAACCTTCGAGCACTCACACATGTGCATCCCAGAAGCTCTAAGTTGTTAGCTGCTCCCTGTGTCGATGTTTGAACACTGGAGGAAGCGAGCTGGTGCATTCATCTCCTCTTCTATATTTACACACACACACACACACACACACCAGCCATCACAAGGATGAAACAATGCCGTTTCCCCACTGATCTTGGTTCACCTTTTCTAGTCCACTACTCCTTATATCTGGGATGACTTCCCCAAAGAAACCAATCCACACAGCCCATGCCTCAGGCTTTTCTAAGAAACCTAGGTTAACGACATGCTCTTTAAGATTGTTTTGATCAAACATTTTCCTTCTGAGTGCCTGATAAAGACTACTACACATTTCATAGAGTCTCTCAGCCCTAATTTCAAGGAATAATCATGATAATAAATATCAACTGTAACAAAAGTATCTCTTTATGAGCGTCTTCCTTACAGAAAAGCACAGGTTCAGAGAGGTTAAACCTTGTAGAATAATAACAGTATTCTTATTATGATTAACTTTGTTGCAAAGACTAAACCTTGTAGAAATCCCTGGTGGAAAGCTAGAATTGGACCCTGGTCTCCAGGGCTCAAAGTTCTTAACCACACATGGAAGATTTCCAAGCAGCAGAACCAAATCTGGGTACAAAGCCTGAGAACAAAGTATTTTCTTCTGAGAAACGATCTTGGTGCCATAGGCTACCTCACTGAACGTATCCTGATTGTGAAGCCATGTCTACCATGGCAGGATACTTAAAATCATGTTGGCACTCACAGACAGGTAACTACGATTAGGAGTGGCTATCCACTGCAGTCACAGGGCACCAAGGCGAGTCTGAGAGCAAGGAGGTCAGCATGGGGACAACCGTGCCTGGACGTCTAGTGTGCACACGTGTGTGTCTTTGTGCATGTGTCTGTCCTTCTGTGTGCGCGTGGGGGAGAGACGGACAGAGCAAGAGACAGAAAGAGGAAAAAAGGGAGAGAGGGAGGTAGAGGATGGAGCAAGAGAGACATTGACCCTCCAGCCCTCAAGCCAAAAGCCCAGCTGTACTGAGGTTCGGCTGCCCACTGTTCCACATCCTCAGGGCAGCCACACTCCATGCATGTGAACAGCCAAGAGCTTCCTCCAGTTGCTGGTCCCGGGCCAGCATCACAGTGAGTGTGATCTTACAGGAATGGAAATAGCTTTGACTTCACCAGACGACAAGAGGGTGATGCCCTGACTTCACCCCCATTCATCCTGTGACTGTGGATGACCATGGTGGTCTGCAAGGAATGGTGCTGTTGAGTTTCGTTGTTTTGTGTTTTTATGGGTTTATTTGTCTGAAATGAGTGATGCTAAAAGGTTTTCAGGGCACAAGACTTTGAGTCAGAAAAGCTCCATGGCAGTTCTCTCAGTTGCTTGTTCTAACCCTGAGTAATGGGCTTCTCGGGTGGTGCTGGTGGCAAAGATTCCACCTGCCAGGGCAGGAGACAGAGACACAGGTGCCATCCCTGGGTCGGGAAGACCCCTGGAGGAGGGCATGGCAGCCCAGTCCAGTGTTCTTGCCTGGAGAATCCCCTGGACAGAGGAGCCTGGTGGGCTAGGGTCCGTGGGGTCGCAGAGAGTCAGACGTGACGGAAACGACTTAGCCACATGGACGCACGCGGACCTGAGTAGTGGTCAGGGCAGAAGCAGTTGTCCTGTCCGAGCAGTACGAAGGAAGACAAGTCAGAGCTTCCCAACCACAAACAATGTGCCAGGCGCGCTGTAAAGGGCACTGCAAGCGTCAGCTAATTAAAGAGCAGCAACAGTTACTGGAGCCGCTTGTCTATTGTCCAACGGGTGACACGAGACGGCTTCACCTGTTTCTCTCTTGGTCCCTTCTGGATCCAAGGCAAAGAAACGACAACAAAGTCAAACACCACCTCTGCTTGGTCCTACGAGAGGATAGGAGGTTTGCTACAATTGTTAACGACACAGACTTCTTCCTGACACTAAGGAACCCACTGGAGAGGCAGATTTCAATAAGAACACGGCAAGTCCAGCGTTACCTACATTATTAATTTGAGCTTCATTTTCTGAGAAAGTACACACATTGTTTCAGAACTCACTACAAGTTATTTTGGCCATCCCATAATATTGAATGTTATTTTTTAATGTCAAAAATTAAAATATTTCATATCAATATTCCTACAAGTTGTCTTAAGGTAAATAAATACATTTTGAAGGAAGGTGGATTTGTGGTTCAAGGTGTGTTTAATCATCTATTTGTTGTTGTCATTGTTGATACAGAGCCATTCATTTCAACGCTTTGTAAAAGGATGCACATGGAGCAAACAACCTGCAGATTTACTCCTTAGTCATGAGTAAACCGGGTACCTAGTTGCCACATCTCTAGTTCTTATAAAGCAGAGCTTTGGACCTACACCAAATGAAATTAACTGAGTTTCAGTCAGAACTGGGCTTCACATTCAATTCATTGGCTTAAACGCTTTGGCTTCTGAACAATCCACGATCCCCTCTTCCCCTTCTACCTACTTAGCTCCCCTTCTTTTCTCCTTTTGAACTGCTGACCCGAGTTGGTAGCCAAACATAATAATACAGTGTTTGATCCTCTGGAAACCCATAAAATTACAAACCAGCAACCACCAGGATGTTGGCAGAATTTCTGTGGATAGCAACCAGCATGGGACGCTTTTCTGTTGGAAATGAAGTTGTACAATGAGACCGTTGATACACCAGCGAGGAAGGCAGAACCTTCTGCCCGTTCCTCTCCCCTGCCTCCTTTTCACAACCACCTGAGATGGAGAGAGATAACTCATCTTTTAAAAGACTAAGCCTTCTCTCTTTTAATTCTTAGTATTACAGCTCCCTGCTTTCCTTCACTCTAAACTCCATTCTGCTAAGCACTAATGGAGTTTTACAGCAGTGAGCTAAGCACTATAAAGGATAAAGATATAAATAAAACACACCCTCTACATGCCTTCAAGAATAACAGCCTCTAATGGCAACTTTAGGTTTGAATGTAGTGAGGGGCCCTCTTTTTCCTACAATAAAATGGTGATCAACCATACAGGTAAATCCGAATGAAAGACCAGGAAATTCCCAGGTTCCAGAAATAAAGATGCAACTCAAGCTAGAGGGAAATAAGTTTATAGATGGTTACCAGAGGAACTCCAAAAACTAATGTAGCAGCTAAATCACAGATGATTCATGTAAATAAACAGGAAGGGTTGCATTGAACTTGTATTAGACTGAGATTTAGAATTGAGCCTTACATCCAGCTTATATAAAATAATAACCAACAAGGACTTACCATATAGCACAGGGAACTCTGCTCAATATTCTGTAATAACCTAAATGGGAAAAGAATTTGAAAAAGAATAAATACATATATGTGTGTAACTGAATCACTTCACCATACAACTGAAACTAACACAACATTGTAAATAAACTCTAGTCCAATATAAAATAAAAACTAAATTAAAAAAGCTAACTTTCCAAGATTTCCTTCTAGTTCATTGTTGTTTCAGCCATTTCCAACTTTTCGAGACCCCCAGGGACTATAGCCCGCCAGGCTCCTCTGTCCATGGGATTCCCCAGGCAAGAACACTGGAGTGGGCTGCCATTCCCTTCTCCAGTGGATCTTCCCAACCTAAGATGGATTCTTTACCATCTGAGCCATCAGGGAAGCCCCAAGCTGGATGTAGGTGGTGATGTTCCTTAGGATGAGCTGCCTAGATGGTCATTACTATACATGGTTCCTTTTTCCCATTGCCAGCATGCTCAGAAGATGTCTGTCTAGTTAAATGGTCAATTTCATGCAATTGCAGCTCTTTCCTGAGAGAGAGAATGCTTTTACCTAGTGTCCCAGCACTTCTCATTCCTATGCATTACTTTCAAGTAGACAAATCAGTGCTTGTTGCCTGTACTTTTACGAGATTGAAAATGAAGGTGAAAATGTCAGTTAGTTTCCCAAGTCTCAACTTACAAAAGACACAAGTTCTTTTGAGCTATGAATCAGAAAACAGTACCGGAAATGACTTAAGACCACCAAATGGATACTGTTGTTTTTATTTTTGTTTTTTCTTGGTATTATTTTTTCTATGCTTTTCAAATCAACTTTAATTACTAGTTGAAACTCAGTTGAATTAGGAAGTTTGCACCAACCAGTAAACAAGTTGAAGGTGAAGATTTTTGACTGTTGAATATTACAAATATCAAGTTCAGGTTGCTTGGTATAAGAGGGAGTCTGTGCATTTCAGCTGATGAATCTTCAGTCCCTGGAAGACTGTGTCAGGAACATAACAGACTGTGAGTAAATATTCACCAAATCTAATGATTCACAGATTATCACAGGTCTGAGTAGCAAAGCCACTGGAGGTCTTTCAGGTTGGAGCCACAGGAAGTAGTGAGGAGACAGAAACCAATGTGACAACATAGAAAATCTGCCCAAAATACTTTATCTCAGACTGATTTTTTTTTTTAAAGATTTTTTTTTAAATTTTTTGGGGAGGGTGGGTTGGGGAGGGAGAGGGGCGGGCAGGCCACTTCCCTTGGTCTTTCATTTATCTGTTTTCATCCATCTTTGTTCTTTGGCCCGCGTGGGCCTTCCCATCGCGGTGGCTTCTGTTGTTATGGAGCACCGGCTCTGGGTGCATGCGCTCCAGAGCTCCGGCTTGGTAATTGGACACATCAGTCCAGCTGCTCCACAGCACATGGGATTTTCCCAGACCAGGGATTGAACCAGCGCCCCTTGCACTGCAAGGTGGTGTCCTTACTCACTGGACCACCAGGGAAGCCCCAGACTGATATTTTTAATGAAAATGCAAACCCAATGTTTCTCTACTCTTCTCGGCACAAAATTCTCTTTGGGGAGCATGTGTGCTGAAGCTATGGTGTTGGGTTTCAATGCCAGTTTGCAAAAGAAACGCTGTGGGATGTCTATATCTTTTGTATGTGTGTATGTGTTCGTGCATCCTAAACCACGTTAGTCCTGTCTGACTCTCAGTGACCCCGTGCACTGCAGCTCCTCTGTCCATGGGATTCTCTAGGCAAGAGTACTGGAGTAGGCAGCCATGCCTTCTTCCAGAGGATCTCCAGAACCCTGGGAGGACCCTCATCTCTTACGTCTCCTACACAGGTAGGTGGATTCTTTACCACTGGTGCACCTGGGAAGTCCACATGCATGTAAATACATGTGCTTCTTGTTGTTCAGTCACTGAGCTGTGTCTGACTCTTTGCAACCCCCTAGACTGTAGCCTGGCAGGCTCCTCTCTCCATAGAGTTTTCCAGGCAAGAATACTGGAGTGGGGAGCCACTTCCTGCTGATTAGTGCATCAGTTGAATTGTGTGGATGTGACACGGTTTGTATATCCAATCACTGGAAAATATCTGGACTGGACCCAGGTTTGGGCGATTGTAGAATAAAACTGTGTCAGTCATTCATGTATAGGTTTTTCTGTAAACCCCAATTTTCATGTTTCTCAGGTCTCAAGGATTAAAATGGCTTGGTCATATGGCAAACATATGTTTAAAATAAATTGTCAAATGATTTCCGAAAGAGACTTCCCTGGTGGTCCAATGGCTAAGACTTTGCCCTCCCAAAACCAGGCTCAGGTTCAATCCCAGGTTGGGGAACTAGATCCCACATGCCACATCTAAGACCTGGTGAAGCCAAATATATAAAAATAATTTAAAAGATTATTTCCCAAAGTGCTGTTATCAGGAGTACGACAAAGGCCTCTCAATAGTTCCTGGGAAAAACCAGTCTATTCTTTAGGAAAGCAAACTGCACGGTGTCTTCTCTGTTCACAGCGGCATCCTCTCACTACAGGAAGAGCAGCAATATTCACATGAGAATGGTTTAATACTGTAAGAAAATGAAGCCATTTGAAGTGCCAAACACAATCACAGGGCACCAACAGCATTTACATTTCCATCCAAAACAATTCACTTCCTACGACCCAGGCAATGCCACGTGACAGCCCCTCAGTTCTTTTTCTTCTAAGCTCTATCTCAATTAAGTCCTTTTCTCCTGGGTTTGAACTTTTAAGGGAAAAGAGAAAGATAAAATCTGTGGGTTACTTTTGTAACAAGTTATGTTCTTTCTCAATGAATTTTCCATGACATCTGTTTAGGAAAATCTCAGAATACACCAAAATGAGATAATGATGGGGTTTTGTATTTATCAAAGGCTGCTTTACCCCCACACACAAATAAGCTAAGTCCCCATCTCATGGAAGGACACTTTCACATGCCCAGAGGCAGAGCCCATGAAACGAAAACTAAGACGAAGGGGAAATGGGTTCTGATGGGCAAGACCTCCCTGAATCCTGCCACAAAGCTGGAGCCGTCTGAACTTGGCGGCGCTGACGCTGTTATCAATGTGGTCTTCCTTTTGCTTTGAGTATCGCCTCATCTTACTGGCTCTGCTTCCAGGTTGGACTTGAAAATAAACGTTTTAAAAGAGACTTTCCTTTTGAAGGTTTTGCAGCTGGTCCCAAGACTTAAGAAACAGAATAAAACTGTGTCAGTCATTCATGTATAGGTTTTCTGTAAACCCCAATTTTCATGTTTCTCAGGTCTCAAGGATTAAAATGGCTTGGTCATATGGCAAACATATGTTTAAAATAAATTGTCAAATGATTTCGAAAGAGACTTCCCTGGTGGTCCAATGGCTAAGACTTTGCCCTCCCAAAACCAGGCTCAGGTTCAATCCCAGGTTGGGGAACTAGATCCCACATGCCACATCTAAGACCTGGTGAAGCCAAATATATAAAAATAATTTAAAAGATTATTTCCCAAAGTGCTGTTATCAGGAGTACGACAAAGGCCTCTCAATAGTTCCTGGGAAAAACCAGTCTATTCTTTAGGAAAGCAAACTGCACGGTGTCTTCTCTGTTCACAGCGCATCCTCTCACTACAGGAAGAGCAGCAATATTCACATGAGAATGGTTTAATACTGTAAGAAAATGAAGCCATTTGAAGTGCCAAACACAATCACAGGGCACCAACAGCATTTACATTTCCATCCAAAACAATTCACTTCCTACGACCCAGGCAATGCCACGTGACAGCCCCTCAGTTATTTTTCTTCTAAGCTCTATCTCAATTAAGTCCTTTTCTCCTGGGTTTGAACTTTTAAGGGAAAAGAGAAAGATAAAATCTGTGGGTTACTTTTGTAACAAGTTATGTTCTTTCTCAATGAATTTTCCATGACATCTGTTTAGGAAAATCTCAGAATACACCAAAATGAGATAATGATGGGGTTTTGTATTTATCAAAGGCTGCTTTACCCCCACACACAAATAAGCTAAGTCCCCATCTCATGGAAGGACACTTTCACATGCCCAGAGGCAGAGCCCATGAAACGAAAACTAAGACGAAGGGGAAATGGGTTCTGATGGGCAAGACCTCCCTGAATCCTGCCACAAAGCTGGAGCCGTCTGAACTTGGCGGCGCTGACGCTGTTATCAATGTGGTCTTCCTTTTGCTTTGAGTATCGCCTCATCTTACTGGCTCTGCTTCCAGGTTGGACTTGAAAATAAACGTTACAGTTCTTGACGACTAAGAAACAGGAGACTTTCCTTTTGAAGGTTTTGCAGCTGGTCCCAAGTAGGGGCTGGTTCAGTGGGAGCAGACTCCATCGCGATGGGTGCTTCCAGCAAGCTCACTAGGCATCCTCGCTTGAAGACAAGAGTGGTCTCTGGGAATAAAAGCATTATGACCTGCTATCTGCTTTCCTCTCTTAGTGCTTTCCAGCGTGACATAAGCTTTTGTTGTGATTGTTAAGAGGCACAAAACCCATCTCCATGTTCATGGTTGCCACAGCAAGAAGTTATTGGATCTTATGCCAACAAAAGTCCATATAGTCAAAGCTATGGTCTTTCCACTAGTCATGTATGGGTGTGAGAGCTGGTCCATAAAGAAGGCTGAGCACGGAAGAACTGATGCTTTCAAACTATGGTGTTGGAGAAGGCTCCTGAGAGTCCCTGGACACCAAGGAGATCAAACAGTCAATCCCAGAGAAAACCAACCCTGAATATTCATTGGAAGGACTGAAACTGAAGCTGAAGCTCCAGTAATCTGGCCAGCTGATGTCAAGAGCTGACTCTCTGAAAAAGAACGCTGGGAAAGACTGAGGGCAAGAGCAGAAGCGGGTGGCAGAGGACAAGCTGGTGGGATGGCATCACAGACTCAATGAACATGAGTTTGAGCAAACTCCGGGAGAGGGCGAAGGACAGGGAAGCCTGGCGTGCTGCAGTCCATGGGGTTGCAAAGAGTCATATACAATTCAGTAACTGAACAACAGCGACGGTTCTAACTTTAAGTTCTCTGGAAACGCCTGTTTGTAGCAGTGGCCACTGCAGGTGTAGAGAGGAGCAGGTTTTAGCCTTGACAGGGTGTGCCCTGCTCTTACAGAAGCATAGGAAGCAAGCTGAGAGAAAGGGGCCCTGAGCTGGCCGACAAACAAAACAGACTCCATGTCTCGGGGTTCACACTCCAAGGTCCCTCGTCCACCCAGGATATCTTGTGTCTGTAATGTCAAAACTAATCCTGCCACAAAGCTGGAGCCGTCTGAGGCGCTGACGTTTTCGTGGTCTTCCTTTTGCTTTGAGTATCGCCTCATCTTACTGGCTCTGCTTCCAGGTTGGACTTGAAAATAAACGTTACAGTTCTTGACGACTAAGAAACAGGAGACTTTCCTTTTGAAGGTTTTGCAGCTGGTCCCAAGTAGGGGCTGGTTCAGTGGGAGCAGACTCCATCGCGATGGGTGCTTCCAGCAAGCTCACTAGGCATCCTCGCTTGAAGACAAGAGTGGTCTCTGGGAATAAAAGCATTATGACCTGCTATCTGCTTTCCTCTCTTAGTGCTTTCCAGCGTGACATAAGCTTTTGTTGTGATTGTTAAGAGGCACAAAACCCATCTCCATGTTCATGGTTGCCACAGCAAGAAGTTATTGGATCTTATGCCAACAAAAGTCCATATAGTCAAAGCTATGGTCTTTCCACTAGTCATGTATGGGTGTGAGAGCTGGTCCATAAAGAAGGCTGAGCACGGAAGAACTGATGCTTTCAAACTATGGTGTTGGAGAAGGCTCCTGAGAGTCCCTGGACACCAAGGAGATCAAACAGTCAATCCCAGAGAAAACCAACCCTGAATATTCATTGGAAGGACTGAAACTGAAGCTGAAGCTCCAGTAATCTGGCCAGCTGATGTCAAGAGCTGACTCTCTGAAAAAGAACGCTGGGAAAGACTGAGGGCAAGAGCAGAAGCGGGTGGCAGAGGACAAGCTGGTGGGATGGCATCACAGACTCAATGAACATGAGTTTGAGCAAACTCCGGGAGAGGGCGAAGGACAGGGAAGCCTGGCGTGCTGCAGTCCATGGGGTTGCAAAGAGTCATATACAATTCAGTAACTGAACAACAGCGACGGTTCTAACTTTAAGTTCTCTGGAAACGCCTGTTTGTAGCAGTGGCCACTGCAGGTGTAGAGAGGAGCAGGTTTTAGCCTTGACAGGGTGTGCCCTGCTCTTACAGAAGCATAGGAAGCAAGCTGAGAGAAAAGGGGCCCTGAGCTGGCCGACAAACAAAACAGACTCCATGTCTCGAAATGGGTTTCACACTCCAAGGTCCCTCGTCCACCCAGGATATCTTGTGTCTGTAATGTCAAAACTAATACAAGGAAAGAATGCAGACAAAGCCCAGAAATCTGGCCGCAGCTTCTTTCCTATTTTCGGCTATGATAACTCATATTTGTGTAATTAAAACAAACGTTTGAAAAATCTCAGTGATCTCTCATTGATCAGACACCACTGAGCAAATATTAACAGCAGAACATGATGAAATAGGCTTATGGACCATCAGAGCCACGACTAAGACTTCCAGATGATTGATTTAATCCCTGATGGTTTCCCAGGTTCCATCCACAAGGCAATGCTGACTACTCAGCCAACTCCCCCTTTCAATTATCTTCAAAACTCAAGCATTTTCCACTGCCTCGGGGGTTTATTCTACCAGCTCACATATTTTTACTTAGTCTTTATAGCATGCCAATCTTTTAACAGTTTTGCTTTATCCAATGTTCATACTTATTTTGTCTTTTTTTTTCTAACACCTTACCATAATCCCTTAATACTACACCCTGTGCTACTACTCTGTTGCTTTCTCCTCCAAAGAGAGATGTGGACTATGGCATCAGCAGACACACACACGAGCACTGGACCCAGTCACAGCTGCAGACGCCTTGCTCCCCTCATGCCACACCTGTCGCCTGGACAAGGGCAAGGGGGCTTCTGTCTCAGGACGTTGACCACAAGCCCCAGGCTAGTCACTCTGCCAGGCTGCCTCCCTTCGTTTCACCTTAGATTAAAGCACAGCAGCCCAAACCACATTTCCTAACCTTATAAAGTCCAGTTACATTTATACTGTCCCCTATAATGGAAAAACACCTTATCTTTGGCTCAGAAATGTATTTTTACTGGCCCCAAGACTAAAGATATACACTAGTAGAAAAGGAATTCCATGGATGGACTTCCTAGTGGTCCAGTGGTGAATACTCTGCTATCCCACTTTAGCAAACGCCTGTTTGTAGCAGTGGCCACTGCAGGTGTAGAGAGGAGCAGGTTTTAGCCTTGACAGGGTGTGCCCTGCTCTTACAGAAGCATAGGAAGCAAGCTGAGAGAAAAGGGGCCCTGAGCTGGCCGACAAACAAAACAGACTCCATGTCTCGAAATGGGTTTCACACTCCAAGGTCCCTCGTCCACCCAGGATATCTTGTGTCTGTAATGTCAAAACTAATACAAGGAAAGAATGCAGACAAAGCCCAGAAATCTGGCCGCAGCTTCTTTCCTATTTTCGGCTATGATAACTCATATTTGTGTAATTAAAACAAACGTTTGAAAAATCTCAGTGATCTCTCATTGATCAGACACCACTGAGCAAATATTAACAGCAGAACATGATGAAATAGGCTTATGGACCATCAGAGCCACGACTAAGACTTCCAGATGATTGATTTAATCCCTGATGGTTTCCCAGGTTCCATCCACAAGGCAATGCTGACTACTCAGCCAACTCCCCCTTTCAATTATCTTCAAAACTCAAGCATTTTCCACTGCCTCGGGTGTTTATTCTACCAGCTCACATATTTTTACTTAGTCTTTATAGCATGCCAATCTTTTAACAGTTTTGCTTTATCCAATGTTCATACTTATTTTGTCTTTTTTTTTCTAACACCTTACCATAATCCCTTAATACTACACCCTGTGCTACTACTCTGTTGCTTTCTCCTCCAAAGAGAGATGTGGACTATGGCATCAGCAGACACACACACGAGCACTGGACCCAGTCACAGCTGCAGACGCCTTGCTCCCCTCATGCCACACCTGTCGCCTGGACAAGGGCAAGGGGGCTTCTGTCTCAGGACGTTGACCACAAGCCCCAGGCTAGTCACTCTGCCAGGCTGCCTCCCTTCGTTTCACCTTAGATTAAAGCACAGCAGCCCAAACCACATTTCCTAACCTTATAAAGTCCAGTTACATTTATACTGTCCCCTATAATGGAAAAACACCTTATCTTTGGCTCAGAAATGTATTTTTACTGGCCCCAAGACTAAAGATATACACTAGTAGAAAAGGAATTCCATGGATGGACTTCCCTAGTGGTCCAGTGGTGAATACTCTGCTATCCCAGTGCAGGGGCCCACGTTCATTGTAGGTCAGGACACTAGGTCCACATGCTTGCAACTAAAGACCCCGTGTGCTGCAATGAAGAGGAAAGATCCCACTTGCTGCAACTAAGACCCGGCACAGCCAAATAAATAAATAAATAAATAAATAAATATGTTTTTAAATACCATGGAAAATGGATTAAAGTCTCCTCCCTACTGATTATGGTTACAGCTCAGTAGCAGCATTTTTATCTAAAATCAGGTATTGAATTGCAGGTAGGAGTGTTATTATCATCAGCAGTAAGGGCATAAGACCAGCCTTTAAAAATGCTTTTCAAAAGGGCTACCCAGGCTTAACATGTTTCTTCCTTCAATAGCTGAAATAGAGGGGGGCTTTGGAAAACACTTCATGGTTAAGGCTCAAACTCTAAACCTTATTAGGACCAAAGCAGATGGTAATATTAGCTAATAGATTAAAAAAAAACACAACTGTTCTCCATTGAAAGAAATGTTTGGAAGTGATGGGAAGGACTCACAGCTTACCCCTCTGTGAATGGCTAGCACTGGAATTCTAGCTGTGAGGTCTGTGGCTGGTTTAATCCAAAGGCTGGCTAATGGGGCACACACGGCAATCTCTCTTGAGATGGAACAGAGCATCGTCTAGAGTGGAGATCAAAGCCATCAACACAGGCACCTGTAATAACAGAAATGATGATTAAAGTGGTCCCACCCTGCGTTTCCCATTAGTCCATCTGAAAAACTATGGCATCAGCAGACACACACGAGCACTGGACCCAGTCACAGCTGCAGACGCCTTGCTCCCCTCATGCCACACCTGTCGCCTGGACAAGGGCAAGGGGGCTTCTGTCTCAGGACGTTGACCACAAGCCCCAGGCTAGTCACTCTGCCAGGCTGCCTCCCTTCGTTTCACCTTAGATTAAAGCACAGCAGCCCAAACCACATTTCCTAACCTTATAAAGTCCAGTTACATTTATACTGTCCCCTATAATGGAAAAACACCTTATCTTTGGCTCAGAAATGTATTTTTACTGGCCCCAAGACTAAAGATATACACTAGTAGAAAAGGAATTCCATGGATGGACTTCCCTAGTGGTCCAGTGGTGAATACTCTGCTATCCCAGTGCAGGGGCCCACGTTCATTGTAGGTCAGGACACTAGGTCCACATGCTTGCAACTAAAGACCCCGTGTGCTGCAATGAAGAGGAAAGATCCCACTTGCTGCAACTAAGACCCGGCACAGCCAAATAAATAAATAAATAAATAAATAAATATGTTTTTAAATACCATGGAAAATGGATTAAAGTCTCCTCCCTACTGATTATGGTTACAGCTCAGTAGCAGCATTTTTATCTAAAATCAGGTATTGAATTGCAGGTAGGAGTGTTATTATCATCAGCAGTAAGGGCATAAGACCAGCCTTTAAAAATGCTTTTCAAAAGGGCTACCCAGGCTTAACATGTTTCTTCCTTCAATAGCTGAAATAGAGGGGGGCTTTGGAAAACACTTCATGGTTAAGGCTCAAACTCTAAACCTTATTAGGACCAAAGCAGATGGTAATATTAGCTAATAGATTAAAAAAAAACACAACTGTTCTCCATTGAAAGAAATGTTTGGAAGTGATGGGAAGGACTCACAGCTTACCCCTCTGTGAATGGCTAGCACTGGAATTCTAGCTGTGAGGTCTGTGGCTGGTTTAATCCAAAGGCTGGCTAATGGGGCACACACGGCAATCTCTCTTGAGATGGAACAGAGCATCGTCTAGAGTGGAGATCAAAGCCATCAACACAGGCACCTGTAATAACAGAAATGATGATTAAAGTGGTCCCACCCTGCGTTTCCCATTAGTCCATCTGAACAGCAGTCATGAACATTCTCTCCCATGTCACCCTCACGTAAACCCATCCGTATCATTGGAGCTGTGGGAGCTTAGGAAACATTTTATAACAAATACAGCACTGTTGCATGTTAGCCAAACATTTAATAAGCTTCTAGAAAATACCCTGCTTTCGTTCAGCTCAGAATCTGGCCCAGGATGAGAGGATTTTTCTTGATTGTTGGTTGCTTATTTTTCTGAACCTACATGTTAAAGGACAACAGGTTTGGAAATAAGCGTGATTCAACCTTGGAAAGCTCTGGCTGTGTGTCTGCATGTCTTTTATCAGGGCCCCTGATTAGAAGGAAAGGAGAAAGGAGTCCTTTTTGCTCCATCTCGCCCTGTTATTATATTCGTTGTGAATCTTGCCCTTTCTTTCCGCCAATTAGGACTTGCTCCAACATGGCGGGACCTCCAGAGTACTAGCACTGCCTTAGACGCAAGACTCTTTCCAGAAATCGCTTGGCTTGAAATTCCATCCCCACCTCCCTTTATTAAATAAGAAAACACAGTTCAACTGAATTCCCAAGCATTCATGTTAGAGTTGGTACGACCTAAGGATTTATCATCAGGAGAAAATCAGAACAGTTCTATCTTCCCCCTTACTTAAACCAAGAGGCTCACTGGAATGCCATGATCTTGAAAGACCCAGGCCTGGCTGGCCGTCCTGCAGAGCTGCCTCTTAGCAGAGCATCCACTTGGGAGGATGAAGCAGGGTGGGCAGCCTGGACTTGGGTTCTGCACCCGAGCTCACCACTGGCTCACGTGGGATCCTGGAAAACTTATGGAAGCTAAAATCTAAAAAAAATTAAAAAAAAAAACACAACTGTTCTCCATTGAAAGAAATGTTTGGAAGTGATGGGAAGGACTCACAGCTTACCCCTCTGTGAATGGCTAGCACTGGAATTCTAGCTGTGAGGTCTGTGGCTGGTTTAATCCAAAGGCTGGCTAATGGGGCACACACGGCAATCTCTCTTGAGATGGAACAGAGCATCGTCTAGAGTGGAGATCAAAGCCATCAACACAGGCACCTGTAATAACAGAAATGATGATTAAAGTGGTCCCACCCTGCGTTTCCCATTAGTCCATCTGAACAGCAGTCATGAACATTCTCTCCCATGTCACCCTCTACGTAAACCCATCCGTATCATTGGAGCTGTGGGAGCTTAGGAAACATTTTATAACAAATACAGCACTGTTGCATGTTAGCCAAACATTTAATAAGCTTCTAGAAAATACCCTGCTTTCGTTCAGCTCAGAATCTGGCCCAGGATGAGAGGATTTTTCTTGATTGTTGGTTGCTTATTTTTCTGAACCTACATGTTAAAGGACAACAGGTTTGGAAATAAGCGTGATTCAACCTTGGAAAGCTCTGGCTGTGTGTCTGCATGTCTTTTATCAGGGCCCCTGATTAGAAGGAAAGGAGAAAGGAGTCCTTTTTGCTCCATCTCGCCCTGTTATTATATTCGTTGTGAATCTTGCCCTTTCTTTCCGCCAATTAGGACTTGCTCCAACATGGCGGGACCTCCAGAGTACTAGCACTGCCTTAGACGCAAGACTCTTTCCAGAAATCGCTTGGCTTGAAATTCCATCCCCACCTCCCTTTATTAAATAAGAAAACACAGTTCAACTGAATTCCCAAGCATTCATGTTAGAGTTGGTACGACCTAAGGATTTATCATCAGGAGAAAATCAGAACAGTTCTATCTTCCCCCTTACTTAAACCAAGAGGCTCACTGGAATGCCATGATCTTGAAAGACCCAGGCCTGGCTGGCCGTCCTGCAGAGCTGCCTCTTAGCAGAGCATCCACTTGGGAGGATGAAGCAGGGTGGGCAGCCTGGACTTGGGTTCTGCACCCGAGCTCACCACTGACCAGCTCTACAGGTAGGTTTCAACAGTGGAAGGAACCTCCTCAAGTCTATCTCCAAACCTGCACCAGAGTCGGAAGTCCTCATGGCTTCCTGACACAACAGAGAGGGCTGAACAGGGAGTCTACAAGGCCCCATCTCGCCATCGGGAACATGGGGAAGCACTGGAAAATGCTCCTCTTCCAGGACCCATCACTGGGAAGTTTCCTCTGCTTGCCTTTTTCAGTAAGCTGTTCCATCAGTGTGGTTTGTCCTCAGTCTTGTTTGATTAGTTCCACACCACACATGTGGGTGTTCTATCTACCCAGATCCAAAGACACAAAGAGTTAAAATAGCACTGATGTATTCTGGCCATAAATTTGCTTTGGAATATAGCTTTATCTGTATTGATCTCCCTACAGTTAATTTCTGATAAGACTGCTATCAGAGTAGTGGAGGCATTTGACATGCAACTCTATTCATTCTTAGAGAGTGTCTCTGCAAAGCATGTGGGTCATTAAGCATTCAGTGCATGTGTACTCACAAAGTGGATAAATAACCAAAATCATAACACTTTTAATAATTATGGCAACCAGTATGTTAAATCTTTCATTAGAAGTATCCTACAATTAATCATTTACATTTCAATTTCCCAGCTTAAAAAAAATGTATTACTCAAAGATCAACAAATTGACAACCTGAAGATATTTTTGCTATCAGTGTTGCAACTTAGGGAAAACTGCCATCTCTCTCGTGTTGATTCTTCTAATGAATGCACTTCTTATACCTTTCCACTCATTTAGAGGGCTTCCCTGGTGGCTCAGATGGCAAAGAATTTGCCTGCAAAGGAGACCCAGGTTTGATCTCTGGGTCAGGAAGATCCCCTGGAGAAGGGCATGGGTACCAACTCCAGTGTTCTTTCCCAGAGAATCCTGTGGACAGAGGAGCCTGGTAGGTTACAGGCCATGGGGTCTGCAGAGAGTTGGACACGACTGAGCACACATGCACGCACACACACATACACACACACACGTGAGGGACCCCAGCTTTTAAGATCATCTACATAAGAGCTTTGGTACAAGCTTTCTTGAAAATATGTGATCAGCAACATGGAGAGAAGGTGCAATAACTTTATCAGATGGCTATTTTCAAAGTTATCAGACTCCCAAATCATGCAAGTCTAAAAGGAATTTCAATTTGTAGAGATTTCATTAAAGAGACAACATTTAGAAACATGTTCTTCAGTAAGTCAATTCTCCTGAATTTAGAAAACCCACATAATTAATCTGTGGGATGAATTCTACTTTCACGTATTTTTCTATTGCAAACACAAATTAAATATAACGTTGTGGAGACTACAAAGAAGGCAGGTTGGCCCAGAGAAAGGCACTGTGTGAAGTCAACATTTCCTTCATCTGAAGCTCACTCCACGTTCCTGAGTAAAGTTCCAACATTAACAGAAGCCACTGTGAGAGTCCTAAAATCCAGAGAACTTCCTCATGAGGCATTCCCCCAAAGGGAATAGGGGGCGGCCTCCAGAGTCAGATTTTTCTAGGGTAACTTTTTCCAACACATCATAAAAGTGCACCGCCTCTTCCTACTCACCTTGAATGCCTTTCTCGTCTGATTCATAGCTTTGTTTTCAATATATGCTTTCTTAACTATTTCTCTAAGCCAGCTCTCTCTTCAGAATCTATATACCTATAGCAGGGCAACCAGTATGTTAAATCTTTCATTAGAAGTATCCTACAATTAATCATTTACATTTCAATTTCCCAGCTTAAAAAATGTATTACTCAAAGATCAACAAATTGACAACCTGAAGATATTTTTGCTATCAGTGTTGCAACTTAGGGAAAACTGCCATCTCTCTCGTGTTGATTCTTCTAATGAATGCACTTCTTATACCTTTCCACTCATTTAGAGGGCTTCCCTGGTGGCTCAGATGGCAAAGAATTTGCCTGCAAAGGAGACCCAGGTTTGATCTCTGGGTCAGGAAGATCCCCTGGAGAAGGGCATGGGTACCAACTCCAGTGTTCTTTCCCAGAGAATCCTGTGGACAGAGGAGCCTGGTAGGTTACAGGCCATGGGGTCTGCAGAGAGTTGGACACGACTGAGCACACATGCACGCACACACACATACACACACACACGTGAGGGACCCCAGCTTTTAAGATCATCTACATAAGAGCTTTGGTACAAGCTTTCTTGAAAATATGTGATCAGCAACATGGAGAGAAGGTGCAATAACTTTATCAGATGGCTATTTTCAAAGTTATCAGACTCCCAAATCATGCAAGTCTAAAAGGAATTTCAATTTGTAGAGATTTCATTAAAGAGACAACATTTAGAAACATGTTCTTCAGTAAGTCAATTCTCCTGAATTTAGAAAACCCACATAATTAATCTGTGGGATGAATTCTACTTTCACGTATTTTTCTATTGCAAACACAAATTAAATATAACGTTGTGGAGACTACAAAGAAGGCAGGTTGGCCCAGAGAAAGGCACTGTGTGAAGTCAACATTTCCTTCATCTGAAGCTCACTCCACGTTCCTGAGTAAAGTTCCAACATTAACAGAAGCCACTGTGAGAGTCCTAAAATCCAGAGAACTTCCTCATGAGGCATTCCCCCAAAGGGAATAGGGGGCGGCCTCCAGAGTCAGATTTTTCTAGGGTAACTTTTTCCAACACATCATAAAAGTGCACCGCCCTCTTCCTACTCACCTTGAATGCCTTTCTCGTCTGATTCATAGCTTTGTTTTCAATATATGCTTTCTTAACTATTTCTCTAAGCCAGCTCTCTCTTCAGAATCTATATACCTATAGCAGGGCAGGGAGGAGGACATATTGGGAGAGGAACATGGGAAACTTTTTCCAAGAAGGCCCTTGTCTGCTAGTTCTTGGAGACGGCTGCAGGTGAGACTGTGAAACAGGCAAGTATATTTAAAGTGAGTCCAGGAACATAATCTTACCCATCCACAATCTGAGATCTCTGAGTGACTGGCTGAAGGCAAGAAACGGTTTCTATAAATAATGGACAAGCAGCCCACACACTGAAGTCACTATTCAAAATACACATAGGCCCACAAATGTCAAGAGTTTTAGGACAGAGAGGACAATGATTTACAAGTTAATCCTTAGTTTCTTTTAAAAGATCAACCAAAGAGCATAGAGAATTGTATGTGAAGCACACAATTTTTTGTTATATATAGATGTGTGTGTGTGTGCTCAGTCACTCAGCTATCTGACTCCTTACAGCCCCATGGACTATAGCCTGCCAGGCTGCTCTGTCCCTGGAATTTTCCAGGCAAAAATACTGGCGTGGGTTGCCATTTCCTACTCAGAGATCAAACCCACATGTCCTGCATTGGCAGGCGGATTCTTTACCACTGAGCGACCTGGGAAGCCCAGATAGTTGTATAAGGTTAAATATATATATTTCTACTCACTATATACATAATACATATCCGTCTATATCTATTTTTCTATCTGTCAAATACCCTACATGGCATCTCAAGTCTTAAAAATATTAAAGTTGTTTTACGTTTTTTAAGATGTATTGCAATAGTTCTCAATCAATGACCATTTGGCAATGCCTGTAGACATTTTTAGTTGCTATAATTAGGTGGGGGGCACAATTGGAATCATCAGAGGCCAAAGATGCTACCAAACATCCCACAGTGTATTGGACCTTCCCTCTCCCATTAAAGCATGATGTGGCTCTAAAGATCAATAAGGGCAGGTTCAGAAGACCTGATAGAACTACGAATTGGGCAGGCGTACCATGGAATTCTAAAGATGTCTTAGATCTGTGACTGAGATTTATTTGAGGGGAAATAGCAGATACAAGCAGTTTAAAAAACTCACTCACTTGTCTAAGGGATCGGTCGACACACTCCAGCACCTTGTGCTCTCACCACCAGGTTGTAAAAGACTTGCTTGTTCCCTTCCTTTCCTGAATGAATGAGACCACGAGAGCTGCAAGTTGCCCCGAGAACGTCCAGAGGATCTCAGTAACTAGGGCGTTGTACCCCGAGTCGGAGAAAAATCAGCAAACGTTTCAGGAAATTTCCCTTTTTTGGCAAAACTGAAAGGCCACAAACAAATTCACTTTCGAATGAATATTTAAGGGCATTTTATGAGTCTTCTGGATGTCTCTCCAAGTCTTGCTGGAGTTCCTGTGTTGAAAAGCTGTAAACTTCAGTTGCAATAAAATAGACATGACTTTTAATTGTTTCCTCTCAGCAATATCATATATACATTTTTTTTTAAGAAAAGCAGCATGGAAAATCAGCATTTCACAGTCTCAACCTGCTTTCATACTGTCGTCGGTCTATATTCTGAGGTGACTCTGCATTGAGAGAAAATATATTAGGGGAGAAATATGAGGAAAGAAAAGCTAAAAACTACCAGATGTTCCTGAAACCTTGAAACCCTGGGTCAGATCACTGATATCCTTCATAGCTTCACTGATTCCAGGTATGTTATCTATGTGGAAGATCACACAAAGAGAGTTGGTCTGCAGCACTGAAAGTCAATGTTAACCCCACCATATCCAGGATAACTGAGCAGTGAGGCTCCATGAAGAACAGTTCCAGGAACTCATGCAAGTTGATTTGCTTTTTCAGAATTAAAGTTTGAATAATGGCTTTGAACTGTGGTGCTGGAGAAGATTCTCGAGAGTCCTTTGGACAGCAAGGAGATCAAACCAGTCAATCCTGAAGGAAATCAACTCTGAACATTCATTGGGAGGACTGGAGCTGAAGCTGAAGCGCCAGTACTTTGGTGACCTGATGCGAAGAGCAGGCTCACTGGAAAAGCTCCTGATGCTGGGAAAGATCAAGGACAGGAGGAGAAGGGGACAGCAGAGGATGAGATGGCTAGATGGCATCACTGACTCAATGGACATGAGTTTGGGCAGACTCTGGGAGATGGGGAAGGACAGGGAAGCCTGGTGGGCTGCAGTCCATGGGGTGGCATGGAGTTGGACATGGGTTAACGACTGAACAACAACAATTATGAAAAATAAACAGAATGTATCAATCCCTTTAAATTATCATTAAAAAATTGAAAACTTGGGCTACCTGACACTAAATCTCTGGGGATGCTGAACATTTCATCACGAACCAAATACTGCCATGTATGATGCTGTATAAATGGACAGTCCTCTGAGTCAGTTCTTTCTGACAGTTTTCTTGATTCCTCTTGGTACTCTACATGTACATAGTAGGTGTGAATTTATAGCTGATAATGATCTTATTGCACTTTTTAACTGGATTGGTTCTATACTAATAGAAATTGTATGCATGGTCCATCATCAGCCGCTATAGTCACAAGGGCAGTACTGCTGTAAGCATTCCATTGTAAATACAAGGTAAGAAATTCTGTTGCATAAAGGGTTGGAAACTGGAGAAATTTAAGAATTCAAAACTATGAGACCTTGCACCCCATTTTTGCTGCTTTAATTAAACAAGCAAACTGCTTGGAAGAAAAAGTCATAAGATAAACACGGGACACAAAGGTGCTCATTTCTTCACTGATTCCAGGTATGTTATCTATGTGGAAGATCACACAAAGGGAGGGGGGCGGCAGCACTGTAAGTCAAGGGCAACCCCACCATATCCAGGATAACTGAGCAGTGAGGCTCCATGAAGAACAGTTCCAGGAACTCATGCAAGTTGATTTGCTTTTTCAGAATTAAAGTTTGAATAATGGCTTTGAACTGTGGTGCTGGAGAAGATTCTCGAGAGTCCTTTGGACAGCAAGGAGATCAAACCAGTCAATCCTGAAGGAAATCAACTCTGAACATTCATTGGGAGGACTGGAGCTGAAGCTGAAGCGCCAGTACTTTGGTGACCTGATGCGAAGAGCAGGCTCACTGGAAAAGCTCCTGATGCTGGGAAAGATCAAGGACAGGAGGAGAAGGGGACAGCAGAGGATGAGATGGCTAGATGGCATCACTGACTCAATGGACATGAGTTTGGGCAGACTCTGGGAGATGGGGAAGGACAGGGAAGCCTGGTGGGCTGCAGTCCATGGGGTGGCATGGAGTTGGACATGGGTTAACGACTGAACAACAACAATTATGAAAAATAAACAGAATGTATCAATCCCTTTAAATTATCATTAAAAAATTGAAAACTTGGGCTACCTGACACTAAATCTCTGGGGATGCTGAACATTTCATCACGAACCAAATACTGCCATGTATGATGCTGTATAAATGGACAGTCCTCTGAGTCAGTTCTTTCTGACAGTTTTCTTGATTCCTCTTGGTACTCTACATGTACATAGTAGGTGTGAATTTATAGCTGATAATGATCTTATTGCACTTTTTAACTGGATTGGTTCTATACTAATAGAAATTGTATGCATGGTCCATCATCAGCCGCTATAGTCACAAGGGCAGTACTGCTGTAAGCATTCCATTGTAAATACAAGGTAAGAAATTCTGTTGCATAAAGGGTTGGAAACTGGAGAAATTTAAGAATTCAAAACTATGAGACCTTGCACCCCATTTTTGCTGCTTTAATTAAACAAGCAAACTGCTTGGAAGAAAAAGTCATAAGATAAACACGGGACACAAAAAGGTGCTCATTTCTTCAGCATCCTCATGTCTTTCCTGGTGTTTGCTTCATGACTAAACAGGGTAGCTTGTTCTCTGCTTTTATCCCAAGCAATATTGCTGTTGCTGTTTCACCCCTAAGTCATGTCTGACTTTTTGCGACCCCATGGACAGTAGCCTGCCAGATTCCTCTGTCCATGGGATTCTCCAGGCAAGAAGACTGAAATGGGTTGCCATTCCCTTCTCCATGGAATCTTCTCAGCTCAAGGATCAAACTCACATCTCTTGCATTGGTAGGCAGATTGTTTATCACTGAGACGCAAGTTTTTCTCAGCCAAGCTTGGCACATTTTATGACCTTATTTAGAGGTCATACAAGTAGATGGTCCACCAGAAAGCATGTTCACGATGGCTGTGCAAGCTCTTTAGCTTTTTTTTTTTTTTTTGACAAATTCAGCCACAGTCAATCTAATGTCAACAAGAAACACGAGTGTTTTTGTATAGTTATTTGTCAGATGTATCTCTGAAAGAGAAGCCCCTGCAGAGATCAAAAAAGGAAAAACGGATACTTGGAATGATTCAGAAACCTTCTGAATATGAAGCTGTTCACGAGGCACGCTCAGGTTCGCTTCTTTCTGAGCCACAGTGTGTGCCTTGTATGACTGGGAGAGGCGCCCATGAACCCCTGGACGCACTGCTGCCGGCAAAGGCCACGGCCTGCATTCAAGGGCATCCGATTCTCTGGTGCCTCCTTGGACTTGAGAAGCTTGTTCTTCTGTCCACTCCGCAGGACGTGTGTCTGTACCAGGAAACACTTACAAGATGGTCTTCCATTAGTGGTAATTTTGAGGATTTCAACACTTAAATTCTATGTAATTGTAGATGGGTCGAAGGCACAGGATTATAAAATATTAAGAAAATTCATTTCTTTGGGTTTATTCATTATTTTTCTCTGTAGAATTTCTTTCCTCAAACCCCTCAGAAATCCAGTTATTTTTTGAAAACTTTTAAGAGTTTCCCATTATACACTTGGGTCTTGTTCTTTACCAAGGAACATCTATTAGACCAAAAGATAAAGTACTAAATAAATCCTCTAAATTCTCTCTACGAAAGGATTCGTAAACAAACCACTGCTTCCTTAGGTTCATATTTTAAGCACAATAATTTATGTCATTTAAAGCAAAGCTATAGTGAACATCTTTCAGTTTGTTGTCTTCTGAATGCTCAGAAGAGGTAAAGATGACCATCTGAAGCAGCATATTGCTGTGGCTTAAAATTCTAACAAAAGTAAAGTTAATCAATTGGATAAGTGAATATTACTTTCATAAATGTGCCTGGTCTAAATCTAAATAAAAATAGAAAAAGTTTCTAGAAAAAAAAAATCCATCCAGCATTAATAGCTCTCCTAAAACATTTTTAATTTTTTCCATCTGGTCACTTCCAAGAAAAACTATTCAGGACTTCCAAGTAATGAAGAATCAGACTAGGTAAGTCCTGCTCATAGAATTTCAGAAAGACAACCAGAGGGAATAAAAAAGGCTCTTAAATTTCAAAGACAGAAGTTTTTCTCCACCAAGTCTGGCACGTTTTATGACCTTATTTCAGAGGTCATACGAGTAGATGGTCCACCAGAAAGCCTAACGTCAATAAGAAAGGCTTGTGCTTTTGTATGGTTGTTTGTCAATTGTTATCTACACTCTATCACCTTGACAAGAATCAATGTCCAAGCGGTAAATTATTTCCCTTCTCATGTCTATTATTTTTTTTATTTATTTTATTTGTTTCTGGCTGTGACAGGTCTCCCTGCGGTGCTGGCTTGTCTCCAGCTGCTGTGAGCAGGGCTGCCTCTTTGTTGGGGTTCATGGGCTTCTCTTCACCATGACTTCTCATGTGCGGGCTCACGAGTTGTGGCACACGGGCTTAGGTGCTCTGTAGCATGTGGGATCTTCCTGGATCAAAGATCAAATCCACTGTCTCCTGCACTGGCAGGTGGGGTTTTGACCAATGAGCCACCAAGGAAGTACTCCACCCATATGCTTCAGAGAATTAAAGGCACTTATGTTACAAGGAGAAGAAAAAATTCTTCTTTGATTCTCTATGGCAAATAAACAGCAATAAGAAGTGCTCATCCAAGTGCATAATGGAGTTCCCTATCTTCTCTGTCTTTCACTTTTCTCAGCTTATACTTGCATCCGATGTCATTTATTGTCACACCTCACAGGGTGACAGGTGGGTGTGAAGCCAAAGGGCTCCTTCCTCTACATCAAGGGGAATCACCATAGTTTCCAACAGTTCCCAGTTTAGCTACAGTCGGCCAAGGGTGAAGGTTAGTCATGGGATTTCATAGAAAGGGAGATGACTGTGGGGTTAAGGGGAGTCAGCTCAGAGGCCACCAAGCCCTTCTTTTTCTATGACTCTTTTCTAACAACTTGTTTTTCTTCGCTTTCATCAGGTCAAATTCATAAGTTGTACCTTGATCGGCCAGGGAATATAAACTATCTAAAAACTTGTCTGGGGCATCCCTGGTGGTCCAGTGGGTAAGGAGTTCTCCTTACAGTGCAAGGGGCACTGGTTCGATCCCTGGCCCAGGAAAATCCCACGTGCCACAGAGTGGTAGGACCAGTGTGTCCAATTGCGAGCCAGCGCTCTACAATGGAGTGCATGTGCCCAGAGCCAGTGCTCTGCAATGAGAGAGGCCACTGCAATGGGAAGCCCGCACAGGCCAAAGAATAATGATGGATGAAAAGAGGCCAAAAATTTAAAACAAAACAAAACAAAAAACTTGTCTGGGCTTTCCTGTTGATTCAGATGTTAAAGAATCTACTTGCAAGGCAGGAAACCAGGTTTGATCCCTGGGTCAAGAAGATCCCCTGGAGAAAGGAATGACAACCCATTCCAGTACTCATGCCTGGACAATTCCATGGATGGAGGAGTCTGGAAGCTACAGTCCATGGAGTCTCAGAGTCAGACGCGACTGATTGACTAACAGTTTTAAAAAGTAGCTAGTAATTTCCCTGATGGTCCAAGGATTAAGATTCTGCAAGGGGCATGAGTTTAATCCCTGGTTGGGGAATTAAGATCCCACACACCAGGCAGCATGGACAAGAATTAAATAAAATAACAATAAGAATAAGAAAATACTTTTTAAAATAAAAAATAGAAACATAGCTAAAGGTGTATAATCCCCCTAGCTGTGCCTGTTTCCAGAGCAAAATAAAACATCAGACTTACTTTGTCGGTCTGTAGTGCATGCTCTGATCCCACTCCCCCAGGCCTCCATGTTATCCTCGAGGCTTCAAGCAGATTCATCATGCTCCCACATCTTGACTTGGAGAAGAAGAGGAAATCTGACCACCCCTAGCAGAAGTTCACACTGTAGGAAGGAATAAAAAAGATGGTCAGACCTCCCAGATGGCTGGTTCTCATTGCTCTTCATAGGCACTGATTAATGAAGCCAAGGTATCACAGCCTGCCAGTGGTAATGGGTTTAAGGAGTTTTCTCAGAGGCCACCAAGCCCTTCTTTTCTATGACTCTTTTCTAACAACTTGTTTTTCTTCGCTTTCATCAGGTCAAATTCATAAGTTGTACCTTGATCGGCCAGGGAATATAAACTATCTAAAAACTTGTCTGGGGCATCCCTGGTGGTCCAGTGGGTAAGGAGTTCTCCTTACAGTGCAAGGGGCACTGGTTCGATCCCTGGCCCAGGAAAATCCCACGTGCCACAGAGTGGTAGGACCAGTGTGTCCAATTGCGAGCCAGCGCTCTACAATGGAGTGCATGTGCCCAGAGCCAGTGCTCTGCAATGAGAGAGGCCACTGCAATGGGAAGCCCGCACAGGCCAAAGAATAATGATGGATGAAAAGAGGCCAAAAATTTAAAACAAAACAAAACAAAAAACTTGTCTGGGCTTTCCTGTTGATTCAGATGTTAAAGAATCTACTTGCAAGGCAGGAAACCAGGTTTGATCCCTGGGTCAAGAAGATCCCCTGGAGAAAGGAATGACAACCCATTCCAGTACTCATGCCTGGACAATTCCATGGATGGAGGAGTCTGGAAGCTACAGTCCATGGAGTCTCAGAGTCAGACGCGACTGATTGACTAACAGTTTTAAAAAGTAGCTAGTAATTTCCCTGATGGTCCAAGGATTAAGATTCTGCAAGGGGCATGAGTTTAATCCCTGGTTGGGGAATTAAGATCCCACACACCAGGCAGCATGGACAAGAATTAAATAAAATAACAATAAGAATAAGAAAATACTTTTTAAAATAAAAAATAGAAACATAGCTAAAGGTGTATAATCCCCCTAGCTGTGCCTGTTTCCAGAGCAAAATAAAACATCAGACTTACTTTGTCGGTCTGTAGTGCATGCTCTGATCCCACTCCCCCAGGCCTCCATGTTATCCTCGAGGCTTCAAGCAGATTCATCATGCTCCCACATCTTGACTTGGAGAAGAAGAGGAAATCTGACCACCCCTAGCAGAAGTTCACACTGTAGGAAGGAATAAAAAAGATGGTCAGACCTCCCAGATGGCTGGTTCTCATTGCTCTTCATAGGCACTGATTAATGAAGCCAAGGTATCACAGAAATACCCCTGACTCCAAACAATCGTTTTTTGAAGCATGAAGGGGCCAAGCCAACTGAATCCAGCCCAGGGAAGCTATTGACATGGTCTTGAGCTCTGACCAGCTGTTTAAAAGGGTTCCAGCACTGATACAGGCACACGGGGCACCCAAACCCAGAGGCACTCAAGCCTACGATCAGAGGATCTGGAATGAAAGTATCCTGTGTGGGCTTTGGAGGATGTCACTCCAGATTTCTTGCCAGACTTGTTACCTTATTTCTGTCCTTCTGATGATTAAACCTGACCAATGGTAGACTCTTCCAAGAGTCATCAAAAGTTTTTCAGGAACAAAAGCCACAGCAATAACTAGTATCCATTCAGGAAAGGGGTAAAGGGAAAGGAGCAAAGTAGATGAGCTGGGTCATTTATTCCATGTTTAAAAAAAAAAAATCTGGGCTTCCCTGGTGGTCCAGAGGGTAAAGGGTCTGCCTTGCAGTTCAGAGGGTACCGGTTCAATCTCTGGCCTGGGAGAATCCCACATGCTGCAGAGTGGCTGGACTGGTGTGTCCAGTTGCAATCCAGCACTCTGGAGCACATGCACCCAGAGCCGGTGCTCTGCAGTGAGGAGGGCCACTGAGTGGGAGGCCCACACAAGCCAAAGAACAAAGATGGATGAAAAGAAATAAGTGAAAGACCAATAAAAAGTGGTCAAAATTTAAAAAAAAAATCTGTCCACCTGTCATGATGGGAGACTCATGAATTATATGTGGAAGAATGATGTTGCAATATGTGAGAATGAAAAAGGTGAGCACAGAAGAACTGATGCTTTTGAATGCTGGTGCTGGAGAAGACTCTCGAGAGACCAGAGATCAAACCAGTCAATCCTAAAGGAAATCAACCCTGAATATTCCTTGGAAGGACTGATGCTGAGGCTAAAGCTCCAATGCTTTGGCCACCTGATGCAAAGAGCCAGCTCACTGGAAAAGATCCTGACGCTGGGAAAGATGGAGGGTGGGAGGAGAGGGGACCACAGAAGATGAGCTGGTTGGACAGCATCACTGACTCTATGGACATTGACTTGTGCCAACTCCAGGAGACAGTGGAGGACAGAGGAGCCTGGCCTGCTGCAGTCCTTAAGGTCACAAAGAGCAGGTCACTACTTAGTGACTGAACAACAACAGTGTGACCAAACTGTATAAAAGTGAACAATGGACGTATTATAGGAGGTACAGATAAGGTGCGTGAAACCCAGGGAAGGAACCCATTGCAATAATTTAGGGGAATGATGTTATACATATAACCAAGGGATGGAGAAATGGGAGAAGTGGGAGAGATCCTACAGAGGGTAAAAAGGAGAGAATTTAGCGATTTGGCTGAAGAGTTTACGACACTGTTGTAGGAACATTAAGTAGAATATGTGTGTATTTCTCTAACACATGAGAGCACCACTCACGATGAGGAGGAGTAGAAAGGATAGTGCACAGGTTGCAAGTCTGAGCCTTGAGAAGCACTGCCTGTTCCTTCTCATCCTCTCTGGGATTACCCATCCCCTTCATGAGCACATTCCCCGTCTAGTCTTCTGGGCTCCGAAGACGGACACATGCAGCAGACCTGATCCGGCTCTGTGGCTGGACCCCCAGTTCAGCTGGTTCCTTTCAGGACCAGAGACGTCCACTCACCCCGCCGCCACAGAGAAACACGACAGAGAAACACATGCCAGCAGCCATGCGCCACTGAGTTCCTGTTGTTTCCTAGACAAAGTTGACTGGTACATCCCTGGACCCAAATTTCAATGAGCTACTGTGCCCAACTCCACATTCCTTTTAAAGATAATTTACCACAAGCTTCCGACCAAAGTTTACCCTCTTTTCTTTAAATACTAAAAGATAAAAGGAAGATAATTCCCTCTCTTTTTTTTTTTTTTTAGATTTGTTCGATGCGGACCATTTTTAAAGTCTTTATTGAATTTGCTACAGTATTGCTTCTGTTTTACGTTATTTTGGGGGGGGCCCCGAGGCACGTTCAATCTTAGCTCTTCAACTATAGATTGAACCAGCACCCCTGGTGTTGAAAGGCTAGGTCTTAACCACTGGACCACCAACGAAGTCCCAAAAGATGATGATTCCTAAATTGATATGCTTGCTATGCTTTTATTTGGGGGATTATTTTTTTAAATCATTTATCCCTATGTAACCCTGAAGGAAGACATGCCATTGTAACTATTTAAACTTCCCCTCAAACATGAGAATATAGATTTTTTAAATTATGGACTGAGCGAGTTGACTAGTTCTTGGTAGAAGCAACAGGATAAAGCCATGCGAAAAGTAAATATGTGGACGTTGATTTTACTTAGACTTGAAGAGTTTAGCTTAGGTTAATCAGTTAGATGTTTCCGTACGTACATGTGTGTATGTGTTAGTTGCTCAGTCGTGTCCAACTCTTTGCAACCCCATGGACTGTAGCTTACCAGGCTCCTCTGTCCATGGGATTCTCCAGGCAAGAATCCTGGAGTGCATTGCCATTCCCTCCTTCAGGGGATCCTCCTGACCCAGTCCAACCATATCTCCTGCACAGCAGGCATATTCTTTACCATCTGAGCCACTGGGGAAGTCCCTCGATGTTTCTGGGGCATAGCAAAGGTCCTAGTCCTTAACCACTCAACCAAGAGCTTTAAAATTTTCAACCTTTTCATCCTGTTTAAATGCTATCATTGGCTCTCTTCTTGGTTTGAACTAATGCATGTAATGTTTTTATTACTGTGAACAGCAGTAGATAAAAGAGTGATAATGCATTAGGAAGAGATTTTATTCTCAAGCCTTCAAAAGCAGTTTACTTTAATATCCAAGGTATATGCAGATTATGGTTCAGATAATGAGGGCAATGACAAACTGTAACAAAAGTCATTGAAAGGTTTGCCAAGATATATAGTCTCTTGTTTGAGTTAAACATACTTTAGGAGGTTGTAATTTTCCTTCTTTCATCAAGGACATTAGCCTTGGCTGACTTCTGAAGTGTGTTATTCAGATTGCATCATTTGACATAAATGGACTTGGGAGGAAACAGCGTGACCATACACCAGACAGCACACGTCTGAATTCCAAGGGAGTGATGCTGGGGACGCCGAGGTGGCTGAAGAGCACCAGAAACTGGCACCTGCGGAGTCACTGTCAGATGGGTTAATGCAGTCTGTGGGGAAATGGATCTGTCCAATAAATGTGAGAAGCCTCAGGGAGGTGCGACCACCTGTCCGCGAGTCATCCTTAGAGTCTGTGGGCTGGCATCACCAGTACGTGGGTGTCTTGCCGCTTGCTTTCCTTGAGTCTGTTTTTAATTATGGAAGCAATATAGCATTGTTAAAGGAAGACTATGAATAGGGTAAAATATTACTATTTTGACCTAATCCTACTTGCCTTTTTGTGTGTCCTCCTCTGTATCTTCACAGGGTTTTCTGAGCAAGTACCTGCCGACACTTTCTCTGTCTCAGCTCATGTAAGTTGCATGACAACAGTCATAAGCCTGATCCTCTTCTTAGAGAGAGATGCCTTCTAGAGGAAGACGCTTCGTCCTTTACGTGTGACCTGGCAGGAAGGGTGCTAGACTCAGACTCAGTTCCTCTCTGCCTATCATCCACCCTTTTTCTTATATAATGAAAGCTAAGACTGCACTAGGAAGATGGATAAGCAGCGTTTTAGAACAAGTGTCAGTAAGCCCACGTTTTCCTTGCCCTCCATTATGCTTTACTAACCAACCTCAGGTCAAGTGAGAAAACCCTGATCTTGATACGTGAGGAATCTGGAAAACAAAGGGCCTGTCTCTCACCTGAAACATCTGAAGGCCAGAGGCTGGACGGAAGGAATCCGGAGGGCCCAACACAGTAAGGACACTGAGTCAGGTGGACGTGGTAGAGAGCGGAGGGCAGGAGACCCCAGCAGAGGACCCGTTGTGTGGTCTGCCTGCAAGAACAGAGAGCCCCCAGGAGTAAGAGGTTGTAAGAAGACCCCATGAGGAGCAGGAGTTCAGACGGATGTTGCACATAGCCTCCGGACTAGGGCACTGCCTGAGTCAGGAGATGGTACCCCAGGTAGTCTCTGAAGAGTCCATGAACAACCTGAGGCAGAGAGACCAGCATTTAAGTGCCTGCCCCCATCATGGGTCAGGAGACCAAGCTGATAGATACCTTTAAAGAGTCAATTTCTCCTTCGTGATCCCTTCTCACCAAGGAGGAGCCACGGCAACATAGTAAGGAAGGAGGAATGGAGAAATAGGTGGGAAAATGATGGAGCATCCACCTTCCCTACGGTAGGTTTCTAAATTCTAAGTCAGGCGTCCACAGAAGAAGCTTGAGACAAGATCACACAATGAAAGATCGGTGCTGTGTTTGTTTCTTAATCTTAAACTGGGTTTTCGTATACTCAAAAATGAGTTTATCACAGGCCTTTGACTAAAGGCAAAGAAGAACTATGATGGAAGGAAAACACAATTTTTCAAAGTTTCACTCCTCTGAACCTAGCTCATTCAGTGAACCAGCGCGTGGAAGTTCAAGTTCCATTCCAGACCATTTTTACCAGCTTGCAAGCGTCATCAGTGAGGGAAGAAAGTCAGCTCTGTGCTGCTTTTGCCAGCTTTAAAAATTCTCTTTTGATGCTCATTATAATTTAACAGGTGAAATGTGACCTCAATTCAATGCCAATTTAAGTAAATATTTTTTCATCTGCATATCTATTGTCTATAAGTGTTCACTTATAAATTAGCTATAAATTGACAGTATATCTATTAGTTACTTATTGTGATGAATTTGCATGTGGCATTAACAGGAGAGACAAATTCTTGTCCTTTTCATACTCTGTAGTCTGTCTTCTAATATAAAATAATTTTTTGTATGAAAATTTAAAAATGTATTGAGAACTCCAACTGTCAGCTTTTCTCCTTTGAATTTCTCCCCTTTGGAAATTTGGGAGGAAAAACGTCTATCTTCTCTTTATTCTCTTGTCACGGGATTTCTAATGTGTAAATGTCTGACTATTTCTCCCATCTGGAGTTCATTTGTATAGGGCTCAGAATCTGATAAGTATGAGTTGAGTGTAACAAGTTGGCTGGAAAAACCTGTTGTTTGTATGGATATATTACTTTCAGCAATATTGGTATTCCAGTTTAAAACACAGCAAATGTTCTCACTCTCTAGTAAAGGCTGGGGAGAATTTCATAATAAATTTTCCTTACAAAAAGAACCCAGAGCTTCTTCATTTGTAAACATCAAGCTGCCTAGGCTTAGCTCTGTCCTTCTCTCCGCCCCAGCCCCTCCCTACCAGAATCGACACACCATCCCCTGTCAGGGACGCAAACCGTTCTACAGTTTGTCACTGTCCAAGAAAGGCCATCACCTCTGAATCATTTTTTCCCCAAACATAAATCCTTGGGCCAACAAAGAAAAGTGGTATTTTTCCATTTCCATAATTCCTGTTATTTTAAGTCTATCCTTTAACCAAAGTGGCTCTGTGTTTCTTTTTCCTTGATAACTCACAGGTTCAAATGTAAAAATTTATTATTACAAGGAACAATTATGAGGTTCAAAGCATACTGTGTGCATTCCATGCTTCTCCTTCTGGTACTGATATACGGAACGGAATGCTTGTGGTTGTCTACTCGCATGAAGTGGAGGGCTTCCAGCCACTGGTGGTGAGAGGCTGTAATGAAAGTCTGCCTCCGTCAGACCCATGGGGACCCAGCATCGCGGGAGGTGGCCCAGGGGCCCTGCGGGAAGCACCTCACAACAAAACTCCTGACCATCAACTGATTCCATCCAAAGGGCAACCACGAAAGGGGAGGGGGGAACGGCTTTGCTGGCTTTCTTAGTTTGGACATTATTTTAGATTTTAAGATTTCAAGATCGCTTTCCTAAGACACTGAACTCAGAAAACCACTGACCTTTTAAAACATTTCTTGTTTTTAACTTCTTCAGTTCAGTGTGTTTCGTACTTTGATAACCCCTTACTTATAATCTTTTAGTAAGCGAGTGCAGGCATTGTCAATTACTGTTGACTGTTTCCTCACTGTCCCTGTTTACTTCACTGTCAGACCAGAACAAAGGAGTTCCCTTTTTGGTGCTTCTATAAAGTACATTGATTTTAAAACCATGTTTAAAAATTGAAATATAGTTGAGTGTAACAAGTTGGCTGGAAAAACCTGTTGTTTGTATGGATATATTACTTTCAGCAATATTGGTATTCCAGTTTAAAACACAGCAAATGTTCTCACTCTCTAGTAAAGGCTGGGAGAATTTCATAATAAATTTTCCTTACAAAAGAACCCAGAGCTTCTTCATTTGTAAACATCAAGCTGCCTAGGCTTAGCTCTGTCCTTCTCTCCGCCCCAGCCCCTCCCTACCAGAATCGACACACCATCCCCTGTCAGGGACGCAAACCGTTCTACAGTTTGTCACTGTCCAAGAAAGGCCATCACCTCTGAATCATTTTTTCCCCAAACATAAATCCTTGGGCCAACAAAGAAAAGTGGTATTTTTCCATTTCCATAATTCCTGTTATTTTAAGTCTATCCTTTAACCAAAGTGGCTCTGTGTTTCTTTTTCCTTGATAACTCACAGGTTCAAATGTAAAAATTTATTATTACAAGGAACAATTATGAGGTTCAAAGCATACTGTGTGCATTCCATGCTTCTCCTTCTGGTACTGATATACGGAACGGAATGCTTGTGGTTGTCTACTCGCATGAAGTGGAGGGCTTCCAGCCACTGGTGGTGAGAGGCTGTAATGAAAGTCTGCCTCCGTCAGACCCATGGGGACCCAGCATCGCGGGAGGTGGCCCAGGGGCCCTGCGGGAAGCACCTCACAACAAAACTCCTGACCATCAACTGATTCCATCCAAAGGGCAACCACGAAAGGGGAGGGGGGAACGGCTTTGCTGGCTTTCTTAGTTTGGACATTATTTTAGATTTTAAGATTTCAAGATCGCTTTCCTAAGACACTGAACTCAGAAAACCACTGACCTTTTAAAACATTTCTTGTTTTTAACTTCTTCAGTTCAGTGTGTTTCGTACTTTGATAACCCCTTACTTATAATCTTTTAGTAAGCGAGTGCAGGCATTGTCAATTACTGTTGACTGTTTCCTCACTGTCCCTGTTTACTTCACTGTCAGACCAGAACAAAGGAGTTCCCTTTTTGGTGCTTCTATAAAGTACATTGATTTTAAAACCATGTTTAAAAATTGAAATATAGTTAATGTACAGTGTTGTGTTGGTTTCAGGTGTACAGCAAAGTGAAGCCATTATGGAAAAATGACTGATAGATGATAGACAGATTCTTTTCCATTATAGGTCTTCACAAGATACTGAATACAGTTCCCCAAGCTATACGGACTTCCTTAGTGGTTTAGTGATAAAGAACTCACCTGCTAGTGCAGGAGACGCAGGTTTGATTTTTGGGTTAGGCTGATCCTCTGGAGAAGAAAATGGCTGCCCACTCCAGTATTCTTACCTGGGAAGCCTTATGCACAGAGGAGCCTGGTGGGCTACAGTCCATGGGGTCACAAAAGAGTGAGACACAGCTTTGTTCTTGTTCAGTTGCTAAGTCGTGTCCAACTCTTTGCAACCTCACGGAGGGCAGCACCCCAGTCTTCTCTGTCCTTTGCCCTCTCCCCGAGTTTGCTCAAACTCATGTTCATTGGTTGGAGATGCCATCCAGCCGTCTCGTCCTCTGCCGCCCCCTCTCCTCCTGCCCGCGAGGACACTGGGGCGGGCAGCTGTTCCCTTCTCCAGGGTTAATTCCCAACGCAGGGACCACACCGGGCCTCCCACGCTGCAGACAGTCTGCACTGCCCGAGCCCCCAGGGAAGCCCGTGCTGTGCGTGGTCAACACAGTAACACAGCAGTAACTGATCTGTGTAAGGAAAGAACTTCCGATCAACGACCCTTTGAACACCTGGAGGTTTGAAAGTCACTCCCTTGTGAGTATCATTCTGCTCACTGTTTTGGCTGCGGAATATTCAATCACAGCTAATAATGGTTTGCCCTGAGCAACACCATACAACAGAGTTGCAGCTGGCTCTTGGTGCACAAAACACTCAATTCTGCGCCCTCTGGTATGATGGAGACTGCATGTATGTAGCAAACTCCACTACCTTTTCCCACTGGAGACATATAAGAAAACAACTCCTTTCACCCTTGGGAAGTAGGTGTAACCTAGGACTTTGCTGGGCTTCCCCAGTGGGTCACTGGCAAAGAATCTGCCTGCTGTGCAGGAGTCGCAGGAGACCCAGGTTCGATCCCTGGGTTGGGAAGATCCCTTGAAGGAGGAAAGGGTCACCCACTGCAGTGTTCTTGCCTGGAGAGTCCCATGGACAGAGGAGCCTGGCGGGCTGCAGTCTATCGGGCTGTGAAGAGTCAAGACACGACTGACGCGACTTAGCACGTATGCATAGGACTTTGCTGGTCAACAGAACGTGGACAGAAATGAGGGTTATTTCTGGCTCAGTCCACACTACACCATAGACTAGTTATCTGATGCAAAAAATTACTTTACCTCTCTAGAGCGGTTTTCTTTCTCCAAAACAAAAGGAACTGGATTTAGACTAATCTCTCCTTCTTTGTTCTAAGCTGCTAAAATCAAATATGTCTATACTTCTCTAATAGTTTTCATGAAAATTAGTCTTTAGTAAACAGAGCTTGAGGGCATGTTTGGCTTTTTCCCATTGTACTTGTTTCTGTGACTAGTTAGCAATGAAGAAGAAGTGTGGAAAAAAGTGAGCTATGTCTGAATAACTGCTTGTGTATTAAAAGATTTTCTTCACTTAACTGGTAAGAGGTTGGAAGTAGGATAGCTTTCTCTTTCAACTCAGGGAGAATGGACCAGGGGCTCTTAAATATTTGAAGTTTCATCAGCAGACATCAGATTTAGCTGGAAACCCAGGTATACTATGGACAATCAAAGGGGATGGAGAAGGGGCGAAAGTGAGCGTGTCAGCTGCTCATTCGTGTCCGACTCTGCCACCCCAGGGACTGTCGCCCGCCAGACTCCTCTGTCCATGGGCCTCTCCAGGCAAGAATACTGGAGTGGGTGGCCAATCCCTTCTCTGGGAACCTTCCCGACCCACGGATCGAACCGGAGTCTCCTGCATTACAGGCAGACTCTTAACTGTCTGGGCCACCAGGGAAGCTCACAGAAAGGGCAAGGATCCTGAAAAGGAAGCAGAACAGAAGAATATCTATCACCACAGACAGGAAAACAGACCTTCTGCATTTAGGTGACTTACACAATTCTGAATAGGAATCCTGTTTCACAGCTGTCAAGAGAGAACTGAAATACAACCGTGACCACCAGTTGAGAAGCAGCTGCTCGTTCTCCGTGTCAGTTAGCCAGGAGGGGCTGGCGTGGCCAGGCAGCCAGAAGGGGCTTAACTGAAAGGAAAACTGCCAACGCAGGAAAGCGATTAGACGGCAGAGCAGGAACCTGTAAGGCGAGATCACAGACTCCACTTTCCTGAGAGTGGAAAATGGTTGAAACTGCCACATTCTGGTGTGTTATCTGAAGGCAGCAAGGTGTCCCAGTTAATCCCTTACAGGCTCCTGCAGGGAACATCCTGACGTCAGCTTGATTCCTGGTACGTGTCTCCTCCCGAAAGATCCACATGTATGATGTACACGTAACTGAGACTTTTTTAAAACTTCCCTTTACAAGTAACTCTTTTCCATCCTGCTCTTGACCAACGTGAACCAGAGACTCAAAGAGAAGTCGGGGTGGATCCTGCAAGGGGACATCTCTCCACAGAAGACAAGTCTCAAAACAGCAAGCTTTCCAGGCGTGTTTACAGAGGCTTCTCTTCTATCATTAGGAGCTAAGTCGCTTCAGTCGTGTGCGACACTGCGCGCCCAGGGACTGCAGCCCGCCAGACTCCTCTGTCCATGGGCCTCCAGGCAAGAATACTGGAGTGGGTGGCCAATCCCTTCTCTGGGAACCTTCCCGACCCACGGATCGAACCGGAGTCTCCTGCATTACAGGCAGACTCTTAACTGTCTGGGCCACCAGGGAAGCTCACAGAAAGGGCAAGGATCCTGAAAAGGAAGCAGAACAGAAGAATATCTATCACCACAGACAGGAAAACAGACCTTCTGCATTTAGGTGACTTACACAATTCTGAATAGGAATCCTGTTTCACAGCTGTCAAGAGAGAACTGAAATACAACCGTGACCACCAGTTGAGAAGCAGCTGCTCGTTCTCCGTGTCAGTTAGCCAGGAGGGGCTGGCGTGGCCAGGCAGCCAGAAGGGGCTTAACTGAAAGGAAAACTGCCAACGCAGGAAAGCGATTAGACGGCAGAGCAGGAACCTGTAAGGCGAGATCACAGACTCCACTTTCCTGAGAGTGGAAAATGGTTGAAACTGCCACATTCTGGTGTGTTATCTGAAGGCAGCAAGGTGTCCCAGTTAATCCCTTACAGGCTCCTGCAGGGAACATCCTGACGTCAGCTTGATTCCTGGTACGTGTCTCCTCCCGAAAGATCCACATGTATGATGTACACGTAACTGAGACTTTTTTAAAACTTCCCTTTACAAGTAACTCTTTTCCATCCTGCTCTTGACCAACGTGAACCAGAGACTCAAAGAGAAGTCGGGGTGGATCCTGCAAGGGGACATCTCTCCACAGAAGACAAGTCTCAAAACAGCAAGCTTTCCAGGCGTGTTTACAGAGGCTTCTCTTCTATCATTAGGAGCTAAGTCGCTTCAGTCGTGTCCGACACTGCGCGCCCAGGGACTGCAGCCCTCCAGGCTCCTCTGACGTCAGGGCTTCCCGGGAAAGAGGACTGGAGTGCGCTGCCACGCCCTCCTTTAGGGATCTTCCCGACCCAGGGGTCAAACCTGCATCTCTTGTGTCTCCTGCATTGGCAGGTGGGCTCTTTACCACCTGGGAAGCCCTCTTTTTTCATGATTCCTGATCAAAACCTACTGACCGAGAATCCACTTAGATGGTTCTCTGAACTCCTGGCGGAATTTTCACCAGGGCTGTGGGCACACACGCCTCCAGTGAAGAGCTGGCTACTCAGAAGGGTCAAGTGGCTCCGGGGTGTCTGTTGCTTACACTTGGCTTGCAGCCTCTTCAGACTCATAGCATGTTCTTGCTTGCTTTCGATCAAAGGAAAGCATTTTGATTCTGTCCAAACTCAGACACCAAACCCCGAGTTCACAGGTAAAAGAAAACAGTCCTGTGAAGCAATGGGACAGACACATCAATACCCTGGAGACATGCTCTTTAAAATCAGACTCCTCAAACAGGACACCCTTTGTCACTGACCGGATCGTTAAGCTGGCGTCTTGGCAGGGGGCTGTTTATGCTCCTCTGAGGATGCCCTGGATTCAAAGCTCTGTGGTGCTAAAACAAACAGAGTAAATATTTTCCTTGCAGTTTACATCCCAGATCTAAATATTTCCAAGCATGTCAAACTCACTTTGCTCCATCGCTCCCTGCAGGGTCCGTGTAGACTTCAACTGCCAAAGAACCCAGCGGAACTCGCCTTGGGAGGGGCTCCTTCCCCGAGGACGGGCGGAGCGCGGAGCAGCCGGCCAGGAGCGCGCGGCTCGCAGCTGTGCCGCTGGGCTTGGCAGAGGCCGCTGTGCGGTAGCAGGTGTGCGACCTGCTGGGCTCTCCCGATGGGGCGGGAGGGACGCTCTGGCCCTGCTGTTGGCTCCTTGAGCTTAAAGATGGGCCACTTCCCCGTTACCTGTCAACAGAGAATCAGCCTGCCTCTCCTGTCACTGGTCTCCCCGTCCGAGCCATTCTGCTCGCTTCCTAACTTGTGTGTCACTTCAGTCAGTTGCATCTGTAGTAGAATCTGATTCCTCTGATGAACCCAGCAAAGAGCACCAGCAGACGGCTTCTGTGTGCCCCATTTTTCTCTCCTTTTTTTTTTAATAACGTTTTATTTTACATTGGAGCATAGTTGCTTTACATTGCTAACTTTCCACAATGTCTTTTTTTAACCTTTTAACCTTTAACCTGTCTTTTTTTAACCTTTTATTTTATATTATAGTTGATTAACAGTGTTGCATTAGTTTCAGATGTACAGAAAAGCGATTTAGTGATAGAGACACACACATTTCTTCTTTTTCAATTTCTTTTCCTGTTTAGATTGCGACATAACACCGAGGCAAGTCTGCTGTGCTCCACAGTAAGTCCTTGCTGGCTCTCCACAGCAAACCAGCAGGGCACACAGGTCCATTCCAAACTTGTGTTTTCAATTCAGAAGGTACTGGTAGTCGAAGTTCTCTTAGAAAAAGGAAACAACTGCAACTGAGTAGAAGTCTCACCTCAGTCAGCACCTCTTTGGTGCATGGAGCACCTCAGGCACTTGGTCTGAGAGGGTCCTGTGTGCTTGGTCACTCAGCCACGGTCTTCTGTGACCCCGTAGATTGGAGCCCGGCTCCTCTGTCTATGGAATTTTCCAGACAAGAATATTGGAGTGGGTTGCCATCTCCTTCTCCAGGGGATTTTCTCGATGATGATCGAACCTCCCACGTCTTCTGCACTGGCAGGCAGGTCTTTACCAATGGGCTGCCAGGGAAGCCTGAAAGTGTTGTGACACAGTGACAAGGGCAGTGCTTGAGTTTTCAAAAACTTGTTTCTTTTCTAGGTGCTGACAGCAAATTCTCCAACTGCCCTAACAACTGCAGTTTCATTGAACTCAACAAGGGAAAGATGAGTGTCACAGTGGGCGCTGAGACCCCTCTCTCTGGGCTCAGAGAGGGACTGCAAAGCAGAGGGTACGTGTAAATCCTGCCTTTAGAGAGAGCACTTGGGTTTGTCTGGAGCCGTTCAGCAAATGCGCACCAGGCTGCACGGCCCAGATCTGCTCGCTTCCTAACTTGTGTGTCACTTCAGTCAGTTGCATCTGTAGTAGAATCTGATTCCTCTGATGAACCCAGCAAAGAGCACCAGCAGACGGCTTCTGTGTGCCCCATTTTTCTCTCCTTTTTTTTTTAATAACGTTTTATTTTACATTGGAGCATAGTTGCTTTACATTGCTAACTTTCCACAATGTCTTTTTTTAACCTTTTAACCTTTAACCTGTCTTTTTTTAACCTTTTATTTTATATTATAGTTGATTAACAGTGTTGCATTAGTTTCAGATGTACAGAAAAGCGATTTAGTGATAGAGACACACACATTTCTTCTTTTTCAATTTCTTTTCCTGTTTAGATTGCGACATAACACCGAGGCAAGTCTGCTGTGCTCCACAGTAAGTCCTTGCTGGCTCTCCACAGCAAACCAGCAGGGCACACAGGTCCATTCCAAACTTGTGTTTTCAATTCAGAAGGTACTGGTAGTCGAAGTTCTCTTAGAAAAAGGAAACAACTGCAACTGAGTAGAAGTCTCACCTCAGTCAGCACCTCTTTGGTGCATGGAGCACCTCAGGCACTTGGTCTGAGAGGGTCCTGTGTGCTTGGTCACTCAGCCACGGTCTTCTGTGACCCCGTAGATTGGAGCCCGGCTCCTCTGTCTATGGAATTTTCCAGACAAGAATATTGGAGTGGGTTGCCATCTCCTTCTCCAGGGGATTTTCTCGATGATGATCGAACCTCCCACGTCTTCTGCACTGGCAGGCAGGTCTTTACCAATGGGCTGCCAGGGAAGCCTGAAAGTGTTGTGACACAGTGACAAGGGCAGTGCTTGAGTTTTCAAAAACTTGTTTCTTTTCTAGGTGCTGACAGCAAATTCTCCAACTGCCCTAACAACTGCAGTTTCATTGAACTCAACAAGGGAAAGATGAGTGTCACAGTGGGCGCTGAGACCCCTCTCTCTGGGCTCAGAGAGGGACTGCAAAGCAGAGGGTACGTGTAAATCCTGCCTTTAGAGAGAGCACTTGGGTTTGTCTGGAGCCGTTCAGCAAATGCGCACCAGGCTGCACGGCCCAGATCTCCTTCACTGAAGACCTGCTGCTCTTCAGCTGCTAAGAGAGCTGCCAGCCCCTTCAAAGGCTGCCGACAGCTGCCGCCCCACAGCCGCACCCCTTCCCAGGGGGCCCACATCCAGCCACTGACCAGTGGGGAAGGGAGGTCCTCTCCACATCAACCCACCTGGAGACAAGCCTTTAGGATTATTCTAGCTTGTCCTCGTCTGCTTCCTGCTTTGTCCTCCTCTGATGCTGATCCCAAGAGCGCACCCTGGTCATCGTCCTGAGCTGTAATTTCCACCTCAGGATATGCTTTCCAGGAAACTCACTCCTGGCCACGTGGGCTCAAACAGTGCCTGTCTGTGCGAACCATTTCTGTGCTTTATGCCAGAGGTCGATAAAGCAAGTATTTGATAAATGGGCCCAAAGGATGAGGCCATGTCCATAGGAAAATCAAAAAAGAAGAATATCACCACCTATCTTGGCAAGAGTTCATTATCTGGTATGGGAGACAGTTTTCACACTGTGGTGCTAAAGAAGATTCTCGAGAGTCTCTTGGACTGCAAGGAGATCAAACCAGTCCATCCTAAAAGAAATCAACCCTGAATCTTCATTGGAAGGACTGAAGCTCAAGCTCAAGCTCCAATACTTTGGCCGCCTGATGTGAAGAGCCGACTCACTGGAAAAGACTCTGATGCTGGGAAAGACTGAGGGCAAAGGGAGAAGCGGGCAGCAGAGGACGAGATGAGTAGACAGCATCACCAACTCAACAGATATGAGTATGATCACACTCCGGCAGATAGTGGAGGGGAGAGGAGCCTGGTGTGCTCAAGTCCACGGGGTCGCTAAGGGTCAGATACAATTTAGCAACTGAACAACAACAACCCAGGGGAGACAGCATAAATACACCAAAAGATGATCTGTAATATTATATAATAACCGGCAACCATCAGAGGATGACACGATGTTGAGATTTAAGAGACGGGAAGATTGGTTTTAGGACAAAATAATTGCTGGCTGTTTGCAGATCCTCAAGGTTACGGAACCCACCACTGCCTGTTCTTTCTTGAAAGTGAATTTACCAGGATTTAAAGAGCTCGCACCCTGCACATAAGCTCGACTCCAGGTGGTCCTTCTGCTTCTTCATGGCCCTCAGTGAAACTACCAGACAGTTCACAGCAGCCACAGGTAAGAAGCACATTTTCACAGATACTTCTGCTGGGAGATCTGCCCCACTTGGCCCCTTCTTCCAGTCACTTAGGCTCCCAGAGACTCTCAGCTTTTCCCATCCAAGCTCCAAGGCACTGGCATCCATCGAAGGCGCCCTGCCCTTCTTTCTTCTTGCTGGGCTGGTTTGTAGGCTCAGTCTCGCCAATTCAAATCGCCAGATAGGTCCTGCTCCTGCCCTGATCCGCCTCATTTCTTCCGAGGTTTCCTCGGCTGACCTCGCTTTTCCTGGCATCCTCCTGGTCTCCACTTCTACTTCTTAACTCTCATCTCCCTTCTGCTTCTCTCAGATTTTATCACCCTCTGTGAACTCCCAGCTTCTATCCAGACCTGGCAGGATTTTCTCTGTTTCTGTACAAAACCACAGCCCAAGAATAAGGCCAAGGGTACAGATACTGATTAACTGTGTGACCTTGAGCCAATCACGGAATACTGCTTATCGTTCAGGGGTATAATTTATAAAACAGGGATGCTAATCCCCACCTCTCATAGATGATCATGATGATGATTCATGAATGGGCCTGGAAGCAAGAGTCTCCAAGAAGTAAAAACAAAACACAAACACAGAGTATCTAGTACAAGCCTTGTAATCTATGAAGTGTTTGTGACAGGTACTGTGCAATGCTTTATCACAATATATAACCTTCCAGTAGAAATTCCAAGAAACTAAATGACAGCAAGTGGTGACGGCTGCACTAGAAGTGCAACTCAGCTCCTGCTGCTCTGACGTGACCCTGGCTGTGATCAGTTCCCTCCTCGTCTTCATTCTCACACACGGCCACGTCTCCTTTGCCTCTTCCCTTGCCCATTCTAACGCACACCTCCTTGCAGGTTAAGCCTTGCTTGCTAAGTCGCCTCAGGAGTGCCCTCTTTGCGACCCTGTGACCTGTGCAGCTACCAGGCAGGCGTACTGAAGCGGGGCTGCTATGCCCTCCCCCAGGGGATCTTCCTGACCCAGGGATTGAAGCCACATCTCTGCCATCTCTTGAACTGGGAGGAGGATTCTTTACCACTGAGCCAGCAGGGAAGCCCACAGCAAAGACTGTGACCTGTAGAGCCGCAACTAAGACTGAGCAGAGCTAAATAAATAAATATAAAAAAATTTAAAAGCATACAACTCATGCAGAATGCCCAGTTCACCTAACTCCAATCAAACCTCTCTGCTCAGTTCCCCTGCCCAGCCAAGTCTGGAGCCAGGCAAGGAAACAGGGGCAGTGTCTCAGCAGCTAGGATGGGGAGGCAGCCTTCCGTGTTAGAGTTAACAACAAGATCACAAGTGGAAAGCTGGAAAATGACTACAGTCAAAGGCAGGATGAGAAAAAAAAAAAAAAAACAGGGTTGCTAATCTGAAGACAGAAAATGTAGAACGTGGTCTCAGATACCAAATAAGTATGAAAATAAGGCGGGTTCATGAACAAACAAGCAATAGTTAGATAACCTATGAAAAAAAGTAAGTTTAACCCCTACTTTAAAAGAGTGGTCACCCCGCCTTCTTTGAGCAGTGTGTCAGTCTCATGAAAGAGTGGTTGGATGTATGAATTTTCAAAACTTATCATCTTTTAATGGAGATGCAATTAACATGCCACAAAATTCATCATTTCACATAGTGGGGAAGATCTCCTGGAGAAGAGAATGACAACCAACTCCAGGATTCTCACAGACAGAGGAGCCTGGTGGGCTACAGTCCATGGAGCTGCAAAGAGTCAGACATGATTTGAAGCAGGTTAGCACATACATATAGTTCATTAAGACTGATTTTTAAAGCAAATGCCTATTTGCCCAGTGAAGCTAAATTATTATCTCATTGAGATTTAGATGTTGATCGATCTTTGAAATGAAGAATTTAGAGTCAATAATTTCTCCCTTCTTGCAAAGCAATTATTTTCAAATGGCCAGTCTTTATCTCCTCATGTGAACATGATAACAGATCATCATGGTGATGATTTCTGCACAAACAGGGAGAGTCATGTCTTTCATCTTTTCCAACACAGTACACTAGTTAGCTTGCATTTCCAGCCAGTGTTCTTTGAAACTGGGAAGCCCACTCAAACAGGCTTCTTTCTTTGGACATATATCTTAATGTTTCATTCATTATTTCATTGTGCAAACATTTTACGAAGCTTCTATCATGTGTGAGGTAGAGTGTTATACAAAAATAAACACACCCAGGCTTCTGTCTTCAAGAATAGACACAGATAAATGGACATAGATAACTAAACAAGTTAAGCAGACGCATGCACAAAAGAGGTTTAGAAAAGATGTCTGTGAGTTCAGAGAACAATTGGGTACTTAGAAGACTGCTGAGAAGTGTTCTTTGGAGGGACTTTTCTGGTGGCTCAGTGGTAAAGAACCTGCCCACCAATGCAGGTGACATTCCCAGATCAGGGCTCTATCCCTGATCCTGGTAGGTCCTACGCGCTGTTGAGCAACTAAGCCCACATGCCCTCCAGCCCTGGAGCCTGTGCTCCGCCACAAGAGAAGCCACCATACTGACTAGCCTGTGCGCCATAACTAGAGAGCAGTCCCCATTCCGTGCAGCTAGAGAAGAGCCCGCACGGCAACTGAAGACCCAGCACAGTCCAAAATAAGCAAATAAATCACATTATATAAAAGACTGTCCTTTGACAGGCTTGTATCTATCTGACGGGCACTATAAGCATCACGACAGGTCGTCCTTCCCTCCTTCGGCTTATCTACAGGAGGGCCCAAGCCGTGCCGTGGTCCTTCTCTCGCCATGTGGTGGTCTGACCGACAGCACACGTTTGAGACCTCTGTGGAACCACGGCGCTCTCCTCATTTTCCCACCAGCTGCCATTGTTTTTATTTTATTTTCAGCTTAGTTTTGTTCCATGTATCTTTTTAAGCGATCTCAAAATATATTGTACATGAGGTGAGATGTAAGGAACAACGCTAAAAATAGTTCTGGACAAGGCACAGCAAAAGTACCTGTTCACTCAGAGCGCTGACAAAAGTGCCATCATTCTATTTAACTAAACACGGCAAAGGATGTTCATTATGTGAGAGATGTCTCTATATACAACACATGGATTCACATGCCCTCATGTGCACCGTTTTGGGGATCACAGAGATCCCTGCAAAGGAAAAGCAAAGTAACTCATGACAGGATTTGAAGGGAATCCATGTGGGATCTATGGTGACTCTGAAGAGTTCGAAACTTAAATCACCTGATATATCTTAATGTTTCATTCATTATTTCATTGTGCAAACATTTTACGAAGCTTCTATCATGTGTGAGGTAGAGTGTTATACAAAAATAAACACACCCAGGCTTCTGTCTTCAAGAATAGACACAGATAAATGGACATAGATAACTAAACAAGTTACAGACGCATGCACAAAAGAGGTTTAGAAAAGATGTCTGTGAGTTCAGAGAACAATTGGGTACTTAGAAGACTGCTGAGAAGTGTTCTTTGGAGGGACTTTTCTGGTGGCTCAGTGGTAAAGAACCTGCCCACCAATGCAGGTGACATTCCCAGATCAGGGCTCTATCCCTGATCCTGGTAGGTCCTACGCGCTGTTGAGCAACTAAGCCCACATGCCCTCCAGCCCTGGAGCCTGTGCTCCGCCACAAGAGAAGCCACCATACTGACTAGCCTGTGCGCCATAACTAGAGAGCAGTCCCCATTCCGTGCAGCTAGAGAAGAGCCCGCACGGCAACTGAAGACCCAGCACAGTCCAAAATAAGCAAATAAATCACATTATATAAAAGACTGTCCTTTGACAGGCTTGTATCTATCTGACGGGCACTATAAGCATCACGACAGGTCGTCCTTCCCTCCTTCGGCTTATCTACAGGAGGGCCCAAGCCGTGCCGTGGTCCTTCTCTCGCCATGTGGTGGTCTGACCGACAGCACACGTTTGAGACCTCTGTGGAACCACGGCGCTCTCCTCATTTTCCCACCAGCTGCCATTGTTTTTATTTTATTTTCAGCTTAGTTTTGTTCCATGTATCTTTTTAAGCGATCTCAAAATATATTGTACATGAGGTGAGATGTAAGGAACAACGCTAAAAATAGTTCTGGACAAGGCACAGCAAAAGTACCTGTTCACTCAGAGCGCTGACAAAAGTGCCATCATTCTATTTAACTAAACACGGCAAAGGATGTTCATTATGTGAGAGATGTCTCTATATACAACACATGGATTCACATGCCCTCATGTGCACCGTTTTGGGGATCACAGAGATCCCTGCAAAGGAAAAGCAAAGTAACTCATGACAGGATTTGAAGGGAATCCATGTGGGATCTATGGTGACTCTGAAGAGTTCGATTAATCTACGTAAAGGTAAAAATCACCTGCATCGAGGGAAAAGGCAATCCACATAGAGCCAACCTACAGTCCTGTCACTTGGGTCCATGAATCAACTGGCAGACAATGTTCCCTGAGCTGAAGTCTACTGGCTGGATGCTTTGCGTGTAGGCTTTTTATTTTTAAAGACTCTATTGAATTGGTGAAAACACTGCTTCTGTTTTATGTCCTGGTTTTTTTGGGCCCCGAGGCCTGTGTGACCTTAGCTCCCCAACCAAGGGCCACACCCGTGACCCCTGCATTGGAAGGTGAAGTCTGAACCCCTGGACTGCAGGGAAGTCACTGCGTGCATCTTGACATTGTTCCTCAGATCAGTCACACCGGCTTACCCTGCTCCCCCCACCCCGCTGAGAGCAAGCAGAGCCCCACCAAGCGGGAACAGCACAGACACTCAGGGCTCTGCACGTGCTGCCTCAGGAGTCTTCTCATAAAGGCCGTGGATGGGGTCTGATTATTTTTGGGCAGGTCACTTCTACTGGTCTTTCATTTGTCTATTTTCATCCATCTTTGTTCTTTGGCCCGTGTGGGCCTCCCATTGCAGTGGCCTCTCTCGCTGTAGAGCACCAGCTCTGGGCACGTGCGCTCCAGAGCTCCGGCTTGGTAGTTGCACACATCCGTCTAGCTGCTCTGTGGCACACGGGATCTTCCCAGGCCAGGGATCGAACCGGCGCTCCTTGCACTGCAAGGCAGTGTCCTTACCCACTGGACCACCAGGGAAGCCCCGGGTCTACTTATTTTTATCCTCACTTTATAATTAAAGAAATGAGGGAGAGAGGAGTTACATAAATTTCCCCAAGCTACACAGTTAGTATTCAAACCCTAGCCATCTGACTCTAGAGTTTGTACCCTTAACCACTACATCATAAATTTATTTTGCGAAACAAATGAAAGACACCCATGTTCCACACCAAAGCCTATGCTCTTGAACGGGCACCACGCTGTCTTTGGATTCAGGCCAAACCACACCACAGTGTGCACCTTTGCTGGGAAACAAATTAGTAACTGTCCCTTGGACCGATCCCTGCAAAGGAAAAGCAAAGTAACTCATGACAGGATTTGAAGGGAATCCATGTGGGATCTATGGTGACTCTGAAGAGTTCGATTAATCTACGTAAAGGTAAAAATCACCTGCATCGAGGGAAAAGGCAATCCACATAGAGCCAACCTACAGTCCTGTCACTTGGGTCCATGAATCAACTGGCAGACAATGTTCCCTGAGCTGAAGTCTACTGGCTGGATGCTTTGCGTGTAGGCTTTTTATTTTTAAAGACTCTATTGAATTGGTGAAAACACTGCTTCTGTTTTATGTCCTGGTTTTTTGGCCCAGAGGCCTGTGTGACCTTAGCTCCCCAACCAAGGGCCACACCCGTGACCCCTGCATTGGAAGGTGAAGTCTGAACCCCTGGACTGCAGGGAAGTCACTGCGTGCATCTTGACATTGTTCCTCAGATCAGTCACACCGGCTTACCCTGCTCCCCCCACCCCGCTGAGAGCAAGCAGAGCCCCACCAAGCGGGAACAGCACAGACACTCAGGGCTCTGCACGTGCTGCCTCAGGAGTCTTCTCATAAAGGCCGTGGATGGGGTCTGATTATTTTTGGGCAGGTCACTTCTACTGGTCTTTCATTTGTCTATTTTCATCCATCTTTGTTCTTTGGCCCGTGTGGGCCTCCCATTGCAGTGGCCTCTCTCGCTGTAGAGCACCAGCTCTGGGCACGTGCGCTCCAGAGCTCCGGCTTGGTAGTTGCACACATCCGTCTAGCTGCTCTGTGGCACACGGGATCTTCCCAGGCCAGGGATCGAACCGGCGCTCCTTGCACTGCAAGGCAGTGTCCTTACCCACTGGACCACCAGGGAAGCCCCGGGTCTACTTATTTTTATCCTCACTTTATAATTAAAGAAATGAGGGAGAGAGGAGTTACATAAATTTCCCCAAGCTACACAGTTAGTATTCAAACCCTAGCCATCTGACTCTAGAGTTTGTACCCTTAACCACTACATCATAAATTTATTTTGCGAAACAAATGAAAGACACCCATGTTCCACACCAAAGCCTATGCTCTTGAACGGGCACCACGCTGTCTTTGGATTCAGGCCAAACCACACCACAGTGTGCACCTTTTGCGTGTGTGGGATTCAGACCAAATTAGTAACTGTCCCTTGGGACGTTCGAGCACGTTTTCTCCTTTCTCATGATATATATGTCAGTCAGTACTTAGAGTAGAGGCATTCCACCATAACTGTTCCCATGGAAATGGGATGTGAATAATCAATAAGCTGTTCTTGTGTGAGGCCCTGCAGTCTAGGGGCTCCCCTGTTACAGCAGCTAACACGATCATTCCATGAAAATTCAGGGAAATGGACCGACTGTGTGTGCCTTACTTCAGTTAAACCACTGCCGACTAATAAACCCTGGTACCTGGTACCTAGGGTCATGCTAGGTGCTATAGGGCACCACGAAATAAAAACCACAGGAGCAGCACTGACGTATGCACGCTACCGTGTGTAAGAGAGACAGCGGGGCACTACGGGAGAGCATGGGAGCTCAGCTCAGTGCTCTGTGTTGAGGGGGGAATGGGGGCGTGAGGGACGCTCAAGAGGGAGGGGGCACACGTATGCACATGGCTGACTCACTTGTACAGCAGAAACCAACACAACACTGTGAAGCAGCTATACTCCAACAACAACAAAAAACCAATTAATACTTCGGATTAAAAAAAAGTCTATGGTGCCTGCCCCCACATTTCTGGGAAGGCTGTGGATCGTAAGAATACCATTAAATGCGGGAATGTACAGGAATACCATCAAGTTAAAGTATGAAGGAGTGGTTTATCCACAGAGGCTGGTGGAGTCAGAAATGCTTGGTTTGAGGAGCTGGACACTGACCTGGGTTTGAAACCCAGGAGGAATTCAGATCAGAGGAGGGTCTCCCAGGAAGGAGGGCACCACCAGGGAAGCCCCGGGTCTACTTATTTTTATCCTCACTTTATAATTAAAGAAATGAGGGAGAGAGGAGTTACATAAATTTCCCCAAGCTACACAGTTAGTATTCAAACCCTAGCCATCTGACTCTAGAGTTTGTACCCTTAACCACTACATCATAAATTTATTTTGCGAAACAAATGAAAGACACCCATGTTCCACACCAAAGCCTATGCTCTTGAACGGGCACCACGCTGTCTTTGGATTCAGGCCAAACCACACCACAGTGTGCACCTTTTGCGTGTGTGGGATTCAGACCAAATTAGTAACTGTCCCTTGGGACGTTCGAGCACGTTTTCTCCTTTCTCATGATATATATGTCAGTCAGTACTTAGAGTAGAGGCATTCCACCATAACTGTTCCCATGGAAATGGGATGTGAATAATCAATAAGCTGTTCTTGTGTGAGGCCCTGCAGTCTAGGGGCTCCCCTGTTACAGCAGCTAACACGATCATTCCATGAAAATTCAGGGAAATGGACCGACTGTGTGTGCCTTACTTCAGTTAAACCACTGCCGACTAATAAACCCTGGTACCTGGTACCTAGGGTCATGCTAGGTGCTATAGGGCACCACGAAATAAAAACCACAGGAGCAGCACTGACGTATGCACGCTACCGTGTGTAAGAGAGACAGCGGGGCACTACGGGAGAGCATGGGAGCTCAGCTCAGTGCTCTGTGTTGAGGGGGGAATGGGGGCGTGAGGGACGCTCAAGAGGGAGGGGGCACACGTATGCACATGGCTGACTCACTTGTACAGCAGAAACCAACACAACACTGTGAAGCAGCTATACTCCAACAACAACAAAAAACCAATTAATACTTCGGATTAAAAAAAAGTCTATGGTGCCTGCCCCCACATTTCTGGGAAGGCTGTGGATCGTAAGAATACCATTAAATGCGGGAATGTACAGGAATACCATCAAGTTAAAGTATGAAGGAGTGGTTTATCCACAGAGGCTGGTGGAGTCAGAAATGCTTGGTTTGAGGAGCTGGACACTGACCTGGGTTTGAAACCCATGAGGAATTCAGATCAGAGGAGGGTCTCCCAGGAAGGAGGGCACCCTTGCAGGAGACCACTTGTGAGAAGCCGCCAGGCGAAAGAGCAAGATGGAGAGGTTTCTGACCAACCGAAGCAGAGAGCCCCGCAGAGGAGCACTGCTGACAAAGAGAGGCACCGAGTCCAGGTCAGGCTCGGAGCAAGGCTGGGAGTCAGCACTTCTTTTAGCTGCTTTAGCTCAGGCCAGCAGTCCAGCCTCATACTTGATGGGGGAATTCTTCAGAAAGTTCTCCCTTGTGTCTTTTTCTTTGAACAGCTACATCTTATTTGTCTTCTTTCTTGCGCATGTATTTCTAGCACTTGTGAACAGACAGTAAGACAGAGCTCTAACCAGATCCCCTACCTGCATAGCTCATGATCTCGTGTTTATTTTGTTTTATTCTTTACATTCTACTATTAAGTGTAAGCCTTATTTCTAACCTCCATTTTACTTTGTTTTTAGTTTTTTAAGAAAACTTTCATGCTATCCATGAAAGGATTTCCTTCTTGGCTCATTTATAAATGGAACAGGGACTTCATTTTGGATTTTCAAGTAAAGCATCATCATCATCATCATCATCATCATCATTTCTTTTTTAACCCCTGGCTCCCATCTGTTATACCTCAGTTTAAGCCTCTTGTTCAGCATCTCTCTTTTGCTTGGCTATTTGCTACAAGACTCTAGCCAGCATTTCCTGCAGCACTCAGTCATGCCACGGTAATAGTTTTTCCATCGAAAAATACCACAAGTACAATATTTCCAATGGAAATACCACAAGAACAGTGTTTCCACTGAGCGTACCGCAACAAGAGTGCTTTTGTGGTATCTAAACTCTGAGATGAACTCATAATGTTCATCTTGGATTCATTAGAACTCGAGCCCCTACTTTCTGGAAAGCTCTGAAACAGGGGTGGAATTTTTATTTGTAGTTAAAAAAATACAATAAAAATAAAGGCTGGGTGATGCCAAGACAATTTTGCACTTGCTTTTGTGAGTAAAATATAAATAGATTCAGCAAGTGGAAGAATGAGGAAAAACTTCATAAAAATGTACAGAGAGGCTTAACAGCTGGAAAAGAGAGGAGTTGTGTGTGTGTGTGTGTGTGTGTATGTGTCTGTGTATGTGAGAGATAACATTTAAGGCCGTTCAGCAGCTGGGGAAGCAACAACCTGTAAAAATACTTAACATTTATAGCCACTCAGTGGCTGGAAAATCAAGTTCTCATAAAATCGATTTAACATTTTGGTCGCCGTTGATGACATTTAATGCATGCATGTTTCTATATCTGTTTATATTGTAGTCCCACAGACTTCAGTGTGTTTTAATAGTCATAAGTTGGAAGAGACCATTTGAAATGGGTGAGGGCATACAACGTCTTTGCACTGCCAGTAGTAAAGATGTTTACCAACACATACAGAATGCTCTGGTCATGTGAGTAGTGTGCCAAGAGTCTGGTGAGTCACACGTTCTTTATTAACATATAGAATGCTCTAGACATGTGAGTGAGGGGCCGAGAGTCTGGTGAATTACACTCTCTTTATTAAATTTTGTATTTGTACCATATCACTGATCTGCAGCGTCCTACTTTTGAAAGTCAATTTTTTTACAAAATTTCCAGTTGGAATTATTCTCTTATTTTCCAGGAGTTTAAGACTAAGCTTCTTAAATCCTGATCGGCCTGTAGTTTGGCAAACAAAATTATCTGTCAGGATAGCCCGATTTTTTCCATTTCCCTTGTTATGTCTTAAATCAGTGCAGTTAAAGAGGGCAACATTTTTCTATTTTTTTTCTTTCAGTTGCTTCTTTTTTTTGGTTAGTTCCACAAAATGAACTTGATGAGCAACTGATTAGAGAGATTCTCTTAAAAAAAAAAACTGAGGGCAGGGGAGGGAGGGAGGAATTGAAAAAAAGGAAGTGGAATTTGTAAAAATTTTCCTTGAAACTTTTAAAGTTAATAACAATGGAACAAGCTACCCTGGAAAGGCACAAAAATTCTTACACACAGCCCATCATCTTGTAGATATATGACCTTGGAGATAAAGAAGTCACAATGTCTTGAAGCTTCACATTTCTCCTCTTAATATATAGAGCATTGTACTTGCTTTACCAACTTCTCCAGAGAGCTTGGAGACCCAAAGGATGTACTACGTAGAAACATGTTTAGGTGAAGTCCAAGCACTAGACATGACATAGTATCATCACACAATGATACAACTGTAACTCTCATGAAAACTTGAGCACATTAAAAACAAAAACTTAATGAAATGACCAGAATGTCTATGTTCTGAGGCCTCCACAAGCAGACGAAGAGAGTAAGAGAAATGAGAAGACCCACAGACTGGTCGTACAGTCATGAATGTGTCCCAGCCGAATCCAGAGCGTTACTGTCGTCTGTTGTCTTCTCTCAGCAGAGGCCTTCAAGGCTGAATATGCTTAGCCTGGTTATTGTATTTAAGGTTTGAATCCATTTTACTGTTGGAGAAAGGCTTTACAATCATTTATATCAGAGTCTTCTCAAAGCAACTCAGAGGAGTAAGAACCTAGATCATTACTATATATATATACATGTCATATTTATATACTATATATAAATAATATTTCACTATAGTACAGCAAGTATGAGAGTGAATTTTTCTCTTTCCCCTCCTGTTTCTCCTTTTCTTCTTCCCTCTTTTTCCTTTTCTGTATTCTACAGGTAGAATCTACACCAAAAAAATGACTGCAAGCCCTTCTTTCCTACAAGTCATTTTTATGACTTGGAACTCCAATGATATTATTAGCCTTAATGTCATGGCCTGAGCTGAGGTTCCCACCTCCAGTGAATAAAATCCCCTTAACAGACGGACACAGAGCTTTCAAATCTCAGTTCCTAATCATTCTCTGAATTTCTGGGCCACTGATCCATCCAGATTAAAGATAAATATTGATAACTCCAGAGCCTCTACGTCCAGCCAGGAAGACTCAGAGTCAGCCCCTATTTTACCCACTGTATAAATGAAGAATTAGGTTCAAGCGGCAGTGGAAAAAAAACAAAAACAGAATACAAAGTTGTTCAATGGTATTCATTTGGGAGATCATTCTCCTGAGAAACTCTACTATCTTCTAACAGTTGTATGCATGTGTTGCTCACTCCCATCTGATTCTTTATAACCCCATGGACTGCAGCCCACCAAGCTCCTCTGTCCATGGGATTCTCCAGGCTAGACCACTGGAGCAGGCTGCCATTTTCTTCTCCAGGGATCTTCCTGACTCAAGGATTAAACCCAAACCTCCTCCATCTCCGAGCCACCAGGAAAGCCCTCTTCTAACAGAGCAAAGATGCACATAAGATTTGGGGAGGAATGTGACTGAACGTGTCCCTCACTCCATAAAGCTGCTTGTTTTGCGCTCAGAAAGCTTAGCACTGAGTATTGTAGTAAGAGAAATGAGAAGACCCACAGACTGGTCGTACAGTCATGAATGTGTCCCAGCCGAATCCAGAGCGTTACTGTCGTCTGTTGTCTTCTCTCAGCAGAGGCCTTCAAGGCTGAATATGCTTAGCCTGGTTATTGTATTTAAGGTTTGAATCCATTTTACTGTTGGAGAAAGGCTTTACAATCATTTATATCAGAGTCTTCTCAAAGCAACTCAGAGGAGTAAGAACCTAGATCATTACTATATATATATACATGTCATATTTATATACTATATATAAATAATATTTCACTATAGTACAGCAAGTATGAGAGTGAATTTTTCTCTTTCCCCTCCTGTTTCTCCTTTTCTTCTTCCCTCTTTTTCCTTTTCTGTATTCTACAGGTAGAATCTACACCAAAAAAATGACTGCAAGCCCTTCTTTCCTACAAGTCATTTTTATGACTTGGAACTCCAATGATATTATTAGCCTTAATGTCATGGCCTGAGCTGAGGTTCCCACCTCCAGTGAATAAAATCCCCTTAACAGACGGACACAGAGCTTTCAAATCTCAGTTCCTAATCATTCTCTGAATTTCTGGGCCACTGATCCATCCAGATTAAAGATAAATATTGATAACTCCAGAGCCTCTACGTCCAGCCAGGAAGACTCAGAGTCAGCCCCTATTTTACCCACTGTATAAATGAAGAATTAGGTTCAAGCGGCAGTGGAAATAAAACAGAAAAAACAGAATACAAAGTTGTTCAATGGTATTCATTTGGGAGATCATTCTCCTGAGAAACTCTACTATCTTCTAACAGTTGTATGCATGTGTTGCTCACTCCCATCTGATTCTTTATAACCCCATGGACTGCAGCCCACCAAGCTCCTCTGTCCATGGGATTCTCCAGGCTAGACCACTGGAGCAGGCTGCCATTTTCTTCTCCAGGGATCTTCCTGACTCAAGGATTAAACCCAAACCTCCTCCATCTCCGAGCCACCAGGAAAGCCCCCTCTTCTAACAGAGCAAAGATGCACATAAGATTTGGGGGAGGAATGTGACTGAACGTGTCCCTCACTCCATAAAGCTGCTTGTTTTGCGCTCAGAAAGAGTGTAACATTTTGAATATTGTATTAAGACTGAGTAGCGCTGACACAGGGCTTCCCAGGTGGCTCAGAGGTAAAGATCCCACCTGCCAATGCAGGAGTCGCAGAAGACAGGAGTTTTATTCCTGGGACAGGAAGGTCCCCTGGAGGAGGGCATGGCCACCCACTCTAGTATTCTTGCCCGGGGAATCCCACGGACAGAGGAGCCTGGTGGGCTACAGTCCATAGGGCTGCAGATTTGGACACAAATGAAGCGAGTTAGCATGCATATTTACACTACCACGTGTAAAACAGCTAGCTAGTGGGAAGCTGCTGTCTAGCACAGGAAGCTCAGCTCAGAGCTCTGTGATGACCTAGAGGGTGGGATAGCGGGGGTGGGAGGGAAGGTTCAGAGAGAAGGGTGTATGTGTACATATAGATGCCACATATTATTGTACAAAAGAAACCAACACAACATTGTAAAGCAATGATACTCCAATTTTTAAAAAATATATCCTATGATAAACCATAATGGAAAAGAAGATTCAAAAAAAAGAATGTATATGTATAACCAAAACATTTTTGGTGTGTAACAGGAATTAACACCATTGTAAATCAGCTAGACTTCAATAAAAATAAATAAGGAAATGAAAAAATAAATACCAAACGACAACATGCCTTAGTGCTAAGTCATGGATATTTCGACCTCACAGAAAACCAAAGTGCTTTTTAAAAACAAAATAGAGAGGCGTGAACGAACGCCACAAAATTCTCAACTGATCCCTGGGTTCCAGGTCACAGCAGGGTAAAACAGAAAAACAGAATACAAAGTTGTTCAATGGTATTCATTTGGGAGATCATTCTCCTGAGAAACTCTACTATCTTCTAACAGTTGTATGCATGTGTTGCTCACTCCCATCTGATTCTTTATAACCCCATGGACTGCAGCCCACCAAGCTCCTCTGTCCATGGGATTCTCCAGGCTAGACCACTGGAGCAGGCTGCCATTTTCTTCTCCAGGGATCTTCCTGACTCAAGGATTAAACCCAAACCTCCTCCATCTCCGAGCCACCAGGAAAGCCCCCTCTTCTAACAGAGCAAAGATGCACATAAGATTTGGGGGAGGAATGTGACTGAACGTGTCCCTCACTCCATAAAGCTGCTTGTTTTGCGCTCAGAAAGAGTGTAACATTTTGAATATTGTATTAAGACTGAGTAGCGCTGACACAGGGCTTCCCAGGTGGCTCAGAGGTAAAGATCCCACCTGCCAATGCAGGAGTCGCAGAAGACAGGAGTTTTATTCCTGGGACAGGAAGGTCCCCTGGAGGAGGGCATGGCCACCCACTCTAGTATTCTTGCCCGGGGAATCCCACGGACAGAGGAGCCTGGTGGGCTACAGTCCATAGGGCTGCAGATTTGGACACAAATGAAGCGAGTTAGCATGCATATTTACACTACCACGTGTAAAACAGCTAGCTAGTGGGAAGCTGCTGTCTAGCACAGGAAGCTCAGCTCAGAGCTCTGTGATGACCTAGAGGGTGGGATAGCGGGGGTGGGAGGGAAGGTTCAGAGAGAAGGGTGTATGTGTACATATAGATGCCACATATTATTGTACAAAAGAAACCAACACAACATTGTAAAGCAATGATACTCCAATTTTTAAAAAATATATCCTATGATAAACCATAATGGAAAAGAAGATTAAAAAAAAAAAGAATGTATATGTATAACCAAAACATTTTTGGTGTGTAACAGGAATTAACACCATTGTAAATCAGCTAGACTTCAATAAAAATAAATAAGGAAATGAAAAAATAAATACCAAACGACAACATGCCTTAGTGCTAAGTCATGGATATTTCGACCTCACAGAAAACCAAAGTGCTTTTTAAAAACATGTAAACTAGAGAGGCGTGAACGAACGCCACAAAAATTCTCAACTGATCCCTGGGTTCCAGGTCACCAGGCAGGGTTTCCACAGCTCTCAAACCGCTGTCCCTCCCGCCCTCCCGAGAAGCATCCAAGCAGCGCAGGGAAACCACGGACCCCGGGGCCAGGCCGTCACTCTTCCTGCGGGAAGTGGCGAGACCTTGGAGTGAAGAGACTTCCAAAGTTTGAACGTTGTAAACAAGACATATCACGAGCTTGTGTGGCAGAAACTGAAGACGGGAATGGGAACGGGAGTCGCCCGTCTGACCGGCCCTGGCGTTTCCCCTTCCACTGCTGTTGGAGAAGTTCTTCTAGACCCGCAGATGCACAGGGTGTGGGGCTGGTATGGTCAGAAGAGCTTACAACACAGTGTAATCTTGGGGCACTAAACTGAAAGGTAGAGGGTTGAAGAAGGTGATAAGAATATTATAAAAAAAAAAAAAAAAAGAATGTATATGTGTAACCAAATCATTTTGGTGTGTAACAGGAATTAACACCATGTAAATCAGCTAGACTTCAACAAAGATAAATAAATAAGGAAATGAAAAAATAATTTCATTGCTTTACAATGATGTTTTCTCTTACTCATACTTCTCTGATGTCAGGGAACAGAAAATTCTCACCAGGAACAGGGTATAAACATTCAGTAGCTAACGAACAAGAACTAGTCTGAGGGGCTTCCCCTTCCCCTGGTGGTCCAGTAGGTAAGGACACCGCCTTGCAGTGCAAGGGGAGCCGGTTCGATCCCTGGCCTGGGAAGATCCCACGTGCCGCGGAGCGGCTGGACCCATGTGTCCAATCACCGAGCCGGAGCTCTGGAGCGCATGCGCCCAGAGCCAGCTCTCTGCAACGACAGACGCCACCGCGATGGGAGGCCCACAGGAGCCAAAGAACAAAGACAGATGAAAATAGAGAAATGAAAGACCAATAGAAGTGGCCCGCCTGCTCCCCTCCCTCCCCAACCCGACCCCGCCCAAAATAAATAAATAAATAAGTCTTTAAAAAAAAAAAATGCAGTGCTTAATTTACAAACATTATTACTGCTGGCCCAAACATTTTAAAATCAGAGATAAAAGCATAGAGATGAAAAATAATCAATAATTTAAGAATATATGAGGATAGAAAGAAACAGCAAGAGGCTCCAGGGAAGATACAGTTGGATTTGGGGGGGGGAATAAAAAAATTAAAATGAAAGAAGAGGAGGGCAGGGAGAGCCAGGGAGAAGCTTCTGGAAAAAGATACTCTCTTGGCAGGACGAATGGAAAATAAAACTGCAGAGTGAAAGACGGCATAAAAGAGCGGTCCCTAATCTTCTGCCAGCAACGGGCCAATCTGTGTTTCTAGAACTAGCAGAAAGAATGTCAGCTGAAACCCATGTTAGAGTCACCTTGCAGCAAATGTTCCGCTGCACATGTGTCATCGGGAGGGAACGGGAAGACTTCAGGCTTTCTGGAGTGAAGGATGAAGGCAAGCGCTGCAAGCACCCCATTCTGGAGCTTCAGCCTCGGGGCTCAGGCTCTTTCACTCTGACCGCGTGGAGGACACAGAGAAAGCCAGGGCTGGCCTGTCCATCAAGACCCACATGTGGCTCCAAGGGAAGGGAATGGGGCCCGTCCACCTGTAAGTGCTTCTTTAATGAGGTGTGAAGGGCTGAGCTTGACACCCAGAAGAAGTACTCCAGCAGACAGTTTGAAAGAACAGTGAAAAAGCTGCATGCACTCCAGACTAACATGCTCATCCGTGACGTTGCTAGTGTGCATCCAGTAATCCGTTCAGGGTGATCTTTGTTCATGCACTTTTGATGCCAAGTTGCTGTTGTTGTTCAGTTGTAAGTTAGGTCCGACTCTGCACCACCAGAGACTGCAGCACGCCAGGCTTTCCCGTCCGGCACCATCTCCCAGAGCTCGCTCCAATTCAGGTCCATTGAGTCACTGACATCATCCAACCAGGTGGCCCTCCATTGGTCCATTCTCCTCCTGCCTTCAATTTTTCCCAGCATCAGGCAAGGACCTTTTCTAGTAAGTCAGCTCTTCGTATCTGGTGGTCAAAGTAATGGAGCCTGAACTTCGGCGTCAGTCCTTCCAATGAATATTCAGGGCTGATTCCTTTAGGATTAACTAATTTGCTCTCCTCAGTGTCCAAGGGACTCTCGAGAATCTTCAAGAGCCACAATTAGAAAGCATCAATTCATGTCATCATGATGTCTTTATGATGACTGTGAAACTGCAGAGCCCTGAAAAGTAACTTTCTTCCGTCTTTCCTTCTCTTTCTCCTGCTCTTCATTACTACCTTCCTGTCAGCTCAGTTGAAAGTGCAAAACAGAGTCTACTGAATTTTTACAAAATAAACCTACCCTGTAAGCATAACCTGCACTCAGCTCACAAAGCAGAAAATTTCTAGCACTGCAGAAGTTCAGAACACCTCCCTCTAGTCCCTCCCTACCAAAGGTCATTACGGGTATGACAATGCAGACTGAATGTGCTTCTATTTGAAATGTATAGACTGAGGTGCAGACAGTCCACTCTCCTCTGTGTCTGCAGTCTGCGTTTGTGAGAGTCGGCCACAGTGCTGGATGAGGCAACAGACTGTTCACATCCATTCACACTATGGTATGGCTAGACCACAACTTTATTTACTTTTTTTTTTTTAATTTTGACCTCTTTTATTGTTTTTTTATTTATTTGTCTTCATCCATCTTCATTCTTTGGCCCATGTGGGCCTCCCACTGCAGTGGCCTCTCTCGCTGCAGAGCACCGGCTCCAGGCGCATGCTCCCCAGGGCACCGGCTTGCAACTGGACACACCGCGGCATGCGGGATCCTCCCGGGCCAGGGATAGAACTGGTGCCCCTTGCACTGCAAGGCAGACTCCTTACCCACTGAACCACCAGGGAATCCCTACTGACTCTTTTAGTAACAGAAATTATTGGACATGTCTGGTGGCCCAGACAGCAAAGAATCTGCCTGCAATATGGAAAACCCTACTTCAATCCCTAAGTCTAGAAGATTCCCTGGAAGAGGTAATGGCAATCCACTCCAGTATTTTTCCATGGAGAATCCCATGGACAGAGGAGCCTTGGCAGGCTCCAGTCCATGGGGCTGCAGAGAGTGGGGCCTGGTTGAATAGCTGACGCCCAGGTGAACACGTATATGTGCATCTCTGGGGTCTACTCAGAGAAGCAGAACTGCCGAGTTATACAATTAGCTCAGCTTTAATAACCACTTGATACCCTCTTTGACAAGTCCCTGTTCAAACTGTTTTCTGCCTTTCTGCTCTGTGGGTCGTTTATTCTATAGGAACAGACATTCTTGGGGCATAGCTGGTTCACGGTGCTGTGTTGGCTTCTGCCACACAACAGTGTGCATCAGCCATGAGTAAACACACATCCCCTCCCTCCTGAACCTCTCTCACTCCCGCATTCCATCGCTCTACTTTTAAACCATGTATGAATAATTTGCCTTTCGTATATGATTTAAGGAATCCTAACATACTTGACAATCATGAAAGTATTTCCTATGTGTTATTCTAGAAGCTTGACTTAAATCGACATGCCACCTGGAATCCTCGTAAATAGGACTGAGGTGCAAAAACAGTCCACTCTCCTCTGTGTCTGCAGTCTGCGTTTGTGAGAGTCGGCCACAGTGCTGGATGAGGCAACAGACTGTTCACATCCATTCACACTATGGTATGGCTAGACCACAACTTTATTTACTTTTTTTTTTTTAATTTTGACCTCTTTTATTGTTTTTTTATTTATTTGTCTTCATCCATCTTCATTCTTTGGCCCATGTGGGCCTCCCACTGCAGTGGCCTCTCTCGCTGCAGAGCACCGGCTCCAGGCGCATGCTCCCCAGGGCACCGGCTTGCAACTGGACACACCGCGGCATGCGGGATCCTCCCGGGCCAGGGATAGAACTGGTGCCCCTTGCACTGCAAGGCAGACTCCTTACCCACTGAACCACCAGGGAATCCCTACTGACTCTTTTAGTAACAGAAATTATTGGACATGTCTGGTGGCCCAGACAGCAAAGAATCTGCCTGCAATATGGAAAACCCTACTTCAATCCCTAAGTCTAGAAGATTCCCTGGAAGAGGTAATGGCAATCCACTCCAGTATTTTTCCATGGAGAATCCCATGGACAGAGGAGCCTTGGCAGGCTCCAGTCCATGGGGCTGCAGAGAGTGGGGCCTGGTTGAATAGCTGACGCCCAGGTGAACACGTATATGTGCATCTCTGGGGTCTACTCAGAGAAGCAGAACTGCCGAGTTATACAATTAGCTCAGCTTTAATAACCACTTGATACCCTCTTTGACAAGTCCCTGTTCAAACTGTTTTCTGCCTTTCTGCTCTGTGGGTCGTTTATTCTATAGGAACAGACATTCTTGGGGCATAGCTGGTTCACGGTGCTGTGTTGGCTTCTGCCACACAACAGTGTGCATCAGCCATGAGTAAACACACATCCCCTCCCTCCTGAACCTCTCTCACTCCCGCATTCCATCGCTCTACTTTTAAACCATGTATGAATAATTTGCCTTTCGTATATGATTTAAGGAATCCTAACATACTTGACAATCATGAAAGTATTTCCTATGTGTTATTCTAGAAGCTTGACTTAAATCGACATGCCACCTGGAATCAACTTTTGTGAATGGTGTGAGGAAGGAGGTGGGATTCGCAAAAACAGCAACCACGCAGTGAATGAGCAGGACAGGGAACTGAGGTTACCTGGGATATGACAACTATTTGTTCCAGGAAAGTCCTGTCAACCAGCTTCTCCAGGAAAATATTTTATTTATCTAGGAAACTTCCTCCTGCCAGAATAACAGCTTTCCTACCTGAGAAGCGGTTCACTTACCAAAAGTCAGCTTGCTCACCTAGATTCACTTTAAGACTGTCCACCAGGCCTGAATTAGGCTGTCATGGATTCTTCGAATCTCACTCAGTCCCCAGTCTTGGAAGATGTACCTTAAGCCACTTCAGTCCAAATCCCAAAGCTCCAAGTAGCTCACTCTGACTTACCCCAAGTGTGGATCTAATAAACTTAGCTTCCATAATCAGCGAGGTTGGGTGGTCTCTCCAGGAGCCGACCACAGATGGAGGAAAAGGGTGTTCGGCTCCTTAGAAAGAGCAGGCTGCCAGAGAACTGCTGACTGGAGCCCACTTCCCTGTGTTCTGCTGTAGTCACACTGGTCACAAGCAAAGGGCTTCTATCTGCTTTATGTCAATACCACGCTTTCATAAAAGTTACCTGGGACTCCACATCTCCCAACTCAGTTGTTTTCCAAGACTGTTTTCCTTAGCTAATTTTGACCCTTTGTATTTCCAAGTGAGTTCTGGAATCAGCGTCTCAGTTTCCAGAAACACCTCCCAGAATTCTCCTCAATCTACTGGATAATGTGGGGATAAGTGTAATCTATAAACTATTGGCCCTTCTAAATGCATGAATATTTAATTAAGTCCTATTTCTCTCACTAAGGCTTTATAGTTTTCTTTGTAGATATTCTGTACATCTATCATCACATTTATTCCAAAATATTTTACATGTATTGAGTAAATTACAAGTAATATCCTTTTGTTTTCTATTTTCTCTTTGTTGTATTCAGAGATCTTGCTAAAATGGCTCATTAAGGCAAATTCCTTATCTGCTAAGGATTATCTACTTATGCAATCACGTCATCGGCAAATAAAGATCATTCTATTTCTTTCCAAAGCGTGCATGTGTGTGGATACTTTTTTGGTGGTATGTGCCTTTATTGCAATGTATCTGATCTATGTGCTTTGGGTGGTCTCTTGTGGAGCTGACAGTTGACAGAGTAAGATCTGTTTAAGTCCTTTGAATTCCAATAGTTAATTAGTCCCAGGATTGGAAACAGAAGACCTGAGCTCAAGTCTGTTACAGCATGATTTTCACAAGGGCAAAATTATGACTTTCATGTTGTTGTTTAGTCACTAGGTTGTGTCCAACTCTTTGTGACCCCGTGAACTGCAGCATGCCAGGCTTCCCTACCCTTCACTACCTCCCAGAGTTTGCTCCAACTCCTGTCCGTTGAGTCAGTGATGCCATCCAACCATCTCTTCCTCTGTCCTCCCCTTCTCCTCCTGCCCTCAGTCTTTCCCAGCATTAAGGTCTTCTCTAGTGAGTCGGCTCTTTGCAACAGGTGGCCAAAGTAATGGAACTTCAGCTTTGGCATCAGTTCTTCCAGTGAATCTTTAGGGTTGATTTCCTTTAGGATTGACTGGTTTGATCTCCTTCCTGTCCAGAGGACTCTCAAGAGCCTTCTCCAGCACTGCTATTTGAAAGCATCAATTCCTTGCTCCTCAGCCTTCTTTATGGCCCAACTCACATCTGTACATGACTATTGGAAAAACCACAGCTTTGACCATACGGACTTTGTAGGCAAAGTAAGGTCTCAAAGGGTGTCCCTAAATTAAACCAAACCAAACAACTTTTAGTTTTTATGTCCTTAGAATGAAGGCACATACTAATTGACATCCCTATTCACTGTAGGAAAATGCATGAATATTTAATTAAGTCCTATTTCTCTCACTAAGGCTTTATAGTTTTCTTTGTAGATATTCTGTACATCTATCATCACATTTATTCCAAAATATTTTACATGTATTGAGTAAATTACAAGTAATATCCTTTTGTTTTCTATTTTCTCTTTGTTGTATTCAGAGATCTTGCTAAAATGGCTCATTAAGGCAAATTCCTTATCTGCTAAGGATTATCTACTTATGCAATCACGTCATCGGCAAATAAAGATCATTCTATTTCTTTCCAAAGCGTGCATGTGTGTGGATACTTTTTTGGTGGTATGTGCCTTTATTGCAATGTATCTGATCTATGTGCTTTGGGTGGTCTCTTGTGGAGCTGACAGTTGACAGAGTAAGATCTGTTTAAGTCCTTTGAATTCCAATAGTTAATTAGTCCCAGGATTGGAAACAGAAGACCTGAGCTCAAGTCTGTTACAGCATGATTTTCACAAGGGCAAAATTATGACTTTCATGTTGTTGTTTAGTCACTAGGTTGTGTCCAACTCTTTGTGACCCCGTGAACTGCAGCATGCCAGGCTTCCCTACCCTTCACTACCTCCCAGAGTCTGCTCAAACTCATGTCTGTTGAGTCAGTGATGCCATCCAACCATCTTGTTCCCTTCTCCTCCTGCCTCAGTCTTTCCCAGCATTAAGGTCTTCTCTAGTGAGTCGGCTCTTTGCAACAGGTGGCCAAAGTAATGGAACTTCAGCTTTGGCATCAGTTCTTCCAGTGAATCTTTAGGGTTGATTTCCTTTAGGATTGACTGGTTTGATCTCCTTCCTGTCCAGAGGACTCTCAAGAGCCTTCTCCAGCACTGCTATTTGAAAGCATCAATTCCTTGCTCCTCAGCCTTCTTTATGGCCCAACTCACATCTGTACATGACTATTGGAAAAACCACAGCTTTGACCATACGGACTTTGTAGGCAAAGTAAGGTCTCAAAGGGTGTCCCTAAATTAAACCAAACCAAACAACTTTTAGTTTTTATGTCCTTAGAATGAAGGCACATACTAATTGACATCCCTATTCACTGTAGGTAGAACATGGCCTTAAACTGGCAAAGGGAGGCCTCAAAGCATAGGGCCTGCAGGGTCTAAGTTTCTTTGCCTTCTCATTGCCAGAAATTCAGCTGACTCTCAGTAAATATATCTCTGATGTCATTGTCAGCTAGCAAAATATGTTTTTGATAATCACTAACACACTGAATCCCAATTAATTCTGTTGGTTTTAATAAGATTTTCTTGTCTACTATATGCTAGCCAGAGTCCACAACTATTTTTCTTGAACTCTGTTTGATATTTCTTTGGTAGTTCCTTACTGTAACATTTTTGCTGCTTTGGCTTACAAATGCTTACCCAGACACAGTAATAAATCCTGGACAATGATCTCACAGAGATGTAGATACACATGCATATAGAGATGTAAATGTAGATACAGATGTAGGTATACAGATCCACAGGATGTCTGTCTATGCGACCGTGACATCTTTCCTTGCTGTCACTGTGTACGTCTTTCTAGTGCTCCTGTGTGACTCTCTTCACTTTCATCTCTTTGCTGAAACTCCCCGTCTGATACAGGCACCCACCCTCTTCTTCGTAACGATTCACGGTTGCATACTTCCAACCTCTGCGTCGTATCTGACTTGGTCTGTTCCTTGTGTCTTGGCAGTGCATTGTGTGGGTCTTGTTTGTTTTGTTTTTTAGTACTCCTGTAATCTTTTCTTGAAAACCACGCATTTTGTGTAGGACAGCAAAGGCTGAGATAAATAGACATTTCTGTTTGGAAATGGGCTCAAGTTTCTTTATGCTGAGTCTTTGGTGTGGGGTGTGAATCAGTCAAGGGCAAGAGTTGAGAGGGGCTTGGGGTTTGTTGTTGCCACGGCTACCATGAGTGCACCACAGCTTCAGCTTTCTTCCATGTCGAGGGCGGTGCCTGGGTTCCCAGAGGCTTTCTTGTCCTCAATTTCTGCTCATCCCCAGCTTTAAGTCTCCTCTCCACGTGGTGTGTCCGGAAGGAGTCTCCCCTGCAGCTCTCCACTGTGCTTGTTGTTCAGTATCGACTCCACTGTCATGGGTGGGATGGGCATTCGTCTTATTCTGGATAAACCTCAGGCTTAGACAAGCACTGTGCTCCCTGCACCAGCTCAGGTGCCCAGTCTGTATTCCCATCCCTCTCCCAGGACTAGAGGATCTCTGCTGTTGTCACTCCTGGTCTCCCTGCTGCAAAGAGTTTCGACCAGTGACCCAAAATCTAGAAAGCTCCTTAGCTGTACTGGCTCCCAGGCTGCTTGGCTCTTACTGTGTAGGTGAAGTGGGGGCTCATGCTCCCCCAGCAGCGACTGCTGTCTCCCCTCTCCTTCTCACCCTGCACAATTAGGAATGCCTCCTCAGGACCCTCACCCGTGTTTTTTGTGAGCATTCAGGGGAGTCCAGAGCTGGCCAGTAGGTGTAAACTGTTCCACACTGGCAGCCCAAAGGCCTGCACAATCTCGCCGCTCATGCACACATGCTAAGTTGCTTCAGTCGTGTCCAACTCTTTGTGACCCTATGGACTACAGCCCAGCAGGTTCCTACGCCCATGGGGCACTGCAGGCAAGAGTACTGGAGTGGGCTGCCATTCCTTTCTCTAGGTGATCTTCCTGACCCAGGGACTGCATCGGCATCTCTTACGTCTCCTGCATTGGCAAACAGGTTCTTTACCACTAGCGCCACCTGGGAAGCTCCTGAATGCCACATGCATAAACAATTCCAGCTCAGTTCTTTTGCTTGTGTCTCTGGTTATGTTTGCCTCAGGCAAGCAAGTGCTGCCTGCAGGTATCCATTTGCGCTTAGATGTGGGGCTCACTCGTAGCACTGAGCAACTGAATGACAAAAACATCGCTCTGAAACCTCCTCTTTCTGAAGAGTTTATGAAATTCATGATATCAATTTGTCCAACCTGTTGTGGATGGGGCTAGGTTCTTTCCATTTGATCCCCAAGTAGTAACAAGAAGTCAAAGGAGATTTTATTGTTTCCCAGCATCAGGGTCTTTTCCAGTGAGCTGGCTCTTTGCATCAGGTGGCCAAAGTATTGGAGCTTGAACTTCAGCCTCAGTCCTTCCAATGAATATTCAGGGTTGATGTCCTTTAGGATTGACTGGTTTGATCTCCTTGCAGTCCAAGGGACTCTCAAGTGTCTTCTTCCACACCACAGTTTAAAGCATCAATTCTTCAGTGCTTAGTCTTCTTTATGGTCCAACTCTCACATCTGTACATGACTACTGGGAAAACCACAGCTTTAACTATACAGACTTTTGCATGAGTGAAGTGACCATAGAAAAACAAGCAGGCAATCAAGTTTATAACAGGATCTCCTTTCTTCTCCTTTTTCCTAATGCCTAGAGCTTCTGAAGCTCTGGATTTTCACAGAAACATCGTTGTGCCTCCACTAGTGAGTCGTTCTGTACCACATGTTCTCACATCCACCCCTGTGCTAGATTCATGGCCTGTGCTGAGTGCTGGCCTCTTGGGCCCCCTCATTCCCAGTGCCAGCCCACTCGCTTTCCCTGCTCACCCCTCTACCCACCCCGCCCCTTGGTCCTCTGCTCCTGCCAAAGCTTCGTAGGGCTGACACCCCTCGCGGCAGAGAGAGCCAGTTCAAGTCATGCTGCTTGTTCTCACAGTCTCTGCAACCCCTGTGAATAACCACATCTTCTGTACCTGTCAGCAGCCAAAGCTTTCTTAATTTAAACTTTGTGACGACTTCCAAGAGCCTCTGCCTTTTGGAACTTTCCACAGAAAACCCTTGTCTTTGCCAAATAAATGCCTCAGCCATAAATTAAGTGAGCATGACCTACGGGACCTTGGCTGAATCCTCAGGGGTACGCAACTTGGAACAAACAGGTTTCACATCCGAATTCGCCCTGGTATTACGGGCAGGCTTTTTTCTTTTTGCAATCTGCTTGCATCCCCAAGTTTCAGTGGTGTAAAACTGCGGTCACTTTTACTGACGAGTTTATGTGGGTGGTGATGAGGCTTCTCTTGGAAGTCATCGGCCTTGCTTTCATTCTGAGAGAGGAGCTTCCACTATTAATTATTCACTGTGGCATCCATGTTATGACACCGTGAGTCAGAAGTTGTCATAAACAGCTCACATGTTAGTCAAATAACCCCTCTCAGGGCTTACCTATTTCTCTCCCTTCCTCTCTGTCCCATCTCTTCTCCCCTCCCTGCTCAGATTCTTCAGGTATAACTGACAAAACTGTAAGATACTTAACTTGAACATGGTGACGGTTTTACATATGAACGCATTGTGAAAGGAAGGGCTGCTGTGCCCTCTGTCAGGGAATCCTCCCAACTCAGGGGTCGAACCCACATCTCTTACGTCTCCTGCATTGGCAGGCGGGTCCTTTACCACTAGCACCACCAGGGAAGCTCCAAATGAACACACACATCAGCTCATATATTTACCATCTTTTTCGGGAGAGAACATTTACATTCTAGTCTCTCAGCAAATTTAAACCACACAACCCAGTGCTGGCGACTGCAGCTGCCACGTCATACGTGAGACCCCAGAACCCATTCGTCGTATAACTGCAGGTCTGTATACAGTGGATCTCTCCCTACCACAGGTATGCATTAATGAGCTGTCAAGAATGTATTTATTACCTGTTTCCCAAACACCTGCAAATAAATAACTCTAATGTTTAAACTGCGCATGAACAGGACATTTTCTTTAGTTGCTGTGTGATCATTCTGTTCCGGATTTCCCACAATCTGTCAACTAGGTTTTCAGTACTTCCTCTTTATTTGAAAAAGGAAACAGCTACCACCGAAAGCAAAAAATTCATGTAGTCCTGCATTCCACGTCCACCTGCAGCAGGTGTCCTTTGGGTAAATCTGCCCTGAAAGCTTTCCGATCGCCTTCACTGGGACAGCCCTGACTAGTGCAGCCAGCGGGTCCACACAGAGGTGCTCACGGGCCAAGTTCCAAAGACCTTGAATAGCAACAGTCACGGGACAGTGTCTGCGACCTTGTCAGATGCCACGAAATTTCACAGCCGGAAGGAACCTCCAGGACCCCTCGACGTGACTGTCTGTCTCTGAGATCAGGGCACTCGGGAAGGTGACGTGACTCATTCACGAGCTGGAAACTGAACAAGAGCTGTCTCTCCCTGGATCTCCCGACCCCCTCATCTCCCGTCACCCATCTGCATGTCGGTTCATTTTTAAAGCAACTGTTAACTGAATTCTACTCCAGGCTGAGCTCTCTCCCAGCTACTCTGACGAAACTAAGAGCAAGCCAGGGGTCGCGTCTGCCTTCATGGCAGGTTCATCCTGGAGACGCCGGCGAAATGCCCAAAGCCACTTTCCCCCCTCAGCCATCATGGAAATGCAGAGGGGGTCGGGAGGAGCACTTGGACCACGGTGGGGGACCCAGCCCCAGGACCACCGTCTCCTGTTGTTGCACGCCGTGCCAACTCCAGGAACAGTTATCTTTCTGAAACATACTTGCCCTCTCACTTCTGAGTCAAACCTTGAATGAAATCCCTGAGCCTCTGAAAAGCATCTAAAACTATTCAACACGCCTTGAAGACTTACATCAGTTTTATGAACTTATTCAGAAAAAGGACGACTTTACCCCAAGCTCCCAAAGTCCTTAAAATGAGCAAGAGCATCCTCTCCAGGGAAGAAGCGCCTCTATTTGTATTGCAGTTCTCAGTGGGGGCAGTTTTGCCTCCTGGGAGACACATGGCGGCGTCTGGAGACAGCTGGGAAGGAGTGGTCCCTGTATGAGGTGGGGAGAGACCAGAGGTGCTGCTGACAGCCTGCGACACACGGCAGTTCTCCGCACCACCAACAGAGCCCGAAGCGTCGGCCCCACATGTCAACTGTGTCCAGGCTGAGGAACTCCCAGCACTCTGGTCACCTCATACATAAGTAACCATAACCGTGAGGCTCCATGGTCCTTCACCTATCCAGGATAAACTAGTATAACTGCTTCCTGCCAATTTCTGCCAATAAAGTCAAACCCTTCAGAGGATTCCAAATCACCTTGCTTGGTCCAGATTCATCCCTAATGAAGAACTGTAGTCTGTTCTCAACATACATAAATGCCCATATAAAAATACGGATTGTGAAGACTTCTCTAGTGGTCCAGTGGTTAAGAATCTGCCTGCTGGGCTTCCCTGGTGGTCCAGTGCATAAAGAGTCTGCCTTGCAGTATGAGGGGCACTGGTTCAATCCCTGGCCCAGGAGGATGTCACATACCACAGAGCAGCTCGACTGGTGTGTCCAACTACAAGCCAGCACTCTGGAGTGCATGTGCCCAGAGATAGTGCTCTGCAGTGAGAGAGGCCACTGCAATGGGAGGCCCACATAGGCCAAAGAATAAAAGATGGATGAAAATAAATATAAATAGAAGAGGTATGATGGGGAAAAGAAAAAAAGAAAAGAATCCACCTGCCAATCCAGAAAACATGGGTTCAATTCCTGGTCAAGCAAGATCTCACAGGTCATACAGAAATGAAGCTCATGGGCTTCATGCCTAGAGCTGGTGCTCTGCAACAGGAGAAGTCACCGCAATGAGAAGCCCACACACCACAACTAGAGGGTAGCCCGCGCTAGCTACAATTAGAGAAAGCCCACATCCAGCAATGAAGAGCCACTCCGGCCAAAAATAAAAATAAATAAATAAATACATACATAAGAAATCTCAATAATCAATATGAGGTATATGCACCACCATTAGATTTCTTGGTTTTCAATAAAACATGAAACTACTATTTAATGTTAGCTACATTTTCCTGTTACACTTAATGATAACTAAATTATAGGTTAAAAACCCTAACAAAATACAAAATACATTCCGCCACAAACCTGCAAATGATTGCACAGGAGACTAGAAATGTCAGCCTTGTAGAAAATACAGTAATTCTATTTTAAAATAGAATATGATCAGTTCAAATACTGAACAAAACCTACCCAAGAAGATGTGACAGAATAAGCTATTTGTTCTAAACATCATCAGTTCACCTCATGAACTACGCACGACCCGTGAATACGGGTCTGTTTCCAGTTGATGGAAACAGAACTGGCAATGCCAAGGCCAGGTGACAAATAAAGATCAGCCCTCTAACCGGCTGCTTTGCTGCTCAGGCGCTCGGCTGAGTCTGACTCTTTGTGACCCTGCGGACTGTGGCACGTCAGGCTCCCCATCCCCCACTGTCTCACTAGGTCTGCTCACACTCATGTGCACTGAGTCAATGCCGCCGCCCAACCGTCTCACTTTCATCTCCAACCGCTGAGGCAGCAGGTTACTGCATACCACATACAGAGCTCACACAGTAAGAAAGCCTAATAGGCAGGATCAAAAACAACCTTTCTTACTGAATTCCCATCATTTGCTTCTTCGTGGTCTTCACAAAAACAACTTACAATCTTGATAGATGGATATTATTTTCTCCAGTGTGGTGGCAGTGTCAGTCTCTCATTCATGTCCGAATTTTGGCGTCCCCATAGACTATACAGAAATAGAAGAATAAATATAAATAGAAGAGGTATGATGGGGAAAAGAAAAAAAGAAAAGAATCCACCTGCCAATCCAGAAAACATGGGTTCAATTCCTGGTCAAGCAAGATCTCACAGGTCATACAGAAATGAAGCTCATGGGCTTCATGCCTAGAGCTGGTGCTCTGCAACAGGAGAAGTCACCGCAATGAGAAGCCCACACACCACAACTAGAGGGTAGCCCGCGCTAGCTACAATTAGAGAAAGCCCACATCCAGCAATGAAGAGCCACTCCGGCCAAAAATAAAAATAAATAAATAAATACATACATAAGAAATCTCAATAATCAATATGAGGTATATGCACCACCATTAGATTTCTTGGTTTTCAATAAAACATGAAACTACTATTTAATGTTAGCTACATTTTCCTGTTACACTTAATGATAACTAAATTATAGGTTAAAAACCCTAACAAAATACAAAATACATTCCGCCACAAACCTGCAAATGATTGCACAGGAGACTAGAAATGTCAGCCTTGTAGAAAATACAGTAATTCTATTTTAAAATAGAATATGATCAGTTCAAATACTGAACAAAACCTACCCAAGAAGATGTGACAGAATAAGCTATTTGTTCTAAACATCATCAGTTCACCTCATGAACTACGCACGACCCGTGAATACGGGTCTGTTTCCAGTTGATGGAAACAGAACTGGCAATGCCAAGGCCAGGTGACAAATAAAGATCAGCCCTCTAACCGGCTGCTTTGCTGCTCAGGCGCTCGGCTGAGTCTGACTCTTTGTGACCCTGCGGACTGTGGCACGTCAGGCTCCCCATCCCCCACTGTCTCACTAGGTCTGCTCACACTCATGTGCACTGAGTCAATGCCGCCGCCCAACCGTCTCACTTTCATCTCCAACCGCTGAGGCAGCAGGTTACTGCATACCACATACAGAGCTCACACAGTAAGAAAGCCTAATAGGCAGGATCAAAAACAACCTTTCTTACTGAATTCCCATCATTTGCTTCTTCGTGGTCTTCACAAAAACAACTTACAATCTTGATAGATGGATATTATTTTCTCCAGTGTGGTGGCAGTGTCAGTCTCTCATTCATGTCCGAATTTTGGCGTCCCCATAGACTATAGCTCACCAGGCTCTTCTGTCCTTGGCATCCTTCAGGCAAGAATACTGGAGTGGGTAGCCATTCCCTTCTCCAGAGGATCTTCCCAACCCAAAAATCAAACCCAGGTCTTCTGCATTGCAGGCGAGTTCTTTACTGTCTGAGCCACCAGGGAAGCCCCTTCTCCAAGTTAAGATTCTTTAAAAACTTTCAAGCAGACAGACGCACATGGAAGGAAGATCGTGCCCAGCTAGATCTCCAGATCAAGTCCCAGGTCACACCCCCACAGCCCCTTCTCCAGAGACTTCCCCTGCAGGTGGTCCTGGCACCTGGCACTTCACGGAAGGGTCCCACCTACTCATCGACCCTTGGCTCCTCAGGTTGCTCTTCTATATCTCATGTCCTCTGAGAGACTTCAGGCTCAGACAGCAAATTAAAATTCAAAGCTTACTGGGGCCAGGTCCCTAGTTAGTTCAGCCATATGAATTCACCTAACGGCTTAATTTTGTTCACCTTCTTACAGCAGATGACACCATCAAGGATTGGGCACAGCTGGCTGAACCAGGCTCACTCAGTCAGTGACCTAAAGTTGCCTTTGATCAGAAGCAAACGTGGTTTGTGGAATGGACTTGTTTTAGATGCCAAGAAAACAAATACAATGATTTTTGGAGCTAGGCAAACACTGGGAACGCTTACTAGCAACCACAAACTTCGTGCATTTGATCTTCCACGCTTGACGTCAAGACAAGGTTTTTAAATATCCTAGCGTTTGGCTTGCTCTCAACTCAGCTTTTAAAAATTTGGAAAGAAAGTTTACAAGACATCTCCCAACCCGCTGAAGTGCACTGAGTCAATGCCGCCGCCCAACCGTCTCACTTTCATCTCCAACCGCTGAGGCAGCAGGTTACTGCATACCACATACAGAGCTCACACAGTAAGAAAGCCTAATAGGCAGGATCAAAAACAACCTTTCTTACTGAATTCCCATCATTTGCTTCTTCGTGGTCTTCACAAAAACAACTTACAATCTTGATAGATGGATATTATTTTCTCCAGTGTGGTGGCAGTGTCAGTCTCTCATTCATGTCCGAATTTTGGCGTCCCCATAGACTATAGCTCACCAGGCTCTTCTGTCCTTGGCATCCTTCAGGCAAGAATACTGGAGTGGGTAGCCATTCCCTTCTCCAGAGGATCTTCCCAACCCAAAAATCAAACCCAGGTCTTCTGCATTGCAGGCGAGTTCTTTACTGTCTGAGCCACCAGGGAAGCCCCTTCTCCAAGTTAAGATTCTTTAAAAACTTTCAAGCAGACAGACGCACATGGAAGGAAGATCGTGCCCAGCTAGATCTCCAGATCAAGTCCCAGGTCACACCCCCACAGCCCCTTCTCCAGAGACTTCCCCTGCAGGTGGTCCTGGCACCTGGCACTTCACGGAAGGGTCCCACCTACTCATCGACCCTTGGCTCCTCAGGTTGCTCTTCTATATCTCATGTCCTCTGAGAGACTTCAGGCTCAGACAGCAAATTAAAATTCAAAGCTTACTGGGGCCAGGTCCCTAGTTAGTTCAGCCATATGAATTCACCTAACGGCTTAATTTTGTTCACCTTCTTACAGCAGATGACACCATCAAGGATTGGGCACAGCTGGCTGAACCAGGCTCACTCAGTCAGTGACCTAAAGTTGCCTTTGATCAGAAGCAAACGTGGTTTGTGGAATGGACTTGTTTTAGATGCCAAGAAAACAAATACAATGATTTTTTTGGAGCTAGGCAAACACTGGGAACGCTTACTAGCAACCACAAACTTCGTGCATTTGATCTTCCACGCTTGACGTCAAGACAAGGTTTTTAAATATCCTAGCGTTTGGCTTGCTCTCAACTCAGCATTGGAGATGTTTAAAGATATTGTAGTTAATAACACTGATACATACAAGGAAAGGGGGTCACTTACGAGAAGAAAACATGCAGATTTAAATCACGAACTAGTACGAAGCACAGTAGTCTTCAACCCCAACACAGGAGAGAAGCCTTGTAGGCTGTCCAGGAGGAGTGCTTTGGAAAAAGGCAAACACCAAGCCCCGTGAAGAAGACAAACGCTGAGCCCCACTCCATCCCAACTAGGTCGGGGGGACAGTTGTCATTGCTTTCCAATTTCCAGGGTAGGCTATTACAGATGGCAAGTGCTGAAAGTCCTGTGTGCAAACCTGAGCTATGATATCACCAACTGCAAAGGCTGAGAAAACCCTTCAATTCTCTGACCTTCCTCTTCCCCCAGTGGGAAGTCCTTACCACTCCACGGGGCTATAGAGTGAAGGCCAAGATATGAGATGCATTTGTCATGTAACACGGGGTCAACGTCATTACTGCTCTAAGATCTGCTCTATTCATAGTCCCTTAGAAGTAAAGGAGCTTAGTTCTCACATGAGTGAACAGACCCCTCCTCAGAGGCTGTGAAACTACTTAGCTTTGTTCCTTTCTATGGCTGGGTGGGTGATCAGGCTTAATCTGCTGGGCTTCCTCCTGGGTTGATGTCAGGTGGACACAGAGAAGGCTGCTGGTTCCAAGAGCACCAAGGCAGGAACTCTGTGCACCCTGCACCATCATGAATGCAGATTTTGAGGGAATTCTGGACAGCAAGGGCTCCTGTTTGTCACAGAATAAAACATAGGTAACAACTGCAACCAAACATCTGTTCAAATCGACTTCTGAGCAACCTGGATCGACCTAGAGATTGTCATATTGCCTGAAATATGATACTCAGGACTCAGAGAAAGCAGGAGAAATAGCGGATGGCATCCCTTATGTGTGAAATATAAAACAAGATGCTACAAATAAACTTAATTACAAACCAGAAACAGACTTAGAGAACAAACTAATGGTTGCTAGCAGGGAAGGATGGGGAGAGGGATAGTTGGGGTATTTGGAATGGATATGTTTATTTAAAATGGATAACCAAGGAGGACCTGCTATAACACAGGGAAATGGGAGGGGGTCTGGGGGAGACAGACACATTTATATGTGTGGTTTGGTCCTTCTGCTCTCCATCTGAAATTATCACATTGCTGACAGCCACTGCTGTTCTTGGTCAGTTGCTAAGCTGTGTCCAATTCTTTGCAACCCTCTCCGGACTGCAACATGCCAGGCTACACTAGCTCTTGGAGTTTGCTCCAAGTCACGTCCATTGAGTCGATGATGCCATCCAACCATCTGATACTCTGTCACCCCCTTCTCCTCCTGCCCTCAATCTTTCCCAGCATCAGGGTCGTTTCCAATGAGTTGGCTCTTTGCATCAGATGGCCAAATATTGGAGCTTCAGCTTCAGCATCAGTTCTTTCAATGAATATTCATTTTCATTGAATATGAGAGGTCTGATCTCCTCTAAGACTGACTGGTTTGATCTCCTTGCTGTCCAAGGGACTCTCAGCACCACAATTTAAAGGTATCAGTTCTTCAGTACTCAACCTTCTTTATGGTCCAACTCTCACATTCATACATGACTAATATAGCTTTAACTAGACAGACCTTTGTTGGCAAAGTGATGTCTCTGATTACAATACTCCATTAAAAACATAAAAACTTTAAAAAGAAGCAAAGTGACTTCTACTATTCAGAGAGATGCTAAGTACTTGCTAATCCTACTTCATTTATTCCTCACAGTGACCCATATGAGACACGTGATCTCCACTTCACCAACAAAAAAACTAACTTTAAACAGCATGTCAGAAGTTTCCCAATTAGAATGGGGCATTTTCCGCACCTGAAGCCATGCTTACTTGATTCAAAATCCCACTGTCTTACCAATTGATTGACTGTATCTGAAAACACAACCCAGCAAGGATAAGAGTGCCCACCTGCTGACTACACCTTGATCTTCGACCTCCGAGGCTGGCTACTTCCTGGGTGAGCTAACCCACACAGGTCAGCAGCTCTAGAGAGCTTGCAGTTGTCAGATTTGTGCAAAACAATCTTCCGGGATGCAGGTGGATATGCAGATGTCCAGGTCCCGTCTGCCAGTGACTCAGAACCTGTATATCCACCGTGGGGCCCTGAGTCTGCCTTCCTAGCACTCACCTTCTATTGCTGTTTACCTGCTCAGCCATGTCTTACTCTGCAGTCATGTCTCCCCGTGGACTGCAGCCACCAAGCTCCCCTGTCCGTGGGATTTCTCCGGTAAGAACACTGGACTTGGCTGCCGTTTCCTTCTCCCGCGGATGTTCCCGACCCTAGGGTGGAACTGCATTTCCTGAACTGCAGGTGGGTTCTTTACCACGGAGACACCAGAGGTGGCCGGCATTCATTTTCTATGCCTTTAGTTCACAATGCTTCCATTTGGCTTCTTTTGAGAAATATGTTACTAAAGGACATCTTTGACTTTCATTTTATTGCTTTAAGCCTATTGTTCTGGGGTGGGATGGGGGGATATACATATGACTAATCTGGGAACAGACATATCTGTAAACAACAAAACTCTGGAAAAGTTAAAAGTAAAATAAAAGTTAAAAAACAAAAACAAAAACAAAACCTATTGTCCTAAAACAGGAGGCCTTGCGCCCAAACAAGCCAGCCACCTGTTTTGGCAAATAAAGATTCATTAGCACACAGATACCCCACTGCATCGCCCGTGCAGGCTTTCAGGACTGCAGAGACAAGGGTTTGCAACAGAGATTGGAAGGCCAACCAAAGCAGACATTATTTACTATCTGGCTCTTTACAGCAAAAGTTTGCCAACCCCTGTCCTAAAATGACTCTGCCGCTAGACTCTGGCACAAGTGCGGACCACTGATTAATCTGGAAATACTTTTTCTGTATCGAACAACATCTGACTTGCTCAGCTTCAGGGATCCAATGAGTGTATGAAAAATGTATTTTATTTGTGGAAAACATATTGTTCATTATGTCTTGAGCCATGCCTGTCAGACAAGTGCTTAAATAAATGACCTTAGCTCATTTTCTGACCTTCTGATTAGCCACAAATCCAATGGCAAGAGAAGCAGACTTTTCTCTAGCAGATGACTAAGAAAAGCAGGTGTTCCACATCACATCTGCAAGATAAATGGAGAAAAATCTGAGGAATTCATTAAGAAGCCCTCTAAACTTACTTACTTGAAAAAAAGAGTAAAGTCACAGACCTTTCCCTGTTGCCATACACTTTAAAAAACATACGGAGATTGAGGGGAAGAGCCAGTTGACACGGGGGGAAGTAACTTCTTCCAGGTGCTGACAGCCAAGAAAGGTAACCCACCTCATCCTCCCCAAGCCATCAGCATACAAAGAAAACAGGTGCCAGGTTAGGCCAAGCGCCATTGGACGAGAAGAGAAAAGGGGGCAGGTCATCAAGCCAGGAGAAGGCAGAGGAGATGGGTCGGGGATTGTCAGGTGCCCAGAGAGGCCGGTGGACCCCCCGCGGGAGGAACCCGCAGAGAAGAGGCTGACCAGTGCGAACTCACAGGTGAGGAGAGGGGCCCTCATACAGGGCTGCAGGCCCTCGGAGGGATGCTCTGTGTTTGCTGAGTGAATGAGCTTAGAAAAATAAAGTTGAATTGGGGGATCCAGAGCAAAAACGAGTTCAAAGAAGGAAAATAAAAACGTTGTTTTTTTCCACATAATCATCTGGTATCATATGAACGATCTGTATTTTCCCATTAGGGAAAATAAAAGCCCCGGTTCCCTCCCGCCGAGCTCGGGTTCCTGGAGGGGCTGCAGGCTGAGCCAGGTCTGGACGGCCTATGCCCCTGCTGCGCCAGCCCTCTGGCACGAGCGGCGGCAGGCTGCGGTGGACCGGCTCCTGGGCCGGCACACTGCAGATGTCGCCGTCTGACTCACCAGGAAGCACGCACTGCTTGCAGGATGCTACTTGGCAGTTTTTAAGAGCCGAGCTGCGTACAGGTATTTATGACTCTGGGTCCCGGGGAAACAAAACCCCTGCCAGAGTGAGGGCAGTGGATGTTCTAATGGCCAACTACATGGCCTCGGAACAGAGGCGTCCGGGTGAGGGAGGGGACCGGCTCTTTCCACAGCCCTGGGAGAGCCCTGAGCTGTTGTTGCAGGCAGAACTGCCTGTCAGACAAGTGCTTAAATAAATGACCTTAGCTCATTTTCTGACCTTCTGATTAGCCACAAATCCAATGGCAAGAGAAGCAGACTTTTCTCTAGCAGATGACTAAGAAAAGCAGGTGTTCCACATCACATCTGCAAGATAAATGGAGAAAAATCTGAGGAATTCATTAAGAAGCCCTCTAAACTTACTTACTTGAAAAAAAGAGTAAAGTCACAGACCTTTCCCTGTTGCCATACACTTTAAAAAACATACGGAGATTGAGGGGAAGAGCCAGTTGACACGGGGGGAAGTAACTTCTTCCAGGTGCTGACAGCCAAGAAAGGTAACCCACCTCATCCTCCCCAAGCCATCAGCATACAAAGAAAACAGGTGCCAGGTTAGGCCAAGCGCCATTGGACGAGAAGAGAAAAGGGGGCAGGTCATCAAGCCAGGAGAAGGCAGAGGAGATGGGTCGGGGATTGTCAGGTGCCCAGAGAGGCCGGTGGACCCCCCGCGGGAGGAACCCGCAGAGAAGAGGCTGACCAGTGCGAACTCACAGGTGAGGAGAGGGGCCCTCATACAGGGCTGCAGGCCCTCGGAGGGATGCTCTGTGTTTGCTGAGTGAATGAGCTTAGAAAAATAAAGTTGAATTGGGGGATCCAGAGCAAAAACGAGTTCAAAGAAGGAAAATAAAAACGTTGTTTTTTTCCACATAATCATCTGGTATCATATGAACGATCTGTATTTTCCCATTAGGGAAAATAAAAGCCCCGGTTCCCTCCCGCCGAGCTCGGGTTCCTGGAGGGGCTGCAGGCTGAGCCAGGTCTGGACGGCCTATGCCCCTGCTGCGCCAGCCCTCTGGCACGAGCGGCGGCAGGCTGCGGTGGACCGGCTCCTGGGCCGGCACACTGCAGATGTCGCCGTCTGACTCACCAGGAAGCACGCACTGCTTGCAGGATGCTACTTGGCAGTTTTTAAGAGCCGAGCTGCGTACAGGTATTTATGACTCTGGGTCCCGGGGAAACAAAACCCCTGCCAGAGTGAGGGCAGTGGATGTTCTAATGGCCAACTACATGGCCTCGGAACAGAGGCGTCCGGGTGAGGGAGGGGACCGGCTCTTTCCACAGCCCTGGGAGAGCCCTGAGCTGTTGTTGCAGGACCTCCTGTCAAATTCTAAGAAATCTGACCATCGAGCTCTGAGCTGGATGCTAGAACGGCAGGGATTCTTAAACATCGGTTTTCAAACCAAGGGACTTAAGGAGATCCCACTTTTGATTAAAAATGTTGACCAGAGGAGCTTCCCTGGTGGTCCAGTGGGTGAGGACACCGCCTTGCAGTGCAAGGGGCGCCGGTTCGATCTCTGGCCTGGGAAGATCCCACGTGCCGTGGAGCGGCTGGACTGATGTGTCCAACTACCGAGCTGGAGCTCTGGAGCGCATGCGCCCAGAGTCGGTGCTCTGCAAAGAGAGAGGCCACAGCGATGGGAGGCCCACACAGGCCAAAGAACAAAAAAGATAAATAGAAAGATCAAGAGAAGTGGCCAAAAAAAAATGTTGACCAGGAATTCTATAGAGTCTGTATTCCTCAGGATTCTTGAGCATCACAGAATATCCTATGGGTGGGGTATATGCATAATGTATGTGTTCATATATGCATAGATATAGATACGGATATATAGGAGACCAGCCAAAAAGTTTATTCTGGTTTTTCTGTAAGATCTTTTAGGCCAAATGAACTTTCTGGCCAACCCAATTCTACCTGTCTGTCTTATCTCTCCTCTCTCTCTCCATGTGTGTATGTATATGCATGTGAACACACACACACACACACACACACACACGTATTTCTATATGTGGGCTTCCCTGGTGGCTCAGCAGTAAAGAATCCATCTGCCAATGCAGAAGACTTCAGTTCGATTCCTGGCTCATGAAGATCCTCTGGAGAAGGAAATGGCAACCCACTCCAGTATCCATGCCTGGGAAATCCCTTGAGCAGAGAAGCCTGGCAGGCTACAATCCACAAGGTTGCAGAAGAGCCACCGTGAGGACTAAAATGGGGGAAAAGGTCACCTTCACATAAAACCTGAGCAAATTTCTCACCAGGCAACCAGAAGGAAAAAAACACTGAAAGAGTTTCTTCAGGCAAAAGGGAGATGATGCCTGTGGAAAACCAGGAAATAGTAACCAGGTAGATAAATATTACAAAATATTTTAATTTTTCTTAACTTCTTTTTAAAAAAACACTGTAAAGCAATAATAGGAGCAATATCCTGTGGGATTTGCACTGTAGTGAAGTGAATGAAGTAAGTCCATCAGCTAAGCTGTACAAGTAAATAAGAAGTAAATCAATGATGAGAGTAGTTCAGCGCACAGAAATGAGGTAAATGGCAATGCACAGTGAGGTGGTGATCATTCACAAGAGATCAGGATTAATGACTTATGTCTGTGTTTCTGACACCAAACATTAAAAAAAAAAAAAAAACAAGAAGGGAAAGATGGGAGGGATGGAAGGAAGGAGGAAGAAAAGAAGAACAAAAAGAAAGTAGAGGGGAAAAGGAAAAGAAAAAAGAAACTACAAAATTTTAAAGCAAAGAAAGTACAGCTAACAATTCAATGGAGAGATACAAATGGAAAAGAAGAAATAAGTGTTTAATCCAAATGTAGACCACTAGCCCGTTCATTTTCAAGCATTCTTAAAGTAAGAGATACTTCATGGTGGGATACAGTCTTTAGAGGTCACAGAGAGTTGGACATGACTGATGTGATGTAGCATATACACAACTGAAATTTATAATCAGCTCTCCAAAAAATTGACTAACTGGTAATCTGTGAGCCATGACATCTTTAAAATCATTCCAATTTTCTGAGGTTCAAAAGATAATATGTTAATATCTCTTTGTGGAATCCCAGTAAAGAATCCATCTGCCAATGCAGAAGACTTCAGTTCGATTCCTGGCTCATGAAGATCCTCTGGAGAAGGAAATGGCAACCCACTCCAGTATCCATGCCTGGGAAATCCCTTGAGCAGAGAAGCCTGGCAGGCTACAATCCACAAGGTTGCAGAAGAGCCACCGTGAGGACTAAAATGGGGGAAAAGGTCACCTTCACATAAAACCTGAGCAAATTTCTCACCAGGCAACCAGAAGGAAAAAAACACTGAAAGAGTTTCTTCAGGCAAAAGGGAGATGATGCCTGTGGAAAACCAGGAAATAGTAACCAGGTAGATAAATATTACAAAATATTTTAATTTTTCTTAACTTCTTTTTAAAAAAACACTGTAAAGCAATAATAGGAGCAATATCCTGTGGGATTTGCACTGTAGTGAAGTGAATGAAGTAAGTCCATCAGCTAAGCTGTACAAGTAAATAAGAAGTAAATCAATGATGAGAGTAGTTCAGCGCACAGAAATGAGGTAAATGGCAATGCACAGTGAGGTGGTGATCATTCACAAGAGATCAGGATTAATGACTTATGTCTGTGTTTCTGACACCAAACATTAAAAAAAAAAAAAAAACAAGAAGGGAAAGATGGGAGGGATGGAAGGAAGGAGGAAGAAAAGAAGAACAAAAAGAAAGTAGAGGGGAAAAGGAAAAGAAAAAAGAAACTACAAAATTTTAAAGCAAAGAAAGTACAGCTAACAATTCAATGGAGAGATACAAATGGAAAAGAAGAAATAAGTGTTTAATCCAAATGTAGACCACTAGCCCGTTCATTTTCAAGCATTCTTAAAGTAAGAGATACTTCATGGTGGGATACAGTCTTTAGAGGTCACAGAGAGTTGGACATGACTGATGTGATGTAGCATATACACAACTGAAATTTATAATCAGCTCTCCAAAAAATTGACTAACTGGTAATCTGTGAGCCATGACATCTTTAAAATCATTCCAATTTTCTGAGGTTCAAAAGATAATATGTTAATATCTCTTTGTGGAATCCAAGTTATGAAAGATGCAAGCATAACTCTGACTTTATCCTCCACATTTTCGGAACTGAAAGTGACTAGCTGAACAAGATACCTTCAGAAGACCTGTTACGGATTTGTCTCAGTAAACTTGACCTCAGTAAGGCTTGACCCTCCTCCCATCTAGTGTGCTGAAGAAGTCAGGTTTTGATTATTTCTCCTTAAGTTGCTCTTTGGGAAGTCACCAACATCTTGTTCCCAGAAAATGGATAAAATATATCCAGTTCTTGGTATTTTTTCTAAATAAATTGAATTGTGGTTTTATTTGATTTACAAATTTTTTTAAGGAAAAAAAAGGCAAATATACTGTAGCTACAAAACTAGCTTTGTTTTGTTTTTGTTTTAAAGATCGGAGGCAAATAGCCTCAGAATAACCCTGAACACTCCTTTGATGATACATACCCCAGGAAAATGTTTTTAAAGTAAATAATTGTATACGTATTTGGTTAGTGCAAAAGCTGACTGTCTTTACAGACAACCTTCTTGATGTGGTTGGAAACTGGAACCAGTCTGGAAGGCAACTGGACATTTTACAGCTGAGACATTTCCTCTCTGCCTTCTCCTTTCAGAGAAGGAATACGTCATGACAGAGAGAGTGAAATTCAACCGGGAATAAATATTATAAACTATAGGCAGCCTGCACCCTTTTGAATGATACAGCCCTTCAGATGTGTGGGATGTCTGTCTCCCTGGTTCATTCTTCCGCCCAGTTTCCTCTGCCAGCAAATCACAGGGTGCAAGTGAGAATGTGTTTCTCAACATTTCTGATGATGCCGGTGAGAAACAGATTGTTTTCTGTTTACTATTGTACTTGGATATTTGACTGAACCTGGAGAATCAACTTTGGGTTGCTGGTGGTTTTTCTGTTTTGTGTGCATTCAAAATGCTTTCTTTCCAAACAAGGCAGAAGGATATGAAAGAAAAGGATACCCTCTTAACCCTGCATTATGATGTTAAAAGATCTGAAGAAAGGTCTAAATTGCTGGTGGGGAAATGGAAATTACACTTCACACCACTGAGGGGTCCGCAGAGCCAGAGAGCTCCACTTCCTGACCCATTCCAGCACCAAATAAGAACCTGTGGACAGTGTTCAACTTCAACAAGAGGAGATTCAATTTGGGGGACTGAACGGGCCAGGGCCTGTCCAGTTTGGGGTCCTGCAGCCATAAAGTACAGCAGACATGTCTTTTTTTACACTGGCAAGGTCTTTCTTTCTAGTATTCAGGCAGATTTAACCAAGCCGGAAGCTTTCCAGGGTTTCTCTTTGTATCACAGTCACTTAACTGAGGAGAAGAGTGACGGGGTCGGCCTCTGCTCGTCACCTCAGCATGGCTCTGAAAATATAGCCAGTTCTTGGTATTTTTTCTAAATAAATTGAATTGTGGTTTTATTTGATTTACAAATTTTTTTAAGGAAAAAAAAGGCAAATATACTGTAGCTACAAAACTAGCTTTGTTTTGTTTTTGTTTTAAAGATCGGAGGCAAATAGCCTCAGAATAACCCTGAACACTCCTTTGATGATACATACCCCAGGAAAATGTTTTTAAAGTAAATAATTGTATACGTATTTGGTTAGTGCAAAAGCTGACTGTCTTTACAGACAACCTTCTTGATGTGGTTGGAAACTGGAACCAGTCTGGAAGGCAACTGGACATTTTACAGCTGAGACATTTCCTCTCTGCCTTCTCCTTTCAGAGAAGGAATACGTCATGACAGAGAGAGTGAAATTCAACCGGGAATAAATATTATAAACTATAGGCAGCCTGCACCCTTTTGAATGATACAGCCCTTCAGATGTGTGGGATGTCTGTCTCCCTGGTTCATTCTTCCGCCCAGTTTCCTCTGCCAGCAAATCACAGGGTGCAAGTGAGAATGTGTTTCTCAACATTTCTGATGATGCCGGTGAGAAACAGATTGTTTTCTGTTTACTATTGTACTTGGATATTTGACTGAACCTGGAGAATCAACTTGGGTTTGCTGGGGGTTTTTTCTGTTTTGTGTGCATTCAAAATGCTTTCTTTCCAAACAAGGCAGAAGGATATGAAAGAAAAGGATACCCTCTTAACCCTGCATTATGATGTTAAAAGATCTGAAGAAAGGTCTAAATTGCTGGTGGGGAAATGGAAATTACACTTCACACCACTGAGGGGTCCGCAGAGCCAGAGAGCTCCACTTCCTGACCCATTCCAGCACCAAATAAGAACCTGTGGACAGTGTTCAACTTCAACAAGAGGAGATTCAATTTGGGGGACTGAACGGGCCAGGGCCTGTCCAGTTTGGGGTCCTGCAGCCATAAAGTACAGCAGACATGTCTTTTTTTACACTGGCAAGGTCTTTCTTTCTAGTATTCAGGCAGATTTAACCAAGCCGGAAGCTTTCCAGGGTTTCTCTTTGTATCACAGTCACTTAACTGAGGAGAAGAGTGACGGGGTCGGCCTCTGCTCGTAACCTCAGCATGGTCTGCTCTTCTGTGGACCAAGGAGCCTCATCTCTCCCCGTCTTCTCGCGGCTCCCCTTTGCTCCCTTTGCTGTTTTTCAGTCACGACACCTTCCCCACTCAGGGGTCAGCCCCAAGTCTTCTGCATTGGCGGGTGGATTCTCTACCACTGATCCAACAAGAAAGCCCCCTACTTTCCCTTACTTGGGTATTTTAACAAGAAAACAACACAGAATTTGGTTATCACCCATCCAAAGCATCCAGGGAAAGCATCCCCTGGAGCTGACTCTTCACCCCGTTGCATCTGTACGTCATTTAGAGGCTGCGGGATCAGGGCGGACGGCTGCTCATCCACAGACACGGCGTCAGCCTTGTGCAGGACGAGCACGCTCGAGAGCTCGCCGAGACACCCCTGCACAGAGAGCTAATGGCACTTAAACTGTTGGCAAGGGGGCAGATCACAGATGTGTTCTTACCACACGAAACAAACGTGTTAAAAATCTACCTGGATAACACCAAAATAATGGTGGCTCAGCAGAAAAGAATCCACCTGATAGTGCAGGAGACACAGAGTCAAACCCTGGCTCAGGAAGATCCCCTGGAGGAGGGCATGGTACCCACCCCAGGGCTCTTGCATGGAGAATCCCATGAACAGAGGAGCCTGGGGGGCTGCAGCCCATGGGGTCACTGGGAGTCTGACATTAGTAGACACGCATGCCGATAAAATAATAATATAACAATAACGAGCTTCTTGTTGACTACTTTATTCTGGAAAGTGAACCAACTCTTCATATATTTGCTCTATTTTTCCAATACTCCCTCTAATTGAAAAAGAGCTATACAGAGTCTTAAAGAGCTTATTAAAGTCACTGACCCAACGAGAGACATAATTTGCAAAGCTGGGCCTGGCCCTTCTGTCCGTCTGATGCCAGAGCCTAGGCTGAAGCTGAAATTTAATGCAGAAACTCAAACCACCTTGATGTAGCCCTACTCTTTTAGAGGCTAACAGCCTGTTTTGATTAGGACAAACTATCAAATGTCACAAGATAGAATTTCCATTTTATCTATGAAAAATCAAAGGATTTTTTAGCTTAGGGTATTTCCCACCTTAATTGCATCTGATTGATCCTTCATTTTGTCTCAACCTTGTCTAAAAACACTCATCCCACACTGCAATGAAATCTTATTAATGCAGACCTGGCTTGTTTGGAATTTGACTGAGACAGGATGGCCTTTTACATTCACTTTTTTTCTTATATAAGAAGAAGGAACTTTTGAAGAAAGTGAATTCTATTAACAACACAGAATTTGGTTATCACCCATCCAAAGCATCCAGGGAAAGCATCCCCTGGAGCTGACTCTTCACCCCGTTGCATCTGTACGTCATTTAGAGGCTGCGGGATCAGGGCGGACGGCTGCTCATCCACAGACACGGCGTCAGCCTTGTGCAGGACGAGCACGCTCGAGAGCTCGCCGAGACACCCCTGCACAGAGAGCTAATGGCACTTAAACTGTTGGCAAGGGGGCAGATCACAGATGTGTTCTTACCACACGAAACAAACGTGTTAAAAATCTACCTGGATAACACCAAAATAATGGTGGCTCAGCAGAAAAGAATCCACCTGATAGTGCAGGAGACACAGAGTCAAACCCTGGCTCAGGAAGATCCCCTGGAGGAGGGCATGGTACCCACCCCAGGGCTCTTGCATGGAGAATCCCATGAACAGAGGAGCCTGGGGGGCTGCAGCCCATGGGGTCACTGGGAGTCTGACATTAGTAGACACGCATGCCGATAAAATAATAATATAACAATAACGAGCTTCTTGTTGACTACTTTATTCTGGAAAGTGAACCAACTCTTCATATATTTGCTCTATTTTTCCAATACTCCCTCTAATTGAAAAAGAGCTATACAGAGTCTTAAAGAGCTTATTAAAGTCACTGACCCAACGAGAGACATAATTTGCAAAGCTGGGCCTGGCCCTTCTGTCCGTCTGATGCCAGAGCCTAGGCTGAAGCTGAAATTTAATGCAGAAACTCAAACCACCTTGATGTAGCCCTACTCTTTTTAGAGGCTAACAGCCTGTTTTGATTAGGACAAACTATCAAATGTCACAAGATAGAATTTCCATTTTATCTATGAAAAATCAAAGGATTTTTTAGCTTAGGGTATTTCCCACCTTAATTGCATCTGATTGATCCTTCATTTTGTCTCAACCTTGTCTAAAAACACTCATCCCACACTGCAATGAAATCTTATTAATGCAGACCTGGCTTGTTTGGAATTTGACTGAGACAGGATGGCCTTTTACATTCACTTTTTTTCTTATATAAGAAGAAGGAACTTTTGAAGAAAGTGAATTCTATTAACATGACTTCCTGGAGTTTAATCTACCTAAGAAAATGTAGCAATTCTCCAGAACCCAGCAGCTACAATTTGCATATAAATGATTTCTTTTCAAATATCTCTTATGAAGTGATCAAAGACAGCCCACAAAACTTGGCAGCCCTCAAACATTATTTCACGTTATCTGCCATGGTTCAAAGAACTCACAAAAATAAAATTTTAAGAGGACACCTCTCATAATATAGTGGCTTCCCAGGTAGCTCAGTGGTAAAGAACCCACCTGCCGCCGCAGCAGACACAGGAGACAAGGGTTCGATCCTTGGGTTGGGAAGACTCCCTGGGGGAGGAAATGGCGCCCTATTCCAGCATTCTCGCCTGGAGAGTCCCGTGGGCAGAGGAGCCTGAGGGCCACAGAGTCAGGGGCCACAGAGAGTCAGACACGACTGAGCATGACACAGGCTCTCCAGTCCCCTGGTTTAAATGGACAAGTTATTTAATAAAGTTCATTGTAAGAAGCTCAGAACACTATTTTGTGAGGATAGACTCCATTTGTGAGAGCAAATACAGAGCGGAGGTAGCCCTGGAGCTGAGGAACAGCTTTGATTCTTTGCAGAACTTGTGTGTCCACAGCTTTCTGTCAACCTTGCGCTGCTCTGTGATCTCGTATTTCTCTCTCTCAGTGTCGAAGATCTCGCCCTCCTGGTGCCTGGGCTTCCGCAGCTTCTTCTTCTTGAAGTAAGCGTCAGTGAGATGCTCTGGGATTTTCTACCACTAAGATCGATTCGGGTGGAGGTGGCAATGACGAATTTCTGGTGTGTTCTATGCAGAGGAACGCGATTGAGGGACAGAGGCCCAGTCACAAGTAGCAAGCCACTGCCAAGCTGCTTCAGGAAAACGACCCTCTTGCCCCTGTGGCGCCCGGTCAGGATGATCAGAACGGTCCCTGGAGTGATGCTAGCCCGCAGCTTTCTCACATGCTTACTGAAGGGCTTTTTGCTGTGGCTCAACAGCTTTCAAGGCACGTCTTCAGTTGGGTAATACCTAGGCATTTTGCAAAGTTTGACCACTCGGGTACCACTGTTCTTGTCACCACCAACTGGTTTTGTGACGGTAGCAAAAACGTGAACCTTCTTTTTCTTTTCAACCTTGGATTTAGCTGCTGAGTACTTCCTCTTGTACAAGGCCTTTCTGGAATACATAGCTGATCGGGAGTACCTGCCGATTCCTCTGACCAGGACAGGGTTTCAGCTGCAGTGGGGCTTGCCCTTCTTAACTTTCTTCACCTTCTTCATCTTGTCGCCAGCATCAGCCTTCTTGGCTTCAGGTTTTTCCTCCTCAGTATCTGGCTTCTCAGCCTTTTCACCCGCCATCTTGCAAGATGGGAAAGATACATGCTGTTTTTAAGTCATGTTTTGTGAATATCTTTGGTGCTGGGGGCCTGGAGCCCTTGTAGAACCGTTCATTGTTTGAGGAGTTTTGTTTGTTTTCCTGTTTCGACTTGAGCTCTGGACGGAGAGACAAAGACTCTAATCTCAGGATGATGCCTTTGATACAGCTGGGGTTCGGGCAAATCATTTGGTCTCTGAACCTATTTCCAGTCAAAACAGATAAAATCTCCACCTTGTATGTGATAATAAAAAGGTAAGTGATGTAAAACAAAGGGAAGCACCTGACCTTGTGCCCGGCACAGAGTTCTAGCACAACATGTGGACGCTTCCTTCCATCCATCCTTCCCTTGCACACCTGCCAGCTGCTCCAGGCATCCACGCACAGTAAAGGTGGTCCTCAACCCGTAAACAGCCACGCCCTCCTGCTGCCATCTCCCTGAAGAGCCCCGCCTCACTCCACCTGCATCCAATTCTCTAGAGAGGGCTTCAGAAGACTCAGGAGGGTCTTAGAGTTTTAGACAAAGAACAAATCCTAGGCTCGAGGAAGACGGACATGTAACCACTGGAAAATCATAACCCAAGCATGGCGGAGTGCCCACAAAAGCTGCCGCACGGTTCTAAGGTTCTAAAGCTCAGTCTCCAGGTATCACTGAAACATGACCAAGAGGAAGAGGGACCGGAAGCCACTTCCACAAGAGAATGATTGCTCTCGCGGCCCAGGGCTTTCCTCTGGATCCCGATCTGGTTGTGACGCGTACAGCCACTCGGCAATACTTTTGGAATCAACAGATCTAAGGGCCACTCGGCTGGCAGCTGTTTTAAAGCAAATACGTTCAGAACCCGGCAAGGGCTCTCAGTGCCATGGTCAGGAAGGTGTGTTTCATGGCCACCAGAGTTGGGATGAAGCTGGTGGTTAAAGATGCAGACTATAGCTGCATCTGGGCTGTGCACTGGGGGATGTGCTGATCGTAACATCCATTGGGATGAAACAGGGAGAGCATTCTGTCAGGCCGGCTTTCACAGAAATGTAAAGCTGAAGCGGACACACGGCCCCTCCTGGCGCAGCTCTGGCCGGCAGGGATGAGAGAACAGGGAGCCTCCTAGGAATCCCAGCACACAGGGCTCCCCTCTTGGGAGCCCTTGCGGTCACCATGGTGACACCGGGGTAGGAAGCATCACCACCTCCGTCACTGCCCTCCTCGCATCTCTGTGTCGTGGCTGCTCGACGGGCAGGATGCTGTAGAGCTGGGCGCAGTGAGTGACTCTCCGGGACCCTGGGGCCACGGGCTGGGTCCTCCACGAGCCTCTGTGCAGATCCTGCCCGGTTCAAAGAAGGCTGCTCTGGCCTTGGAGCCCACTTCCGTCACGCATCTAAGTGCCTCGGAGGAGATGTGACCCTCTCTCACGACCTCCTGTCTCCCTGAAGGAGAGGAGGGCTGGGTGAGCTGACGCTCGCCCCAGAGCTGGAGAGCTCCGTTCCCCAGGAAGTCAGACCCAGGGGACGCTCCCTCCTCTGGGCTTCCCCAGCAACTGTCTTCTCTCTTCAACCGACAGAAGAATCAGCAGTGAAATAAGCAGGGACACACCCCGTGGTGACACTGCCAACTCTCGAGCTTGGAGGACCAGTCTTCCCCTTAAAACACTCAAGGAACGAAAGAAAGGAGTCTCTACAAACAGTGCTGATTTCCCTGTCTCTTGCTGCACTTCTGAACTTCACCACGAAAATAAAGCCCGCCAGCCAGCGCAGTCTGAAAGGGCTTTCTGATCTCTGATCCAGTACAAACACAGGGACTAAATTCTATTTCCAGCCAATCAATCCAGGTCCCCTGAAAAGGAAAAGCATTTTCCTGGACTGAGAGATGAACCTGAATCAGAAGAGAATGCTTTACACTCACAGGTGGGCCAAGGAATTCAGGAACCACAAGACGGGAGCCCAAGAGCCAAGCCCTAGGACTCACCCTGACGTTGTTCTCAAGGCAGGAAGGAAGCACACAGCGTGAGGATGTCACAGCAATGTGAAGATGCCTTTCATAAAGGCCTGGGGACCTACAGGAACCTTTAAATAGAAACATCAGGATCTCAGAAAGGGGATTCATCAAATCCATTCTGATCTGTAAAAAGCCCATCTGGAGGTCTGCCATAAAATCAACATATTCACGTCACTTGGGAACTATTAATCTAACAGAATATCAGCAGTACAGAGTGAATTGGGAAAGATATTTGGCAGAAAATATAAATATGTCCTAACTAACGTGTGGGGTTGTGGGGGTGAGGGCGTGCAGGAAGGAAGATTCCCTTGGAATCTTTAGTAGCTCAAATCTCTGGCACATTTTTCCAACTTGGCCCTCTACGGAGGAGCAAAATCAGTAGGACCATTATTACAAAAAGGATACGGTGCTTAGCTTTTTTTTTTTTTTAATTATTTTGTAAAATCCAAAGTGTTGCATAACGAAAGCAGTAAAATCTGGAAATACAAATATCAAAATGGAAACAACATTAAAAACCTGTACTCCTATTAATGTAGAGATGACAACCAGCAACATCTTGGCATGTATCTTTCTGTATAGTTTTATATGCATAAATATCTATGTCTATTCTTTATTGCTCTGCCTGTATGCTAAGTTGCTTCAGTCCTGTCTGACTCTTTGTAACCCTATGGACTGTAGCCCACCAGGCTCCTCTGTCCATATGGATTCTCCAGGCAAGAATTCTGGAGTGGGTGGCCATGCCCTCCTCCAGGGGATCTTTCCCACCCAGAGACTGAACCCATGTCTCCCATGTCTCCTGCATTTGCAGGTGGGTTCTTTACCACTAGTGCCACTTGGGAAGCCCTGCGTATTGCTCTAGGTTACTCTATCTGTTCTACAAAAATGGAATCACAATAGATGAACTTCTTCTCTTCTACTGGTGATCCAAGACTATTGTAGGGGAGTTAGAAAATCTGAGTAAACAAAAAGGAAAACATTGTATGAAAACTCATCTAGTTCTCCAATACTTTAAATCATCTAAATACTGCAATATCTCTTTTCCCTGATATTTTTGATGCATCTTTATATATTAATTAAAATTTTTATAAACATCACAGTTGTATGGAAGATATTCCTGGTTTTCTCACAGCCCTGACCATTTTTTGTGTCAAAAGATATGGGTGTGTATCCTTACTGCTGCTAGTCTCCTAGCCCATTCTGGAACAGTCTTTGTATTACCAGAAAAGAAATCTGGGCTCAGAAAGTATGGAATTGATCCTCTCCAAAGCCCAGCAGGGCAGATGCAAAAGCGGGTAACAGAGGATGAGATGGGTGGATGGCATCACCAGCTCAATGGACACGTGTGAGCACACTCGGGAGCTAGTGAAAGACATGGAAGCCTGGCCTGCTTCAGCGCACAGGGTCGGAAAAGATTCAATACGACTGAGCAACTGAACGACAGACAAAGCCCAGCAGCAGAGGAGCCTTCTCATAGCCTTGACAGTGCTGAAGCTCATTGTTCATTCTTAGTGTTGTCCATTTTGTGGAAGAAAAATGCTATGTTTAGTATTTATTAAGTGGAATTCACCTTGAAAAACACCTGTGTTCACATGCTTAATAAATGCACTCAGAGCTTGACTGCGTGCCAGTTACTGTTACTAGCACGTAACAGCTATTCACTGAATTCTCTCAACAGCCCCTGCGACAGATGCTGTCACTGTCACTCTCGTGTAACAGATGGGAGAATTGAGGCAGGAAGAAATGAATTAACTTAGCTAGGAGCAAGAGAGCTGGAATTCAGACCAGGCAGTTGGCCTCTGGCTTTTTTTTTTTTTTTTTGGCCACTTCTGTTGGTCTTTCATTTATTCATTTTCATCCATCTTCATTCGCTGGCCTGTGTGGGCCTCCCATCGCAGTGACCTCTCTTGTCACAGAGCACCGGCTCTGGGCACATGCGCTCCAGAGCTCCGGCTCAGTAGTGGGACACACCGGTCCAGCCACTCTGGGGCAGATGGGGTCTTCCCAGGCCAGGGATCGAACCGGCGCCCCTCGCACTGCAAGGCGGTGTCCTTACCCACTGGACCACCAGGGAAGCCCCTGGGTTCTGGCATTTTTGATGCACACTGACACCTGGGCTCTGTCCCAGGAACCTTCCTCCAAGGAAGGTCCTCTCACAAAGCTGCTCATTTCAGGGCCAGCAGAGTACTTTCTCAACAGCAGATCTCCCTTACACAACAGTGATATCCTGTGGCTGTAAGGCTGCAAGGAGGCTTAGAGAATCAACAGGGAGACAGAGCGATTCAGATGACTCTGACTGGCTGGCAGAATGATGACTCACCCCTTGGCCTTGACTCATCACTTGGGCAGCCATACAAATGCAGGGTCCTGCTTGCCGAGATGCAAAAGCGGTAACAGAGGATGAGATGGGTGGATGGCATCACCAGCTCAATGGACACGTGTGAGCACACTCGGGAGCTAGTGAAAGACATGGAAGCCTGGCCTGCTTCAGCGCACAGGGTCGGAAAAGATTCAATACGACTGAGCAACTGAACGACAGACAAAGCCCAGCAGCAGAGGAGCCTTCTCATAGCCTTGACAGTGCTGAAGCTCATTGTTCATTCTTAGTGTTGTCCATTTTGTGGAAGAAAAATGCTATGTTTAGTATTTATTAAGTGGAATTCACCTTGAAAAACACCTGTGTTCACATGCTTAATAAATGCACTCAGAGCTTGACTGCGTGCCAGTTACTGTTACTAGCACGTAACAGCTATTCACTGAATTCTCTCAACAGCCCCTGCGACAGATGCTGTCACTGTCACTCTCGTGTAACAGATGGGAGAATTGAGGCAGGAAGAAATGAATTAACTTAGCTAGGAGCAAGAGAGCTGGAATTCAGACCAGGCAGTTGGCCTCTGGCTTTTTTTTTTTTTTTTTTGGCCACTTCTGTTGGTCTTTCATTTATTCATTTTCATCCATCTTCATTCGCTGGCCTGTGTGGGCCTCCCATCGCAGTGACCTCTCTTGTCACAGAGCACCGGCTCTGGGCACATGCGCTCCAGAGCTCCGGCTCAGTAGTGGGACACACCGGTCCAGCCACTCTGGGGCAGATGGGGTCTTCCCAGGCCAGGGATCGAACCGGCGCCCCTCGCACTGCAAGGCGGTGTCCTTACCCACTGGACCACCAGGGAAGCCCCTGGGTTCTGGCATTTTTGATGCACACTGACACCTGGGCTCTGTCCCAGGAACCTTCCTCCAAGGAAGGTCCTCTCACAAAGCTGCTCATTTCAGGGCCAGCAGAGTACTTTCTCAACAGCAGATCTCCCTTACACAACAGTGATATCCTGTGGCTGTAAGGCTGCAAGGAGGCTTAGAGAATCAACAGGGAGACAGAGCGATTCAGATGACTCTGACTGGCTGGCAGAATGATGACTCACCCCTTGGCCTTGACTCATCACTTGGGCAGCCATACAAATGCAGGGTCCTGCTTGCCGAGAAGAAGCAAGGGTGCTAGCGACGGCTGTCTAGATGAAGGCGTCTGCCACCAGCACCCCACGCCCAGCGCCAGCAGCTGCAGGGGAGGGCTCTGTGGTGGGGACCACAGTCAGAGCGACAGGGCCACAGTGCACAGGTAAATGCATGTGTCTCTCCTAGGGGACCAAGTCTGCAGTTCAAGAGAAGCAGATCAGCGTTCTGGTTCTAGCTTCGGAATTCATGAAAATGAGACCTGTCTTTCAGTTTCAGTCACTTCTATCCTGTGTGTGCCGATGTCTCCAAGTGGAGGACAGGGACTCTCCCAGAGTGTGGAGAGCCTGGGAAAGGGCAGCCCAGGAAGGGCACTGCCCAGTGCACAGCTACGAGGTCGCGTGCCTCACAGATGGGTGCTGCACCCGCTGCTCGGGCCCCACACGGTACCCAAGGTTGGGGATGCAACAGAAACCAGAATGGACGCAGACAGCTCGCGGATGATCATCAAGAGCCTCAAGTTGAGAAATCTAAACTGGCCAGAGCAAGAGACAAAGGGCCACGTTTTGGATCCTTACTGGAAAGAGGGGAGGAAGGGGGAAGAGAATTCGGAACAGGGACAGCATCTCAAGTGCAGACACAGGTAGGTCATCATGATCGTGTGCTCCCAGGGCTCTGCACCTCCTGCCCCAGCTGGCCAAGAACCAACGACGGCAGACCTGGGCTGTGATGGAGAGCAGTCTTTCCTCTGGAGACTCATCACAGCTCATGCTCAGTCAAGGCGGGGGGTCCTTACCCACTGGACCACCAGGGAAGCCCCTGGGTTCTGGCATTTTTGATGCACACTGACACCTGGGCTCTGTCCCAGGAACCTTCCTCCAAGGAAGGTCCTCTCACAAAGCTGCTCATTTCAGGGCCAGCAGAGTACTTTCTCAACAGCAGATCTCCCTTACACAACAGTGATATCCTGTGGCTGTAAGGCTGCAAGGAGGCTTAGAGAATCAACAGGGAGACAGAGCGATTCAGATGACTCTGACTGGCTGGCAGAATGATGACTCACCCCTTGGCCTTGACTCATCACTTGGGCAGCCATACAAATGCAGGGTCCTGCTTGCCGAGAAGAAGCAAGGGTGCTAGCGACGGCTGTCTAGATGAAGGCGTCTGCCACCAGCACCCCACGCCCAGCGCCAGCAGCTGCAGGGGAGGGCTCTGTGGTGGGGACCACAGTCAGAGCGACAGGGCCACAGTGCACAGGTAAATGCATGTGTCTCTCCTAGGGGACCAAGTCTGCAGTTCAAGAGAAGCAGATCAGCGTTCTGGTTCTAGCTTCGGAATTCATGAAAATGAGACCTGTCTTTCAGTTTCAGTCACTTCTATCCTGTGTGTGCCGATGTCTCCAAGTGGAGGACAGGGACTCTCCCAGAGTGTGGAGAGCCTGGGAAAGGGCAGCCCAGGAAGGGCACTGCCCAGTGCACAGCTACGAGGTCGCGTGCCTCACAGATGGGTGCTGCACCCGCTGCTCGGGCCCCACACGGTACCCAAGGTTGGGGATGCAACAGAAACCAGAATGGACGCAGACAGCTCGCGGATGATCATCAAGAGCCTCAAGTTGAGAAATCTAAACTGGCCAGAGCAAGAGACAAAGGGCCACGTTTTGGATCCTTACTGGAAAGAGGGGAGGAAGGGGGAAGAGAATTCGGAACAGGGACAGCATCTCAAGTGCAGACACAGGTAGGTCATCATGATCGTGTGCTCCCAGGGCTCTGCACCTCCTGCCCCAGCTGGCCAAGAACCAACGACGGCAGACCTGGGCTGTGATGGAGAGCAGTCTTTCCTCTGGAGACTCATCACAGCTCATGCTCAGTGCCCATCGCACATATTTACTAGTGGAGGCTTCTGTGGGCTAAGCCGCTGAGTGATTTATCCAGTTGACTCAGCTCTTCAAAGCTGTGAGCTGGACCTCACCCCATTGGTCTTTCCCTCTGCACACTCGCCAGCTGAGTCCTACAGGAACCCTGGGCACACAAACTAACTTTGTTATGCAAGTTGCAATTCCATGCTCAAAGCCCACCCCCCAACACCAAAGTTTTCTGCATTTTTTAACTAGTGTGAAATGAGAGCCAACAGATGAACAAAGTGAGGCGTTCTTTTTTCCTGGCAGAGGCTATTCCAGCTGCAAAGTAACTAAGGAAATAAGGTGGCAGGATCTGTCCCTGAGTCGGGACTCAACGAAGACCTCAAAATTGCCCTCCCGTGCAAACACTCCCACACACGCAGATGCAAAAACGCTTTGGCTAGTTTAAGCCAGCAGGGAAGCTCGTCTTCAGAGTATCACCCACCCTTCCGTACCTCACTCCCGTCCTTTAAAGGGTCAGAGTATGTTTCTTATTGGAAAATGCAAAATAAATAAATAAATAAATCCATAGAAATGTCTCCCATGATTGAAAACAGAAGCTGGCCATTAAGACATTCTCACTAGAAAAAAAAAAAAAAAACACAACTAATGGAAAGTCAAATGAAATGGAACTCCACAAGTGCCTGGTATCCACTGCATGTCGAGAAACCACACCCAACACAGTCAAGGAATGACAGACTGGCCCACACGGTACCCAAGGTTGGGGATGCAACAGAAACCAGAATGGACGCAGACAGCTCGGATGATCATCAAGAGCCTCAAGTTGAGAAATCTAAACTGGCCAGAGCAAGAGACAAAGGGCCACGTTTTGGATCCTTACTGGAAAGAGGGGAGGAAGGGGGAAGAGAATTCGGAACAGGGACAGCATCTCAAGTGCAGACACAGGTAGGTCATCATGATCGTGTGCTCCCAGGGCTCTGCACCTCCTGCCCCAGCTGGCCAAGAACCAACGACGGCAGACCTGGGCTGTGATGGAGAGCAGTCTTTCCTCTGGAGACTCATCACAGCTCATGCTCAGTGCCCATCGCACATATTTACTAGTGGAGGCTTCTGTGGGCTAAGCCGCTGAGTGATTTATCCAGTTGACTCAGCTCTTCAAAGCTGTGAGCTGGACCTCACCCCATTGGTCTTTCCCTCTGCACACTCGCCAGCTGAGTCCTACAGGAACCCTGGGCACACAAACTAACTTTGTTATGCAAGTTGCAATTCCATGCTCAAAGCCCACCCCCCAACACCAAAGTTTTCTGCATTTTTTAACTAGTGTGAAATGAGAGCCAACAGATGAACAAAGTGAGGCGTTCTTTTTTCCTGGCAGAGGCTATTCCAGCTGCAAAGTAACTAAGGAAATAAGGTGGCAGGATCTGTCCCTGAGTCGGGACTCAACGAAGACCTCAAAATTGCCCTCCCGTGCAAACACTCCCACACACGCAGATGCAAAAACGCTTTGGCTAGTTTAAGCCAGCAGGGAAGCTCGTCTTCAGAGTATCACCCACCCTTCCGTACCTCACTCCCGTCCTTTAAAGGGTCAGAGTATGTTTCTTATTGGAAAATGCAAAATAAATAAATAAATAAATCCATAGAAATGTCTCCCATGATTGAAAACAGAAGCTGGCCATTAAGACATTCTCACTAGAAAAAAAAAAAAAAAACACAACTAATGGAAAGTCAAATGAAATGGAACTCCACAAGTGCCTGGTATCCACTGCATGTCGAGAAACCACACCCAACACATTTGATCAAGGAATGACAGACGCGCTGGACTGTTAATTACCTACAGCCTTCTCTCCTACATTTATATCCCTCCTGGGACGAAGGCTCAACAAGAAGTCAGTCAGCAGTGGAGACAGTGCTGGGAGAGAGGTGGATGAGCAGGGTCTCGGAAAACGAAGGACCTCTCTTCATCTCTAAGCTGGGGTCGTCCCATGCCTACCTGGAGCAGGGCTGGTGTTACCGGCAAGGTGACGTTCCAGCCCTCAAACACCCTGACAGCATCTGCCCTGCACTCCCCCCCGCCCCCACCCCATTGATTTGTCTCCACTTTCTTAAAAAAAATGATCAGGAAGAAAGTCATGGAAATCTAGGTTAGTCCCATAGTAGACACATTTGACTCTGTCTCTATTGCTTGAATACTAAGCTTGATTTCAGAGAATCCTGCAGGAAGTATTCAGAGACTCACTGGTTCATTTTTTTCATCTCTTCTCTCTCCCTCCCTATTTTTTTTCTCTCCCTCTCCCCTAAATGCACAGAGCTAAGCAGAATTTAAGACAAAACGGCAATGGAATTTTGAGGACATTTGTTTTTTGTCGATAATGATACAGGACTATTTCTCACTGTGCTTTTGCCAGCAGGAGCTGGCTGTGAATCTGGGAAAGAGCGTGGCTGAAAGCTGACCAGAGAGTATTTCTGTGTGTGAGTGTGAGTGAGCACGTGGTGCCGGGTGGGGACAGGGAGAAAGCCAGGAAACAATGTTCTTGCTCCCTAGAGATCAATCTTCAGTGTTCCTTTAAGTAACAGAGTCTCAAGAAAGGCATTTAGCCGAAGGGAGGTGAGGGTTCTGGCCTGCCAATGCCCCTTTGTCCACAAGGATTCCTGTGATGCCTGATTCCAGCTACTAGCTTGTAGCAGGTTTGGAGAGGAGGAAATGTGAGAAAGTCACATTTATAATAAAGTTGCATTTATATAAAGTCACAACGTGAGAAAGTCTTTGAGAGCATCTGGCCAGAGCAATCAGAAGAGTGCGTGAGATGCGTGTTTTCAGACAGAACCGCAGCGCACTCCACCGGAAGGACGGAAGCTAAAGCCGCAGCTCCACTCTCTGGCCGCCTGACGGGAAGAGCTGGCTCCCTGGGACGGCCCCTGATGCTGGCAAAGCCCGAGGCAGAGGGAGAGGGGGCGAGAGAGGATGAGAGGGCTGGATGGCATCCCCAACTCAGTGGACATGAATCTGAGCAAACTCTGAGAGATGGTGGAGGACAGGGGCGTCCCAGGTGGCACTAGAGACAGAGAAACCACCTGCCAACGAGGGGACATAAGAGACCCGGGTCCGATCCCTGGGTCGGGAGGATCCCTGGCGAAGGGCATGGCAACCCACCCCAGTATTCTTGCCTGGAGAATGCCGTGGATAGAGGCGCCCCTGGGATGCAGCCCACGGCATCTCAAAGAGCTGGACCCACTTAGTGGCTGAGCAACAACATACTTCATGTTTTCTTCCTTAAAGGGAAAGGGCTGGATTCATCCAGTCCCTCAAGTGTCTGAGGCTGTGAGGCCCCGTCTCCTCTCGCCTGCTTTCAAGAAGACCCCTGGATACATCCCTGCACTTCTGTGTCTCCTCTTCCCCTCAGAGGGGGTGGCCATGGGTGCTCACCCTGTCCCGGCCTCTTTGTCAGACCAGGGAGCCGGGCTTGTCGGGGGGCGGGAGATGGAGTCAGAGAGAGAGCAGCCAACAACACAAGGAACTTTGTGTCAACACTGTCCTGCACTGATGTGAATGAAATATAAATATTGCACAATGAGCCATTAAAAAAATTCTTCCAAACATGATGCTCTCGCATGACGGGTGTCTGAGTGGAGGGAGTAACCTTCCGCATCCCAGCAGTTCATAGCAGCCCGGCAGCTGAAAACCCAACTTCAGAAACACTTAATATTTAGATCCACTTAGTGGTCGGAAAAATGAAACTCAAAATAAAAACTGCTCTAGCAAACAATGCCCTTGCCACAAGGATTCCTGTGATGCCTGATTCCAGCTACTAGCTTGTAGCAGGTTTGGAGAGGAGGAAATGTGAGAAAGTCACATTTATAATAAAGTTGCATTTATATAAAGTCACAACGTGAGAAAGTCTTTGAGAGCATCTGGCCAGAGCAATCAGAAGAGTGCGTGAGATGCGTGTTTTCAGACAGAACCGCAGCGCACTCCACCGGAAGGACGGAAGCTAAAGCCGCAGCTCCACTCTCTGGCCGCCTGACGGGAAGAGCTGGCTCCTGGGACGGCCCCTGATGCTGGCAAAGCCCGAGGCAGAGGGAGAGGGGGCGAGAGAGGATGAGAGGGCTGGATGGCATCCCCAACTCAGTGGACATGAATCTGAGCAAACTCTGAGAGATGGTGGAGGACAGGGGCGTCCCAGGTGGCACTAGAGACAGAGAAACCACCTGCCAACGAGGGGACATAAGAGACCCGGGTCCGATCCCTGGGTCGGGAGGATCCCTGGCGAAGGGCATGGCAACCCACCCCAGTATTCTTGCCTGGAGAATGCCGTGGATAGAGGCGCCCCTGGGATGCAGCCCACGGCATCTCAAAGAGCTGGACCCACTTAGTGGCTGAGCAACAACATACTTCATGTTTTCTTCCTTAAAGGGAAAGGGCTGGATTCATCCAGTCCCTCAAGTGTCTGAGGCTGTGAGGCCCCGTCTCCTCTCGCCTGCTTTCAAGAAGACCCCTGGATACATCCCTGCACTTCTGTGTCTCCTCTTCCCCTCAGAGGGGGTGGCCATGGGTGCTCACCCTGTCCCGGCCTCTTTGTCAGACCAGGGAGCCGGGCTTGTCGGGGGGCGGGAGATGGAGTCAGAGAGAGAGCAGCCAACAACACAAGGAACTTTGTGTCAACACTGTCCTGCACTGATGTGAATGAAATATAAATATTGCACAATGAGCCATTAAAAAAATTCTTCCAAACATGATGCTCTCGCATGACGGGTGTCTGAGTGGAGGGAGTAACCTTCCGCATCCCAGCAGTTCATAGCAGCCCGGCAGCTGAAAACCCAACTTCAGAAACACTTAATATTTAGATCCACTTAGTGGTCGGAAAAATGAAACTCAAATAAAAAAAAAATATTTAAGAGCTGCTCTAGCAAGCGGAAACAGCAATTCCTTGTAAACAAACCTAACATGAAGCTATGTCTCAGTGGTGGAAAACCTAACTTCATAAAGTCAGATTTCCGATGCATTTTTTTTCAGCTCCTCAGAGACTTATAAAAGCAACCACACTCTGCCAGTTGATGCAGCAAGTAAACAAATGCACAGGAGAGATTTTCCATCTCATCTCGTGTGTCAGCGGCATGTGCATCTGATAAATCTGATAAAGCGCGGGCAGACACGGGTACCTGCTCGCCCTGGAGAAGATCCGTCACGGGGGAAAGCACGTGTGCCCCCAGCTCCGCGGCCGCGCCTTGAGGGACCCTGGGGACAGCATTAAAGAGCGCTCCAAGGCTCTTTCCACCTGCATCTCTCTTTCCAGCGACCATCACAGTTCTAGGAACGCTGTCATTTCTGAAGCACAAGGACTGACGAGTCATTGAGAATGCACGCCAACACGCAGCTAGCAAGGGCGGTGCCGGGGGCGGGGCAGGTCAGAGCCCACTTAGAAAACTTATAGTCCCCCCGAAACTACAGTCTGTCGTACAGAGTGAAATAAATCAAGAGAGAGAAAAACAAATATCCCGTGCAAATGCAGGGCATCTAGAAAGATGGTACAGACGAACCTACCTGCAGGACAGGAGACACAGACAGACAGAACGAACATGTGCACATCGGGAGGGAAGGAGAGGGTGGGGCGAGTTGGGAGATTAGAACTGGCGCTGATGCCCCACCACGTGCGAAACAGCGGCGGGGAAGCCGCTGTACAGCACAGGGAGCTCAGCTTGGTGCTCGGTGATGCCCCAGAGGGGTGGGGCCGGGGGCTTCATGGGAGTGAGGCTCCAGAGGGAGGGGACAGGCATAAATACGGCTGATGCGTGCCGTTGTACAGCAGAAACTAACAGAACACTGTAAAGCAACTATGTGTGGCACGTGCTAAGTTGCTTCAGTCGCGTCTGACTCTCTGCCACCCGGTGGACTGTCGCCCGCCAGGCTCTGCTGGCCAAGGGCTCTCCAGGCGAGAAGACTGGGGTGGGCCGCCCTTCCTCCTCCAGAGGCTCTTCCTGACCCAGGGATCGGACCCAGGGATCAAACCTGCATCTCCTGCCTTGGCAGGCGGATTCGTTTACCACTGCACCACCTGGGAAGCCCCAGGCAATTATACTCCATTTGAAAAAAAAAAAAAACAAGGCAAACCATGTCCCCATTCTCAATGTCAGCCCTATTTCTCAGTCGAACAGAAACAAGTTAGGTTTATTCTCTGAATGGCACTGTCAGCTGCTCGCCAAAAATCTCACTGAAATCCACCATTAGAAATGAATACAGGGGGCTTCCCTGGTGGTCCAGTGGGTAAGGACAATGCCTTGCAGTGCAAGGGGCGCCGGTTCGATCCCTGGCCTGGGAAGATCCCATGTGCTGCGGAGCGGCTGGACCGATGTGTCCAATTACCGAGCCGGAGCTCTGGAGCACATGCGCCCAGAGCCGGCGCTCTGCGACGACAGAGGCCACTGCGATGGGAGGCCCACACGGGCCAAAGAACAAAGATGGATGAAAATGGACAAATGAAAGACCAATAGAAGTGGCCCGCCTGCTCCCCTCCCTCCCCACCCCACCCCCTCAAATAAATAAATCTTAAGAAATGAATACAGGGACTTCTCTGGTGGCCCAGTGGCTAACACTCCTGGCTTCCAATGCAGGAGGCCTGGGTTCAAGCCCTGGTCAGGGAGCTAGATTCCACATACTGCAACTAAGACGCGGCACAGTCAAATAAATATTTTTAAAAAAAGAAATGAATACAGTTCCATTTTTGCTAAAGAACTACTCTTTAAGGGAAAGAACCCATCAGTCTCTTGTAGCAGGAATTCCTTGTTCTGCTCAGGTCTCAGCCCCATTTCTTTCCCGAGAGGTAAGCTGAGTATGTTACTTAACCAGGCAGTGCCTCAGCTTCCCTATGTGTAAAATGGAGCACTTACCCCACTTCAAAAGTGGTCATATAAATAACAAATGAGATGCATGCAGAGCTGGGTGGAAAACCAGGCCCGTCTGCCCACAGTCCCTTACTTTCTGTACAGTCGTCTGGGGTGCTCCCAAGCACATGACCCAGAGTGGAGGTGAGACACACAGCCTCTCTGGTTTCCACTCCAAGCGCATCATGATCCTTCTCGCCCAGCCTGATGGAGACTCTGTCCAAAGGTCACACACCAGGGACCTGCTGGCCTGATAAGGCTCACTGCCATGTGTCGTCTGGCCTCAAAGCTTTAGAAAAGCAAGCCCTGTTTGAATGCCTTTAGGGAGGGCCAGTCCTTTCCAGTTCAGCCACACATAGCTCTCCTTCTTCCTGAAAGCCTGTTCGGTCCCTGAAGATGCCTGATTTTTCTACCAGTGATTCGGAACAACACGCCAACCGGAAGGTAGCCTGAAAGCCAAGGGCCTTGCAGGGCACTGGAAAGAGGTCCCTGGAGTCAGACAGATGTGGGTTCACACCCAGCCTTGTCACCGGCGATCTGAGTGGGCTCAGCAACTTTAACTATCTTTCCCCATTTGTCAAAAGCTATGACAAACCTAGACATCGTATTAAAAAGCAGAGATACCACTTTGCCAAGAAAGGTTTGCCCAGTCAAAGCTATGGTTTTTCCAGTAGTCAGATACAGATGTGAGAGTTAGATCATAAAGAAGGCTGCATTTTGAACAACTGATGTTTTCAAACTGCGGTGCTGGAGAAGACTCTTGAGAGTCCCTTGGACTGCAAGGAGATCAAACCAGTCCCTCCTAAAGGAAATCAACCCTGAAGATTCACTGGAAGGACTGATGCTGAAGTTGAAGCTCCAATTTGGCCACCTGATGCGAAGAGAGGCATCGTCTGAAAAGACCCTGATGCTGAGAAAGACCAAAGGCTGCCCCCTGAGAATGGAGCAGCAGCGGACAGCATGGTTAGATAGCACCATCCACTCAATGGACATGAATCTGAGCCAACTCCAGAAGACAATGGAGGACAGAGGAGCTTGGCATGCGGCCGTCCACGGGGTCGCGAAGAGTCGGAGAGGGCGTAGGGGCTGCACAGCACAGGCAAAGGGGCTGTCTGCAGAGCCTCTGCCCACGCGGGCCTTGGCTCCCCCAGGGCCCGGCAGGTGTGAGTTGCTGCTCTACTCTCCACGCTGGAAATGCAGCTTCTTCTGTGGCCTGATGTCCATGATCCTTCAGGAGGCTGGCGGGCTGACTCTTCCTGGGGAGCCAGGCACCCCCAACCAGGCGGGCTCTCCTTGGTCAGACATCTTGCCCATGGTGGTTGGACAGTGTTCATCCCTGGGCTTCTGAAACCCCAGGAGGCCAGCACTGCCCTACAGCAAGTTCAAGGACACGGAGAGATGGGTTGAGGTGCCCTGCGTGAGGCTGGCCTGGTGGCTCCGTCCCCACCCCCGAGGAGAGCAGGAAGGTCTCCAGACCCTTGGCACCCGAGTGCCTGAAGCAGCTCTGGGCTACGTCTCCCGTCCCCTGACCAATCAGAGCTCTGATTTGCAGGCCTTGAGGGAGAATAGGCTGGGCTGTTCCCACTGGGTTATTTTGGGAGCTGGCACAAGAGGGGGAAGCACTGAGCTCACTGCCTGCACCACGGGGCCGTGCGGAGTGGCCTCTGCGTCAGCCTGGAGCACACGGAGGTCACTTCCTCCCCCCGTCTCCTGCTCAGAGGGCACCAGGAGCACTGCGCCGGGGCAGATACCGAGGAAGCGAATGTCTGCATTTTCCTCCAGAAATGACTTTTTCCCTTTCACGTTACCCACTTTCAACACAACAGACTTGAAATGAAATTTCAAAACAACTCATGTGCTTTGGGGAAGGATGGCACAAAAGCCAAACCGAGAGATTCAAGGGAGGGCTGGGACCACTGAGACACGCCCTGAATTTCCCTTCCTCGTTCACGTATGTATCTATTCTTGCCAGATGTTAGCAGAGGCTTTTGGCCGTGCTGGGTCATCCTTGCTGCGCGGGCTTCTCTCGAGCGGCAGTGAGCGGGGCCGCTCTTCGCCGGGGCGCTCAGGCTGCTCGGGGCTGTGGCTTCTCTGGCGGCAGAGCTCCAGTCCTCTTGCCTGGAGAGTCCCGTGGACAGCGGAGTCTGCGGGCTCCCGTCCTTGGGGTCACAAAGAGTCAGACACGACTGAGCGACTGAGCACACGGTGGGATGCAGTCGTGGAGGGCGCACGCCAGAGAGAGGGAAATACCGGGATTCAGCGAGCCACAACACGGCTCCATGCACACGCGCCGCAAGGACGCGCCTCCCGGAACAGCGGGTTCTAGAGCCTGGATTGCGACCGGTGGAAGCCGGGAGCGCCCTCTTCCTGTCTGAGCTGAAATGCCTTTTGGGAGAAAAATGGTCTCATCCGCATTCTCTTTTTCCTCCTGTGGCTCCATCCACACTTTGCTTTAAAATCATCTCATCAGTGATTCACGGGACTTTGTGAATCACTTTGTGATTCTGGAGCCTAAATAATATGAAAGCTGGGCTTATTCTTTTAAGCACCACGGTGTTTACCTGCCCTTTCAATTTTGTGACCAATTACCCAATGTTAGAATTTTCCCAGCTCAAAGGGACAGCTCTGAGGGGCAGAATCAGTGAGGTTCAGGGAAGCTATGGGTACTCCACGAGAATACACCGTGTCCCCTCAACTCACACACAGCTAACACGGGCCGAAACATCCAGACCCCTGGAAATCAGGACCCAGCTTACACAGCTTGAGCTGGAACCAGTCATGCAAGCTTTCTGAGCCCAGTAACCTCAGCTCATCACCTCTTGTGTGAGTGTGTACGTGTGTGTTCTCAGTCGTGTCTGCCTCTTTGTGACTCCATGGACTGCAGCATGCCAGGCTTTCTTATCCTTCACTGTCTCCGCGAGTGTGCTCAAACTCATGTCCATTGAGCCGGCGATGCCATCCAACCGTCTCCGCCTATGCACCCCCTTCTCCTCCTGCCCTCAGTCTTTCCTGGCATCAGGGTCTTTTCCAGTGAGTCAGCTCTCTGCATCAGGTGGCCAAACTACTGGAGCTTCAGCTTCAGCATCAGTCCTTTCAATGAATATTCAGGGTAGACCTTCCCTTGGTAAGTGAACTGCTGCCCTGAACTCTGCCTGCTACTTTCTGGTCTTCGGGCCCCCTTGATCTTACCATGGTTGCATACTGGGCCCCTAGTTTTGTCCTCAAGAAACATGGTCAATATCCGTTCCCATAGATGGGCATCTAAGCCACACAGGTTGTTGAATTTCTAGCCTGGGACATGACCGCCGGTGGCAGATGTGCTACTGGAACAAGATGGCCCACAGTGAGGTCCCGATTCACCCCCCAAAAGATCAGAATAAAGCCTCAAAAAGCAATAAGAGGAAAGGCACAAAAGAGCTTCCTGAAGCCAAGAGCAGCTCTCTTTCAACGTGGTGGAATAAAACCTGCCCCGTCATTTGGCCTGGGGAACAATAAATGGGAAATCTGGAAAATAAAGACAAAGCACACACTTGCTCTTTGCACCGCCGACACCACATGAAGAGAAGAGTAATTATGTATTCGAATATCACTGCTGGGAAAGACACAGTGCGACCCAAAGTTCACTACTCACACACATCGGTTCCAGGCGAGATTGGCTTTCATGGTGGTATACCCTTTCTCCACGACCGCCTCCCTTCCAGAGGAAATCAGATACCGTCCCTATTTACCAGAATGGGATCTAATAAGGGCGTCCTCTTGATTACAGAGCTACAGGGATCAGCATTTTCTCTCTTGCTCGTAAGAAACCACATAAAATGAAACAATAGAAACCTGTAAGTACTGAGTCTCCAGCTCACTGCCCCAGCTCACCAGCGCAAACACGACTGGAAGCCAGTTTCCAGGAGAAGGAGAACAGCCAGACTGAAGGGATATGACGTCCGTGTCATCTTCAGCTGTCTCCAGGCCACCTCCATCCAGGTCAGGATGGATCCAGTGGACTCACACGCCACGTCAGCTCAGTCGCAGGCACCTACGTGTCTCCAGGAGTGGAGAGCAAAGCAAATCAGCACAACGTTCCCAGCCCCAGAACAAACGACCGCTAAGCTCCTATGTCTCCCAGGTGACCAGTCCCTACCCTGAGTGTCCTCTGTCAATCAAACCTCTAGCTGCTGTCCCGAAGGATAAGGGGGTCTCTCTGAAGGTTTTCCCAACTCATAAAATTCCAGGCCCCTCTCCTGGTTCACACCATGGTGCTGAGATCCTGTCCTGTTGTTCAGTCACTGAGTCATGCAGACTCTTTGTGACCCCACAGAGTGCAACACGCCAGGCTTCCCTGGCCTCAGCTATTTCCCAGAGTTTTCACAAACTCACGTTCGTTGAGTCGGTGATTCTAACTGACCATCTCATCCTCTGCCCTTTCTTCTCCTTTGCCTTCAGTCTTTCCCAGAATCAGGGTCTTTTCCAGTGAATCAGTTTTTGGCATCTGGCAGCCAGAGGACTGGAGCTTTAGCTTCAGCGTCAGGATCCTTCCAATGAATATTCAGGGCAGAGACCCTTTAGGACGGACTGCTTTGATCTTCTTGCTGTCCAAGGGACTCTCAAGAGGTCCTCTTCACACCACAATTCATGGGCCTGTACTAATGGAATCAAACACACTATCTGCTCTTTGTGACTGAGGGTCCCAGTCCAAGCCCCGAATCTTATAGCTGGGGCCCTCCTCTAAGACCTGCACCTGTCAGTCCCCTGGCATGAGACAGAGGACTCCACACAGCATCCCAATGCAACACTGGGCATCTCCCTCAACTACCCAGTGCCGGACTCTGTCATGCAGAGTGGACTTTCTGCTGCGGCTTGCTGAACTATAACTCCAGTGCTATACCCTAAGAAGCACAGACCTTAGGGTGCTCAGCTGCCATGGCTGGCTGGGATCAATCTATGCAGCAATTCTTTAGCCCTGCTGGTCTGTCCCTTCTCAGTTGGAAGGTCCTGGCCTGGTTCTTAGGACTTCCCCAGTGGCTCACTGGTAAAGAATCCACCTGCAGTGCAGGAGACACAGGGTTCAATCTCTGGCTGAAGAAAATCCCCCAGAGGAGGCCAAGGCAACCATTCCAGCATTCTTGCCTGGGAAAGCCCATGAACAGAGGAGCCTGGCGGGCTACAGTCCATGGGGTGGCAAAGAGGCAGACACAACTGCAGGGACCGAGCGTGGATGCACACAACCTGGGTCTTACAGTTTGGCTCCACCCCAGGCCCGAACCTCTAGCTGCTGTCCCGAAGGATAAGGGGTCTCTCTGAAGGTTTTCCCAACTCATAAAATTCCAGGCCCCTCCTGGTTCACACCATGGTGCTGAGATCCTGTCCTGTTGTTCAGTCACTGAGTCATGCAGACTCTTTGTGACCCCACAGAGTGCAACACGCCAGGCTTCCCTGGCCTCAGCTATTTCCCAGAGTTTTCACAAACTCACGTTCGTTGAGTCGGTGATTCTAACTGACCATCTCATCCTCTGCCCTTTCTTCTCCTTTGCCTTCAGTCTTTCCCAGAATCAGGGTCTTTTCCAGTGAATCAGTTTTTGGCATCTGGCAGCCAGAGGACTGGAGCTTTAGCTTCAGCGTCAGGATCCTTCCAATGAATATTCAGGGCAGAGACCCTTTAGGACGGACTGCTTTGATCTTCTTGCTGTCCAAGGGACTCTCAAGAGGTCCTCTTCACACCACAATTCATGGGCCTGTACTAATGGAATCAAACACACTATCTGCTCTTTGTGACTGAGGGTCCCAGTCCAAGCCCCGAATCTTATAGCTGGGGCCCTCCTCTAAGACCTGCACCTGTCAGTCCCCTGGCATGAGACAGAGGACTCCACACAGCATCCCAATGCAACACTGGGCATCTCCCTCAACTACCCAGTGCCGGACTCTGTCATGCAGAGTGGACTTTCTGCTGCGGCTTGCTGAACTATAACTCCAGTGCTATACCCTAAGAAGCACAGACCTTAGGGTGCTCAGCTGCCATGGCTGGCTGGGATCAATCTATGCAGCAATTCTTTAGCCCTGCTGGTCTGTCCCTTCTCAGTTGGAAGGTCCTGGCCTGGTTCTTAGGACTTCCCCAGTGGCTCACTGGTAAAGAATCCACCTGCAGTGCAGGAGACACAGGGTTCAATCTCTGGCTGAAGAAAATCCCCCAGAGGAGGCCAAGGCAACCATTCCAGCATTCTTGCCTGGGAAAGCCCATGAACAGAGGAGCCTGGCGGGCTACAGTCCATGGGGTGGCAAAGAGGCAGACACAACTGCAGGGACCGAGCGTGGATGCACACAACCTGGGTCTTACAGTTTGGCTCCACCCCAGGCCCTTGCGTCTTAAAACCCCAGCATGGACTGTCCCAAGCCCCTTTTGACTGGACCCTCGGGTATGCTATCTGCTCGGGCTGACAGAATACACCTTGAGGATCTCTACCAACTGGGGGAGCCCAGGACTGCATGTGTTTTCGTGACTCACAGCCTCAAACCCGAAAACCCAAATGGAAGACCTGCTCTTCCTACCCCGAGTGACAGTGCAGACGAAGCAGAACACACTCCCTCTCGGAGGCTCCAGCCTGAGTTTTTATTTGCTTCATCTTCTTACAATAAAATGTGACGTTTGAACATTTTGCTTTCCGATATATTTATCTAGGAGGATTTTTGCTCCATTATGTAAAATAAAGCAAAAAGGATCATTAGAGGGGAAAATGTAATGCAAGTCCATCCCTTAGTTAGCTTTTCAAATTATATCTATTTGATCCTGACTTTCTGCCCAGATGCGAATGGAAAGGGTTTTTTTCTATCTAAAAAGCAAATATCTTTCATTGAAAATCACACAAACCAAATGGCATGCTCTTTTTTTTTCTTTTTGTCTAGGCGTCTTTGTTGTCTTTATCTCGTAATGACCTCTCCCCAACTTGCTCTGTTTCTCTTTAGTGCCCAGTTTCTAAAAATAAAGTGGCAAGTGGATCTTTGAGTGTAGGCATAATATTTAGATTTCACTGGTACATACAATCAGGAACCATGTTTCTGTTTATTCTCTGAAGATCGGCGGAGAGTTGTGGACAAAGCCACGTTATGTCAGCACATTTCTTTCTTCAAACCTGGAAAATGTAACACAACCCGAAGCAGCTGTAGGAATCAGAATGTACATTCTATTTGTACTCAGCAGGAGGAGAGCGAACAGGAGGTAACCGAATAGTTTCCACATGAAAAACGTACAAAGAATTTAACCTGCAATGAAAACTCTGATAATCTCCAGGAATGAAAGATGCTTGGATGATGGGTTTGGTTTTTTTTTTTTTTTTCCATGAGTTCAAAGGATCTGGTTTTCCCTATAAATGCCACGAAGGAATAGGAGAGGTCCATGTGGTCATTGTTATGTCTGATAGCCAACAAAAGTTCAGCCCTCATCTTTAAGCCATTAAACGGTGACTATGCATGCATTTTAAGACTGTGGATTAGGCTGCCCAAGGCTGAAGAACATGGAGAGCAGAATTTCATTACCTTATCACCATCTGCTCCAAGAGAGGGATGCTCATGTGTAACGATCAGCTTAAAGTTGGTTTTTGCTACGGTGTGACGTGTGGGGCTTCTGGAGACTTGAAGTCCTCCAACACTGAGGTGCACACCAAGCAACTCCGGATCCTGTGATTCAGCAGATACAGACCAGGATTCGGCAGGTCTGGGTGGGATGGGATCCGAGACCCTGCATTTCTACCAGGCCCTGCCGTGGTCGGATGCGCCTGGCCCTGGACCACTGCTGAGATAACAGGAGAGCAGAGTGCTTCTTCCTTGGTCATCTCATCCCACCTGTGGTCAGCAGTCTCTAGGAAGGTTCCCGGTGAACTTCCCTCCCTGGATCCCAGTCCTTGAGTCATTCTTTCCCCTGGAGTCTGGTCTGGACCTACTGACCCGCTTCTAACAACTGCGAAGGGCAGAAATGGTGGCCTGTCTTTTCTGAGGCCAGGAAACAAAACCTGTGGTGCTGGAGAAGACTCCTGAGGGCCCCCGGGACGGCAGGGAGACCAAACCAGCCAATCCTAAAGGAAATCAACCCCGAATATTCATCAGAAGGCCAGATGCTGACGCGCCAGTATTTTGGCCACCTGATCCGAAGAGCCAAGCTGATGCCGGGAAAGACTGAAGGCGAAAGGAGCAGTCAGGGCAGAAGAGGAGATGGCTGGATTGCATCCCTGACTGAATGTACATTCTATTTGTACTCAGCAGGAGGAGAGCGAACAGGAGGTAACCGAATAGTTTCCACATGAAAAACGTACAAAGAATTTAACCTGCAATGAAAACTCTGATAATCTCCAGGAATGAAAGATGCTTGGATGATGGGTTTGGTTTTTTTTTTTTTTTTCCATGAGTTCAAAGGATCTGGTTTTCCCTATAAATGCCACGAAGGAATAGGAGAGGTCCATGTGGTCATTGTTATGTCTGATAGCCAACAAAAGTTCAGCCCTCATCTTTAAGCCATTAAACGGTGACTATGCATGCATTTTAAGACTGTGGATTAGGCTGCCCAAGGCTGAAGAACATGGAGAGCAGAATTTCATTACCTTATCACCATCTGCTCCAAGAGAGGGATGCTCATGTGTAACGATCAGCTTAAAGTTGGTTTTTGCTACGGTGTGACGTGTGGGGCTTCTGGAGACTTGAAGTCCTCCAACACTGAGGTGCACACCAAGCAACTCCGGATCCTGTGATTCAGCAGATACAGACCAGGATTCGGCAGGTCTGGGTGGGATGGGATCCGAGACCCTGCATTTCTACCAGGCCCTGCCGTGGTCGGATGCGCCTGGCCCTGGACCACTGCTGAGATAACAGGAGAGCAGAGTGCTTCTTCCTTGGTCATCTCATCCCACCTGTGGTCAGCAGTCTCTAGGAAGGTTCCCGGTGAACTTCCCTCCCTGGATCCCAGTCCTTGAGTCATTCTTTCCCCTGGAGTCTGGTCTGGACCTACTGACCCGCTTCTAACAACTGCGAAGGGCAGAAATGGTGGCCTGTCTTTTCTGAGGCCAGGAAACAAAACCTGTGGTGCTGGAGAAGACTCCTGAGGGCCCCCGGGACGGCAGGGAGACCAAACCAGCCAATCCTAAAGGAAATCAACCCCGAATATTCATCAGAAGGCCAGATGCTGACGCGCCAGTATTTTGGCCACCTGATCCGAAGAGCCAAGCTGATGCCGGGAAAGACTGAAGGCGAAAGGAGCAGTCAGGGCAGAAGAGGAGATGGCTGGATTGCATCCCTGACTGAATGGACATGAGTTTGAGCAAACTTCGGGAGAGTCCACGGAGTTGCAAAGAGCTGGACACAACTTAGTGACTAAAGAGCAACAATAAGGACCATCTGTATGGCACAGGGAACTCTACTCAATACTCTTATTGACCTATGTGGAAAAGAATCTAAAAGAATGAAATACATGTGTACACACAACTGATTCACTTTGCTGTACAGCAGAAGCTAACATGACATTGTAAACCAACTATACTTTTAAATAAAAATTTTTAAAATGCACCCCCAATCTGTCTAAATCCACATCAGATGCTGCCCCTCCTGGGTCATTCTGGTTCAGGATGCCATCTCCCAGCTCGGAAGGTGGTGGTGGTGGCTTGTATGGCACCTGCTGGTCACCCACCTCTTCCCTGTCTTCTGCCAATCTAGCTAGCTCTCACCTGCCTCTTGCCTCCTTCTGTACATCAAGTATTCACGCATTATTAGCATGTATTAACATTCAAATACTCCCGCAGTCGTGTCTCAGAGAAATTGCTAGTTACTAGATTTGAGGGACTCTATATTTGTATTACTCACTTATTTCTTAAGCATTTAATTTCTCACATTTTAGATATTCCTTTAATTGGTGTTAACTAAATACGTGTAAGTCTAATAGTTCAAAAAGGCACAGGCCGCCAGGGTTCAGTGCAGCACTGTTGACAACAGCCAAGACATGGAAACAACCTAAATGTCTGTTGAAAGGAATGGAAAAAGATGTAGTACATATACACATATACATGTGGAATATTGCTCAATCCATGAAAAATGATATCGTGTCACTTGTAGCAATGTGGATGGACCTAGAAGTGATCACACTAAGTGAAGCAGAGAGAGAAAGACACAGACCCTGCCCTCTTTGAGCTGTAGCTCCTAGAGCCTATCACAAGTTTGGGAGCAGTGGGTCCGTTGAGAGTTTTATGACATCTTCATTCAGTCTTCACATCAAGGACATACTTTAAGGACCTTCAGGTGCACTCCTCGTCCTCTCTGTAAATCTCTGAAGTATTTACAGAAAAAGCAAGGTGAGAACAAGACTTTTGAGGCAGCAGATACTTCTTAGAATTATCAACCTTCCAAAGCTCTTTTCTGTATCTTCAAAGAAAGTCACCCAGCCAACCGCAACTTATCAATGTGAAAAGGCAGTGCCCGCAAGAGACATACAGTGGCCTTTCTGAAGGTTTGTGGCCGATGACTCTAAAGATAGGAGAAGAAGGAGGGGGAGGAAAACGGCCCTCAGTTCCCTTGGAGCGAGATGAAATTGCCCAGCGATAGGAACCAGAGGCAAGCATCTGAGCGGAAGAGGAATAGCAACTGTTTATTGTTTTGGAACAAGTGCGCTTTCTTTGCTTGCAAATAGTCTAATCGCTGAGTGCCACAGTGCTGTTTCATATCAAGGTTTCACTAACTATTACAGGCTGCACAGGTACGGGAGGCTCCGGCAGATGTGTTGAAGTTTCCATCGTTGTACTCAGTGCATGGAAAATATTACTAATAGTTGGTGTCAGGGGGAGGCTTAACGGACCCCAACTGCATAAATTCATCTGGGCGCAGCTCTTGAAGTCGGACCTTTATAATGCTCACTCTTGTTATTCTGCCATCCCTTTCCCCATTTTATGAGATACCTGTCTATATATAGCTCATTTCAGACAAGGAGAAATTCCATGACTGCATGAACAGGTGGACGAGGGACTTGGGCGAGGGGGGGGGGAATCTCTCTCTGAGCCTGAATTTTATTTACAGCCAATTCTTGACCGTCTTTGACAGGCAAGACAAAACCAAGAACAACAAAGAAAACCAAAGTCTTCAGGATTCCATTCAGTCTCTCTCCCTGCCATTACTCTCCAAGCACAACTCAAGAGTGACCGCCTTTATGCATCAAATAGAGCAACACGACGTCTCCTTCTATTATTCCTCCTTCCCTCTCTAGTGCACGAGCTGGTCTACCAGAAGCAAGACAGGGTCGTAGCGCACTCCTGTATTAACCTGTATTAACCCACAGAGTGCATCCTGTTTAACCCACAGGTGACACTGAATTTTTGTTTTTAATACACAATTTGCACTTTAAAGTTTCTGGGAGATACTGACAATTCCGAATATAAAAGACACACTGGACTTCCACTTTCTTAATATACCATGGCTACCGGAACAATGAAACTCATGCTACAGTCACAGACCTGTTCACTTCTTCCCTTCAGAAAGCCTCTGAATGCACTACAGATTTCTCCACGTTCATGTGGTAACAGGTACCCTTCCTTCCTTTTCGTGAACTTGACAATGATTCCAGAAACAAGCTCATTAAAGATCCAGAATTCAAGATCCGTTCAGAGGAATGTAGGAAATGTGAATGCTTTTCTAAACTGCACGGTGACTTCCTCTGAACCTTGTGTCTTTATCTGAACCTTTTGTCAGTAACACTGGGCAAGAGATTCCCTAGGAGTAACTTTCCTGGAGAAAAGGTGTCTGGTATCGAAAACTGGGCCTTGACATCGTAAGTTAAACAGGTCAAAATGTCAAAATGTGGCCATGATTTCAGAAATAAATAATGTTTCAGTGAGCTTCATACATTAAACCTTGCTTTCAATGTGCTGTTCATTAAACAGAATTTTAATGAAGGGGCGATGGAGTTTGAAAACATACAGCAATGATATAGATGCATGATGGCCATTACTTAAAAAAAAAAAATCAAAACTCAGACATACCTGGTTCCCAGTTTAAAAAATATGACAAGGGCATCATTAAATGAAAAGCAAAAATCCTTCTAAGTTTTATAACCGAGCCAAATGAGAACGCAGAAGACCCTCCTCTTGGGTGAGGAGGCACGCCTGCCTCTGCGGGGCAGCGGCTGTGTTTCCAGCGGCATCTTTGCTGCGTCTCTTACCAGGGTGGGTCCCTACAAATGGCCTCTCAGTGCCAAACTGGGGAGCCTACTGGAGGTGTGCCTCAGTGTTATGAAAACAGATAGAACTGAAAAGAGGAGGCGAAAACAGAGGGCTGCCCAAGGAGAACCAGCGTCAAGGTCAAAACACGTAATGTCGTCACCAGCGGTTGGTCTGAATTCTGCCGCGTCCTCCAGTCTTGTTTTGAAGTGATCCTAAAAAACCGAGGTCTCAGAGCCGGTGGAAACACTTAGCGCCTGGAATGAATTTAAACCTTAACGGAACAAGTGAAAGTTGAATGGAGGGGAGAGCCTTACTCTAGAGGGACAGTGAGCAATTCCCAGGGCATGCTGCTGTTGGCACTTTCTGCAAAAATATAATGGAATTTCTAATTTGCTTTAATTAGAAAAAAAGTAAATACTGCCCTGAACATGTCATTGTGTTTATACAGGAGCCCAACCAGCTGATTTTCTGCTGGCATGGCCCTGGAACCACTCAATTAAATCTCAGGGCACAATTTCTTTTTATGAATGAAATACCATGACTGTGAAGCCAGATTTTTTTTTGTCCCATCTGCTTCATTGGCTGTAACTCTACAAGGACAAGTGACCAAACACAGCACCTTCCAGCTTCAATTAACCCTCGATAACTTCCAAGACTAGACCATTTAGAGGCCCTCTTTTTGAGGCAGCTACTTCATTATTTTAAAACTTTCTGCTTTGCAAGACTAAAAGAATAAAAATCCTCTATTTCTTGGGTGCAACACTAGCAGTAGAATCATTAATCTGAAAAAATGAGAGAAAGGAGAACTTACTTTGTTACAGGCTTCAGGTAATCTTATTTGGTGAAGTCCTAGTGAAGGTTTATCGCAACAATCAGAATTTACTAGAATTTTCCAAAGTTAGAAAAAACTTGGAAAGTATCTTTATGTTAGATATTCTACAATGGATTTTTAACTTCATAGACTGCTGAACGTATGGACATTTTAGAACTGCACTGTCAATTACCCTTTTAAATCAATGAAACTGAGTCACAGTAAAACTAATTAGGAAAATTTTGTCTGAGAAGCTTAGAAGTAAGTGATCATACATGATCTTTTTTATGAAAGATGGCAAAGATTCCTAGTGCACTATAGCAGACTGACATTGTAATTAAATACAGTGAAAAGTTAGTTTTTCTGCTATTACTGTGAAAGGAAGCAACACTAGTTCTCCTGAACAGCTGCATACTTGAAGCAAAGTATATTCTGGAAATCTCAAGGTCAAAACACGTAATGTCGTCACCATCGGTTGGTCTGAATTCTGCCGCGTCCTCCAGTCTTGTTTTGAAGTGATCCTAAAAAACCGAGGTCTCAGAGCCGGTGGAAACACTTAGCGCCTGGAATGAATTTAAACCTTAACGGAACAAGTGAAAGTTGAATGGAGGGGAGAGCCTTACTCTAGAGGGACAGTGAGCAATTCCCAGGGCATGCTGCTGTTGGCACTTTCTGCAAAAATATAATGGAATTTCTAATTTGCTTTAATTAGAAAAAAAGTAAATACTGCCCTGAACATGTCATTGTGTTTATACAGGAGCCCAACCAGCTGATTTTCTGCTGGCATGGCCCTGGAACCACTCAATTAAATCTCAGGGCACAATTTCTTTTTATGAATGAAATACCATGACTGTGAAGCCAGATTTTTTTTTGTCCCATCTGCTTCATTGGCTGTAACTCTAAAAGGGACAAGTGGCCAAACACAGCACCTTCCAGCTTCAATTAACCCTCGATAACTTCCAAGACTAGACCATTTAGAGGCCCTCTTTTTGAGGCAGCTACTTCATTATTTTAAAACTTTCTGCTTTGCAAGACTAAAAGAATAAAAATCCTCTATTTCTTGGGTGCAACACTAGCAGTAGAATCATTAATCTGAAAAAATGAGAGAAAGGAGAACTTACTTTGTTACAGGCTTCAGGTAATCTTATTTGGTGAAGTCCTAGTGAAGGTTTATCGCAACAATCAGAATTTACTAGAATTTTCCAAAGTTAGAAAAAACTTGGAAAGTATCTTTATGTTAGATATTCTACAATGGATTTTTAACTTCATAGACTGCTGAACGTATGGACATTTTAGAACTGCACTGTCAATTACCCTTTTAAATCAATGAAACTGAGTCACAGTAAAACTAATTAGGAAAATTTTGTCTGAGAAGCTTAGAAGTAAGTGATCATACATGATCTTTTTTATGAAAGATGGCAAAGATTCCTAGTGCACTATAGCAGACTGACATTGTAATTAAATACAGTGAAAAGTTAGTTTTTCTGCTATTACTGTGAAAGGAAGCAACACTAGTTCTCCTGAACAGCTGCATACTTGAAGCAAAGTATATTCTGGAAATCTGGAGAACATTTTTCCAACTCAACTCATCATCTCCATATTGGTTACATCCACAAGTAAGTGCAGTTGTGTAGCTCAGATGGTAAAGAATTTACCTGCAATGCAGGAGACACAGGATCGATCCCTTGGCCAGGAAGACGCCCTGGAGAAGGAAATGGCAACCCACTCTGGTATTCTTGACTGGAAAATCCCTTGGACAGGGGGGCCTGGCAAGCTACAGTTCATGGGGTCTATATACAAGCAGATACAAACCAGATGAATTAACAAATAACTGTAAACGTGGTCCATCAAGACATGAAAATGGAATTCATCCTTATTTCATTTTCCCTTTAATTATTACATAACATCATTCTTATCATGCCACCAGTAGATCGAAATTAAGCCATTTTCCTATTATTGCTGGAATCACCTCATAAATATCCTACCAGTCTTCAACATTAGGAGGTGTGATCTCATGCTATATAACCATGAGAAAACACATGAAGAAAATTCATGAAGAAAATCTGCAGCTTAACTTGTTACATACACAAGTACATTTTAAGACTAAATATAAATTTTCCCTTTTTATTCTCTTTGTCATTAGAAGCACAACAGCATTAAAAGAAATAGCCCAGTAGCATTTAAAATGCTATTTCGGATCACATGTGTCCTGAGCAATTTCTTCTCCCACATCTTTTATTCTCACGGAAGGTTGTTCAGTGGCTTGGTTATGTCCAACTCTCTGCAGCCCCGTGGACTGCAGCACACGAGGCTTCCCTTCCTTCACTGTCTCCCGGAGTTTTCTCAAACTCATGTCTGTTGAGTAGATGATGCCATCCAACCATCTCATCCTCTGTTGCCCCCGTCTCCTCCTGCCCTCAGTCTTTCCCAGCATCAGGGTCTTTTCCAATGAGTCACCTCTTCACATCAGGTGGCCAAAGTATTGGAGCTTCGGCTTCAGCCTCAGTCCTTCCATTTAATATTCAGGGATGATTTCCTTTAGGACTGACTGGTTTGATCTCCTTGCTGTCCAAGGGACTCTCAAGAGTCTTCTCCAGTACAAAGCATCAATTCTTTGGGTGCTCAGCCTCCTTTACAAATGACTTTTACATATTTGTACTTCAAAAACATAGATAAGAATGTCATACTTACTCTGTTCTTTTTCTAGAATTCTAAATCTTCACCTTTCTGGCTGAGAGTGCCCTAGTCTGTCAGTGAGTTGGTAGGAAAACCTTCTCTTCCCAGTAGCTCATCGTCCAGCATGATCCTCAACTAAGAGAGTGTCACACATCGACCTATAGACTCATAGTTCCAAAAATTCACAATGCTGGTAAGGTAATAAAAACAAAACAAAAACCTGTCTATGTGTTTTCTTCCCGAGATATCAGTCAGCTCTTTCATGGCACAGCTAGGGTGAGTTTGGCAAGGAGCCACCCATGGACCATGGCAGCATGTTTGTCTAACACCTCTCCACTGCAAGGAAGCTCTGCTTCTAGACAATTCTCCAGCTTTCATGCTTAAGCACTGAGAAAGTCCAGGAAAAAGACAATGAACAATGAGTAGGATTAGTTCTCAGATCGAACAGATCATTTTTCCTTTCCCATTTCTCCCATGGGAATGGAGACACGAACAAAAGAACTGGGTAACTGTGAAGTCAGTTATATTTTTAGAATCATCCACATTCCATACAATTCACCTTTTAAATATATAATTTTGCAGCTCTTAGTATCTTCACTACACTGTACAACCACCACCAGTACCTAATTCCAGAACATTTTCATCACTCCAGAAAGCAACACAGTGCCCGCAAGCAGTGAATTATCGTTCCCCAGCATTCCGAGCAAGCACTTCTGCGAACCCTAGTCTGCTTTCTGTCTCTGGCTGGCTTCGCTCTGGATGTGCCACCTGAGGGGATCCTGCAATGTGGAGCCTTTCAGGTCCCATCGCCTTCACTCTGCACGGGACTTTCAAGGACCATCCATGCCACAGCACATGTGGCAGCATTCTGCTTGCTCACTCGTCTCCTGACGGGCGTCTGGGTTGTCTCCATGTTTGTTACGGTGGATGATGCCACTATCACCATTCATGTCCAGGTTTTTCGGCAGTCTTCAGTGGACACCTAGGAGGGACACAGGTGGGTCACAAGGTAACTCCGCGTTTACGTTTCTGAGGAAACACCAGTGTCTTCCACATCAGCTGTATCGTTTGACATCCCAGCTAGCAGTATCTAAGTGTTCAGTTTCTCCACATCCTTATCAACAATTGCTCTTCTTGGTTTTAAGTTACTGCTGTTCCAGTCCTAGTGGGGTGAAATGGTTTCTCATTTTGGTTTTGATCTGCATTTCCCTACGACTAATGACATCAAGTACTTTTCCATGCATTCACTCATGGTGCATGGAACTTTCTGCAGGAATGTCTATCCAAATCCTTTGTCCATTTGGCCATTTTTTAAAATCTGGCTTTTATTCTTTTATTGTTGAACTACTAGAGTTCTCCATGGACTCTGGATACATATTCATTATCAGATACATGATTTGCAGGTATTTTCTCCTATTTGCTAAGATGCTTTTTACTTTTTTAATGGTAACTTCTAACATACAAAATTTTAATTTAATGAAGTCCAATTTATCTATTTTTTTGCATATCCCTTTTAGAATCATGTCTAAGGAATGATTTTCTGCTCCAAGGTGAAAATGATTTATGCTTGGGGTTTTTTTTGGTATGAATTTTACAGTTTTAGTTCTTATAATGAGTCCTTTAATTCACTTGGACTAACTTTTTGTAGATGCCGTGAAGTCGAATCGAGCTGTGTTCTTTCTCATGGGGACACCCCATTGTTCCAGCACTGCTTAGCAGGGCCATTTCTCCCCTGCTGAGTCATCTCGAATCTGCTGTCAAACGTCAACTGACTGTGAACGCAAGGTATCATTTCCGACTCCTCAGCTCTGTTTCAGCTAAGCTCACCTCCATCTCTAGCCAGTACCAGTATCGGGCCGTCCTGAGTGTAGTCTGCAGTAAGTTCTTGGACTGGAAAGCTTGAGTCCTGAAACTCTGTACTTCTGTTTCAAGATGCTTTGGCTATACTGGGTCCCTCCCTTCCACTTCATCTAGAAATTGCAAAATATTATTGAAAGAAAAAAAATTGGTGGATGATGCCACTATCACCATTCATGTCCAGGTTTTTCGGCAGTCTTCAGTGGACACCTAGGAGGGACACAGGTGGGTCACAAGGTAACTCCGCGTTTACGTTTCTGAGGAAACACCAGTGTCTTCCACATCAGCTGTATCGTTTGACATCCCAGCTAGCAGTATCTAAGTGTTCAGTTTCTCCACATCCTTATCAACAATTGCTCTTCTTGGTTTTAAGTTACTGCTGTTCCAGTCCTAGTGGGGTGAAATGGTTTCTCATTTTGGTTTTGATCTGCATTTCCCTACGACTAATGACATCAAGTACTTTTCCATGCATTCACTCATGGTGCATGGAACTTTCTGCAGGAATGTCTATCCAAATCCTTTGTCCATTTGGCCATTTTTTAAAATCTGGCTTTTATTCTTTTATTGTTGAACTACTAGAGTTCTCCATGGACTCTGGATACATATTCATTATCAGATACATGATTTGCAGGTATTTTCTCCTATTTGCTAAGATGCTTTTTACTTTTTTAATGGTAACTTCTAACATACAAAAATTTTAATTTAATGAAGTCCAATTTATCTATTTTTTTGCATATCCCTTTTAGAATCATGTCTAAGGAATGATTTTCTGCTCCAAGGTGAAAATGATTTATGCTTGGGGTTTTTTTTGGTATGAATTTTACAGTTTTAGTTCTTATAATGAGTCCTTTAATTCACTTGGACTAACTTTTTGTAGATGCCGTGAAGTCGAATCGAGCTGTGTTCTTTCTCATGGGGACACCCCATTGTTCCAGCACTGCTTAGCAGGGCCATTTCTCCCCTGCTGAGTCATCTCGAATCTGCTGTCAAACGTCAACTGACTGTGAACGCAAGGTATCATTTCCGACTCCTCAGCTCTGTTTCAGCTAAGCTCACCTCCATCTCTAGCCAGTACCAGTATCGGGCCGTCCTGAGTGTAGTCTGCAGTAAGTTCTTGGACTGGAAAGCTTGAGTCCTGAAACTCTGTACTTCTGTTTCAAGATGCTTTGGCTATACTGGGTCCCTCCCTTCCACTTCATGTAGAAATTGCAAAATATTATTGAAAGAAATTAAATCACATCCAAAGGCACACCTCATGTTTTTAAGAGAACAATGTTCTCTAAATCCATCTATAGATGAGGCTCAATCCCTACGAACCATATCTCAGCCACCATTCTTTTTGTAGAAATTTAATCCTAAAATTTATACAAGGGGTGTGTGTGTGTGTGTGTGGTAAGACTAAGTTTGCTTAAGAATGCATTCATGAAAGCCACTGGATATGGACTGACCTAGATATAAATTGACCTCTTCTGAGATAAAATGCATGTCAGTGGCTGTTGTTTGCCAAGTGTTGGTTGAACGTATGATAGAAATTAAATTCAGGAAAGCACCAGTTGCGTCCTTCTACTTGCCACTGAAATCCTAGGTGTTGGAAGAAAGGGATGCATTAAGATTTCTAGTGATGAAAGGAAGCAGTATGTGCACAGAAGGCATGAATAAAGGGTGTGCAGTCAGTGATGATCCCTACAAAAAATACAAAAGAGAGAAATGGAGTAGTTACTAGGGGGTGGGGGTCAGACCCAGGCTCAGGGAGTAGATGATGATCCAGGATAAGATTATTCCAGGAAGAAGGGGGAAAATGCGCAGTGACTCAGAATGGAACCTGTCTTACTCCATCACACTCAACCTGGGATTTCTTCCCAGAAACAGAGGCAAGGATATGCTTTTAGAAAATGTATCTATTCCAACTTACACCTAATGCTCCTGGAGAAGAAGGTCCAAGGTATTTCTTTAACAAATACAAATAGCTTTGTTTTTAGAGAATTCTCTTGGCTGTCCGGGTGGGAGGTACTGGGTACTTGGCTGTCCGGATGGGAGGTACTGGAAGCTGAGATTCACTCTGGGGCCATGAAATAAAAGCCGCAATTTACTTATAGGATCAAATTTAATGACGATCAGAGATTCATTTGACTGTTTTATTGTATTTCGTTTTAAGGTTAATTTAACTGAGGTAGCTCTTATTTGTTCAAGCCGAAGCACTAATCAGTCTTTGTTAATAATATATATTCTTTCTATAAAACACTTTTTGCCCTTTTTTCCTCCCAAGTATATTCTAATTAAGCTTTAGCCAGTTTTATGAAATTTAATGAAAGATACAGAAGTTATTCTTAGAGCTAGAACTCTTCTTCTAAAAGAGCGGACGAGATCGGGCTTATGACTAATTCCAATCATTCAGAATTCTGACCCAGATCAGACCTATGGGGCTCAGGCTCCTTTACATTTCATAAAATGCAACTTCCTATTTCCAGAGAATAAAAGGCTTTGAAAGTCACAAGGAAATGGCTCGAAAGGCATCCAGGACATGAAATAGCTTTAACAAATCCTGCTTGATGAGTTAAGTGCAAAGGAATCAGAAACATATGGCTCGCATTTCCCTTAAAATACATGTAGGTTTAACAGTGAAGAAGAACAAAAAAGCGGCTAGCCCGGTGCGGTTTGGGTTTTTTCGAACCTAAAACATTTGGAAAATAGTTCAAGATGGCTAATGGACCTCAAAGTGAGCCTGGGAACTGTGCCTGTGAGAGAGGGAGACAGAAGAGAAAGGAAGGTAAGGAGGGGAGGGGGAAGGAGGCAGGAAGAGAAAGGGAGAAAGGAGGAAGAGAGACAGACAGGACCGAAAGAACCGAAGAGCAGGCAGGCTTGGGTTTGTCTGCACAACAGAACCTTTCGGATCCCACCATGGAGGAAGCCATGCTTCGTGGCCTTAATTTCTGATTTCTGATTCAGTCATCTTAAGTCACAGTGATGGAAAGGCTCCTCCTCTTCCTTCCCACCACCACCATGTCCCCATCACAATTAAAAAAAAGAAGGAATCAACATTTCTCAGCATTTCTAAAACTATGTCCTTTAAGGGACTATTATAATTTGATCTCATTTAGGAAATGAGGAGTTTGGATACATTGCATTCCCAGGCTTAAATTACTGTGTCATTCTTGTTGATACAATGAACCATTTCACCTCACATTGTGTCCTAGGAAATTACAATTCCTGCATCCAAAGACTTGCTGGAGATCCAGCCAGAGCCCTGGTCCTGAGCGGAGGGCCAGCATTAGTCACACACGAGTCAGGGGGAGCATCCTGAGGTAGCTCTTATTTGCCGAAGCACTAATCAGTCTTTGTTAATAATATATATTCTTTCTATAAAACACTTTTTGCCCTTTTTTCCTCCCAAGTATATTCTAATTAAGCTTTAGCCAGTTTTATGAAATTTAATGAAAGATACAGAAGTTATTCTTAGAGCTAGAACTCTTCTTCTAAAAGAGCGGACGAGATCGGGCTTATGACTAATTCCAATCATTCAGAATTCTGACCCAGATCAGACCTATGGGGCTCAGGCTCCTTTACATTTCATAAAATGCAACTTCCTATTTCCAGAGAATAAAAGGCTTTGAAAGTCACAAGGAAATGGCTCGAAAGGCATCCAGGACATGAAATAGCTTTAACAAATCCTGCTTGATGAGTTAAGTGCAAAGGAATCAGAAACATATGGCTCGCATTTCCCTTAAAATACATGTAGGTTTAACAGTGAAGAAGAACAAAAAAGCGGCTAGCCCGGTGCGGTTTGGGTTTTTTCGAACCTAAAACATTTGGAAAATAGTTCAAGATGGCTAATGGACCTCAAAGTGAGCCTGGGAACTGTGCCTGTGAGAGAGGGAGACAGAAGAGAAAGGAAGGTAAGGAGGGGAGGGGGAAGGAGGCAGGAAGAGAAAGGGAGAAAGGAGGGAAGAGAGACAGACAGGACCGAAAGAACCGAAGAGCAGGCAGGCTTGGGTTTGTCTGCACAACAGAACCTTTCGGATCCCACCATGGAGGAAGCCATGCTTCGTGGCCTTAATTTCTGATTTCTGATTCAGTCATCTTAAGTCACAGTGATGGAAAGGCTCCTCCTCTTCCTTCCCACCACCACCATGTCCCCATCACAATTAAAAAAAAGAAGGAATCAACATTTCTCAGCATTTCTAAAACTATGTCCTTTAAGGGACTATTATAATTTGATCTCATTTAGGAAATGAGGAGTTTGGATACATTGCATTCCCAGGCTTAAATTACTGTGTCATTCTTGTTGATACAATGAACCATTTCACCTCACATTGTGTCCTAGGAAATTACAATTCCTGCATCCAAAGACTTGCTGGAGATCCAGCCAGAGCCCTGGTCCTGAGCGGAGGGCCAGCATTAGTCAGCACACGAGTCAGGCCTCCTGGTTGCAGCAGGAAGCAATCCTGACCCCTTACCCTTCCACTCCCCATCCCTGGTCTCCCCAGACCCAGTCAGGAAGAACTGCCGCCCACTGCAGTGCCCACTGCAGAGATGTCCACACCTGACTGCACCAGGGACCCAGTTGCCCACTGCAGCCTGGAACTCTTGAAACTCCAGGAGCCGCCGGAAGCCTCAGGGAGAGCCAGTGCTGCTCGGTGATGCTCATGTCAGAGAAGGTGGGACACACACCATGCGTCTAAAATGCTCCATTTTAAAGTTATTGTCCACAGACTTCCCATGTGGCTCAGTGGCAAAGAACTATCCCTGGGTCCAGAAGATCCCCTGGAGAAGCAAATGGCTACCTGTTCCAGTAATCTTGCCTGGAAAAATCCATGGACAGAGGAGCATGGTGGGCTACAGCCCATGGGGTCATAAAAAGCTCAACATGACTTAGCAAATCAACAGAAAACAACACCACAAAGTCATCATCTACCTTCCATTTCCACAGCCACGACCATAATTCTGGGATCCTATTCCTACACATCCTACAGGCTGGGAAGGTAGCCTCAGGAATGAAGTCTCTGAACCCTGACTCGGCCACATACAAAGGAGTTCTGGGTCTGGTCCACGTCCTTGCATGTGTGCATGCTAAGCTGCTTCAGTCGTGTCTGACGCTCTGTGACCCCATGAACTGCAGCCAGCCAGGCTTCTCTGTCCATGGGATTTCCCAGGCAAGAATACTACGGTGAGTTGCCATTACCTACTCCAAGGTATCTTCCAGACCTAGGGATCAAACCCGGGTCTCCCACGTTGGTAGGTGGACTCTTTACCACTGAGTCATCAGGAAAGCCCCACGTCAGTTACAGGGTCCTCGGAATAAAATGCCCTGCATCAAATCCTGGCCCATCTCCTCCACAGCGCATGTGCCAGACACATGAGTCTGGAGCTGACAGCTGCACTGCGCTTACACCTTAGATGGCCTGACTTGGTATATTTAAGTCCTAAGGAGACAGACAAGAGGAAATCAACCCTGAATACTCAACAGAAGGTCTGACTCTGAAACTCAATTCTTGGGGCACCTGATGTGAAGAGCAAACTCACTGGTAAAGACAATGATGCTGGGAAAGATTGAGAAAAGGAGGAGAAGGGGGCGACAGAGGCTGAGATGGTTGGATGGCATCATTGACTCAAAGGACATGAGACTGAGCAAACAGCAGGAGACAGTGAAGGACTTGAGGCCTAGCGTGCTGCAATCTGGGGGGAGTCACAAAGAGTCAGACACAACAACTGAACAACAAGGAGGCAAACATCTACCAAATCTTGATAAGAAGATGAAGTGATAACTAACAGCAGTGAAAAGGGCTATATCTAACTAAAAGCTCAGCCAAGCTCTTACCAAGTTCAACTGCCATTAGACTTAAAGGAACTTTCCCTTGCCTGCCTAACAAAAGGAAGGACAACACTTTAGCGGGGGGGGAAATGGCATTATATCCCATATCTATAATTCTGTCTTTACAAAAAGACTGGCATAGAGCTCCCCTGGTGGTCCAGTGGGTAAAGAGTCTGCCTTGCAATGCAAGGGCCACCGGTTCAATCCCTAGTCCGGGAGGATTCCCACGTGTCACAGAGCAGCTGGGCCAGTGTGTCCAATTACGAGCCAGCACTCTGGAGCGCATGTGCCCAGAGCCAGTACTCTGCAATGAGAGAGGCCACTGCAATGGGAGACCCACACAGGTCAAAGAATAAAGATGGATGAAAATAAATAAATTAAAAACCAATAAAAGAGGCCAAAATTAAAAAAAAAAATCCCACTCTTCAAAAAAAGAGAAAAGACTGGCACAAAGTCAAAATTTAAAAAGCAAAGAAATAATTTATCTGATATCCAGAGAATAACTAGGCAACATAAGCAGACCCTAAGAGTACACAGGTTATGTGGATATTAGAATTCCTACATTAGAACGATAAGACAATAGTTTCAAATATACTAAATAAAACATAGAAAAAGAATGACCAGCAAGTGAGTGAGTAAAATGATAGAGTTTAAAATGAAATCAATACTTAGATGGCCTGACTTGGTATATTTAAGTCCTAAGGAGACAGACAAGAGGAAATCAACCCTGAATACTCAACAGAAGGTCTGACTCTGAAACTCAATTCTTGGGGCACCTGATGTGAAGAGCAAACTCACTGGTAAAGACAATGATGCTGGGAAAGATTGAGAAAAGGAGGAGAAGGGGGCGACAGAGGCTGAGATGGTTGGATGGCATCATTGACTCAAAGGACATGAGACTGAGCAAACAGCAGGAGACAGTGAAGGACTTGAGGCCTAGCGTGCTGCAATCTGGGGGGAGTCACAAAGAGTCAGACACAACAACTGAACAACAAGGAGGCAAACATCTACCAAATCTTGATAAGAAGATGAAGTGATAACTAACAGCAGTGAAAAGGGCTATATCTAACTAAAAGCTCAGCCAAGCTCTTACCAAGTTCAACTGCCATTAGACTTAAAGGAACTTTCCCTTGCCTGCCTAACAAAAGGAAGGACAACACTTTAGCGGAAATGGCATTATATCCCATATCTATAATTCTGTCTTTACAAAAGACTGGCATAGAGCTCCTGGTGGTCCAGTGGGTAAAGAGTCTGCCTTGCAATGCAAGGGCCACCGGTTCAATCCCTAGTCCGGGAGGATCCCCACGTGTCACAGAGCAGCTGGGCCAGTGTGTCCAATTACGAGCCAGCACTCTGGAGCGCATGTGCCCAGAGCCAGTACTCTGCAATGAGAGAGGCCACTGCAATGGGAGACCCACACAGGTCAAAGAATAAAGATGGATGAAAATAAATAAATTAAAAACCAATAAAAGAGGCCAAAATTAAAAAAAAAAATCCCACTCTTCAAAAAAAGAGAAAAGACTGGCACAAAGTCAAAATTTAAAAAGCAAAGAAATAATTTATCTGATATCCAGAGAATAACTAGGCAACATAAGCAGACCCTAAGAGTACACAGGTTATGTGGATATTAGAATTCCTACATTAGAACGATAAGACAATAGTTTCAAATATACTAAATAAAACATAGAAAAAGAATGACCAGCAAGTGAGTGAGTAAAATGATAGAGAATTTAATAACTTCAATCTGCAAAACTAATCAAACATACCTTCTAGAATAAAGAAATACGATATCTGGAAAAACTCATTAGGGTGTTCTAGACAATGCAAAAATAATAGTAAACTCAATGACGAACCAACATAAATTTACCCAAACTGAACAAGAGGGAAAAAAAAAAAGGAAACAACAAAAAAGAGAAGAAAATACATACAGAAACATTCAGACTGTAACACATCACATTTTAGCTTTCAGGAAAAGTAGAGATGGAATGAGAACCAGTTTGAAAAAATACAGCTAAACCTTTTTTTGAAACTGATGAAAGGGATTAAATGACATGTCCAAACATCTGAAAACACCAAAATGAGATAAGCAGTTTTCCTCTTTCTGTCTCTCTCTCTCTGACACACACGCACACATACACACAGTATGGAAAATTCCAGTTAAAAGTCAAAAACAGGACTGCCCTGGTGGTCCAGTGGGTAGAAAGTCTGCCTTGCAGTACAAGGGCCACCAGTTCAGTCCCTGGCCCAGGAAGATCCCATGTGCTGCGGAGTAGCTGGACCAGTGTGTCCAATTACAAGCCAGCGCTCTGGAGCACATGTGCCCAGAGCTGGTGCTCCGCAATGGGAGAGGCCACTGCAATAGGTGGCCCATACAGGCCAAATAATAAAAGATGGATGAAAATAAACATAAAAATAAAAGAGGCATGATGGGGGAAAAATAGCAAAAAAAATGTCAGAAACAAAAATAAGTTTACAAAATCCAGAGAAATAGGAAAAATTACTTGAAAAGGAACAAAAACTATCTTCAACAAAATTTTAAAAAGCCAGAGAATAATGTAAGATATTTATAAATTGTTGAAAGAAAAAATATATAAAACCAAAAATGATAGCCTAGAATTTCATACAAAGCAAAAACATAAAATATAGACTTTTTCAGAGAAATAACAGCTGAATTAATGCTGTAAAAGCAATCCACAGTATAAGACTTCTAAAAGAAGTTCTTCAAACCAAGGAAAATGTTTCCAGTTGAAAGCACAGAAGAGCAAGCAGAGTGAAGAGAATGAGAAGGCAGGACTGCGTTGGTAAGAACAGAAGAATACTGACTGCTGGAAACAACCATAATGATATCTTATGAGGTGTGCAACTTAGGCAGAAGTGAAAGATGACAAAATAGCTCAACAGACAGAAAAGAACAGGATCAATGGAGCTCTTGGATTGTTTGGAAAGTGGTCACGGGCTTCCCTGGTGGCTCAGATGGTAAAGAATCCACCCGCAGTGCAAGAGACCTGGGTTCAATCCCTGGGTTGGGAAGATCCCCTGGAGGAGGCAAAGGCTACCCACTCCAGTGTGCTTGCCGGGAGAATGCCATGACTCATCCATGGGTCACAAAAGAGTCAGACACGACTAAACAACTTGCACTGGGAAGCACAGGGAACAGCATTAAGTTAAGAAAGAATGTCCTGAAGGCAAGGATGCATATTTTAACTCAACAATAATCACTAATATTGAACAACTTAATGTAACTGGCCTATGAAGCACTATATTTGCCAATAGCCAAGTCACAGGTGTTTTGTCAGGTGCATATAAAATATTCAATGCATCAGATCAAGATGTGAGCAGTGAAGCCAATCTCAGCAAATTTCAGAGGATTAACAATCAAGCAGAATACTTCACAACAGTGAAATTAAGATAAAAAAATTAATAACAGAGAAATGTTCTGAAAATGTTTGAGAATCCCCCAAATACTTGAGAAATAAGCAGCACAATTCTAAGTAACTCATAAATCAAAGAACAGGCAACAATGAAAATTCAAAATTATTTTAATCAAGCAATGATGAAAATACGATATGAAAACTTAATGAGATGACACAAAAGCTGTCCTAAGATAGAAACGAGTGGCTTCAGGTGAACAGAGTAGAAAAGAAAAGGCAGTGAAATCAACAGTCTATGATACTCTGGAGCTAGAAAAAGAACAGCCTAATAAAGACAAATCAAGTGGAAGGAAGGAAATAACAAATAAAAGTAGAAATTGATTTAATAGAAAACAATCCTATGATAAAGAAAATCAAGAGAGCCAGAAGGCTTTCCTTTGAAACTGTTCATAAAGCTAAGAAAACAGTTACAAGATTGATCAAGGAGAAAAAATAGAAACCACAAGCTACCAGCATCAAGAATCAAAAGCAGGACACCCCCCCTACAGATCTAAAAATAATAACAACAATAGGAGAGTGATGGTGAACAACTTTATGCCAATCAAATTACCACTAAGGTAAAACTTCAAGAATTCTCTAAATCACAGCCCGTGTGCACGCTAAGTCACTTTAGTCATGTCTGACTCTCTACAACCCCATGAACTGTAGCCCGTCAGGTTCCTCTGTCCATGGGATTCTCCAGGCCAGTGGAGTGGGTTCCCACTTCCTCCTCCTGGGGAATTTCCCAACCCAGGGATTGAACCTGCATTTTGTGCATTGCAGGCAGATTCTTTACTGCTGAGCCACCGGGGAAGCCTAGTGGAAAAGCTATTTAAATGGATAAGATACACACACATAAAACATTATATGTAATGATAAATATAGAGAATCTTCCCCAAGAGCAAAAAATGAAATAACAACTACACCATTTATAGTCAATACTGAAAGAGTGATCTTGTCTACTTCAATAAAAGGGTAAAAGAGAAGAAATATTTGAAATAAGATTATCAAACCACAGTAATTAACATAATACAGGACTGGCACACATACAGAATGGTACTGATAGAGACCCACACGTATATGCTCTGTGATTAACAACAAAGGTGGGACTTCCCTGATGGTCAAGTGGCGAAGACACTGTGCCCCCAATGGACAGGGCCTGGGATTCAGTACCTGGTCAGGGAACTAGATTCCACATGTTGCAATGAAGAGTTCACATGCCACAACTAAGATCCAGCACATTCTTTCTATTTTTTTTTTAAATAGAAATAAATATTATTGAAAAAAATAAAAAAGCAAAGGCAACACAACAGTGCAGAGGGAGAAGGGTAGCCCTACCACCAAATGGAGCCAGGTCAGTTGGATACCCAGATGGACAAAATGAGTCACCCCAGAAGTTGGAGAGCTTGGGGCTGCTATGACCTGCCTTGTTATTATTACACCAGCCAAGTCCATTGCCTGGTCCCAGCCACCCAGTATCTGCAGCTTAGATGTTCCAAGGTTGTTAAACAATCTTTTTTTTTTCATGCTGGTATCAAGATGAACATATGGTGGTCTTTTCCATACTCTTAATCTCAAGTTTCAAATCTGACCACACAGAAGCACGTCAACTGCAGAGTTCTACTCAGGGCATTCAAGAAACCGCCCGAGTACCTGCAGTATTCCATTATGAACTTGGCGTGAGAGGACACAGGGAGGGAAGGGCAGCAAACAGATGCACACAAAGCGAGTAACGCGCGTCTCGCCAACTTAGACTTCACAGGGAAAGCAAAAAAGGAGGGGGGGGCGGAGAGGAACTTGTTGAAATTCCACGAGTTTGGATTCAATCTGAACCATATGTGGCTCCAGATTAGGTCATATTCTCATGATAAAATTACTAATTTTGTCCTCAATTTTGTCTGCTGCTCAATATTTCCATGATCTCTTATTAGCTGATCTCACGCATTATTTATTTGTTCTGAGTTACTCAAAAGATAAGGGACCTCAACTAAAGGCCTTGGAGTTTCTGTGAGTGGTGTGGAACTCAGCTACTTGGGTGGCAAAGAGGGACTGAGACAGTCAGGAACAGTGGAGCCCAGACTGGTAACAGGACCACCTGGGTGTGCAGTCTCTGCCCAAGAAGTGGGGTCTTGGGAAAGCTATTTCTCCCTGTAGCTTTCTTACCGATAAAATGGGCCTAGTAATACTACCTACTTGATTGGGTTAAAGAAGAAGGTATTTGACAGTGCCCAGCTGATGATTAGTGCCGTAAACATGTGAGTTACCATTCCTCCTATGTAAGAAAATTCTTGCCTTCTAAACTCCGCTGGTTTGGACTTACTATAAACTGCATGTTAACCTGAGCTTTTCAGGTACTGTGATTTGGAGCAAATCACTTGTTGCCAAGCGTCAGACATGGCTTAGTCTGAAAAACAGCAATGCTGCAGTGAGTGATTGAATGCTTCTCATCTCTGGGGGGCAGTGTTTCGAGAAAAGGGGCAAAGGATAGCATCCACTTGTTTGCCAAGCTGTCAGACATGGCTTAGTTACACCAGCCAAGTCCATTGCCTGGTCCCAGCCACCCAGTATCTGCAGCTTCGATGTTCCAAGGTTGTTAAACCATCTTTTTTTTCATGCTGGTATCAGGATGAACATATGGTGGTCTTTTCCATACTCTTAATCTCAAGTTTCAAATCTGACCACACAGAAGCACGTCAACTGCAGAGTTCTACTCAGGGCATTCAAGAAACCGCCCGAGTACCTGCAGTATTCCATTATGAACTTGGCGTGAGAGGACACAGGGAGGAGAGGCCAGAAAAAAGATCCACACCAAGCGAGCAACGCGGTTCTCGCCAACTTAGACTTCACAGGGAAAGCAAAAAAGGAGGGGGGGGCGGAGAGGAACTTGTTGAAATTCCACGAGTTTGGATTCAATCTGAACCATATGTGGCTCCAGATTAGGTCATATTCTCATGATAAAATTACTAATTTTGTCCTCAATTTTGTCTGCTGCTCAATATTTCCATGATCTCTTATTAGCTGATCTCACGCATTATTTATTTGTTCTGAGTTACTCAAAAGATAAGGGACCTCAACTAAAGGCCTTGGAGTTTCTGTGAGTGGTGTGGAACTCAGCTACTTGGGTGGCAAAGAGGGACTGAGACAGTCAGGAACAGTGGAGCCCAGACTGGTAACAGGACCACCTGGGTGTGCAGTCTCTGCCCAAGAAGTGGGGTCTTGGGAAAGCTATTTCTCCCCTGTAGCTTTCTTACCGATAAAATGGGCCTAGTAATACTACCTACTTGATTGGGTTAAAGAAGAAGGTATTTGACAGTGCCCAGCTGATGATTAGTGCCGTAAACATGTGAGTTACCATTCCTCCTATGTAAGAAAATTCTTGCCTTCTAAACTCCGCTGGTTTGGACTTACTATAAACTGCATGTTAACCTGAGCTTTTCAGGTACTGTGATTTGGAGCAAATCACTTGTTGCCAAGCGTCAGACATGGCTTAGTCTGAAAAACAGCAATGCTGCAGTGAGTGATTGAATGCTTCTCATCTCTGACACGGAGCCAGGACAGCATCAGTGTTCTCAGAGTCCAAAGGGTCAAATGAGATACGCATCCAAATTACTTACTAAGTATTTCACAAAGTGCTTACAAAGTCATAAGGGCTAGGCCACTGCTACATGATTATTTTCATCTGGCTCCCAAGATAGAAGACTTTGAAATACCTGGTAACAAATCCATTCTAATAATTTAAAATTACATTATTACTGTTTCATCTTCGCAGCAAAGACTTTGCTTCTTTCAGGCTGGAGTTGAGTTTGCCCTAGACTCTAGAGTCTTCATCCAATTAAAATACTCTTCGAGAAAATGTTGAGGCTCTTCATTAGCAACACCAATGATGTATGAATTTTAAATATCAGATATTACCCACAAAATGCGCACGTATAAACCAAACACCCTTTAAAATGCCATATGTTGTTCACTAGACCTGAGATTTATGAACTATTCTTAGAGAGGATCAAAGCCAAACTTTTTGTGTAAATCATGAAAATCAATTTCATGACTTTGTGACCTTGAACTTTCTCAGAATGACAACTCTTGGCCACTGTCACTCCCTCGTGACATTGGAGACATGAACCCATAGGCCAGCAATATCACCACTCGTCTATGAAAAAAATAATGACAATGACTTAAAAACTAAAACTATAACCTCACAGAGCTGAGTTCCGTGAGATACTTAGGCTGTGGATGATCAAAAGTGAGAGGCAAAAAAAAAAGGTTTTACAATTTCAAATGGAGTTAATTAGCAATGAAAGTTGTGATGGAGTGGAATGGAAAAGTTGACTGGACTTACTAAGGGCTATCTTTAGAAGGGCGCCCAAGCCTCCCTGACCGTTCCTCCAGCTAGTCTCTAGATGGTTGTTAGCCCCTGATGCCCTGGTGAGGACATATCGGTGGGTCATCCGTAAGACCAGAAGTTCTACAGACAGTTATAAATTACGAAAGGGGAGATTTACTTGAAAGAGGAAGCCAGAATGGCCTCCAGGAATTTTTGAAACATCCCACTGGGGCAAGCAGTGAAATCCAGTTGTCGTTAGCAGCACACCAATGGCCTCAAGGAAAGTAATCAGGGGAAAAAATTATAATGGGCTACTGAAAACAGCAATGCTGCAGTGAGTGATTGAATGCTTCTCATCTCTGACACGGAGCCAGGACAGCATCAGTGTTCTCAGAGTCCAAAGGGTCAAATGAGATACGCATCCAAATTACTTACTAAGTATTTCACAAAGTGCTTACAAAGTCATAAGGGCTAGGCCACTGCTACATGATTATTTTCATCTGGCTCCCAAGATAGAAGACTTTGAAATACCTGGTAACAAATCCATTCTAATAATTTAAAATTACATTATTACTGTTTCATCTTCGCAGCAAAGACTTTGCTTCTTTCAGGCTGGAGTTGAGTTTGCCCTAGACTCTAGAGTCTTCATCCAATTAAAATACTCTTCGAGAAAATGTTGAGGCTCTTCATTAGCAACACCAATGATGTATGAATTTTAAATATCAGATATTACCCACAAAATGCGCGTATAAACCAACCACCCTTTAAAATGCCATATGTTGTTCACTAGACCTGAGATTTATGAACTATTCTTAGAGAGGATCAAAGCCAAACTTTTTGTGTAAATCATGAAAATCAATTTCATGACTTTGTGACCTTGAACTTTCTCAGAATGACAACTCTTGGCCACTGTCACTCCCTCGTGACATTGGAGACATGAACCCATAGGCCAGCAATATCACCACTCGTCTATGAAAAAAATAATGACAATGACTTAAAAACTAAAACTATAACCTCACAGAGCTGAGTTCCGTGAGATACTTAGGCTGTGGATGATCAAAAGTGAGAGGCAAAAAAAAAAGGTTTTACAATTTCAAATGGAGTTAATTAGCAATGAAAGTTGTGATGGAGTGGAATGGAAAAGTTGACTGGACTTACTAAGGGCTATCTTTAGAAGGGCGCCCAAGCCTCCCTGACCGTTCCTCCAGCTAGTCTCTAGATGGTTGTTAGCCCCTGATGCCCTGGTGAGGACATATCGGTGGGTCATCCGTAAGACCAGAAGTTCTACAGACAGTTATAAATTACGAAAGGGGAGATTTACTTGAAAGAGGAAGCCAGAATGGCCTCCAGGAATTTTTGAAACATCCCACTGGGGCAAGCAGTGAAATCCAGTTGTCGTTAGCAGCACACCAATGGCCTCAAGGAAAGTAATCAGGGGAAAAAATTATAAGGTAGTGGGTATATTGGCTCAGACCCAGTAACATAAGATATTCATTATGCGGAGACACTGTAATTCTCCAAACACCCCTTAAATCTCTCGGCTGTTTAATATAAGATGAGAGTAAATGTTCAGGTCAATAAAATTATCAGCTATTTCCATATCCAAAAAGCAGAAAAGGTTTACCAGTGGAAAAACGTAGAGGTTAACCGTGAACTGTTTTAATAAACAATTTGGCCACATGCTATTCCAGGCACAAGCCTTCCATTACCAGCAAACACGGACCCTCCGAGAGAGCCCCTGCATCTCTGTCCCACAGAGCCTGCTGGCAGTCGGGACGCATCACACTGGACCTCTCACAGGTCCAAGTGTCAGCCGCCCCTTGTGGAAAGGGCCGTTTGAAGGAGGAGTGTTGTATAACCACAGGCAGAGGCTCAGAAGCCAATTCCAGTTAAGCCCGATAATAGTTTTTGACATTTAGAGACATTTTATCCTTCAGAACTCTTAGAGAGCTGAATTGCTTGCCTGAATTTGCTGTTTCTATGGAGACCAGAGGAGATTTTAAGGTGTTAATCCTTGCTGACCTCTGTTGTGTTTCAAAATTTGGACTCTTCCTCTAAAAATTCAATCCAGAGTTAAGCGATCATCTGTTCTCTAATCTCAGGTAAATCTTCATCTCGCAGGACTGCAGTGGTCTCCCCAGTGGGCGACCTCTAATCCAGGAGGTGTCCAAGGTGACGCACAGTGAGTATGGAACCTGTATTTAGATTCTAACCTGTATTTAGATTTATTTTCAACCTAAGAATAAGAAGGAAACAGGTTCTAGTAGCAGTCAGAATACAGAAGGGACACTGATACTCTCCTGAGGTCTTTGTACCAGAAAGTGCTGAGCCCAAGGAGGAAATTCTAGGACTCCCAGAGAAAGAGGAGGCTTTCGACAGCAGTGGAGGGTGGAAACGGGCACTCTCACCTCCCTCTGCTTCCACCACACGGCAGCTTATCACACTGTTTAAATTTCATCCCACTGGGGCAAGCAGTGAAATTTTCGTTAGCAGCACACCAATGGCCTCAAGGAAAGTAATCAGGGGAAAAAATTATAAGGTAGTGGGTATATTGGCTCAGACCCAGTAACATAAGATATTCATTATGCGGAGACACTGTAATTCTCCAAACACCCCTTAAATCTCTCGGCTGTTTAATATAAGATGAGAGTAAATGTTCAGGTCAATAAAATTATCAGCTATTTCCATATCCAAAAAGCAGAAAAGGTTTACCAGTGGAAAAACGTAGAGGTTAACCGTGAACTGTTTTAATAAACAATTTGGCCACATGCTATTCCAGGCACAAGCCTTCCATTACCAGCAAACACGGACCCTCCGAGAGAGCCCCTGCATCTCTGTCCCACAGAGCCTGCTGGCAGTCGGGACGCATCACACTGGACCTCTCACAGGTCCAAGTGTCAGCCGCCCCTTGTGGAAAGGGCCGTTTGAAGGAGGAGTGTTGTATAACCACAGGCAGAGGCTCAGAAGCCAATTCCAGTTAAGCCCGATAATAGTTTTTGACATTTAGAGACATTTTATCCTTCAGAACTCTTAGAGAGCTGAATTGCTTGCCTGAATTTGCTGTTTCTATGGAGACCAGAGGAGATTTTAAGGTGTTAATCCTTGCTGACCTCTGTTGTGTTTCAAAATTTGGACTCTTCCTCTAAAAATTCAATCCAGAGTTAAGCGATCATCTGTTCTCTAATCTCAGGTAAATCTTCATCTCGCAGGACTGCAGTGGTCTCCCCAGTGGGCGACCTCTAATCCAGGAGGTGTCCAAGGTGACGCACAGTGAGTATGGAACCTGTATTTAGATTCTAACCTGTATTTAGATTTATTTTCAACCTAAGAATAAGAAGGAAACAGGTTCTAGTAGCAGTCAGAATACAGAAGGGACACTGATACTCTCCTGAGGTCTTTGTACCAGAAAGTGCTGAGCCCAAGGAGGAAATTCTAGGACTCCCAGAGAAAGAGGAGGCTTTCGACAGCAGTGGAGGGTGGAAACGGGCACTCTCACCTCCCTCTGCTTCCACCACACGGCAGCTTATCACACTGTTTACATGAACCCACTTCACCAGAAATAGGGATTCTATTACCTAGTTTTACATAAACTAACGTTCACAAAGTAGACACATGGCTTAGACAGACGATGCACACAAAGCAACCATGATTCGGAAACACACTGCCAGTGCAAACACAAGAACAAAACGCAGACCACCAGAGCTGGAACAGAGTAGCTGTTCCATCCTTAAGTTGTGTCTGACTCTTCGCAACCCCACAGACTGCAGCACACAAGGCTTCCTGTTCTTCACTATCTCCCGGAGTTCGCTCAGATTCAGATCCACTGAGTTAGTGATGCTATCTAACCATCTCACCCTCTGAGTGTTTCTCCTCCTGCCCTCAGTGTTTCCCCAAGTCAGGGTCTTTTCCAATGAAATGGCTCTCCACATCAGGTGGCCCAAGTATTGGAGCTTCAGCATCAGTCCTTCCAGTGACTACTGAGGGTTGATTTCCTTCAGGATTGACTGGTTTGATCTCCTTGCAGTTCAAGGGGCTCTCAAGAGTCTTCTCCAGCACCACAATTCAAAGGCATCAGTTCTTCAGCTCTCAGCCTTCTCTATGATCCAGCTCTCAGATCTGAACATGACTACTGGAAGAATAACCACTTTGACTAGATGAACTTGTGTTGGCAACGTGATGTGTCTACTTTCTAATAGTAGAAAGTTTGCCACAGCCTTCCTTCCAAGGGGGCAAGCATCTTATCATTTCACGGCTACAGTCACCATCTGTAGTGATTTTGAAGCCCAAGAAAAGAAAATCTGTCACTGCTTGCACTTTTTCTCCTCCTATTTGCCATAAAGCGATGGGACTGGATGCCATGATCTGTTTTTTGAATACTGAGTTTCAATCCAGCTTTACAGACATCTGAAGTCAGACTCTCTGAGCTCAGGTTTCTGACACCACCATGTGCTAAGTCGGTGAGTTTGGGGAAGTTACTTCATCTTACTGTGTGTCAGTCTCTCCCCATTAGATACGGTACAATAAGAAACTGTCATCCCTACAGCAGTGGTGCGCTGGGCAAATTAAATGAATAAAGCCTGCAGTTAATGCTTTTATAAGGATAGCTTCTATGAGTATCCTTCTAATAAGGGCAAAAACACCGACAATCCAATCAGGCCTGATCACAGGAAGTTATCAAGACACTCTCAGTAACAACAACAAAATAATAACAAGAATAGAAAATAATAGCAATAATAAAAATAAACCTCTTACTGAAGTTGAGCCACATGACATCACTAATTAATAGTACATGTATGTTACAATAATTGTAGCTACTGTTTAGTTACTAAATCATGTCTGACTCTCTTGTGACCCCATGGACTGCAGCCCACCAGGCTCCTCTGTCCTGGTTCCAGGCAAGGACACTGGATTGGGTTGCCATTTTTCCAGGGATCTTCCTGGACCAAGGATCTAACCATCTCACCCTCTGAGTGTTTCTCCTCCTGCCCTCAGTGTTTCCCCAAGTCAGGGTCTTTTCCAATGAAATGGCTCTCCACATCAGGTGGCCCAAGTATTGGAGCTTCAGCATCAGTCCTTCCAGTGACTACTGAGGGTTGATTTCCTTCAGGATTGACTGGTTTGATCTCCTTGCAGTTCAAGGGGCTCTCAAGAGTCTTCTCCAGCACCACAATTCAAAGGCATCAGTTCTTCAGCTCTCAGCCTTCTCTATGATCCAGCTCTCAGATCTGAACATGACTACTGGAAGAATAACCACTTTGACTAGATGAACTTGTGTTGGCAACGTGATGTGTCTACTTTCTAATAGTAGAAAGTTTGCCACAGCCTTCCTTCCAAGGGGGCAAGCATCTTATCATTTCACGGCTACAGTCACCATCTGTAGTGATTTTGAAGCCCAAGAAAAGAAAATCTGTCACTGCTTGCACTTTTTCTCCTCCTATTTGCCATAAAGTGATGGGACTGGATGCCATGATCTGTTTTTTGAATACTGAGTTTCAATCCAGCTTTACAGACATCTGAAGTCAGACTCTCTGAGCTCAGGTTTCTGACACCACCATGTGCTAAGTCGGTGAGTTTGGGGAAGTTACTTCATCTTACTGTGTGTCAGTCTCTCCCCATTAGATACGGTACAATAAGAAACTGTCATCCCTACAGCAGTGGTGCGCTGGGCAAATTAAATGAATAAAGCCTGCAGTTAATGCTTTTATAAGGATAGCTTCTATGAGTATCCTTCTAATAAGGGCAAAAACACCGACAATCCAATCAGGCCTGATCACAGGAAGTTATCAAGACACTCTCAGTAACAACAACAAAATAATAACAAGAATAGAAAATAATAGCAATAATAAAAATAAACCTCTTACTGAAGTTGAGCCACATGACATCACTAATTAATAGTACATGTATGTTACAATAATTGTAGCTACTGTTTAGTTACTAAATCATGTCTGACTCTCTTGTGACCCCATGGACTGCAGCCCACCAGGCTCCTCTGTCCGTGGGATTTACCAGGCAAGGACACTGGATTGGGTTGCCATTTCCTTCTCCAGGGGATCTTCCTGGACCAAGGATCAAATCCATGTCTCCTTCATTGGCAGGCGGATTCTTTGCCATTGAGCCACCAGGAGATTATATGATAGATAACATAAATATCGAAAGAAACGTTTGGAACAAGAAGGTAAACCTGCTATTTTTTGTGTTTGTAAAGTCATAAAATTCACAATCCAAACTCTACAAAAATCTCATTTAACTTGGTGATAAATGTTCTGAGACCCCATTGGGGCCTTTTCACTTAATGGCAAATAATAAACCAGCCCTGTATTATAGGAATATAAAGACTGTTTCTAACAAAGTACAGTTAGAATGATACATAGGAAGCATTTTCATCAGAAAAATCTTTCAGTACACACAGAGAAATTTTGCTAAACATTAGAAGACATTTCTATGAGATAATTGTTAGAGATATTTACTACAGGAAAAAAAAAAAAACACTACTAACAGATTTTAGCTAAGCATGTACTTGATAAATTATACTTCAATAATGAAGCATAGTTCTTGAACCAATAAAGATGTAACTGAAAAACTATATTCTCAACAATAAATGACACCTCAGATGTTAAAAGCAGTTTATGAGAATATTACATAAGTAAAAACTGAAAGAATGGATGCTGTCAGTGGAATGAAAGATTCCAAAGTAAATTTACAAAGACAGCATGACACCTGAAACAGAGTCATATAAAAAAAAGACAAGGCCCCGATACGGTACAATAAGAAACTGTCATCCCTACAGCAGTGGTGCGCTGGGCAAATTAAATGAATAAAGCCTGCAGTTAATGCTTTTATAAGGATAGCTTCTATGAGTATCCTTCTAATAAGGGCAAAAACACCGACAATCCAATCAGGCCTGATCACAGGAAGTTATCAAGACACTCTCAGTAACAACAACAAAATAATAACAAGAATAGAAAATAATAGCAATAATAAAAATAAACCTCTTACTGAAGTTGAGCCACATGACATCACTAATTAATAGTACATGTATGTTACAATAATTGTAGCTACTGTTTAGTTACTAAATCATGTCTGACTCTCTTGTGACCCCATGGACTGCAGCCCACCAGGCTCCTCTGTCCGTGGGATTTACCAGGCAAGGACACTGGATTGGGTTGCCATTTCCTTCTCCAGGGGATCTTCCTGGACCAAGGATCAAATCCATGTCTCCTTCATTGGCAGGCGGATTCTTTGCCATTGAGCCACCAGGAGATTATATGATAGATAACATAAATATCGAAAGAAACGTTTGGAACAAGAAGGTAAACCTGCTATTTTTTGTGTTTGTAAAGTCATAAAATTCACAATCCAAACTCTACAAAAATCTCATTTAACTTGGTGATAAATGTTCTGAGACCCCATTGGGGCCTTTTCACTTAATGGCAAATAATAAACCAGCCCTGTATTATAGGAATATAAAGACTGTTTCTAACAAAGTACAGTTAGAATGATACATAGGAAGCATTTTCATCAGAAAAATCTTTCAGTACACACAGAGAAATTTTGCTAAACATTAGAAGACATTTCTATGAGATAATTGTTAGAGATATTTACTACAGGAAAAAAAAAAAAACACTACTAACAGATTTTAGCTAAGCATGTACTTGATAAATTATACTTCAATAATGAAGCATAGTTCTTGAACCAATAAAGATGTAACTGAAAAACTATATTCTCAACAATAAATGACCCCTCAGATGTTAAAAGCAGTTTATGAGAATATTACATAAGTAAACACTGAAAGAATGGATGCTGTCAGTGGAATGAAAGATTCCAAAGTAAATTTACAAAGACAGCATGACACCTGAAACAGAGTCATATCAAAGAAACTGGAGTTGAAACGTACAAAGTGCTCCCAGATGTCATCAATGTGCTTATTTTTATAGAAAATGCTTCTAAAAGTATAAAACTTATAAATATAAATATTATATCACATGGGAGTCTTTCTCATTGTTTTTGGTCTTATTTAAAATAAGGGCCAAATTTAAATCTAAGGTGTGGGATTTTTCCTTTATTGCTTGCATTTTTCTTTTACTGTCTAGACTTTATTATTTCTGATGATCTGCACTTTCCTGAGATGACAGATAGCCCACACCATCAACATGGTCCCATACTCAAACATGGGTGCTCACCCAAACTGTGAATGACCACTGTGTAGAGGGTAGCAGAAATTTGACATTTGAACACTTTTCAAAGAGAGCACCATTTCCAAGGACAAAAGTCTACAACTGTGGTTTCCTTGGCTTATTCATTAAAAAGTAACTATTCATTGAAACCTTTATTAAGGACCAGAAATGGAGGTAGATCCAAAAAGGGAAGACAAATTTGATTAAGACACAACCTCCAAACACAAGAGGAAATGAAAAGGAAATGAAGACAGTCATTAACAGGCAGAGGTGCACTCCCTGCTGGCCCCTGGCATACTCTCTGCCCCACGGTGTCCAGCGAGGGGGATGTCGTCACCCCCATGTCACCCGGGGCCCCAAGCTGCCCTCCCGGGGCCAGCAGCAGCTTCCCCTGGCTGTCTGGTCCACACGTGGCGGTGGAGCCATGTCAGGGCCACTCTTCCACTCGCCCACCCTCTCCTTGCCCCACTGCGTCCACACGCCTTCTACTTATAATGAGTTTGCCCTGGGGGAAAAAACCTGCAAAGATTTTGCCTAGGCTTTCACTCTGGACTTCTTCCATCTAATTTCTAAAATCAAGTCTAAAGAAGCAGAGTCCTGACTTAGAGTCATCCATGTTACTCCACGCGGATTTTCATCCAAATTCTTCTTGAGCGACACCCAGGGTCATGCCTTCATTCATTCATTCATTTGCAAGGATTATTACTTTTCCTAGGCTCTCCAAATATCAGAGTCTGAAGTGAAGTGTTCATTCAAACCTACTGGTATAAGCCATGGCTCCAATGAGTAAAACACTTGGCTTCCTTATTACACAATACCTTGTTTAATGGATAATTAAAAGGTTATTATGACTTTTACAAGTTATTTGGTAATTATCCATATTCTTACATAACCATTCAAAATGCACACTTTTGCTGATGTGTTTTTAAAAAGACCTCTCATATATGTATGTAATTATCACACTCTCATATGTATGTAATTAACAAAACTAACTGAAAAGCACCAATCTGGCTTTTCTCATATCAGTTCTTCAAGCTCTGTGTCCTCCTCCAATTTAAAACCTTGGCTGCCTAGTTCATGTCTTCTCCCTTTGTCAAGGGCACCAGCTAAACTATTCCTTAAACTTCTGACTCAGGCCCTCCAGCACAAGCAAGAATACTTTAGGAAGCCAGCATCAAGTTCCAACAGCCATCTCTGAGTTTATATCACAGATCTACTTGGGCAACAGGAAAAAGGAGAGGAAACGTAGGGTGTTCATCTCAATAACCAGCCTACAAGCAAGACAATTTAATACTTGAACTTGGGAAGGAAGAGCAGGAGAATATTCAGGTGGAACAGCTAAGGAGAAAGAAGGAGGTAAATTTCCTTTTTAAACCATTCACGTATTTTCGGCTGAGCTCGTCTTTGTGGCTGTGCTGGGTTTCTAGTTGCAGAGAGGGGGGACTCCTCTTTAGTGGTGGTGCGTGGGCTTGTCACCGTGGTGGCTTCTCACTGTGCTGCAGAGCACGGACTCTAGAGCGTGGGCTCGGCAGCTGTGGCTCACGGGCTTAGTTGCTCCACGAGGCACGTCGGACCTTCCCAGACCAGGGATCAATCTGTGTCCCCTGCATGAGCAGGCAGAGTCCTATCCACTGCACCACTAGGGAAGTCCGAAAGTCAGTTTTATTCTTAGGTCCCCCAGCTTGGGAGGGAAAATGTAGCTCCTAGTAAATTATAGTAAACACTTGAGACAAGTTCACTACTGAGTGCCACTGTTATTAGGTATTGTGAAAGTCTGAGACAATACCTGGGTCCACTGCAAATGAGACCACTGCTGTGGGATGGGATTTTGGAGCCAATGTCACTTTTTTAGGGAGCTTTTGCAGAAACAGTGAGTCAGAGACCTAGACAGCCAGCTTTAAGGCCATTTTGCATCAGTGAACTGGCCCTGGAATCTGTTTCCCTGGGTTCCGCAAAGGCTGCAAGTCAGACCCAGAATGCTATGAGACCCCTGCGAACGGAGGCTCTGAGCCCACAGCTAAGTGACAGAAGGCAGTCTGGGCAGCATCTGGACTGTCTTCTCAGCATAGCTACACCAGCTGTGTGAGCTTGGGTGAAACACTTGACATGACTCAGTTTTCTCATCTTTAAGATGCAGATGATCATACAGAGTTACTAGTTCATATGACAGATGAGAAAGTTAAATGAGGTAAGAATATATGTAAAGTGCGTACACTGTACAGCATAAGGAATTCTGCTCTACTCTGTAACAACCTACAGCCTAACTAGGCAAAGAATGTGGTAAAAGGCGAAAGATTTATACAATCTGAAGAGAAACCAGAGTATGGGGAAAGAATTTGAAAGAGAATAGATATATGAGTGTATACAGCCAAATCACTCTGCTGTACACCTGAAACTAACACAACGTTTTGAATCAGCTGTGCTTCAAGATAAAATACAAAATTAAACAGAGCACCACGCTGAATGCCCTGAGTTACACAGCAACTTCCCAGTAGCCACCTGTGCCACACGCGGTCACGTATACAGGTCAGTGCTCCTCTCTCAGCACATCCCAACGCCTCCCTCCCCGCTGTGCCTGCAAGTCCATCCTCCACATCTGTGTCTCTCCTCCCTGCAGAATGCAGTCAGGCGATGGGGTGGGGGGATTCCAGAGGGAGGAGACAGACACACACTTATGGCTGATTTGCATTGTTGTATGGCAGAAGTCAACATAACATTGTAAAGCAATCATCCTCCAATTAAAATGTTCAAAAAATTAAAAACACAGCCCCTAGAAATATACAAGGTCTATGCGCATAATAATATTTGGCATTCATGTAACGGAGTTTGTACAAGGCTCAAATAAGTTTTACCAACTCATAAACGAGGAAATAATAAATATTTTCTATCCCACAGTGTGAGACAACAGGAAACAGAAGTATGACTTGGTCTCTGTTTCTGGCACTGATCCTGACGGCCCTAACATACCCTTGGGAGGGAAAATGTAGCTCCTAGTAAATTATAGTAAACACTTGAGACAAGTTCACTACTGAGTGCCACTGTTATTAGGTATTGTGAAAGTCTGAGACAATACCTGGGTCCACTGCAAATGAGACCACTGCTGTGGGATGGGATTTTGGAGCCAATGTCACTTTTTTAGGGAGCTTTTGCAGAAACAGTGAGTCAGAGACCTAGACAGCCAGCTTTAAGGCCATTTTGCATCAGTGAACTGGCCCTGGAATCTGTTTCCTGGGTTCAAAGGCTGCAAGTCAGACCCAGAATGCTATGAGACCCCTGCGAACGGAGGCTCTGAGCCCACAGCTAAGTGACAGAAGGCAGTCTGGGCAGCATCTGGACTGTCTTCTCAGCATAGCTACACCAGCTGTGTGAGCTTGGGTGAAACACTTGACATGACTCAGTTTTCTCATCTTTAAGATGCAGATGATCATACAGAGTTACTAGTTCATATGACAGATGAGAAAGTTAAATGAGGTAAGAATATATGTAAAGTGCGTACACTGTACAGCATAAGGAATTCTGCTCTACTCTGTAACAACCTACAGCCTAACTAGGCAAAGAATGTGGTAAAAGGCGAAAGATTTATACAATCTGAAGAGAAACCAGAGTATGGGGAAAGAATTTGAAAGAGAATAGATATATGAGTGTATACAGCCAAATCACTCTGCTGTACACCTGAAACTAACACAACGTTTTGAATCAGCTGTGCTTCAAGATAAAATACAAAATTAAACAGAGCACCACGCTGAATGCCCTGAGTTACACAGCAACTTCCCAGTAGCCACCTGTGCCACACGCGGTCACGTATACAGGTCAGTGCTCCTCTCTCAGCACATCCCAACGCCTCCCTCCCCGCTGTGCCTGCAAGTCCATCCTCCACATCTGTGTCTCTCCTCCCTGCAGAATGCAGTCAGGCGATGGGGTGGGGGGATTCCAGAGGGAGGAGACAGACACACACTTATGGCTGATTTGCATTGTTGTATGGCAGAAGTCAACATAACATTGTAAAGCAATCATCCTCCAATTAAAATGTTCAAAAAATTAAAAACACAGCCCCTAGAAATATACAAGGTCTATGCGCATAATAATATTTGGCATTCATGTAACGGAGTTTGTACAAGGCTCAAATAAGTTTTACCAACTCATAAACGAGGAAATAATAAATATTTTCTATCCCACAGTGTGAGACAACAGGAAACAGAAGTATGACTTGGTCTCTGCCCCTGTTTCTGGCACTGAGCTCCTGACGCCCTTGCAATTTCCCAAGTGATAGGAACACGAGAAGTGACCCTTGTTCTACCACTGGCGTCTGACTTCCGTCCCTGACACAGAGTTCCTGCAGGTAAGCGGAGTGTTTCTTGTTCTCATGAGAGGACTGTGGGTGGACTGCAGGATGGCTCCGGGTAAGGACCAGTCACCAGAAGGAGCCAGCCAAGACTAGACGACTGAAACAGTCCACCCCACCCCAATCTCATCCTCTTGAGACTGGCCAAAAGATGAAGATGGAGTTAATGATCCACCACGCCTGTGTGATGAGGTCTCCATGAAAATCTCAAAAGCATGGGACTCAGTGAGTTTCAAGGTTTGCAAGAACAAGTTCACGTGGGGAGGGTGATGCGCCCCAACTCTTAGGGAGACAGAAGCTCCTGCACTCAGGACCCCTACCCCGGACCTTGTCCTGTGTCTGTTCATCCGACTGTCCATCTAATCCTTTGTCACATCCTTCCACCAACTCTAAATGTACATGTTTCCCCAAGTTGTGTGAGCCGCTCTAGCAAATTAATTGCATTGCAGGTGGGTTCTTTACCAGCGGAGCTACCAGGGAAGCCCTCTAGCAAATTAATTGAGCCCTCTAGCAAATTAATGGAGCATAGGGAGAAAGAACTTGCCTGCCAGTGCAGGAAGTGTGGCTTCAACCCCTGGGTTGGGAAGATCCCCTGGAGAAGAAACTGGCAATCCACTCCAGCATTCCTGTCTGGGAAATCTCATGGACAGAGGAGCCTGGACAGCCACAGACCATGGGGTCACAAAGGACTGAGCCACTGAAGAACTACAAAGGGAGCATTGGGGGAACCTTCCCTCCCCAGCCAGTTGGTCATAAGCACAGGTGATAACCTGAGTTTGGACTCGCCTCTGAAGTGTGGGGGAGGGGAGGCCGTCTTCACCTTGCAGATGTGAACAGTGTTAGGCAGTGTTGGAACCCAGTTAGACTGCAGGACCCCTAGCTGGCACCTCAGAGACTTGATTGATGTGGGGGACAAACCTCTGCACATTTGGTGAGTAGAAGGGTCAGGAGTACAGTGCTTTTTGCGCGGAGTAAAATAAACACACAGAAAACAGACTGAACTGAGGTATTTCCCAATAACACAAGGTCAAGACTGAGGGGTTTAATTTTTTTTTTTCTAAACATAGGATTTCCACAGCTGTAAAGCATTTAGAACAGTGCCAAGCACCTGGAAGGTACTCAGTGAGTGGGGTTATATGGGGTTAGTACAAGAGATGCACAAGGTAACGTACAGCTTTGCATGTGCCGCATGATGCTCAGTCACTCAATCCTATCCAACACTTTGCGACCCCATGGATGGTAGCCCACCAGGCCCCTAGGTCCATGGAATTCTCCAGGCAAGAATACTGCAGCGGGTGACCATTCCCTTCTCCAGGGCATCTTCCCGACCCAGGGACTGAACCCGGGTCTCTGGCACTGCAGGCGGAACCACCAGGGAAGCCCACGGCTGAATCGTATTCCACTGTACACATGTATTAGGTTGGCCACAGACTCACTTGGGTTTTTCCACAGATGTTACGGAAAAACCTGAGCGGACTTTTTGGCTGCCCCAACACTACATTGTCTTTCTCCATTTGTCTCCTGATGGACATGGAGGCTGTCTCCCACGTCCTGGCGACCGTGAATGGCACCGCTCCATCCTTCTCTCATATTTCTCCTGGGCGAGCCTGGGCATGTTCCTCTCGTGATGACGGATGACGCAGGGGGGGAGCGAGCCCAGTTGTTTAAAAGCATTTTAAACCTCAGTTATTTCAAGTCCTGTCATATTTCACTGACCAGAGCAGTCATGTAGACAAACTCAGAGTGGAGTTTGTAGGAAGATACACTCTACCTCCTTACCTATGAGAAACTTCAAAGTAAATGGTGGCCCATACACGATTTCCTTCCTCCCAGCCAGTTGGTCATAAGCACAGGTGATAACCTGAGTTTGGACTCGCCTCTGAAGTGTGGGGAGGGAGGCCGTCTTCACCTTGCAGATGTGAACAGTGTTAGGCAGTGTTGGAACCCAGTTAGACTGCAGGACCCCTAGCTGGCACCTCAGAGACTTGATTGATGTGGGGGACAAACCTCTGCACATTTGGTGAGTAGAAGGGTCAGGAGTACAGTGCTTTTTGCGCGGAGTAAAATAAACACACAGAAAACAGACTGAACTGAGGTATTTCCCAATAACACAAGGTCAAGACTGAGGGGTTTAATTTTTTTTTTTCTAAACATAGGATTTCCACAGCTGTAAAGCATTTAGAACAGTGCCAAGCACCTGGAAGGTACTCAGTGAGTGGGGTTATATGGGGTTAGTACAAGAGATGCACAAGGTAACGTACAGCTTTGCATGTGCCGCATGATGCTCAGTCACTCAATCCTATCCAACACTTTGCGACCCCATGGATGGTAGCCCACCAGGCCCCTAGGTCCATGGAATTCTCCAGGCAAGAATACTGCAGCGGGTGACCATTCCCTTCTCCAGGGCATCTTCCCGACCCAGGGACTGAACCCGGGTCTCTGGCACTGCAGGCGGAACCACCAGGGAAGCCCACGGCTGAATCGTATTCCACTGTACACATGTATTAGGTTGGCCACAGACTCACTTGGGTTTTTCCACAGATGTTACGGAAAAACCTGAGCGGACTTTTTGGCTGCCCCAACACTACATTGTCTTTCTCCATTTGTCTCCTGATGGACATGGAGGCTGTCTCCCACGTCCTGGCGACCGTGAATGGCACCGCTCCATCCTTCTCTCATATTTCTCCTGGGCGAGCCTGGGCATGTTCCTCTCGTGATGACGGATGACGCAGGGGGGGAGCGAGCCCAGTTGTTTAAAAGCATTTTAAACCTCAGTTATTTCAAGTCCTGTCATATTTCACTGACCAGAGCAGTCATGTAGACAAACTCAGAGTGGAGTTTGTAGGAAGATACACTCTACCTCCTTACCTATGAGAAACTTCAAAGTAATGTGCAAAGTACAGAGATTCAGAGAAAAGAGAATTGAGGTCATAAACACAATTTATCATAGAAAGAGAACATGGTGACTGGTCAGATCTCTGGAAACCCTCACCCTTGCTTTAACCATTTATGTTTTATTGGTTTGAACCTATTGATAAGACTTAAGTTGACTACAGGATTTTTGTTGTTCAGTCGCTAGGTCGTGGTGACTCTTTGCGACCCCATGGACTGCTGCATGCCAGGCTCCCCTATCCTCCACTATCTCCCTAAGTTTGTTCAAACTCATGTTCATTGAGTTGGTGGTACATCCAACCATCTCATCCTCTGCCACCTTCTCCTTCTGCCCTCAGTCTTTCTCAGCATCAGGGTTTTTTTCAATGAGTTGGCTCTTTTTATTAGTCAAAGTATTGGAGCTTCAGCTTCAGCTTCAATCTTTCCAATGAATACTGAGGGTTGATTTCCTTTAGGACAGACTGTTTTGACCTCCTTGCAGTTCAAGGGACCCCCAAGAGTCTTCTCCAGTTAAAGGGTACTCCAGCCAAGAAAAGATTTGGACTTGATTCAGAGCAATTTACATAATGTTAACAAGTACTATTTGGCCAGCATGGAATTGGTCCTGGCGAAGGATAAGGCTTGATGGTGGGGTCCCTGGCCACATCCATGGGATGCCTGGTGGGGAAAGTGGAAAAGCCCAGGGCCCTGGACGCCCAAAAGACAAGAGTAGCAAAGGAGGATGAAGAAATACTGGAACTGAGAGATGAATGGGCAGTAAAGGAAAGGTTCTCCTACGTCTAATCTGGCTCAAGGACAGTCCGACGAGCAGTCTTCTATCAGACCTGTCTGACTGTCTACTGCCGTTAAAATGGAAGCACCAGAGATACTCTCAGAGGAAAAAAGAGATGTCCTTCTTAGATACATATATAGCTAACTCTGCAACAGCCAAATTTTATTAACAAAGTTCCTATGAAAACTGACGTGCATACAATTACGGTTTTTCTCAGGGAAGGTGCCCAGTGATGGGGTTTCTATGTTTAGTTTTTTAAGGCGCTCCCATACTGTTCTCCGCAATGGCTGCATCCATTAACATTCTCACCAGCAATATAAGATGGTGCCTTTTTCTCCACACCTTTTCCAGAATTCACTCTTTGTAGACTGTTCAATAATGGCCACTCGGACAGGTGAGAAGGAGGCTCAAGGGGGAGGGGGTATACGTTACATATGGCTGATTCACGTTGTATAGCAGGAACTAACACAACACTGTAAATAAATTATACTCCAATTAAATTATGATGCTTATCTTTAAAGTTGCTTCCTCATATTTACCTATTTTCTCTTCCAGGCAAGTGAGCACATAAAGGACAAAGAAAGTCAAAATAAGTGATAAAATGAAGAATGGACAAAGGACCTTCTGTTCATTCAGATTCCTGAAAATCTCTTGAACTGGATTCTAAATGTTTGATTCAGAAAAACCTAAACCCTGTTGGTCAACTGCATTATTTTTCTCATTAAAAAAAAAAAAGGCCTCTCATGAGTATAGTGGTGGAAATTCAATCCGCATGTTTTCTAATTCATTTACACTTAGCTCATCAAATATTTTGTAAGAGTTGAACTTTTTGGTGGCCAAAGACATTTTGCAGTCCTTTTTCTCTTTGAAACAGAAAAACTGCAGTTTATCATCAGTTCGCACAAATGAAGGTTGAAGAACACTCCTAAATTTATTATCTCACAATGTTGGAGTGAATTTCTGTCTTCCTGAACCAGCCTCCTCTCTCTTGTCATTTATCTAACACTTCAGTTCTACCTGGAGGCTGCTGACCTCATTTTCACGACTCTCACTGGCATCTCTGCTCTAACTGATAAGGACAAACCAAAGAAAACGAAACAAAGTCTCAGAAATGATACAGGAAAGTAGAGTAGGCTTTGGGCAAGAAGTGCCCAGAAACGTTAGAGGCAAATCAATGTCTTGGAGTGTGGTGTGATTCTGTAGCCAGATTTCAAAGGTAAAGAGTACAGTCTTTTATTCATCAAAAGTCTGTGCCCAGACAGAATGCCAAAACCAAATCCACATTTATCAAAAGACTAGAAGAACCTTTCCCTTTGTTTTACGTAACTGATCTGCGGTCCTGATCCTTGAGGTAAGCAGCTTTTGCTACATCAAGGGTCAATTTGGGGAAAATACAAAGTCAGAACAGAAATCACTATATAGACAGAAACAGTGAAGAAAATAATGGAACAAGGGTGCAACCAGTTGGCAAACTCTGGTCCTAAGATGCTAAAGTATCTGACCTTCCCACTTATAGTGACCAAAAACTAAATGAAAATATTTTTTATGAATTCATTTATATTATTTATTTAACTTAGGTTAGTCACTAAAGGCAGGCTGCCCTGGTGGCTTAGACGGCAAAGAACCTTCCTGCAATGCAGGAGGCCTGGGTTCTATTCCCGGGTCAGGAAGATCCCCTGGAGGAGGGCATGCCAACCCACTCCAGGATTTCTCAACCGGAGAATCCCACAGACAGAGGAGCCTGGTAGGCTCAGTCCATGTGATCACAAAGAGTCAAACACGACAGAAGCGACTCATCAGCACGCACGCACACGCTCTGTCACTAAAGGCAGAAAAGCTGGACAGTAGGTGGACACAGTCAGTAGTGGTAAGCTTCCTTGGTCCTTTTCACGTGGCCCATGCACGGCAGGCGATACTCTCAGCACTGCACTCTGGGGACTCAGGTAGTCTGTGATCCTCCACTGCTACCTTTTGTAGGTCTTCTGTTCCATACCTGCTCCTGGGCTCCACATTCAGGTCACTCTCAGTGACATGGGATAAGATTGGGGTTCCCTTTGGTTTTGACAAAAGCAGATCAGTTTCTCAGAGTTGATCAGCTAATTTTCTTTGCTGTTCTTCATGCAAACTGTTTGTTCATGCCAATTACAAGAAAAACTAAACCCAAAGTTTCATTCCAAGGAAAAGATGGAGGCGGACTTTTTCCCTTTCATTTGTTTGTTTATTTTGGAGAATTACTGCTGTATAATGGTATGCCAGTGTCCACTGCACAAGGAAGTGCATCCGCTGTGCGTGTACACAGGCCGCCTCCTCATGCAGCTCTCCACCGCCGCACCTGTTCCCCGAGTCCTGTAGTCTTTTATTCATCAAAAGTCTGTGCCCAGACAGAATGCCAAAACCAAATCCACATTTATCAAAAGACTAGAAGAACCTTTCCCTTTGTTTTACGTAACTGATCTGCGGTCCTGATCCTTGAGGTAAGCAGCTTTTGCTACATCAAGGGTCAATTTGGGGAAAATACAAAGTCAGAACAGAAATCACTATATAGACAGAAACAGTGAAGAAAATAATGGAACAAGGGTGCAACCAGTTGGCAAACTCTGGTCCTAAGATGCTAAAGTATCTGACCTTCCCACTTATAGTGACCAAAAACTAAATGAAAATATTTTTTATGAATTCATTTATATTATTTATTTAACTTAGGTTAGTCACTAAAGGCAGGCTGCCCTGGTGGCTTAGACGGCAAAGAACCTTCCTGCAATGCAGGAGGCCTGGGTTCTATTCCCGGGTCAGGAAGATCCCCTGGAGGAGGGCATGCCAACCCACTCCAGGATTTCTCAACCGGAGAATCCCACAGACAGAGGAGCCTGGTAGGCTCAGTCCATGTGATCACAAAGAGTCAAACACGACAGAAGCGACTCATCAGCACGCACGCACACGCTCTGTCACTAAAGGCAGAAAAGCTGGACAGTAGGTGGACACAGTCAGTAGTGGTAAGCTTCCTTGGTCCTTTTCACGTGGCCCATGCACGGCAGGCGATACTCTCAGCACTGCACTCTGGGGACTCAGGTAGTCTGTGATCCTCCACTGCTACCTTTTGTAGGTCTTCTGTTCCATACCTGCTCCTGGGCTCCACATTCAGGTCACTCTCAGTGACATGGGATAAGATTGGGGTTCCCTTTGGTTTTGACAAAAGCAGATCAGTTTCTCAGAGTTGATCAGCTAATTTTCTTTGCTGTTCTTCATGCAAACTGTTTGTTCATGCCAATTACAAGAAAAACTAAACCCAAAGTTTCATTCCAAGGAAAAGATGGAGGCGGACTTTTTTTTCCCTTTCATTTGTTTGTTTATTTTGGAGAATTACTGCTGTATAATGGTATGCCAGTGTCCACTGCACAAGGAAGTGCATCCGCTGTGCGTGTACACAGGCCGCCTCCTCATGCAGCTCCCTCCACCGCCGCACCCCTCCAGGTCGCTAAGAGCACCGAGCTGAGCTCCCTGTCAGCTGCCATGTGCTTCCCGCCAGCGATCTCTGATACCCACAAGTCTTCATACGTCAGGCCTAATCTCCAACGCTGTCCCGCCCTCTTCTCCTCCGTGTCCACAAGTCCATTCTCTACGGCTGCGTCTCCAGTCCGGCCCTGCAAACAGGCTCAGCTGTATCATCTTTAAGGGCTACACCAGCGGTAATCTCATCTCATCTCAGGTATCTTGCTGTTGTTTCATTTTCTATTTGTTCTACTTTAGTTTTTACTTTTCTAATTCCATTTTTATTGTTCCACTCTTTTTTTCCGATTTGGTTAGGAAGATTGAGGAGAGCAGGTCTATGAGCCTTTGGGCTTTTTTCCCTTTTTCCTTTTTAATTTTTATTGGAGTACACCTGATTTACAATGATACGTTAGTTTCAGGCGTGCAGCAAAGTCAAACAGTTATATAGACACATATACCTGCTCTTCTTGGATTTTTTCCCCACATACATCTCTCTGTGATCCTTTTTGAAACATCGTCCACTTGGAAACCAGGACTCCGGAGGCATGGGTCCACAAGAGCACAAGCCCTGTCTGGTTCCATACATGCCCATCGTGGCATGTGGAGCCAACACCTGACTCTCAGTAACCACTCATGCATTTGCCATGTGGATAAATTAATCCTAAGAGAAATTCCAAACAGGTCAAAAGAGAAGTGCCCACTCGAGCTTTGAGAGTGAACATCTCCCTTCACGTAAGCTCTGCGTCCAGAGCATGTGGCAGGGAGCAGGCATAAGCCACCCAGCCACCCGGCCCTCTGCATGCCCCCGGGTGTGACAGAACAACGAGACCATCACCGCACACGCCACATCAGTCGGGCTCCTCCAGGGCGACATCTGGATCTTGTCATCATCTGTGATTCTTTCACTTTCAAAATCCTCCCTCACAAGTTCCTCATCTTCAGTGTGCTTCTCCAGCCGTTTCTATGATGACAGCTTTTCAGTTTCACTGGAACGTTGAGTACTCTGGATTTTCTGCCTTTTTTCCATATCCATCCATTCCTTTCTTCAGTACTCAGTCATATCCAGCTCTGTGTCACCCGTGGACTGCGGAGCACCAGGCTGCCCTGTCCTCCACCATCTTCCGGCACTCACTCAAACTCATGCCCACTGAATCAGAGGTGTCATTCAACCACCTAGTTCTCTGTCGTCCCTTCTCCTCTGTCTTCTTTTCTCCTAGCATCAGAGTCTTTTCCAATGAGTCATCTGTTTGCATCAGTCGGCCAAAGTACTGGGGTTTCAGCTTGAACATCTGTCCTTCCCGTGAATATCCAAGGCTGACTTCCTTTAGGATGGACTGGTTTGATCTCCTCGCTCCAAGGGACTCTCCTTTCTTCAGCGCTGCCTATATCCTACTCACTGTTTTCTCCTTGTCTACTCCCAAGCAAACAAGCAAGGTGAGGAGAAAAGTCCACACAACCCGGGTAAACATAATCCATTATGAATATAAGATCATTCCACTTTCACGGTACCACATCATTGTCCACCCATTCTACCACAGCCTCAATACTCAATAACATCAGCATTACCTAGGAGCTCGCAGAAATGAAGAATCTTGGGCCCTCCCTCAGACCTACTGAATCAGAATTTAAAAACCTAAACAAGGTCCTCAGCTCATTCATATGCGCATGAAAGTTTAAAAACTCTACACAGTGGGAACTCCCTGGCAGTCCAGTGATGGGAACTCTGCACTCTCACTGATGAGGACCCAGAGTCAATTCCTGGTCAGGGAACTAAGATCCCGTAAGCAAGTGACATGGCCAAAAATTAAAAAAAAAAAAAAAAACAATAGTGTCCAGTCATCACCACTTGTTAGCCTTCATAACTCTCTCTGAATGTACTCCAATCTAGAAGTCAATGTACTTCTACAAAGGTGGTTCCTAGAAATAAACACAAAACTAAAGGTGCAATCCTTCTGACAGCAAGTACAAAGATTTATCACTTCTTTTCAGAGGTATTAACCTTCTACCTATGATGCTTAGTTCAATATTAGCTATTTTTTCTTGATCGATTTTTCATACTCTTCACACGTTGCTGTAGTCACCTAAAACCTCCAGGATGATTACTAAATTGTGATAAATAATTAAGCTACTAACTTTCTGTATAAGTTAATAGTCTGTAAAGGTATTGGGCATATGGGGACCGACTGCCTCCACACCCCTCGCCCCAAAGAGCTGGAAGTGATTCGTTTTGCAACCTTATGTTGGCATAATTCTCTTGATATCATGAGGGCCTTTTGCCCTCCCCCAAAATTATGAAATCAAAGTACTTTACATTAAAGCACTTGCTCAAGCCATGAGTACAGCAGTCCTTGAAAAAAAGGGGGTACTGGAGACCATGGGAGGGAGGAAGGAAAGAAGGAAAGAAATGCAGCATGGTTGAAAAAATTGTCAATCTTTGTGAACTCATGATAACCCCGAAAAGTCCCTGCTTTCTTTTTCTAAGTGCTCATTAATCAGATTCTTTTAAAAAAAGATAACAAACAAAAAAGTCTGGACTTTTTTGCACAGCATCAAGTTTCCAGAGCCATACTCTGTCAAGATTTTGCATTCTTGTTTAATTTATTTACATTTTTGGTATTTAAATAAATATAGCCTTTCTGACAAAAGAAAGACAAAAATCATCCACAGGCATGTAAATGTCCTAGATCACCACTTAAAAGAGACCTATCTTGCAGGATGTTCCGATGAAGGAAAAAATGCCTAAATTCACATCTGTCAGAAATAGACCAGAATGGAGAACGTTTTGCACATTAAATGCAGGCCATTAACTTGTACTCTGATCAGCACTTTTTTGGAAAGAGAAAGCAGTCATGGTATCCTATACTTTTATTAGATGCCTTCGTTTCTCATCTCTTGTCTCAGAGTGACCTGAACTAATCTTCAACCCAAGCAATAATGTTAGACAATGTTTGGAAGCTTATCTTTCATGTCAAATTTCAAAGATTTAACACAACATGTGTTATAATTTAAGAACAGTAAGGGGACCCAGGACAGGACATTAGGTTTGATACCACATGGACATGTCCTGCATTTGATTCTTTTTTCTTTTTTAATTTTGGCCTCTTTTTTATTGTTTTTTTATTTTCATCCACCTTTATTCTTTGGCCTGTGTGGGCCTCCCATTGCAGTGGCCTCTCTTGTTGCAGAACCCTGGCTCTGGGCACATGCACTCCAGAGCGCTGGCTCCTAAAAGGACACACCCACCCAGCCGCTCCGCGGCACATGGGATCCTCCCAGGCCAGGGATCGAACTGGCACTCCTTGCACTGCAAGGTGGACTCTTTACCCACTGTACCACCAGAGAAGCCCCTACATTTGATTCTCAAACAGCCTAGTTTTTCTACCAATAGGAGGAAAGTATTGATACGTGATTACATAGATGAACAAATTCAACTTTGAGCCTTCTCAAGACAAACTGAGAGGTATGTAGTCAGGAGCAGTTGGGTGGTGATAGTCGAGAAGGTTGTCAAGGCTTTACTATTCTGTAGAGTAAGTACTCTGGGAATCCAGAAGAGCAGGGCACAGAGTATAAATACAATGCAACAGCATCATGGTGGTTGAGGACTTACACTATTCAGAGACAAATAGCATATGATATCCTCATATATGGAATCAAAAAATGACATAAAGAAACTTATTTACAGAACAGAAATAGACTCACAGACACAGAAAAGATATATACAGTTACGGGGGAAGGGCTGGGGAACAAGCTGGGAGACCGGGAATGACATCCGCGCTGCCGCACATAAAGCACGTGACTGACACGGCTGCCGTGCAGCACAGAGAGTCCTGCTCACTGCTCTGTAACAACCCGCACGGAAAAAAGAGTCCTAAAAAGCACAGATCTACGTATATGTAGAACTGATCCACTATGCTGTACAGCAGAAACTAACACAACACTGTAAGTCGACTATACACCAATAAAAAATTTTTAAAAAGAACTTATGCTGTAACATCAGCCCATCTTAAATTATCGGAGCTCCTCCTTTTGCTTTGTGATGTGGGTTATTTAAAGTCATATTACCTCTACATCCTCATCTGCAAAATAGGATAATAATGTTACCCCCTTCCTGACTCTGCTTTAGGGATTAAGATGAATGGATGCACAGCAGATACGAGTGCTATGTATAGATGGGAAGTCTTCAATAAGCATAAGCTATATTTATGTTCATTGTAACCCTGCACTCATGCTTAGACTAAAAAGACTAGAGGAAAAGATACTTAAGCCAGTCCATAATGTCCGGCAATGCCTACCATAATTGTCTACAACAGTTTACACAATCAGGCCAGGCTACCTTAATAACCGGGGTGAGGTGGATGAGTGGGTACTTAGGAAAAATATTTCATTATCGTTCTGTACTCTTAGAGGTTTGGTCTTCTTGCCTTTATATATCTTGAGATGATATTTAATGAGCAGCACTGCCAGTGGTAATCAGGCGCAAAGAAAAATAATCCAGCTTATGCAACTCAAACTCACATGAGAATGATTTGTGTCAAAGAACCAACAGAATAATTTATGAGGCTTTGACTGCCAAGTAGACTGATATTCATGTTGGCCATTCAACACATACTCTTTGTAGGAGAGAAGTCTGCTCAGGAAATCAAACGAACACCAAGCCGACTGGAGAGTGAGCGCCGGGAGAGTCTGAAGAACGAGCCCTCCGCACGCAACCGGCAGTTCTCCTGCTAAAAACGCATCTCCGTCCTGGAGGGCTGTGTCCTTTCCAAGTTCTCTCTTCAGTTCTTGACTGCTTTCTGTTTGCTTCAGAGAAAGAGCCTTTGATAAGCTTCATCTTCAGTTACACTTGAACTCTAGTCAAGGGCGCTACGACTCAAACGCTAAACATCAGGTAACTCTTTATTCCCCATGATTCCAAAAGAGCCAAGATCATGTCTCAGAACAGAGCAATTAACTATTTGATATATCAGTACATTTATTTCATCCAATCACAAACAAATAATTGGACAAATCCCTAAGGAATGTACACAAATGTACGATGTGTGAATGATGATGAAAATTCAACCACAGTGCTCGGTATGTCTGAATCTGTTCACTATCTCCAAAATCATCTTAAGTTCTGCAGATGCTTCAGATTTTATCCAGAAGTTATTGAGCTCACCCACAAACATCCTACACGTATTCCCTTATGAACAGCACAGCACATCCTTTTAAGAGACAGGGATCTGGACTTGATAGGGGAGGGACCAAAAATGTGTTCACAGACAAATTAACTAATCAAAACTGGGTGGGAGGAGAGGGTGGTTAACACTGGCCCAGTGAGGTTTCAGCATTCGACCATCTACAGAAATATCACAAATGTGGTCCATGGTGAATTGTAAGAAAAAGAAAAGACACTTGGGTAGTTATTTTGAATGTTCTTCATTAAAAAATATCACAGACAGGAATAGGCACAGAAAATCCTGGAGAATCAACAAAATATTATGTATGTTTGTAAATATTTCCCTAAATATGATCAATCGCTAAGATGTGTCATCTCCTCATTTCTGATTCAGTCAAATATGCCGGCCACATTTCAACCAAATATGTTTGCTTAATACACAAATAAATCTTAATAAACTACACACTCTTGCATTTGAGAAAATCTCCAGATGCCAAATAGAGCCAACTGTTAGACAGTAAATCATAGTATGTGTTAACAGACTTTTAAACTGAGCTGCTGTTCCCCTCTCCTCCCCCAATCTCAAGATTTCTCCGTGTCACCGTTGTGAGTATGCATGATAAACACACTGTGCACTGGATGAAAAAGATAGACGAAGGTTTTCAAGTCCTTTATTTCTAAAAATAGTGCCACCCCTTGAGAAATAAGCATGATGTCTAGGAATGGGCTGATTTTTACAATTATGCAGAATTTTCAAGCTGGCCTAAATGATTCAAAAATCTCCACTTACATAACACCAACCATTTTTAGAATAGTTTAGGAAACATAACACATCCAGCCCTGGACAATTCATAACAATGGCGAAAAGCCAGGTCCCTTCAAACCAAATATGATAAGTGCAAGGACTTTGTTTTCCATAGATTCTAGTACAATACAGTTGGTGAAATTCAAAGAGAAGCTCGAGGCTCTAACAGTTTAATGCACAATGAACCAACTGCCCCATCTGTGCCCAGTGGGAGGGCAGCCCCCCCCAGGGATCTTTCTGTGGTTTCTCAAACTGCATGAGTACTCCCTCCCCCAGGCACCCACACCAACATTAAATGTACTTCCTGCATGTCTATTTGGGTAGGTTAGATACTTGTGGATGGCTGAAACCCTGGTCAGTTCATCTCTAGTAAGTCCTGGGAGAAGTTATTCACCAAGTCTGTGTAGTCACAGCTCTGGTTTCTCCAGCAGTCATATACGGATGTGAGAGCTGGGGGGGACCGAATGAGCTTTTAAACTAGAGGATACTCTTCGACCATCTACAGAAATATCACAAATGTGGTCCATGGTGAATTGTAAGAAAAAGAAAAGACACTTGGGTAGTTATTTTGAATGTTCTTCATTAAAAAATATCACAGACAGGAATAGGCACAGAAAATCCTGGAGAATCAACAAAATATTATGTATGTTTGTAAATATTTCCCTAAATATGATCAATCGCTAAGATGTGTCATCTCCTCATTTCTGATTCAGTCAAATATGCCGGCCACATTTCAACCAAATATGTTTGCTTAATACACAAATAAATCTTAATAAACTACACACTCTTGCATTTGAGAAAATCTCCAGATGCCAAATAGAGCCAACTGTTAGACAGTAAATCATAGTATGTGTTAACAGACTTTTAAACTGAGCTGCTGTTCCCCTCTCCTCCCCCAATCTCAAGATTTCTCCGTGTCACCGTTGTGAGTATGCATGATAAACACACTGTGCACTGGATGAAAAAGATAGACGAAGGTTTTCAAGTCCTTTATTTCTAAAAATAGTGCCACCCCTTGAGAAATAAGCATGATGTCTAGGAATGGGCTGATTTTTACAATTATGCAGAATTTTCAAGCTGGCCTAAATGATTCAAAAATCTCCACTTACATAACACCAACCATTTTTAGAATAGTTTAGGAAACATAACACATCCAGCCCTGGACAATTCATAACAATGGCGAAAAGCCAGGTCCCTTCAAACCAAATATGATAAGTGCAAGGACTTTGTTTTCCATAGATTCTAGTACAATACAGTTGGTGAAATTCAAAGAGAAGCTCGAGGCTCTAACAGTTTAATGCACAATGAACCAACTGCCCCATCTGTGCCCAGTGGGAGGGCAGCCCCCCCCAGGGATCTTTCTGTGGTTTCTCAAACTGCATGAGTACTCCCTCCCCCAGGCACCCACACCAACATTAAATGTACTTCCTGCATGTCTATTTGGGTAGGTTAGATACTTGTGGATGGCTGAAACCCTGGTCAGTTCATCTCTAGTAAGTCCTGGGAGAAGTTATTCACCAAGTCTGTGTAGTCACAGCTCTGGTTTCTCCAGCAGTCATATACGGATGTGAGAGCTGGACCGTAAAGAAGGGTGGGCACCAAAGAATTGATGCTTTTGAATTAAGATGCTAGAGGATACTCTTAAGAGTCCCTTACACAGCAAGGAGATCAAACCAGTCAATCCTAAAGGAAATCAACCCTGAATATTCATTGGAAGAAGTGATACTCAAGCTGAAGCCTCAGTTCTTTGGCCACCTGATGCAAAGAGCCAATTCCCTGGAAAAGACCCTGATGCTGGGAAAGACTGAAGGCAAAAAGAGAAGAGCAGCAAAGGACGAGATGATTAGATAGCATCACCAACTCAATGGGCATGAATTTGAGCAATCTCTGGGAGACAAGAGAGCTGTCCCAGCATGCTACAGTCCTTGGGGTCTCAGAGTCAGATACACCTTAGCGACTAAGAAACAACAACATCAAAAGGTGTCCTGTGGGGGCTTCCCTGGTGGTCCAGTGGGTAAGGACACCACTTTGCAGTGCAAGGGGTGCTGGTTCGATCCCTGGCCTGGGAAGATCCTGCATGCTGCGGAGCGGCTGGACCAATGTGTCCAATTACCAAGCCGGAGCTCTGGGGCGCATGCGCCCAGAGCCAGTGCTCTGTGACGAGAGAGGCCACTGCGATGGGAGGCCCACACGGGCCAAAGAACAAAGATGGATAGACACATGAAAGACCAACAGAAGTGGCCCGCCTGCCCGCTCTCCCTCCCTCCCCACCCTACCCCCACCAAAAATAAACAAATATTAAAAAAAAAAAAAAAGGTGTCCTGTGATCACCTAGACTGTCTCGCCATCTCTCTAGTATCATGCCTTCCAATCTCCATGTCCCACTTGATTCTTGTTCATCTTGGTATGTCTGTAAATGCTGCTGCTTCTCTCTGCAGGTGCCCCTTTCCCCACTGTCCAAGCCCCATCACACAATACTCTATTTTACCACCTCTCAAATTTATACTAATTTGTTCACTTATATATTTCCTTGTATCCAGTCTATGAACTCATTCACAACAGAAACAACATCAAATATTATTCATCTCTACCCAAGGCTGGGCACATACTGGACATTCAGGAAGAAAAGAAGTTATTATTATGAATTATTATTATTAATAAAATAGGCTCTAGGGGCTTCCCTGGTGGTCCAGTTGGTAGAGAGTCTGCCTTGCAGTGCAAGGAGCACCAGTTTGATCCCTGGCCCAGGAAGATCCCATGTACCATGGAGAGGCAATGAGAGGGGCCGCTGCAATGGGAGGCCCACACTAGCCAAAGAATAAAGATGGATGAAAATAAATAAGAAACCAATAGAAGAGGCGAAATTTTCCAAAAATAAAAAATAAAAGAGAGAGAGAGAGAGAAAAGAGAAAACAGGCTCTGATCTGCACCAACATGGAGGGACCTAGAGAATGTCATACTGAGTGAAATTAGACAGAGAAAGACAAATACCTTATTACATCATTTATATGTGGAATCTAAAAGAAAGGATACAAATGAACTTAACTACATACAGAGTTACAGGCGCAGAAAACACACTCATGGTTACCAGCAGGGAAGAGGCGGGGAGGGACAAACTGGGAGACTGAGGCTGACGTGTGCACACAACTGTATACGAAATTGTGTGTGTGGTTATGTGCCAGCCCCGTGCGCAACAGGGCTTGGACCAAGTCTACCAAGCCGGAGCTCTGGGCGCATGCGCCCAGAGCCAGTGCTCTGTGACGAGAGGCCACTGCGATGGGAGGCCCACACGGGCCAAAGAACAAAGATGGATAGACACATGAAAGACCAACAGAAGTGGCCCGCCTGCCCGCTCTCCCTCCCCCCACCCTACCCCCACCAAAAATAAACAAATATTAAAAAAAAAAAAAAAGGTGTCCTGTGATCACCTAGACTGTCTCGCCATCTCTCTAGTATCATGCCTTCCAATCTCCATGTCCCACTTGATTCTTGTTCATCTTGGTATGTCTGTAAATGCTGCTGCTTCTCTCTGCAGGTGCCCCTTTCCCCACTGTCCAAGCCCCATCACACAATACTCTATTTTACCACCTCTCAAATTTATACTAATTTGTTCACTTATATATTTCCTTGTATCCAGTCTATGAACTCATTCACAACAGAAACAACATCAAATATTATTCATCTCTACCCAAGGCTGGGCACATACTGGACATTCAGGAAGAAAAGAAGTTATTATTATGAATTATTATTATTAATAAAATAGGCTCTAGGGGCTTCCCTGGTGGTCCAGTTGGTAGAGAGTCTGCCTTGCAGTGCAAGGAGCACCAGTTTGATCCCTGGCCCAGGAAGATCCCATGTACCATGGAGAGGCAATGAGAGGGGCCGCTGCAATGGGAGGCCCACACTAGCCAAAGAATAAAGATGGATGAAAATAAATAAGAAACCAATAGAAGAGGCGAAATTTTCCAAAAATAAAAAATAAAAGAGAGAGAGAGAGAGAAAAGAGAAAACAGGCTCTGATCTGCACCAACATGGAGGGACCTAGAGAATGTCATACTGAGTGAAATTAGACAGAGAAAGACAAATACCTTATTACATCATTTATATGTGGAATCTAAAAGAAAGGATACAAATGAACTTAACTACATACAGAGTTACAGGCGCAGAAAACACACTCATGGTTACCAGCAGGGAAGAGGCGGGGAGGGACAAACTGGGAGACTGAGGCTGACGTGTGCACACAACTGTATACGAAATTGTGTGTGTGGTTATGTGCCAGCCCCGTGCGCAACAGGGGCTTCCCAGGTGGCTCTAGTGGCAAAGAACCAGCCTGTCAATCAGTGCAGGAGACACAAGAGACCTGGGTTCGATCCCTGGGTGGGGAAGATCTCCTGGAGGAGGGCGTGGCCACCCACTCCAGTGTTCCTGCCTGGAGAAGCCCATGGCCAGAGGAGCCGGGGGCTACAGGGCACAGGGTCAAACAGAGTCCGACATGACTGGAGCAACTTAGCATGCACGTGTGCACACACATTTATGAAACAGACAACTCATAAGGCCCTCCTGTACAGAGAGAACTCTTATTTGATACTCTGTAATAGCCTATATAGGAAAGAACCTAGAAAGACTGGATATATGTATGTGTATAACTGAGTCACTTTTCTGTGCAGTAGAAACTAACACAACAATATACTCAAACAAATCAAGTATACTCCAATACAAATTTTGAAAAAAGAAGAAAACAGGCTCTGCGTGCACCCGTGCAGTGGGAGAGACTTTAGTTCTGACCAATCAGTGTAAAGCAACCTTGTTCATCACTGAAGACATCCAGTGGAGACCTATGGAAGACCCTAGGAGTCAGCTAAGTGAGGCTCAATCATATACAAAGTAGTGATGTACTCAATAGTGGGCTTCCCTGATGGCTCAGTGGGTAAAGAGCCCACCTGCCAATGCAGGAGACACCGGAGACATGGAGCAGATTCCTTGGGCAGGAAGATCCCATGGAGGAGGGCATGGCGATCCATTCCAGGATTCCTGCCTGGAGAAGCCCATGGCCAGAGGAGCCGGGGGCTACAGGGCACAGGGTCAAACAGAGTCCGACATGACTGGAGCAACTTAGCATGCACGTGTGCACACACATTTATGAAACAGACAACTCATAAGGCCCTCCTGTACAGAGAGAACTCTTATTTGATACTCTGTAATAGCCTATATAGGAAAGAACCTAGAAAGACTGGATATATGTATGTGTATAACTGAGTCACTTTTCTGTGCAGTAGAAACTAACACAACAATATACTCAAACAAATCAAGTATACTCCAATACAAATTTTGAAAAAAGAAGAAAACAGGCTCTGCGTGCACCCGTGCAGTGGGAGAGACTTTAGTTCTGACCAATCAGTGTAAAGCAACCTTGTTCATCACTGAAGACATCCAGTGGAGACCTATGGAAGACCCTAGGAGTCAGCTAAGTGAGGCTCAATCATATACAAAGTAGTGATGTACTCAATAGTGGGCTTCCCTGATGGCTCAGTGGGTAAAGAGCCCACCTGCCAATGCAGGAGACACCGGAGACATGGAGCAGATTCCTTGGGCAGGAAGATCCCATGGAGGAGGGCATGGCGATCCATTCCAGGATTCTTGCCTGGAAAATTCCATGGACAGAAGAGCCTGGTAGGCTACAGTCCATGGGCTGCAAAACAGCTGGACATGACTGCGCAACTGAGCTGGCACGCACATTAATTCCAGGTGCACAGCACAGTGATTCAGTATTTTCTCAGGTCATACTCCACTGTAAATGATGATAATACTTGTAATTCCTTGTGCTATACAACATGTCCTTGCTGTTTATCTACTTTACTACAGTAGTGTGCATCTGTTAAACCCATACCCCTAACTTACTGCTCCCGCTCTTTCTCTGATAACCATGAGCCTATTTTCTATTCTCTGACCATTGCATTAATGCTGCTGATGTAGACTTCATTTAGATAAATGACCTGGAAAACACTGTCTAAGGCAACATCCAACAATGCCTACAGTCTTCGGGAGTTTTGTTCATTCCATAAAACTACGCAAAACGGGGGTAAATATGCTCATGAACATATCATGAGAACGTGGTTACAACTCAGACCTTCAGGAATCCCAGGAACTCAGCTAGGGAACAGCATGCATAAGCCTTGAGAGGCCAGCATAAGCACCCTACCACTGGCCCAAAGAGTAGCTAAAAAAATTTAACTTCTCAAACTCAGGTCAAGCTTTTCATACTCAAACATTCCATTTGCTAAAAATGTGCTGGAAATTCCCTTGATGTTTGTGAGACCAGATCAGCCCATGTGATGGAGTTATCACGTGATGAAAAACAGATGAAAAACATTCTATAGAAACACTGCTAGGAAATGGATTCTATTTTCAGCTTTTAGCTGTCGTAAGTCTTGCTTTCCCCATAGTTCACTGGCTTTTGCTGGCATCCTCTGAGGGTTGAGGAAAAAGAGATTCACTTCCCTATGCTGGCCATCACCAAAGTCAAGATATGTTGGAAGCCCTGGCATAAACATGATTCCTTATCACTATTTGTATGTTATTATTGTTAGGTGCTAAAGGGCAAAGTCTAGGTTTGAAACACACAGGAAGAAAAACAGAAATCTTATCTGTAAGTGGGCTTAAGAGGGACTTCAGGAGCAGATATGACCCTGTCCTCTTGGGCAGGGAGCATTCCAGGAGCCCATCTGGCGATCCATTCCAGGATTCTTGCCTGGAAAATTCCATGGACAGAAGAGCCTGGTAGGCTACAGTCCATGGGCTGCAAAACAGCTGGACATGACTGCGCAACTGAGCTGGCACGCACATTAATTCCAGGTGCACAGCACAGTGATTCAGTATTTTCTCAGGTCATACTCCACTGTAAATGATGATAATACTTGTAATTCCTTGTGCTATACAACATGTCCTTGCTGTTTATCTACTTTACTACAGTAGTGTGCATCTGTTAAACCCATACCCCTAACTTACTGCTCCCGCTCTTTCTCTGATAACCATGAGCCTATTTTCTATTCTCTGACCATTGCATTAATGCTGCTGATGTAGACTTCATTTAGATAAATGACCTGGAAAACACTGTCTAAGGCAACATCCAACAATGCCTACAGTCTTCGGGAGTTTTGTTCATTCCATAAAACTACGCAAAACGGGGGTAAATATGCTCATGAACATATCATGAGAACGTGGTTACAACTCAGACCTTCAGGAATCCCAGGAACTCAGCTAGGGAACAGCATGCATAAGCCTTGAGAGGCCAGCATAAGCACCCCTACCACTGGCCCAAAGAGTAGCTAAAAACATTTAACTTCTCAAACTCAGGTCAAGCTTTTCATACTCAAACATTCCATTTGCTAAAAATGTGCTGGAAATTCCCTTGATGTTTGTGAGACCAGATCAGCCCATGTGATGGAGTTATCACGTGATGAAAAACAGATGAAAAACATTCTATAGAAACACTGCTAGGAAATGGATTCTATTTTCAGCTTTTAGCTGTCGTAAGTCTTGCTTTCCCCATAGTTCACTGGCTTTTTGCTGGCATCCTCTGAGGGTTGAGGAAAAAGAGATTCACTTCCCTATGCTGGCCATCACCAAAGTCAAGATATGTTGGAAGCCCTGGCATAAACATGATTCCTTATCACTATTTGTATGTTATTATTGTTAGGTGCTAAAGGGCAAAGTCTAGGTTTGAAACACACAGGAAGAAAAACAGAAATCTTATCTGTAAGTGGGCTTAAGAGGGACTTCAGGAGCAGATATGACCCTGTCCTCTTGGGCAGGGACAGGCATGGGAAACAGGGCCTGGCCACGTGGTAGGTGACCTGATCAGGACACCGAAGAGCGGAGGCATAGGTTCTCCCGGCAGCTACAGTTTTTATGTCTATCTCCTCCTCCGCATTTAAAAGAAAGGAGATAAAGACATTTTTTTTAATGAAACACAATTTGTTGAGAAAACACATTAAAACGTATACAGGAAAAAATGTGGCTTCAAAGGCAACTCAAAGCACAAAGTCCGAGGACTAACTCCACGTGAGCGTGTTCTGTGACGGCAGAAAAGCTGCAAGGCTGGGCTGCCCTCCAGGACTCCCTGGGAACTTGAAGTCCCCCATCCTGGCCATCCAGAGGTGAGCCGTCTTCCCACCCTGGTTCCGGGCACCAAAGCAGCCACCAGCTCACTCTGTGCCCAGGCCATTCTTCACAAAATCTACCGATGGATGAGCAATGAACGGGGGAAATGGAATGATACGAAGTTAGCTGGGCCTCCCAGGTGGTGCAGTGGTCAAGGGCCCGCCTGCCAATGCAGGAGACGTGGGCTTGATCCCTGGGGTGAGAAGATCCTGGAGGAGGAAATACCCACTCCAGTATTCTTGCCTGGGGAATCCCATGGATAGAGGAGCCTGGAGGGTTACGGTCCACGGGGTCGTCCGTGCTTGTGCATGCACGCAGGGAACTAAGATCCCACACATCTTGCAATGCAGCCCAAAACAAACAAACCAACAGAAAAAAACGCCAGTACTTTCTATAAAATATCTATGATCTTGCTAGGACTGAGATTTCTCTGTGACCAATGTATGATAGTATATTAGGAGCAGGAAGTTAATTAGTGAATGAGGCAGAGAAAACACTATGTACTGATTTTCCTTTTCATATACACTCAAAGGTTAGTAGGAGGAATAAATAAACAGAAAGGCAGTCCTCTGATAGTGAGTCAGACTGCTCAAACCCTGGCATAAACATGATTCCTTATCACTATTTGTATGTTATTATTGTTAGGTGCTAAAGGGCAAAGTCTAGGTTTGAAACACACAGGAAGAAAAACAGAAATCTTATCTGTAAGTGGGCTTAAGAGGGACTTCAGGAGCAGATATGACCCTGTCCTCTTGGGCAGGGACAGGCATGGGAAACAGGGCCTGGCCACGTGGTAGGTGACCTGATCAGGACACCGAAGAGCGGAGGCATAGGTTCTCCCGGCAGCTACAGTTTTTATGTCTATCTCCTCCTCCGCATTTAAAAGAAAGGAGATAAAGACATTTTTTTTAATGAAACACAATTTGTTGAGAAAACACATTAAAACGTATACAGGAAAAAATGTGGCTTCAAAGGCAACTCAAAGCACAAAGTCCGAGGACTAACTCCACGTGAGCGTGTTCTGTGACGGCAGAAAAGCTGCAAGGCTGGGCTGCCCTCCAGGACTCCCTGGGAACTTGAAGTCCCCCATCCTGGCCATCCAGAGGTGAGCCGTCTTCCCACCCTGGTTCCGGGCACCAAAGCAGCCACCAGCTCACTCTGTGCCCAGGCCATTCTTCACAAAATCTACCGATGGATGAGCAATGAACGGGGGAAATGGAATGATACGAAGTTAGCTGGGCCTCCCAGGTGGTGCAGTGGTCAAGGGCCCGCCTGCCAATGCAGGAGACGTGGGCTTGATCCCTGGGGTGAGAAGATCCCCTGGAGGAGGAAATACCCACTCCAGTATTCTTGCCTGGGGAATCCCATGGATAGAGGAGCCTGGAGGGTTACGGTCCACGGGGTCGTCCGTGCTTGTGCATGCACGCAGGGAACTAAGATCCCACACATCTTGCAATGCAGCCCAAAACAAACAAACCAACAGAAAAAAACGCCAGTACTTTCTATAAAATATCTATGATCTTGCTAGGAGTGAGATTTCTCTGTGACCAATGTATGATAGTATATTAGGAGCAGGAAGTTAATTAGTGAATGAGGCAGAGAAAACACTATGTACTGATTTTCCTTTTCATATACACTCAAAGGTTAGTAGGAGGAATAAATAAACAGAAAGGCAGTCCTCTGATAGTGAGTCAGACTGCTCAAATTCAGCTGTGCCCAGCAGTGGCCATGGCAAAGAGTGGGCTGGCTGCCACCTTTAAAAAAATCAGTAAATCCTGGGCATGGAAAAACACGTTGTGAAAGTCTCTTAAAGCAAAACAAAACGACATCCCTGGCCACTGTAGAAGACAGAAAGAAAACATAAAGAGATTCAGAAGTATGGTATTTTGATTGCAGGAGTTTAGGAAGTGTGGAAAGTAAGGAAATGAGATGAAATAAGAACTAAATCTAATTATCCCTTTTAGCATGTCCATATACAGAAATCAGACGTTGGTGGATTCCCAGAGAAAGTTCAGGTTCCCACAGATGACTCAGATCTGGGTTTTACGTAGTGGCAGGCCCCGCACAGGACCCCTGTGGCTATTTTGGTGTTCTGGGCTGAAGGACGCTTCAAAACCATAAAGCCATCCAGTTCTTGAGCCACTTTAAAGTGAATTAAATAACAGAAAATGGCTTTACCAGCTAGCACAACCCTGTTGACATAGTTTCATAATTCTTTAAGCATTTCATGAAGAAAAACTCTTGTGAAAACTTATCATGGGGCTTTCAATAGTACTAGTTGTTTTGTGTTGGGTCACGGGTTGCCTGTGAGATTCAAAGACTTGCAACGGACTATACTTTGAGTAAGCTTCACAGGTGGCTTGGTGGTAAAGAATCCGCCAGCCAAGGCAGAAGACTCAGGAGACACGGATTCGATCCCTGGATGGGGAAGATCCCATGGATGACAAAATGACAGCCCACTCCAGTATTCTTGCCTGGAAAATCCCACAGACAGAGGAGCTTTATGGGTTACAGTCCATGGGGTCACAAAGAGCTGGACACGACTGAAGCAACTTAGCATATGAACACACGCACACTTTTAGAAAACTCAAAAAGATCATGACTTATATCTGTAAACAACAAAACTCTGTGAAAGTAAAAAGTAAAATTTAAAAAATGATCATGACTTTAGGAAGAAATTTACTTGCTTCTTTTTTCCCTCTCCAAAATCTGTATTAAGTTGAAATCATAGAGATTGCAGGAGTGTTGATATACTGCATATAGGCAGACACGCAAATGATTTTTCTGCCTTAACTATTTGCTGTTAATAAGAGGATCACCTGTGACAGCCATTCCCTTACATGGTAGAACATGGATGGGGTCTATGCAGAGGACAGCTGCCATAAAAATGCTGGACTGAAACCATTAAATGTAACTGAAGAAAAGAAAAAAGTTGCAAATATAGTTTAAAACAAAAAAGAGCGCTGAGTGCACTAAACCAGCTTCTTAAATTCTTTTGATAAAGCTTCGAAAAAGGCGTCAAGAGTTCACCCATCGCCCCACCTCCAGGAGTGCAGGACCGCCCAAAGGCAGTTGGGTTGCCTCCCCTGATAAGCTATCTGCAGGCAGAACCTACGAGAATGAGGCTACTGTTTTCCTTCCACTTCAGGCAAGTGTCAAAAGGGCAAGCTACTCCACAGATGCCTGGAGGAGGCCCAGCGTCTCTGTGCGGATGTTCGTAGGCACTGCTCTTCCAGGCTGACCGGAAATTCTCACATACGCCTCTCCTGCTCCCCTCTAGTCTGCTCGGAACTGGTACGCTTGGAAATGACGGAAAACATACCATGAACTTGTTTCAGATCTGCTGTCTCCGAGCTGGGGAGTCAGTCCTTCAAACAGATGCCTAAGAGATGGTTCGGGTGCAGTGGATAAATGGGATTGTCACTGTCCGTTTACATCACGTAACATCAAACTCTGGGAGCCAGATGAGAAGGCAGATGCAGATTGTAAGGGGAGATGTTTCTTGGAAATCCTGACTTCATAGAGTATGGGAAGGAAATGTCCCAGGCAGGATGACCAACCTTTCACTTCGAAAGCCTGATGTCCATCAGCTTTAACTGGATCAAGACTCTGTACGCCTCCCACTGCCTCTTACCATGAGCTGCAGACATGCTTTAAACATTGCACACAGCCCCTCTGAGCTTCGTGCTCGTGGAAAAGAACCCACCTGCCAATGCAATAAGTCGTAAGAGACACAGGTCTAACCCCTGGGTCAGGAAGATCCCCTGGAGATATGCTTAACTTTTTAAAGATATCTGATTCACTTTGCTGTACCACAGAAACTAACACAATGTTGTTAAGAAAGTATACTTCAATAAAAAAGATTGTTTAAAAAGAACTTAGTCTAGTGTTTTAGTCCTTACAAATCATGTGAAATGCTGAGGAAATAAACACGAAGTTAATTTTTTTCTGCATCTGCCAAGTACCTATTCTACAACTTAACAGATATTAACAAAAATGTGGACTGTGGATCTCAGTTGCATTTGCACATCTTTTCCCATCTAAACACCAGCCCCGGCCGAACTCAGAAGAGAGCCCCGCTCATGCTTCTTCTACGGTCTCCAAAGGCGGCCGCGAGATTACAGTCCTGGTCGCAGACAAAACCGAGCTCCCTGTGCTCCTTTCCCATCCTCCTCATAACCACGGCAACACGCACACGTGTCAGGACAGAGCTGGACAATCAAGTGACGGCAATCACAAGCAAGTAAACAAGTCAAGGAAAACGGGGGGAGTGGAAAGCAGGGCTGTGGGGACTTTCCCTCAGCAGGTTCACACACTCGCTGAAGATCAGCAGACTTGACCATGAGTCATCACAAGTAAAAGCCCGTGGATCACTAAAGTCTCAGAAAATGTCTCAGGTCACAGACTGACAGACTAGGTGCAGGAGATCTAGCAAAATGCAACTAGGTCACCCCTAAATGTCCCTGATTTTCCTTTCAGCACATGTCTGACCAGCTTCTGTCTAGTGTTAAAACGAGTCTCATCTTCCCATCATGAACTGAATTATTTTGTTCTGAATAAAACAGGGTTTTTTTTGTTTGTTTTGGCCACTTCTATTGATCTTTCATTTATTTGTCTTTGTTCTTTGGCCTGTGTGGGCCTCCCATCGCAGTGGCCTCTCTTCAGAGCACCAGTTCTGGGCACATGTGCCCCAGAGCTCTGGCTCGGTAATTGGGCACACCGGTCCAGCCGCTCCACGGCACGTGGAATCCTCCCAGGCCAGAGATCGAACCAGTGCCCCTTGCACTGCAAGGCGGTGTCCTTGCCCACTGGAGCACCAGGGAAACCCCTGGGTCAGGAAGATCCCTGGAGATATGCTTAACTTTTAAAGATATCTGATTCACTTTGCTGTACCACAGAAACTAACACAATGTTGTTAAGAAAGTATACTTCAATAAAAAGATTTTTTAAAAAAGAACTTAGTCTAGTGTTTTAGTCCTTACAAATCATGTGAAATGCTGAGGAAATAAACACGAAGTTAATTTTTTTCTGCATCTGCCAAGTACCTATTCTACAACTTAACAGATATTAACAAAAATGTGGACTGTGGATCTCAGTTGCATTTGCACATCTTTTCCCATCTAAACACCAGCCCCGGCCGAACTCAGAAGAGAGCCCCGCTCATGCTTCTTCTACGGTCTCCAAAGGCGGCCGCGAGATTACAGTCCTGGTCGCAGACAAAACCGAGCTCCCTGTGCTCCTTTCCCATCCTCCTCATAACCACGGCAACACGCACACGTGTCAGGACAGAGCTGGACAATCAAGTGACGGCAATCACAAGCAAGTAAACAAGTCAAGGAAAACGGGGGGAGTGGAAAGCAGGGCTGTGGGGACTTTCCCTCAGCAGGTTCACACACTCGCTGAAGATCAGCAGACTTGACCATGAGTCATCACAAGTAAAAGCCCGTGGATCACTAAAGTCTCAGAAAATGTCTCAGGTCACAGACTGACAGACTAGGTGCAGGAGATCTAGCAAAATGCAACTAGGTCACCCCTAAATGTCCCTGATTTTCCTTTCAGCACATGTCTGACCAGCTTCTGTCTAGTGTTAAAACGAGTCTCATCTTCCCATCATGAACTGAATTATTTTGTTCTGAATAAAACAGGGTTTTTTTTGTTTGTTTTGGCCACTTCTATTGATCTTTCATTTATTTGTCTTTGTTCTTTGGCCTGTGTGGGCCTCCCATCGCAGTGGCCTCTCTTCAGAGCACCAGTTCTGGGCACATGTGCCCCAGAGCTCTGGCTCGGTAATTGGGCACACCGGTCCAGCCGCTCCACGGCACGTGGAATCCTCCCAGGCCAGAGATCGAACCAGTGCCCCTTGCACTGCAAGGCGGTGTCCTTGCCCACTGGAGCACCAGGGAAACCCCTGAAGAAAACAGGTTTGTAATTAGAATGAAAATAAGCAGGGGCATACCAGTGTGTTGAGTAAAGAAGAGTTTTGATAAAGTGGAAGAAATCACCAGTTTTTACCATCGTAGATCTAACCGAGGAAGTGTGTCGGTGACTATGAAAGACTTAAGCATATCCAAGAAAAGTAACACCCCACCACCTGGCCGGAGCTCATGAACGCTCCAAGACACGCGTGCACAGAACCTGCGGTCTCTATTTCACACCTGTCGACCTGCAAGAATGGGATGGGTCCTGGGACTTCCCTGGGGTCCCGTGGTTAAGACTTAGGCCTTCCACGCAGGGGTCAAGGGTTTGATCCATGATCAGGGAACTAAGACTCCTGTCCAAAAAGCCAAACTGTAAAACGGAAAATGGTCCACATTAAAAAAAATCTTAAAAGTCTGTGTCCATTTCAGAGACCCTGTGGCTTCCTTTAACCCTACAGTTAGAGCAATGGGGTCCATCTGCTTTCCACGGACTTCAAATTTCCTTTCATTTGGAAGGAAATGGGATAATGTAGAGTAGGTCGCTTTTGTCTAAGGAACTGTGCAACTAAATAAAATTTTAAAGTGTACTATACCCTAAATTTTTAAATTAAATTTTATATTGGGGTATACAATGTTGTCTTGGTTTCAGCAAAGTGCTTCTGTTGTCGATACGTACATATCAAAGTGTTAAAAGCAGTCTAAAATCCTTCCCAATGCCGTTTTTGCACATGTCTGACCAGCTTCTGTCTAGTGTTAAAACAGTCTCATCTTCCCATCATGAACTGAATTATTTTGTTCTGAATAAAACAGGGTTTTTTTTGTTTGTTTTGGCCACTTCTATTGATCTTTCATTTATTTGTCTTTGTTCTTTGGCCTGTGTGGGCCTCCCATCGCAGTGGCCTCTCTTCAGAGCACCAGTTCTGGGCACATGTGCCCCAGAGCTCTGGCTCGGTAATTGGGCACACCGGTCCAGCCGCTCCACGGCACGTGGAATCCTCCCAGGCCAGAGATCGAACCAGTGCCCCTTGCACTGCAAGGCGGTGTCCTTGCCCACTGGAGCACCAGGGAAACCCCTGAAGAAAACAGGTTTGTAATTAGAATGAAAATAAGCAGGGGCATACCAGTGTGTTGAGTAAAGAAGAGTTTTGATAAAGTGGAAGAAATCACCAGTTTTTACCATCGTAGATCTAACCGAGGAAGTGTGTCGGTGACTATGAAAGACTTAAGCATATCCAAGAAAAGTAACACCCCACCACCTGGCCGGAGCTCATGAACGCTCCAAGACACGCGTGCACAGAACCTGCGGTCTCTATTTCACACCTGTCGACCTGCAAGAATGGGATGGGTCCTGGGACTTCCCTGGGGTCCCGTGGTTAAGACTTAGGCCTTCCACGCAGGGGTCAAGGGTTTGATCCATGATCAGGGAACTAAGACTCCTGTCCAAAAAGCCAAACTGTAAAACGGAAAATGGTCCACATTAAAAAAAATCTTAAAAGTCTGTGTCCATTTCAGAGACCCTGTGGCTTCCTTTAACCCTACAGTTAGAGCAATGGGGTCCATCTGCTTTCCACGGACTTCAAATTTCCTTTCATTTGGAAGGAAATGGGATAATGTAGAGTAGGTCGCTTTTGTCTAAGGAACTGTGCAACTAAATAAAATTTTAAAGTGTACTATACCCTAAATTTTTTAAATTAAATTTTATATTGGGGTATAGCTGGTTTACAATGTTGTCTTGGTTTCAGCAAAGTGCTTCTGTTGTACGTATACGTACATATACATAACCGTGCATAAAACAGATAATCCACAAGGACCTATTGTATAGCACAGCGAACTCTACTCGATATTCCATAATAACCTCTATAGAAAAGCAACCTTAAAATATTGTAAACATCGTGCAAACTAAGGAAAACGGCACACAATGAAAGTCAGCTGAGGACAAAGGTGAAGATCACGCCCTTCAGAGCCAGCCAAAAAGGCAGAGAGAGATGATGTGAACATAATGAAAAACTAATCATTTTAATTATCTCTGTCTTGCGGCCGAGCAAACTGAAGAGAATCCACAGAACTGTCAGGAATCCGAAATCAAATCAGCATCTTTGCACTTGGAGAACACATCGTGTGACCTTACCCTTCGTTCCCAACATCTGAAGCCATGTCTCTGCTTAGACAAAGCACAGACTTGGCTCTCACAGCATCCTGAAATACGCCGTCTGAACACGCGCTGGCCATCAGAGACTCAACCCGAAAGCCACAAAGCACCGAGAATAACCAAACCCTTTCACCTGTCTCTAATCAAACCATTTCCAAATATCTAAGGTTTGGTTTTAATTTTCTAACACAATCAGGCAAGATCCTTGGCATTCGAAACTTTTGCTTTCCCCACATCAGCATGAATTGCACTGCATCTTAACTTTAGTTGATTTGCAGAATTAATCACCTTCTTGCTTTCACAAATGTCTCCTTAATATATATTCTGCAAAAAAAAAAAAAAAAAAGTCTAAGAAAAATAAAGAATAGGGAGAGGTAAGCAGACTTTGGGCTTCCCAGGTGGCTCAGTGGTAAAGACTTTGCTTGCCAATGCAAGCAACTCAGGTTCGATCCCTGGGTGGGAAGATCCCCTCGAAAAGAAACTGACAACCCACTCCAGAATTCTTGCCTGGGAAATCCCATAGATAGAGGAGCCTGGCTATGCTAATTGAAGTCATTTCTTTAAAAAAGCAAAGACTAAAACTGCTCTTGGTAAGGCATAATGGAAAACCTATCTAAATGATTCAGAACTAAAAGAAATCAGTTTTCATTGCAAGTTTGTCGACTGAGAGACAGAGTGAATGTTTTATTCTAGAAACTGAGACCCTCAGGCCAGGAGGAGACGGGCCTATTGAAAACTACATACTTCTTAGAGGATTCAACTTTACTTCACACAACAAGCACCCTACAGTACCTAATGCAGGCGTGGTCATCACAAACAGGAAGGGTGTCAGCTACATCTTCTCCACTTTGGTGTCCTTATTCTCAACTGCAGATCAAGATGAAATGGGGAGCTTTTAAAAACTAATATAGGTGGGGCTTCCCTGAGAGTCTGCCTTACAGTGCAAGGGGCACCAGTCCGACCCCTGGCCCAGGAAGATCCCACGTGCCACAGAGTAGCAGGCCCAGTGTGTCCAGTTGCGAGCCAGTGCTCTCTCAGACCCAGTGCTCTGCTACAGGAGAGGCCAATGCAATGGGAGGCCCACACGGGTCAAAGAATAAAGATGGATGGAAATAAATAGAATAAAAAATCAGTAAAAGGGGCCAAATTTTAAATACGCCGTCTGAACACGCGCTGGCCATCAGAGACTCAACCCGAAAGCCACAAAGCACCGAGAATAACCAAACCCTTTCACCTGTCTCTAATCAAACCATTTCCAAATATCTAAGGTTTGGTTTTAATTTTCTAACACAATCAGGCAAGATCCTTGGCATTCGAAACTTTTGCTTTCCCCACATCAGCATGAATTGCACTGCATCTTAACTTTAGTTGATTTGCAGAATTAATCACCTTCTTGCTTTCACAAATGTCTCCTTAATATATATTCTGCAAAAAAAAAAAAAAAAAAGTCTAAGAAAAATAAAGAATAGGGAGAGGTAAGCAGACTTTGGGCTTCCCAGGTGGCTCAGTGGTAAAGACTTTGCTTGCCAATGCAAGCAACTCAGGTTCGATCCCTGGGTGGGAAGATCCCCTGGAGAAGGAAATGGCAACCCACTCCAGTATTCTTGCCTGGGAAATCCCATAGATAGAGGAGCCTGGCTATGCTAATTGAAGTCATTTCTTTAAAAAAGCAAAGACTAAAACTGCTCTTGGTAAGGCATAATGGAAAACCTATCTAAATGATTCAGAACTAAAAGAAATCAGTTTTCATTGCAAGTTTGTCGACTGAGAGACAGAGTGAATGTTTTATTCTAGAAACTGAGACCCTCAGGCCAGGAGGAGACGGGCCTATTGAAAACTACATACTTCTTAGAGGATTCAACTTTACTTCACACAACAAGCACCCTACAGTACCTAATGCAGGCGTGGTCATCACAAACAGGAAGGGTGTCAGCTACATCTTCTCCACTTTGGTGTCCTTATTCTCAACTGCAGATCAAGATGAAATGGGGAGCTTTTAAAAACTAATATAGGTGGGGCTTCCCTGAGAGTCTGCCTTACAGTGCAAGGGGCACCAGTCCGACCCCTGGCCCAGGAAGATCCCACGTGCCACAGAGTAGCAGGCCCAGTGTGTCCAGTTGCGAGCCAGTGCTCTCTCAGACCCAGTGCTCTGCTACAGGAGAGGCCAATGCAATGGGAGGCCCACACGGGTCAAAGAATAAAGATGGATGGAAATAAATAGAATAAAAAATCAGTAAAAGGGGCCAAATTTTAAAAATATAATAATATAGATGGATCCTTAGATCATATCCCAGAGCTACGAGATCAACATTTCTGGACTTTGGACACTTATATACGAGGTTGCCGTGGTCGTAAAGAATCAGCCTGCCAATGCCAGATACACAGGTTCAGCCTCTGGGCTGGAAAGATCCCCTGGTGAGTGGAATGGCTACCCACCCCAGTATTCCTGACTCGGAAGTCTCATAGACAGAGGTGCCCAAATGGGTCCAGTCCACGAGGCTGCAAAGGATCTGACACGATGGAGAGGACGGGCAGAGGGCAGAGCAGAACCTAAATGAGGGCCAAAGTCAGAAAGATCCATGACGATGGCAACGGAAAATACAGAACTAATAAAGTGACATACCTCCTAAGGACAAAAATAAGTCCTCCCATTTCAACGAAGATCTTGTGTATGTGAACGCGGAGAGGAAACTCTTGAGGGCGGGCTCCCAGGGGCACCATCCCATGCAGGAAGCTGTATCAGGGTTTGAGTGCTAATGTGTCTCAACTCGAGCACAGTGGAGCAGGAAATGAACCACAGAGCTTATTCTCCCACTTTGTACAGAGAACTCAGGGTTAGTGGCAGGTTGAGGTTTGCCTTCCAGTCGCAGTAAATCTTCACCAAACTGACTACAAACACGCTCATCTTTCAAAAAGCTTTCAGCAAGGGCTTCCCTGGTGGTCCAGTGGGTAAAGACACCACCTTGCAGTGCAAGGAGCGACGGTTCAATCCTGGCCTGGGAAGATCCCACGTGCTGCGGAGCAGCTGGACCGGTGTGTCCAACTACTGAGCCGGAGCTCTGGAGCGCATGTGCCCAGAGCCAGTGCTCTGGGGCGAGAGAGGCCACTGCGATGGGAGGTCCACACAAGCCAAAGAACAAAGATGGGTGAAAATGAATAGATGAAAGACCAATAGAAGTGCCCACCCCCAAAAAAATAATTAAAAAAAAAAAGTTTTCAGCAAGTCTAAAAATAAAAATCAGAAACTTCACTCATATCGTCATTCCCCCAAATTACTACAATTATATTCACTTCAGCCTAAACGCTGTGCCTCGACACTCTGCGTTTCAGGCTTTAATAGAACTGAATCTGTTTACAATTCTTGTCACCGTCATGAACGCGACTCAGGCTTGTCTAACATTCGGAGCCACGTCTGCACCTTACCTCAGTCATCACAGAGCGGCTGCGCTTCACTCCTGCTGACTTACGAGCTCTGGCAGCAAGTGCGGTCCGTTTCCTGAGGAGAAGCAGAACACAGACTGTCTGTACATCTTCTGTGGATTCACGCTAAGAGTTAGTCAATTGGTGACTGAGTCTCTTTTCTTTCATTGGATCAATGAAACCAAGCTCACAGGATCTGTCTGCTTCAGACAAAACTCGGTTGATGTTTTGCTGAAGACGTTTATGACCTCATTCCATTGAATTCATGGTGCCTGCAGGTCAACAGTGGACAGAAATGAACGCACCCCAGGACGCTCCCATTTCAACGAAGATCTTGTGTATGTGAACGCGGAGAGGAAACTCTTGAGGGCGGGCTCCCAGGGGCACCATCCCATGCAGGAAGCTGTATCAGGGTTTGAGTGCTAATGTGTCTCAACTCGAGCACAGTGGAGCAGGAAATGAACCACAGAGCTTATTCTCCCACTTTGTACAGAGAACTCAGGGTTAGTGGCAGGTTGAGGTTTGCCTTCCAGTCGCAGTAAATCTTCACCAAACTGACTACAAACACGCTCATCTTTCAAAAAGCTTTCAGCAAGGGCTTCCCTGGTGGTCCAGTGGGTAAAGACACCACCTTGCAGTGCAAGGAGCGACGGTTCAATCCTGGCCTGGGAAGATCCCACGTGCTGCGGAGCAGCTGGACCGGTGTGTCCAACTACTGAGCCGGAGCTCTGGAGCGCATGTGCCCAGAGCCAGTGCTCTGGGGCGAGAGAGGCCACTGCGATGGGAGGTCCACACAAGCCAAAGAACAAAGATGGGTGAAAATGAATAGATGAAAGACCAATAGAAGTGCCCACCCCCAAAAAAATAATTAAAAAAAAAAAGTTTTCAGCAAGTCTAAAAATAAAAATCAGAAACTTCACTCATATCGTCATTCCCCCAAATTACTACAATTATATTCACTTCAGCCTAAACGCTGTGCCTCGACACTCTGCGTTTCAGGCTTTAATAGAACTGAATCTGTTTACAATTCTTGTCACCGTCATGAACGCGACTCAGGCTTGTCTAACATTCGGAGCCACGTCTGCACCTTACCTCAGTCATCACAGAGCGGCTGCGCTTCACTCCTGCTGACTTACGAGCTCTGGCAGCAAGTGCGGTCCGTTTCCTGAGGAGAAGCAGAACACAGACTGTCTGTACATCTTCTGTGGATTCACGCTAAGAGTTAGTCAATTGGTGACTGAGTCTCTTTTCTTTCATTGGATCAATGAAACCAAGCTCACAGGATCTGTCTGCTTCAGACAAAACTCGGTTGATGTTTTGCTGAAGACGTTTATGACCTCATTCCATTGAATTCATGGTGCCTGCAGGTCAATAGGCTGAGTTTAAAGAAACTAACTGACAAGGTATTAAGATGCTGATCTGTACACTCTGCTGTATTCAAAACAGATAACCGGGCTTCCCTGGTGGTCCAGTGGGTAAGGACACCGCCTTGCAGTGAAAGGGGTGCTGGTTCGATCCCTAGCCTGGGAGGATTCCACGTGCCACGGAGCGGCTGGACTGATGTGTCCAACTACCGAGCCAGAGCTCTAGAGCGCATGCGCCCAGAGCCGGTGCTGTGCGACAACAGAGGCCACTGCGATGGGAGGCCCACACGGGCCAAAGAACAAAGATGGATGAAAATGGATAAACGAAAGACCAACAGAAGTGGCCCACCCGCCCCCCTCCCTCCCCAACCCACCCCCCACCAGAAAAAAATTCTAGAAAACAAACAAACAAAACAGATAGGCAACAAGAACCGACTGCACAGCACAGGGAACTCAGTGTTCCCTGCCACCTGGACGAGAGGTGGGTTTAGGGGAGCATGGACACATGCAGACCTACACCTAAGTCCCTTCCCTGTTTACCTGAAACTGCCACAACACTGTTAATTGGCTATACCCCAGGACAAAAAGAAGTTTAAAGTTATAACTTGATACAAAACAAAAAGTTAAATGTTCAGGGGAAAAAGATGCTGACCATCAGTGAAACAGGCAACCACAAATTTTGCATATCTACTTTTACTGTTCAGTGAGATCTTCTATAATGAAATACAGGGGTATTTCCAGTGGGTAGCCACGGGAATTTATTTTCTTACTGCTTGAGAAAGCCTGCAATCAGAGTGTCGGAATAATCAGGTTCTGATGAGAGTTCTCTTCCTGGCCTGAAAAAGTTTTACACATGCCTCTCTCTGCCTGGGACTGCTAAAAAGGGATAGATCCAGGAAGATCAGGTGAGAGAAGCAGAAAAATAAGAGCTTTGTCCTGTCGCCTACCCTACTAGAAATTAGTACAGAATATCATATAAAAGGAGCCTTCTAGAGAACACTGTCAGTCAACACTAGGAATTCAGTATTAGCCTTGAATAAATACCTAAGCAAAGACTACGAATGTTTTAGTGCCTAATACTGGGTGCTGAAGCAAGAAATGGCTATTGTTCAAGACAAAGTTGATTATCACAATAGATCCCAAAATACAGAGGAAGATTTTGGTCCTGACCTGAACGATCTCTGTTAGCTCCACTGGTTAATAATTACCACTATGTTTTTTGGGGAGAAGGAATTGAAGATTTGTACTAGAAAACCAATTTTAACACCAGAACTTTCTTGAAGAACTTGAGAGTATTTCTCAAGTATAAACTTGCATACCAGAGACTTTTCTGGAGGTCCAATGGGTAAGAATTTGGTTCCAATGCGGGGGTCTTGGTTCAATCCCAAGCAGGGGAGCTAAGAGCCTACATGCCTTGAGGCCCTCCCCCAAAAACCCATAAAACATAAACAATACTGTAACAAATTCAATAAAAACTTTAATAAAGATGCCCCACATCAAAAAAGTCTTTTAAAAAATAAACTTGTATACTAGACTATAGATAGTTCTCACATAAACACTGTAGCCAGTTAATCTCAAAGCATTCTTTTCATCTTGTTATAGTCTTGAGTTAAAATTTCTTAAACATGAATCCTTAGATCAGGTGGACACTTTCAACTAGATTCAATGTTCCAACCCCAGAGTGGACAAAACAAAGCAAACAAACTTTCTTTTAATATTTTTTTAGCAAAAATATTTTAAATATGATAGCAGCTACTCAAAATAATAATGCCAATAGTAGTGATGACAGCAAGAGTAAAAATGAAAAAATGCTAACAGTTTCAATAGAAAAAAATAATTGGAACGACAAAGCCGATGATTCCCACGTTGAAGACGTCAGTGGCAGGTGACAGTGTCTGGAATCACGATCTTCACTGAAGCCGCGTATGGAGACAGACAGCTCCAGAGGTTCCCAAACCCTCGCTTCAAAACAGTCTTCAGGGTTTCAGGAAGTCTTCCAAGAACTACCTAAGAATTCTATCTGCTGGGTAGTTAGGCCTAAACAGCTTGAGCAGAGCAATCTCTGCTGGCACGTGCACGTGTGCTCCATCACTTCCAGCGCTTCTGTGACCCCCGTGGAACGTAGCCCACCAGGCTCCTCTGCCCACGGGGTTCTCTAGGCAAGAACGCTGGAGTGGGCTGCGTTCTCCCAGGCCAGGGGTCTCCCCGACCTAGCGACGGGGAGACCCTGTCTCCGTGTCTCCCGCACGGGCAGGCAGATGCTCTGCCACTGGCGCCACCTGGGAAGCCCAGGTAGATCACTGGTAAAGAATCCTCCGCCAAAACAGGTGCCGTATGAGATTCGGTTTTGATTCCTGGATCAGGAAGACTCCCTGGGGGTGGGGGTGGGGGGTGGGGATGACAGCCCGTTCCAGGATTCTTGCTGCTACGGCAACCACTACAGTCTGGGCGTCTACACGATATCAGAGAGAGGGTTCTCCAGAGAAAATAACCCCACGTGTTAGCCGGGCTACTCCAGAGGGCTTCAGTTGACAGACTGAAAACCAGAGGTCTATTCTCTCCGTTGATTTAGATTTTTAAGCCAAGCTACATAGATTTGAGTCCTGATTCCATTACTTTATTACATAGGCAGCTTGTTTAATTTATATGTAAACTATTCCTGCTTTACCTGACTATAAAATGAATCAGAAAGTCAAAATGATTAGTGCATATATGTGCAATTTAAAAAAAAAAAAAAATGGAGTAGATGATCTCAGACACAGACATAGGGAACAAACACATTCATGAAAAGGGAAAAGAGGGATGAGGGGCGTTGGGAGACTGGATTGACATATACATGCTACTGACACGAGGCAGAAAACAGGAAACAAATGAGAACTAACTGCGCAGCACAAATGCTACTTGGTGCTCCGGGGTGACCTAAATGGGAAGGAAATCCCAGAAGAGACAGTATATGGGTATGTGTGGCTGATTTATGTCACTGTACAGCAGAAACTAGCACAGCCTCATAAAGCAATCATAAAATAACATTAATAAAAATAAATAACAAAATATATAAAACATTTCCAATTTAATATATTGATTTTTATATTAGCAAAAATTAATGAAGCTTTTAAAAAATAAATAAAAAACAAAAATGAATCAGATAACAATACTTACTTTACAGAACTGTTATGAGCATTCAATTAAGGTAATCTATGTACAAAGACAGTGAGGCTGGCTCCTGCTCCATAAACATGAGCTGTTTTCATGAATATCCAGCAGAGTTCAACATATAATATTCCCTTCCTTACGACTGCAATAAGTTTATGGAAAACTAAATATAGGAATGGGTACAAGTTTTTTCTTCTCACTCCTTTGTAAGAAGCTGGAGTTACAAGCTTCAAAAGAGGCTTATCAAGTGATTTTCTTGGGTACTTCCTCCCCAGGACACAGCAGAAGCAGAACCAGGTCCTTGTTTTAATTAAGGCTTAGTCATGCAATGAGATGGACTTTCCAAGAAAATAATGTCTCTATATCTTTAATGTCTAATTAAATACAAAAAGAAATGCAAGACACTAGCCAAGCGTTTGATTATAGGCGTGAAGACTTTCCAACTCACTCAAGGGACTGGCATTTCACTCCTGCACATTTATCAACAGGAAAAGGTAGAGGGATTAGGATGATTTTTTTTTAAGAAGAAATTGCTGAAAAAGGGAAAACAGTCCACATAATGAGCTTCTAAAAACGTGTATCCAGCTCTCTGCCTTTACTTTGCCTTGCCGAATCACATAGCTGCTCTTTGGTTGAAGGAGACAAACTTACAAGATGATACGAGCATAAAATCTCCTAAATTTGGCCAGCGACCCTCTCAGCTTTTACACCAGTAACAGCACAATCTTTTCAACAGTACTGTGATGATACTGGGGGTTCCCAGGTGGCTCAGCAGTAAAGAATCCACTGGCCACGGCAGGGGATGTGAGTTCGATCCCTAGGTTACGAAGATCTTGTGGAGAAGGAAATGGAAACCCACTCCAGTATTCCATTGTCTCCCAGAGTTTGCTCAAATTCACATCCTTTGAGGCAGTGAGTCTATCTAATCACCTCATCCTCTGCCACCTCCAACCTTTGGTGCTAAATTAAAACCTTAGTTTTAAGTCATCAATGTTCATTTTACTCAACTGATTCCTTAACAACCATCTAAAAGCTTCTACCCAGAGGAGGCCAGTCCCGTGACACTCCCCTCTCTTTCCTCTCTGGCTCCTATCAGTGTTTACCTTCTTCACCTTATTTCTTTAAAAATTGCCACCTTGTTGGGAAGAGTCATTTGACCCTCCCCCCTCGCCTCTCCCCATCCTCTTGTTAATCAAGCTAATGTAAGACCCATGATGGGAAGCTGAGCCTGCAAACTGGCTAAGGCTCCCAGGTTGTTTTCAGTTTTGCAACAAGGCACATGGGAGGCCAAGTGAAAGGAGCCCTTCAACTACAGTATCTACTGCGACCTGGGAAATGACATTCGGGGTGAGGATGTTTATAAGGCTGTAGTTCAAAATTTCAGTTTTTACTCCCAGGACACAGCAGAAGCAGAACCAGGTCCTTGTTTTAATTAAGGCTTAGTCATGCAATGAGATGGACTTTCCAAGAAAATAATGTCTCTATATCTTTAATGTCTAATTAAATACAAAAAGAAATGCAAGACACTAGCCAAGCGTTTGATTATAGGCGTGAAGACTTTCCAACTCACTCAAGGGACTGGCATTTCACTCCTGCACATTTATCAACAGGAAAAGGTAGAGGATTAGGATGATTTTTTAAGAAGAAATTGCTGAAAAAGGGAAAACAGTCCACATAATGAGCTTCTAAAAACGTGTATCCAGCTCTCTGCCTTTACTTTGCCTTGCCGAATCACATAGCTGCTCTTTGGTTGAAGGAGACAAACTTACAAGATGATACGAGCATAAAATCTCCTAAATTTGGCCAGCGACCCTCTCAGCTTTTACACCAGTAACAGCACAATCTTTTCAACAGTACTGTGATGATACTGGGGGTTCCCAGGTGGCTCAGCAGTAAAGAATCCACTGGCCACGGCAGGGGATGTGAGTTCGATCCCTAGGTTACGAAGATCTTGTGGAGAAGGAAATGGAAACCCACTCCAGTATTCCATTGTCTCCCAGAGTTTGCTCAAATTCACATCCTTTGAGGCAGTGAGTCTATCTAATCACCTCATCCTCTGCCACCTCCAACCTTTGGTGCTAAATTAAAACCTTAGTTTTAAGTCATCAATGTTCATTTTACTCAACTGATTCCTTAACAACCATCTAAAAGCTTCTACCCAGAGGAGGCCAGTCCCGTGACACTCCCCTCTCTTTCCTCTCTGGCTCCTATCAGTGTTTACCTTCTTCACCTTATTTCTTTAAAAATTGCCACCTTGTTGGGAAGAGTCATTTGACCCTCCCCCCTCGCCTCTCCCCATCCTCTTGTTAATCAAGCTAATGTAAGACCCATGATGGGAAGCTGAGCCTGCAAACTGGCTAAGGCTCCCCAGGTTGTTTTTTCAGTTTTGCAACAAGGCACATGGGAGGGCCAAGTGAAAGGAGCCCCTTCAACTACAGTATCTACTGCGACCTGGGAAATGACATTCGGGGGTGAGGATCCCGGTCATCACAAAGCTGGTCCCCTGTGGCTTGTGCATAAAGCACATCGGTTTCTTCAGTTAGGGCTTGCCCCTTGGGACTTACAGGGGAAGACACAAAGTTCCCCTTGCCAGGATAAACAGACCTGATGGTGGCTCTTCTCTGGTCCAACGGGCTGGTCTGCTTCCTGGGGAGGGCCTTCCTGAGTCTGTACCATGCGGAGCCACCTGTGGCTGTCCCACCAGGAGCAGGGCACCCTGCATCAGCCCAGACCCTCTCCTCCCTCTGTGGCTTGAAAACCAAAGATGCGCCACCTCAGTGAGTCACCGTCCACTGAAACGGAGACGGGAGAGCTGAGCTTCTTGTACACTTTGGAGAGGAATCTCTGGTCAGCTGTTTCCTTTCGAACATTGTCTCCCATTCTGAGGGTTGTCTTCGTCTTGTTTATGGTTTGCTTTGCTGTGCAGAAGCTTTTGAATTTCATTAGGTCCCACTTATTTACTTTTGGTTTCATTTTCATTACTCTAGGAGGTGAGTCAAAAACGATCTTGCCACAATTCATGTCAGAGTTCTACCTACATTTTCCTCTAAGAGCTTTTATAGTGTCTGGCCTTACATTTAGGTCTTTGGCCCATTTGAGTTTATCTCTGTGTTTGGTGCTAGGGAAAGTGAGCTTGATGTGTTTACATTAAATAGAAAATGATTGATTGTAACATTCAACATGATAAATATAAATACATGTTACATAGCAACGTTCTTAAGAGAGTAAATCCTTGAGTTCTCCTTAACAACCATCTAAAAGCTTCTACCAAGCCATCCCTACACTCCCTCTCTTTCCTCTCTGGCTCCTATCAGTGTTTACCTTCTTCACCTTATTTCTTTAAAAATTGCCACCTTGTTGGGAAGAGTCATTTGACCCTCCCCCCTCGCCTCTCCCCATCCTCTTGTTAATCAAGCTAATGTAAGACCCATGATGGGAAGCTGAGCCTGCAAACTGGCTAAGGCTCCCCAGGTTGTTTTTTCAGTTTTGCAACAAGGCACATGGGAGGGCCAAGTGAAAGGAGCCCCTTCAACTACAGTATCTACTGCGACCTGGGAAATGACATTCGGGGGTGAGGATCCCGGTCATCACAAAGCTGGTCCCCTGTGGCTTGTGCATAAAGCACATCGGTTTCTTCAGTTAGGGCTTGCCCCTTGGGACTTACAGGGGAAGACACAAAGTTCCCCTTGCCAGGATAAACAGACCTGATGGTGGCTCTTCTCTGGTCCAACGGGCTGGTCTGCTTCCTGGGGAGGGCCTTCCTGAGTCTGTACCATGCGGAGCCACCTGTGGCTGTCCCACCAGGAGCAGGGCACCCTGCATCAGCCCAGACCCTCTCCTCCCTCTGTGGCTTGAAAACCAAAGATGCGCCACCTCAGTGAGTCACCGTCCACTGAAACGGAGACGGGAGAGCTGAGCTTCTTGTACACTTTGGAGAGGAATCTCTGGTCAGCTGTTTCCTTTGCGAACATTGTCTCCCATTCTGAGGGTTGTCTTCGTCTTGTTTATGGTTTGCTTTGCTGTGCAGAAGCTTTTGAATTTCATTAGGTCCCACTTATTTACTTTTGGTTTCATTTTCATTACTCTAGGAGGTGAGTCAAAAACGATCTTGCCACAATTCATGTCAGAGTTCTACCTACATTTTCCTCTAAGAGCTTTTATAGTGTCTGGCCTTACATTTAGGTCTTTGGCCCATTTGAGTTTATCTCTGTGTTTGGTGCTAGGGAAAGTGAGCTTGATGTGTTTACATTAAATAGAAAATGATTGATTGTAACATTCAACATGATAAATATAAATAATACTGCTGGATGTTACATAGCAACGTTCTTAAGAGAGTAAATCCTTGAGTTCTCATTACAAAATTCTTTTCTTTCTCTCATGTTCTATCTATTGTGATCATTTCTTGATTATGTAAGTGAAATCATAATGCTGTATGTCAGTGATATCCCCAATGAAACTGGAAGAAAAAATACAACAGCTAAATGAAGATAAATGTTCGTCACTCTCATAATCCATCTTAATGTGGATTCTGTACAGGGTTTGTGGCTCAGAACAAGCAGACTTCTCCGCGGCCTCGACGCAGATTCTGCTCTGTCCCCCCGCTTCTTCCCCTGAGTGAGCCAGAGGTCCCCCAAAGACACTCTCTCCTTGCCCACCTTCTCACCAAAGGCTGACTTTTGCTCAAACCCCAAGTCCACCATGTCTAGAGGTGAAGTCACCCTATTCTTTCTCAGCCACCATCTCCTCCTCTAATGTCCCCCTTCCTTCCTCCTCTGAAGCGATCACACCTCGCCTAACCCTTATCTCTGTCACTTTTTAAAAGATTATTTATTTATTTGGCTGCTCTCAGTCTTAGTTGTGATATGTGGGATCTAGTTCCCTGACCAGGGACTGAGCCTGGGCCCCCTGCACGGGGAATGCAGTCTTAGCACTGGACCACCAGGGGAGCCCCCCTTTGTCGATATTACCATCTAGGACATCCTCGAGGCTCTCTCTTGGTTGTGGAATGTACTCTTCATGGATTCAGTCTTCCCTTCCTCCTTCCAGTCTGGTGGGTGATTTCAGCATCCATGTGAAGGACTCGCCAGGCACCCTGTCCTCTCCCTCTTGGCTCCTTTCTCCCAGGACCTCCTCCTCAGCCCAGGGCATGCAGAGCTGCGCCCTTGGCTTTGTCGTTGCCAATAACGTCACCACGTTCATCATCTTGCTTTTAACCTTCTGGCTTCTTCACCACCACCTCCGATTTTCCAAGTGTAGTTGACCTCAGCATCTCCTGCCAATTACTCTGTGTGGTCAGCGGAACATATAATTTATTGACCCAAGTTCCTTGTCGCAGTAGCCACAATACCTTTTTGTACCCGTTAGTGCTGCCATGACGACAGGGCACCACCACGTGGCTGGAACAACAGGAGTTTCTTTTCTCACATGTCTGGAGACTGCAAGTCCCAGATCAAGGTGCTGACATGGTGAGTTTCTACTGTGGCTTCTCTCCTGGGTTTGCAGATGGTCATGACCTCTGGATGGGCCCCCGCTCAGCATCTGCACTTCTGCTAGCTCCATGGACGAATCCTCAGCACTTCCTGCTAATACGAAAAACTGGAAGAAAAATAATCAACAGCTAAATGAAGATAAATGTTCGTCACTCTCATAATCCATCTTAATGTGGATTCTGTACAGGGTTTGTGGCTCAGAACAAGCAGACTTCTCCATGCCTCGACGCAGATTCTGCTCTGTCCCCGCTTCTTCCCCTGAGTGAGCCAGAGGTCCCCCAAAGACACTCTCTCCTTGCCCACCTTCTCACCAAAGGCTGACTTTTGCTCAAACCCCAAGTCCACCATGTCTAGAGGTGAAGTCACCCTATTCTTTCTCAGCCACCATCTCCTCCTCTAATGTCCCCCTTCCTTCCTCCTCTGAAGCGATCACACCTCGCCTAACCCTTATCTCTGTCACTTTTTAAAAGATTATTTATTTATTTGGCTGCTCTCAGTCTTAGTTGTGATATGTGGGATCTAGTTCCCTGACCAGGGACTGAGCCTGGGCCCCCTGCACGGGGAATGCAGTCTTAGCACTGGACCACCAGGGGAGCCCCCCTTTGTCGATATTACCATCTAGGACATCCTCGAGGCTCTCTCTTGGTTGTGGAATGTACTCTTCATGGATTCAGTCTTCCCTTCCTCCTTCCAGTCTGGTGGGTGATTTCAGCATCCATGTGAAGGACTCGCCAGGCACCCTGTCCTCTCCCTCTTGGCTCCTTTCTCCCAGGACCTCCTCCTCAGCCCAGGGCACGCAGAGCTGCGCCCTTGGCTTTGTCGTTGCCAATAACGTCACCACGTTCATCATCTTGCTTTTAACCTTCTGGCTTCTTCACCACCACCTCCGATTTTCCAAGTGTAGTTGACCTCAGCATCTCCTGCCAATTACTCTGTGTGGTCAGCGGAACATATAATTTATTGACCCAAGTTCCTTGTCGCAGTAGCCACAATACCTTTTTGTACCCGTTAGTGCTGCCATGACGACAGGGCACCACCACGTGGCTGGAACAACAGGAGTTTCTTTTCTCACATGTCTGGAGACTGCAAGTCCCAGATCAAGGTGCTGACATGGTGAGTTTCTACTGTGGCTTCTCTCCTGGGTTTGCAGATGGTCATGACCTCTGGATGGGGTCCCCCTCCAGCTCAGCATCTGCACTTCTGCTAGCTCCATGGACGAATCCTCAGCACTCCTGACTTCCTGACCCCACCCCCACCCCGTTCCAAGTCTTCCATGCTCCTCATAAGCTGATAACTTCACATTTCTTTCTCTCATACTTAGAGATTTCCTGAGCTCCAAATTCAGATCTCCAGTGGTTTAACGTGTATCTACAGTCGTGTGGAGACTCCAGAGAGTTCTGGACACTCTGGCTTTCTTTCCATCCTGTGAACGTGACAAGATCTTTCTACCTCAAGAGCTCTGCCATTGTGTTTCCCTCTGTGTACAATGCTCTGCTCCAGACCTTCAAACACCAGGACACATTTGGGCATTTAGACCTCCACTCACGTACTCCCTCACCGGCGATGGCTTCCTGGTCACTCCACCTAAATGGGACTACCATGTTTAGAGTAACATTATTTTGCCCATAGACTTACAATAATCTGAGTTGATTACTCACATATTTGTTTATCTATGATATGTCTCTTGTCCCTGAAAAATGTAAGACCTTAATCTTAATACCTTATATTGCCTGTAAAGTCTCACATGAATGGCCCTGTGTTTTCACCCCTGAAGATCCCTGTGCTTAATTAAGCTCATACACACCACAATGTAGGCACTCTATAAATGCTTGCTGAACAAAGGAACAAATGAATGAATTCTCATTTCAGGAAGTTATGCTAATAAGATAACTGGATGGTAAGTATTATCCCAGTACTATTCAAATAGCAAATAGCTGGAAACAATCTAAATGACCAAAAGAGCAAATAACTGTGTCATGCACATGTAGTAGAATAATAAATAAAATAATAAAAGCAAAAATCATAAATGACCAGAAGAGTAAATAACTGTGTCATGCACATGTAGTAGAATAATAAATAAAATAATAAAAGCAAAAATCAAGTAGTAGATCCATGTGTATTGACTTGAAAAAATCTCAACGAGACCGTGTTGATGATGAAAAAAGTCAGGTTTTGGCACTAAAACAGACACAGAGCAGTGGAACAGAATAGAGACCCAGGAATAAACCCATCCACCACTGTTCAATCTATCTGTGACACAGGCGCGAAAATATACAACAGAGAAAAGATGCTCTCTTCAGTAAGTGGTGCTGGTAAGACTGAATGGCTACATGTAAAAATATTAAATTAGGAATTCTCACCTAATTAGGAATTCTCACCTAATACCATACTCAAAAATAAACTCAAATGGTTTGAAGACCTACACTTAAGACCAGATTCTATAAAACTCCAGAATCTGGAAGAACACTGAGTGACATAAACCATGTGATATTGTTTTGGATCCATCTCCTAAAACAAAGGAAATAAAAGCAAAACAAATGGGAACTAATTAAACTTAAAAACTTTTGCACAGCAAAGAAAACCATCAACAAAACTAAAAGACCTACTAAATAGGAGAAAATCTGGAAAGAGTATGATCAGTAAGGGGTTAAGAGCCAGCATATAGAAACAACTCACACAACACAATATCAAAAAAAAGAATAAGAAGAAAAAACCCTAATTAAAAAATGGGCAGAAGAGTTGAATAGACATTTCCCCAGAAATGACACACAGACACCCAAAAGGCACACGATAAGATACTCAACATTGCTAGTTATCAGAGAAATACAAACCAAAGCAATGAGGTATTATCTCAACTTTCTATTATCAAAAAGTCTACAAATAAAAAGTGTCAGAGAGGATGTGAGAAAAGGGATGGCTTGTGCGCTGTTGATGAGAATGCAGATTGATACAGCTGCTGTGGAAACCAGTAGGGAGATTCCTCAAGAAAACCTAGAAACAGAACTGCCTTGATCCGGCAAGTCTACTCCTATATGTACACCCAGAGAAAAAGAAAACACTACCTGGAAAAGACACATGCACCCCAACATTCACAGCAGAATTATCCACAATAGCAAATATATCGAAGCAACCCATAGGTCCATCAACAGATGAGTTTATCAAAAAAGACATGGTATAAATACACAATGGAATATTACCCAGCCATAAAAACAAATGAAATGCTGACATGTGCAGCAATGTGATGGACCTAGAGAATATTACGCCTAGTGAAATAAATCAGAAAGAGAAAGACAAATCCTATATCATATTGTTTATATGTGAAATCTAAAAAAAATGAAGCAAACAAATGTGTCTAGCAAAAGAGAAACAGACTCACAGAATAAGAAAACAAACTGGTGGTTAGCAGTGGGGTAAGAGAGAGGGGGAAGAAAGGGAAGAGGGCAAGGAAGTATGGGAGTATATGAAATTACGTGTGTGAAATTATTAAAAATTGTAAACCATGACAGAATGTAAAGAATCTTTCATTCATATCTTTAAAGAGCTGGATAAACAAAACCCCAAATGTGCACCCATTTATGCAAAGTTATGGATATACAGTATTATATAAAAACTAAATATTTATACACACATACATGCAGTCAGATGTTTGAATTGTATCTGGAAATGTTAACAGATATAATGTTATATATCTGGTTATCTCTGAGAAATGTGAAGTAATTTTGACTTCCTTCCTATACTAAAGAAAATCTGGAAAGAGTATGATCAGTAAGGGTTAAGAGCCAGCATATAGAAACAACTCACACAACACAATATCAAAAAAAAGAATAAGAAGAAAAAACCCTAATTAAAAAATGGGCAGAAGAGTTGAATAGACATTTCCCCAGAAATGACACACAGACACCCAAAAGGCACACGATAAGATACTCAACATTGCTAGTTATCAGAGAAATACAAACCAAAGCAATGAGGTATTATCTCAACTTTCTATTATCAAAAAGTCTACAAATAAAAAGTGTCAGAGAGGATGTGAGAAAAGGGATGGCTTGTGCGCTGTTGATGAGAATGCAGATTGATACAGCTGCTGTGGAAACCAGTAGGGAGATTCCTCAAGAAAACCTAGAAACAGAACTGCCTTGATCCGGCAAGTCTACTCCTATATGTACACCCAGAGAAAAAGAAAACACTACCTGGAAAAGACACATGCACCCCAACATTCACAGCAGAATTATCCACAATAGCAAATATATCGAAGCAACCCATAGGTCCATCAACAGATGAGTTTATCAAAAAAGACATGGTATAAATACACAATGGAATATTACCCAGCCATAAAAACAAATGAAATGCTGACATGTGCAGCAATGTGATGGACCTAGAGAATATTACGCCTAGTGAAATAAATCAGAAAGAGAAAGACAAATCCTATATCATATTGTTTATATGTGAAATCTAAAAAAAATGAAGCAAACAAATGTGTCTAGCAAAAGAGAAACAGACTCACAGAATAAGAAAACAAACTGGTGGTTAGCAGTGGGGTAAGAGAGAGGGGGAAGAAAGGGAAGAGGGCAAGGAAGTATGGGAGTATATGAAATTACGTGTGTGAAATTATTAAAAATTGTAAACCATGACAGAATGTAAAGAATCTTTCATTCATATCTTTAAAGAGCTGGATAAACAAAACCCCAAATGTGCACCCATTTATGCAAAGTTATGGATATACAGTATTATATAAAAACTAAATATTTATACACACATACATGCAGTCAGATGTTTGAATTGTATCTGGAAATGTTAACAGATATAATGTTATATATCTGGTTATCTCTGAGAAATGTGAAGTAATTTTGACTTCCTTCCTATACTTTTCTGAATCATTTCAATTTTATATTAGCATTTATTGTGTTCATAATCAGAAAAACTAAAAAATAAGACAACTAGTGCCTGGCTTATTAGATAGACAAAACTAGGACTTTTCCAAGTGATTTCTGAGGGGAAAGCAGCTTTTTCAGTACAGGAACTCAGTGTGCTGGTTTTTCACTTCTTTTCCCCTCTTTTGTTTTTCTTATTGTTATTGAGAGTGTGGAAACACTGTTAGCACTGCAAAAAAAAAGAAAAAGAAATAAACTAAATCCAAAAAATATTATTAGGCTATGCTTTTCGGAGTGCATTTTAATATAGCATCAAGCATGTTCCCATTTTTATTACTGATTATAATGTTCAACAGCGTGTGACACAACAATTCAGACTTTTTGGCAGACGAAGCCCAGTTTCCATTTCTTTTTGTACAAGATGTAGGGTGTGGAAACTTTCTACTTGCTTGGAAACTCTTCTGAAAGCGGGTTTTCACTCGGTCCGGCCCCTGAGTGTTTAAGAGGTGACCACGTTTCTGAGAGTGGTCCGGCCGTCTCAGTGCCGCTGGCACCCACAGCCACTTTCGCACTATGTGAAGGGGGAAGAAATCCATATTATTACAAATTTGCCCTAGATCTCCTTCCCATTTCCTATGTTTTCACTGAGGCCAAAATATCAAGATAATTTTCCTACGGAAACATTTGAACTTGGCCTGGAAAATTATTTATTTCAATAACTACATCTCTGAATCATAATGATAGTATCACTAGGAAGGCAGCTCCAAGGAGAAGAGCGAGGTCAACTCTGCGCAAGGCTTTCTCTCTGCCTGTGGGTTCAGTTCTGACTGTTAACCCACTGTGCCACCCGACAGGAGACGTGCTGCAAGCATGCTAAGCTGCATCGGTCATGCCGCCTCTTTGCAACCCCATGGACTGCAGCCCACCGGTTTCCTCCATCCGTGGAATTCTCCAAGCAAGAACACTGGAGTGGGTTACCATGCACTCCTCCGGGGCATCTCCCCAGCTAAGGGACTGAACCCGTGTCTCTTTCGTCTCCTGTACTGGCAGGCAGATTCTTTGCCACTAAGCCACCTGGGAAGCCCCATAGAAAATTCATTTTTATTCAACTGCTGAGTTCAAATTCAATAAGAGGTCTGGTCTAAACTACTTATTGTATTTTTGTGGAATAAAACAAAAACGTCGGGCTTCTCTGGTGGTCCAGTGGGTAAGGACACCGCCCTGCAGTGCAAGGGGTGCCAGTTCGATCCCTGGCCTAGGAGGACCCCATGCGCTGCAGAGGCTGGACTGATGTGTTCAACTACCGAGCCGGAGCTCTGGAGTGCATGCGCACCGAACTGGTGTTTTGCAGCGAGAGAGGCCACTGTGATGGGAGGTCCGCACAGGTCAAAGAACAAAGATTAATAAATGAAAGATCAACAGAAGTGCCCCCCTCCCCCAAAAAAACCCCGTCATGTTTAATTCCTTAACAGGACAACACGTATAAAGAATTTCTTGAAATGGAAATAGCTTCTGTCTGCTTCAACTGTTCAGCAGGAGGTTGGCTTCCTAGGACAAAAGTCCTAAAAATAAGCAGTTTTGATATCTGATCTGGTTGTAGGGCTTAGCTTTGGGGGACTAACAAGGTAGCTATTCCAACTCCCCAGGGAGGCCTTTCACATTCCATCCTATGGAAATCCAAGAGGATGCTGGTCTTCAATTTGAGGAGGGAGCAGGATAGGCAGGCACTACCTCTGTTTCCAGAGTGAGGAGGGGCGGGGTGATAATGGTAAATGACTGTGGTCTTTCTACACATTTTACTGCATCTTCAGAGATGAGTGGGGGCTTCCTCAAGCTCTGTTGTTGTTGTTCACTCACACAGTCGTGTCTGACTCTTTGAGACCCCGTGGACTGCAGCACACCAGGCGCCCCGTCCTTCACTATTTCCTGGAGTTTGTTCAAATTCGTGTTCATCGAGTCAGTGATGCTATCTAACCACCTCATCCTCAGTCACCCACTTCTCCTCCGGCCCTCAGTCTTTCCCATCATTAGGGTCTTTTCCACTGAGTCGGCTCTTCTCGTCAGGTGGCCAAAATACTGGAGCTTCACCTTCTATATCAGCCCTTTCGATGAATATTTAGAGTTGGTTTCCTTTAGGATTGACCGGTTTGATCTCCATGCTGTCCAAGGGACTCTCATGAGTCTTCCCAGATAGCACAGTTCGAAAGCATCAGTCCTTTGGTGCTCAGCCTTCTTTATGCTCCAAATCTCATATCCCTACTGATGTCTTTAAAGGCCACCATGTCATCAATTTCCACACTGTCCACTATCAAGCTATCACTATGTGCTCACACATAAATCCTCAGCTCCACACCTCACTGCAAGCCTACAGCAGGTCCACACGAGCAGATGCCTTCCTGCAACATCAGCACGTCATTCGCCACGTCACAAGCTGATCATCCTGTTCTGTTCTTCAAAGGCCTGGTCTTTCTCCTGGGTTCCCTACACTGATACACGGCAACCCTCCATAGCCTCCCATGCCGATGTCTACATCTGAAATGTCTGTCATCATTAACCCTCCCCCTTTCCTTCAGCTTTGCAGACTGTCTTCAAGACCTGTGAAGTCCATGGCAGTGACACCTCTGAAATACTGGGGCAACAGGCCCACCTTTCTAATCTAAGTGTCCCTTCTAGACTGAAGCACCCGCCACCCCTTGTCTGGACCTCAACTGGCAGGCTATGGCCGACAGACTCAGTCCACCCGCTGCCAGCCTCTGTAAGTCAAGTTTCACTGGGTTGTCTAAGGAGACTTGTGGACCACAAGGTCGGAGCTGAGTGGCTGAAACAGACACTGTGTGATTCGTGAAACTGAAAATGCCTACTCACTGGACCTTCACAGAAAAACTTTTATTAACTCCTGGTCTAGACAGTCCCAACAGCCTCCTGAAAGTTTATGTAACTTACACACTGAATTGAGAAGAACGAGTAGATAGGGAGGCAAAGCAAAGAAACATAAACACCAAAAAGTGCTCCTTGCTTTTTCTGGGCTATTCATATTACTTCTTATAATAATTGAATTATAGTATTCATACTATTTTTCATAATTTGAACCTTTCTTGTCAGCAATAGTGAAGCTTTTCCTTTCATAAACTTTCATGGTTATGCTAAACATTATGCTAAAGATTCTCCATGTTCTAAAGCTGATGTATATTTTCAAAGAGTCCAAACTTCAATTTTGCAAGGGGCCGGTGGAGAGGGTAGACAGTTACATTCTCATCAGGACTTTCAATGGCGGCTTCATGGGAAAACTAAGCTAGCATCTCCATAATCCCTGCACACTTCACCTTTATGCTCCAAATCTCATAAGCTTTAAAGGCCACCATGTCATCAATTTCCACACTGTCCACTATCAAGCTATCACTATGTGCTCACACATAAATCCTCAGCTCCACACCTCACTGCAAGCCTACAGCAGGTCCACACGAGCAGATGCCTTCCTGCAACATCAGCACGTCATTCGCCACGTCACAAGCTGATCATCCTGTTCTGTTCTTCAAAGGCCTGGTCTTTCTCCTGGGTTCCCTACACTGATACACGGCAACCCTCCATAGCCTCCCATGCCGATGTCTACATCTGAAATGTCTGTCATCATTAACCCTCCCCCTTTCCTTCAGCTTTGCAGACTGTCTTCAAGACCTGTGAAGTCCATGGCAGTGACACCTCTGAAATACTGGGGCAACAGGCCCACCTTTCTAATCTAAGTGTCCCTTCTAGACTGAAGCACCCGCCACCCCTTGTCTGGACCTCAACTGGCAGGCTATGGCCGACAGACTCAGTCCACCCGCTGCCAGCCTCTGTAAGTCAAGTTTCACTGGGTTGTCTAAGGAGACTTGTGGACCACAAGGTCGGAGCTGAGTGGCTGAAACAGACACTGTGTGATTCGTGAAACTGAAAATGCCTACTCACTGGACCTTCACAGAAAAACTTTTATTAACTCCTGGTCTAGACAGTCCCAACAGCCTCCTGAAAGTTTATGTAACTTACACACTGAATTGAGAAGAACGAGTAGATAGGGAGGCAAAGCAAAGAAACATAAACACCAAAAAGTGCTCCTTGCTTTTTCTGGGCTATTCATATTACTTCTTATAATAATTGAATTATAGTATTCATACTATTTTTCATAATTTGAACCTTTCTTGTCAGCAATAGTGAAGCTTTTCCTTTCATAAACTTTCATGGTTATGCTAAACATTATGCTAAAGATTCTCCATGTTCTAAAGCTGATGTATATTTTCAAAGAGTCCAAACTTCAATTTTTCAAGTTGCCTGTGGAGAGGTTACACAGTTACATTCTCATCAGGACTGGGTTTGAACAGGAGTGCTCACAATGGCGTGGGCGATGGTCCGGAGGGGTGGGATGGGGGGAACATGGGAGGTGGGGACCAGGGATATGCATATGACTGATCTGGGAACATACATGTCTGTGAACAACAAAACTCTGTAAAACCTTTAAAATAAAGAATAATAAAAAAAAAAAAAACTAAACCAGGCTATAACTTCTCCAATTATAGACACACTGGTATCACTTTTCTTAATGACACGGTAGGTCATTGCTATACTATCTTTATTTCTGTGATTAATAGTAAAATTGAGTATTTTATATATTTAATAACTATCTACATTTCTCCTTGCATGAATTTATTAGGGCTACAATTTTTCACTTTGCAGTTTCAGTGGACATTTTTCTCTTAGTCACTTACTGGTATTCCTAACAGACTAAAAAATAATGTTGGTCTAAGACCACAGGGTAACACATTCTGTATCGAATTCTAAATGTGGCTCTCCTTGATCCACAAACTTGTGAATTTAGAAACAGCTGGCCTTATCCATACAACCCAATATTTCAACAGTAATTATTAAGAAAACAAGGCAATAATAATAACATAAGCATCACCAATTCAATGGACATGAGTTTAAGCAAACTCTGGGAGACAGTGAAGGACAGAGGAGCCTGGCGCGCTGCCGTCCACGGGGCTGCAGAGAGTCAGACACGACCTGGTGACCGAACAACAAAGCCCTTCATAAATACTAACTCATCTTAAACCTCACAACAGCTGCAAGAGTTGTGACTATTCTTGCTTTATTGTTAATAAAACTGAGATACAAAGCAGTTAAAAGAGACCCGAGGACTAGCTTAGCTTCAATATCCTTCTTCTGAGATAAGACACTACCTTCGGTCGGCATGGCCATATGACTTACAAATTCTACCATACATATTGTGACTCTGAGAAAAACATTTACCCACTCTGATATGGCTCAATAGAAACAAACAAAACCCATTTTGTTGTGACATGGTGACACTTTCCAAGTTTAAGACTTTGGATTTTCAGAAATTCTACAACCTTTGCAATCACATGCATAAGAAAACAGATATTTAAATGGAACAGCTAAATAGACCTTAGCCTTTTTCACCATTATTTACTCGAAGTAAATTTATCAACACTATCCAAAACTTTATACACAGACCAATCCTCTTGGCATTCTAAAAATACACACATGCATTAGATTAAGTCTGTGACTCTAGAAAACTTAACTCCATGTGATCAATTTTGAACCATCACTCAGAGGACATTCAGACGCATATTCTTAGAGATCTTCTAACATCTAGTTATAGTCTGCCACTCTAGCTCACTCCTTACTATTTCTCCATTTCAGCAAAGTCATTCAGCCTTTCCAGAAGACATCCTTTATATGTATATCCTCCTGTCTTTTCTTCTTACCTCTTTTATGTATGTGGAATCACTGCCCAAAGTGGACACATTATTTGCCATCAAGCTTAAATTCTGTCTCCTCTGAAAATCCAGACTCCTTGAATCCATCATTAGGAGTGATCTTTAGGCTGTCATTCCATGGCATATACAATGACTGCACTAATCACACAGAATTGTAACATTCACCCCACAACCTCACAACAGTTCATAACCTTCTAAAAGGCAAGGCAACCAGATGGGCAAACAATGGAAACAGTGACAGACTTTATTTTCTTGGGCTCCAAGATCACTGTGCACAGTTACTGCAGCCATGAAATTAAAAGACGCTTGCTCCTTGGAAGAAAAGCTATTGCAAAGCTAGACAGCATGTTAAAAAGCAAAGACATGACTTTGCTGACCAAAGCCCATATAGTCAAAGCCATGGTTTCTCCCAGTAGTCACGTATGAATGTGAGGGTTGGACCATAAAGAAGGCGGAGTGCCGAAGAAATGATGCCTTTGAACTGAGGTGTTGGAGATGACTCTTCAGAGTCCCTTGGACAGCAAGGAGATCAACCCTCCAATCCTAAATGAAATCAACCCTGAGTATTCACTGGAAGGACTGATGCTGAAGCTGAAGCTCCAATACTTTGGCCACCTGATGCGCTGAGTCAACTCACTGGAAAAGAGCCCGACGTTGGAAAAAAGAGAAGGCAAAAGGAGAAGGGTCAGCCGAGGATGAGATGGTTGGATGGCATCACTGAGAGATGGTGAAGGACAGGGAAGTCTGGCATGCCTCAATCCTGGGGTCGCAAAGACTCGGCCACAACTGAGCGGCTGAACTAAACTGAAAAAGCAAGGATCACACCCTCGTTAGCTGCATGTCTCTCACAGAGCTCAGCAAATGAGCAAGCAATTAGCGTGAATCAAACTGAACTCTTCATTCTAAAAATCACAGCACTTTCCTAAAGAAAAACATCCTTTAATATCGTTTAAATCTAGTTATAGTCTGCCACTCTAGCTCACTCCTTACTATTTCTCCATTTCAGCAAAGTCATTCAGCCTTTCCAGAAGACATCCTTTATATGTATATCCTCCTGTCTTTTCTTCTTACCTCTTTTATGTATGTGGAATCACTGCCCAAAGTGGACACATTATTTGCCATCAAGCTTAAATTCTGTCTCCTCTGAAAATCCAGACTCCTTGAATCCATCATTAGGAGTGATCTTTAGGCTGTCATTCCATGGCATATACAATGACTGCACTAATCACACAGAATTGTAACATTCACCCCACAACCTCACAACAGTTCATAACCTTCTAAAAGGCAAGGCAACCAGATGGGCAAACAATGGAAACAGTGACAGACTTTATTTTCTTGGGCTCCAAGATCACTGTGCACAGTTACTGCAGCCATGAAATTAAAAGACGCTTGCTCCTTGGAAGAAAAGCTATTGCAAAGCTAGACAGCATGTTAAAAAGCAAAGACATGACTTTGCTGACCAAAGCCCATATAGTCAAAGCCATGGTTTCTCCCAGTAGTCACGTATGAATGTGAGGGTTGGACCATAAAGAAGGCGGAGTGCCGAAGAAATGATGCCTTTGAACTGAGGTGTTGGAGATGACTCTTCAGAGTCCCTTGGACAGCAAGGAGATCAACCCTCCAATCCTAAATGAAATCAACCCTGAGTATTCACTGGAAGGACTGATGCTGAAGCTGAAGCTCCAATACTTTGGCCACCTGATGCGCTGAGTCAACTCACTGGAAAAGAGCCCGACGTTGGAAAAAAGAGAAGGCAAAAGGAGAAGGGTCAGCCGAGGATGAGATGGTTGGATGGCATCACTGAGAGATGGTGAAGGACAGGGAAGTCTGGCATGCCTCAATCCTGGGGTCGCAAAGACTCGGCCACAACTGAGCGGCTGAACTAAACTGAAAAAGCAAGGATCACACCCTCGTTAGCTGCATGTCTCTCACAGAGCTCAGCAAATAGAGCAAGTGTTCAATATAGACACTGTGCAATCAAACTGAATGAAAGATACTTCAGTGTTAAATGACCCTTTGTCTCTAATTTTATTTTTTCGTCTCCCTTGCTTTTTCTCTTCTTTATTTGCATCTTTGTGCACCCTAGATGAAATAATCTGTTGCAGCATTGTAATGCATTATTCATATCCAAGAGCTTATCCACGGAACGATTAATTGAGGGGAATACAGTATCTGGCAGTTTTTAGCTTTTTCTCATTTATTCAATGTTTTGAGTTAAAAAAAGAAACTGGCAGCTATTAACAGAAGGACCCTCGAGGGTAATGAACTTGCAATCTAAGACATCATAGAAAAAAATGTTTTTGAGAAAACTAACTTTTCGGAACAGATCAAGTCATTGACTTTCAAAAGCAATACAGTCACAAACATTTGTAAGCTTAAAACTGCACACCTGTGAACATTTAGAATAAAAAAAAAAACCTTCTATGAATTTTAGGTGCCTAATGTCATACTGCCTTGTTTCTCTTCTCACAGTCTATTAACAGAATTTGTACTTTCCCCTGAAACACAGGTTGCGTAGAAGCTGTTCTAGGATTCAAGCCTATAAACACATCTCCCCCGAACACAGCAACAAGTATTTTAAAGCCGTAAAAACGCTTTCAGGAAAGTTATACCAAAAAAGAATAAGGAGCAGAAGTGGACATTTCCGTAGTGCACTCACTGGAAAGGGCTGAGACTCCTGAGCTCAGTGCACGAGCCTGCCACAGCCTCGCAGTCCTGCGTCGCCTTCTACCAGTTCAGCCCTCCACCCGCAGTGCACCCACCCCAGCATGCGTTTCTCTCTCTTCATCAACATCTTTTGAACTAAAAGCTTGGACTAAAAGGGCCCGAGGCATTGCAAAAACAATTGTAAGGAGGGTTTTGAGCCTCGAGTATTCTGTGCAGGTAACAGGCTGAAAGTGTCACTCAGTTCCAAACACAGGATGATTCTCATTGAGGGGGGAAGATTACCCAGAGAGCAGAGCCAAGAGGCATTGAAACTCTGTTCTAGGGTGAAAGACTCGGCCACAACTGAGCGGCTGAACTAAACTGAAAAAGCAAGGATCACACCCTCGTTAGCTGCATGTCTCTCACAGAGCTCAGCAAATAGAGCAAGTGTTCAATATAGACACTGTGCAATCAAACTGAATGAAAGATACTTCAGTGTTAAATGACCCTTTGTCTCTAATTTTATTTTTTCGTCTCCCTTGCTTTTTCTCTTCTTTATTTGCATCTTTGTGCACCCTAGATGAAATAATCTGTTGCAGCATTGTAATGCATTATTCATATCCAAGAGCTTATCCACGGAACGATTAATTGAGGGGAATACAGTATCTGGCAGTTTTTAGCTTTTTCTCATTTATTCAATGTTTTGAGTTAAAAAAAGAAACTGGCAGCTATTAACAGAAGGACCCTCGAGGGTAATGAACTTGCAATCTAAGACATCATAGAAAAAAATGTTTTTGAGAAAACTAACTTTTCGGAACAGATCAAGTCATTGACTTTCAAAAGCAATACAGTCACAAACATTTGTAAGCTTAAAACTGCACACCTGTGAACATTTAGAATAAAAAAAAAAACCTTCTATGAATTTTAGGTGCCTAATGTCATACTGCCTTGTTTCTCTTCTCACAGTCTATTAACAGAATTTGTACTTTCCCCTGAAACACAGGTTGCGTAGAAGCTGTTCTAGGATTCAAGCCTATAAACACATCTCCCCCGAACACAGCAACAAGTATTTTAAAGCCGTAAAAATGCTTTCAGGAAAGTTATACCAAAAAAGAATAAGGAGCAGAAGTGGACATTTCCGTAGTGCACTCACTGGAAAGGGCTGAGACTCCTGAGCTCAGTGCACGAGCCTGCCACAGCCTCGCAGTCCTGCGTCGCCTTCTACCAGTTCAGCCCTCCACCCGCAGTGCACCCACCCCAGCATGCGTTTCTCTCTCTTCATCAACATCTTTTGAACTAAAAGCTTGGACTAAAAGGGCCCGAGGCATTGCAAAAACAATTGTAAGGAGGGTTTTGAGCCTCGAGTATTCTGTGCAGGTAACAGGCTGAAAGTGTCACTCAGTTCCAAACACAGGATGATTCTCATTGAGGGGGGAAGATTACCCAGAGAGCAGAGCCAAGAGGCATTCGAAACTCTGTTCTAGGGTGATGGGACTCAGCCCTCATCAAGGAAACCACAAACGTGCCCTGATGGATTTCAGAGTTGGTACTGATCAGGGGCTGCAGAAAATCTTCCTTGTGAAAGGCAGCATCCACAGCACTTGTCCTGTCTGTCACACCACTGTAGGCTGTGCGTGGGGAGGAGAACACCTGCCTCCTTTGCTCACAGGCCTTTAGAATGAGAACTACCGTCTTTGAGTTTACTTATGAAACTGTAATTCAGGAATCTCGTGCACTTGGTCTGAGTTAAATGCTAGGATCCCGGACCATGAACCTGAGTCTGATGCCGTAATGAGATGAGATCTGAGAGATCGTGAGGAGGACATGGGTTTATTTTGCACGTAAGAGGGCGTGAACCACATGGACCAAGGAAGAAACAACAACAAAGAAAGACGTCCAGACCTGCATCACAGATGAGACACTGCATTGCATCTAAGGCAAGGAGAGACCCAGGTTCCGGGAAGATGCTTCGGAGATGATGAGACAGGCTGGAGATGCTGGGTGTGGAGACAGGAGCAAAGCCAAGGTCGAACCCATTAACCGGGGTAACAGTGGAGCAGGGCGGGCCTCCCTGGTGGCGCAGGGGTGAGGAACCTGCCTACCAGTGCAGGAGACGCAGGAGACGCAGGCTCGATTCCTGGATCAGGAAGACCCCCTGGAGAAGGAAATGGAACCCACTCCAGTAGCCTTGCCTGGAGAATTCCATGGACAGAGCAACCGGGCAAGTTACAGTCCATGGGGCTGCAAAGAGTCGGACATAACAAAACAACAGAGCAGGGCACCTAGAATGGGTTTTCGCCTATTACAGAAATATTAGGGGACCCCCTCTCCAACAAAGACAGTCTAAAAATCTTAGGTTTGTCTCAGCCTCTTCCCAGTCCACTGGACAGTCATTTGTACTGATTCCTTTCCCACCACCTCCATGATAATCACCCTTATTTTTTTTATTTTAAGACTTTGTAAAGTCTTCATTGCATTTGTTACCCCCAGTTTGGTGATTCTCATTGAGGGGAAGATTACCCAGAGAGCAGAGCCAAGAGGCATTCGAAACTCTGTTCTAGGGTGATGGGACTCAGCCCTCATCAAGGAAACCACAAACGTGCCCTGATGGATTTCAGAGTTGGTACTGATCAGGGGCTGCAGAAAATCTTCCTTGTGAAAGGCAGCATCCACAGCACTTGTCCTGTCTGTCACACCACTGTAGGCTGTGCGTGGGGAGGAGAACACCTGCCTCCTTTGCTCACAGGCCTTTAGAATGAGAACTACCGTCTTTGAGTTTACTTATGAAACTGTAATTCAGGAATCTCGTGCACTTGGTCTGAGTTAAATGCTAGGATCCCGGACCATGAACCTGAGTCTGATGCCGTAATGAGATGAGATCTGAGAGATCGTGAGGAGGACATGGGTTTATTTTGCACGTAAGAGGGCGTGAACCACATGGACCAAGGAAGAAACAACAACAAAGAAAGACGTCCAGACCTGCATCACAGATGAGACACTGCATTGCATCTAAGGCAAGGAGAGACCCAGGTTCCGGGAAGATGCTTCGGAGATGATGAGACAGGCTGGAGATGCTGGGTGTGGAGACAGGAGCAAAGCCAAGGTCGAACCCATTAACCGGGGTAACAGTGGAGCAGGGCGGGCCTCCCTGGTGGCGCAGGGGTGAGGAACCTGCCTACCAGTGCAGGAGACGCAGGAGACGCAGGCTCGATTCCTGGATCAGGAAGGCCCCCTGGAGAAGGAAATGGAACCCACTCCAGTAGCCTTGCCTGGAGAATTCCATGGACAGAGCAACCGGGCAAGTTACAGTCCATGGGGCTGCAAAGAGTCGGACATAACAAAACAACAGAGCAGGGCACCTAGAATGGGTTTTCGCCTATTACAGAAATATTAGGGGACCCCCTCTCCAACAAAGACAGTCTAAAAATCTTAGGTTTGTCTCAGCCTCTTCCCAGTCCACTGGACAGTCATTTGTACTGATTCCTTTCCCACCACCTCCATGATAATCACCCTTATTTTTTTTAAAATTTTTTTAATGTGTTTAATTTTTTTTAAGACTTTGTAAAAGTCTTCATTGCATTTGTTACAATTACCGCTTCTGTTTCACAGTTTGGTGTTTTCAGCCACAAGGCACCTGGGACCTGGGCTCCCTGACCAGGGATCGAGCCCACAACCCCTGCATTGCGAGATGAAATACTAACCACTGGGCCACCAGAGAAGTTCCCTGCCATCCTACCACCCTGCTTATGAGCCCTGCTAGAAACCTGGGGAGACGGAAAGCGCTGAAGACCTTGTCAGAGAGGGTAGAAATCCCGAGTTCAACCATTTATAAGAACAATTGTACATTTGAGCAAGCAAAAAGTATCCAATTCAGAGATGTTTATTAGGAATATTTTACCAGGTTCCTTGAAACTGTCGAGTCTCTTTTTGACTGTGAATCAGAACCTATTTAAACAGTAATTAGTACCAGTGGCTTCACAGTTTACCTTTGGGTAAACTTCTTTATGTAACAAAAGCCCAACTGAACAAACTGAGAGCGGTTACACAAATCATTCTTCTTCTCATAAGGAAATGTCTAAAATTCTTGTTCTAACCCCAAAGAAAGAAACCTTAAATTTGATACGATTTAAATAGCAGATATTGTGAAGTGATTCATGCTTTTCTAGTGAAGAAAAGTAAACTTCTCCTCTATAACTTTGGTGTCTCTTCTTTACAGAAAGGCATTTGTTTCTTATTTTGTTCTCGTGTGTCTTTCTGTACAAAAGCCATTGCGTTCTTTTACAACCATCAAGAACTGACTTTCTGAATGTAAGTCACGTTGAATGGTAGCGCTTAGACTAGAAAGCTTTCTGTTATCCTTAACTTATAGAAAATAAGAAAAAAGAAAAACCATTGCATGTGCCAGAAGTCATGATCAAATTTCAGGTGACTTTTTGCACTCTGTAATCAGCAAATGCCAAATTTAAGCCAAAGAATCTTTTGGAAATGCTCAGTGATATTGTGTTTTAAGGGACTGTGGTTCACTATTGCTACGTACATCCAAATATACACTGATCACAGAAATAGCTAAAGACAGACACACAATTTATCCCCAGAAGCCATTTTCTCCTTCCCCTGGATTGGCATCTCTGCAGGATTATTTGTCTGTTGTTGTTTAGCCACTAAGTCGTGTCTGACTCTTTTGTAAGCCCGTGGACTTAGCACATCAGGCTCCTCTGTCCACGTTTTGTCCCCAGACAAGAATACCGGACAGGGCTGTCATTTCCTTCTCCAGGGGATCTTCCCAACACAGAGATCAAACCTGGGTCTCCTACATTGCAGGCAGATTTTTCACCACTGAGCCACCAGGGCAGCAAATGCTACTAAATTTCAATTAATGTCGCTTTAAACACATTGACGGGTGGGATCCAGGAACCCAGGCTTTACTGGAATGCTCTCATCCTTCACCACTGCTCCTGTTTCATGGACCCGGAAGATTTCAAATGGGGCATTATGCAGCTCTGACAAGAGCAGAACCACCCTTTCTGCCTTGAAGCAAGACCTGCACTTTCTCACATCCAAGTTATACAGACTCCAGCAGCTATTTTAACGGAAACATGAAGAGGAAGGTTCAGGTTACACACTCTAACTTAGCAAAAGTTCCTGCATTGTTGTAAAAGAGATTTTCCTCTCCAAGGCTGCTGCATCCTGTGGCTAAGTGACTATTTTCTCTTCTCTTCCCCCCATGAAATATTCTCCTCCATTTTTCAAAACACAAAACAAACAGAGTCAGTTCTGGCCCTTAATGTGTCTGTTCCCCCAGAAGCAGCAGCATCCCACAGCGAAAATTGGGGCCAACCTTCTTGGAGGACAGTTGGCGGCAGCTACCGTTACCTGAGCTTGCTAGGTCAAGGTCTCATTCCCTCCATTTGTCAACGTCCCTTCCTACTGCGTAGGATATTCTCCTGTAGGGAAGTTACAATAAACGCATTAGAGTCTAGTAGTCAAGTACCAGTGTGAAAGCCGGACCATAAATAAGGCTGAGCACCAAAGAAGTGATGCTTTCAAAGTGTGGTGCTGGAAAAGACTCTTAAGAGTCCCTCGGGCTGCAAGGAGACCAAACCACTAAGGAAATCAGCCCTGAATATTCATTGGAAGGACTGATGCTAAAGACAGACACACAATTTATCCCCAGAAGCCATTTTCTCCTTCCCCTGGATTGGCATCTCTGCAGGATTATTTGTCTGTTGTTGTTTAGCCACTAAGTCGTGTCTGACTCTTTTGTAAGCCCGTGGACTTAGCACATCAGGCTCCTCTGTCCACGTTTTGTCCCCAGACAAGAATACCGGACAGGGCTGTCATTTCCTTCTCCAGGGGATCTTCCCAACACAGAGATCAAACCTGGGTCTCCTACATTGCAGGCAGATTTTTCACCACTGAGCCACCAGGGCAGCAAATGCTACTAAATTTCAATTAATGTCGCTTTAAACACATTGACGGGTGGGATCCAGGAACCCAGGCTTTACTGGAATGCTCTCATCCTTCACCACTGCTCCTGTTTCATGGACCCGGAAGATTTCAAATGGGGCATTATGCAGCTCTGACAAGAGCAGAACCACCCTTTCTGCCTTGAAGCAAGACCTGCACTTTCTCACATCCAAGTTATACAGACTCCAGCAGCTATTTTAACGGAAACATGAAGAGGAAGGTTCAGGTTACACACTCTAACTTAGCAAAAGTTCCTGCATTGTTGTAAAAGAGATTTTCCTCTCCAAGGCTGCTGCATCCTGTGGCTAAGTGACTATTTTCTCTTCTCTTCCCCCCATGAAATATTCTCCTCCATTTTTCAAAACACAAAACAAACAGAGTCAGTTCTGGCCCTTAATGTGTCTGTTCCCCCAGAAGCAGCAGCATCCCACAGCGAAAATTGGGGCCAACCTTCTTGGAGGACAGTTGGCGGCAGCTACCGTTACCTGAGCTTGCTAGGTCAAGGTCTCATTCCCTCCATTTGTCAACGTCCCTTCCTACTGCGTAGGATATTCTCCTGTAGGGAAGTTACAATAAACGCATTAGAGTCTAGTAGTCAAGTACCAGTGTGAAAGCCGGACCATAAATAAGGCTGAGCACCAAAGAAGTGATGCTTTCAAAGTGTGGTGCTGGAAAAGACTCTTAAGAGTCCCTCGGGCTGCAAGGAGACCAAACCACTAAGGAAATCAGCCCTGAATATTCATTGGAAGGACTGATGCTGAAGCTGAAGCTCCAACACTTTGGCCACCTGATGCGAAGAGACGACTCACTGGAAAAGACCCTGATGCTGGGGAAGACTGAGGGCAGGAGGAGAAGGGGGAGGCAAAGGATGAGGTGGTTATATAGCATCACTGACCCAATGGACATGAATTTGAGCAAATTTCGGAATATAGTGGAGGATAAAGGAACATGGCGTGCTGAAGTCCATGGGGTCACAAAGAGATGGACACAACTGAGCAACTAAACAACAGCCTTAGGGGTCACCATGGAAAATCTCCAGGGACATGAAGGTGGGCTGACCACCACAGTCTGCATGGAGGAATGAGTGGTAGTTTATACAGGGATGCCAGATGAATAGTTGTATCTCATGACTCCAAGAACAATTATATCCTTGGATAGATTTCTTCTATTAGTTTATCCTTATTCTCCATTCTTCTAGTAGCCTCTTGGGTATTGTGATGCATACTGTGTTTCTCACACACACACATTCTCGATACATTTTACAAATTGAAAAAGATGTGCATCTGGGATGGAAGGATTTCTCATCCTACCAGTGGCCATAGGCATCTCAAAGTGACTCAGTACCCAGAACATTCCAGACACTCAGTAAATGAAAGGATTTTTCTGCTTCACACTTCACTCTTCACCACCCACACCTGTGTATCTCCCAGAGTTTACACCAAATGTTCTGAGAGCCATGCATGCTGTAGACCAAACATGCCATCGCTGCAGGGACAGAAGACCAGGAGAAAGCACATGCCTCAGGGATCCCAGTGGCTTCCCAGGTGGCATTAGTGGTAAAGAACCCACGTGCCAATGCAGGAGCTGTAAGAGATGCAGGTTCCATCCCTGGGGCGGGAAGATCCCCTGGAGGAGGGCATGGCACCCCACTCCAGCATGCTTGCCTGGAGACTCCCATGGACAGAGGAGCCTGGCGGGCGGCAGTCCGTGGGGTCGCACAGAGGCGGACACGATGGAGCACCTGAGCGCGCTCACTCTCTGCTCCTCACCGCCAGCACCGCTGCAGATGCTGGACCGCACAGCCTCCGAGGCAGAATGGTTCTCTGTCTTGACATCCCTACAGCAGCCTTCTTCTACTGTTTGCGGGCTTTTGTTTTTCCTAGCTGTCTCTTTTCCACTGTATCACATTAAGAATGCAAGTAAATTACGGTTGCTAGCTCATCCAAGAATATGTCTCCTGGGAAATATTGATTTTCCGGGGGTGGAGTCAAACATGAAAAAAATTGTGACAAGCGCCTTCTAAATCATCAGCAATTATAATGATATTCTCTTCCTGTAAACTAAAGGACTGTCTGCATTAGGTACCAAGGGAGATGGATTTCACATTAAAAAAATGGAACACCACTTGCAAATTCTCACTAGCCTTCCTTCTAATTGTAAAAAATGGGAACAAAACCAAACTTGCAAATTCTGAATAGTTGTATTTCATGACTCCAAGAACAATTATATCCTTGGATAGATTTCTTCTATTAGTTTATCCTTATTCTCCATTCTTCTAGTAGCCTCTTGGGTATTGTGATGCATACTGTGTTTCTCACACACACACATTCTCGATACATTTTACAAATTGAAAAAGATGTGCATCTGGGATGGAAGGATTTCTCATCCTACCAGTGGCCATAGGCATCTCAAAGTGACTCAGTACCCAGAACATTCCAGACACTCAGTAAATGAAAGGATTTTTCTGCTTCACACTTCACTCTTCACCACCCACACCTGTGTATCTCCCAGAGTTTACACCAAATGTTCTGAGAGCCATGCATGCTGTAGACCAAACATGCCATCGCTGCAGGGACAGAAGACCAGGAGAAAGCACATGCCTCAGGGATCCCAGTGGCTTCCCAGGTGGCATTAGTGGTAAAGAACCCACGTGCCAATGCAGGAGCTGTAAGAGATGCAGGTTCCATCCCTGGGGCGGGAAGATCCCCTGGAGGAGGGCATGGCACCCCACTCCAGCATGCTTGCCTGGAGACTCCCATGGACAGAGGAGCCTGGCGGGCGGCAGTCCGTGGGGTCGCACAGAGGCGGACACGATGGAGCACCTGAGCGCGCTCACTCTCTGCTCCTCACCGCCAGCACCGCTGCAGATGCTGGACCGCACAGCCTCCGAGGCAGAATGGTTCTCTGTCTTGACATCCCTACAGCAGCCTTCTTCTACTGTTTGCGGGCTTTTGTTTTTCCTAGCTGTCTCTTTTCCACTGTATCACATTAAGAATGCAAGTAAATTACGGTTGCTAGCTCATCCAAGAATATGTCTCCTGGGAAATATTGATTTTCCGGGGGTGGAGTCAAACATGAAAAAAAATTGTGACAAGCGCCTTCTAAATCATCAGCAATTATAATGATATTCTCTTCCTGTAAACTAAAGGACTGTCTGCATTAGGTACCAAGGGAGATGGATTTCACATTAAAAAAATGGAACACCACTTGCAAATTCTCACTAGCCTTCCTTCTAATTGAAAATACACATTCCAAACGTGAGAGCGGATACGACAAAACTTACTTTAAAGAAGCTCATTAAGGCACTTATGACCTTATTGCCTTTCTCCAAAAATATATTTACCTCCAGAAAAACTCTTTGTCATTTACTAAAATAATGAATGAAGCTTGTGGTCAACCCAATTATCTGAGCAATCTGAACTTGAATTACATATGAATCCCACAAAGTAGAGGCATGCAATTCATCACCCACAGAAGCAACGACTTTCCACTCCCTAAATGTGCAGTGTTTTTGCTCTTTTCTTCCTCCTCATGCTTTCTTTCCCTAACCCTACTTTTTGGGCCAAGGATTATAAATAAAAATTAGTGAATAACAATGTGAATAATCTCAGGAGTCTATTTATGTAAATGAACATGTGTGAGAGCTTTTTGTCTTTTGGCGACCAAGAAGGAGAAATGCAGATGGCACAGGAGAAAAGGGGGCTATTTTGGGAACGAGTATTTTCTGAGTTTGAGGAACACTGTGTTCCATTAGACCATGCAACAATGTGACATGGGAGGGTCTGGAAGAAGCCCCAACCTGTGGATCTTTTTTTTTTTTTTTTTTTAATTTATTTATTTTGGGCGCGGGTCAGGTTGGGGAGGGAGGGGAGCGGGCCGGGCACTTCCATTGGTCTTTCATTTCCCTGTTTTATTCTTTGACCCATGTGGGGCCTCCCATCGCGATGGCGTCTGTCGTTGCAGAGCGCTGGCTCTGGGCACATGCGCTCCAGAGCTCTGGCTCGGTCATTGGACACATCGGTCCAGCCGCTCCGCGGCACATGGGATCTTCCCAGGCCAGGGATCGAACCGGCGCCCCTTGCAGTGCAAGGCGGTGTCCTTACCCACTGGACCACCAGGGGAAGCCCACCTGTGGATCTTTGTTTGGGAAGAAAAGACAACAGGAGGCTTATCTGGTGCTAGGAGCTGGTGACACAGCGGACCACCTTCCTCCTCAACTCTCGTGGCAGGTGCAGGGGCTCTGTTTGCTTTGCAGGGGTCCATTCCCTGCTCTGTGCTTTTGGTAGCTCCCAGCTTGAAATCCACCGAGGCTACAGCCATCTGTGCCTTCCACACCCTGGGCTACCAGCTCAGATGTGAGCACCTACCCCAAATCAGACTGACCACAGTCATGGAAGTCCAACTGGGGGATTCCACAGAATGACTAGAGAAAAAGGCATTCTTTTCAGTAGTAATCTGAGCGTCATGTTGAGAACGTGGGCACCACAACCACTTGGCAGGGGAGCCATCCAGAGAAACCAGAGGCAAAGAAATGGATCTTACTAAATGATACAAATAAACTTACTTACAAAACAGAAACAGACTCACAGGCTTAGAGCACGAACTTACGGTTTCCAGAGGAGAAGGATGCGGGGAAGGGATAGTTGGAGAGTCTGGATTAACATGTACACGCCACTGCGTTTAGAACGAATACCCAACAAGGACCTACTGTAGAGCACCTGGAGCTCTGCTCTGTGTTACGTGGCAGCCTGGACGGAAGGGCAGTGGGGAGAGAATGGAAACACGTACGGCTGGCTGAATCCCTTTGCTGCCAACCTGAAACTATCGCAACAATTATGAAACAGGTATTTGTCAATACCAAATGGAAAGTTTTCTTTTTAAAAACAGTCTTGCTGACATCCTTAGAGCCTGAATTCAAGTGATGCATTAGCTAGCCCTAGCCCTCTACACACCTTTGGTTTAAGTTAATTTGAGTTGAGTTTTCTGTCTGCAAGAAAAGGGGGGGCGGGCCGGGCACTTCCATTGGTCTTTCATTTCCCTGTTTTATTCTTTGACCCATGTGGGGCCTCCCATCGCGATGGCGTCTGTCGTTGCAGAGCGCTGGCTCTGGGCACATGCGCTCCAGAGCTCTGGCTCGGTCATTGGACACATCGGTCCAGCCGCTCCACGGCACATGGGATCTTCCCAGGCCAGGGATCGAACCGGCGCCCCTTGCAGTGCAAGGCGGTGTCCTTACCCACTGGACCACCAGGGGAAGCCCACCTGTGGATCTTTGTTTGGGAAGAAAAGACAACAGGAGGCTTATCTGGTGCTAGGAGCTGGTGACACAGCGGACCACCTTCCTCCTCAACTCTCGTGGCAGGTGCAGGGGCTCTGTTTGCTTTGCAGGGGTCCATTCCCTGCTCTGTGCTTTTGGTAGCTCCCAGCTTGAAATCCACCGAGGCTACAGCCATCTGTGCCTTCCACACCCTGGGCTACCAGCTCAGATGTGAGCACCTACCCCAAATCAGACTGACCACAGTCATGGAAGTCCAACTGGGGGATTCCACAGAATGACTAGAGAAAAAGGCATTCTTTTCAGTAGTAATCTGAGCGTCATGTTGAGAACGTGGGCACCACAACCACTTGGCAGGGGAGCCATCCAGAGAAACCAGAGGCAAAGAAATGGATCTTACTAAATGATACAAATAAACTTACTTACAAAACAGAAACAGACTCACAGGCTTAGAGCACGAACTTACGGTTTCCAGAGGAGAAGGATGCGGGGAAGGGATAGTTGGAGAGTCTGGATTAACATGTACACGCCACTGCGTTTAGAACGAATACCCAACAAGGACCTACTGTAGAGCACCTGGAGCTCTGCTCTGTGTTACGTGGCAGCCTGGACGGAAGGGCAGTGGGGAGAGAATGGAAACACGTATACGGCTGGCTGAATCCCTTTGCTGCCAACCTGAAACTATCGCAACAATTATGAAACAGGTATTTGTCAATACCAAATGGAAAGTTTTCTTTTTTAAAAACAGTCTTGCTGACATCCTTAGAGCCTGAATTCAAGTGATGCATGTAGCTAGCCCTAGCCCTCTACACACCTTTGGTTTAAGTTAATTTGAGTTGAGTTTTCTGTCTGCAAGAAAAGGTAGCCAGAACAGCAGCATCCCTTGAAGTCAGTATTTCTGGTATGGATGAGTAACTTCAACATGAATAGCTCACTAGGCTCCAAAACCCTGAGACAGTCGTATGTTCTACAGAACCGCACTCAAAGCTATCAAGTTTTCTAACTGCCGTGTTGTGCTTTGCTAAAGCAGGAGAACAAGTACATTGCACCTCACAGAGCATTTTATGGAACAAAGAAATGGAAGCGATACTTAGGAACCTGAACTGTGAGACGTTAAAGACGGTTAAAACCATGCAATCAGCAACTGATCATTTGAGACCAAAAGTCTCTCACCATCTGTTGTGCTTAATTTGTCCAACTTAACACACACGAGATGAAGCAGTTTTGCCAACACAGTCTGTGTTTCTGATTTTCTAAACTTACACTACCTCTGACCTTTATGATTAAAATCTAATTAAAAATATGGTTATTTTTAAAAGGTAGAGATGGCGTAATTGTCTCGTCTATTAAAGTGATGACTAATTGTTAACCTTCTTCACTTTCTGACTCACTGCCATGCCTTTCATTTCAACCTTTTTCAAAGTAAAGTCCAAAAAGATTCAGATTGCAAAACAAATTCTGTTGAAAAAAATACGCAATTCACTTTCACTGCATGACCAAAACAACTGGAAAGACTTTCACAAATTTACAAGTCTAACCTCTCAGAATTGTGAATTAACCAAGTATCTGATTCAATTATGAACTTTCAATTTAATCCACTAACCAAAAAGTGTATTTTAACAACTATGCTGTGTCTATCCTTACCTTGGGTGGGTGCTATTAATCACAAAAATTTTACAGCATTTTTAGGGTTTTTAGTTGGGAAAATAACTACTGTAGAGCACCTGGAGCTCTGCTCTGTGTTACGTGGCAGCCTGGACGGAAGGGCAGTGGGGAGAGAATGGAAACACGTATACGGCTGGCTGAATCCCTTTGCTGCCAACCTGAAACTATCGCAACAATTATGAAACAGGTATTTGTCAATACCAAATGGAAAGTTTTCTTTTTTAAAAACAGTCTTGCTGACATCCTTAGAGCCTGAATTCAAGTGATGCATGTAGCTAGCCCTAGCCCTCTACACACCTTTGGTTTAAGTTAATTTGAGTTGAGTTTTCTGTCTGCAAGAAAAGGTAGCCAGAACAGCAGCATCCCTTGAAGTCAGTATTTCTGGTATGGATGAGTAACTTCAACATGAATAGCTCACTAGGCTCCAAAACCCTGAGACAGTCGTATGTTCTACAGAACCGCACTCAAAGCTATCAAGTTTTCTAACTGCCGTGTTGTGCTTTGCTAAAGCAGGAGAACAAGTACATTGCACCTCACAGAGCATTTTATGGAACAAAGAAATGGAAGCGATACTTAGGAACCTGAACTGTGAGACGTTAAAGACGGTTAAAACCATGCAATCAGCAACTGATCATTTGAGACCAAAAGTCTCTCACCATCTGTTGTGCTTAATTTGTCCAACTTAACACACACGAGATGAAGCAGTTTTGCCAACACAGTCTGTGTTTCTGATTTTCTAAACTTACACTACCTCTGACCTTTATGATTAAAATCTAATTAAAAATATGGTTATTTTTAAAAGGTAGAGATGGCGTAATTGTCTCGTCTATTAAAGTGATGACTAATTGTTAACCTTCTTCACTTTCTGACTCACTGCCATGCCTTTCATTTCAACCTTTTTCAAAGTAAAGTCCAAAAAGATTCAGATTGCAAAACAAATTCTGTTGAAAAAAATACGCAATTCACTTTCACTGCATGACCAAAACAACTGGAAAGACTTTCACAAATTTACAAGTCTAACCTCTCAGAATTGTGAATTAACCAAGTATCTGATTCAATTATGAACTTTCAATTTAATCCACTAACCAAAAAGTGTATTTTAACAACTATGCTGTGTCTATCCTTACCTTGGGTGGGTGCTATTAATAAACAGAGCAAAATTATACAGCATTTTTCATGTTCGGGACCTTTAAATCTAGTTGGGAAAATAACAGCTGCAAATATGGACAGATTCAATGATGAGAGGTCTGCTTTCTTCCTGGAATATAACTTGCCCGTAAAGAGAAGGGGGAAACCATATACACAAATAACAGTCTTCTAATCCACTGCATGCCAATATTCTGCCAGGTTACGACGAACCCTTAACTCGTGTGAAATCAGTGTCTCTCTGAGGTTTCCGGGGGGTCACAGAGTTCCTCCTGTGAGAAACAATCAGCAACTCTACCGCAGCATCCCAGACCTTCACGTGGAGCCGCCATGTTCTCTGTCCGTGGTCCTCAGTTTAAATCTCATGTCTGTTCTCAAGAGTTGTGAGGACCTCCTGTCTATCTGGTTACATCTTTTCATGAGGATGACTCAATGTCTCTTTGATGCGTTTCTCAAGAAGTCTCCAAAGCTAATCTCTTGTGTGCTGCGTAAATGTATTTGAGGTTTAGATGGTTACGAATTCACTGTGCTTATCTGGAGAAAACACTTCAAGGCCACCCTGTAGAAAGCATCAACAGATGCAACTTTGTTGCTTAATTTGACTTCTTAAGATACAGCCCTTAGGAAGGGCTATGCATACTTGAGTCACATAGGCTTCAAAAAGAGTAGGAGAGTTTGTGCATTGTCTCCTCTAGCAATGCTTTCTTTTTTTAAGTGTGACTGCTTTCAGAAAAATATCATAAGCAGAAGGTCAGAAGAGATAAAATGATATTGCTCTGCTGCTCTTCAAAATACCATCTGCCTTGTGTCCACCACCTTGGCTCAGGGACCCCACAGACAGCCCCCAGGGCACTGATAGAGCTCCTAGAATAAAGAGGATTCTGCTGAAGCCTACCGTTCTTCCCAATACCCCCACACACTTTCTACCACTGATTTTTTTTTCTCTTTTCAAATACCTCACCTTAGATTCTCACAATTATCTCAGATTCTTCTAAGAGGACAAAGCAGACAGACACTTTAGGAATGCCAAAATACTCTACTGAATTAAAAAAAAAAAAATTCAATGGGCCTCTTGTAGCGTATTTCAGGGTTAAATGTTTCAAGGCCAAAACAATGGAAAGAGAGAGACAGAGAGCAAGTAAGGAAGGAAAGACAGAAGGAAGGAAGGAAGGAGAGAAGGAAAGAAGAAAAGAAGGAAGGAAAAAGCTCACCAACCCTTCAGCAACTCAACGCTTCAGCAACTCAAATTTTGAATTTGAAAATTCAAAATTTTCAATGCGAATTTTAGGTTTGTGAAGGAAAGCTTATTTTTGAGGTGGGACCCCCACGCTCACCCACGCAAGTCCCTGGAACAGACACTGTGTCATGAAGATGTTTTACCTGATCACGGGCTACGATTCTTCGACTTGCACTGTTGCCTCTCGCTTTTTCTGCTATCGGCCTGACCCGTGGTCCTCAGTTTAAATCTCATGTCTGTTCTCAAGAGTTGTGAGGACCTCCTGTCTATCTGGTTACATCTTTTCATGAGGATGACTCAATGTCTCTTTGATGCGTTTCTCAAGAAGTCTCCAAAGCTAATCTCTTGTGTGCTGCGTAAATGTATTTGAGGTTTAGATGGTTACGAATTCACTGTGCTTATCTGGAGAAAACACTTCAAGGCCACCCTGTAGAAAGCATCAACAGATGCAACTTTGTTGCTTAATTTGACTTCTTAAGATACAGCCCTTAGGAAGGGCTATGCATACTTGAGTCACATAGGCTTCAAAAAGAGTAGGAGAGTTTGTGCATTGTCTCCTCTAGCAATGCTTTCTTTTTTTAAGTGTGACTGCTTTCAGAAAAATATCATAAGCAGAAGGTCAGAAGAGATAAAATGATATTGCTCTGCTGCTCTTCAAAATACCATCTGCCTTGTGTCCACCACCTTGGCTCAGGGACCCCACAGACAGCCCCCAGGGCACTGATAGAGCTCCTAGAATAAAGAGGATTCTGCTGAAGCCTACCGTTCTTCCCAATACCCCCACACACTTTCTACCACTGATTTTTTTTTCTCTTTTCAAATACCTCACCTTAGATTCTCACAATTATCTCAGATTCTTCTAAGAGGACAAAGCAGACAGACACTTTAGGAATGCCAAAATACTCTACTGAATTAAAAAAAAAAAAATTCAATGGGCCTCTTGTAGCGTATTTCAGGGTTAAATGTTTCAAGGCCAAAACAATGGAAAGAGAGAGACAGAGAGCAAGTAAGGAAGGAAAGACAGAAGGAAGGAAGGAAGGAGAGAAGGAAAGAAGAAAAGAAGGAAGGAAAAAGCTCACCAACCCTTCAGCAACTCAACGCTTCAGCAACTCAAATTTTGAATTTGAAAATTCAAAATTTTCAATGCGAATTTTAGGTTTGTGAAGGAAAGCTTATTTTTGAGGTGGGACCCCCACGCTCACCCACGCAAGTCCCTGGAACAGACACTGTGTCATGAAGATGTTTTACCTGATCACGGGCTACGATTCTTCGACTTGCACTGTTGCCTCTCGCTTCTCTCATCCCCTTCTCCCCCTCCTGCTGGAACAAACATCGGCCCTGACCCCTCACAGTTCCAGTGGGGCGCTCTGGCCCTGGCCATCTCTCACCCCACCCCCTTTTCTCTCTGCACGTTTGGGGTGAGCTATGAGATAAGAGGGGGGCATCAGGCATCCCCTATGGCTTCTTTAAGAGCTATTTTAGGATGCTCTGGGTCCCTCACCCAGGCTGGGCTAGGATATCTGAGACCTTTTCCCCTTCAAAACTAAACTAATCGAGAGCCTTCTTAAAAGAATGGGTAAACATTCCAGAGTGGTTCTTGTTTTTCCCCTCGCAGGTCTGCCCATCCCTGCAACTTGCATTCTTGTAAGAATAGTCCCCCAGTGAGTCACGGCAAAAAAGAAACAAGAGTTTCTCAACGTGACACAGGAAGAATTTTTTTATTTGAATTTGCATGCTGTTTATGTTTTCAGATAGGAACGGGAAGAAAGGGGTTTTGCCTTCACCGGGCCTCTCCGGTCACAAGCTCTTTCCAAACGTTGCTCGTGGCCTCGGCAGTGAGTGTCTGCTAGGGGACGGTAACTCTGTCTCCCTTGCTTTCATCTCACTCGCCCTTTCCTCTGTCCTCCCCAGCGTGCCAGGAGGAGACTCCTGGCCAGCACCGATGCCAAGCTTCCGTCCTAACCACGTCTCCCCACCAAGCCCTCCCCATCTTGGGAAGTCCAACTTTCCACCCTTCCAAAGCTCTTCTGAGCCCTGCCTCAGTCTCAGTGCCTCCCCTTGCACGCACGGGACCGCCTCAGCTGACCTTCTCAGTGTCCTTTCTCTCTTCTTTCCTAGAAAAATATTTTTCTAAAATGCCTCGCTCCCTGCCCTCCAATCTTTGGTCTCCAGGTCTATAAATAACCGCTCTGAATTTCACCTAGAGTCCTTCTCAGAGGAAGTCGTTTGCCTTCAATTATCAGATTTTTACACATGATTCATCATTATTTACCTGGTTCAAAACAGAGCACCCAGGATGGACAGTCCCCATCACTATTGATTTAACCAGTGCACCGGTCATGCTGGCCCTTGTTGCTGCAGTGGGGTCTGCAGCCATCCTCCCTCGGGTAACGAGCACAGACGGTGTACAGGCTTTGGTCCTGCTGCCTGGACCAATGCGTGAGGAATGCATCTGACAGCTTATGGTGAGGCATGGCTGTGGAGCCGTCCAGAAATGGCAGAAAAGGATTTCTAAAGTGGGGCAGGTGTCCATCAAGGCGGGGAGGAGGAGGAAGGTGGTAACAGACAAGCTGCAGGACACAGGAAAGCCACTCAGTGGGAAGGTTACTAAACCCAGAATCATCATAATGTTCAGTCTCATTTATGGGGAGGGACCTGTGCCCATGTTGCCAGAGGAGGTCAGAGGCTGCCGAGACCTGGAGGAAGCCCAGGGAGGTGGGTGGGTACAGCAGGTGTTCCACTAGAAGCCACACTGATGCAAGACAGGGAGAGCGGGGAAGAGCGCTAGCCTGGGGAAAGTCTGGGTCATCTGAAGTGGAAACCGGAATCAGGAAACCTCGTAGGTTCTGCCGGAGTGGGTGGACTCGGAGCTGACATTTCTTAAATACTTTTTGGGTCAAGATTACTCAGGGAAATCTAGTAAGACTGGTTCTCTCTATAAGAAAATAACTAATCCCAGTTTTGGAACTAAGAATCCCAGAGGGAGGAAAAAATGAGAGGGAGAGACTGACAGTAACTTTGATAAATTCTATTCCACAGGTTTCAATTTTTAGTCCATAAAAGAAGAAAGCAGAGTTGACCTTTGGAGCAGTTGCATTGGTTTTGACTCTTATAGAAGAAGGAGGTGAAGAGCCACTGAAAACCAACAGATAAACAACTGCTGTTGCCGTGACTGTTTTCAGCTGACCTTCTCAGTGTCCTTTCTCTCTTCTTTCCTAGAAAAATATTTTTCTAAAATGCCTCGCTCCCTGCCCTCCAATCTTTGGTCTCCAGGTCTATAAATAACCGCTCTGAATTTCACCTAGAGTCCTTCTCAGAGGAAGTCGTTTGCCTTCAATTATCAGATTTTTACACATGATTCATCATTATTTACCTGGTTCAAAACAGAGCACCCAGGATGGACAGTCCCCATCACTATTGATTTAACCAGTGCACCGGTCATGCTGGCCCTTGTTGCTGCAGTGGGGTCTGCAGCCATCCTCCCTCGGGTAACGAGCACAGGACGGTGTACAGGCTTTGGTCCTGCTGCCTGGACCAATGCGTGAGGAATGCATCTGACAGCTTATGGTGAGGCATGGCTGTGGAGCCGTCCAGAAATGGCAGAAAAGGATTTCTAAAGTGGGGCAGGTGTCCATCAAGGCGGGGAGGAGGAGGAAGGTGGTAACAGACAAGCTGCAGGACACAGGAAAGCCACTCAGTGGGAAGGTTACTAAACCCAGAATCATCATAATGTTCAGTCTCATTTATGGGGAGGGACCTGTGCCCATGTTGCCAGAGGAGGTCAGAGGCTGCCGAGACCTGGAGGAAGCCCAGGGAGGTGGGTGGGTACAGCAGGTGTTCCACTAGAAGCCACACTGATGCAAGACAGGGAGAGCGGGGAAGAGCGCTAGCCTGGGGAAAGTCTGGGTCATCTGAAGTGGAAACCGGAATCAGGAAACCTCGTAGGTTCTGCCGGAGTGGGTGGACTCGGAGCTGACATTTCTTAAATACTTTTTGGGTCAAGATTACTCAGGGAAATCTAGTAAGACTGGTTCTCTCTATAAGAAAATAACTAATCCCAGTTTTGGAACTAAGAATCCCAGAGGGAGGAAAAAATGAGAGGGAGAGACTGACAGTAACTTTGATAAATTCTATTCCACAGGTTTCAATTTTTAGTCCATAAAAAGAAGAAAGCAGAGTTGACCTTTGGAGCAGTTGCATTGGTTTTGACTCTTATAGAAGAAGGAGGTGAAGAGCCACTGAAAACCAACAGATAAACAACTGCTGTTGCCGTGACTTTGCTGAGATGGAAAGTTTCTATTAGCTCAGTCTAGAAGTTAATACTCTACTACACATTATCTTTAAAAACTGAAACGAACTTCTGGCTGATTCACACTGTTGTATGGCAGAAGCCAACACAATATTGTAAAGCAACTGTCGTCTGAATTCATGCCGTCCAGTGTAATAGGCACTGGCCACACGTTGGGGCTTCCCTGGTGGCTCAGTGGTAAAGAATTCGCCTGCCAATGCAGGAGACACAGGTTCAATCCCTGTGTCAGGAAGATGCCCTGGAGAAGGAAGTGGCTACCCACTCTAGTATTTCTGCCTGGAGAACCCCAAGAACAGAGGAGCCTGGCGGGCGACAGTCCATGGGGCTCCAAGAGTCAGACACGACTCAGTGACTGAACCACCCCCACCGCTGCAACTGGCTATCGCATGCTTGAATAAGGCTGGCGTGAGCTGAGAGGTGCCGTAAAATACATGCCAGGCTTCCACTGAACAGGTCTGTAAAGCTACTGCTTAGTGACCAAGTTAACATGCTTAACACTGTGGCGATATTCAAGGCAGAGCCAGAGTTGCCATCAAAAATAACACCTTCCCCAGTGCCAGGCAGAGCACTGAGCACCTCGCCGCTGGGTGTCTTCCATCTTCACGAGAGCCCCGGCGCGTGGGTGTACGACACACACCCTCCGAGTCAGAGCTGGCCGGCCTGCTCAGAGTCCGCAGCCATCCGTCTGCAGAGCAGCCTGGCTCAGCGGTGCCGCGAGTCCAGGTCTCTTCCCAACTTGATTATCATAACAGAACACCTTTCCACCACTAAGTGCCCCCTGGAAGCCCACTCAAATAGTGGAGCTGTTCTTTTGAAACAGGGGTGAGAGGCAGGGAGAGACCCCATCTTCTTTTTTTTGTTTTTTTGGAGGGTGGGGTGGGGAGGGAGGGGGATGGGCGGGCCACTTCTATTGGTCTTTCATTTCTCTGTTTTCATCCATCTTTGTTCTTTGGCCCGTGTGGGCCTCCCATCGCGGTGGCCTCTGTTGTCGCAGAGCACCGGCTCTGGGTGCATGCGCCCCAGAGCTCCAGCTCGGTAATTGGACACATGGGTCCAGCCGCTCCGTGGCACATGGGATCTTCCCAGGCCAGGGATCGAACCGGCGCCCCTTGCACTGCAAGGCGGTGTCTTTACCCACTGGACCACCAGGGGAAGCCCCGAGACCCCACCTTCTTAGCTTCTACTTGACACATTCTTCACCCCAAAAGTGGTCTCCCAGAAGGACACCTTCAGGGCTCCTTTGGCATTCCTAGACTAGAGCATGCAGTTTCTGTCACCCTACCAGAGTGCCCACTGAAAACACAAGGGTCAACCAGCTCAAGGAGGAAAACACTTCTCAGGCAGCACTGAGGCAGTTTGCTGGAACAGATGTGCATCTCTCCACATGGGTTCTGACGGCATGGCCCATGGGCCATTTAACAGCCACTCGCTTGTACCTTTTGTGAAGCACATGGTGGGGCTGATCACTGCTCTGAGGCAGGTGTGTGGGCTCAAGTCGCTCCGTCCTGTCCGACGCTGCGACCCCAAGGACTGTAGCCCACCAGGCTCCTCTGTTCCTGGCATTCTCTAGGCAAAAATACTGCAGTGGGTGGCCATTCTCCTCTCCATGGGATATTCCCCACCCAGAGGTCACACTCGTGTCTCAGGCATAGCAGGAGGATTCTTTACTGACAAGCTAGCAGGGAAGCCCTGTTCTGAGCATCTTACAGGAAACAGGTGAAAGAGAAGATAAATCAGTGTATGGTATCGTGAAAGAGGTGGGCTGCCGTTTTACCTGCCACATAGTCTCAGAAAATTCACCAGGACATGGAGCCTCAGGTTCTCATTTGTGAAAATGAAGAAGGAAGAGGCTGGTTCAGATTCTGACTGAGGATGTTCTCATTTCTCGACCTCTCTGTATGTGTGAAGCACCTTCCCAGCCATATTCATCTCTATCCAACTCTCCATCCCAGTCAAGGCAGACTAATGCCTGAAAGGGTTTTTTGCTATTTCTTTTTTTTTTTTTTTTTTGGTATACATGGTCCTGCCTTGTTGATAAACACTTAACAGAAGTATGATTTTATCATGATTATAAGAGCTGACTGAGAAATGGCAATATTCTGGGCTTCTGTGGGCATCATGGGAAAAACCAAATAGAATACCAAGAGCTGATGTCCTTCTCTGCCTTGATTACTCACGTGTACAAGTCTCCACTCAGCGGTCACCCCTTCTAGAAAGCTTCCCCTCTTGGCTGGGAGTTTGGGATGACGAGATGCAAACTATTACATACAGGATGATAAACGGTCCTACTGTGTAGCTCAGGGAACTAGAGCCAAGGTCCTGTGATAAACCACAAAGGAAAGAATAGGAAAAAGCATGTCTATATGAGTAGAACCAAGTCACTCTGCCACAGAGAGGAGACTGGCACAGCACTGTAAGTAGGTCAATTTAAAAACATTTTTTTAAGAAAGTCTTTCCTCCTTATAATTCCTGAGGGGGGACTCCAAATGTGCTGAGCCATCACTGGGCACTGGAACCCCCAGGGAGCTCTATCATCATCCTTATCATCATCATAAGGACGCCTGCCATGAGGTCTACTCTCTTAACCAATTAGTAAGCGCACAGCACTGCCCTGTTGTCCACAGGCAAGGTGTCCTGCAGCTGATCCTGCAACGTGTCCACCTCTCAGTAAGTGAAATCTGTACTTGAGGACGGGCTGCTCCCCACTTCCCCTGCCCTCGCCCCCAGTCTCCAGCCACGTTGTTTTGCTCTGTCTCTAATGGTTTGGTTACTTGAGACACTTCACAGAAGTGGGGCTGTGCGGTCAGTGTTCATTCTTCCACGGCCGGCTGACAGCACCTGGCACAATGACCCCTAGGTTCCTGCTTTTCTTTCTTAAAGGCTGACTAATCTCCCACTGGAGTACATGCTGCAACCACAGGAAGCGAGTGTTCTCTCCTTGCTCTCTCTCCCGTAATCTGCTGTCTTAACTGAAGTCTAGATCTCTTATTCAAAATAATAACATAAAATCAGAATATTTAAAAAGTCACCTGTTGTAGTGGAAAGAAATTAGTCCATCAGCTTAAAGAAACAGAAGACCTGCAGCTCCTTCCACTTGGTTTTCAAGCCCCATGATGCCACATGATTTGAGTGAAAAATTTATCATGATTATAAGAGCTGACTGAGAAATGGCAATATTCTGGGCTTCTGTGGGCATCATGGGAAAAACCAAATAGAATACCAAGAGCTGATGTCCTTCTCTGCCTTGATTACTCACGTGTACAAGTCTCCACTCAGCGGTCACCCCTTCTAGAAAGCTTCCCCTCTTGGCTGGGAGTTTGGGATGACGAGATGCAAACTATTACATACAGGATGATAAACGGTCCTACTGTGTAGCTCAGGGAACTAGAGCCAAGGTCCTGTGATAAACCACAAAGGAAAGAATAGGAAAAAGCATGTCTATATGAGTAGAACCAAGTCACTCTGCCACAGAGAGGAGACTGGCACAGCACTGTAAGTAGGTCAATTTAAAAACATTTTTTTAAGAAAGTCTTTCCTCCTTATAATTCCTGAGGGGGGACTCCAAATGTGCTGAGCCATCACTGGGCACTGGAACCCCCAGGGAGCTCTATCATCATCCTTATCATCATCATAAGGACGCCTGCCATGAGGTCTACTCTCTTAACCAATTAGTAAGCGCACAGCACTGCCCTGTTGTCCACAGGCAAGGTGTCCTGCAGCTGATCCTGCAACGTGTCCACCTCTCAGTAAGTGAAATCTGTACTTGAGGACGGGCTGCTCCCCACTTCCCCTGCCCTCGCCCCCAGTCTCCAGCCACGTTGTTTTGCTCTGTCTCTAATGGTTTGGTTACTTGAGACACTTCACAGAAGTGGGGCTGTGCGGTCAGTGTTCATTCTTCCACGGCCGGCTGACAGCACCTGGCACAATGACCCCTAGGTTCCTGCTTTTCTTTCTTAAAGGCTGACTAATCTCCCACTGGAGTACATGCTGCAACCACAGGAAGCGAGTGTTCTCTCCCTTGCTCTCTCTCCCGTAATCTGCTGTCTTAACTGAAGTCTAGATCTCTTATTCAAAATAATAACATAAAATCAGAATATTTAAAAAGTCACCTGTTGTAGTGGAAAGAAATTAGTCCATCAGCTTAAAGAAACAGAAGACCTGCAGCTCCTTCCACTTGGTTTTCAAGCCCCATGATGCCACATGATTTGAGTGAAAATTAATTCAAGCTCCAAACAACCACTGTAAAAACACTGGCTACACCTTGGTTCTATTACATTAAAAGAAAAATAAGAAAGCCAAAAGGGGATTTGGGGACATTCTTGCATGGCTGGCCATTTTTTTAAGGATTTATGCAGCTGGTCAGAGACTAAGACAAATATATTTGAGAGAGTAAATGTTATGAACTAAGCAAAAAAAGAAATCTGCAGGTGGTGATAAAAGCATTTTTGAGATCCTGTTCACCTTTTAAACTTTTTGGTGCTGTTGTTGGACTCAGTTGTAGTACCAGCCTATTCCAAAGAAAGTACATATGTAACATGTGAAGTTACCAGATGAAAATCAGGCTTATATAGAAGAACAAGATACTCAAAATGACATCCTGATTTTTACGAAAGCAGACACACTGCAGAAGACAAGTAAGTCTGAGAAAGTCACCGCCATTTCCTCACACTAGTCACACTGCGGACTGAACTGACGGCAACACTGCACCAGGAAAAATTACAATCATTTTCTGTGTTTGTTTCTACTACCTAACTAGGCAGCAGGTGGTGAAACAAAGGATTGCAGCTGACCTTGAACAAGAGCAAGCGCTTTCTGTGTTTCCTCTAGTCCAGGTTTCCACCAGAAGGGTTGCCACCAACTGAACACGCGCTCGTGAGCCACTCTGATGCAGACATACATCTTGGATAAAGAACCAGGGAGGTCTTCCCTGGTGGCTTAGTGATAAAGAATCCGCCTGCCAATGCAAAAGACACGGCATTGGCCCTCGGTCTGGAAGGATCATACCTGCCTCTGAGCAACTGAGCCCCACGTGCTGAACCAGAGAGCCCTAGCTCTGTTGCCCGAGAGCCCCAACTACTGAACCTACATGCCACAGTGGCAGAAGAGCACATGCCCTAGAGCCCACGCTCCGCAAGGAGAAGCCACTGCAGTGAGCAGCTCTTCCACCTCAACAAGAGAGTGGCCCCTGCTCTCCACAATGAAAACTCAGAACGGTCAAAATAAATAAATAAAATGACAGAAGTAAAGCATCTCAGTGCTTAAAAAAGAAAGAAAAAGCCTTAGTTTTTCTAGTCTTTGTCACACAAACATAATGTAGAAGTTAACAATAACAACAAAAAGAACCAGCAGCCGGGAATAAATCATAATCAGGCAAAACTGTATGACGGCTTCAAACAGTGACAAGTCTCTGCAGGAGCGCTCTCTCGCCAACATTAACAACATCTCTATTAGAGCTGAATGACCAAAGCCTTTTCCTTCGAACTCAGGATAAAGGACGCTTGTTTGTTCTAATGAACTTCTTAACGTTTCGGTGACAACTGTGTCCTTCTGTAACCTTCTGAAGGAAGACACTAAAATGCACGGCGACCACGCCTTCCTCTTGTGTGCACTTTCCCAGGAGTGGGATGGAGACAGATGAGGTGTCGGTAAAACTCAGGTGTTTATCTCTCTTAAAGCGAAATGGAAACTGACAATAGGACAACCTCTGATGAAAACGTCACTGAGATGGGTTCAGATGGTGAAAGAGCCGCTGGCAGTAGGACTGGGTTAGGAACCACACGAGTTGCTGTGTTTTACGCCCCCAGCAGTGTGGTCAGGGGTCAGGTCCTTTTCTGACTCCTTGAGCAGAGCTGGTCCTTCTTGCAGGGTTAGGGTTAGGGGTCAGCATTAAGGGTCAGGGCCAGGGTGCCTCCACCAGGAATAGTGAACGGGAGCTTCTTGGTGTCTCTCCCTGCTCATGGGGGAGCCCCTTTTGCCCCTCATTTCTGCCGATAAGTTTCTTGGGGCAGGGCCTATGTGGGCAGCTGCTTTTGAATTTAAATTCATTACGCTCTCCCTGAAGCTGTATAGAAAACAAAATGGAAGCTCATCTCCAGGATTTAAAAAAAAAAAAATCAAACTAGTGGGGAGACAGGTGAACTACAGACAAAAATAGGGTTTGCCGACTTAATTCCACAGTGATAAGAGAACAGATTCTGTATGATGTCAGTACTTGTAGACCATGAAATTGTTGCACCTTGTTTTGTGACCCTGGATATATTGCTAGTATATAGTCTATGAGAATTGAATGGACTTTTGTATCTGATTGTTGTGTGAAAGCTATATAAATCTTTTCAAAAGTGAAAGTGTTAGTCACTTAAGTCCCACTTTGCAACCTCACAGACTGTAGCCCAACAGGCTCCTCTGTGCATGGGATTCTCCAGGCAAGAACACTGGAGTGGGTTGCCATTCCCTTCTCCAGGGGATCTTTCCAACCCAGGGATCAAACTGGGTCTCCTGCATTGATTGCAGTTATCTTGAATTGGTTCATGGAGATTTCAGGTCTATTATATTCTTGTATTTTTCTGTACATTCATTCTATTAAAATTTTTGAGTGTTCGATACTGAAACTCCAATTAAAAATCTTAATTTATGTACTAAAAAAAGACTGTAACGTACAGTGGAACTATACACAAGTGTGTTCTGCAGCTTCCGTGTTTCCTGCAAATGTGTGATCATGTTTCCATTATTTAAAAAATAAAAAAGAGAAATAAGGAAATAAACAAACCGTAAGACGAGATCTTAAAACCTCTAAAAACTCCAACGGCCAGTGGAGCCCCGGCTTTAGACAGTTTTGGAGTCGGTCCGACTTGAATGCAAGCGACTAAACCACCAAGTATTAAGTGGAGAATCTTGGTTCTCTTGACCTTCACTTCCTCAGATACCAATGCATAGTCCAGACTATTTTGAGAGCCATGCAATAATAACTGGGGGTCCCTTGAGCTGGTGCTTTAACAGAATAAAAAGAAACTGCCTAACGACCTCTCACTTGCTGTTTTTGTAGAGTCCCTGGGCATGATGCAGAGAAACTGAAGTGAAGAAATTAGACTGTACACAGTACTGTGTCATTCTGTAAAGAATGGGGTAGTTGAAAGTGGTTAAAAGCAAACGTCTGGAACTAAAAATGGAAAGATTGGGCAAGATATTAAAGACAAACCAATCACAACAACCTCCCAAAACAGCTCGTCGCAAGAGTGGGGCACGAGCAGCGCGGCCTGAGTCACCCCGGAGGAGTGGGCCTCGGGCAGACCAGAGACGGGGCGGAAGCAGGCCGGGGGCGACCAGGGAGGCGCGCCTGAGGCTGAGGATGGGACGTGGTTTTTCCAGTCCCAATCTGGTTTATTTTTATCTCCCTCATGAAATGTAAAATAATTCACATGACAATCTGATTGAGACCGTATGGGTACCGTTTCCATTGTGCAAGACAGGACTATTTAGGGAGGAAGACGTCTGCCAAATGGCAACAGAAGATGGCCCACATGGGCGAGAGTCGAGCGCAGCGGAGGGCAGCAGTTCAGCGACTCGGGGGAGGGGAGGCCACCAGCGTGGACGGCGAGAGTTTCAGGGGACTTTAAAAAATGAGGCTTTACCAGTGCCTTATCTTGAATTGGTTCATGGAGATTTCAGGTCTATTATATTCTTGTATTTTTCTGTACATTCATTCTATTAAAATTTTTGAGTGTTCGATACTGAAACTCCAATTAAAAATCTTAATTTATGTACTAAAAAAAGACTGTAACGTACAGTGGAACTATACACAAGTGTGTTCTGCAGCTTCCGTGTTTCCTGCAAATGTGTGATCATGTTTCCATTATTTAAAAAATAAAAAAGAGAAATAAGGAAATAAACAAACCGTAAGACGAGATCTTAAAACCTCTAAAAACTCCAACGGCCAGTGGAGCCCCGGCTTTAGACAGTTTTGGAGTCGGTCCGACTTGAATGCAAGCGACTAAACCACCAAGTATTAAGTGGAGAATCTTGGTTCTCTTGACCTTCACTTCCTCAGATACCAATGCATAGTCCAGACTATTTTGAGAGCCATGCAATAATAACTGGGGGTCCCTTGAGCTGGTGCTTTAACAGAATAAAAAGAAACTGCCTAACGACCTCTCACTTGCTGTTTTTGTAGAGTCCCTGGGCATGATGCAGAGAAACTGAAGTGAAGAAATTAGACTGTACACAGTACTGTGTCATTCTGTAAAGAATGGGGTAGTTGAAAGTGGTTAAAAGCAAACGTCTGGAACTAAAAATGGAAAGATTGGGCAAGATATTAAAGACAAACCAATCACAACAACCTCCCAAAACAGCTCGTCGCAAGAGTGGGGCACGAGCAGCGCGGCCTGAGTCACCCCGGAGGAGTGGGCCTCGGGCAGACCAGAGACGGGGCGGAAGCAGGCCGGGGGCGACCAGGGAGGCGCGCCTGAGGCTGAGGATGGGACGTGGTTTTTCCAGTCCCAATCTGGTTTATTTTTATCTCCCTCATGAAATGTAAAATAATTCACATGACAATCTGATTGAGACCGTATGGGTACCGTTTCCATTGTGCAAGACAGGACTATTTAGGGAGGAAGACGTCTGCCAAATGGCAACAGAAGATGGCCCACATGGGCGAGAGTCGAGCGCAGCGGAGGGCAGCAGTTCAGCGACTCGGGGGAGGGGAGGCCACCAGCGTGGACGGCGAGAGTCGATGTGTCGCTGCCGTCGTCAGGGCCGCCTCTCGCTTGCATCATGCGTGGACTTAATGAGGGGGAAGCCATAAAAGCCTGAAAGGCAGGACGTTTGACCAGTGCCCTACCGTCTGTCATAGGAGGGCACCTGCCATGCAGGGAGTGTCTGCACGGTCCGAACAAAACCCCGGCAGCTCCAGATGCCCCAAGGCTTAACTGTTGCTACAGCAGCGCCTGCAACTGACGGGAAACTGCAGGGTACACATTCAGCTCACAAGTCCCTAGCTGTGTGTCCCTCAGCATCACAACGTGGTATCTACGTCAGTCTAGACGAGATCTTAAAACTTCTCAAAACTCCAACAGCCAGTGGAGCCCTGGCTTTAGACCACCTGTTCGTCATCTGCTTTGTCATTTCCATAACGGCTGGCTCGGGCTGTTTAAGACTCCAATGTATGGTACAGAATGAGGATAATTAGTTATGAAAAATCAGTCCTTCCCATCAACTCCCAGGTACAGGCTGCACCATTGCTGGGCATTTTCATCAGCTCATTTGTGCATCTGCGTTTGTTTAACATTTGAGTGTCTTTGGATGTGCTCTCACAAAATGGCCATCTATAAATCCCCAACCACCTGCTGGACTGGGATTTTCATAAGGGGATCCAAACTAATGAAAAGAATATTTTGATAACAATTCTCTGTTTACAGAGAAGATCTTCCCTCCACCAAGGAGTTCCAAATACTTCTCATTAGAATATTACCGCGTGTCTACGAGGTAGGTAGTAGGCTGGAATCGGTACCTCTGTAATTTACAGATGAGCTGCTCAGCCTCGAGCCAGCGTGCCTAGAGTCCTCAGAGGATAGAAGGAGGACCTCAGCCCAGCAGACACACCCTCCACACTGTCGCGTGGAAGCGTGCAAGCCAAGTAAAGTGTGAATTCAGATCCACTGCAGAGAAGGGAGTACTCAGCCAACCTGGAAAATGTGTTTCTGCAAAGCACCCTTCCCTGATATGGAGGCTTTCAATGACAGGCTAATAAAAACATCAAGGAGCCTATGCCTGCCTCTCAAAACCAGAGAGACACTTTCGAGTGTGGCAGGGTGACAAACTTGAGATGTAAATCACAAGAGTGTGTGAATATCAGCAAAACTCTCAAATGTGCCTTTTCGAGGGAGACTGTTAGTAAGACACATTTTACAAAATACATCTGGTAATACTCACCATATGTACACAAATGTGTATATGTATTCTTAAACATAAGAAAAAATGACTTAAGACTTAATAGGAAAGACTCTGCTTGACAAAAGGAAAACTGTTTGGCTACTAGAACGAAAAATGTCTCTAGAATAAATTACCAAGAAAGGTTATAGGCAGACCTGTGTCCAAATATTTGTGGGGCCCATAATAGTAGCACAGATGAAGTTTTATTTCAATATTCTCTTCCTCTTGCTTTGAGAAAATAAAGAAATGAATAACCTGGGCTTCCCTGGTGGCTCAGTGAAAAAGAAGCCACCTGCCAGTGCAGGAGACACAGGTTCAATCTCTGGCCCAGGAAGACGCCACATTCCCCTGTACAACAAAGCCCGTGTGCCACAACGACTGAGCCTGGGCTCTAGAACCCGGGAGCTGAAACCATTAGGCCACCTGCTGTACCCAGTGAAACCTGTGGTCCAGATCCCGTGCTCGACGACAAGAGAAGCCGCCACAGTGAGAAGCCTGCACACGGCAACAGGGGGAAGTGCTGCTCACCACAGCCAGAGAGAAGCCCACGCAGCAGTGAAGACCCAGCATGGCCAAAAAATAATAGATAAATAAAACTATTTTTAAAACAAAGAAATGAATAAAGTTATGGCCATCGTGACACTGAGAATGACCTAACTATCTAAGAGTACTGAGTTTATTTCTTATTACATCTGAGCACTCCGTTGATAAGCTGGTGGTATCTGGATAAGCACCCAATTAAGAGCATACATAATGTATAACACGTAATTATCCTACAGAACTTATCTTCCTGGCTTTCATTTCAGCAAATTCCTTAATTACATTCTGATAACAATGATTTTCACCATAATTTATGATGTACAGAGAGTAGTGACTAAAGGACTGAAATACAGAACGTAACTACTCCAAATATATGAATATATGTAATTGTATTCCAAATATATGAATTTGGGTGTGTTTTCATTAAAAAAGAAAATTAAATGTAAGACAGAAAAGAGAACTGACTTCAAAGAAGTTACTTTTCTCTATGAATTCAAAATTATCTATTAAACTGTGGAAAGAAAATTAAAAATTAAAAAATATTTTTGTAAAACTAGAATGATTTGCAGTTCCAGTGCCTGTAGTCTGTCCAGCTGGCGTTGTGATTACTCAGATCTACACGTGTATATTACAGACATACGTGCACATGTAACAGTGATAGGGTTTAATACTGTGACACATCCCCCAGCTTGTGAATCTTGCACTAATTTGTGAGTTCCTCTGGAATCACAAATTACATAGTGAAGTGAAAAAAAAGTGAAAGTGAAAGTGTTCGTCACTCAGTCACGTCCGACTCTGTGATCACGTGGACTGTAGACCACCAGGCTCCTCTGTCCACGGGCTTTCTTTTCCTTCCACACCTTCTGGGATATTCGATGTTCAATAGGTGATTCTAAGAAGTTGAGGTATTCATGCAGTAATTGTGGCCACTTCAAAGCAAAGGGACAGGAAGTATAAGGCAACCCGCTTACAGTTCTCAGGGTACTTGTCTTTTTTACAAGACTGGCACTTTCAAGAGACAAAAAGCAATAGTCTTAAGATCACAGGGCGAATGAGACTGATCTTTCGATCTTCGAACAAAATGGTCAGTGTCATTAGGACCCAAATCATCATTTTTTGGATTGATGACCTCAGAATTCTGCTGAAAAAGAGAGTAAAATACCGCGCGCTGAAGTTCTTTCACTCTTTAAAAAAAAAAAAAATTAAGCTTCCAAATCCTGCCAAAGATGTGGATCCAAAATTAAAGAGAAGAAGAAGACCCGATGTGCTTGGAGCACTTCTAAAAGAGATTTCTGCCTGTTTCTACCACCCCCACCTCCTCCAAAAGCATATCCACTTGAAAAATTATGAGGACAAAAACCCCTGGCAGATTATTCACATGGCTCCTGTATACAGATTGCCTAGAATTCTGCGTTCTTTCAACCAGATGTTTGACTTCAAGAAAGTTTTGTTCTGCACAAATCTTGGATTCCAGCTCACTTTCACATAGATCTCACCTTTGAGCCAGCTGTTAGATAAGCCTGGAACGTAGGGGTGGTTTCACCACCTGCCATGACTCAGATCGAAGCACAGATGATTTTCTGCAGACTCAGATAAGGAATGATGGGAAAGGTCTTCTTTTGACTCCAGTTCCCCATCAACCACTTCAGGAATCGAAGAGCGACTGCGCTGCCCCACCGTCTAGACCAAGACGCACCACCAGCCAGAAAAGGAAATATAGGAAGGATCCGCTGTCCTCCTCCAAGGTCTGAGACAAGAGAATACGGCTGCCGTTGGTGGTGGCAATAATTTAATACAGACAGGAAAGTGGCAAGTTACTAGCTACTTGAAATTTGGAGACACTGAGTGGGTTAAAGGTAAAAGGCAAACATCTCCCACCTTGTGTACTGAGCAAAGTAAGAAATCACCGAAGAAAAGACAATGATGAGAAGAAGACCCGAGGCTTCCCTGGCAGTCCAGCGGCTCAGACTCCACGCTGCCAGCGCAGGGGGTGCAGGGCAATCCCTAGCCCAGGAACAAAGACTCCATGCAAAGCATGGTGCGGCCAAAAAACATTTTTTTAATTTAAAAAGAAAAGAAAAGAAGGTCTAGTATGTGTCACTCACCCATTAGATATGAGACATGACCCTTTATGTGCATTATCTTAATCATTCTATTGATTTTTATACGACAGGTACTTTTTATTTTCTAAATTTATAGACAGGAAAGTTAAGGTTCAGGAAGGTAAGACAATTTGTCCAAAATTAGAGCTGAGACTCAAGTCCAGGACTTTCTGACACTTCAGTCCAGAATATTCACTACTTTATCTTATGGGGTGGGGGCGGTAAAAGTAATAAGAAAAAGGTCTAAAAATGAAGTAATAAGACAAGCAATTGAGAAAATATTTACTATATATGTGACTGAATACAGTTATGTGTGTGTGCCAAAGTGCTTCAGTCTTGTCTGAGTAGTCAATATCCTTAATGCAAAAATAGCCTTCAAAAAAAAAAACAGCCTTAAAACCCCATAAGAAAAAGATAAAAACATCAAAGTGAAAATAAGTTAAGAGCCAAGGAAAAATAAAATACACAATATTTTTAAATGAAAACAATTGTTACTGTATTAGCTTTCTATTGTTGCTGCAACAAGATACTGCAAACTTACTGGCTTAAAAAAGAGCATAATTAGTTATTTCTTTCTAAATTTTTATTATTGGGGTGTAATGATTTGCACTTTTGTGTTATTTCCTGCTATACGGCAACATGATGCAGCCATAGAGATATATATATCCCTCTCTCTTGAGCCCCCCTCACACGGCCCACTGCCCACACCTCGGGGTCACCACAGAGCAAGCTTAGTTTCTTCGGTTACATGTAAGCTGTGTAGGTCAGAAATCTACCACAGGTCCACAGGACAGGCCTCCTCCTCCTCCCGGAGGCTCCCTGGGACTCAGTTCCCAGCCTCCACCAGCTCCGGGCGGCCACCTCCTTCCTTGAGTCACGGAGCCATTCCTCCACTTCCAGAGCCAGCAGCAAGTGCTTCTCTCACACCCTCACACTTTCTATGACTTCAACGCTCCTGCTTCCTTCTTGCAAGGACAGCTGAATGACATGAGGTCAGCCAGAAAGTCCAGGATAACCTCCTGATTTCACAAGAGCTCTCTGAGCCCTATCTATGAAGTCTCTGTTACTAGATAAGGCAATGTGTTTAGGGGTGCTTGGGATGCAGGGACCAGGACATGAACAAACTGCAGGGAGGGAAGGATCCAGCCCACCACAGCTGTAATCAAAGGTTTAATCTAAAACAACACAAAGATGCCATTGTCTGCTCACGGACAAGGGTACCACCACACTCTTGACGGGAGCAACAACTGGCACGCATTTTCCGAAAGGCTGTGTGCGTGTAACTGTTGCTCTCCCGTCACGGAGCCATGTCACAATCTCAGCAACTCCCTGGAGTGCAGCACGCCAGGCTCCCCGTCCTCCACCGTCTCCCGCAGTTTGCTCAAACTCATGTCCACCGACTCAGCGACGCTGCACAGCCATCCCAGCCTCTGCTGCCCCCTTTCTCCTCCTGCCCTCAGTCTTTCCCGGCATCAGGGCCTTTTCCAGTGCGCCGGCTCTTCCCATCAGACGGCCAAAGTATTGGAGCTTCAGCTTCAGCATCTGTCCTTCCAGTGAATATTCAGGGATGGTTTCCTTTAGGATGGACTGGTTTGATCTCCTTTACTGTCCAAGAGACTCTCAAGAGCCTTCTCCAGCACCATGGCTCAAAAGCATCAATTGTTTGGCACTTGGCCTTCTTTATGGTCCAGCTCTCACATCCAAACATGACCACTGGGAAAACCAAAGCTTTGACTATACGGACGTTTATCAGCAAAGCGATGTCTTTGCTTTTTAATAACTGTCATAGCTTTCCTTCCAAGGAGCAAGTGTCTTATAATGTCATGGCTGCAGTTACCGCCTGCAGTGGTTCTGGAGCCCAAGAAAATAAGATCTGTCACTCCTTCCAGCTACACACACCTATACATCACTGCATATCACCACATCTCAAAGACCCTACCAAGTGATCCCCCAACTCAGCATTCAGTTTATTGGAGCTGGTCATAAGAAAATCATTATAGACATTAATGATACTAACCTTAATGACAACAGCCTAATTTGATTTCACAAGAGCTCTCTGAGCCCTATCTATGAAGTCTCTGTTACTAGATAAGGCAATGTGTTTAGGGGTGCTTGGGATGCAGGGACCAGGACATGAACAAACTGCAGGGAGGGAAGGATCCAGCCCACCACAGCTGTAATCAAAGGTTTAATCTAAAACAACACAAAGATGCCATTGTCTGCTCACGGACAAGGGTACCACCACACTCTTGACGGGAGCAACAACTGGCACGCATTTTCCGAAAGGCTGTGTGCGTGTAACTGTTGCTCTCCCGTCACGGAGCCATGTCACAATCTCAGCAACTCCCTGGAGTGCAGCACGCCAGGCTCCCCGTCCTCCACCGTCTCCCGCAGTTTGCTCAAACTCATGTCCACCGACTCAGCGACGCTGCACAGCCATCCCAGCCTCTGCTGCCCCCTTTCTCCTCCTGCCCTCAGTCTTTCCCGGCATCAGGGCCTTTTCCAGTGCGCCGGCTCTTCCCATCAGACGGCCAAAGTATTGGAGCTTCAGCTTCAGCATCTGTCCTTCCAGTGAATATTCAGGGATGGTTTCCTTTAGGATGGACTGGTTTGATCTCCTTTACTGTCCAAGAGACTCTCAAGAGCCTTCTCCAGCACCATGGCTCAAAAGCATCAATTGTTTGGCACTTGGCCTTCTTTATGGTCCAGCTCTCACATCCAAACATGACCACTGGGAAAACCAAAGCTTTGACTATACGGACGTTTATCAGCAAAGCGATGTCTTTGCTTTTTAATAACTGTCATAGCTTTCCTTCCAAGGAGCAAGTGTCTTATAATGTCATGGCTGCAGTTACCGCCTGCAGTGGTTCTGGAGCCCAAGAAAATAAGATCTGTCACTCCTTCCAGCTACACACACCTATACATCACTGCATATCACCACATCTCAAAGACCCTACCAAGTGATCCCCCAACTCAGCATTCAGTTTATTGGAGCTGGTCATAAGAAAATCATTATAGACATTAATGATACTAACCTTAATGACAACAGCCTAATTTGTTTTAACAAATGATGGTCTTGTCATCTAACAGTACTCGATGCTACTATAGTGTGTGTTCATATTGTAGGAAAGGGCCATAGTATAGAAAAATAGTGAAATATATGTGAAATGTCTTAAATGATAAGGCTGCAAATAAATAGCATATTCATCCTCTTTATAAAGAATATTAGTAAATAAAAATGTGGGTATTTTTAATCTCTGTGTCTTCCAGCTTTTATGCAATGAACACGTAATACTGTTATAATGATAACAACGTTGTTTCTAAAAAAGAACCTTCTTCTTCCGCTTGATACCAAGCAGGAAGCGTTTCAGTCTCGCCAGGCGATACGGAGAAAGATGAGCTCATCTCCGGGGACGTGGCCAGCCTTGGAGTCTTCTGACTCTCCTATCAGTAAAGTCTGTGACAGTTCATGAAGATGGAACACCTCTAGGAGCCAGGACAGCACAGCGGGAAGAGAAAGGGCTTGAAGCGATGATGCAGCCTGGAAAGCCAGTCCCACTATTTATGGCCTGTGTGATCCTGGACAGTGTGTGGAACCTATCAGAGCCCTGGCTCGTTGTCAGCAAGGCTGTGCTGATGATACTCACCTTCCTGGATTCCAAGACGAGAAAATGAAATCCTTAAGTGTCTCGTATGCAGGTGCCTCAAGGTCAGGAGGCTGGGGCTCAGAGCCTGGGCTTCCTTCACTGAACATGTGACTGAGGCCAGAATGGTTCGACCCTTTTTGTCTCAGCTTCCTCCGTTCACGGTACACTGGAGTGAACAACACCTAAACTGTAATGCTATAATAAAGCACTTTAATGATGGCTTTCTTGGGTATAAGCTCAGTAGAAACAGTAAGTCTCCTGAGGGAGAAAAAGTCCAGACAGATGCAAAATACTTAGGAACATACAACAGAGGACCAAAAACGAGATTTACAGTAGAGATCACTACCTAACTCCATACTCAAACAGGAACTCATGGTTTTTCTTACAATGCAAGAGCTTAAATCTATCCTCTTCTCCCTTCTATCTCAGGATATCCTCCTCCTCACACATTAGCAAGAGGAAGCTTTGTAAAAGTCCAACTTTGACCAAGTCATCCCCAATCCTCACAGAGAATGCTCCAATGGTTCTCCTTCATGTCTGGGATAGACACCCACGCACCAGGAGATGACACGGAGTCAAGCACATCCCACTGTGTCTCAGCACACAGCTTGGTCTTTCACAGCTGCAGAACTTTCACTGAACTCCACAAGGCTGTGCTGCCCCCCAGCCTGTAACTTCCCAGCTTCTCCCTCCTGCCAGATCCCCGTCGTCTGCGTGGCTCCCTTGCCACTCTTCCCCAGACTCATCTGAGCTGCCATCCCCTCTGTGAGACTTCTCCTAACTGTTTCAGGTTGCTTTAGGAGTCCCCACTTTGAATCAAGAGTAAAAGACCATCTCTGTCACAGGGAACTCTACTCGGTACTTGGCAAAGCAGAATGGAAAAGAATGTGAAAAAGAATGCACATCTATGTATACCTGAATGTCCACATGCATATACCTGAATGTACACATACGTATACCTGAATCACCTCGCCACATGGCAGAAATTAAGGCAACACTGTAAATCAGTTACACTACAAAAATATTTTTTAAGAAAAGGCTCACCTCTAAACCATGAGCATGTGGACAGACTCTGGTCTCTGCAGGACACTTTCTGCAGAACAGCCCCTCAAGTGGCCCTCACGCCCATCCACCCTGCTTTCACCATGCCTCACGCTCTGCGCTCTCTGCAGAGTCCAGTCTTGCAAACTGCAAGTTGCAGCCCAACTTGTTAACTGTCCGTCCAGGGAACAAAAGCACATACAAAACTGGGACAGACCTTACACAGGCTCAAGAATGGCTGCCTACCCTTATCCTTCCAAGACGTGTGAGCCAACGGCTCGCTTCCGGCCGCCTAGAGTTACGTCGTGGTCGGCTCCCACAGGCGAGCCTTTTTCTGAGCTACAGGTGAGCCTACACTCAAGCCTAAGGCCCAGCGAGAGTGTGAGGTCTGTCCTGCGCGACCCCAGAGGACAGCAGACACGGTTAGGACGCACTAGAAAGGCGTCAGGTGCAAAGGGCTGGTCGGGAAAGCCCCCCGCGCAGCCACGGGATCTCCACCACTGCGGGGACCAGGACACCATCCAACCGGCTGCAGGTCTCCCTGCTTCACTGTCATGACTCTTTTGAATGCGCATGTCTTCCCAGAACAGGAAGACCCTAACACACAGAAGCCTCAGCCTCGGCGAAGACGAGGCTCACTTTTCCAGAAGGCCACCAGACAGCCCCAGGGGACGCACACGCCCCTGGAGAGCAGGCAAGGACAGTGCCGCGGCTGGAGGGAGAGCACACTGTAGAGAGGAGGGGCGGGGCCTTCACGCCAAGCGTCGGCTGTAGAGCCGGAGCTGCCTCCCCGTCGGAGGTGCTCACCTGCTCCTTCCCACAGCCCGAGGAAGACGTTCTCTGGGTTGCTGATTTCTGATGAAGACTTTGTGTCCACAGGCTCCCTGACCCTGAACTACGCCACCTGTCTAGCTGTGATCCACACCTGTGCTGAGGACACCCCTCGGACAACTCCTGCTGGTAAACCTGAACTGAGCTGAAAGTTGATCAGTCGTGCCCAACTCTGCGACCCCACAGATCATAAGTTGGCAGGGTTCCTCTGTTCATGGGATTTTCCAGGCCAGAATACTGGAGTGGGTAGCCATTCCCTTCTCCAGGCGACCTCTGGGGCCCAGGGATTGAGCCAGGGTCTCCTGCATCGCAGGCAGCTTCTTTACCATCTGAGCCCCCAGGGAAGAGCATAACCCACACTCCTGCCGGGGTCCACCTCACCTCCAGGCCTGTGTGTCCAGCAAGCAGCACGCTCCTCCCTCCTAAACCTCAGTATTTTTCTCCTGGTACCACAGCACACCCCAATAGATGAAAGTTCAAAGCCAACCTTTCCTCTGCCGTTGAGTTCAGATAAAGCCAAAGGCATTAATTAGATCATACTCCCAACACCAGTTTTCTTACTTCGTGGTAGATTTAGGGCCTCTGGAAAGAGAGGCTAACAGTAACAGCAGGCCAGGCCGGGGAAGGGCGGTCCCCGGGGAAGGACTCCTGCCCACAGGCGCTGCCAAGAGTCCCAGCACACACCGAGCCCGACCCTCCCCACTCTGCTCCCAGGAAGGCCATCCCCGCCCTGACCCTCGGCGCACCTGGCTGGGATCCGACGGCCCTGCATTTTCTGAGAACTGCGAGGAGGAGAAGGAACACTGTCTGACCGCTCCGGGGCAGGCGCGGGTTTTTACCCTTGGCAACTTTTGTTGATGGTTGAGAGATTTAAAGACTCTCCAGCCCGAGTGGACGGCTCTGGCTTTCCCACTTTCTCGAGTCCCCTTCGCAGCAGCCCAGCGTCTGGATTCCAGCCCCGGCCCTCCACCCCCAGCGCCCTTCCTGAGGCTGTCCGCAGCCTCGTTCTGAACACATCTCGACGCACACTCTCCTCGTCCTCCTTCAGCACAGCCCTTCCTGAGGAGTCCCTCCTGTCTCCCCTCACAGCCTGGGCTCCTCTCGGGACCTGCCTCCCTTTGGCCACTCTTTCTGGTCCACTCTGTCCTCCTTCCCTGGCACTTCTGGGCTGTGGCCACCTCCAAGCGTCAACCTTCTCCTCCTCCGCTTCTTGTCGCTCTCCTTCTCTTTTCTACATACTCAAACCCTCAGTAATTGCTTCTGCTGTAGAACCACTTAGAAGTCCTACAGGAACTTTTACCCTTAGCAGGGAAAAGCTAGGGCCACTGGCCGAGTCCTCTTTGCCTTGGCCGCTGAGCTAAAATCCTGACCCGTCCCCCACTTAGAACAAGGCAAACCCTGACAAAGAAAAATTCCTTTTGTTCGGAGATCAGTGAATCCTCCTCTATGATGCTGTCTCTTTGAACCCCCAAGTCAATGTTTCTCTTGAAAATGAACTTCAGAGAATGGCTGATGTAAACTCACTTCCTGTCCTTTTAGTTCCTTCAGACAAAAATTAATGCTGACCGTGAAGAGTCCTTCAAAGCTCCTTCCAAACCTTTTGCCTCAGTCCTACGGTCTTCTCCTTCTTAACTTTAAACTGGCTTCAGCAAGCAGCACGCTCCTCCCTCCTAAACCTCAGTATTTTTCTCCTGGTACCACAGCACACCCCAATAGATGAAAGTTCAAAGCCAACCTTTCCTCTGCCGTTGAGTTCAGATAAAGCCAAAGGCATTAATTAGATCATACTCCCAACACCAGTTTTCTTACTGTGGTAGATTTAGGGCCTCTGGAAAGAGAGGCTAACAGTAACAGCAGGCCAGGCCGGGGAAGGGCGGTCCCCGGGGAAGGACTCCTGCCCACAGGCGCTGCCAAGAGTCCCAGCACACACCGAGCCCGACCCTCCCCACTCTGCTCCCAGGAAGGCCATCCCCGCCCTGACCCTCGGCGCACCTGGCTGGGATCCGACGGCCCTGCATTTTCTGAGAACTGCGAGGAGGAGAAGGAACACTGTCTGACCGCTCCCGGGCAGGCGCGGGTTTTTACCCTTGGCAACTTTTGTTGATGGTTGAGAGATTTAAAGACTCTCCAGCCCGAGTGGACGGCTCTGGCTTTCCCACTTTCTCGAGTCCCCTTCGCAGCAGCCCAGCGTCTGGATTCCAGCCCCGGCCCTCCACCCCCAGCGCCCTTCCTGAGGCTGTCCGCAGCCTCGTTCTGAACACATCTCGACGCACACTCTCCTCGTCCTCCTTCAGCACAGCCCTTCCTGAGGAGTCCCTCCTGTCTCCCCTCACAGCCTGGGCTCCTCTCGGGACCTGCCTCCCTTCGGCCACTCTTTCTGGTCCACTCTGTCCTCCTTCCCTGGCACTTCTGGGCTGTGGCCACCTCCAAGCGTCAACCTTCTCCTCCTCCACTTCTTGTCGCTCTCCTTCTCTTTTCTACATACTCAAACCCTCAGTAATTGCTTCTGCTGTAGAACCACTTAGAAGTCCTACAGGAACTTTTACCCTTAGCAGGGAAAAGCTAGGGCCACTGGCCGAGTCCTCTTTGCCTTGGCCGCTGAGCTAAAATCCTGACCCGTCCCCCACTTAGAACAAGGCAAACCCTGACAAAGAAAAAATTCCTTTTGTTCGGAGATCAGTGAATCCTCCTCTATGATGCTGTCTCTTTGAACCCCCAAGTCAATGTTTCTCTTGAAAATGAACTTCAGAGACTGGCTGATGTAAACTCACTTCCTGTCCTTTTAGTTCCTTCAGACAAAAATTAATGCTGACCGTGAAGAGTCCCCTTCAAAGCTCCTTCCAAACCTTTTGCCTCAGTCCTACGGTCTTCTCCTTCTTAACTTTAAACTGGGTATCTCCCTCTGGACCTGACAGCACTCACAGAATAGTGGGTTGCCATTTCCTGCTCCAAGGAATCTTCACAAACCAGGGGTCAGATTCGAGCCTCTTGCATCTGTGTTGGCAGAGGCATTCTTTACAACTAGTGCCACCTGGGAAGACCCCCTATTCCACCATCCAGGGGCAAAGAGACGCCTCAGAGAGGGTCCCTGTTCTCACTGAAGGGGTGAGGCAGGCTCAGCCTACGCACACTTACAGACCACGGTCAGGGCTCAGAAGATTCACTGATTCGACAATGAGGGAGGAACAGGAGAAACTGACCATGTCTGGAGACTCACGGACGAGGACACCCATCAGCTGAGGTCTGAAAGATGAGATGCAGTTCACCGTCCCAGAGTCTAGTGGGAAGGATACTCCAAGAAGTGAACATGGCATGTGCGGCGGTCCTGTTACGAGAGGAATGGAGGCGTCCGAGGATCCGAGGACAAGGCCAGCGTGAGGACAAGGCCAGCGTGACTGGCCTGCAGAGAGCGGCTCGGCCCAAGTGATGAGGCTGGAGTCCAACCACACAGAACCTCACGAGCCATGCTGAGATGTCCATCTTTATCACCCCTTACAAGGACAGTACAAGGGCTTCCCTGGTGGCTCAGTGGGAAAGAAGCCACCTGCCATGCAGGACACACAAGTTCGATCCTTGGGTCAGGAAGAGCCCCTGGAGAAGGAATACTCCAACACTCCTGCCTGGAGAGCCCCATGGACAGAGGCGGGCTACAGCCCACAGGGTCCCAAGGAGCTGATTTACTCATCAACTAAATCACCACCACCACAAGGGTATCATTCAGCTACTTTCAGTTCAGTTCAGTCACGCAGACGTGCCTGAATCTTTGAGACCCTGTGGATGGCAGCACATCAGGCTTCCCTGTCCTTCACCACCTCACGGAGCCTGCTCAAACTCACGTCCATTGACTCAGTGATGCCATGCAACCATCTTTCCTCTGTCATTCCCTTCTCCTCCTGCCTTCTATTTTTTCCAGCATCAGGCTCTTTTCCAATGAGTCATCTCTTTGCATCAGGTGGCCAAAGTATTGGAGCTTCAGCATCAGTCCTTCCAGTGAATATTCAGGGTTGATTTCCTTTAGGATTGACCAGTTTGATCTCCTTGCAGTCCAAGGGACTCTCAAGAATTTTCTCCAGCACCACAGCTCAAAGGCATAAATTGTTTGACACTCAGCCTTCTTTAAGGTCCAACTGTCACATCCATATATGACTACTGGGAAAATCATAGCTTTGACTACGAGGACTTCTGTTAGCAAAGTGTTGTCTCTGCTTTTTAATAAGCTGTCTAGGTTTATTGTAGCTTTTCTTCCAAAGAGCAAGCCTTTCTTTATCTTTTTTAGCAAGCGTCTTTTAATTTCATGGCTACAGTCATCATCCACAGTGATTCTGGAGCCCAACAAAATAAACTGTCACTGTTTCCAGTGTTTTCCCATATATTTTTCCATGAAATTATGGAACTTGCTACTTTAACCTTTTTTTAAAAAAAAATGTAATTGGAGCATAGTCGATTTACAGTGTCATGTTAGTTTCAGGTGTGCAACAAAGTGATCCAGTCACACACACATACATATATCTCTTCTTTTTCAAATTTGTTTCCCACTTAGCTTATTACAGAATATTGAGTAGAGTCCCCTGTGCTACACAGGGGTCCTTGTTGATTACCTATTTTATTTTAAACTAACTCTCATTGGAGCATAGTTGCTTTACAATGTTGTGTTAGTTTGGGATGTACAGTAAAGTGAGTCAGTTATACATACACACATATCCCTTCTTCCCTATACTCTTTTTCTATATAGGTCCTCACAGAGTGCTGACTAGCTCCCTGTGTGTACGGCAGGTCCTTTTTAATTCTCTTTTGTATACAGTAGTGTGGCGATGTCAATTCTGATCACCTAGTTTATCCCTCGACCCTTACACCCTAGTAACCATCTTCAGGTACTTCAATCTTGACATGACCAGAATGACCACGAATGCAGAAGACACTGAGGGCTGGGTGGGGGAGGCACAGAAACTGGATCGGAGGCACAACAACTTCTCAAAGGAGCTCAGAGTCAGTGGGAGGAGTCATTACCCATCTGTCAAGCAAGACGTTGCACCTCTCCCTGACGTGGAAAGATTAAACAGCCGCTAGTAACTGGAATCAAGACGTCCACTTTAGCTGTCTGGTGTATTTCCCTCGCGACTTTCCCCAAGGACTCCTTCCTTAAGATTTCCACGGAGAGACTTCCCTAGTGGTTCTGTGGTTAAGAGTTTGCCTTGCAAAGCAGGGGATGCAGGCTTGATCAGAGAGCTAAGATCCACATGCCTCCCAGCCAAAAAATCAAAACATAAAACAGAACCAATATTGTAACAAATTCAATAGAGACTTTTAAAATGGTCCACAGAAAAAAATCTTAAAATAAAAGACTCCTATGGTGTCCACTTTCACCACTACTATTCAACATAGTCCTGGAAGTTCTAGCAACAGCAATAAGAGAAGAGAAAGAAATCAAAGGAATCCAGATTGGAAAGGAAGAAGTCAAGCTCTCTCTTTTTGCAGATGACATGATATTATACATAGAAAATCCCAAAGAATCTATTACAAAGCTACTAGAGCTAATCAATGAATTCAGCAAAGTCGCAGGATACAAAGTCAACACACAGAAATCACTGGCATTCCTATACACAAACAATGAAAAATCAGAAAATGAAATCAAAGAGGCAGTCCCCTTCACCATTGCAACCAAAAGAATCAAATGTCTAGGAATAAACCTACCCAAAGAAACAAAAGAACTGTACACAGAAAATTACAAGACACTCATGAAAGAAATTAAAGAAGACTTAAACAGATGGAGAGATATTCCATGTTCCTGGGTCGGAAGAATCAATATTGTGAAAATGACCATACTACCAAATATCATCTACAGATTCAATGCAATACCTATTCAACTACCACTGACATTTTTCACAGAACTAGACCAAAGGATCACACAGTTCATATGGAAACACAAAAGACCTTGAATAGCCAAAGAAATCCTGAGAAAGAAAAACGGAGCTGGAGGGATCAGCCTCCCTAACTTCAGACTCTACTACAAAGCAACAGTCCTCAAGACAGTATGGTACTGGCATAAAAACAGAACTATAGACGAATGGAACAAGATCGAGAACCCAGAGATAAACCCACGCACCTATGGGTACCTTATTTTTGATAAAGGAGGAGAAACTATAAAATGGGACAAAGACAGCCTCTTCAACAAGTGGTGCTGGGAGAATTGGACAGCTACATGCAAAAAAATGAAGGTGGAACATTCCCTGACACCATACACTAAGATCAACTCAAAATGGATTAAAGACCTCAATGTAAGACCAGAAACCATCAAACTCTTAGAGGAGAATATAGGCAAAACCCTCAAGGACATCAATCAAAGCAAGATCTTCTCTCCCACCAACTAAAATAGCAGAACTGAAAAGAAAAATGAACATATGGGACTTCATGAAACTTAAAAGCTTTTGTATAGCTAAAGAAATTACAAAAAAGCTCAACAGACACCCCACAGGGGGTGGGAAAAAAAAAAAGAAAAAAAAGTCCTGGAAGTTCTAGCAACAGCAATAGAAAGAAATCAAAGGAATCCAGATTGGAAAGGAAGAAGTCAAGCTCTCTCTTTTTGCAGATGACATGATATTATACATAGAAAATCCCAAAGAATCTATTACAAAGCTACTAGAGCTAATCAATGAATTCAGCAAAGTCGCAGGATACAAAGTCAACACACAGAAATCACTGGCATTCCTATACACAAACAATGAAAAATCAGAAAATGAAATCAAAGAGGCAGTCCCCTTCACCATTGCAACCAAAAGAATCAAATGTCTAGGAATAAACCTACCCAAAGAAACAAAAGAACTGTACACAGAAAATTACAAGACACTCATGAAAGAAATTAAAGAAGACTTAAACAGATGGAGAGATATTCCATGTTCCTGGGTCGGAAGAATCAATATTGTGAAAATGACCATACTACCAAATATCATCTACAGATTCAATGCAATACCTATTCAACTACCACTGACATTTTTCACAGAACTAGACCAAAGGATCACACAGTTCATATGGAAACACAAAAGACCTTGAATAGCCAAAGAAATCCTGAGAAAGAAAAACGGAGCTGGAGGGATCAGCCTCCCTAACTTCAGACTCTACTACAAAGCAACAGTCCTCAAGACAGTATGGTACTGGCATAAAAACAGAACTATAGACGAATGGAACAAGATCGAGAACCCAGAGATAAACCCACGCACCTATGGGTACCTTATTTTTGATAAAGGAGGAGAAACTATAAAATGGGACAAAGACAGCCTCTTCAACAAGTGGTGCTGGGAGAATTGGACAGCTACATGCAAAAAAATGAAGGTGGAACATTCCCTGACACCATACACTAAGATCAACTCAAAATGGATTAAAGACCTCAATGTAAGACCAGAAACCATCAAACTCTTAGAGGAGAATATAGGCAAAACCCTCAAGGACATCAATCAAAGCAAGATCTTCTCTCCCACCAACTAAAATAGCAGAACTGAAAAGAAAAATGAACATATGGGACTTCATGAAACTTAAAAGCTTTTGTATAGCTAAAGAAATTACAAAAAAGCTCAACAGACACCCCACAGAGTGGGAGAAAATCATAGCAAATGAAACAACAGACAAAGAATTAATCTCCAAAATCTACAAGCAACTCAGACAACTCAGCACAGGGAAAACGAACAACCCAATCAAAAAATGGGAAAAAGACCTAAAGAGACGCCTCTCCAAAGAGGACATACAGATGGGCCAAAAGCACATGAAACGATGCTCAACCTCACTTATTATTAGAGAAATGCAAATTAAAACTACAATGAGATATCACCTCACACCCGTCAGAATGGCCATCTTCAAGAAATCTGCAGACAATAAATGCTGGAGAGGGTGCGGAGAAAAGGGAACCCTCTTGCATTGCTGGTGGGAATGTAAATTGATACAGCCTCTATGGAAGACAGTCTGGAGATTTCTTAAAAAACTAAAAATAGAAGCACCCTATGACCCAGCAATCCCACTCTTAGGCTTATATCCTGATGAAATCAAAACTGAAAGAAGCACCTGTACCCCAATGTTCATTGCAGCTCTCTATACAATAGCCAAAACATGGAAGCAACCTAGATGTCCATCGACGAATGAATGGATCCAGAAGCTCTGGTACATATATACAATGGAATACTACTCAGCTGTTAAAAGAAATGCAGAAGACTCAATCCTAATGAAGTGGCTGGCTCTAGAACCTATCATAAAAAGTGAAGTAAGTCAAAAAGAGAAAGACAAATACAGTATACTAACACACATATATGGAATCTAGTAGGTCAGTCTTGATATCACACACAGGGAACTCAAGAAAAAAAAAAAAAAAAGACAGAGCATAGACATAGGGACATCGTGGTGAATAAATAGGGAGGGGGAAGCATGGAGGAAGTAACAAGGAAACCTATAGTGTTATGTGTGGAAAAGATAGCTAGTGTCACAGTGCTAAGGGAATAGGAGTGCTTACATTTCCCCATACACTAAGATCAACTCAAAATGGATTAAAGACCTCAATGTAAGACCAGAAACCATCAAACTCTTAGAGGAGAATATAGGCAAAACCCTCAAGGACATCAATCAAAGCAAGATCTTCTCTCCCACCAACTAAAATAGCAGAACTGAAAAGAAAAATGAACATATGGGACTTCATGAAACTTAAAAGCTTTTGTATAGCTAAAGAAATTACAAAAAAGCTCAACAGACACCCCACAGAGTGGGAGAAAATCATAGCAAATGAAACAACAGACAAAGAATTAATCTCCAAAATCTACAAGCAACTCAGACAACTCAGCACAGGGAAAACGAACAACCCAATCAAAAAATGGGAAAAAGACCTAAAGAGACGCCTCTCCAAAGAGGACATACAGATGGGCCAAAAGCACATGAAACGATGCTCAACCTCACTTATTATTAGAGAAATGCTAATTAAAACTACAATGAGATATCACCTCACACCCGTCAGAATGGCCATCTTCAAAAAATCTGCAGACAATAAATGCTAGAGAGGGTGCAGAGAAAAGGGAACCCTCTTGCATTGCTGTTGGGAATGTAAATTGATACAGCCTCTATGGAAGACAGTCTGGAGATTTCTTAAAAAACTAAAAATAGAAGCACCCTATGACCCAGCAATCCCACTCTTAGGCTTATATCCTGATGAAATCAAAACTGAAAGAAGCACCTGTACCCCAATGTTCATTGCAGCTCTCTATACAATAGCCAAAACATGGAAGCAACCTAGATGTCCATCGACGAATGAATGGATCCAGAAGCTCTGGTACATATATACAATGGAATACTACTCAGCTGTTAAAAGAAATGCAGAAGACTCAATCCTAATGAAGTGGCTGGCTCTAGAACCTATCATAAAAAGTGAAGTAAGTCAAAAAGAGAAAGACAAATACAGTATACTAACACACATATATGGAATCTAGTAGGTCAGTCTTGATATCACACACAGGGAACTCAAGAAAAAAAAAAAAAAAAGACAGAGCATAGACATAGGGACATCGTGGTGAATAAATAGGGAGGGGGAAGCATGGAGGAAGTAACAAGGAAACCTATAGTGTTATGTGTGGAAAAGATAGCTAGTGTCACAGTGCTAAGGGAATAGGAGTGCTTACAATGGCTTGGGGCAAAGGTCTGGAGGGGTGGGATGGGGGGATCTGGGTGGGTGGGGACCATGGATATGCATATGACTGATCAGGGAACATACATGTATGTGAACAACAAAACTCTGTAAAACCTTTAAAATAAAGAATAAAAATAAATTTAAAAATTAAAAAAAAAAAAGACTCCTATGGACACACTGAAGCATAATCAACAATAATCCTAAAAGAAGAGGCTATTTCATACGTGACATTGCTGCTGCCTGGATGACCTTGCAAACTGCAGCTCCCACCGGGGAGAGTAACTGACCCAGGAAGCCCACACGGACAAGCAGGCTGTGTGTCTGTGTTCTCATAAAAGGCAAGCACGACTACACGAACAATGGTCGCCACACCTGACAAGGCAACGCTCCCAACCAGCCAGACTGGCGGGGAAAGCACCTGGCAGAGAGGCTGGGACAGTCCATTCAGCCCAGGCCATGGACGACGGCTCGCGGCGGCTCCCCGGTTGCGAGGGACAGGTCGTCTCAGGTTCCAGCAAGCCCAGTCCGGTCACAGGCAGCCAAAGCACAGTCAGAGAGAGGAAGCGACTCTGCTCCCTGCCTGTGCTGGCCCTATGGCTGGGTCGACAAGATGCCCGCTGGCAGTCAGGCTGATTCCCTTCTTAAAGAGAAACCAGCACTCCCCTTACACAGACCAGAATCCCCCCTTCTCATTTAACCCCACCTAGAAAACCATCCTGGGCTCTGACCACCTCTGTGAAAACACAGCCCTAGCCCCACCCGGACTTCCCTGCCCTTCCCGGCAGGCACACGCAAACCCCTCCTGGGCACAAACACAAAACACTCGCCAAGCCTCCTGGAGATCTGTGGGGTGGCCAGCCACGGGCCACCTGTAGGTCCTTCGCGCTGCAACAGGGGACCAGATTCCACTGCGGCGCTCCTGCAGCACCTACTGCTCACCCCAGGAATAAAGGACTTGCTGCTGCAAAGCCCCCTGCCCACACTGTCCAGCAGACACTGGTACATGCCAAGAGGGAAGGGGGGAGCCGGCTGCCAGCTGGCTTCTGGAAGGGAACGGCAATTGGCCAGCGGGAAGCCAGTTTATTATTCATGGTGGAAGAGAACCTGGACTTACTGTAAACACCCTGCATGCTTCAGTGTTTGCCTTTGAAGTACACAACTCTGACCTTGAGTCGTACTCAGCCTGTGTTCACCGCAGGCCGTGGACTGGCTGTGGAGAAACAGGAAAAGGAAGACGGTATCATACCTCAAATATTTACTGAATACCTATGAAAGGTGGGTGGCGTGTTGGATGCTGACATGAGAGTTTTACATTCTGAGGAATTCTCAGAAGTGGGGTAGAACCCACGCTCCCATGGCCGCCAACTACTAAAACTGTAAATGCAGTTCTGTTCCAAACACCCACTCAACTTCTCTTCCTTACACTTTGATCAGCAAGAGTGGGGTCTCCCCAGGCTTCTCCGTGGTGTGTAACAGGAGCATCCTCTGAACCAGCGCACCTTCAGAAAGTCCATGCTCACACGCCTTTGAACAAACTATTTGTTGTCATTGTCGTTGTTTAGTCACTAAGTTGTGTCCACCTGTTTTGTGACCCCATGGATGTGTCCACCCTGGTTTATGTTTTCATCGGCTCTGCGAGGGACAGGTGCCAGCAAGCCCAGTCCGGTCACAGGCAGCCAAAGCACAGTCAGAGAGAGGAAGCGACTCTGCTCCCTGCCTGTGCTGGCCCTATGGCTGGGTCGACAAGATGCCCGCTGGCAGTCAGGCTGATTCCCTTCTTAAAGAGAAACCAGCACTCCCCTTACACAGACCAGAATCCCCCCTTCTCATTTAACCCCACCTAGAAAACCATCCTGGGCTCTGACCACCTCTGTGAAAACACAGCCCTAGCCCCACCCGGACTTCCCTGCCCTTCCCGGCAGGCACACGCAAACCCCTCCTGGGCACAAACACAAAACACTCGCCAAGCCTCCTGGAGATCTGTGGGGTGGCCAGCCACGGGCCACCTGTAGGTCCTTCGCGCTGCAACAGGGGACCAGATTCCACTGCGGCGCTCCTGCAGCACCTACTGCTCACCCCAGGAATAAAGGACTTGCTGCTGCAAAGCCCCCTGCCCACACTGTCCAGCAGACACTGGTACATGCCAAGAGGGAAGGGGGGAGCCGGCTGCCAGCTGGCTTCTGGAAGGGAACGGCAATTGGCCAGCGGGAAGCCAGTTTATTATTCATGGTGGAAGAGAACCTGGACTTACTGTAAACACCCTGCCTGCTTCAGTGTTTGCCTTTGAAGTACACAACTCTGACCTTGAGTCGTACTCAGCCTGTGTTCACCGCAGGCCGTGGACTGGCTGTGGAGAAACAGGAAAAGGAAGACGGTATCATACCTCAAATATTTACTGAATACCTATGAAAGGTGGGTGGCGTGTTGGATGCTGACATGAGAGTTTTACATTCTGAGGAATTCTCAGAAGTGGGGTAGAACCCACGCTCCCATGGCCGCCAACTACTAAAACTGTAAATGCAGTTCTGTTCCAAACACCCACTCAACTTCTCTTCCTTACACTTTGATCAGCAAGAGTGGGGTCTCCCCAGGCTTCTCCGTGGTGTGTAACAGGAGCATCCTCTGAACCAGCGCACCTTCAGAAAGTCCATGCTCACACGCCTTTGAACAAACTATTTGTTGTCATTGTCGTTGTTTAGTCACTAAGTTGTGTCCACCTGTTTTGTGACCCCATGGATGGTAGTCCATGAGGCTCCTCTGTCCATGGGCTTCCTGGGCAAGAATACTGGAGTGGGTTGCCATTTCCTTCTCCAGGGGATCTTCCCGACCCAAGGATCAAACCCACATCTCCTGCATTGGCAGGGGGATTCTTTACCACTGAGCCACCAGGAAGCCCCATGAATAGATTATGGTTTCTGCCTACAGCCCCCCTCCTGCTTCTTTGACTATGAAAAGCAGAACACATCTCTGAAGACCCAGCCTGAGAACGGGAGGTAGAGAGAGACACCAGTGTCCTGCAAGGTTACGGTAGACAACCCCACAGACACAGGACCACAGGGAGCCCGAGGCTGTGATCTATAGTGGACACTGGGTCAGGTGTCCCAGCCGGGATAAATCAGGGTTGGAAGCCTGGGCTCCATGACCCTAGAGCTTATCATTTCAGTAAATCCATGGACAGGTTCACGGCAAGTGTGGTGAGCAACACCACAGAATAGTCCGTTACGTAACTGACCACACTCCAGTGGTCACTAATGGACAGGTCTGTCCTCCCCACCCCACACACATGCCAGTCCACTAGGCTACACGTGCCCTCCAGGTTCACAGGTCAGCCCCCTTCCCGGTTGTTCACCTGCACAGTCCACAACAAACAAACAGGCCTTCAATCGAGGTTTACTGAGAAAGCCTTTTAAAAAGACAAACTGGATGACAGCACTCCCTGCTTAAACACTTCAGTAGCTTCCTGTTGTCTCTCAAATGAAGCCCAAACATCCTCTCGTGCCTCTGGAGGCCCAGAGGGGATGGACGCGCTGAGTCGCATGTCAATCAGGTGCCTCACGCCTCTTCCTTATCGGAGCTCAACCACACAGGTCTTTGCTTTTATTTCCTCTAACACGTCAAAGTCTCTCCAGGCTCAAGACCCTGACAAGCCTCGCTCCCTCTGTCTGGAATGTTCTCTTGTTCTTCTCATAGCTGGCTTCTGCCCATTCCTGTTTAGGAATCCAGCTGAAATCTTACCTCATCGGAGAAGCCTTTCCTGAGAAGCCTCCCTGTCCAACAGTATTCTCACTCGCTCTGCCATGTGGAGTGTGCTCATTGTGTGCGTTGCAATTTGGGGGTGTTAGCAAGCTGGTTTATTTATGTCTCTTCTGTCTTCATCTGTGTGTACGGTAAGCTCCACAAAGTTATAGATATGTCTCTTTTCTTCTCGCCAAGGAGGTGGAGTGCCTAGAACGCAATAAATATTTGTTGCTGGATGAAGGTATCAGAAAATGATGGCTCAAACTCTGGCTTGATCATGGTGAGTGACCTTAGGCAGGATGTGTCCTTTTTTATATAAAAAAAATTTTATTTAACTTTTAATTTACTTTTTATTGAAGAATAGTTGATTTACAATGTTGTGTTAATTTCTGCTGTACTCCTAAGTGTCAGTTTCCTCTTCTACAAAATCAGGAGACTCCAGACCAGATATAATGATTATTCTGAGTCACCTGGAAACTCCTCACGCTTTCCTCTCTGAGAGGAAATTAACCGACCTCTAATTAACTGACCTCCCTCATTCAAATGTCTATGCTGACATATTATTTTGCAGCTGTTTTCTTAGTTATCATAAGGTCTCTATACACAGGATGCAGTGGTTCCTAAAGAGGGAGAGAAATCTGGGAGACCCGGAATTTTTGAGACACCTGAAATATCTTTTAAGAAGGTAGAAATTCCTAAATATGTTTACAAAAATCATGATATTAATAAAATAGCAATGCTTATGTTGAACACATTCAGGTTTTAAACACAGAAATGTACGGTGCAATATATCTGTGCTATGTGTAGAAAACTGCCCGTATTTCCTTCCACAAAAGCATTATTCGGGGGCTTACTGAGTGTCGATTATGGGCATTAAAGACCACTGCATGCATGCTCAGTCACGTCCAGCTCTTTGCAACCCTATGGACTGTAGCATGCCAGGCTCTTCTGCCCATTAAAGATCATTATCCACCTGCTATTTCAATTAATATGACACAATCCGAGTGACAGACTGTTACCTTGGGGTCCCATGCACCACGTCTCCCAGGATTACACCCTGTGAGAGCTCACCCACAGCGAGGCTGAGGCTGGCGTGGGGCCAGCTCTGACCAACAGGATCCTCAGCAGGAATAACGCAGTGGAGAAGACTCTTGAGAGTCCCTTGGACAGCAAGGAGATTAAACCAGGCTATCCTAAAGGAAATCACACTCGATATTCATTGGGAGGACTGATGCTGAAGCTAAACCTCCAATACCTTGGCCATCTAATGTAAAGAGCTGCCTCACTGGAAAAACTGTGAGGCTGAGAAAGGCTGAAGGCAAAGATGAAGGGCTGGGAGAGGATGAGAGGGTAAACAGCATCGCTGCCTCCATGGTCGCAAATCTGAGCACAGTCTGGGAAGCAGCAGCGGACAGAGGAGCCTGGTGGGCTGCAGTCCACGGGGCCGCAGAGCGAGACACGACTCGCCCACTGAGCAGCGAGACAATCAGGAGCAGCAGGAGACGGGGCAAGCCCACTGTGCCGGCACCTCCGCGGCCCTGAGGGCTGCCTGGTTTCCGGGTGGCTTTCCAGCCGTGGTTGCAGAGGCGTGGCGTTGCATAAGCAGATCTTCTCTTTGAGGACTCTCAGTAACCTTCTATTCCCTGCAACCCTGACAGTCACAGACACAGATTTCAAACAGGAAATAATTTCCACTGTGGAAAATTCACCAAAGAATGATCACGCCTTTTCTGGTTCCTTTTAACAAGGGCTAAATTTCCAATCAGCAGGTTCCCAGGATTATTAAGTGGAGGTAATAACTGGGTAAAAGCCTGGGACATGCTGCTTCCCAGGACAGTTTTCTACACAGAATGCCTTGATGCTGGACCAAACAATTGGCACTATCCCCGTTACGAGAGTGTTGCAGTGCTGGCTGTTGAGCATAAGGGCCAGTGTCTCCTTCAGACACTTGTATCCAGTGACTTTTCGCTTCACTTTCCTGGTGCCTGAGAGCGCACTGCACACGAGACCGCTCACCACGAAAGCCGCTCCCACTTGTGAGCAGCAATATCAAACCCTACAAGTCTAGGAGGGAAGTGAATAAACCAGTCAAGGGGGGTGGGGAGAGACTGGCTGCAAGGGAGATTAATACTACAAATAAATTTTTATATTAAACCTGACTTTGATTAGACAATCTGAACCCTTACAACAATTTACTTTGGTTTCTCTTTGTCAGATTTATAAAGTTCTCCCCCTTTAAAAAAATGTGTATATTGCTGAAAGATTGTAAAATTAAATAGCAAACAGATTACACACTTAGGAATAGACTAAGCACAATTAGTGCACACATTCCTCCCTCCTATAAATAACTCGGTTTCCTTTCCGTGTCTGCAAATTTCATTAGAGTGGTGGAAAAGCCGGGAGAGGAAGGAGGAAAAAGAAAAGTCCTCGTTTTCTTCGAGTGCACTTTGCACAGGAAGAGCTGAGGCTGAGACAGATCAGGGGGGCAGCAGGAGCGAACGAGGCAAGCCCGACGAGGAGCCTGGTGGGCTGCAGTCCACGGGCCGCAGGCGAGACACGACTCGCCCACTGAGCAGCGAGACAATCAGGAGCAGCAGGAGACGGGCAAGCCCACTGTGCCGGCACCTCCGCGGCCCTGAGGGCTGCCTGGTTTCCGGGTGGCTTTCCAGCCGTGGTTGCAGAGGCGTGGCGTTGCATAAGCAGATCTTCTCTTTGAGGACTCTCAGTAACCTTCTATTCCCTGCAACCCTGACAGTCACAGACACAGATTTCAAACAGGAAATAATTTCCACTGTGGAAAATTCACCAAAGAATGATCACGCCTTTTCTGGTTCCTTTTAACAAGGGCTAAATTTCCAATCAGCAGGTTCCCAGGATTATTAAGTGGAGGTAATAACTGGGTAAAAGCCTGGGACATGCTGCTTCCCAGGACAGTTTTCTACACAGAATGCCTTGATGCTGGACCAAACAATTGGCACTATCCCCGTTACGAGAGTGTTGCAGTGCTGGCTGTTGAGCATAAGGGCCAGTGTCTCCTTCAGACACTTGTATCCAGTGACTTTTCGCTTCACTTTCCTGGTGCCTGAGAGCGCACTGCACACGAGACCGCTCACCACGAAAACCGCTCACACTTGTGAGCAGCAATATCAAACCCTACAAGTCTAGGAGGGAAGTGAATAAACCAGTCAAGGGGGGTGGGGAGAGACTGGCTGCAAGGGAGATTAATACTACAAATAAATTTTTATATTAAACCTGACTTTGATTAGACAATCTGAACCCTTACAACAATTTACTTTGGTTTCTCTTTGTCAGATTTATAAAGTTCTCCCCCTTTAAAAAAATGTGTATATTGCTGAAAGATTGTAAAATTAAATAGCAAACAGATTACACACTTAGGAATAGACTAAGCACAATTAGTGCACACATTCCTCCCGCTCCTATAAATAACTCGGTTTCCTTTCCGTGTCTGCAAATTTCATTAGAGTGGTGGAAAAAGCCGGGGAGAGGAAGGAGGAAAAAAAGAAAAGTCCTCGTTTTCATTGCAAAGTACAGACCCAGTCACTCGATCAGGGCTTTGTGCTACCTAGGAAGAAGTCTGAGGGGGAACACCCTCTCCCCATCACAGACCACTAGCTATGGAAAGAAACTTTTGTGCATAGGATTTAAAATGTACTGCTTTAAAAAAAAGCACATAAACATCAACTATTCTAGTAAACAACCTGCTTCACTGGCCCTCCACAAAGAGCTTCAGTGATCTTAGAAAAAAGGTTTTGTCCCATCGCCGATCCCCTTGATTTTAAGCTGTATATGCTCTGGACAAGTTGCCTAATTCAGCAGTTATGGTTAATCATGCATGTAAAAAGAACAAGTCTAGCTTCTCAATTATTAGAAGTCAAAAACAAGTGTTAGTGAGAGGAAGGTCACTGCTCAGGGTCACAGCCTGGAAGCGTGAGACACGAGTCCTCCCCACTCCCCTCCAAGGAGGCGTCTACACCAGAAGGCATCCGGAACATACGGGCTTTGTGTTCAGTTCTTGGACGGGGTCTCTTTCTATAAGGAGAAGGGAAGAATTTGGATCATGTGAAGGAAAAAACAGTGTTCTATTACTATCTGGATATTTGAAAGCACCCAGGTAAAAGTTATGGACATAAAACTGTGTAAGAACTTGGACTTCATCTTAAAATTCTCATCTGGTTACTCCGTTCAGTTCGTTCAGTCCTGTCCGACTCTCTGCACCCTGTGGGCTGCAGCACTCCAGGCTTCCCTGTCCTTAAGAACCCTTGCGTACTTCATTTTTGTATATAAACCCTACAAGTCTAGGAGAAGTGAATAAACCAGTCAAGGGGGGTGGGGAGAGACTGGCTGCAAGGGAGATTAATACTACAAATAAATTTTTATATTAAACCTGACTTTGATTAGACAATCTGAACCCTTACAACAATTTACTTTGGTTTCTCTTTGTCAGATTTATAAAGTTCTCCCCCTTTAAAAAAATGTGTATATTGCTGAAAGATTGTAAAATTAAATAGCAAACAGATTACACACTTAGGAATAGACTAAGCACAATTAGTGCACACATTCCTCCCGCTCCTATAAATAACTCGGTTTCCTTTCCGTGTCTGCAAATTTCATTAGAGTGGTGGAAAAAAAGCCGGGGAGAGGAAGGAGGAAAAAAAGAAAAGTCCTCGTTTTCATTGCAAAGTACAGACCCAGTCACTCGATCAGGGCTTTGTGCTACCTAGGAAGAAGTCTGAGGGGGAACACCCTCTCCCCATCACAGACCACTAGCTATGGAAAGAAACTTTTGTGCATAGGATTTAAAATGTACTGCTTTAAAAAAAAGCACATAAACATCAACTATTCTAGTAAACAACCTGCTTCACTGGCCCTCCACAAAGAGCTTCAGTGATCTTAGAAAAAAGGTTTTGTCCCATCGCCGATCCCCTTGATTTTAAGCTGTATATGCTCTGGACAAGTTGCCTAATTCAGCAGTTATGGTTAATCATGCATGTAAAAAGAACAAGTCTAGCTTCTCAATTATTAGAAGTCAAAAACAAGTGTTAGTGAGAGGAAGGTCACTGCTCAGGGTCACAGCCTGGAAGCGTGAGACACGAGTCCTCCCCACTCCCCTCCAAGGAGGCGTCTACACCAGAAGGCATCCGGAACATACGGGCTTTGTGTTCAGTTCTTGGACGGGGTCTCTTTCTATAAGGAGAAGGGAAGAATTTGGATCATGTGAAGGAAAAAACAGTGTTCTATTACTATCTGGATATTTGAAAGCACCCAGGTAAAAGTTATGGACATAAAACTGTGTAAGAACTTGGACTTCATCTTAAAATTCTCATCTGGTTACTCCGTTCAGTTCGTTCAGTCCTGTCCGACTCTCTGCACCCTGTGGGCTGCAGCACTCCAGGCTTCCCTGTCCTTCACCATCTCCTGGAGCCTGCTCAAACTCTTGTCCATTGACCCAGTGACGCCATCCAACCATCTCATTCTCTGTTGTCCCCTTCTCCTTCTGCCTTCTATTTTTCCCAACATAAGGCTCTTTTCCAGCGAGTCAGCTCTTCGCATCAGATGGCCAAACTGGATTACTAGAGGCACGCATAAAACCAAGCCACTCCCTAATAAAACCTGTAGAGACTGATTTCATTTTCATTAAAAAAATAATAAATTGTGACATAAAACACTAAGAAGAGTTAAGATGAAAAGCAAGGATTTCCTGCTGCTTTCATTAGGGATATTTGATTACAAAGAACAGAAATTCACTTTAACAAGTTCAACTAAAAAATAAGTTATTGCTAACACAAATCTTATAAGGGGTAAAAATCCAGAGTATATAAAGAACTCGTATATACAAAATAAGATTAAAACAACCAATTTGATTTAAACATGAGCCAAGGACTTAAACAAGTGTTTTTCCAAAGAAGCTACACAAACAGACAAGGTGTATGTACCTGGAAGGTTTTCAACGTGACTAGTCAGTGTCACTGCTGTTGTTAGTCACGAGGTCACAGTGGACTCTCTGTGACCCCCTGGACGGCAGCCCGCCAGGCTCCTCTGTCCATGGGATTCTCCAGTCAAGAACACTGGAGTGGGTTGTCATGCCCTCCTCCAATAATAGCAATAGTAATATTATCTACACTTTGCAACAAATTAACTAAATATAACTGTTAAACTATAAAAACAATATCTGTATTAGGGTCACAGCCTGGAAGCGTGAGACACGAGTCCTCCCCACTCCCCTCCAAGGAGGCGTCTACACCAGAAGGCATCCGGAACATACGGGCTTTGTGTTCAGTTCTTGGACGGGGTCTCTTTCTATAAGGAGAAGGGAAGAATTTGGATCATGTGAAGGAAAAAACAGTGTTCTATTACTATCTGGATATTTGAAAGCACCCAGGTAAAAGTTATGGACATAAAACTGTGTAAGAACTTGGACTTCATCTTAAAATTCTCATCTGGTTACTCCGTTCAGTTCGTTCAGTCCTGTCCGACTCTCTGCACCCTGTGGGCTGCAGCACTCCAGGCTTCCCTGTCCTTCACCATCTCCTGGAGCCTGCTCAAACTCTTGTCCATTGACCCAGTGACGCCATCCAACCATCTCATTCTCTGTTGTCCCCTTCTCCTTCTGCCTTCTATTTTTCCCAACATAAGGCTCTTTTCCAGCGAGTCAGCTCTTCGCATCAGATGGCCAAACTGGATTACTAGAGGCACGCATAAAACCAAGCCACTCCCTAATAAAACCTGTAGAGACTGATTTCATTTTCATTAAAAAAATAATAAATTGTGACATAAAACACTAAGAAGAGTTAAGATGAAAAGCAAGGATTTCCTGCTGCTTTCATTAGGGATATTTGATTACAAAGAACAGAAATTCACTTTAACAAGTTCAACTAAAAAATAAGTTATTGCTAACACAAATCTTATAAGGGGTAAAAATCCAGAGTATATAAAGAACTCGTATATACAAAATAAGATTAAAACAACCAATTTGATTTAAACATGAGCCAAGGACTTAAACAAGTGTTTTTCCAAAGAAGCTACACAAACAGACAAGGTGTATGTACCTGGAAGGTTTTCAACGTGACTAGTCAGTGTCACTGCTGTTGTTAGTCACGAGGTCACAGTGGACTCTCTGTGACCCCCTGGACGGCAGCCCGCCAGGCTCCTCTGTCCATGGGATTCTCCAGTCAAGAACACTGGAGTGGGTTGTCATGCCCTCCTCCAATAATAGCAATAGTAATATTATCTACACTTTGCAACAAATTAACTAAATATAACTGTTAAACTATAAAAACAATATCTGTATTACCTAATCTTGCAACAAAAATCTCACTTTTTTATAGTTAAATATTATAGTAGACTTTACAGGTACCTGAAATTAAATTAGTACCCAAGCTAAGTTTTCTTGTTTAAAAAACTTACAAAATGGTGAAATATTCACAGTATGGTCAGTTCAGCTTCAATTAGCATACTTGTTTATAGGGCTTCCCAAGTGGCTCAGACAGTAAAGAATCTGCCTGCATTGCAGGAGATCTGGGTTTGATCCTTGGGTCAGGAAGATCCTCTGGAGAAGGGAATGGCAACCCACTCCAGTATTTTTGCCTGGGAAATCCCATGGACAGAGGAGCCTGGCGGGTTACAGTCCGTGGGGTTGCAAAGAGTCACACATGAACAACTAAGCACACACAAACACACACAGAAAATTATCCAATAACCCTCCATAACATCAGTTTTAGTTTTTACTTTTGCATGTATTTACTTTTCAGTTTTAGTTTTCACTCTTGTATGTATTTTGAATAGCTGCCTAAAATACTTAAAAAAAAAAAAAGTCTTCATAAAATAAAGGGAGAAAGATTCTTCGTTTCTCTAAAGGCTTGTTTAGTTTGCAGTCAACAGAAGATAAGGAAGGTGTTTAGGAAATGCAACCAGTTGGGAAGCAGGATGGAACCTCAGGCATGCCTCGGTGCTCCTTCCCCGTTCGCTTCACTCTGCTCCTGACTGAAGCAGAGCTGACTGACAGTGCGGTGCCATCTCTGCTGCACGGCAATGTGACCCGGTGATCCACATAGACACTCTCTTTTTTAATATTATTTTCCATTACGGCATTTTTCAAGCTGCTCCTGAATCGAATGAGGTGGCAGCCATCCACAATGGGTCGCATTTTGCTTAACCCAGGAGGAGGACTGTTAAATTCTCTGCTGTTTCCAAACACAGAGCAGACTTCTACCTCTTTTCCAAAAATGTTGCGTAATTAATAAAATTCATATCATCAAACCAGTTCTTTGCCTTTTTTGCTTGCAAAAGTCAAAGTTTATTTTCCTGTTCTCCCTTTGAAGAGAGACACTGGTGGCGGACGGTGGATGGCAGTCCCATGCCCACGAGCAGCTGGGGGCTGGCCGAGGCGTATTACCTAATCTTGCAACAAAAATCTCACTTTTTTATAGTTAAATATTATAGTAGACTTTACAGGTACCTGAAATTAAATTAGTACCCAAGCTAAGTTTTCTTGTTTAAAAAACTTACAAAATGGTGAAATATTCACAGTATGGTCAGTTCAGCTTCAATTAGCATACTTGTTTATAGGGCTTCCCAAGTGGCTCAGACAGTAAAGAATCTGCCTGCATTGCAGGAGATCTGGGTTTGATCCTTGGGTCAGGAAGATCCTCTGGAGAAGGGAATGGCAACCCACTCCAGTATTTTTGCCTGGGAAATCCCATGGACAGAGGAGCCTGGCGGGTTACAGTCCGTGGGGTTGCAAAGAGTCACACATGAACAACTAAGCACACACAAACACACACAGAAAATTATCCAATAACCCTCCATAACATCAGTTTTAGTTTTTACTTTTGCATGTATTTACTTTTCAGTTTTAGTTTTCACTCTTGTATGTATTTTGAATAGCTGCCTAAAATACTTAAAAAAAAAAAAGTCTTCATAAAATAAAGGGAGAAAGATTCTTCGTTTCTCTAAAGGCTTGTTTAGTTTGCAGTCAACAGAAGATAAGGAAGGTGTTTAGGAAATGCAACCAGTTGGGAAGCAGGATGGAACCTCAGGCATGCCTCGGTGCTCCTTCCCCGTTCGCTTCACTCTGCTCCTGACTGAAGCAGAGCTGACTGACAGTGCGGTGCCATCTCTGCTGCACGGCAATGTGACCCGGTGATCCACATAGACACTCTCTTTTTTAATATTATTTTCCATTACGGCATTTTTCAAGCTGCTCCTGAATCGAATGAGGTGGCAGCCATCCACAATGGGTCGCATTTTGCTTAACCCAGGAGGAGGACTGTTAAATTCTCTGCTGTTTCCAAACACAGAGCAGACTTCTACCTCTTTTCCAAAAATGTTGCGTAATTAATAAAATTCATATCATCAAACCAGTTCTTTGCCTTTTTTGCTTGCAAAAGTCAAAGTTTATTTTCCTGTTCTCCCTTTGAAGAGAGACACTGGTGGCGGACGGTGGATGGCAGTCCATGCCCACGAGCAGCTGGGGGCTGGCCGAGGGCCCGCCGTCTGTGCACAGCGGGCGGAAGACAGCCAATGGGCAGCGGCAGTCACATCTGAGCAGGCTGTGCACCCAGAGGGCATTCACGCTGGGCACCATACGCACACACACACACACACAGATGCTAGAGGTTAGTCTGGTTAGGAAACAGGACAACAGGTGGGACACCTCTGACACACTAGAGCTGGACGCTCCTCTGCAGGTGCCCTTTGTCTGACGTCGTCTCTTTAGACTCGGTGCATAGGCCACGCCCTGGGCAGGAGGCAGGGGAGGGTGGGGCTTGCCGGTGCGGGGGACTTGGCTCGGAAGCCGTAAGAGCGGGGTACAGAGCCCTCGCCACTGACCCAGCCCTCTGCTCTGGTGGCAGGGCCTGCCTGACCACCCAGCCACACCCACGCCCTCGCGCGGTCTGCATGGGATAGCACGAGGGCAGCCGCTCGCCAGTGATGGTGGGGCTGGGAAGAAAGGCAGCTGTGCTGAGTTTTCCTTCCCACGGTGAGGAGTCCCTTACAGTCGGAAGAGGGAGGATCTTGGATGTGAAGGCCGCCACTTATTCCACTATTTTGTAATTTACACACAGCATGATGGTATGACGCATCCATGCCCATGATCCTGAGCATCTCATAGACATGTATCTCTGTCTCTACATCTGTATAACTATCAACATATCTAGATAGATGACAGATATCAACAGACAGATGATAGATTATTGATAGATGACAGAAATATAGATGATTGACAGATAGAGAGATGACGGAAACACAGACAGATGATAGACACAATTCTCAGTTACGCCCCTGAGATATTTCCCTCTGAAGAACTGATATGGCATACTCCTGGTTCTAACTGCTAGAGAAACGATGAAATTTCATCTATGACTTCCAATGCAGGAAACGCAGGTGTGATCCCTGGAGAGGGAAGATCCCCCAAGAAGGGAACGGCAACCCACTCAAGCGTCTCTGCCAGGAACATTCCCTGAATGGGGGAGCCTGGCAGGCCACAGTCCGTGGGGCCTCGAGGAGTCAGACCCAGCGGAGTTGCTGCCGCTCTCACTGAGGGCAGATGTGAACAAAGCTGTCACCTAGCAAGACAGATTCCTTTCTGGAGCACACACTTGTCTGCATTTCTTACACAAAGTAACGGCTTCAAAAGAGTAGATACTGACTTTTCCTGTATTTAGTGACACTTAAAAAATCTCTCTGAGTAGAGTAAATCAGACACTGGAAGACAAATATCATATGTTATCACATGTGTGGAATCAAAAAAAGAGGTACAAATGAAGAAAAAAGTATGTACAAATTTACAAAACGGAAGTAGAGTCATGGATGTAAAAAACAACTCTCTGGTTCCCAGGGGATGGGGGTGGGGGCGAAAGTGAGAGCCTGGACTGACACATACACACAACTCTATGTAAACCAGACAACTAATAAGGACCTAGATAACTAGCAAGCTCTACTCAGCACTCTGTAATGAGCTGTGTGGGAAAAGAACCTAGAAAAGAGTGGATCCATGTGCAACTGAGTCGCTGTGCCACACGCTGAAACTAACACAGCACGCTAAGTCAACTGCATTCTAATAAAATTTAAAATAAATTTTTTTCTCAACAAATCAGAAGGGCTTCCGTAGCTGCTCTCTACTATACGTGAGATTTTCAGAAAGTCTTTCATCTGAGGACTGTGGTAATGAAGTTTCTAAGGCAACTAAGTAAGAACCTCTCCCCAACCTGCACTCACAGGGCCAGTCCTGAGGCTCCAGGGCCACAGCCGGCCGCACGCCACCCCCATCCGGGCCCAGACGGGCCTGCGCCGGGCGCCCCTCCACCGTCTCGCAGAAGCTGACGACCACGACTTCCCAGACGCAGCAGCGGCAGCCCTGCTCTCCACAGGCTCCACAAGATGCTGATGGAGCAGGAAACAGCTATAAAACTTCCCCGGAAATCCTCCAGGGATGTCCCGTAACATTTTCCACGGAAATGCCATAAAATATTCCATGCAATTAGCTTTGCTTAAAGAAACATTTGTCAACGTGCTTTACCTTCCTATAGGTGACATTTTTTTCCTTGAAATGCATGTCATTTACAAAGGTAGTCCTGTTGTTTAAGAAAACACACAGACATTATTATCCCAGGGGATTCGGGTGGACAGAAGGTTAATCACAGCAAAACTACACTGCACTAAAGCCAAAGTAAGATTCATCAGCGAGGAGTGGACTTGTGGGTAGTAGAGAATAGAAGGAGGGAGAAAAATTAGGAGAAAGATTTTTATTTCAGAAAATCAAACTCCTACCCTTTCAGGGGCTCATTTCCCAGTCTCAGAAAATATGAAATTTCCTTAGACTCACTGCAATCCATGGGACCCTGGAGAATTCACATGCATTAAAATGAATTCCCAGGGTCCCCATCTGACGCCAAGAAACCCTGCTGCACATCAACCTATATTTTCCAAAGCAGGGAGTAAGGTTACCACGTCGTCATCACGTGCTGAGGATGGAAAACAGGTGTGTGGGCGAGGCTTCCTGGCGGCAGCAACGCCCCGCTCAGCCCCAGGGGGCTCATCCACGCCTGCCCAGACGGGGTCACTCCCAACTGCGCGCAATGATTTTCCACAGGGAACCCGGTGGCTCGAGTGCAGGACTGTCACCAAACACTTCCCTCCCTGGAGCCGTGACACCTCTGCCTCCGGCCGCTGCGCCCAGACACCTCCGCCTCCTGCAGACTCTCAGGACCTCGCGGCTGCTGCCCAGCGAGAGTTACCTTGCCCGGGCTTACTGGGCTGTTTTGTCAGGTTTCTGCTTAAATGTCTCCATTTCAGTGGTTTCTCAAAATTCTTCTTTCTGTTCTTTGGACTCCATCATAAAATCATCATTAAAAGATGATCCATCCAGTTTTTTGAAAATGGACCTTGCTTTTATTATTCTTCCTGTGTTAGGCCTCTATTGCTGGGTGGGCTTTTCTCGAGGTGCAGGGAGCGGGGGCTGCTTTCTAATTGTGGTGGGGTTCTCGCTGCACTGGCTTCTCGTGCTGTGCGGCCTGGGCTCTGGAGCACAGACAGAGTCAGCAGTTGGGGTGCACAGGCTTAGCGGCCCCTCAGCAGTAGGAGCTTCCCGGACCATGGATTGAACCCAGGCTCCCTGCTCTGTCAGGTGGAGTCTTAGCCAGTGGGCCATGGGGGGTCCATTCCTCCAGTTCTGAAAGGCAGTCTTCAACGTCTGGAGAGGCTGGAGCCAGAGGGAGGGTGGGGCGGGCGAGTCTCCGGCCAGGAGGCTGAGGTGTGAGAAGCAGTCACTGCCGAACAGATACAGGAAAGGCTGAAAACACAGACGAGGGGCTGAGGCCAGCTGTCAGAAGATACGAGCAGAAGACGGGCATCAAAAGCTAGCTGGCCGGGACCTCCTTGGTGGTCCAGTGGCTAAGACGTCACCTTTCATTGCAGGGGGTGCAGGTCTGATCCCTTTTCAGGGAGCTAAGATCCCACATGCCTCTAGGCCAGAACACCAAAACATAAAACGGAAGTAATATTGTAACAGATTCAACAAAGACTTTAAAAAATGGTCTACGTCAACAAATAAATTAAAAAAAAAAAAAAAAGCCTAGTTTGCAAAGAAAGACAGAGTTCAGAATGTGACCACCTATGAGACAGCCATCAGAAACAAGCAAAGGCACCATCAAGGACATAACAAACAAACAAACAAACAAGGTAAAAGGCATTATTAAAAGAATGAGCTCAAGCCTTGTGATGGGTACATGGTGTTTTCGAGACAGATACACATGAACAGTGAGCTAATTGCATCCAACATGACACCCGGGGGCCAGATCGCACCACTCTCTCTGGTTCAGCCTTCAGAGTATTGTCTTATGACATGATCTAAATTAGGGATCAGGAGTGATAAATCTATTTATCAAGGACTAAGATGCAAAAGAGGACAAACTCCATCATAAAATCATCATTAAAAGATGATCCATCCAGTTTTTTGAAAATGGACCTTGCTTTTATTATTCTTCCTGTGTTAGGCCTCTATTGCTGGGTGGGCTTTTCTCGAGGTGCAGGGAGCGGGGGCTGCTTTCTAATTGTGGTGGGGTTCTCGCTGCACTGGCTTCTCGTGCTGTGCGGCCTGGGCTCTGGAGCACAGACAGAGTCAGCAGTTGGGGTGCACAGGCTTAGCGGCCCCTCAGCAGTAGGAGCTTCCCGGACCATGGATTGAACCCAGGCTCCCTGCTCTGTCAGGTGGAGTCTTAGCCAGTGGGCCATGGGGGGTCCATTCCTCCAGTTCTGAAAGGCAGTCTTCAACGTCTGGAGAGGCTGGAGCCAGAGGGAGGGTGGGGCGGGCGAGTCTCCGGCCAGGAGGCTGAGGTGTGAGAAGCAGTCACTGCCGAACAGATACAGGAAAGGCTGAAAACACAGACGAGGGGCTGAGGCCAGCTGTCAGAAGATACGAGCAGAAGACGGGCATCAAAAGCTAGCTGGCCGGGACCTCCTTGGTGGTCCAGTGGCTAAGACGTCACCTTTCATTGCAGGGGGTGCAGGTCTGATCCCTTTTCAGGGAGCTAAGATCCCACATGCCTCTAGGCCAGAACACCAAAACATAAAACGGAAGTAATATTGTAACAGATTCAACAAAGACTTTAAAAAATGGTCTACGTCAACAAATAAATTAAAAAAAAAAAAAAAAGCCTAGTTTGCAAAGAAAGACAGAGTTCAGAATGTGACCACCTATGAGACAGCCATCAGAAACAAGCAAAGGCACCATCAAGGACATAACAAACAAACAAACAAACAAGGTAAAAGGCATTATTAAAAGAATGAGCTCAAGCCTTGTGATGGGTACATGGTGTTTTCGAGACAGATACACATGAACAGTGAGCTAATTGCATCCAACATGACACCCGGGGGCCAGATCGCACCACTCTCTCTGGTTCAGCCTTCAGAGTATTGTCTTATGACATGATCTAAATTAGGGATCAGGAGTGATAAATCTATTTATCAAGGACTAAGATGCAAAAGAGGACAAACTAAACACCCAAATTGTTCCCAGAAGGCTCAGCGCCCTGCGATGCGCCACACGGACGCCTGGCGAGGAGCAGTGTGCCGAGGCTGGGCCCTCCCGCCGGCCCTCCGGTCCAGGCCCTCGTGAGGCTGGCTCAGCACATCAGGCCAGTCACCTTACGCGAAAGACCAGACCTGTGGTTTACTCATTCACACGGAGACACGAGAAGGTCTCAGAAGCAGAATTACCTGCTTGTGAATGAACAGTGTGAACTACTCTTGCTTGATGTTCAACAAAGGTAGCCAAGAATACTCGTCGGGCTGACCGGCGTGTGCAGGTCTTGACTAAGGACAGCTAACAAGCGGTCCGCGCGTTCCACGCACTCAGCCTAAGCAAACGCAGCAGAGCCATCTCGACAACCGGGATGGGCCTGCCAGTGAGTCAGGAGTGTTTCAGGGCTCCCCAGGTAGCGCCAGTGGTAAGGAACCCGCCTGCCAATGCAGGAGACACAAGAGATGCAGGGTCAATCCCTGGGTCAAGAAGATCCCCTGAAAAGGGAAGTGGCAGCCCACTCCAGTCTCCCAGTCTGGAAAAGCACTGGGGCAGAGGAGCCGGGCGGGCTGCAGTCCGAGGGGCTGAAAGAGTCAGACACAACTGAACACACAAGAGTGTTTACGTCCCTCGACCAAAGTTCTGGGCCCCACCTGCACCCCATCCCACAACCGGAACAGCATCTGAAAGACCCTGCCAACATTTCCCTCCATGGATTTTCTGTTTACATTACTCACCTGTCTGTTTGACCTATGTTTCCCTAATACATTTCACCAGACTGCCTGCAATTCTGTCTTCACATATCTCTCTTGCAATCTATGCAAAAAATAAACCGATTTACAAGTCTGATGCAGGAATTCCCTTGTGGCTCAGTGGTAAAGAATCCACCTGTCAATGCGGAAGACTTGGATTCCATCACTGCTCCAGGCAGCGCCCACACGCCCTGGAGCAACTAAGCCGGTTCTGCAGGACTATTGAGCCTGTGCCCTAGAGCCCAGGGGCCACAACATCCCCACCAGCCCCTGCTGCACAAAAAGAGAAGCCACTGCAACAAGAAGTCCCCGCAACACAAGACCCAGCACAGCCAAAAATAAATAAAACTATTAAAAAAAAAAAAAAACAGTTTGACTGCTAGAGATCCATCTCCTGCCTCAACTCTCCAGGCCTTGGAGGGAGGGAGGCTGGCAAGGGCGTGTCGTCCTTGTCCTCAAGCACTAGGACTGAAGGGCTATGCGTTCCTTCTCATTTAAAAATTTAATGGGATTTCTTTAAAGGCCTATTATTGCACTTTTTCATTTATATGTTCCTATCAACAGGCCCCGAATCATTTCAGTCCTCCCAGGATGCTGGATTTGGAAAGTTCTTTTTTATCAAGGTCATTAATGAATTTTCCACTAACAAAGGAACTTTATCAGGGTTCCATTCAGTATCTGCAGAGGCGAGACCGTGAGCTTCCCTGGAGAAACCCTGGGAAATGATGGTCAGGAGGACCGTGGAGACGCGCGGGAGCAGCAGAGACGCGGTGCAGCGCACCTGGGGCTGCAGAGAGCCCCATCAGGGTGAGAGGCCGCCGGGGGGGCGAGCTCCTCCGTACACAGTGGAAAAACACTGTGCCGAAGATTAGACACCGCCTGCGAGAGAGATAATGCCAAATGTGATGAGAAAATACGTAACGTTTCCTTTCCTTTGAAACCTTAGTTGATATTTTCCACTCTGAATGGAAAGAAAGAAGCCCTGAGGTGTCACTCAGCACTGGAGGGCTCCTCGCAGGGATCCCCACCTGCACCCCATCCCACAACCGGAACAGCATCTGAAAGACCCTGCCAACATTTCCCTCCATGGATTTTCTGTTTACATTACTCACCTGTCTGTTTGACCTATGTTTCCCTAATACATTTCACCAGACTGCCTGCAATTCTGTCTTCACATATCTCTCTTGCAATCTATGCAAAAAATAAACCGATTTACAAGTCTGATGCAGGAATTCCCTTGTGGCTCAGTGGTAAAGAATCCACCTGTCAATGCGGAAGACTTGGATTCCATCACTGCTCCAGGCAGCGCCCACACGCCCTGGAGCAACTAAGCCGGTTCTGCAGGACTATTGAGCCTGTGCCCTAGAGCCCAGGGGCCACAACATCCCCACCAGCCCCTGCTGCACAAAAAGAGAAGCCACTGCAACAAGAAGTCCCCGCAACACAAGACCCAGCACAGCCAAAAATAAATAAAACTATTAAAAAAAAAAAAAAACAGTTTGACTGCTAGAGATCCATCTCCTGCCTCAACTCTCCAGGCCTTGGAGGGAGGGAGGCTGGCAAGGGCGTGTCGTCCTTGTCCTCAAGCACTAGGACTGAAGGGCTATGCGTTCCTTCTCATTTAAAAATTTAATGGGATTTCTTTAAAGGCCTATTATTGCACTTTTTCATTTATATGTTCCTATCAACAGGCCCCGAATCATTTCAGTCCTCCCAGGATGCTGGATTTGGAAAGTTCTTTTTTATCAAGGTCATTAATGAATTTTCCACTAACAAAGGAACTTTATCAGGGTTCCATTCAGTATCTGCAGAGGCGAGACCGTGAGCTTCCCTGGAGAAACCCTGGGAAATGATGGTCAGGAGGACCGTGGAGACGCGCGGGAGCAGCAGAGACGCGGTGCAGCGCACCTGGGGCTGCAGAGAGCCCCATCAGGGTGAGAGGCCGCCGGGGGGGCGAGCTCCTCCGTACACAGTGGAAAAACACTGTGCCGAAGATTAGACACCGCCTGCGAGAGAGATAATGCCAAATGTGATGAGAAAATACGTAACGTTTCCTTTCCTTTGAAACCTTAGTTGATATTTTCCACTCTGAATGGAAAGAAAGAAGCCCTGAGGTGTCACTCAGCACTGGGAGAGGCGGCCTCCCTTTCTAGGCGCAGAAGCACGGAGGAAGTGCCTCCGTGTTTTTTTCTGTGAAGTACAAGCCCCTGGAAAGTTCAAGATCGGCTCACAGGCTGCGAAAGATCTGCCCTGGGTCTTTTGTTGTTTGGCTGTGAACATTTTTCTCTGTACAGGGAACTCATAAAGGGGGCTGCAGGCGGAGAAAGAAGTGGATAAAAGGAACAGACTTGCCTTCCCTTTATTTATTTTTTATTTTTTTTTATTGGAGTATAGTTGCTTTACAATGTCGTGTTAGCTTCTGCTGTACAGCAAAGTGAATCAGTCATATATTTACATGTATCCCCTCTTTTTTGGATTTTCTTCTATTTAGGTCTCCATAAAGAACTGAGCAGAGTTCCCTGAGCTAAACAGTAGGTTCTCACTAATTATCTATTGTATTTCTTGCTGCTCAGTTGCTAAGTAGTGTCTGACTCTTTGCAACTCCACACACTGCAGCGCATCAAGTTTCCCGGTCCTTCACTATCTCCTGGAGTTTGCTCAAACTCACATCCACTGGATGCTGTGCAACCATCTCGTCCTCTGCCGCCCCCTTCTCTTCCTGCCTTCTATTCTTCCCAGCATCAGGGTCTCTTCCAATGAGTCGTCTCTTCGCATCAGGTGGCCAAAGCATTGGAGCTTCAGCTTCAGCACCAGTCCTTCCTATGAATATTCAGGGCTGACTTCCTTTAGGGCTGACTGGTTTGATCTCCTTGCTGTCCAGGGAACTCTCAAGAGATCTATATTCAGTATCTGCAGAGGCGAGACCGTGAGCTTCCTGGAGAAACCCTGGGAAATGATGGTCAGGAGGACCGTGGAGGCGGGAGCAGCAGAGACGCGGTGCAGCGCACCTGGGGCTGCAGAGAGCCCCATCAGGGTGAGAGGCCGCCGGGGGGGCGAGCTCCTCCGTACACAGTGGAAAAACACTGTGCCGAAGATTAGACACCGCCTGCGAGAGAGATAATGCCAAATGTGATGAGAAAATACGTAACGTTTCCTTTCCTTTGAAACCTTAGTTGATATTTTCCACTCTGAATGGAAAGAAAGAAGCCCTGAGGTGTCACTCAGCACTGGGAGAGGCGGCCTCCCTTTCTAGGCGCAGAAGCACGGAGGAAGTGCCTCCGTGTTTTTTTCTGTGAAGTACAAGCCCCTGGAAAGTTCAAGATCGGCTCACAGGCTGCGAAAGATCTGCCCTGGGTCTTTTGTTGTTTGGCTGTGAACATTTTTCTCTGTACAGGGAACTCATAAAGGGGGCTGCAGGCGGAGAAAGAAGTGGATAAAAGGAACAGACTTGCCTTCCCTTTATTTATTTTTTATTTTTTTTTATTGGAGTATAGTTGCTTTACAATGTCGTGTTAGCTTCTGCTGTACAGCAAAGTGAATCAGTCATATATTTACATGTATCCCCTCTTTTTTGGATTTTCTTCTATTTAGGTCTCCATAAAGAACTGAGCAGAGTTCCCTGAGCTAAACAGTAGGTTCTCACTAATTATCTATTGTATTTCTTGCTGCTCAGTTGCTAAGTAGTGTCTGACTCTTTGCAACTCCACACACTGCAGCGCATCAAGTTTCCCGGTCCTTCACTATCTCCTGGAGTTTGCTCAAACTCACATCCACTGGATGCTGTGCAACCATCTCGTCCTCTGCCGCCCCCTTCTCTTCCTGCCTTCTATTCTTCCCAGCATCAGGGTCTCTTCCAATGAGTCGTCTCTTCGCATCAGGTGGCCAAAGCATTGGAGCTTCAGCTTCAGCACCAGTCCTTCCTATGAATATTCAGGGCTGACTTCCTTTAGGGCTGACTGGTTTGATCTCCTTGCTGTCCAGGGAACTCTCAAGAGTCTTATCTAGTAACACAGTTGAAAACATCCATTCTCTGGCACTCAGCTATCTTTATGGTCCAGTCTTCACATTCGTACATGATGACTGGAAAAACCATAGCTTTGGTACATTTGTCAGCAAAGTGTTATCTCCCCTGCTTTTTAACACATATCTAGATTTGTCATAGCTTCTCTTCCAAGGACGGGAGTAAGTGTACCCTGCAACTTTTACAGCAGGTGCTGTTCATGACTATCTTTCCCTGCCTGAGAGCTAAAAGCACCACCACATCACTGCCCTGCCCTGCCCAGCCCCCGTCTAATGGGGCAAAGCACACATTGTTGGTCAAGAAAGCAGCTGGGTTAAAAAGCTGACCTTGGCAGCAACAGCTCCAGCCCCTACATGCTTGTCATACTCGTTAGATATTCAAGAGCATGCAGTCGTCTGCTTGGTCATTGCTCTGAGCAAACGCGATGCCTCCAGCCATGTCACACGCTGACACCCAGGAGAACCAAGGACCATGATTTGCATTAATTGGAAAGCTGGGTCAGGACCTCAGCCCTCACTTATAGAAAGTTCAGGGCAAGACTCATGAATTCCAGGAATATACAGCAAGAGAAGCAAAGAAAGAAACTGGATTTCTACCTAAGTTTAGAAATCAAAGGCTACCAATCCGAGCCTTAGCTGAAATCCTTTATGAAAAATAACAGTAAAACCTAGTTAAACAGATGAGTGCCTTTACATAATCACTTCATCTTGACAAGAACGAAGAGCTCATAAATGACACCACTTCCTGCTCCGAATGAAGACATTCCCCTTGTTTCTTTGGGGGAAGACTCCCCACGTTTCTGTTTTCCTGTGTCACCTCCCTCCCTTCCCCAGACAAGCATAATTTGAGGCGAGCTGTACCTTTTTCTCATTTTTATTACTGTTTGCATCTATAAAGCATGTTAATGGAACTGCGGTGCAGCATACCAGTCTCCCCTGTCCTTCACTACCTCCTGGAGCTGGCTAAACCTCACATCCACTGAGTCAGTGATGCCGTCCAACCGTCTCAGCCTCGGCTGCCCTCTCTCCTCATGCCCTCACCTCAGTCTTTCCCAGCATCAGGGTCTTTTTCAATGAGTCAGCTCTTGGCATCAGATGGCCAAACACTGGAGCTTCAGCAACAGTCTAATTGATTGTTGGAACAAAAAAGGTATCCATGCAGACTCAGTTCAATGGATATTATGGAGCCTTTTAATCAATTCCTGTAGCTGTGCACGCTGCTTGGCATGAGGTCCCTTCCTCCCTTTCAAGGCCAACAGTGCAGTGTCTCTCAGAGCTTACTTCAACATCACACTACTTTCTTTGAGGCTTTTCTTTTTTTTCTTTTTTTTTTGCCACTTCTATTGATTTTTTGTTTATCTATTTCCATCCATCTTTGTTCCTTGGCCTGTGTGGGCCTCCCATCACAGTGGCCTCTCTCACTGCACATGCACTCCAGAGCTCCAGCTCAGTAGTTGGACTCATTGGTCCAGCTGCTCCATGGCATGTGGGAGCCTCCCAGGCCAGGGATCGAACCGGCGCCCCTTGCACTGCAAGGCGGTGTCCTTACCCACTGGACCACCAGAGAAGCCTCATTTGGTCCCTTTTAGGAGCTTTGATGTGCTAGAACCAAGGACCATGATTTGCATTAATTGGAAAGCTGGGTCAGGACCTCAGCCCTCACTTATAGAAAGTTCAGGGCAAGACTCATGAATTCCAGGAATATACAGCAAGAGAAGCAAAGAAAGAAACTGGATTTCTACCTAAGTTTAGAAATCAAAGGCTACCAATCCGAGCCTTAGCTGAAATCCTTTATGAAAAATAACAGTAAAACCTAGTTAAACAGATGAGTGCCTTTACATAATCACTTCATCTTGACAAGAACGAAGAGCTCATAAATGACACCACTTCCTGCTCCGAATGAAGACATTCCCCTTGTTTCTTTGGGGGAAGACTCCCCACGTTTCTGTTTTCCTGTGTCACCTCCCTCCCTTCCCCAGACAAGCATAATTTGAGGCGAGCTGTACCTTTTTCTCATTTTTATTACTGTTTGCATCTATAAAGCATGTTAATGGAACTGCGGTGCAGCATACCAGTCTCCCCTGTCCTTCACTACCTCCTGGAGCTGGCTAAACCTCACATCCACTGAGTCAGTGATGCCGTCCAACCGTCTCAGCCTCGGCTGCCCTCTCTCCTCATGCCCTCACCTCAGTCTTTCCCAGCATCAGGGTCTTTTTCAATGAGTCAGCTCTTGGCATCAGATGGCCAAACACTGGAGCTTCAGCAACAGTCTAATTGATTGTTGGAACAAAAAAGGTATCCATGCAGACTCAGTTCAATGGATATTATGGAGCCTTTTAATCAATTCCTGTAGCTGTGCACGCTGCTTGGCATGAGGTCCCTTCCTCCCTTTCAAGGCCAACAGTGCAGTGTCTCTCAGAGCTTACTTCAACATCACACTACTTTCTTTGAGGCTTTTCTTTTTTTTCTTTTTTTTTTGCCACTTCTATTGATTTTTTGTTTATCTATTTCCATCCATCTTTGTTCCTTGGCCTGTGTGGGCCTCCCATCACAGTGGCCTCTCTCACTGCACATGCACTCCAGAGCTCCAGCTCAGTAGTTGGACTCATTGGTCCAGCTGCTCCATGGCATGTGGGAGCCTCCCAGGCCAGGGATCGAACCGGCGCCCCTTGCACTGCAAGGCGGTGTCCTTACCCACTGGACCACCAGAGAAGCCCTCTTTGAGTCTCTTCTGATGCTCTCTCCTACTCTGAAGGAGTCTTATGATTGTGCTAGAGCCAACCAGACAAACTAACATAGTCTTCCTATTTTAAGCTCAACTGATTAGCAATCTTAACTTAAATCTGCAACCTTAACTTCCCTTAGTCATGTGACTTAACATATTCACAGGCTCAGGGATTAGGAAGGAGACATCTCTGCAGGACGGGGACATTATTCTGCCCACCACAGCACACAAGCGTCTTCTCTCCACGTGTTAACCCCATGCTAGGTATAGAAAGCATGAAAGGAACAGAGCAGGTACTTCCAAGAAAAATTAGGTCATCAACCAACATTTACAAAGGGCCTCCTGTGCTCCAGGTATTGTTCCAAACGCCATCTGTATGCATTCATGCAACAAACATCAAGCAGAGACATCACTTTGCCAACAAAGGATCGTATAGTCAAAGCTATGTTTCTTCCAACAGTCATGTATGGATGCAAGAGCTGGATCATAAATAAGGCTGAGGGCTGAAGAACTGATGCCTTTGAACTGTGGTGCTGGAGAAGACTCTTGAGAGTTCCTTGGACTGCACGATCAAACCAGTCAATCCTAAAGGAAATCAATCCCAAATATTCATTGAAAGGACTGATGCTCTAGCTCCAATACTTTGGCCACCTGATGTGAAGAGATGACTCACTAGAAAAGACCGTGACACTGGGAAAAATTAAGGGCAGGAGGAAAACGGGTTGACAGAGAATGAGATGGTTAGCTAGCATCACCAACTCAATGGACATGAGTCTAAGCAAACTCTGAGAGACAGTGAAGGACAGAGAAGCCTAAGGTGCCGCAGTGCATGGGGCTGCAAAGAGTTGGACATGACTTCGTGACTGAAAAACAACAAGACCATTAATTGGCACTGGGGCTGCCAAAATCAATAAAGTATATGAAAAGCCTTGCCCTGATGAAGAAGACAGTGAAGATAAGAAAATTAATTAATTCATCAAGAGAATCCTATGAAGTGGGTACTTAATTTCCATTTACAGAGAAGGAAACTGAGGCAGAGGAAAGTCAGTCATTTCCTCAATATTCTGGCACGTGATGAAGCTGGACTTCAAATGCAGGCATTCTCTCTAGAGCTCAAACCCTTACCATTACATTACAACCCACTGACCACCAGAGAACCCCAGTCTCTTCTGATGCTCTCTCCTACTCTGAAGGAGTTTTAACAAAAAAAAAGTCTTCCTATTTTAAGCTCAACTGATTAGCAATCTTAACTTAAATCTGCAACCTTAACTTCCCTTAGTCATGTGACTTAACATATTCACAGGCTCAGGGATTAGGAAGGAGACATCTCTGCAGGACGGGGACATTATTCTGCCCACCACAGCACACAAGCGTCTTCTCTCCACGTGTTAACCCCATGCTAGGTATAGAAAGCATGAAAGGAACAGAGCAGGTACTTCCAAGAAAAATTAGGTCATCAACCAACATTTACAAAGGGCCTCCTGTGCTCCAGGTATTGTTCCAAACGCCATCTGTATGCATTCATGCAACAAACATCAAGCAGAGACATCACTTTGCCAACAAAGGATCGTATAGTCAAAGCTATGTTTCTTCCAACAGTCATGTATGGATGCAAGAGCTGGATCATAAATAAGGCTGAGGGCTGAAGAACTGATGCCTTTGAACTGTGGTGCTGGAGAAGACTCTTGAGAGTTCCTTGGACTGCACGATCAAACCAGTCAATCCTAAAGGAAATCAATCCCAAATATTCATTGAAAGGACTGATGCTCTAGCTCCAATACTTTGGCCACCTGATGTGAAGAGATGACTCACTAGAAAAGACCGTGACACTGGGAAAAATTAAGGGCAGGAGGAAAACGGGTTGACAGAGAATGAGATGGTTAGCTAGCATCACCAACTCAATGGACATGAGTCTAAGCAAACTCTGAGAGACAGTGAAGGACAGAGAAGCCTAAGGTGCCGCAGTGCATGGGGCTGCAAAGAGTTGGACATGACTTCGTGACTGAAAAACAACAAGACCATTAATTGGCACTGGGGCTGCCAAAATCAATAAAGTATATGAAAAGCCTTGCCCTGATGAAGAAGACAGTGAAGATAAGAAAATTAATTAATTCATCAAGAGAATCCTATGAAGTGGGTACTTAATTTCCATTTACAGAGAAGGAAACTGAGGCAGAGGAAAGTCAGTCATTTCCTCAATATTCTGGCACGTGATGAAGCTGGACTTCAAATGCAGGCATTCTCTCTCTAGAGCTCAAACCCTTACCATTACATTACAATGCCTCCTTGGACCTGGTCACCTCAAGACAGTCCCAACCAGAGGGGGTCCAACTGGACAATGAAGCAAGGACACCTGGATGCACAGTGACACACCTGGACCGACTGCCAGATGGGGAAACCAGGAGAGGTTTTTGGAAGGCAGAATCTGTGCTGTGGAGACCCTCCCTGGCTGCTCCACTCACCAAGCCCGGCCAGCCGCACCAATGTGACCTTCCTCCTGCCTCTGCTCTCACGTTCACCTTAGCAGCATTATCATAAAAGGGCAAACCCTCAGAGTGGGAAGGAACGCGAGATAACTTTAAATCCCCTTTAAACTGAGAATGAGACAGAGCCTGTGGTTAGCATCTCTGTTCCCAATCTAAACTTTCATCTGTAAAGCCACTGACTGCATTTCTAAATTCTTCTCTCCCTAACCTTTCCACCATTCTAATCCCTGAAACCCACATTCACAACTGGCACAACAGCTCTGGGCCTAGAAATTTCAATCCAATTCCTAATGGAGGTAAGCTTTGCAATACCAAAACTGCAAGAGCAATTAACTTTGGCAAAAATAAGAATCCCACCAGATTCCCTGAGAAACTTATAAGCATCATGCAATACCAAGTAATTGGATGTCTATCAAAGGAGTCACTATGTTAAGTCTCTTGAGAGATCATTACAATCTACTGCCTTAATCCCAGAATTGTAATTCTCGAGTCAATTTGGTTGCACCTAGATTTTTCATCCTTTCAAGATGTTCCTGAGTCTAGAGAAGCCTAAGGTGCCGCAGTGCATGGGGCTGCAAAGAGTTGGACATGACTTCGTGACTGAAAAACAACAAGACCATTAATTGGCACTGGGGCTGCCAAAATCAATAAAGTATATGAAAAGCCTTGCCCTGATGAAGAAGACAGTGAAGATAAGAAAATTAATTAATTCATCAAGAGAATCCTATGAAGTGGGTACTTAATTTCCATTTACAGAGAAGGAAACTGAGGCAGAGGAAAGTCAGTCATTTCCTCAATATTCTGGCACGTGATGAAGCTGGACTTCAAATGCAGGCATTCTCTCTCTAGAGCTCAAACCCTTACCATTACATTACAATGCCTCCTTGGACCTGGTCACCTCAAGACAGTCCCAACCAGAGGGGGTCCAACTGGACAATGAAGCAAGGACACCTGGATGCACAGTGACACACCTGGACCGACTGCCAGATGGGGAAACCAGGAGAGGTTTTTGGAAGGCAGAATCTGTGCTGTGGAGACCCTCCCTGGCTGCTCCACTCACCAAGCCCGGCCAGCCGCACCAATGTGACCTTCCTCCTGCCTCTGCTCTCACGTTCACCTTAGCAGCATTATCATAAAAGGGCAAACCCTCAGAGTGGGAAGGAACGCGAGATAACTTTAAATCCCCTTTAAACTGAGAATGAGACAGAGCCTGTGGTTAGCATCTCTGTTCCCAATCTAAACTTTCATCTGTAAAGCCACTGACTGCATTTCTAAATTCTTCTCTCCCTAACCTTTCCACCATTCTAATCCCTGAAACCCACATTCACAACTGGCACAACAGCTCTGGGCCTAGAAATTTCAATCCAATTCCTAATGGAGGTAAGCTTTGCAATACCAAAACTGCAAGAGCAATTAACTTTGGCAAAAATAAGAATCCCACCAGATTCCCTGAGAAACTTATAAGCATCATGCAATACCAAGTAATTGGATGTCTATCAAAGGAGTCACTATGTTAAGTCTCTTGAGAGATCATTACAATCTACTGCCTTAATCCCCCAGAATTGTAATTCTCGAGTCAATTTGGTTGAATCTGTACCCTGCTGAGGCAATAAAGCCTGGCCTGTTGTCATCCTTTCAAGATGTTCCTGAGTCTCGATGGCTCATGGGAGACTCTTTGCACCTTGATAGTCTCTTCACTGACTTGTGAATCACAGACTGAATGACAGAACCTCTATCTTTACTCCCTGCTTCAGAAGACCTCAAGCTTCGCCTTCAACAACACCCACCTCTTTGGTAGTGCCCCTGTTGTGAAAGAGGTCTTCCCAGGTGACGCCAGTCATAAAGAGCCTGCCTGCCAATACAGGAGACTTTAGAGACACGGGTTTGATCCCTGGGTCAGGAAGATTCCCTGGAGGAGGGTATGGCAACCCACTCCAGTTTTCTTGCCTGGAGAATCCCACAGACAAAGGAGCCTGGTGGGCTACAGTCCAAGGGATCACAGAGTTGGACACAACTAAAGCGACCTAGCACGCATGCACACACCTATGCGGTGTGAAAGAGTAGGAGTTGGTGTAACAACATGGTTCTTCTTGTGTGTCTAACTTAAGTCAGAGAAAAGCGTCCATACAGTAGGAAAAGATAATACTCGCTGTTGGGTACTCTCAGAAAGAGGGGTGAAAACACACGTCCAAGACCAGCAAGGATGTCTGGCCACATACTTATTTTAGCATCACAGGTGGAGGTCCTCAGTGGTACCCCTGCCGCGTCCCTTCCTCAAGGTTACTTGAAACCAAGGCTGCTGGGTCCCCAGTGGATGGGAGGATATGCTGTTGCTGCTCTTCATTTTTTTGTTCCCAATCTAAACTTTCATCTGTAAAGCCACTGACTGAAAATTTTCTTCTCCTAACCTTTCCACCATTCTAATCCCTGAAACCCACATTCACAACTGGCACAACAGCTCTGGGCCTAGAAATTTCAATCCAATTCCTAATGGAGGTAAGCTTTGCAATACCAAAACTGCAAGAGCAATTAACTTTGGCAAAAATAAGAATCCCACCAGATTCCCTGAGAAACTTATAAGCATCATGCAATACCAAGTAATTGGATGTCTATCAAAGGAGTCACTATGTTAAGTCTCTTGAGAGATCATTACAATCTACTGCCTTAATCCCCCAGAATTGTAATTCTCGAGTCAATTTGGTTGAATCTGTACCCTGCTGAGGCAATAAAGCCTGGCCTGTTGTCATCCTTTCAAGATGTTCCTGAGTCTCGATGGCTCATGGGAGACTCTTTGCACCTTGATAGTCTCTTCACTGACTTGTGAATCACAGACTGAATGACAGAACCTCTATCTTTACTCCCTGCTTCAGAAGACCTCAAGCTTCGCCTTCAACAACACCCACCTCTTTGGTAGTGCCCCTGTTGTGAAAGAGGTCTTCCCAGGTGACGCCAGTCATAAAGAGCCTGCCTGCCAATACAGGAGACTTTAGAGACACGGGTTTGATCCCTGGGTCAGGAAGATTCCCTGGAGGAGGGTATGGCAACCCACTCCAGTTTTCTTGCCTGGAGAATCCCACAGACAAAGGAGCCTGGTGGGCTACAGTCCAAGGGATCACAGAGTTGGACACAACTAAAGCGACCTAGCACGCATGCACACACCTATGCGGTGTGAAAGAGTAGGAGTTGGTGTAACAACATGGTTCTTCTTGTGTGTCTAACTTAAGTCAGAGAAAAGCGTCCATACAGTAGGAAAAGATAATACTCGCTGTTGGGTACTCTCAGAAAGAGGGGTGAAAACACACGTCCAAGACCAGCAAGGATGTCTGGCCACATACTTATTTTAGCATCACAGGTGGAGGTCCTCAGTGGTACCCCTGCCGCGTCCCTTCCTCAAGGTTACTTGGAAACCAAGGCTGCTGGGTCCCCAGTGGATGGGAGGATATGCTGTTGCTGCTCTTCATTTGCTCTCAACCTTCCTCGTGCATTCAGGACAAGAAGGGACCACATTCCAGATACTCACCGAACAGTCTCAGCATGGCTCAAGCAAAGAGAAATGCGCCCCCGTTCCACCAGGGTGTAGTTTTAGCTGATGATTTTGTGGCAATGGAGGAAGTCGTGTTTTGTATCCCTTTTGGCCACTGTGCCAGCCCCACCAGACTATATTTCTGTATCAAACTATTTGAACCCAGTCTTCGGAGACTGTACAGGATATTTGGGGCATCAGCTCCTTCTACCATGACTGAGCCTTCAAATCCAAAGCAAAAACTGTCTTGCTCCCTCTCTTCCTTGTTTCCCATTGTCTGTCAAGTTATCCATCTGTTTGTAATCAAAGGCTATCAGCAATTCTTTTTACTCTGCAAACACAGACCCTTCTCGAAAAGAAGCGATGTCGGTTTCCTGGACACCAGATCTGACATCTGCAAATGCACGCTGGTTTTCCACACCATATTTTAAAGAAATTATTATATCATTACCCATGATTTATTCCACTCAAAGGGACCTCCCAGGCATTGTTAAGAGAAGCCTGCCTGAGCCAATTTTTTAAAAGTCATAACGCCCTTCTTGTATTGACTCAGGGACATTTTATCTGTTCTTTCTCTGAAAAAAAGATCACATTGCTTTCCTTTCAAGCTTAAAAGCTCAACACAAATCACTAAGCAACGTTAAAGCTAACAGCTCAGCAAAGACCATCCTTTCAACAGCCAAACCCAGCAAAGGTGCGTCTGCCATGGCAAACAAAGGACCCAGAATTGAAAACATCTGCCAGCTGCTCTGGTCCCAACCTGTTCATATTTTGAAATGGATGACTGCAAACACTTCATTACCTCCAGGGACTGGAGATGCTATTTTTAGGTGTGTTATCACTTATGTACAATTTAATTTAATGTCTGGATTCCACTGGGAAACTGCCTAATCCGTAGAGCACCAATGATTTATCCCGATCTTGAGATATTTATAGCTTTGTCTGCATGCATGCTAAGTCGCTTCAGCTGTGACCAACTCTTTGCAACCCCATGGACTGCTGCCCATCAGGCTCCTCTGTCCATGGGATTCTCCAGGCAAGAACACTGGAGTAGGTGGCCATGTTCTTCTCTAGGGGATCTTCCCAAGCCAGGGGTTGAACCCACATCTCTTATTTCTCCTGCACTGGCAGATAAATTCTTTACCACTAGGGCCACATGGGAACCCCATTTATAGCACTGCTTTCATTCAAATAAAGTTAAAGCATTCCTTCTCAAAGATGCTCAAAAGGAGACAGTGTGTAACTGCTTAGTGGGGAAGAAAAAAAAACTAGGATAGAAGATGACTAGGGGGCTTCCCCTGGTGGTCCAGTGGGTAAGGACACCGCCTTGCAGTGCAAGGGGTGCCGGTTCGATCCCTGGCCTGGGAAGATCCCACGTGCCGCGGAGCAGCTGGACCGATGTGTCCAATCATCGAGCCGGAGCTCTGGGGCGCATGCGCCCAGAGCCTGCGCTCTGCAACGACAGACGCCACCGCGATGGGAGGCCCACAGGAGCCAAAGAACAAAGACGGATGAAAATAGAGAAATGAAAGACCAGTAGAAGTGGCCCGCCCGCTCCCCTCCCGCCCCAACCCCCGCCCAAAATAAATAAATAAATAAATAAATCTTTAAAAAAAAAAAGAAGATGACTAGGTATTGATGTCTTGCTTACAAACAACAGCTTTTTTTTTTCACTTTTACAATACACAGATCTGCTGCTTCGGGCATAATTTATGATACTTTGGACAAGTTAATAGCCTGCTTTTGCTGGCGGCTTTGCTTTGACTCACCTCTCAATTGACTCATCGATTTCTGGGCTCCAGTGCAAGCAACAATAAGCCAAGAAAATACCAAGGCTGGTAGCACCAGATAAATTAGCTGCTGACTCTCTATCGCTGCCACTAGGGCTGTGAGCAAAACTGCCAAGGACTGGGGTTCAGTTCAGTCTGTTTCCTGACCTGGAGGGTGTTGCCAACCCATTGGACTGCTGCCCATTTCATAGGGCTCCTCTGTCCTTTTGGCGTTTCCCTCCAGGCAATAAACCCCATTTTGAAAAGTTGAGGTAAGTCGCTTCAGCTGTGACCAACTCTTTGCAACCCCATGGACTGCTGCCCATCAGGCTCCTCTGTCCATGGGATTCTCCAGGCAAGAACACTGGAGTAGGTGGCCATGTTCTTCTCTAGGGGATCTTCCCAAGCCAGGGGTTGAACCCACATCTCTTATTTCTCCTGCACTGGCAGATAAATTCTTTACCACTAGGGCCACATGGGAACCCCATTTATAGCACTGCTTTCATTCAAATAAAGTTAAAGCATTCCTTCTCAAAGATGCTCAAAAGGAGACAGTGTGTAACTGCTTAGTGGGGAAGAAAAAAAAACTAGGATAGAAGATGACTAGGGGGCTTCCCCTGGTGGTCCAGTGGGTAAGGACACCGCCTTGCAGTGCAAGGGGTGCCGGTTCGATCCCTGGCCTGGGAAGATCCCACGTGCCGCGGAGCAGCTGGACCGATGTGTCCAATCATCGAGCCGGAGCTCTGGGGCGCATGCGCCCAGAGCCTGCGCTCTGCAACGACAGACGCCACCGCGATGGGAGGCCCACAGGAGCCAAAGAACAAAGACGGATGAAAATAGAGAAATGAAAGACCAGTAGAAGTGGCCCGCCCGCTCCCCTCCCGCCCCAACCCCCGCCCAAAATAAATAAATAAATAAATAAATCTTTAAAAAAAAAAAGAAGATGACTAGGTATTGATGTCTTGCTTACAAACAACAGCTTTTTTTTTTCACTTTTACAATACACAGATCTGCTGCTTCGGGCATAATTTATGATACTTTGGACAAGTTAATAGCCTGCTTTTGCTGGCGGCTTTGCTTTGACTCACCTCTCAATTGACTCATCGATTTCTGGGCTCCAGTGCAAGCAACAATAAGCCAAGAAAATACCAAGGCTGGTAGCACCAGATAAATTAGCTGCTGACTCTCTATCGCTGCCACTAGGGCTGTGAGCAAAACTGCCAAGGACTGGAGGCTGGAGGGTTTCAGTTCAGTCTGTTTCCCTGACCAGTTTCCAGCAGAAGGAAGGGCACACACAGGGCATGGCCAGTCTTCGCAGGCCCTGTCCCCGGCACCTGCAGGACGTCTAGTGTCGACAGCTGAAGACAACAAGTAACAGAAGTGTGACCCCCTTCGGGCTGTGACTGGCACACTCACAATCCCGACACTGTGTATACAGTAGGCAGCTGGTGAGAGCCTACTGTACAACACGGGAAACTCTCCTCAGTGCTCTGTGAGGACCCCAAAAAGAAGAAATCCAGAAGGGTGTGTATATATATATATATATATATGTGTGTGTGTGTGTGTATACATATATAGGAACGACTCATAGGGAAAGACCCTGATGCTGGGAAAGACTGAGGGCAGGAGGAGAAGGGGGAGATAGAGGAGGAGATGGTTAGACAGAATCACCAATTTAATGGACATGAGTTTGAGCAAACTCGAGGAGATGGTGAAGGACAGGGAAGCACGACGTGTTATAACTCATGGGGTCACCAAGAGTCAGACAAGACTCAGCAACTGAACAGCAGCAATCCGTGCCTTTGCGCCAACTCGTCTCAGTTGTGTCTGACTCTCTGCGACCCCACGGACTGTGGCCCACGAGGCAATTCTGTCCATGGGATGCTCCAGGCAAGAACACCGGAGTGGGTCGCCGTGTCCTCCCCCAGGGGCTCTTCCCCACCCAGCGATCAAACCCAGGTCTCTCGTGTCTCCTGCACTGGCGGGTGGATTCCTTACTGCTGAACCACTGGGGAAGCCTTATGTATACAGCCATGTGGCCGGCACACTTTGCTACACAACAGAAACTAACATTGTAAAGCAACTACACTCCAATAGGAATTAATTAAAAATAAAAGTACACCCCCTCCTGCACACACGTACACAAGCAGACACACCACTCGCACACATGTACTCAGTCACACGGCACAGCTCCAGTGAGCTAAGTAACACTCCTTCTGTTGCCATGTAGCCCCAAAGAACCCCCCAAAGTACTCCAGTCTCCCAGATTTCCACTCCCTTAGCCACAGCCTTCCCCTCACACACAGAAGTCTAAATCCTGGTGAAATGCCTCCGGCAAATAGTTCCACACGACCTTTGCTGAATTAAGGACTGATGTCTGTTCTGATCCTTACGATTTGTAAAGAGAAAAGCGATTTAATGATCCAAATAAAATAATTAATGGTAAACTCTCAAGGACTAATAGATATCTTTTTAGGCGCCCTCCCAACCCCTCCCCAACACAAGACACAGACCCAGGAATTCAAGTCTCCATTTATCTGAGGTTGATGGCCCTCCACACAATGGAAAACTGGGGAAACTCTCTTCGTGATTATGAAAAATAAATACCCATACAACCTGCTTCCTTCCATGTCACTGAGAAAACTAGAGCCAGAGTCTCCCCATTCTCAAAGAGAAGGGCAAAACAAGTCAAAACTAGGGAAGAAAAAATAAAAGGCCCTGAAACTTCAGGTTACACCTAAAATTCCTGGGTCTGTCTCACCTTACTTGTGACAAGCTGATCACAAACCTAGAGAAGGGGGAGATAGAGGAGGAGATGGTTAGACAGAATCACCAATTTAATGGACATGAGTTTGAGCAAACTCGAGGAGATGGTGAAGGACAGGGAAGCACGACGTGTTATAACTCATGGGGTCACCAAGAGTCAGACAAGACTCAGCAACTGAACAGCAGCAATCCGTGCCTTTGCGCCAACTCGTCTCAGTTGTGTCTGACTCTCTGCGACCCCACGGACTGTGGCCCACGAGGCAATTCTGTCCATGGGATGCTCCAGGCAAGAACACCGGAGTGGGTCGCCGTGTCCTCCCCCAGGGGCTCTTCCCCACCCAGCGATCAAACCCAGGTCTCTCGTGTCTCCTGCACTGGCGGGTGGATTCCTTACTGCTGAACCACTGGGGAAGCCTTATGTATACAGCCATGGGGCCCGACACACTTTGCTACACAACAGAAACTAACATTGTAAAGCAACTACACTCCAATAGGAATTAATTAAAAATAAAAGTACACCCCCTCCTGCACACACGTACACAAGCAGACACACCACTCGCACACATGTACTCAGTCACACGGCACAGCTCCAGTGAGCTAAGTAACACTCCTTCTGTTGCCATGTAGCCCCAAAGAACCCCCCAAAGTACTCCAGTCTCCCAGATTTCCACTCCCTTAGCCACAGCCTTCCCCTCACACACAGAAGTCTAAATCCTGGTGAAATGCCTCCGGCAAATAGTTCCACACGACCTTTGCTGAATTAAGGACTGATGTCTGTTCTGATCCTTACGATTTGTAAAGAGAAAAGCGATTTAATGATCCAAATAAAATAATTAATGGTAAACTCTCAAGGACTAATAGATATCTTTTTAGGCGCCCTCCCAACCCCTCCCCAACACAAGACACAGACCCAGGAATTCAAGTCTCCATTTATCTGAGGTTGATGGCCCTCCACACAATGGAAAACTGGGGAAACTCTCTTCGTGATTATGAAAAATAAATACCCATACAACCTGCTTCCTTCCATGTCACTGAGAAAACTAGAGCCAGAGTCTCCCCATTCTCAAAGAGAAGGGCAAAACAAGTCAAAACTAGGGAAGAAAAAATAAAAGGCCCTGAAACTTCAGGTTACACCTAAAATTCCTGGGTCTGTCTCACCTTACTTGTGACAAGCTGATCACAAACCTAGGACATGTATTTTTCCTGCAAATGTCCTGAGGTTCAGTTTTATTTGGCTGCTGAAGAAAAAAAAGTAGGTTTATTCAAGTTTTATTAAATGCAGTCCCTCCGCCCATAAAAATTATAGTAAAATTCAAAGTCCAAGGATATGGCAAATAATAGTGCCCTTGGGAACAAGTACATAAAATCTGGAGGGATAAAAAGGCTTGGCTCTCATTTATGAAGAGCTATGGTCTAAACTCCTTCCCTGTGAAACCGCGTGGCTGTCTTCAGAATTACTTCACAAATACTCAGATGGAACATCCGCGCTCTTAAGGTGACTCGAATGTCTTTTTTTTTTGCCCTGGAGGACCTCAGTCCTATCATGAAATGGAATGACTTGAGCTGCAAGTTAACAAACCCAGCATACTCTCTGAGCTGTTCTCCATCTGTCCCTTCAAATGGGCACTGTGACATTTCTAAGAGCCGGTGAGTGCAGAGAGGCTGCGGTGCACGAAACCGTGGCCCAGGGAGACCCACCGACTCTGTCTCCAGGGAGGTGCCGTCTGGCGGCGGTGAAGCTCCCCCAGCCCTCTTGTGAAAGCAGCCACTGAAGGCCTGGAGGCCTGCTGTGCGGAACGCAGGCAGATGCTGCCGTCGTTCCTGGAAAACCTGTACCCAAGAGGTCTCACCACCCAAGCCCCGTGGAGCAGTCCACCGCGAAAACCCGCCCACGTGACTGACCGAAGCTCTACGAGTCACTCCTTCGAGGAAATCCATCTTAAGGCCTAGTGCGACTCCTGAAGACATTCTTGTAAAAAGGCTTCATTTAATCACACATGCACGCGTGCTCGGTCACTTCGGCTGTGTTCGACTCTCTGCGACCCCCGCCCTGCAGGCCCCTCTGTCCGTGGGGCTCTCGCACAAGAATCCCGGAGTGGGTCGCGATGCCTCCTCCAGGGCCTCTTCCCACCCCAGGGCTCGAGCCCGGGTCTCCTGGGTCTCCGGCACTGGAGGCAGAGCCTTCACTGCTGAGCCTCCGGAAAAGCCTGCATTTAATCAAAGATTCCTCCAGACTCGGTGATGTTGTCATGATTAGGAGACATCATTTGTAAATGGAAATTAAAGTCACCAGCTAATTAAAATGTTGACTTACGGGAGCTTCAGCATAGACAGTAACATGTAACACGTAAGAGTCATTTCCTCATGATTATTTTATATGAACATCTGTGTACACATGTGTGGAAACTCTTATCTTTTTAAATAATATTGTAAAAAGTCATGAAGAGAAGACACAGAATCAACGTGGCTTATTTCCTAAGCCATCAAGTCATATGCTTTAAAATGTTTTAAAATATATATTGCATTAATTTAGAAACACCAAGAGTAAAATAACTATATAGTGAGTACCCACGTACTCATCACCCAGTTTTGAGAAATAAAGCAATACCACACAACCAAAACTTCAAGAAACCTCTTTCCAGTTATGTTTGCTTTTGGTCCCCAGAAGCGAACCACAACTGTCCATTTGATATTTATTACTCTGATGCATTTCTTTGTACTTTCGGTGCCCATGTTACATATGTGTCTCTCCAATATATGTAAGTGGCATCTTCTTATCTTTCTGTGGCGCTGGGTCATATCTTTGTCTTTTGAAGCTCTATGCTGTACTTATAAGTTGCATCTTGGTATTGTCTCACCATCGTATAATGTGTAATAGTGAACGAAAAAGAAATTCAAATGATCTGTTGTGTTTGCTCATTACCAGCGCCTTACTTTCAGCTTCTCCACACGTCATACTTGGGTAATTATCACAGTTTTCTTAGTGGCCTGTCTGCCTGCCTCTAGTCTCTTCCTTGACTAGAACAATTTTCATTCAACTACCAGGCACACTACTTAAAACATCAAGACGCTGAAAATGGGCAAAACTATTCAATGAATCCTATCTTTTCCACATAAGGTCGACGCTCCCTTGCCTAACTTTCAAGACAGCAGGGGCATGCCCAGATCCTGCAGCCCCAGGAGATCCCCTGCAGCATCCCCGGGACGTTCTCGCACATCGATGGTCTCCTGCCTGGTCCCTCTGCGACTCCGTCCACAAGAAGGCTCTGGCTAAGCGTGGAAGTTCAGCCCACAGAGGGTCTGGCCAGAAGTGCCGGCAGCTGCCGCTCTAGGCAACCAGGAGGGAAGAAGCTGATGGGGAAATATCCACCATGGATACAAAGTCAAAGACTCTACAAGGGGTCTTTAGCAGGATAAAGCCCCGTGGCCCATGGCCCCCCATTTACGAACATCCTTTATTGGCTTTCCTTCCATCCTTTCTCATCTAGCCAGTATGCACGTGTGTCTGCTGGGTTCAGCTCCACCATGAGCTACAGATACTTGAACCCTTGCCTCGGAGTTTTCTCTTTAGACAGCTGGACAGAGACCCTTGGGAGAAGCACTGGAATGGGATCACTCACCCGTCCAACGGCAAGAGGCGTCCAAGAAAAAACTATATAGTGAGTACCCACGTATCACACCAGTTTTGAGAAATAAAGCAATACCACACAACCAAAACTTCAAGAAACCTCTTTCCAGTTATGTTTGCTTTTGGTCCCCAGAAGCGAACCACAACTGTCCATTTGATATTTATTACTCTGATGCATTTCTTTGTACTTTCGGTGCCCATGTTACATATGTGTCTCTCCAATATATGTAAGTGGCATCTTCTTATCTTTCTGTGGCGCTGGGTCATATCTTTGTCTTTTGAAGCTCTATGCTGTACTTATAAGTTGCATCTTGGTATTGTCTCACCATCGTATAATGTGTAATAGTGAACGAAAAAGAAATTCAAATGATCTGTTGTGTTTGCTCATTACCAGCGCCTTACTTTCAGCTTCTCCACACGTCATACTTGGGTAATTATCACAGTTTTCTTAGTGGCCTGTCTGCCTGCCTCTAGTCTCTTCCTTGACTAGAACAATTTTCATTCAACTACCAGGCACACTACTTAAAACATCAAGACGCTGAAAATGGGCAAAACTATTCAATGAATCCTATCTTTTCCACATAAGGTCGACGCTCCCTTGCCTAACTTTCAAGACAGCAGGGGCATGCCCAGATCCTGCAGCCCCAGGAGATCACCTGCAGCATCCCCGGGACGTTCTCGCACATCGATGGTCTCCTGCCTGGTCCCTCTGCGACTCCGTCCACAAGAAGGCTCTGGCTAAGCGTGGAAGTTCAGCCCACAGAGGGTCTGGCCAGAAGTGCCGGCAGCTGCCGCTCTAGGCAACCAGGAGGGAAGAAGCTGATGGGGAAATATCCACCATGGATACAAAGTCAAAGACTCTACAAGGGGTCTTTAGCAGGATAAAGCCCCGTGGCCCATGGCCCCCCATTTACGAACATCCTTTATTGGCTTTCCTTCCATCCTTTCTCATCTAGCCAGTATGCACGTGTGTCTGCTGGGTTCAGCTCCACCATGAGCTACAGATACTTGAACCCTTGCCTCGGAGTTTTCTCTTTAGACAGCTGGACAGAGACCCTTGGGAGAAGCACTGGAATGGGATCACTCACCCGTCCAACGGCAAGAGGCGTCCTATTACTGACGACAAGTCGGGGAGCAGCAACGCTGGGCGGCTGCCAGGCATGCTGAGACCTTCACCTGCGGTGGAGCCGGTCCAGGCTGAAGAGGAAGCCCCGGGTTGTGCATTTTATTCTAGTCCTGGAAAGATATGAGAGCAGTGACAATTATAAAGATTACAGAGTTGAACCGCTTTTGTTCAATATCCTGGAAGCCTCAAAGAAAGAGAATTACGTTCAGAGACAGCCGGCCGTCAACTCGCAGCAAGTCACTGGGAGCCAGGAAGCCTACCGGCAGCTGTGGAGACACCTACCTGTCGGGCAGCCAGCAGGCAAGCTGTGCTGAAAATCCGCGAGCTTTGATCTTAATCATGGTGGAGCTACAAAGGAGCCCGCCTTACAGCTCAAGACCTCGCCTCTGTAAAACTCACAACCCTCAAAAGGCAGCAACAGGAACTGACATGCGCGAAAGGGGTTCTGGAGGGCCGATACTTCTAGAAAATGGTCACTTCTGGAGTTTCGTGACTGGCCCAGATCTGCAGAAGCAGGCTCTCGCCGTTGCGAGTGAACGCCAGATCCTGTGGCCTGAAGACTGTCATCTAGGAAAGATGCCCTGACGTCTGGCCCTTTGGGTCCTCTTACTGTGTCCAGTCCAAAACTAGGATGAGTTCTCAGCACAGCCCGACTGGGGAAGGCCACGCGCTGCTACGGAAAGAAACAGATTAGCATCAAAAAGAGCTGAAGGGCATGGCTGCTCTGTACCTGCGGCAACCAGGCAGGGCTTGGGAACTAACGCTGAGGATACAGGGCTGGAGGCCGGGGGCAGAGCCCGAATGTAAGCCTGAGTGAGAGAGAATTTTCCACGGAAGGGGAACTCTCCGGTGTCTTAGGCTTTAACATCCTGGCAGAGACCCCTGGCGCCTGTCCTAACACATGCTGGAACGGCCTTAGCAGCCTAGAGAGGGTGGCCTACAGAGCAAACCAGGTGGAGGGGCCGGCTGTGCTGGCTGAGGGCTAAGACAGAGACCCTTGGGAGAAGCACTGGAATGGGATCACTCACCCGTCCAACGGCAAGAGGCGTCCTATTACTGACGACAAGTCGGGGAGCAGCAACGCTGGGCGGCTGCCAGGCATGCTGAGACCTTCACCTGCGGTGGAGCCGGTCCAGGCTGAAGAGGAAGCCCCGGGTTGTGCATTTTATTCTAGTCCTGGAAAGATATGAGAGCAGTGACAATTATAAAGATTACAGAGTTGAACCGCTTTTGTTCAATATCCTGGAAGCCTCAAAGAAAGAGAATTACGTTCAGAGACAGCCGGCCGTCAACTCGCAGCAAGTCACTGGGAGCCAGGAAGCCTACCGGCAGCTGTGGAGACACCTACCTGTCGGGCAGCCAGCAGGCAAGCTGTGCTGAAAATCCGGCGCGAGCTTTGATCTTAATCATGGTGGAGCTACAAAGGAGCCCGCCTTACAGCTCAAGACCTCGCCTCTGTAAAACTCACAACCCTCAAAAGGCAGCAACAGGAACTGACATGCGCGAAAGGGGTTCTGGAGGGCCGATACTTCTAGAAAATGGTCACTTCTGGAGTTTCGTGACTGGCCCAGATCTGCAGAAGCAGGCTCTCGCCGTTGCGAGTGAACGTCAGATCCTGTGGCCTGAAGACTGTCATCTAGGAAAGATGCCCTGACGTCTGGCCCTTTGGGTCCTCTTACTGTGTCCAGTCCAAAAACTAGGATGAGTTCTCAGCACAGCCCGACTGGGGAAGGCCACGCGCTGCTACGGAAAGAAACAGATTAGCATCAAAAAGAGCTGAAGGGCATGGCTGCTCTGTACCTGCGGCAACCAGGCAGGGCTTGGGAACTAACGCTGAGGATACAGGGCTGGAGGCCGGGGGCAGAGCCCGAATGTAAGCCTGAGTGAGAGAGAATTTTCCACGGAAGGGGAACTCTCCGGTGTCTTAGGCTTTAACATCCTGGCAGAGACCCCTGGCGCCTGTCCTAACACATGCTGGAACGGCCTTAGCAGCCTAGAGAGGGTGGCCTACAGAGCAAACCAGGTGGAGGGGCCGGCTGTGCTGGCTGAGGGCTAAGACAGAGACCACGAGGCCCGGGCTCGCGCACAGCGGCCAGCCGGTACCCCGGGGGCAGGGACGCGTCCGCTGCTCAGTCCTGAGGGCTAGGGCAGGCAGAGTGCGAGCCGCTCAGCCATGTCTAGGTCTTTGCCACCGCATGGCCTGTCGCCCGCCAGGCCCCTCTGCCCAGGGGGCTCTCCAGGCGAGAGCAATGCAGTGGGCAGCCGCGCCCTCCTCCTGGGGCCACCCTTCAAAATGGGGTGCAGGCCGTAACCCAGCAGTCCAGCACACGGCCTCGCGTGGCCACAGGCAGACGTGGGCTCAGAACCAAGGTTTTTTACCGTGTGAGAAATCACACCTGAGATATTTAATTTTTCTTCATCTGTTAAAATATAAAAATATTCTATATTAATATCAATAATATTTTACTGAGAATAACTGTATTTCCCCCAAAAAATCTACTGAAAAGAATGGACTGCCTTTACACTTTATAAATTTCTTTCACGTCTGGCCTAATCAGAGGCTAAAGCTCAGGGTCTGCTGTCTACTTCTGGTTTCACTCTGTTGAGGTCCGATGCTTGGCTCAGCGCTCAGCCGCTCAGCCGCGACCGCCTCTGTGTGACCCCGTGGACTGGAGCCCGCCAGGCTGCCCTGCCCGTGGGACTCTCCAGGTGAGGGAACTGGAGTGGCTGCCACGTCTTCCCCCAGGAGCGACGACCAACGGGGGCCGAGCCGCGTCTCTCGCGCTGGCGGGCCCCTTCTTCACCAGCGAGCGAGGCACCTGGGCAGTCCCTGTTCTGGTGGAAGTGGTTTACAAAATGGAACTTCACAGGCAATGTAGCTGGAAAAGAAAGCAGTATTTTGATGACCTTTTTATATAATTGTGGAAATGCATCCTCAGTATGACACTAGAATTTGACAGGCGGTACTTTGTTAAAGGTAGTTGCATTGTGTATCTGAAACCAATCCGGGTGTACCCTTGGCAACTGGGGGCTTCCCAGGTGGCATTCGTGGTAAAGGCCCCGCCTGCCAGTGCGGGAGACCAGGAGACGGCGCGTCCCCTGAGTCGGGAAGACCCCCTGGAGGAGGCGTGGCCACCCGCTCCAGCGTTCTCGTCCGCAGAGCCCCGTGGAGAGAGGAGCCTGGCGGAGGCCTGGCGGGGCGCGGCGGCGGGCGTGCGAGTGCCTGAGCGTGCGCAGCGAGGCGTGCCGGCCAGCCGCGGCAGCAGTCCTCACGACAGACACGGACGCAGAGTCATCCTGCTGCACACTTGACGCCGCTGCGTGTCGAGTACGCTTCCATTAAAGCAAGCAAGCTACTTAGAACAGAACAGAAGACAGCCCTCCCAGTCAGAGTCAACCCTGACGGACGCGGGGCCGGCGACCACGTTCCAGTGACATTTAGAGGCCGACCTGTGACCCACCTCTGATCAGGAAGGAGCCAGAGGAGGTCTGCCACAGACGCCCATCTCTAAGAGTCCAGGGCGCCCACGTGAGCCCCGCCGCCTCGGCTGCCCGTCCCACTGGGAGGGGACGCTCCGAGCTCTGCGGTCAGTCTCCAGCCACAGGGAAGCAGCCCTAGACAGCAGCCTGCCTCTGGCCAGGACTGGCATGGAGAGAAGGGCAGACTCTGTGCTCTGAACTTAGTCATTTTTTCCAGTGGCAATAAACAACTCCAATGTGTTAGTGGCTTCAGGCCACACACATTTGTTTCCCTTTGTCCTCAGAGGGCTGTGGGACTTCTGGGCCCCGTCGCCCCCTAACGTGCCTTTTCCTCCCACATCTGGGCTAGGAAGCAGCTGCCGTCGGGACACGCTGCTCTGCTGGCGGACGGCAGGCCCTGGCGAGAGCCAGCCACGCTCCGAAGCGTCGGCGGGACGGCGTCCCACCTGCTGCCTCCCTGCTGGCCGAGCCCAGAGCCCTAGGGGCCGCGGGGGCAGGGGGTGGTGAAGCCCACTCTTCCCAGAGCGGCGGGGCTGTTGCTTCTTAGTCTCTAAGTTGTGTCCAAACTTTTGCAAGCCCAAGGACTGTAGTCCACCAGGCTCCTCTGTCCACGGGGCTAGCCATGGACTGGAGTGGGTGGCCATTTCTTTCTGCGGGGATTCTTTCCAACCCAGAGATCAAGCCTGTGTCTCCTGCATTGGCAGGCGGATTCGTTACCACTGAGCCACCAGGGAATGTCACTCTACTTTCATGTTGCTGCTGTTCAGTCGCTTAGTCGTGTCTGACTCTTTGCGACCCCATGGACCGCAGCACATGAGGCTTCCCTGTCCTTCACCATCTCCCACAGTTCACTCAGACTCATGTCCATCGACTCAGTGATGCCATCCCATCCTCTCATCCTCTGTCACTCCATTCTCCTCCTGCCCTCAGTCTTTCCCAGCATGAGTGTCTTTTCTAAAGAGTTGGCTCTTCGCATCAGGTGGCAAGCTTCAGCATCAGTCCTTCCAATGAATACTCAGGGTTGATTTTCTTTGGGATGGACTGGTCTGATCTCCTCTCGTGGGGGTGGGTAAGTCATGTGAATATGGGCAGGGATACTGAACCCTGCTCCAGGGAAAAAATGGACGGATACCTGAGAACAAAACCAAACCAGCCGAAGCCCTTAACAGCATTATTAACGAGTGGCCTCCTGTGTCTGGGTCCCCACTCTGGTGAGATGACGTGGATCTTCCCTGCCTGAGTATGAGCTCTCTCTGACTCAGACAGAGTAGGGAAAGGCATTCTCATGGATGCAGCAGACATTCCCAAGGATCAGCTCCTATTCAGAAGCAGAGGAGGAACTGAACTGTTAACAGACCCGATAAAAGACAAGCTTCCATCCCTCCAGGCATTGACCATCCTTCCCAAAGAGATCGGCGCTTCTCTCTCCAACTATGAGAAGTAGGACACAGCTTCCTGTAATGTGGGAATGGCACTGAGCCTGGATGGCAAAGGACAAATACGACCACGAGCTTTCAAGCTGTGTGATGAATGAACGCAGGAGCGTTCCTAGATTTTGCCCCCACTTCTTTAAACGTGTGCTCAGCAAAGAGACTGAGAAAAAAAGAAACTCAACCTAGCATCAGGCTCATCACATCATACATATATATGTACCATCTAGCTCAGATAGTAGATTTGAGAGTCTATTTAGCTGATAAAATACAGTGTCGTCATAGCTCCTTTGGGCGATCTGCAGAAGCCACTGCTACAAACCTAGGATGACCTTATAAGAACTTTTACTGAACTCAGTGAAAGAAAAAAAAAAATAACGAAAACCTTCAAACTGTTCAAGAGGACAGAGTGGTGGGAGTCACAACAATTGTCTTTCGTTTTGCTTTTTTTCCATTCCTTCCCTTTTTTAAGGATGCTGGAGCTGTGACCACAGAGGTGACTGGAGAATCACAACCTTCCCCCGGCGATATCCAAACAGAAAAGTTTCCAACACCTCTCCTGAAAATCACAGAGCATGTAATTCCACGTCAGCTCCAGGAAGGCAATGTCTCTGCTGAGGGTATGGAAATTTGGAAGTTCACTGCTATAATCTGTGGTTATGATTTCAACCTCCCTGAGTGATGCCGGGAATAAAACCACAGGCTCCTGGTGCTAGGAGCCTTTGTTGTAATCCAATAAAACCTTAACAACCAGTCTTCTTTTTTATGATAAATTAAGGGCCTCATTTGCTCTGAAGCAGCCCTCTGTCCGGCGCTTACCCCACGGTGGACACAAGCCTAGAGAAACACGGAGTCCAGATGGGTGCAGGGAGGCTGAGGGAGGAACCACAGCCCTGACCCCCACCTTGGTCTCATGGGTTCAGAATCTACAAGACAAATGAAAGCTTCCTCTCCCCAAAGAATGGATCTTATATGAGGAGCCTCTGCCTGGGACTCAGGGCAATATTTTTATCAACAGACAGTGACTCCCAAGCCTTGCCCCTTGATCACAGCATGTCACCTGAAGGCATAAATGTGACATCCAGACAGAGGCCATGGGTCCTCCTCAGCACTTCTCATTTTTTTAATTTTCTTTTGGATAATTTGAAACTTTATTAAGCTCAAATTCTGCCCCAATTGCCGGGAATTTCTACTTCTGTGGCATCATCTTTGTGAACTCATTTGTTATGGGATGATTTCCAAGCTCAGAACGGACTTTAGACAGGGCTCAAATTTATTTCACAGCCATACTTCTTTGCTAAGACCCAATGCACTGAGACGTCAAACTACCCCAAAACATACATGAAGGTTTGTGAAGGATTTCAGAGGCCAGCACAGGCAGGGTAGTTTTAAAAATAAGCACCTGCTTAACCCTCTTACACTGTTGGTGGGAACGGAAGCTGGTACAACCACTGTCGGGGGATCCTGCAATCCTACTAGCCGGAGAAAAACTTGACCCCAAAAGAAACAATAACCACAAAGTTCACCGCAGCACTACTTGCAATAGCCAAGACCTGGAAGCAACCTAAATGTCCACTGACAGAGGAACGGACAAAGAAGCTGTAGTACATATACAAAATGGAATACTACTCAGCCATAAAAAAGATCAAAATAACACCATCTGCAGCAATATGGATGGACCTAGAGAGTGTCATACTGAGGGAAATAAGTCCGAAAGAGAAAGGAGAACAAACTATGACTCCCTTTATAAGTGGGATGTAAAAAGAAATGATACAAATTGACTTACTTACAAAACAGACTCAAAGACTCAGAGAATGAACTTAGGGTTGCTGGAAGTGGGGGTGGGGAGGGATGGGAGGATGGGGAGAAGGGACAGCTGGGGCGCTGAGGACTGACATGTAATCACTGCTAAGTGCAAGACGGACATGCACCAAGGTCCCACTGCACAGCACAGGGAGTGCTGCCCAGCGTTACCCGGCAGGCGGGGCTGGACGGGAGTCTGGGGGAGAAGGGCCCCATGAGCAGGTACGGTCGAGCCCTCTGCCGCCCACCTGAAACTGCCACCACACTGGCTGTTCACCGACTCTACTCTAATACCATACAGAATGCTTTAAAAAAAAGATATGCTTGCTTATCATAAAATCTTGGTCATTTCTGGCTAACTATCAATTTCCATTTTGATTTCATTGACCTCAGAAGTGTTTTGTGTTTTTTTTTTAACTTTTCTTTTACTTTTAACTTTTACAGAGTTTTGTTGTTTACAGATACGCATGTTCTCAGATTAGTCATATGTATATCCCCCCCTTCCCACCCCTCCAGACCGTCATGCAGCACCCGTGAAGGATCTGCTTTTCTCACAGAGCAATGGCCATAGCTATTTTCTTCACATGTGATAGTACAGGCCTTCAAGCTACTTCAGAAGTGTTTTTAAGTATCTTAAAACTCCATGTTATGCATAATTATGCCTTGTTATCATCCAATATTTATATTATTAACATATTTGATGCATATTTCAAATAGTTGAGATGGAAAATGTGTATAAAAAACAAATCATTATGAAACTGAAGAGCATCCTGTTAAACTCATTTCATAGAGGTAGAATGACTTCGTTCGTGCTTTAGAAAAAATTAAAGGGATTAGCCAAGACCTGGAAGCAACCTAAATGTCCACTGACAGAGGAACGGACAAAGAAGCTGTAGTACATATACAAAATGGAATACTACTCAGCCATAAAAAAGATCAAAATAACACCATCTGCAGCAATATGGATGGACCTAGAGAGTGTCATACTGAGGGAAATAAGTCCGAAAGAGAAAGGAGAACAAACTATGACCCCATTTATAAGTGGGATGTAAAAAGAAATGATACAAATTGACTTACTTACAAAACAGACTCAAAGACTCAGAGAATGAACTTAGGGTTGCTGGAAGTGGGGGTGGGGAGGGATGGGAGGATGGGGAGAAGGGACAGCTGGGGCGCTGAGGACTGACATGTAATCACTGCTAAGTGCAAGACGGACATGCACCAAGGTCCCACTGCACAGCACAGGGAGTGCTGCCCAGCGTTACCCGGCAGGCGGGGCTGGACGGGAGTCTGGGGGAGAAGGGCCCCATGAGCAGGTACGGTCGAGCCCTCTGCCGCCCACCTGAAACTGCCACCACACTGGCTGTTCACCGACTCTACTCTAATACCATACAGAATGCTTTAAAAAAAAGATATGCTTGCTTATCATAAAATCTTGGTCATTTCTGGCTAACTATCAATTTCCATTTTGATTTCATTGACCTCAGAAGTGTTTTGTGTTTTTTTTTTAACTTTTCTTTTACTTTTAACTTTTACAGAGTTTTGTTGTTTACAGATACGCATGTTCTCAGATTAGTCATATGTATATCCCCCCCTTCCCACCCCTCCAGACCGTCATGCAGCACCCGTGAAGGATCTGCTTTTCTCACAGAGCAATGGCCATAGCTATTTTCTTCACATGTGATAGTACAGGCCTTCAAGCTACTTCAGAAGTGTTTTTAAGTATCTTAAAACTCCATGTTATGCATAATTATGCCTTGTTATCATCCAATATTTATATTATTAACATATTTGATGCATATTTCAAATAGTTGAGATGGAAAATGTGTATAAAAAACAAATCATTATGAAACTGAAGAGCATCCTGTTAAACTCATTTCATAGAGGTAGAATGACTTCGTTCGTGCTTTAGAAAATTAAAGTATATTTTAAAGGGTATTTCTGCTAGTTATTTGGCTGATACCAAGCACATTCTGTAGCTTAGTAAAGCACTTGTAGGTATGTGTGCGGGCGTGTTCCGTCGCCAAAATATGCCCGAGTCTTTGTGACCCCGTGGGCTGTGCCACGCCAGGTCTCCCTGTCCCTCACCATCCCCCAGAGTTGCCCGAGTTCATGACCATTTAATCAGTAGCATCATCCAGCCATCTCATCCTCTGTTCCCCTCTCCTCCTTCTGCCTTCACTCTTTTCCAACCTCAGGACCGTTTCCAGTGAGTTGGGTCTTCGCATCAGGTGGCCAAGTACTGGAGTTTCAGCTTCAGCATCAGCCTTTCCAATGGATGTTCAGGGCTGATCTCCTTCCAGACCGACTGGTGTGGTCTCCCTGCTGTCCAGGGCACTCTCGAGAGTCGTGTCCAGCACCGCAGGTCAGAGGCACCCACTCTCCAGCCCTCTCTTTCAGGGCCCAGCTCTCACATCCACACACGACGACTGGGAAAACCACAGCCTATGCTTACACAGTGTGACAAGCTGATTATGTCTCAATTAAACTAGAATAAAAAGCTATCAAAATAAGGAAATAAAATACATAAAACACTAAATCAGCATTCATTTTAATATTTATATGGATGACACAGCCAGAAGAGTTTGAAAGCAGGAAGAGAGGCCACAAGATATCCCAGCGGCTACAGAGCTCGGCTCCCGGCTCCGTCACCTGCACTCAACCCTCGGGGCCTCGGCTCCGTCCCTCCCGCACTCGTTAGTAGACAGAAACTCCACAGACACGTCTTACAACCCGGGAACTCTCTCGTACATGCACGGCTTCTCCTCATCCAGTTCATTCTCATTTTTATCATGCTTTGCAAATAAATGGGATAAAGGAGAGATGAGGAGAGAAAATGTATCCAAGCAGCAAAATCTTAGATGTAGTATGTTTAAAAATGAGTGGTTTGAGTGAGGTTTATCCTCATCTACGCTTTTCTCTTTCTTACCATTCCTCATGACCCCCAAATCCCAAAGACAATTTCATAGAGGTAGAATGACTTCGTTCGTGCTTTAGAAAATTAAAGTATATTTTAAAGGGTATTTCTGCTAGTTATTTGGCTGATACCAAGCACATTCTGTAGCTTAGTAAAGCACTTGTAGGTATGTGTGCGGGCGTGTTCCGTCGCCAAAATATGCCCGAGTCTTTGTGACCCCGTGGGCTGTGCCACGCCAGGTCTCCCTGTCCCTCACCATCCCCCAGAGTTGCCCGAGTTCATGACCATTTAATCAGTAGCATCATCCAGCCATCTCATCCTCTGTTCCCCTCTCCTCCTTCTGCCTTCACTCTTTTCCAACCTCAGGACCGTTTCCAGTGAGTTGGGTCTTCGCATCAGGTGGCCAAGTACTGGAGTTTCAGCTTCAGCATCAGCCTTTCCAATGGATGTTCAGGGCTGATCTCCTTCCAGACCGACTGGTGTGGTCTCCCTGCTGTCCAGGGCACTCTCGAGAGTCGTGTCCAGCACCGCAGGTCAGAGGCACCCACTCTCCAGCCCTCTCTTTCAGGGCCCAGCTCTCACATCCACACACGACGACTGGGAAAACCACAGCCTATGCTTACACAGTGTGACAAGCTGATTATGTCTCAATTAAACTAGAATAAAAAGCTATCAAAATAAGGAAATAAAATACATAAAACACTAAATCAGCATTCATTTTAATATTTATATGGATGACACAGCCAGAAGAGTTTGAAAGCAGGAAGAGAGGCCACAAGATATCCCAGCGGCTACAGAGCTCGGCTCCCGGCTCCGTCACCTGCACTCAACCCTCGGGGCCTCGGCTCCGTCCCTCCCGCACTCGTTAGTAGACAGAAACTCCACAGACACGTCTTACAACCCGGGAACTCTCTCGTACATGCACGGCTTCTCCTCATCCAGTTCATTCTCATTTTTATCATGCTTTGCAAATAAATGGGATAAAGGAGAGATGAGGAGAGAAAATGTATCCAAGCAGCAAAATCTTAGATGTAGTATGTTTAAAAATGAGTGGTTTGAGTGAGGTTTATCCTCATCTACGCTTTTCTCTTTCTTACCATTCCTCATGACCCCCAAATCCCAAAGACAATCATGACACTGTGTATTCCAAGGGGGGTATCATTTGAAGGTTATTGACAACCTCAGCCAGTGGTTCTTGCCGTCTCCAAAAGAAACAATGGGTTCTGGAATTCCAAGTGCTCTCTTTACACATTTCAGCAGTCATATGATTTCTCTGAGAGCAGTAAACTGACCATTATTGCTGATTCTTTGGCAAACTGAAGGTGCTAATATATTGCCCCAGAGGACAGTATTTCCACAGTTCACAGCTCTTCATTCTCTCCCCAAGAGTCTCATTAATTAGTCGCTGAGACATGAAGGTCATTTCACTTCAATAGGAACTCCATTTGCAATGGCATATATTTTCTTGGTTTTAGGAACCCATCGAACTAAGACACCATTTGACTTCCTACTGATTCTAGTTGGGGTTATACTTCTGTTTCTACTCCAAGTCTTTTTTTTTTTTTTTTTAAGGGTTGTTAATGCTGTCGATGGGCTTCAAATAATGAAGAGTCCACCTGCCAGTGCAGGAGACCCGGGTGCGATCCCTGGGTCAGGCAGATCCCCTGGAGACGGAAACAGCAACCCCTTTTCAGTGTTCTTGCCTGAGAAATCCCATGGACAGAGGCGCCTGGTGAGCTACAGCTCACGGGGTCAAAGGAGCCAGATGCAACTTAGCAACTAAACGACGACAAGGTTGCTGACACTGATAATGCGTTAGGGCATTGCCCAGCTGCAGCCGTTCTGTCATATGGCCCTTGGCATTTCCGGTTCTTGCCCTGGCTTCTCTTTAGGAAACATACTGCATCGATGTCATACAGTGAAGAAGTTTTAAAAAGCCAAATAGAAAAAAAGGTCAAATGGTTCAACGTAACTTTTGGAAACTGGCATTTTTCTTCCCCTTCCATATGCTCTATTCTCTTCCCCAGAAACAACCATTTTCTACTCCTCTTAGATGTTTCTTTGGACATATCCTTCCCAATACCTAAGCAACAAATTCTCATTTTTATCATGCTTTGCAAATAAATGGGATAAAGGAGAGATGAGGAGAGAAAATGTATCCAAGCAGCAAAATCTTAGATGTAGTATGTTTAAAAATGAGTGGTTTGAGTGAGGTTTATCCTCATCTACGCTTTTCTCTTTCTTACCATTCCTCATGACCCCCAAATCCCAAAGACAATCATGACACTGTGTATTCCAAGGGGGGTATCATTTGAAGGTTATTGACAACCTCAGCCAGTGGTTCTTGCCGTCTCCAAAAGAAACAATGGGTTCTGGAATTCCAAGTGCTCTCTTTACACATTTCAGCAGTCATATGATTTCTCTGAGAGCAGTAAACTGACCATTATTGCTGATTCTTTGGCAAACTGAAGGTGCTAATATATTGCCCCAGAGGACAGTATTTCCACAGTTCACAGCTCTTCATTCTCTCCCCAAGAGTCTCATTAATTAGTCGCTGAGACATGAAGGTCATTTCACTTCAATAGGAACTCCATTTGCAATGGCATATATTTTCTTGGTTTTAGGAACCCATCGAACTAAGACACCATTTGACTTCCTACTGATTCTAGTTGGGGTTATACTTCTGTTTCTACTCCAAGTCTTTTTTTTTTTTTTTTTAAGGGTTGTTAATGCTGTCGATGGGCTTCAAATAATGAAGAGTCCACCTGCCAGTGCAGGAGACCCGGGTGCGATCCCTGGGTCAGGCAGATCCCCTGGAGACGGAAACAGCAACCCCTTTTCAGTGTTCTTGCCTGAGAAATCCCATGGACAGAGGCGCCTGGTGAGCTACAGCTCACGGGGTCAAAGGAGCCAGATGCAACTTAGCAACTAAACGACGACAAGGTTGCTGACACTGATAATGCGTTAGGGCATTGCCCAGCTGCAGCCGTTCTGTCATATGGCCCTTGGCATTTCCGGTTCTTGCCCTGGCTTCTCTTTAGGAAACATACTGCATCGATGTCATACAGTGAAGAAGTTTTAAAAAGCCAAATGGAAAAAAAAAGGTCAAATGGTTCAACGTAACTTTTGGAAACTGGCATTTTTCTTCCCCTTCCATATGCTCTATTCTCTTCCCCAGAAACAACCATTTTCTACTCCTCTTAGATGTTTCTTTGGACATATCCTTCCCAATACCTAAGCAACAAATGCTACCATTTCTTAATTGTTCCATTTAAAAATACTACCTGTGCACTTCCTGCTGTGGACCCTAAGGATTTAGTACATATACCATCTGCCGCTACAACTGGAGAAGGAAAGCCTGAAGCCCAGCAGAGGCTGGTTCATAGGGCTGAAGCAAAGAAGCCGCCCCTACAGCATCAAAGCGCTGGGTGAAGTGCCAGATCCAGCTGCAGAAGTTGCAGTGAGTTATCCGGAAGATCTAGCTACGTTGGTAAGTAGCGATGGTGTGTCTGCACCTGCTTCGTCGCTCAGTCATGTCAGACCCTTGGCAACCCCACGGCCTGCAGCCCACCAGGCTCCTCTGTCCATGGGGCTCTCCGGGCAAGAACACTGGAGTGGGTAGCCATGTCCTTCTCCAGGGGATCTTCCCAAACCAAGGATCGTATCCACGTCTCTTACATGTCCTGCACTGGCAGGCACATTCTTTACCACTGTGCCACCTGGGAAGCCCATTAAAGGCAACTGCACTAAACAAAGAAATTTCAATGCCAAAGGCAGTTGGAAGATGCCATCGAGGACTTTTGTCTTTACAAAGAAGTCAATGCCTGGCTTTAAAGCCTCTGTTAGAAGCTAAAGCAGTTGGTGACGTGAAGTTGAAGCCAGCGTTCATTTGCCATTCCTAGGATCCCCTTGTCCAGGCTCCGGGAGTGCAACAAGGCCAGGATGACAGCACCCCTGTCGACCACATGGTTCACCGGCAACTTTAAGCTACTGTTGGGACTTATTGCTCAGTTTAAAAGATCCTCTTTAACATGTTACTGCTCATGGACGATGCACCTGGTCACCCAAGAGACCTGGTGGGGATGCACGAGGAGAGCCTGTTGTTTCCACGCTTGCTAACACAGCACCCATTCAACAGCCCACGAATCAAGCAGTGATTCTGATGGAAGTCTTACTTTTCTTCAGAAATCCACTTCATAAGGTCATAGCTGCCATACAGTGATTCCTCTGATGGACCTGGGCAAAGGAAACTGAAAACCTTCTGGAAAGGATTCCACATTCTAGATGCTCCATAATTCATGGGGAAGAGATCAAAATATCAACACTAACAGGAGTCTGGAAGAAGCTGATGCCAGCTGTCACGGGTGCCTTTGAGGAGCTCAAGCCTTCGGTGGAGGAGGCAACCGCCGATGTGGCAGGAAGAGCCAGAGAACCAGAGCCTGGCAGAGGGGCCTGGAGATGGGGCTGAGACACGGCAGTGCCACGAGAAAACTCTAACAGACAAGGAAGCTGCTGGTTACAGACGAGCAAAAGAAGTGTTTTCCTGAAATGGAACCGACTCCTGGTGGTGACGGCGGTTGAAATGACAACAAAGGATTCAGAACATTACATAAATTTAGATGATAAAGCAGTGGCAGGGTTTGAGGGGACTGACTCCAATTTTGAAAGAAGTTCTCCTCTAGACAAAATGTTATCAAACAGCACTCCCTGCCATAGAGAAATCATCCGTGGAAGAAGCCGAAGAAGAAGTCAGTCGGCATAGCAAACTTCACTCTCGTCTTCAGCAGCCCCGTCCTAATCGGTCAGCAGCCATCAACACCGAGTGAGACTCTCCACCAGCAACACGATCCGGGCGCACTGAAGGCTCAGATGACAGCCAGCTTAAGTATTCTGAATTAAAGCAGGTACATTTTTAAAGCATAATGTTGTCATACACTTTATAGTAAAAGACTGGAGGTTTTGAACTGTTATGTCTTAAGCCATGGGGGTTTTAAACCAGAGTCAGATGGCCACATACAGCCCACCCCCTGTTTTGGAACCACCAGTGAACTAAGAAAGGGTTTTAAAATTTTAATAGCTGAAAAAAAATAAGGATAATAATATTTAGTAAGATGAGAAATTATATGAAATTGAAATATCAGTGTTTATAATTAAAGTTTGATTGGACAACAGCCATGTTTGTGTATTTACCTACTTTCTATGGTGGCTGCTGTTTTTGAGAGGCAGGATTACCGGACAGGGCTCAATAGTAAGGAATCCGCAGGCCAGTGCAGGAGACGCAAGAGACACAGGCTCAATCCCTGAGTTGGTAAGACCCTCTGGAGGAGAAAATGGCAACCCACTCCAGGACTCCTGCACAGAAAACCTTCTGGAAAGGATTCCACATTCTAGATGCTCCATAATTCATGGGGAAGAGATCAAAATATCAACACTAACAGGAGTCTGGAAGAAGCTGATGCCAGCTGTCACGGGTGCCTTTGAGGAGCTCAAGCCTTCGGTGGAGGAGGCAACCGCCGATGTGGCAGGAAGAGCCAGAGAACCAGAGCCTGGCAGAGGGGCCTGGAGATGGGGCTGAGACACGGCAGTGCCACGAGAAAACTCTAACAGACAAGGAAGCTGCTGGTTACAGACGAGCAAAAGAAGTGTTTTCCTGAAATGGAACCGACTCCTGGTGGTGACGGCGGTTGAAATGACAACAAAGGATTCAGAACATTACATAAATTTAGATGATAAAGCAGTGGCAGGGTTTGAGGGGACTGACTCCAATTTTGAAAGAAGTTCTCCTCTAGACAAAATGTTATCAAACAGCACTCCCTGCCATAGAGAAATCATCCGTGGAAGAAGCCGAAGAAGAAGTCAGTCGGCATAGCAAACTTCACTCTCGTCTTCAGCAGCCCCGTCCTAATCGGTCAGCAGCCATCAACACCGAGTGAGACTCTCCACCAGCAACACGATCCGGGCGCACTGAAGGCTCAGATGACAGCCAGCTTAAGTATTCTGAATTAAAGCAGGTACATTTTTAAAGCATAATGTTGTCATACACTTTATAGTAAAAGACTGGAGGTTTTGAACTGTTATGTCTTAAGCCATGGGGGTTTTAAACCAGAGTCAGATGGCCACATACAGCCCACCCCCTGTTTTGGAACCACCAGTGAACTAAGAAAGGGTTTTAAAATTTTAATAGCTGAAAAAAAATAAGGATAATAATATTTAGTAAGATGAGAAATTATATGAAATTGAAATATCAGTGTTTATAATTAAAGTTTGATTGGACAACAGCCATGTTTGTGTATTTACCTACTTTCTATGGTGGCTGCTGTTTTTGAGAGGCAGGATTACCGGACAGGGCTCAATAGTAAGGAATCCGCAGGCCAGTGCAGGAGACGCAAGAGACACAGGCTCAATCCCTGAGTTGGTAAGACCCTCTGGAGGAGAAAATGGCAACCCACTCCAGGACTCCTGCACAGAAAACCCCATGGACAGAGAAACCTGGCGGGCACCATCCATAGGGCTGCACAGAGTCAGACATGACTGAGCACGGCTGGTGACACGGCTGTTTCCAGGCACGAGGGCAGAGCCGAGTTACTGAGACAGGGACTCCGTGGGGCACAAACCCTCAAATATTTACCATCTGTCCCTTTGCAGAAAAAGATCTCCCGACCCCGCCTTTAGTAAGAGGGAACCGACAGCAGATTATACCGCAGAAAAGTGCTGACCAAGGTTATGTTTTAGGATGTGTCCAATAACACAAAGTCAGGTCTCTGAATGAACACAGCATGGCCCGGCTGCCCTTTAGAAAGGTACACCAGGGACTTCCCTTGTGGGCCAGTGGTTAGGAGTTTCCCTTCCAAGGTAGGAGATGCAGCCTCCAGTCCTGGTTGGGGAGGTAAGATTCCACATGCCTTGCAACCAAAAAGTCAAAACATGAAACAGAAGCAATGTTGTAACAAAGTGAATAAAGATGTTTTTAAATGGTCTCCTGGAAAACAAATCTTTAAAAAAAAAAAAAAAAAGTTACACCAATTTACAAAGCTACAGATTATCAACCCAGAACACACTCTCTTCTCTTTTTACTTGCCACTTCCAGAGGTTCAAAAATAGTGCTACTGTCAAATTGTTTTCATTTAAAATCCTTTGTCAGAGTGACTTTTTTTCATACTTCAATAGTGATTTCTACATTCCTTTGCCAAATGGCTGTATTCTTTACCTATTTTTCCATTGGGGTTTTAACCAGACGTGTAAGAAGTCTTCATGCTGCATTTAGTCACTGCCTACCGGACGGGCGTGTGTCAACTGCGGCCTGCGTGAGCAGACCGAGCCGAGGCCTCCAGGGAGGGACGGCGTGAGTGCTGAGAGGCTGCCTGCGGGAGGCCCACGCCGTGAGCTCACCTCGTGCCTGACACTGACATGAAACAACCATCTGTAAACTGCCGAACCCTTGAGGATTACGGACAGAGAAACCTGGCGGGCAGAGACACAGGCTCAATCCCTGAGTTGGTAAGACCCTCTGGAGGAGAAAATGGCAACCCACTCCAGGACTCCTGCACAGAAAACCCCATGGACAGAGAAACCTGGCGGGCACCATCCATAGGGCTGCACAGAGTCAGACATGACTGAGCACGGCTGGTGACACGGCTGTTTCCAGGCACGAGGGCAGAGCCGAGTTACTGAGACAGGGACTCCGTGGGGCACAAACCCTCAAATATTTACCATCTGTCCCTTTGCAGAAAAAGATCTCCCGACCCCGCCTTTAGTAAGAGGGAACCGACAGCAGATTATACCGCAGAAAAGTGCTGACCAAGGTTATGTTTTAGGATGTGTCCAATAACACAAAGTCAGGTCTCTGAATGAACACAGCATGGCCCGGCTGCCCTTTAGAAAGGTACACCAGGGACTTCCCTTGTGGGCCAGTGGTTAGGAGTTTCCCTTCCAAGGTAGGAGATGCAGCCTCCAGTCCTGGTTGGGGAGGTAAGATTCCACATGCCTTGCAACCAAAAAGTCAAAACATGAAACAGAAGCAATGTTGTAACAAAGTGAATAAAGATGTTTTTAAATGGTCTCCTGGAAAACAAATCTTTAAAAAAAAAAAAAAAAGTTACACCAATTTACAAAGCTACAGATTATCAACCCAGAACACACTCTCTTCTCTTTTTACTTGCCACTTCCAGAGGTTCAAAAATAGTGCTACTGTCAAATTGTTTTCATTTAAAATCCTTTGTCAGAGTGACTTTTTTTCATACTTCAATAGTGATTTCTACATTCCTTTGCCAAATGGCTGTATTCTTTACCTATTTTTCCATTGGGGTTTTAACCAGACGTGTAAGAAGTCTTCATGCTGCATTTAGTCACTGCCTACCGGACGGGCGTGTGTCAACTGCGGCCTGCGTGAGCAGACCGAGCCGAGGCCTCCAGGGAGGGACGGCGTGAGTGCTGAGAGGCTGCCTGCGGGAGGCCCACGCCGTGAGCTCACCTCGTGCCTGACACTGACATGAAACAACCATCTGTAAAGCTGGAATAAAATAATCAACGCCCACACACACCTCTTTGACTCATTCTCCTTTCATTTTGTGTACGAATTTTCCTTTGTTCTTGTTCTACTGCATGTTCATTTTCCTGGTTTTCCTTTGAACACAAAGTTTGCTTCAAAAAAATTCCAAGGCCGTGGAGTCAGCACCGTGTCTCACCTGCCACGCTCTGTGCGCCAGGGCCAGTCGGGGTGCCCTGAACACGCCCACGCCTCCCTCGTCGGGACAGGGCTTCCTGCCATGGCGCTGGCACGCCTTCAGCACCACTGTCTGTCGGAGCCCTCTCGAGGCGGCCTGCGTGAAGACGTCCCCACATTCGGGATCCCGAAGAGGGGCCCCCTGACCCAGACGGGGAGGCGGCACGGCGGCCAGGGAGACACTCTCCTGGAGCCAGACGCAAGCCTGTGGGATCGCCTGTGGGCGGCCAGAGGGCTGCTCGCCGCCACTCCACGCCTGCCACCTCCGTCCTCAGACTTCCAGGCCTCCTTTTCTGCAAAGGACTAAGGACATGAAGACGGAACAGAATGGGGGCGAGGCGGAGCCTTCACTTTGAATAATTCTCAAATGAAAATCATAAACAAAGTTATGAAAGCTTTTCTATCCACTAAAGAAGCGCAATGTGACATTCCGTTTCAGTCTGCTTCTAATCTTCCATCCCTTTACCCTAAATGTTGAAATTTCATTAGAGAAGACCAATTCCGAAATCCAAGATTCTTCAATTAGTGTGCACTTTAAATTACGAAATAATAGGAAACTTGAATATAAACCCTTTTCTCATTAAATTTTCTCAGCTTCTGTACTCCGTTTCATGGTGCATAGTTTGAATGTATAATTTCTATGGAAAAGCTACTATTCTACTGAGATAAAGACTCATCTAATTTCTGCAGCCAAGGACACCATGTCAAGTACCTACATTCTGTCGAAGAGAAATAAAACTTTCCCAACAGTCTCCAGAAGAAACAAGAGGAAGACCAGCTGCGTGAAATGGATCCCATCTTCCCTAGGAAGACCAGGGCCCACTGGAGCTTGGTAGTGGGTCATAAGGAGATAAGCTCAAGTCCAAGACACTACAGTGGAGACAATAAGGGAATTTCCCCGGGATCAAGGATTTACATGACTTTACATGACCTCATTTTGTGTACGAATTTTCCTTTGTTCTTGTTCTACTGCATGTTCATTTTCCTGGTTTTCCTTTGAACACAAAGTTTGCTTCAAAAAAATTCCAAGGCCGTGGAGTCAGCACCGTGTCTCACCTGCCACGCTCTGTGCGCCAGGGCCAGTCGGGGTGCCCTGAACACGCCCACGCCTCCCTCGTCGGGACAGGGCTTCCTGCCATGGCGCTGGCACGCCTTCAGCACCACTGTCTGTCGGAGCCCTCTCGAGGCGGCCTGCGTGAAGACGTCCCCACATTCGGGATCCCGAAGAGGGGCCCCCTGACCCAGACGGGGAGGCGGCACGGCGGCCAGGGAGACACTCTCCTGGAGCCAGACGCAAGCCTGTGGGATCGCCTGTGGGCGGCCAGAGGGCTGCTCGCCGCCACTCCACGCCTGCCACCTCCGTCCTCAGACTTCCAGGCCTCCTTTTCTGCAAAGGACTAAGGACATGAAGACGGAACAGAATGGGGGCGAGGCGGAGCCTTCACTTTGAATAATTCTCAAATGAAAATCATAAACAAAGTTATGAAAGCTTTTCTATCCACTAAAGAAGCGCAATGTGACATTCCGTTTCAGTCTGCTTCTAATCTTCCATCCCTTTACCCTAAATGTTGAAATTTCATTAGAGAAGACCAATTCCGAAATCCAAGATTCTTCAATTAGTGTGCACTTTAAATTACGAAATAATAGGAAACTTGAATATAAACCCTTTTCTCATTAAATTTTCTCAGCTTCTGTACTCCGTTTCATGGTGCATAGTTTGAATGTATAATTTCTATGGAAAAGCTACTATTCTACTGAGATAAAGACTCATCTAATTTCTGCAGCCAAGGACACCATGTCAAGTACCTACATTCTGTCGAAGAGAAATAAAACTTTCCCAACAGTCTCCAGAAGAAACAAGAGGAAGACCAGCTGCGTGAAATGGATCCCATCTTCCCTAGGAAGACCAGGGCCCACTGGAGCTTGGTAGTGGGTCATAAGGAGATAAGCTCAAGTCCAAGACACTACAGTGGAGACAATAAGGGAATTCTGGAAATCCACTGGTTGTATCAGAAGAGGATTTACATGACCCTCTTTGTCTACGATGGAAACCATGGCCTAGGTTATGAACACAACACTCTGCCCTGAACCCATCCCCACTCTGCACTCACACCTGTGTTTTTCTAGCCTTCCAACCCAGCCAGATTTCTTGCAGGGATGAAAGTCATTCAGGAGAAGTGAGAAATCTTACATCTCTATTCTCTCATGCTGTTGTTCAGCTGTTAGTCATCTTTGACTAACCCCATGGACTGTAGCCTGCCCCCCCATCTTTGCAACCCCACGGACTGTAGCCTGCCAGGCTCCTCTGTCCATGGGATTCTCCAGGCAAGAGTACCGGAGTGGGTTGCCATTCCCTTCTCCAGGGGATTTTCCTGACCCAGGGATCCAACCCGAGTCTCCTGCATTGGCAGGTGAGTGCTTCACCCCTGAGCCACCAGGGAAGCCCATTCTCTCAAGGCCTCAGACTAAGACCTGGCTTTCTTCTGGCCCCTGAACACTGTCACACACAATCCTCAGACTGTGTTAGGGCTCACTCATGGCTCCTTACTGGCTGCTCGCCGCCATCCAAAGAGCTCCCAGGGCTTCCAGTGACAGTCCAGATCCCCATCACGCTCTCAGTCCTCTCTAGCAGCAGTGGCCGCCACGTTCCTGCTGAGAGGTGTACGGGCAAGGCTCAGGCCTGGTGTGTGTTCAAGGCTCGGGGAAATCGCATGGTCCTGTGCCACCTTCCAGCCACGCTTTCTGCTCGCACCTGCTATACTCTGAGGTGAGGGGCGTTTTCAGGAATCCTCCACCCAGCTCTCATGCTTGTTCTCGGGCCCTCCCGGGAGCTGCAACATGGACTTCCTCCCTAGGGGTGACGCCATGCAGATGATGGCACAGGTTGTTCTGCATGTGGTCCTTCTTGCAAGAAGACAGACAAGCGTGAAAGAAATGCAGTCTGGACAGAGCCAGCGGGAATGAAGTGGAGACCCAGGAAGGCAGCATGTACGGACTAAGACCCCCGGATGATGGAGTGCTGACCAATGGTGGTCTCATATCAGCCTTGGGAGGCTTTGCCAGAGGCAGGGATGAGAGGTGACCCAGGGCCTGGTCTCACCAAGAGGGCTGCACTGAGCGTTGCTCCTGCCCCTGGACTGACGGACTGCTCAGAAGCTTGTCAGGGACGGCCTCTGCTTCTTGATGATTTTAATATTCTTTACTGAAGTGTCTCCGTGCTACATTCTCTGCCTGTAAATACAACCCACCCCACACCCTCGATAAACTCACTGTAGTTGGCTACAGTTTGCTTGTTCTGAATTACAATTCTGCTGTTCTCATCTTTTTGAGTCTGACTCATGACCTTACATGTGGAAGCTAAAAACCTGAACTCATACAAAGAGTAGACACAGGCATACGTGTAATTGAATCACAGCTAAACCTAATACACCAATGTACATCAACTCCAATATAAAATACTTTGATATACTCCAATATAAAACAGAAAGTTAAAAAATAAATCAATTTGAAAAAAATAAGTTCACTCCATAGACAGTAAGAAAAAAATGCTCTCAGGAGACACAATCCGCTTCTTTTCCTCATGGAAGAATCTGATGCTAAACTTAACGCTGCTATAATCTTGCTATTTCTACTTTGTCTTCTGAGACCAAAGGATTCAAAGGCAAACAACATTTAACATCTATGAGCTACGCATAAATGAAGCATCCGCTGGGGTTAATAAGTGGTTTTCTAAGCAAACGTGGAAGCCAGTGGCATCTGATACCAACTGATTCAATGTGCAACCATATGACATATTCATGCAAATAATGACAAACAGACCCCCTTATCAAACCACCAGAACCATGCTTGAGGGGAAGGAAATATGAAAATGACTTTCTAAATGTTCCTTGGGAGTTGCCTGTAACACTATAACACAAGCCAGGAATTCCACAAACGTACCTCTCACCTCAACATCCCCCCACTGCAATCATCTATGATAAGAACAAACCATCGAAATAAAGAAAAAAAAAAAAAAAACAGTGCCAGTTTTAGTAGCATAGATGGACCCAGAGAGTATCTGAATAAGTCAAAGATAAATATTATATGACATCACGTCTATGTAAAATCTAAAAAAAAAATACAAATCAGTCTATATAGTGCAAAACAGAAACAGCCTCACAGACACCGAAAACAAACGTGGCCGCCAGAGGGGAAAGCAGCGAGGGAGGTCAGGCTGGGACTGCCAGGCACGAGCCACTGCATCTAAACGGGCTTACTGTGTGTCACAGGGAACTACATTCAATCATTTTATAATAATGTAGAATAGAAAATAATCTGAAATACATATGTATAATGGAATCACTCTACTGTATACCTAAAACTAACACAATATTATAAATCAGCTCCCCTACAATGAAAAAAAAAAAAAACCGGGCCGCATCTCAACCCGGCATCTGTGGGGAACAGCTCTGAAAAGCTGGATGCCTAACACGACTGGGCGCGACTCCTAGTGACGAGAGATTCGGAGAAACCTGGCAGGCGTCCGGACACGTTAGAGGGTATCAGATTCGCCAGGATGCACGTTCTGTTAAAAAGAGCAAGCTCCTGGGTCTCAGCCTGAAGTCCTGACTCGGCGAGCTGCCGGAGGAGCACACAGCCTGTGTTTTACACAAACTGCCCAGGTGATGTGCACGAGTGTCCCAGCACCCACCTCCCGAAGGGCACGGAGCGGGTCCCCCCAACACCGCAGATGTGGCAGCCCCCGCTCCGGACCCCGGGACCACAGCTGTTCCCAGGCCAGAGCTTCCTGGCTCAGATGTCCGACGGTTACGGTTCAGACCTCTACAGCCCAACTGAACACAAAATGTGTTCTTGCCTCAATGACGTTGCCGGCTCGTTCCCTGTAATTTTCCTATCAACAGCTGAACTCCCGAGCAGCCCTTTCGTCCGTCAGCAGTTAAGGTTCCCGTCCTCAAAGCCCAAATTACCCTTGAAAGGTAATGGAAAAATCCCCCACGCTCCGTCCAGCGCCGGCTTCTGGAGCGGGCCCCGGCTGTCTACCTGCTGCCTGTCTGGGCATCCCTGCCAGCCGTGCTGGGCTTCTCTTTGTTTAATTGATCAGCAGTTCTCATAATTATTCTTAGCCATAAGACTTTTTTGGACAAAAATCTTACAAATACAAATAAAACGAAACTGCTGTGAACGAGATGGTTGGGGAGAAGGGAGGGCAGACAGGCTTTCCAGTCCCCAACACAAACACACACAGAGACACACACACACAGGCACACACACAGACACAAACCCACAGACACACCCTTGACCCTAGCAAGTGCCACAAAAGCTTTGGGCTCCAAGGAAGACAGCCTGAAACCTCTACTCTGGTCATGAATCCAACTCTTGCCTAGAGCACTGGGCTGCCTTCCTAGACGTTAAGTGTCTGACTTTAAATTTACCTTCAAAAATACACAGACACTTGATTTTCACGGAAGCTCGGGGTGCCAACCGTCTCCACTCAGTTAAAAGTCCAAGTATAATCCACCGTCACCAGTCAGCCCTCTGTCCACGCCTCGCTGCTCCATGTCCAGGATACCACGGCTGCAGGTTCAGCCGATTGCTGACCATGCGTTTGCTACTGGACAAACGGCAAGCCTAAGTGAACCCATGGACGGCTCAAACGTGTGCTGTGCAAGGTCAACTCTGCGGTACAGCTTCTGTGAGAAACGACTGGTGAAACTGACCACCGTGTTCACAAGCCCAGTCCTAACTGAGTCCCACAGGTTTGGTTAAAGCTCCTTTCCACACGTGCTTCAGCCAGGCCCATTCAGTTGCTTATCAAGCTTGGGTCGTTACAGACTCATAAACAGTCTCCAAAACACTAAATGGACAAATCAGAGTTAGAAATCACTATGTGCAACTTAAACATGGTGCTATTTTGACTGACACTGTTTTTAAACTTACACTTTTTCGATGCTACTGTATGGAAACACAATCAGTTTCTGTGTGAACATCACAGCCGGCAGAAGGAAGAGAAGAGGGCCTTTGAAAGAGGCTCTCAGCAAGTACGTTAGAATAAAAAGAACGTCAGTGGGATCTTTGTGGGCGTCAATGACCGGCCAGGGGTGTGAACACCCCGCAGACGTGCTCTCCGTCCCCTGACCGTGTGGAGTGCTGTAGGGGGTGGGCCTCTGAGATGCGGGAGATGGACCTCCCAGGGGAAGCCACCTGCCCACAGGGACCATGACAATTTAATTGGCAGAGCGAGAGCCGACCAGTGGCTGCAGGGATGGGACACACTCGGAATCTGTCCTCTCCCAAAGGCTGAGCTTCGCCACTCTCTGTGACCTTCATGGCACCTGCCCTCTCATCTTCGGCATCTCTCATTGAACAATGCGCCAAGCTGGGCCGAGACATCTCTGCTTTTTTAAATCAGTTGTGTCTTCCTTGGATGAAGGCAAGACTGGGGTGAAAAGAAGCTCCCTTTCATTGTGGAAATCAGGGTCAGTTCAAGGAAAAATAAAACCGCTCTACAAACTACAGGGCTTCCCTGGTCGCTCAGTGGTGAGGAGTCCGCCGGCAACGCAGGAGACCCCAGTCTGACCCCTGGGTCAGGAAGATCCCCTGGAGAAGGACATGGCAGCCCGCTCCGGTGTTCCTGCCTGGAGCATCCCGTGGACAGAGGAGCCTGGCGGGCTCCAGCACTACGAGATCACAAACAGTCGGACACGCCTGAGTGACTGAGCACAGCCCAGCAGACTACCCCACACGTGACCACGTGTCCACCTGGGAGTGGTCACTCAGGCACCCCGAACACCCCCGGGTGTCATCAAGGTACACCCCGTCCACTGGACAGAGAACATTTGGTTTGGGCTTCAGAATGCATCAAAACCAAGTTGATATTACAGAAGCTGGCCGTTTCGGGTCAGACAAAACAGCATAGGAATTCTCTCCAAGCCAGAGGAGGGCAACCACCACGGCCCACGTTTATCTCTAAACCAGCTCCCAAAGGAGCTGCAAAGACATCAACGTGTTCCGCTACTGCAACAGGCTCCCCCAAACACACGCGCACCCCAGACACGGAAAAGGGCTGGAATACAAAACATCTCTTTCAAAATCGACATGATAAAGGTCACTTCTTACAGACGGTGACCTTGAATTATATAAGGGACCTTATTAGAGGCACCGTGGCTCACAATCAGTTTCTGTGGAAAAGGGAAGGAAAAAGGGCCTTTGAAAGAGGCTCTCAGCAATCGTTAGATGCGTCGGGGTTTGGGGGGGTGAACACCCGCAGCGTGCTCTCCGTCCCCTGACCGTGTGGAGTGCTGTAGGGGGTGGGCCTCTGAGATGCGGGAGATGGACCTCCCAGGGGAAGCCACCTGCCCACAGGGACCATGACAATTTAATTGGCAGAGCGAGAGCCGACCAGTGGCTGCAGGGATGGGACACACTCGGAATCTGTCCTCTCCCAAAGGCTGAGCTTCGCCACTCTCTGTGACCTTCATGGCACCTGCCCTCTCATCTTCGGCATCTCTCATTGAACAATGCGCCAAGCTGGGCCGAGACATCTCTGCTTTTTTAAATCAGTTGTGTCTTCCTTGGATGAAGGCAAGACTGGGGTGAAAAGAAGCTCCCTTTCATTGTGGAAATCAGGGTCAGTTCAAGGAAAAATAAAACCGCTCTACAAACTACAGGGCTTCCCTGGTCGCTCAGTGGTGAGGAGTCCGCCGGCAACGCAGGAGACCCCAGTCTGACCCCTGGGTCAGGAAGATCCCCTGGAGAAGGACATGGCAGCCCGCTCCGGTGTTCCTGCCTGGAGCATCCCGTGGACAGAGGAGCCTGGCGGGCTCCAGCACTACGAGATCACAAACAGTCGGACACGCCTGAGTGACTGAGCACAGCCCAGCAGACTACCCCACACGTGACCACGTGTCCACCTGGGAGTGGTCACTCAGGCACCCCGAACACCCCCGGGTGTCATCAAGGTACACCCCGTCCACTGGACAGAGAACATTTGGTTTGGGCTTCAGAATGCATCAAAACCAAGTTGATATTACAGAAGCTGGCCGTTTCGGGTCAGACAAAACAGCATAGGAATTCTCTCCAAGCCAGAGGAGGGCAACCACCACGGCCCACGTTTATCTCTAAACCAGCTCCCAAAGGAGCTGCAAAGACATCAACGTGTTCCGCTACTGCAACAGGCTCCCCCAAACACACGCGCACCCCAGACACGGAAAAGGGCTGGAATACAAAACATCTCTTTCAAAATCGACATGATAAAGGTCACTTCTTACAGACGGTGACCTTGAATTATATAAGGGACCTTATTAGAGGCACCGTGGCTGGCTAGTGAGAGTGTGGGGTTTTTTTTTACTTCTTTCTGTTGACTCTTTGTACCCTTCTCTGCCAAGAAGATTTATTCCGTTTTTCTCATTATTTCCCTTGTGTCAAGTGGAACCTTTTCATCCAAATCTCACTGCTCAGGCCCATATGTCTCTCTTCTTTTTATGTTTTTTCAAGATACCACATAACAAAAATGTTTCTCTTGTATTAATTTTGTTACTCAGGCAGAGTAAACCATCATCCTCGGGATGCCGTACAAAAGCCAGCAGAGCTGTGACTCACTCAGGCAGAGGTTTTATTTAAAACATTCGCTCTGTGGCTGGAGTGGATTAAAGACAGACCAGGCTGCCCTCAGAGCCGTGCGGGGCACTGAGTGAGGGACGTCACCACGTGGTGGGTCAGCCACACTCGGCTCGAGTGACCATCACTGCCCCTGGTCTCCTCTCCCTCCCCTGACACGGGGACACCTGCCTCCAGCTGACCTGGCTATGCTGACCCTGTGAACACAAAGGCTTCTTGGGAGGATCCGACGCTTTCATTTGGTGACCAAACATGAGACATCGCACGGAAGAGGCTGAGAGCTGCCCTAGGGAGTGCAGGGGAAGGCAGAAGGAAAAGGCATAAACCAGGAGGGGCGGGAAGGGACAATCAAAAGAGAAATGGAAGGCAAGAAATAAACAGAGGCAGAGTGCCATGACGAGTTTCCTTGGCTCGTCATCTGCGCCAGAGAGAGTCTGGAATTTTAAATGATTGCAAACTGAGTGGCTCATGGGTAATCGATTTGGTCTCCACTGCTAGGGACCAGAAACCCAGGACCTGCAAACAATATTTACACAGTTGAAATGAGGAACAGATGAAATCCATAGAAGAGAAGGAATCTCTGCTTTTCTGATGATTTTTATAGAAAAGCACAAACTCCGACACCTGAGAGAGACAGTCAGAGCGGCACGTGAGTGGAGCGACATCCGCAACCTGCAGTGCTGCGAGTCTCTGTGGCATTTACTCCACAGAAGCGAATTCACAGAAAACCTGCTCACTAACCTGTTTTGCCTTCGCCCCAAACCCTTAATTTCACCGTGGCTGGCTAGTGAGAGTGTGGGGTTTTTTTTTACTTCTTCCTGTTGACTCTTTGTACCCTTCTCTGCCAAGAAGATTTATTCCGTTTTTCTCATTATTTCCCTTGTGTCAAGTGGAACCTTTTCATCCAAATCTCACTGCTCAGGCCCATATGTCTCTCTTCTTTTTATGTTTTTTCAAGATACCACATAACAAAAATGTTTCTCTTGTATTAATTTTGTTACTCAGGCAGAGTAAACCATCATCCTCGGGATGCCGTACAAAAGCCAGCAGAGCTGTGACTCACTCAGGCAGAGGTTTTATTTAAAACATTCGCTCTGTGGCTGGAGTGGATTAAAGACAGACCAGGCTGCCCTCAGAGCCGTGCGGGGCACTGAGGGAGGGACGTCACCACGTGGGGGGTCAGCCACACTCGGCTCTAGGGACCATCACTGCCCCTGGGCTCCTCTCCTCCCCTGACACGGGGACACCTGCCTCCAGCTGACCTGGCTATGCTGACCCTGTGAACACAAAGGCTTCTTGGGAGGATCCGACGCTTTCATTTGGTGACCAAACATGAGACATCGCACGGAAGAGGCTGAGAGCTGCCCTAGGGAGTGCAGGGGAAGGCAGAAGGAAAAGGCATAAACCAGGAGGGGCGGGAAGGGACAATCAAAAGAGAAATGGAAGGCAAGAAATAAACAGAGGCAGAGTGCCATGACGAGTTTCCTTGGCTCGTCATCTGCGCCAGAGAGAGTCTGGAATTTTAAATGATTGCAAACTGAGTGGCTCATGGGTAATCGATTTGGTCTCCACTGCTAGGGACCAGAAACCCAGGACCTGCAAACAATATTTACACAGTTGAAATGAGGAACAGATGAAATCCATAGAAGAGAAGGAATCTCTGCTTTTCTGATGATTTTTATAGAAAAGCACAAACTCCGACACCTGAGAGAGACAGTCAGAGACGGCACGTGAGTGGAGCGACATCCGCAACCTGCAGTGCTGCGAGTCTCTGTGGCATTTACTCCACAGAAGCGAATTCACAGAAAACCTGCTCACTAACCTGTTTTGCCTTCGTGCACCCATTTCCAAATTTCCACTTATCCTAGAGGTGTTTTTCTTCTCTCCTCCCATCCTTCTTCCCTTTATAATTCATTTTTTTTGATTAAATGAAGCAAATCACTGATGACTTCACACCTAAATGTTGAGTTGCTGAGGAGAGAAATTATTAACAAAATCATAGATTCCAAGGGTTAGAAGATGACCCATTGCTCATCCAGCTGGTGCTCTGATTCACAGCAGAAATCATGTCTATAATATCTGTTAATACAGAGCACCAGAGAGAACATGCTTGCAGATGCTGGAAATTTTTCATTAATAAGGAAGCCGCTGGGCTTCCCTGGTGGTCCAGTGGGTAAGGACACCGCCTTGCAGTGCAAGGGGCACTGGTTCGATCCCTGGCCTGGGAGGAACCCACGTGCCGCGGAGCGGCTGAACCAATGTGTCCAATCACCGAGCCGGAGCTCCGGAGCGCATGCGCCCAGAGCCGGCGCTCTGCGATGACAGAGGCCACTGCGATGGGAGGCCCACATGGGCCAAAGAACAAAGACGGATGAACATAGAGAAACGAAAGACCAATAGAAATGGCTCGCTTGCTCCCCTCCCTCCCCAACCCGACCCCTGCCCAAAAATAAATAAATAAATAAATCTTAAAAAAAAAAAAATAAGGAAGCCGCTGTTTGGTGGTTCACTCTTTTCATTTCTCATGCATCTATGTGTTACACACACAAACACTTCCACAGGTGCTGGGAAGAACCAAACAGACAGGAAAATCATAAAGTAGTAATGCATGTAATTCAAAGCACTGAAACAGAATAAAGTTGAGACCACGCAGCTCCTGGAGATCCGGCAATCAAGGATGGCTTCTCTGAAGAGGTGGCTTCGGGGCTCAGAGAGAAAAGTGTTCGAAACACAAGGAACAGCCGAGATGGAGGGTCGAAGGTGAGGACCGTCTCAGCAAAACAAGAGGCGAAACAAGCAGTGCAACAGGAAACAAGCGGTCAAGGATGCCGGGAGGCAAAGCTGAGACGGTGGGCAGAGGCCAGCCGATGCTGGGCGTGGCGGGTGGGGCAAGGACTGCGATTCTCCTCCAAGGTCAGTGAGATGCTGGTATTAAAGCAACTGTGCCCCAATACATTTTTTAAAAAAAAAAAGAAAGAAATGCCAATTACGGGCGGACAAGTTAGAACGTTAATCAGAATCATAACTGCAAAGGATTACAACATGACAGACATATGACATCTGTGAGTTCCCAGAGACACTCAGCAGAGGACGGCATTAGTCACGCGCAGAGGGCAAGAGAGAGCACACAAGCACTCAGAGTGCTAAACGAAGACAGCCAGGTGCTCGCCCTGCTTTCCCGTGGTCCGTGATCAAAAGAAACCTCCATGTGTACAAGTTTTTCACCAAAATTAACACAAAATAAAAATAAGGAAGTAAAATTTTAATCAAACAGTTTTAAACAGGGGACTTCACTGCTCATGGGTAGAGAATGAAATCCAAAGCAACAGGAACAAAAGGGAAACGACCGCAAGGTCAAACCAGAAATGTCCTGGGTCGTGGCAATGACCCTGGAGACAGAAGCAGGTGGGTCTAGGGCATACGGGGGATCAGGGATAGAAAGACTCAACATTTGGTGTGGCTTGGGGCAGGGGAGATGGGTAGGAGAAGAAAGAATCGCACAGAATTCTTAAGACATTTGATTTGAGCAGCTGAGAAGGTGGTGCAATTGCTATTATGAGAAAACTGAAGGTTGACCAGGTTTGGGCATCCCAGTCGGTGCTAGTGGTTAAGAATCCACCTGCCAATGCAGGAGCTACAAAAGATGCGGGTTCAATCCCTGGGCTGGGAAGATCCCCTAGAGAGGGGCATGGCAGCCCACTCCAACGTTCTAGCCTGGAGAATCCCATGGACAGAAGAACCTCACAGGTGACAGTCCATAGGGTCACCGAGTCAGACACAACTAAGTGACTTAGCGTGCACCCACGCAGGCAATGCATGTAAGCCAAGAGCTCTGTTTTGACCCCGTTGTGTTTGAAATGCCTGCTGTGTAGACAGCAAGCTATAAAAGTGTCCAGTTCTAAGCAGAGGGCAGATGTTTGAGGCATCTGCATTTTGTAAGCAATGGAATTATTAGTGGGGCTCCCCCTGGTGGCTGAGTAGTAAAGAATCTGCCTGCCAATACGGGAGACATGGGTTCAGTCCCTGGATCGGGAAGATCCCTTGGAAAAGAAACTGGCAGCCCACTCCAGTGTTCTTGCCTGGGGAATCCCGCGGACAGAGGAGCCTGGAGGGCTGCCGTCCTGGGGTTGCAAAGAATCAGACACGACTGAGCAACTCAACAACAACTCCTAACAGTGAAGTGAAAATTTCTCCCTCGCAACCCCCGCTCGCCCCAATTCTGTCTTGCGACAGGGAGGATATAGTTTCTTATCTGGACATACAGGCTAAGGGCACGTATTCATGCCGCGTCTTTAAAGGAAACGGAGGCGTAGCGAGTATCTCACACAAGGTCACAAAGCTACGAAGTAAAGGAGCTAAGATTCAGTGTCGCTCTGTCTCCCACATTCACGATCACACGGTCTGCCTCCCAGGCACAGACAAACAAGCACTAGTGCCCTTGGTGCTGCCCACACAGCAGGGCTTCCAGACATTGTGCCATTCTGAAAGTCCCCGGTAGCGTCCTGCATCAGCAAGACCTCTCATTAAATCTCGATCCTTCCTGTGAACACAGCTGATCCGACCAAGGAGGAGCACACCCAGCTTCTGGTCAGACGGCTTCTTACAACGATGCTGGACATTGCGTTCGAGGAACCACATCACACTGCTGGCTCATATAAAATTTGTGGTCAACTACTGTCTAGCCAGGGCTCCCACATCCTATACTTGTGCTGTAATTTTTTTGCCCAAATTAAAAATGTCGAGATATTTGAAACCAGAGTCGTTTACCTAGCATATTAGTTACTCCTTCCAGTTCTGTTGTAAACGCACGTCTGAGAAATGACCCTGCAGTCTATGTCCCGCTCGTGGACTGAAATGATGTTCAAATGAGAGAACCAACATTTCCAGAAAAATCACAGCAGGGACACACTGTTTCGGCTATCGGGTCTCAGTTTACGCATCTGTCACATGGACACTGTCATGGTAACAAGGGGTGAATGACAAATTGCCTGTGAAATGCTGAGCCATGAGGTCATATTTATCCACTGCTCAGAATTCTGGAAGAGCGTGGAATGTTAAGATGTCGTATGCACTCTCTGGTAGAAAACCACTCTCTGGTCTAACTCTGGGGCATTGCATTGGAAAAGTATACAGAAGCCAAAATGAATATGCCCAAAGCAGCGTTTCTACAGGAACCAGGAGCGAAGGGCTTTCACACCCAGTGGAGAGGAGCGACTGCCCGCCAGCAGCCACAGCCACTCTGCACCACGAAGGACAACAGCTACTTTAGGTGTCCACAGGGAGAAGATCCTGGGGAGGACGGTAACTGCAGGAAGGCTCTCAACCCCTCCCCAGCCCCGTAAGACCAGCCTGTGTGTGTCCTAAGACTAGCGTCTGACCCCTCTTAGCTGGCTAGGACCCCCTTGGCTGGCTCAGGAGCATCCCGACGTAGGGCCCCCTGCAAATCCCTGAGAGACGAGAGACCCCAGGCAGACGGTCTCTCAACCTTGGCAAGGACGCCAGTGCCCACAGCGCTACAGGAAAAGGGGCAGGTCCTGAAGGGAACACAGCCTGGGGCATAAAAAGGTATCGACGGATGATGGGATAACATTTCCCTGTATCAACTGGATACTGCTCATGACGCGGGAACCTTCATGCAATGCCAGCAAATGTGGGTGGGAGGGAGGAGAGGGAAGACTAGACCAATAAAGACAAAGAGCGCGCCCCAACCGTTACTGAGATCTACCTTTCCACAGACAAGGGACAGAAAGAGGTTCAGTCATAACTGAGTCAATTTAAGGAAAAACTATGAAATACTGTGGCCTTCCCAGGTGGTGCCAGTGGCAAAGAATCCACCTGGCGATTCAGGAAAGACAGGAGACCCGGGTTCAGTCGCTGGACTGGGGACTTCTCCTGGAGAAGGAAATGGCTGCCCACGCCAGCACTCCTGCGGGGAGAGCCCACCCCACGGACAGGGCGCCTGGAGGGCCGCAGCCACAGCGGCACAGTCTGGCAGCCGAGCGAGGAGCACGCTCCCGCGGCCCACGCCTCGGGCCACCGTGCTGTGTCACTCCTCCTCCCAACAACCGCCCCCCAGGGTCCTCGCTGTGGCAAGATGGACTGAGGATTTGTTCTCCCACCTCCTCGCTTGGCTGCCTAGGAAATAAGCCCTTTCTTTCTGTAACCCTCCGTGTGTCGGGGCTTTGGCTTGCTGTGTGCATGGAGCCCAAGGACTCTGGCTCAGTAACGGCCCCTGCTCAGAGATGACGACTCTTCAGAGCTCGAGTCCTACTGTGTGCTACAGGAGTAAAGCCACTGCTTACCATTTATTTGAAATAAAACAATCACTTCCTTAAATGGCCATTTAATCAAATAGTCTTAATTTTGCCTAAGATAATCTTATAAATAACTTTAGTATTAATATTTTAGATATTTCGATCAAATTACCTTAAGTTTACCACATAACCTGAATAAGCCACAGAAACTCCCTGTTTGCAAATCTTGGTACAAGAGACCCTGCCTCAAAGCCCCTTAAATAGGCAACCTTTCAGAACTCCAACTGTGCAAACCAAGATGCATCTTTAATGGGTGAAATAACTCAATCCTCAGGAATCAGCACCCTCATTTCATGGGCTGTATAAAAAGGTAGAAGACAGGGCTCCCCTGGGGGTCCAGTGGGTAAAGTCCACCTTGCAGAGCAAGGGGCACCGGTTCGATCCCTGGCACCGGAAGATCCCACACGCCGTGGAGCAGCTGGACCGGTGTGTCTAATTACGAGCCAGTGCTCTGGAGCACATGCACCCGGAGCCGGTGCTCTGCATCGAGAGAGGCCACTGTGAGGGGAGGCCCACACTGGCTGAAGAATTAAGATGGATGAAAATAAATAAAAGAAGGACCAATAAAAGAGGCCAACATTTAAAAAAAAAAAAAAAAAGGTAAAAGATATAGACGCTGTCTGTAAACAGCTTAGAAATATACTAGGGGGCTTCCCTGGTGGTCCAGTGGGTAGGGACACCGCCTTGCAGTGCAAGGGCCGCCGGTTCGATCCCTGGCCTGGGAAGATCCCACGTGCCGCAGAGTGGCTGGACTGATGTGTCCAATGACTGAGCCAGAGCTCTGGAGCGCATGCGCCCAGAGCCGGCACTCTGCGACAACACAGGCCACCGTGATGGGAGGCCCACAAGAGCCAAAGAACAAAGACGGGTGAAAATAGACAAATGAAAGATCAATAGAAGTGGCCCGCCCACCCCCTCCCTCCCCAACCGGCCCCCCCCAAAATAAATAAATAAATGGATGTTTAAAAAACAAAAGAAAAAGAAATATACTAGGAAAACATGATTATTGAGAACAATGACGGAGGTGGTCAGAATGGATGAAAAAGGCAGGGGCATGGGGAGGGATGGTGCAGGGGAACTGGGAGACCAAGACCGACATGTCTACATACACTACTGATCCGTGTGTAAAACAGAACTGGTGAAGATCTCTGGCTCAGCACAGGGAATGCTCCTCAGGGCTCTGTGGGGACCTGGATGGGAAGGAAATCCAGAAAAAGAGGGGACACCTGTGTACGTGGGACTGATTCACTGTTGTATAGCAGAAACTAACACAACGTTGTAGAGCGACTATACCCCAGTAAAAAAAGAACTTAAAAAGAAAGGGAAGGAATTAGCCGATAGAGCTGGGACAGGTATTCTTAAAACAGTCTGTAAAAGGTAAAGACTGATAAGGCAAACAGCTATCCCGAATATTCAGTGGCTAAGGACTTCAGTAAGAGGCCCTTCAAGTTGGCATCCAGAGAGGTATCGCATACTCATGCAAGTTGACCGCAGCTAAACACACAGCCCGTTCCTTGGCTTCAGCCAGTGCTGGGGGCCTGAGCGTCAGGAATTGTGGATTAAACCCCTGTGGCAGTCCAGGTGGAGTGTCCGCCTGGCCGGGGTGTGGTGCTTTGTCTCTTGGTCAAACACAAGCCTTGAGGCTGCTGTGGACGTACTTTTCAGGTGAAATGGACACTTAAATCCGTCCACTTGGAGTAACGTAGCTTCCCCTTGCTCCTGTGGAGAGACCTGGTCCTGTGAGATAGAGGATTAAAGGGCAAAAGACTGAGGTTCTGGAAGGGGAAGGAATTCTGCCTCCAGGCTGGTAGCCCTGGGTCTCCAGATTGCTGACCCACAGATTTCGAAATCGCCAGCACCCATAATTATGTGAGCCAATTCCTTCAGATCAATCTCTCCACGCATCTTTACTGTGGCGTGTAGTCGCCAAGGGCGTCTGCCTCTCTGGGACCCCACGGGCTGCAGCCGGCCAGGCTCCCCAGTCCACAGGACCTCCCAGGCAAGAATGCTGTACCACGCTGCCGCCTCCTTCCCCGGGAATCGACCTGACTGGGGGTCGAACCCACACCCCCTGCATCGCAGGTGGATTCTTTACTGCTGAGCCACCGCGGAGGCCTCCCTACACATCCACCTGTCGATTAATCAGTCCTACTACTGGCTCTGCTTTCCTGGAGAACGGCGGCTGGTCTAAACAGCCTGAGAGCTAAGCCACACTGCACCATCTAGGGATGCTTCCCTCCTCATCGAGGACAGCCACCCTAAAGGAGCCGGAGTTCCCTCTGTGCCAAACGGTTTCCTCGCCCAATGATGGCCATGTCGAAATGATGTAATTTAAGTTTCTGAATGCCAGACGGCTAATGCTGGACACAGAGGCAGTTTCCCAAAGCTAAACCATGCAGCTAATTGTTCCTAGACGCTGAGTGCTCAGAGTTAAATACAGAAAGGGCCTTTTTAAGTAAAGATTTTCAAGTTCAGGATAAAGGTAGCAGAAATAGCCTAACATTTTCCAAAAACCCCTTTTCTGCCTGAGTTCTGGAAAGTTCTGTATAAAGTACTACAGCATTTTATACTGTCATGGAAAAAGGACTTTTCTCTTTCTTACATTAGTCTCATTCATCTATTTCATTTTGAGAGAGATTTCTGCTCAGCCAAATATCTTGCAATCAACCGACTCTCCAAAGACTACGTGAGCAGGACTGTGATTTGACTGCCGTATTTCAATTACTCAGGTCCCCAAATGTCCATGGCTAACGAAAAGGGGATCCTGTTACTAGTCAAAGTTCCTATCTCAAGGAAATGAAAATGATTACTGGTTTGCATGCCTGTGGGTATCACCCTAAAGTAAAGCCAAGAATTTCAACTTCAAGTGCTCAAGTTATTCTGTATGCTTCAAAGTTATGATTTCTACATGGGAAAGGGGGGGGGGGCAACCCTTCCAAGATTACAATTGCTAATCCCTAAATAAATAGTTCAAATAGATGCTACAGTACCGATGCAGAATACCAAATGTATGGGAGGGTATTTCAGGGTTTGTTTGGGGTAGGAAAGAAGCATATGAATTCTCTCAGTGGAGGAATGCGATCAGTAAAACAGAAAGACACAGTCGCGAGTGGATCATGGATGATCAGGGACAAAGTCTACTAATTTCATTTGAATAAGGAAGCGTGGGAAAACACAAACCAAAAAGGGAAGAGAAAAGAAAGAATTAGAGAGTGTCGAGGGCCGACTCTAGGCCCCTAGGCTGTATTCTGTGGGGGATGCAGAGCTGCTGGAGGCTATGGTCAGGTCCCCAGCACGCCACTGGTGAGCTGGACTTCTGTTCCTCCTTATGATGAAACAAAGTGTCCACATCCCACTCCACACGGCTCTGCTGTCCCTGCCTCTCTTGCTTTGAGCTTGGCCTTAGGACTCGATCTGACGATGAAACGTGAGCTGGTGGGAACCTACAGAGATGTCGAATGCGGCTGCACGGGCTGGCTCGCCTGCTTAGAGTCCCACAGCCATGAGAAGAACAGGCGCTGGGCAGCAGCTGATCCCCAAGAAGGAGCTCCATGGGACAAACCGGGACTTCATATAGGTGTGAGGCCAAGCACGGGCAACCCTAGCTGAGTCCAGTGAAACCCCCACCAACCCACACACCTGTGAGCGAGACACAGGTTCATCAGTACAAACCACAGAGACACGGGGCTGTTTGTTTCAGAGCCTTACGACAGCAGCAACAGTCTAGTAAAAGTGAAAAGTGCAATTCTGGGAAAGTCAGTCTATTCATGAGGATGAGGAACAAACTGGAAACAAGAAGACAATTTGGAGAACTATTACAGACCTTCTGGAGATATTTCTGCTCATCTGACACTATAACGTTTAGGATACAATGGTCCCACACGTTTGGCTGTTAGTCAGGAGACATGGAACCAAGCCCCTATCCACTCTACAACATGCAGGCAGTCTGAGCAAGAAACAACTCTCTGATGTTAAGACAGCACTAAGAGTCACGACTTGCTTGTTTCCTCAGCATATCTCGGATGATCCTAACAAGAAGGATGCTCCAGGAGTAATTCAGCAGCTCTTTGAAACACAATGCTATTGTGCCTCCCTTCTTTCCATTTTTCCTTCTTCTGCAAACAGGGATGCCTCCCCTTAAAGTTGCCATGCCCCCATCTGAGCTGTAAGAGAGGCTAGGAAAACAAGATCTGTCTTTTCAAAACCTACAGGGAACAGCAAGCTCTGCCAGCCATGAAGTAGGTGGGAGGAAGGCTTGTGAACTGGCAGCCGACGGGTCGTCTGCATGTTGGAAGGGACACAGCCCATGCTGCAGACCTCATCCTGCTCTCTATGGGCACCGCATCCCTGTCAGTTTCTTTCCACAGCTCACAGACACTATCCTCCCATTTTACAGATGAGACAACAGATGGACTCAGAAAAGCTAACCAAGGATCACAGAGAAAAAGCCACGTGTCTAAGATGACGCAAACAGAAGGCTGTGGAACAGAGGCTGGAAGCTGTCGGGCCTGCCTGCCTATGTCTGGCGCTGCTGATCCGAGTGCCCTGCGTGTTGAGTCCTGCTGCCTTCCCTCCAGCCGGGCCCTGATGCTGCTGCCCCACAAAAGAGGTGCGGGACACTGACACAACAGCAAGGCCCGTCCCTGGCGGTCTGAACTAGCCAAAATGACCAAAACAAACAAAAAAGGCAGATGACTTTGCTTTTTTTTTGAAATGCCAAAGTCGGCTCCAGCGAAGCAAGCAAGCGCCTACTGTCCCATGAATGTAACCGCGAGCGAGGCTCGGCCTCTCCGGGTCTCCCGGGTCTGTTTGCAATTTCGCAGCTCACAGCACGCCTGTCAGAGGTTGCCCATTCACTTCCACTGACGACCCTCCAGCCTCCTGAAGGCTTCGCAGCTCCCGGAGCCAAGGGCCCGGGCCAGGACTCTCAAAGGTGGGCAGCCCTCGTCACTGCACTGTCCATTTCCTCATCCATTCCTCCACTTTCTCCAAAGAAAGCACATCTTGCTGCAACTCAGAAAGCAGCAAAACTGAGGCTGGCCCGAAGCTGGGCAGTGAGTCTCCGCCGTTGCTATCCCCGGAACAGGACTCCCCGCTGAGTCACCAGCACCCCGGACTCTCGCCGTCAGGCCGGCGGCCTCTCTTCATCTGTCTGGCAGAGGCAGCAGCGCGGCTGTGGTAGAACCTGGTGCCGTGCGTGAGCCCTGACCCTCTCTTCCGCTTCCCACATGCCGTGCTCCCTCCTGGATGGCCTTCCACGCAGACCAGAGCAGCCCTTCTTCCCAGAAAGGCAGCCGGGCTTCCCATCTGTGGCGTTCTGGGGAGGTGACATCTCTGTGCTGTGGAATCCTCTTGGATTTTTCAACTTTGGAAGGTGATTCTCGGAGGAGACCAGGCATTTTTTCTGGAAATGCTGACGCTGCTATTGTCAGGTCAATAGACTGCTCACTTATTCTCCTCTCTAGATGAAAAGTTTTTTTAATGTTTATTTACTTGGCGGCACTGGGTCTTAGCTGCAGTATGAGGGCTCCAGAGCCGAGACATGTGGGATCTTAGTTCCCCAAAGGGGATCAACTCCAAATCGCTTGAATTAGAAACTGGATTCCTAACCACTGGACCACCAGGAAACTCCCACAATGAGATGTTTTATTTTGTTTGTTTTAATGTTTTTTTTTTTTTAAATTTTAGCCTCTTTTATTGGTTTTTTAATTTATTTATTTTCATCCATCTTTATTTTTTGGCCTGTGTGGGCCTCCCATTGCAGTGGCCTCTCTCATTGCAGAGCACCAGCTCTGGCCACATGCGCTCCAGAGCGCTGGCTTGTAATTGGAGTGGTCCAGCTGCTCTGTGGCATGTGGGATCTTCCCAGGTCAGGGATCAAACCGGCGCCCCTTGCAGTGCAAGGCGGCCTCTTTACCCACTGGACCACCAGGGAAGCCCACAACGAGATGTTTTCAAAGAGGGAATCAGAGATCCAATGGGCTTCCTAGGTAGCACTAGTGGTAAAGAGCCTGCCTGCCAAGGCAGGAGACACGGTTTTGACCCCTGGGTCGGTAAGCTCCCCTGGAGGAATGCACGGCAACCACTCCACAGTTCGTGCCTGGAGCATCCCGTGGACGGACGAGCCTGGCGGGCCGCCGTCCGTGGGGCCACACAGAGCCAAGCCCTCACCACCGGGGCACTGACCACACTGGACTCTACTGGGTCCCGACACCTCAGGCTGTTTCTTCGTGGGACTCCTGCTGGAGATCTTCTCTCTGTCTTCCTTAAATAAGAGTCATCAGGATTTGACTCGAGTTCATCCTTGTATGCACCCCTTTCCTCACCGTGAAGGACTGCGTCCATTTCCACGGCTTTGACTACCAGACATTGGCTGCCTTTATTTAGGTTGTATCTTGGGATCTTCCTAGTGGTCCAGGGGCTGAGTTTCTGCACTTCTGACTGGGGGGGCATGGGTCGATTCCTGGTCAGGGAACTACATTCCACATGCCTCAACAAGATCAGAGATCTCACCTGCTGCAACTGAGACCCAGCGCAGCCAAATAAAGAAGTCAATATTTAAAAAAAAAAAGATCATGTGCCAGAGGCCACTGTGATGGGAGGCCCACACAGGCCAAAGAACAAAGATAAATAAATGAAAGATCAATAGAAGTGGCCAAAAAAAAAAAAAAAAACTCATGTGCCTGTCTCAGCTCTGTCTTCAGTGGCCCAAGTTCCAAATCCATGCACCTAGCTACCCATGAGCTGCCTTTTGTCTTTTCGGTTTCTCTGCTTTAAAAAGACTCGTTTTTGAATCCATGTCCTTTCTTTCCCCGCCAATCACCTCTCCCCTGTCTTCAGTCTCCATAAATGGCTCTACCAGTCCCTCCCACCTGAAAACCCGGGAGGCCTCCCGAAATGCATCCTATCCCTCATTCATTCACATCCAAGCCAACAGGAACCCTCACAACTGGGCCCTCACCCGCCCCTCCTCTCCACCTCCACTGCTGCGCTCACCCTCTACCACAATTCAAGTCGCCCTGTTTTGCTTCAACCACCAGAAAAGCACTGCAGCTACGCCTCGCGATGAGCCCTGCTCCTCTGCACAGCTCTACCAAACAGTGGCTACCACGACGGGTGGGGTGCACTGGCGGGGGCGGGGGGCGGGACAGACACGCAGGCATGACTGACAGCCTGCACAGAGCAGACAGCTCGAGAACCTGGCGCGCACCTCGGGGAGCCGTCCCAGCGCTCCGCGGCGGCCTGCGTGGGAAGGAAGTCTGAGAGGGCACACGTGCATACGCAGACCCGGTGCACTGGTCTGTGCCGCAGAGACTCACGCAGCACTGGAAAGCAACGACACCCCAACAGAAACTCACTGAGGAGACAGCGCTCTGGGCATGCTACGCCACTGTGAGTGCCACACAAGGCAGGCCTGAGCACAGCGTGCCCAGCTAAAACTGCATCTTCTTAAGTCACCCTTAGGATAAATTACTGATAAAATGAATAAGTTATTAATTGTAGATTAACTAAGTTAATAATGAAAGAGCAACAGTGATTCTTCTGTAATTGCAACACTAAAAAACACAACTGGGGGGACATCCCTGGTGGTTCAGTGGCTAAGACTGTGCTCTCAGCGCAGGGCGCCTGGGCTCGACCCCTGCTCAGGAACTAGATCCTGCATGCTGCAGCTATGACCGGAGGCAGCCAGATAAACAAAGGAACAAATAAATAGATTCGGTCTAAGCAGACTCTCTTTGGTGTCCCCGCAGAGCCCCAATCCCCTTATTCGGAAGCACCTCTCAAGTCTTTGCCGAACATTCTCTTTCCTGTCTGGTCACCTGACCAGGTCTAGTCGGAACTACCTAGATCAGAGAATCCGAGACGCCTGGCATCTTAACGGTTCCCACGAGGACTGCAGTACTTCCCACAGTTGGGTTTCAGGAAATTCTCTTGGTTCTCTATCATAAATTTCCTTTTGGTTAACATGGGTTTGTTTTTCTTGTAACCAAATAGCCCCTGAACAGAAATAAACTTAGTCCTATGCCTTTCCTTCTCGATATAATCCCAAACATCTATCCTCCTCGTAATCTGCACAGTCATCATATTTGAAAGTCCTGGTAGATTTCCCAAGTCCATGGGTTCATGTGCTGAGTTCTTCACAAGCAAGCTATCCTTTGCCAAGAGAAATAAAACTTTTCCAGTTAAATGATATATTTTTAACTTTTTATTTGGAAATAACTTCAAATTTACAGATAAACTGTGGAAATAAAAATCATATGAGAAACAGTCCCATACCCTTCACTCAGATTCACCTATTTTTAACATTTGCCCCGAGCTGCTCTAGCACCGGTATATTTTATCTGCCTTTTTTATCTACAGCTATCTGGCTTACCCATTTTTTTCTGAACTATTTGATGGTAAATTAAACCTTCTGCAGATGATCTTCTGGATTCAGGGATGGAACCAGGGTCTCCTGCATCGCAGATTCTTTACCACCTGAGCCCTCAGGGAAGCCCTTCAATACGTACCATCCTGAGAATGAGCACATTCTGCTATATAACCAAACTACGGTTGTAAGCTCTGACAAATTTCACAACAGCAAATGTTTTATCCAATCTGCCATCTGTGTTCCAATTTTGTCACATGATATAACAGAATTGTACAAAGTTGTGGCTCAGAAGGTAAAGAATCTGCCCACAGTGAGGGAAACCAGCATTCCATCCCTGGGTTTCCCCGGGAGGAGGACATGGCAACCCACCCCAGTATTCTTGCCTGGAGAATCCCACGAACAGAGGAGCCTAATGGGCTACAGTCCATAATGTCACAAGCAGTCGGACAGGGCTTACTGACCACACAACATCAACAGCCCCCACTCCAGAATGGGGTCCTGTCCAGGGTCGGGTATGGTACTGACTTGTCGTGTCTCTGACCCTTTTTTCCTCTGAAACATTTCAAAAGTCTTAATCTTCCTAATCTTCTGTGATATTTACATATCACAGGGGGAAAAATACAACCCTTCTTTCATTTAACAGAAAGTTTCCCTTTGGAATCTGTCTGGTCTTTCCTCATGACTGCCCTTTCAACCAAATAGCCCCTGAACAGAAATAAACTTAGTCCTATGCCTTTCCTTCTCGATATAATCCCAAACATCTATCCTCCTCGTAATCTGCACAGTCATCATATTTGAAAGTCCTGGTAGATTTCCCAAGTCCATGGGTTCATGTGCTGAGTTCTTCACAAGCAAGCTATCCTTTGCCAAGAGAAATAAAACTTTTCCAGTTAAATGATATATTTTTAACTTTTTATTTGGAAATAACTTCAAATTTACAGATAAACTGTGGAAATAAAAATCATATGAGAAACAGTCCCATACCCTTCACTCAGATTCACCTATTTTTAACATTTGCCCCGAGCTGCTCTAGCACCGGTATATTTTATCTGCCTTTTTTATCTACAGCTATCTGGCTTACCCATTTTTTTCTGAACTATTTGATGGTAAATTAAACCTTCTGCAGACGATCTTCTGGATTCAGGGATGGAACCAGGGTCTCCTGCATCGCAGATTCTTTACCACCTGAGCCCTCAGGGAAGCCCTTCAATACGTACCATCCTGAGAATGAGCACATTCTGCTATATAACCAAACTACGGTTGTAAGCTCTGACAAATTTCACAACAGCAAATGTTTTATCCAATCTGCCATCTGTGTTCCAATTTTGTCACATGATATAACAGAATTGTACAAAGTTGTGGCTCAGAAGGTAAAGAATCTGCCCACAGTGAGGGAAACCAGCATTCCATCCCTGGGTTTCCCCGGGAGGAGGACATGGCAACCCACCCCAGTATTCTTGCCTGGAGAATCCCACGAACAGAGGAGCCTAATGGGCTACAGTCCATAATGTCACAAGCAGTCGGACAGGGCTTACTGACCACACAACATCAACAGCCCCCACTCCAGAATGGGGTCCTGTCCAGGGTCGGGTATGGTACTGACTTGTCGTGTCTCTGACCCTTTTTTCCTCTGAAACATTTCAAAAGTCTTAATCTTCCTAATCTTCTGTGATATTTACATATCACAGGGGGAAAAATACAACCCTTCTTTCATTTAACAGAAAGTTTCCCTTTGGAATCTGTCTGGTCTTTCCTCATGACTGCACCAAGCTTCTGCATTCGTGACTGGAGTGCGGCCCAGGTGAGGTGAGGTCTTCCTGGGAGTGTCTCACCTCAAGGCACCCAGTCTCCGCCTGGTCTTCATGGGTGATGGCAGCTTTGATCAAGGTGCAGAGTATGGTCTGACTCTTCACGGAGAGTCACTCAACTACGTCTCTTCCTGACAACAGAAAAGCCATCTGTGGAAGACACTTGACATCCAGACCAATATCCTGTTTCTCATCAAAACACCTTCCTATACTTTCATCACGATTTCTTGCCTGGTGTTCAAGGACGGTTTCACTGATGGCCTGAACAGCATCTTGCCACAAGGGTTGGGAAATGGTATGTTTCAAGTCCGGCACTCCCCTGCATTTACCAGTAGGTCCTTGGTATCAACTATTAACCAAGAGTCCTCCTTTGCCTCCTATTAAATTTTTATATCTATTTTTGGTATAAACTCGTAATTTCTTATTTTTTTAGTTCAGTTCAGTTCAGTTGCTCAGTTCTGTCTGACTCTCTGTGACCCCGAGTACTGCAGCCCACCAGGCTTCCCTGTCCTTCACCATCTCCCCAAGCTTGCTTACGATGACTGATGGTCATCAACTCAGCGATGCCATCCAACCATCCCATCCTCTGTCATCCCCTGCTCCTGTTGTCTTCTATTTTTCCCATTAGGGTCTTTCCCAATGAGTCATCTCCCTGCATCAGGTGGCCAAAGTATTAGAGCTTCAGCTTCAGCATCATTTCTTCCAATGCATATTCTGGGCTGATTTCCTTTAGAATTGATTGGCTTGATGTCCTTGCAGCCCAAGGGGCTCTTAAGAGCCTTCTCCAGAGCCACAGTCCAAAGGCATCAATATTTTGGTGCTCAGCCTTCTTTAAGGTCCAACTCTCACATCCAAACATGACTAACAGGAAAACCTATTTCTTAATGGTTTATGATCCTTTATTGTTTAATTCCTTCATTATTATTTAAGAATTATACAACTCAATTTATTTTAATCTTTAAGTTTCCCTTTGGAATCTGTCTGGTCTTTCCTAAACTGCACCAAGCTTCTGCATTCGTGACTGGAGTGCGGCCCAGGTGAGGTGAGGTCTTCCTGGGAGTGTCTCACCTCAAGGCACCCAGTCTCCGCCTGGTCTTCATGGGTGATGGCAGCTTTGATCAAGGTGCAGAGTATGGTCTGACTCTTCACGGAGAGTCACTCAACTACGTCTCTTCCTGACAACAGAAAAGCCATCTGTGGAAGACACTTGACATCCAGACCAATATCCTGTTTCTCATCAAAACACCTTCCTATACTTTCATCACGATTTCTTGCCTGGTGTTCAAGGACGGTTTCACTGATGGCCTGAACAGCATCTTGCCACAAGGGTTGGGAAATGGTATGTTTCAAGTCCGGCACTCCCCTGCATTTACCAGTAGGTCCTTGGTATCAACTATTAACCAAGAGTCCTCCTTTGCCTCCTATTAAATTTTTATATCTATTTTTGGTATAAACTCGTAATTTCTTATTTTTTCAGTTCAGTTCAGTTCAGTTGCTCAGTTCTGTCTGACTCTCTGTGACCCCGAGTACTGCAGCCCACCAGGCTTCCCTGTCCTTCACCATCTCCCCAAGCTTGCTTACGATGACTGATGGTCATCAACTCAGCGATGCCATCCAACCATCCCATCCTCTGTCATCCCCTGCTCCTGTTGTCTTCTATTTTTCCCATTAGGGTCTTTCCCAATGAGTCATCTCCCTGCATCAGGTGGCCAAAGTATTAGAGCTTCAGCTTCAGCATCATTTCTTCCAATGCATATTCTGGGCTGATTTCCTTTAGAATTGATTGGCTTGATGTCCTTGCAGCCCAAGGGGCTCTTAAGAGCCTTCTCCAGAGCCACAGTCCAAAGGCATCAATATTTTGGTGCTCAGCCTTCTTTAAGGTCCAACTCTCACATCCAAACATGACTAACAGGAAAACCTATTTCTTAATGGTTTATGATCCTTTATTGTTTAATTCCTTCATTATTATTTAAGAATTATACAACTCAATTTATTTTAATCTTTAAGTTGCCCTAGATTCAGCTAGGGCTTCAGACAGGCACACACACATAGAAATATATACATATATATACACGTGTGTGTGTGTGTGTGTGTGTGTGTGTGTGTGTGTGTGTGTGTACACTTATAGGAAGGGTTGTTTTGTTTTGGTCACACCATGCAGCATGCAGGATCTCAGTTCCCTGACCAGGGGTCAAACCCATGCTCCATGCTGTAAAATCAGAAGTCTAAACCACTGGACCACCAGGGAAGTCCTGGTGTACACATACATACATTCATACTGTGCTTCCTCACTTCATGTTTCAGGTTCATCACGGACCTCTTCTGCCCCAAACCATTTCTCTTAATTATATTATAAAAGTGAAACACTGTACATTAAATTTTCTGAAAACAAGGCACATGCATGTCTTTCACCCTTTGGTATCAGAAAATTTAAGGCACACATAAGCAAAACAAAGAAATTCCAGTGGAAAATTCTCCTAACGGCTCATTTCCCCCTCAGTTCCTTGGATAGGAAGACAGACTGCAATGTGGGTTGAACTCTCCTTATTGAAAATCGATGTATTATTATCCTAATTTTCCGAGAACTGATGCTTGGCACGAGTCTTCAGGCTTTATTGTGAGTTACAAGGCTGGTGATCAACTAATCCAATACATTGCTCAGATCTTCCAGTTCACTAAGACCAAATATGACTGCTCAGTAAAGAATGCAAACTTGCTGGACTCCATTTCTTCATCTACAAGTATAATGATTTTGACTAATTTTACACAGAAATATTGCCATGTGTGGGCTTCATAAATCTGTCTTATTTTGTTACGTGCTACTCTCTCCAGCTGCTGTGAGTTTAGCAGAAAATCGCCAAATCAAAAAATAAGCTGTCTTGTGGTAATACCCTCTTTGTGAGCATTTTTAATTTTTGTTATTATATATCTTATGCTTAGAAATATGTTTTTTTAAGATGTATTAAACACATTTGAGCCTCTGCTCAAGAAACAATCGCTGCTACTTTTAAAAACAGAATGAAGGATTCAGGGCAGGGGGTGTTAATACTTGAAGTTTGTCTTAGATTTTATGTGACAAGTGTTAGCATCTCATCTAATTACATTTGCTAGATTACCACTCATCTTTAGGAACAAAATGTTAATGAAAACTCAAAACACTGAAATGACAGAGAATGAACCTTTTTCCTCACCTTTATACTTCAGCAGAATGAAATTCGACGATCTCCGAATGATGGGCACTCAGGTTCTTGGGACAGGGTTTTGTGGTAGAGTCTATATACTTAAGAGGATGTATCATAGTGTAATCTTCTTAAACTATCATGTTTAACTAACAAACCCTGTAATGAAACGTCAATGGCTAAAAGTCTAAATTTGTGAGTTGTGGTTCATAGGCACCTTCAACAGCTGTTGTTCTTGTTTGACTGCTACATCATATTCGACCCTCTGCAACCCCACGCGCGGGCTGTAACACCCCATGGCCCGCCAGGCTCCTCTGTCCATGGAATTCTCCAGGCAAGAATATCTGAGCGGGTTGCCATGTCCTTCTCTAGCAGATCTTCCTGACCCAGGGATCAAACCCAGGTTTCCCACACTGCAGGCAGGCTCTTTACCAACTGTGCTACCAGGGAAGCTATAGTTTCTTAACAAACTGAAAATAAAGTCCAAGCAACGCTTCCTCCGTCCCGGGCTCTCAGGGCTGTGTCTGCAGCCGCCTTCTGTTCTCTCATCCTCTTTCAGTCACTGGGCCCCCTGGCCAGCTCACCGCCCCACAGTCTCATCTTCGCAGCATTACCGGGGAGTTCACTGCCTTAGCACTGAATTGTAACCATTCACTCACAAACTCCTTCAACTTCTCAGTGTTAACCCAAACCAGGCTTTTTCAAAAACCACACCAAAGCCCTCTTCAACGGAGGAAGCTTACCTCCCCGACCCCACCACTCCACCACCCCACCCCAGCATCCTGCTCTCTCTGCCACTCACTGGTGCTGGGAAACTCGTATGCAACTCATCGAAGCCTCCACCCCTTCATTCTTAAGTACGATAATACCTCCTGCGTAGGAGGGCTAGAAAATCTCTGAAACGAGGTGGACCAAGTGTCTGGCAGTGCTTGCCCCTCCGCAGGGCTCAGCAGGCGCTGCCTTTCACTTCCCGACGCCCAGTCCTCCCTCTTCTGCTCAGCAGGCTCTCACTGAACAGTTCTGTGGTCCTGCTGTGGAACCACGGTCCTGGTGATACAAAGATGAATGAGTCTCCCAGGCCCTCACAATCTGCCAAAGGAGATAGCACTTATCACACACCGATGGTAATTGTTATTTGCTCCGTGATAAATACACATGCTCTGGGAACACGGAAAAGGGGTACTTTATTATCCTGACACGTCATCTTCATTAATTACATCTGCCTCCTTCTTTCTTCTGTGCCAGAGTCTACGGGCTCCTAAGACACCCTCTCTGCCTCACTCTCCAGCTTCCGGTCTGCGTCGTTCTTTCCACTCGTCGCCATCCATCATTCCCTAAAAGGTGAGGGCGTGGCCGCCCACTCCCGTCTCCGCGCCTGGAGAACACCATGGGCAGAAGCGCCTGGTGGGCTACAGTCCACGGGATCACAGAGCCGGATGCAACTGAGCGACCCACGCTCTCCCTTTCATCCCTCACCCTCCAACTTCCGGTCAGTTTTCCTTTCCACTCCTTAACCCACGAGCAACAGCACAGCAGACAAACCAGCTCCGTGCCCCGTGAGAAACAACACAGCGAACAAGTGAGGGAGTGAGCCCCTCCCCCTTTGGGGCCTGTCTTCTCCTCTGTGAGTTTCTGGCGGCCATCCCTAACTAGGCAAGGCTAAACCCCCACTGCGACGGCAGAGGGGGAGCTCAGCTTCTCAGCTCCCTTCTCCGCGGGGCCCTCTACCACTGCCCTGCCTAGGAGGCTGGAACGAGCTCATGAACACGCACCTGGGTGAGGTGGGGGAGGAAACGCTGCAGGAAGGGTGGAGGAGAATGGCGCACACCTTCAGGGAGAGAAAGTCTCCTGCACGGGCCCGTCATGGAGAGGGCCTGCGGAGAGGGGGAGGCCACGAACAGAGGAATGTTAACTAAGCCACAGCTGCTCCTGGCGGAACAAAGATCCCAGCATCTCGGAGACCAATAGAATAAATAGATAAAGTTTATTGGGGACATTTCAGTGCTTGCCCCTCCGCAGGGCTCAGCAGGCGCATGCCTTTCACTTCCGACGCCCAGTCGCTAAATCTCTGACAGCAGGTCTCATGCTGCCCTAGGTCGGCGTGCCTTCTTCGACCCCAGTCCTCTTTCTGCTCAGCAGGCTCTCACTGGTCCTGGTGAATTACANAGATGAATGAGTCTCCCAGGCCCTCACAATCTGCCAAAGGAGATAGCACTTATCACACACCGATGGTAATTGTTATTTGCTCCGTGATAAATACACATGCTCTGGGAACACGGAAAAGGGGTACTTTATTATCCTGACACGTCATCTTCATTAATTACATCTGCCTCCTTCTTTCTTCTGTGCCAGAGTCTACGGGCTCCTAAGACACCCTCTCTGCCTCACTCTCCAGCTTCCGGTCTGCGTCGTTCTTTCCACTCGTCGCCATCCATCATTCCCTAAAAGGTGAGGGCGTGGCCGCCCACTCCCGTCTCCGCGCCTGGAGAACACCATGGGCAGAAGCGCCTGGTGGGCTACAGTCCACGGGATCACAGAGCCGGATGCAACTGAGCGACCCACGCTCTCCCTTTCATCCCTCACCCTCCAACTTCCGGTCAGTTTTCCTTTCCACTCCTTAACCCACGAGCAACAGCACAGCAGACAAACCAGCTCCGTGCCCCGTGAGAAACAACACAGCGAACAAGTGAGGGAGTGAGCCCCTCCCCCTTTGGGGCCTGTCTTCTCCTCTGTGAGTTTCCGGCGGCCATCCCTAACTAGGCAAGGCTAAACCCCCACTGCGACGGCAGAGGGGGAGCTCAGCTTCTCAGCTCCCTTCTCCGCGGGGCCCTCTACCACTGCCCTGCCTAGGAGGCTGGAACGAGCTCATGAACACGCACCTGGGTGAGGTGGGGGAGGAAACGCTGCAGGAAGGGTGGAGGAGAATGGCGCACACCTTCAGGGAGAGAAAGTCTCTTGCACGGGCCCGTCATGGAGAGGGCCTGCGGAGAGGGGGAGGCCACGAACAGAGGAATGTTAACTAAGCCACAGCTGCTCCTGGCGGAACAAAGATCCCAGCATCTCGGAGACCAATAGAATAAATAGATAAAGTTTATGACCCCCTCTGCCAGCCTGTAAGCCTATTTCCCCTTGGGCATTAATTAGGATCAGCATTTTACCAGCTAACATGCCCAAAAAAGAAGAAGAAAGAAAGAAAAATCAACAGTATGCTGGTTTTTCCTGTGCAATAAGCCCCTCACGATTACAGATGTGCGTACACTACAGCTGGTATCTTTCAGGACAGTTGGAAGCATCCCTGAAAAACACGTGCCTGATGACTTTTTCCAGTCCATGGAGCTACATGACTGTCAACAAATGGAACTGATTAAATGTACACCTAAACGTGATTCCATAGTTATCTAAAAAACTTTTCCATAAGTGTCCACAACCCAGACCACTTTTTAAGATTAGTGTCTCCTGTGCCTGAACGAAGTAACCCTGTAGAAGGTGGTGCAGCCAGCCGGTGTTAGTAGAAATTGATAAAAATTCTACTAAACCTGCCTCCTTGACATTTTGTTCTCTTCCGTGGACATTCCTGTGTTCTCAGCTCTAATTCCGGTCTTTCCACCAGAGCAGTTTTATTTCCTGACAGACTACAGCTTAGGAAAGCCAGTGTTACTTGGAGATGAATTCCAGCGCACAGGTTATGTGCCTGGTGGAAAATAGGCCTTAATGGAAAAGGGACTGAAACCAAATTCTCTTCTGCAAGCTGATTCAGAGCCTCTGGTATTTCTGTGGAGATTCAGGTCCGTGTTGACGACAAAACCAAGAAGACTAAGCAGAACATCAGACCGGCAAAGGGCCAGGAGGAGTCCGTTCAGAAAACAGAAGAACGCACTCAGGCACTGGGTCTCCTTCTTCAAGTCAGAAGCAAGGGGCCACACTCACAAGGTGGGGAGATGTCTGCATTTCTCTTCTCTTTCAAACCAGGCGCCCTGCAGAAGACTCCTCAGAAGGGTTTCCCGGCTGGGTCCCTCCACAGTGGGCATGCTCCGACTCGCACAAGTGCATCCTGTGCAGCGGGTGGCAGCCAGCGCCACCTAGCTTCCAGTGTCAGCATTTCCTCGCCTCAGCCGACTTCCAGACCTCTGACGTCTTCCAGGAGGGCTTGGATGCAAGCTGCCCAGATTTTGAATGATGGAAGCTGGGACGGAAGAGGCAGGAGACAAATTGCTCTGAATAGTTATCAGGTGGAAAAACACATCTCTAAGTCTGTAGAACTTTAAGTGGGATTTGAGCAGCTTTTCGATGCATTTTCTGGTCAGAGCCTGCCTGTCTTTCATTTGACAGATCCTTCGTGTGCCAAGCAGCCAGGGAGCACGCAGAGAGACCTGGCTTCTGGATTCCAGGCACTGTGTCCTGAACCAGGGAGCACCTCTGAGAAGAGAGTCTCTGCTGGGCTCACGTCCAGGGAACCCGTCCTAAGATCTAGGGAGCAGCTGATGAGACCTCGGAAAGGTCAGAACGTCTGCGGGCGCGGCACAAGCTGGTCTGCCCCGTCTCCAAGTGCACCGGCCCTGCTGGGCCAACGGTGTGCGGAGGCTGTGAGCCCCATGGTTTTAGAAGACAACAAAGCTCTCATCAGGTAACGCTGGCCTCCTGCCTGCGTGAGAACAGACCGTCGTAACCCAGAAACAGGATGCAGCACTCGGGGCCGGGCTGAGGCTGCGCTGCTGAGACCGGCTGTTTGGGAGCGTGACCTGCTATGTCCCAGAGTCAGTGGATGTTATCGTGTGAATGAAATCAACAAGGAGAAATGCAGCGAGCAAGCAAACAGCCCACGTGAATTTTCTGGGAAGCACTTCTTTTTGTTGTCTTTTGGAGGCCAGGATAATATTACTACCGACGTATTAGTTCAGTGAGGGGATTCTCCAGGTGAGACTGATGATGGTGTGACAGAGATGCTGACGGCGAGGATGACGAGGGTAACAACAACTATGAAGACGGTCACTGACATTAATGCTGAGGAGACCGGAAAGTGCTGAGTACTCTCTCTAAGACTTGAGTAAAACAGACTCCCCGCTGCCTCGATGTGACGGTGGTTACTGAGTCACTAAGTCACATTCAACTCTTTCGACCCCACGGACTGTAGCCCAGCGGCTCCTCTGTCCACAGGACTTCCCAGGCGAGAATACTGGAGTGAGCTGCTATTTCCTTCTCCAGCTACCTCTATAAACGCAGACTTTTTCAACAAAACACCTAGAATTACTGCAGTCGCTTCCCAATGACAGCAACTAAAGAAGCCTGAAAGAGCTCCTAAAAGCCTTAAAGTTCTCTTGCTTCCAAAGTTTGAAAAAGCAGCTTAAATCCACCTAAATTTCTGCACGTTCTCTCGGCAGGTTATGCTATCACGTTACAGACTGGGGAAGCACCTCTCATGAGTACCTTTCCCTCCATAAGCTCTGATTAAGAAACTCGAGTCACAAGGAAAAGAAAACTGGAGTCAAGCGGCAGGTTCACGGTCCAGGCAGTCCTTCCTTGCTGACAAACGAGGCGAGGCCGAATGTCCACCGCAGACCCCACCGAGTCTCCATCCGTGCTTCTCTGCACTGGGTTTGGAGTCTCTGGACCCCACAGAGTAACCCACACAAAGATCCCAGGTGCCAGTGTAGTTCTTGGGCCTCCTCCTATGAGGAAGGGCAGTGGGTTTCACACCAGCACTTGCCGACAGTAAAACATAGTGAAAACCATGTCTTTGTAATAATGTAGACCACCTTCTAATACCATTTAATACAACCACACTATATTTTCTGAAGATTTCAATTTGGCACAGCTAGTCACCAGAGCGATCACGCCATGACGGAGTTCTGCCTAGGCGAACCTGCTAAGGTGCCTTAACCAAAGTCACGTTTCCAATTAAACATCATAG